>CM060967.1:134523750-136923750 GCA_030765045.1 Tenodera sinensis | reverse complement strand
CTTGTCCACTAATTTGACAATTTGATGTTTTGGTAGCAATGGCTTCGTCTGTGCATTCTCTACGAAATGTATTATGTCTTACACTTCCAAAACGCTCCAAAACCCGTCTAAAACGCATTGAAATACTGCATGCAGTTCCAAAGGGGCCCTTGTCCAATGTCACGAATCCAATATGGCGAACGTAATAATGTACAGCAACAAATGGTTCCTTGTCCCATTTCAAGGATAAGCATGATACAATATTGAGTTTCAAAGTGACCCTTGTCCATCAAGGGCGGTATCTTTCATCGGATTTTACTCAGAGGTGAATTCTTACCTCTTTGCTTTATTACAATGCAGGAATACATATTGTCCTATTGGTGGCATTGCTTTCACAAACATTTACAACCAAAACATTGGAATTCTAACGTTCAGGAAGCTCATAATACTTACGTGAATTATTGGCTCGAGCACGGCCGTGGCTCGAGTACGATATCCAGCCCAGAACAGTACTACAAAATTTTTGAGAAGTATGGGACTGTGCTAAAGATAGGTGGGGACTTCAATGTGTGCAATTGGAAAGCAGCAATGGGAGAAATTCTGAAGAAACCTAACAACTGGCACTTTCAATTCGCCGTAAGTAAGGGATTTATTATCACACGAGGAAAAACACCGAGTGCAGATATTCTTGTTCGTGGAGAGCCAGCACACAATGCAGACGTGGGCATTGCAAGAAAGGTTCTTAAACCAAAGAGGAATGTAGCAGAGATTAATCCAGAGCAGATTGCGGTTCGCATTCCCGTGATGCAGACAAAAAGAGATGACATCAAGAAATTACTGCGACTTTATTATGGTGAAAATTAGTAGACCTTACCTGCCTTGCTGTTCTATAAAAATATCATCTTTCCAGATTGTGAAAAAGATATGAAGATGCATCAGAGGACGAAAACGGGGGTGGTCCAATGCGAGATGTTGATGATTCAGGTCTGTAATGGCGGATATATATGTTCCTAAACATTAATGTAAAACTTTGGTCACTTTTCTATGAATAAATCAGTTGATATGACATAAAAACAGCGGTTTTATTAGGCCTTAAACATTTCTTCCAGAACCAAAGCCTCCCTTGTCCATTTCATTGTGTTCCAAAATGTCCCTTGTCCACCAGGCAGTTCCAAACGGCACCTTGTCCAAGTTATTTTGTTTATTTTACAAATATCCTTTGGGGTCCATGAGCTGTAATTCCACCCAAAGACTTTAACAGTTAATACTAATCTGTGTACAAAATATTATGTGCACACAATGAACGGTTTGTGAGCAGAACGTTTTATGTGTTTCCCCAAAATTTTCACATCTTGGACGAGGAACCTTTTGGAAATGGACGACTCATATACAGGATATATAACAGAAAGGAAGGGTAAATAAAAAAAAAAAAAAAAATGTGCGCTAATAGAGATTCGATCCACGTTCAGGGAATCACTCTGGATCCGCGCTAACATGTTTAATGCGCTCAGCTACTACTGAGTACAGAAATTCTGCGTCGTTGTAAGCAAAGAGCTCAACACTGGCATCATTGTTACTTCTTGTCTAATTTAATTAAAACCCTTTAATAATATATTTTCTGCAGGTATAGTAACTTTGAATTTTCAATATTTGCGTGTTAATGCAGAATTATTGCTGAAATATTGCTTTTCAAAGCTGCGAGGTGAGCAGATGGCTGCCATGCTCTCTGAACAACAAGGGAAACATATATGGCAAATTTAATTATCATACCATCTATTTAGGAACGCCTGAGAATTAGATGACCCTTCGCGCAGGTCGAACTGGAGTTGGGTACTTTACTTTTGTGGCTGATAGCACATTCCTGGCAGATTGGATTTTTCATATTTTGTTTAATTTCGGAGCTATTTGAGGTCGCAGATTACTATCGATAACAATTTATTATTATAGCATTATTATTATTATTATTATTATTATTATTATTATTATTATTATTATTATTATTATTATTATTATTATTATTATTATTATTATTATTATTATTATTATTATTATTATTATTATTATTATTATTATTATTATTATTATTATTATTATTATTATTATTATTATTATTATTATTATTATTATTATTATTATTATTATTATTATTATTATTATTATTATTATTATTATTATTATTATTATCATCATCATCATCATCATTAGCATTATCATTATCATTATCATTGTCATTGTCATTATCATTATCATTATCATTATTATTATTGGGGAATGGAAGATTTTCTTATGTATCTTCATATCTAACCACATACTGGGAATATGTTGATCATAAATGCCCAAGTTTGTTATTTTTCCAACTTTTCGCTTTTGAGTAATGCTGTTCACAGAAGGTTAGAGTGAGAGAGGGCGGGAGGGGGAGAGAGCGAGAGGGAGAGAAACACATACACACGCTCATACGATGAATTCTTTCGGAGGGAGGCTCATACTGTATTTCCGGTGAAATTTCGCTAGGGAACTTTGGATGTTGTACTATAGTTAGGATACCAGAAAAACTAAAAGAAATTAAAATTGGTGCTTTGCGTTGGACAGTATAATATTAATTTGTTCTAATAGATATGGTTTGTAAATACGATCTCCAGAATTTGTTTCAATATCTGTCTTAATATTTGAAATAAAACGAGCTTTATCTACGATTTTGTTTGAAATGGGCTTTATGGAAGTGAAAGTGCTTAAGGCTTTAGTAAAAACGAATTTGCAGTTCTAGCTAGAAATTTCACTACTATTTGGCTTAAGTGCAACTTCTCAGTGTACATATACTTCTAGCGTTTCTGAAGAAGACAAAAAATGGAAGAACAGTGTGTTTGCACAAATTGTGATTATAAGGAGGAAGCCCATAAATAAGCTGTTTTAAATTAATTATTCGCTTGGCTATTACAAGATTTCACAACTGAAGCAGAAAAGTCTATCAGCTACCAACGTATTGAAGCGGGAGACCTGAAAGATAATACAACGAAGAGGAAGGTTTATTTGAATATCATTGGTGGAAAGCACCATCATGGCAGAATTGAACACATTCACTATTTTGTATACATTAGTTGTAAAGTTAATGTTTTTGTGTTATTGATTTTCGTCCTGAGGAGTGTCTAAAATCCGGCTTTTGGAATGCGTTTTCGTTTTTAATTGTGAGCGGCTAGGCCACTTACTGATGACTTTTGACGTTTTTCTTCTTGTTTAGCGGTCCGAAGGATTTCTGAACGGTATCTATGATAACCTCGTCATGAATCATGGGTAATCTGGGTAATCTTTCTCTTGTTGTTTCGCGCCATCTGAAGTGACGCTAAGAACGCCATTTCGTTTGGAGTTACGTTCAGAGAAGTAAGGATAAAGGGTTGTTGGGCCGTAAACTGCCAGAAAAATGTCAGGTAAGATTGTAGGTAGCATTGTATTAGCTAGTGTAAACAATAACTTGATTAAGGATTTAAAAAAATTCGTAAAAGTTACGCTGTGTCTGAGGATTTCTGCAAAATTACATCACGCTCACGTTAATCACCGGCGTAATTACAGGGTAGAAATATGAATTTCTGACTAGCATGGATTATTACGGTTTAGTAATTACCAAGTTTATTAGAAATGCGAGTGAAACAAGTTAGGCCTTGATGATCGTTAGTCGTGTTCAATTTGCGTGCGGTTTTTTCAATGAAGCAATGGACAATGGCCTTTTCTCCTATTACGACATGGCGCCCGAGCACGCTAGAACAACGACCGGTATCCCGCTCGTGCTGATTTGAGGTCATCGTTTATTACGATAAGGGACGGTGGAGTTCTTTCAAAATGACCAATTTGATAAAATTTGATATCTAAATGATTGACTTCTTTATGTGCGTAAATCGTTGTAGAGTTATTGGAAATTACACATGGCTGTGGTAACGCTTCTTCCCGGGCAAAAAGATGCAGCCATAGTGGGAATGAGTTTGGGGTATCGCGTCCATAGCTTGTAGGCGACCGTAGGATTTCCTGGCTTAGATTTTATAAGTATAAAAGTATGTTTATATTTTCGGTTTTGTCCAATACGTCGCCAGCAATAGCAAACTTCAGTAGAATTTAGTGGGGTTATATATGCATAAGAGGATAACTTTACTTTTCCCACGCAGGTTATGGTTAAAAGAGAATTGGTTAATTTCTCATGCGAATAAACTGTTTCCCCGCTTCATCCCTTTTTTATGCTGAAAACTAAGTGACGCTCGATTTATTGCAACCCACTAAGAATGCATCTTTCGAGAGTTAACTCCGTATAAGCAGTTTTAAAATTAGCTGGTTTTATATACGCAGTTCACTAAGAATTAGGCGGCGCGAGCTGTGGTCGCTAATAAGTTTTCCAGCTGTAAGACGTTTCTCATAATCCAAGCTAGTAGGTACCAATTTAGGGTTATCGTGTAGAATTGCGGCCCCACGTGGTTTACCGAATACTGTCTTCTATGGAGTGAGAGGGCGTGGCCAACGTAAAGATGAACGCACTGAAAATGCCAACTAAAGAATATATTTCAAAAAAATGTAACTGGGTACTAACAACACTCACCGTCCACGATTATGAAATAAAAGTAAGAAATAACGTTAATTAAAAAAAGATGTAGCCCTGGGTGCAATTCATATTCCCTGGGGTTGGCAATATTCACATTTTTCTGGGGATTTCATTGTTCCAGCATTATCTACGTAGCAGAGCTAGGCCCTGCAATACAGGAGCCAAGGCTGCCATACTACAGGATAACCCCAATTTAGTTGTGTGTATTCAGTTTGTATGTGCTACGGTCTCCAGCTGCACTGGTTTTTCACTTGCATTTCTCCCATGTTAATTCTTCAGTGAGCTCTTGGTTCAAATCTGAATACAGGGAACAGGTTTACACATTGACATGTGTATGATGGTAAGTGTAGGTCGTTTGTACCTGGCCGTGTACGCGAAACAACGAAGTATTGGTGCATGCGCGGATCGGCTAGTCGAAGCAATGGAGGGGTAATTGCCAACCTAAGATGCATGCCTTGCATGCAACGTTTCATAAACGTAACTAGTTCAGCAATCGTGTATTTATGCGTGTATTAGTAATTTGGGTAGTGATATGTTAGTATTATAACTGTTATTCAACAGCTTAAATACGTACAGCAACGTATGCATGACTGGCATTCGGGTGGAAATACACGTTATGAGCTCCCCTGAATAAATAAAAATTTTCGACGTCGAGATTTCATTCAAAATATACGTTATGATAATTTCTGAATGTAAAAGGTATTTTTCGAAGGAAAAAGAAAGTCCGTGTGTGGATGGGGTGATCAATATAACACATTAACAAAACGTTGGTTAAATACCGGACTTGGTATATAATTTTGCATCTTCCCAGAATGCGACACGAAGCTTTTCAAAATAATCCCCTGCCTCAGATTGCCCTTTACATGGAACTTGTTTCAAAATGTTCATTTTCTCAAAAATGTCAAACAATTTTAATTATCATGCCATAAGTTTAAGACATTTTCAGCACAAGTGAATGTATATGTTGACTTTTCTGTGAATAGTCTCTGAAATGCTCTTTATTCTAAATGACTTATTGCCGAGTTGGAACAGATGCACGAAATATTACTGCAGAAAAAGTGTAGGTCTCGTTAAAGTACACATTTTATATCAAATACTTTTTGGGTAGAGTTAACTACCTCCCAGATATTCAATTTATAGGTTTGTAGGTATTACATTTATTTGAGTTGAAAACTTGGTATGAACGTTTTGGTTGGAATAAAGCACTTCTACCTATTACATGTTGAATCATTATGCATGCGCAATGAGAATTCGCTAGGTACTGACACTAGACTTCACAACCAGCTCGGGAAATATTTTCAAAAGTCCTGGCGCATGCGCAATGAGAATTCGCTGGGTACCGACACTAGATTTCATATCCAGCGTAGGGGAAAAAATTTGAAGTCCTGGCGCATATTGACGGCAATAGTAGATTGGGACTACATAATATTTTTTAAAGTATTTTTCATTATCAATCTGTGATGGGTTTTTACTCTTTTTTTCCCCTCATTGGAGACTAGCTACCGTTTTTTTTTAATTCGGCAATAAATATTTAAGTTGGTTATCTTTATTCGGTTGCAAATAGCTGTAGCAATGCAGTTATTTTAATAGTTCAATCCATGAAAATTTCTACGTATTTATTAATTCATTCTGAATGACTTTTGTACAACCGGTAAACTGTAAGAGATGCACAAGATATCCTACCAATATCTATTTGCGTGACAGAATTTCAGGCATTAGCAGTATGATAAACAATGAACTGCTATTACTCGGGAGCTATCTTATTTGCTTGCAAATGGGTTCTTGTGGTAAGATAAGAAGTTCAAAGGAGCAACCATTTTGAATGTGGTACAGTCTTTTAGCTCCCGAGTAATAGCAGTTATGCGCATGCGCCAGAACTTTTGAAAATATTTCCCGAGCTGGTTGTGAAGTCTAGTGTCAGTACCTAGCGAATTCTCATTGCGCATGCATAATGATTCAACATGTAATAGGTAGAAGTGCTTTATTCCAACCAAAACTTTCATACCAAATTTTCAACTCAAATAAATGTAATACCTACAAACCAATAAATTGAATATCTGGGAGGTAGTTAACTCTACCCAAAAAGTATTTGATATAAAATGTGTACTTTAACGAGACCTACTTTTTCTGCAGTAATATTTCATGCATCTGTTCCAACTCGGCAATAAGTCATTTAGAATAAAGAGCATTTCAGAGACTATTCACAGAAAAGTCAACATATACATTCACTTGTGCTGAAAATGTCTTAATTATTTTGAAAAGCTTCGTGTCGCATTCTGGGAAGATGCAAAATTATATACCAAGTCCGGTATTTAAGGCATGCATCTTAGGTTGGCAATTACCCCTCCATCGCTTCGACTAGCCGATCCGCGCATGCGCCAATACTTCGTTGCTTCGCGTACACGGCCAGGTACAAACGACCTACACTTACCGTGTATGATTACTGGGCAATTTTGTACTTAGCAGCCCCTGTCAATTTTCAGCCTCCCTCTGACAGTGTGACTGCCCCCAGCAATACTTTTCCCAGTGTATCTTTAATTGTAATGTTTTCCTTTCCTTGCAAACTATCCATTAATTGCTCTGCATTTCTAAAAAAAAGTAATGGATACCTTTCGTGCAAACTTTCTCAGTAAAATGCACTGTGCACATTGTCACTGATCTCAGCTGGACACTACCACTGGCACCAAGCTGCAAAGCATAGGCAAGGAATGTTTTTTTACAAGAGTGAAGTAACAGAACGTAGCCTAAGCATCAGTATAGTTAAAACCCAATGTTCCAGGAGAATAGTACAGGAATCTGCAAACATGTACTCATTGAGGTATCAGTATGACGTCTCAACATGCAACCTGCGATGCACATGACGTAATGTAGAACAAGGGATGGCACTGACCTTCAGAGTCAGTGCTGGACTCGCTCGCTACAGAGTACAATAAGGAATAGTACATATACTTGAATCCAGGTATTTTGGTCTAGGATACTTTAGATAGGCCTAGATATTTGAGCAATATACTTCAATTCACTTCTATTTGCAATGTACCATGCAAATCTAGTGATGTATCGCAAGTAGCCACTCTCAGTATAGCACCCAAATTAACATCTGTTAATCGCAATACAAGATTTTTTTGGGATTCAGTTTCTTTTCTTTACACTTTTCTTAAATGCCTGAAATAATTCTGTCCCTGTTGTATGTTCCCTAAGTGGAATGACTTCAAGCATATATTCTTGTATCGAGGGGTTGTTAGTAACTCCACAAGTGAAAATGACCAATTGTGCTGTGTCAACGTTGTCAGTGCTTTCATCCAACACGAGAAAAACCACTATAAATTCATGGACCTCGGTTTATAGTCTTTTCGGTTATTTCTGCTATTTTATGTATCCTTTGTATGGTTCGTGGTGATTATGCAATATTACTAAAAATATATTATTCAGGGCAAATTATGTTGGCAACTTTACTCTCACCTTTTTTATGAAATCTCCATTACTAAGTCACGTCAGTGACAGCAATCTCCGAAGCTGGCGTGAAGTTGTCTATCAGTTGTAATATTTGAATTAATACTAGGTGCATTATCTGAATATTGCTCTTTGAGCTGTTGGTTAGTCCAATCTAGACCTGTAAAAAAAAAAAATGAACAAAGGACAGTCAGTGTTATGCTACTTTAAATCGTGGTGTAAATTTATGAATACATGCTTGTTTTTAATTGTATGGTGATCTTATTGCATGTATCATAATGCCGCTTGATGTTCCATTGACGAGTGCCTTTTTGAACCTTAGAACACAACAAACACCTTATGTTCCTTACATGATGAGAGAAGAAATAAAAGTGCTATTCTAGATATCAAATTTAATAGACCAGGAATAATTAGATGCACTCTAATTCTATGAGTATACTAAGACTTTCAGTTAAATAAGCTAATATCCTTCAATGTTATAAAGACGTTTATCTAATTACACTTTAGAAGTACAGGTAAATACGACAGGACAGTTTGGCCTGATCGGTGTGTATGCAGTGCCAGTTAAGGATGCGAGGGAGGGGGAGACAGTGAGCGTTGTCCCTGACATGTCATAGTTGCAAGGCCTCATTGAGTACATGTTTGCTGATGCCTGGAATAGTAGATATCACAAGTTGTCATGGATTCCTGCAAGTGCAGTAACCCACACACTTTGTGTCTAGTTCAGTCTTGCTATATAAGAAAGGTTCGATAGGGTGAATGAGAGGAATGGGCAGATTTTGCCATGGTAACATCTTAAACATGTTCTGTTAAACTTTTTTTGTCTATTTTCGCAATAGATTTTTTTTGAAATTCCAATATCAGTTGACATGTGCTATAGGAAGTTAAAGATGACCCAAAATCTAAAAAATTTAACTTCAAATAACCCCTTAAATGGTCAGAAAGACATCAATTTGAAATTTTTCTCGTTTCTTATCAAGGTAAATGTTTACAAAATCGGCTGCTCGAGAAAATGAATGAAACATAGTGCAATGAATGCAGTTTTTATTGCTGATTACTATTTTGAAAGTTTTATTATGCGCTCAAGCTTCGTTTTTGATTATGAGCAAATTTCTAACGTGCGATGCAGTGGTTTTATTTCGCTTATGCGGCAGATATTTAGCTAATAAATGTGTATAAACGAGTAGAATATATGCTAAAATGATTTAATGCACTTACGTTGAAATGATTGCATAAACACTGCCCAAATTGTAAATATTTCGATAACACTGAACCCTGTCACCCCACTGTTATATATACACTAACCTAACCTAACATGGGTAAAATTTCGATAACACAGGACCCTGTTACCACACTCATACACACAATAAACCTAACCTAACACAGGAAAAATGAAAACGAAGCTTGACCGCCAAATAAAACTCAAAACCGTAATCAGCAATAACAATTTCAACATAAATACATTAATCAATAATTCTAGCATTCGTTTATAAACATTTATTTGCTAAATATCCACCGCATACGCAAAATGAAACCGCTGCATGGCACATACAAAATTTGCTTATAAGTAAAAAAACGAAGCTTGAGCGCATAATAAAACTTTCAAAATTGTAATCAGCAATAAAAACTGCATCCATTGCACTGTTTCATTCGTTTTCTCGAGCGGTCAATTTTGTAAACAATGACCCTTATCAATGCTGTCAATTGCCAGGATCATATCAGCACTGCCAGTGTGCTGGAATTTTGCCTCTCAGGAGTTTTTACGTGCTAGTAAATCTACTTGCGTGGTGCTGTTCTTAAGCACACTTAAAAACCATCAGTGTGATCTGGATGCGAACCCATGACCTCAGGATCAGTAGGCCTGCGTCTAACGAACTGAGCCATCCTGACGAATCAGTTTGAAAGAAAGCCTAATATGCTTACTGCATATGTGACTATATTGGCAACAGATGTGCTCTCATTGCTACCACAATCACTCTAGGCTTTGTTGTCGGTGTTAAAGCCAATACACTACTGGTTCCTTCAAAAGGATTGGTCATATAACCCCTGTGCTTTCTCACTCTGATTGGAGCAGTCTTGCCGCTACTTTTGTAACCACGTGGAGCCTGGAACTATGGTTGCCTGCCTTTGACCACCAACCTCTTTGTGCAAGTTTAAAATGTGCTACTGAGAATTGCATAAAAACAAATATCCCAACAGTCAAGAATGATATTCTTACTATTTCTTTTCCGGAACTCCAAATGTCAAGTAATAGCTTCGAAAAAGTTTGCTTCAATGTAGGAAGGTCGGAGTCATTGTTGACCAATGCAAGCACTTCATTTATGAAGAAATTAACTTTTTGACGCACTGCACTCTTAACAAATTCATCGCACTAGCACTGGCTTTTTATGTTCCCTCGATTTTCCAGTTGTGAATTGTTTTTAACCTTTTACTGCACACAGTTTATACCTAATGCAGGCACATGTAAACTGTCAGGTTAATATTTTTGGTAGCCAAAGTGGGATATTTCTCGCTTAGTTTGTGAAACATTCCAAATTATAACTTTCTCACCACTGGTTACAGACTTCCCTCTGCAATGTTTTACAAACTGCCATACTTCACTAACGGTCTTACCTGTCCCCTTCTACAGCTAAGTAGCAGAAGGCAATCTGTGCATGCTCTTTACTCATTTTCAGATTAAGTGTAATTACTTCACTTCTTTTTGCTGCAGTTCTACATACTATAGCACACCAGTTTTATGTAATACAGAATATGCAGTAGCTTTTTTAGTACTGAGCGAACTACTCCCTCGTGTTCTTGATCAGCTGTTAAAGTGGATAGGTTTCCGGTTTTTGCAGTCTTGGCAACACAGGTTCTCAGCCAAATGTTCATCCATTTGAACCTGTCCTATGTTGTCCCTTGATAGGTTTCCAACACAATTCAGTGTTTGTGGTCATTTGTTTGGTCAGGCAGTGGTTTACAGTTAATTGGCAAGAGCTAACCTGGCACTTGTCAGTTATGCGATTCACTTACCTGTGAACAAGGCTAGCCCTATTTCTCCAATTGTGTTAAATACACAGCAATTAGTCAGTTGGACAAGGTAGAGCAAATTTCATTCACAGGTGAGTGAACCAGCTGGCTGTCAAGTGCTATGTTAGCTCTCACCGACTTTAGGTGGGCTCTAAAACCCTCGACTATTAAACTAATGTATCCATCTCAGCCTGTGTGGATTGTGCTAAACTCTGTATTCAACAAAGTGGCTTTACCTCTTGATTATTGGGGGATGCTGTTAACTGCAGTTCATTGTTAATCACATCAACCATCCTGAGGATCCAGCTTTCTTCCTTAATTTGGGTGCAGCAATATTTCCATACAATGTTGTATTTGTTGATCTGAAAGACATAGCCAGCAGTGCCTATTTTGCTGTTGTATTTATCCATTGCAGACATGCACACCTGCAGACATTTGGACCAATCAGCTATTTTGTGGCTTATGCTCGTCTCCAATAGAACAGGTTAACAATATGCTCATTTGAAAATTTGTGGGCATAGTTGAATATAACAACGTGCATTTTTATGTTAACATCCTCTGTTATGTCACATTGGACAGTGAATAAACTTAGTGAAGTGCTCAGATGAGCCAAGATTGATAGAGCTTAATTACCCACCATTTGTCTTCTCAGGATAGGGGGAAACCTAATATGAGTAACTCACCTTGAGATTTGATCTTGGGACCTCTTGAATGTGAGGGAGACACTTTACCACCACACTCCTGAAGTGAGCTATAACTATTCTTGAACTAAGCACCCTATGCCATGGAGTCTGAAAACTTTATGCCCTTGCCTATCTCAAAAATCGATCCTGCTTTGTAATGTGGTGAAGGGCAGCTCACATTCGTGCCATAACATGCACATTCTTATCTTGCCATATGGGAACGGTATTCATTGTTGAGTAATGACTAAGCCACAATCTGTCACCTTACCGGGTGCATGGGGCTGTTTAGTTCAGTGCTGATTGCTTGTCTCTCTGTCTGGGCGAACACACTCATGGCATAACCGACATTCCTACACACAATGTACTAAAAATTGTGGCTTTAGTCATGACTCAAGGGTTAAAGATCAATATTTACAGAGTTCATTTACTGATTATTAGGGAGCAAACAGGATATTCATTTTTACAAACAGTAAACTGCTTTTACAGTGGGACGTGAACACTTAGTTTTAATACCATCTACAAGGCGTGTCTGGGGCATTGCAGAGGTTGGCAGTGAATTGCTCAGCAACAGGTTCCATCACAGTTTTTAAGCAAAGTTTACACACTAAAAATAAATTAAGGTAATAGTAGGAAAGCTGAGACTGCACCTTGTATCATATTTATAATCTTCGCAAAAGTTGAAGGCATATGGAGGCGGGCCGTACTGCAGACTCCAGCGAATCCTAAGCTTGTCCCTCCTACCAGCGCTGCCAAATGTGGTACACATATCTCACACGCTCTTATGTACAGAACCTCTGCCGGTACACGCGCTACGCTTGGCAACAGCGCTTCGCTTGAGCATTGGCCAGCGTTCACATGCCTTTAACTTTTGCGAGTACTATAATCTACTTTTCTCTTCCCCTTCAACCCTACCTCTGCTTTTTCTATTTTTCACCATTACTCACCCACCACACCTTGCATCTTGCACAACTTTAATTTGCGCAATTTCCTCCCCGAAGGACCCAAGATGTTTGCCAACAATCCTTACAAACAGATTGGCCTAGTGTCCTTTCCTTGTCCCATCCTGCCCTAATGACCAAGTTGTCATTGGGCCCTTAAACACTTGTCCCATCTCTTAAAGAATGAAATATCTTCTCTTTGCATCCGAGCAATCTTTTTCTTGTTCCATTCCTTAAAAAGTAATGTACATCATGTCAGTGCCCTAAGTTCAATTATTGGCTAAAGGGTAGGAATGTTTATTTAGCCAGGATTATCTCCCAGCCTCCATCCAAGATTAACACATTGTAAGCCAGTGTGAAGCAGTTATTGTTCCTAAGGTAAAAATCAGCAGACATTACCTTAGTATCATTTTAAAAATGTATGCTGTGAATTTGTTCCTTTGATATAAATTTAAGTACATCCATATAACTGCATATGACCCTTTCTCTATTTCAATCATTTAAAGGAACTAAATAAGATCTCAGAATTCTAAATGTAAGAACAATTATGACAAAGCTGATAATGAAGTGTTCGAAACAGTGGAGCATATTAATAAATTGGAAAATGTCATTACTTAGAAACACATTTTGCTCCAACTTATATTGTAGGATTGGAAACTTTGTGCTTCTTGGGTTACTAGCTGTGTGGTGTCAAAGTTGCTCGAGCTTTCGGCCATCTTCTGTGGCCTTAAGGAAAGTGATGGGCTTCCCTCTCCCAGGCAGTGTATATATATTCTCTGTGGAGAGGCATCCAATGGGAACTGGTGCTCTGATTAGGCCAGCAGAGAGCTGCTGACTGTATAAGCTATTTTCCCCAGTTTTCCGATATTTGAGAATTTTTGTCCATATTTTAATATTAATCACAGGACTAGTTTTGGAGAGGGTCCTCTATCATTCAGTTGTTAGACTCAATATTACAACTTGGATCAAAGTGTGTTTAATGTTAGCAGGTTTGGTCATACCATACGATATGGTGGTGAGTGAACTTTTAAAATAAACCTAAATTAACATGCATTCATGTATCTTGCAAATTACTTTCTCTGTGCCTATCATTTGCAATAAAGAAAAACTTTATATTGGGTTGTATGTGGTGGTACGTATTGCAGTTGAAGTAGTGGTGGGGAACAGGTGCTTGGAAGGGAAGTGAAAAAGGTTATGTATGTATTAAAGTGTGGCTCCAGATTTCCTACCATTGCTTAAATTAGAAGCTTCTCGTGCAAACTATCCTTTCCTTGCCTATTCTTTTCACAAGAATTAACCAGTGACACATTTTATCACATTGGTAAAAACACCGATGGAACAAAGATCGGAGGGAAGGCTGAAAATGGGAGTCATGTGACGTTTCCTGGAAAACATATTGCCAAATACTGTGCAAGACAAAACTGAATGCTAAGGACTCTTTTCACACACTAATAGGATTGTTCAAATGCAATTTTTGCAATGGGTTTTCATGTGTCCCCTAGCTGCTGTAGTCCAACTGGAGCTCAGATGAGATCTACAAATCATAGTTGGTTGGCCCTGCTGTAATCTTATCTGTAGTTTCTTTGCGAATTAATACATATTGTGTATTTAAGCTCTTTTTTAACATCAGTTATCCATTATTAACTTGTTTTTGATTTTTAGCCTTGGTTATTTTAGAATCATCAGTATTTAAAGTATTTACGAGGAATACAATTGAACCTGATTTATGCGTACACCAAGGGGAAGATTATTTGTAATTCAAATATTTACAAATGAAATTTTGATAATCGTTTTGTTTAAAGAAGCAATATTGTGGACCTACATGTGTAAAATTTTACTAGAAAGATAAGTACATACAAAAACATGTTGAACTTCATGTTTCAAAGAAATAAGTTAATTTGGATTACTTAACTTTTTTGCACTAAGTGCGTAAACTTAATTTTGTTACTGATGACTACATAGCATGGTGTAAGGAATGCCTAAGTCTGAAACAGTTTCGGTTTGTTTTGTGTGGCTTAAGTTCCACCTTATGTGAATTTTACTTTCTGATCTAGTAATTCCCCCCCAATGGCTGGTTAAAAGCAATTGCGAACTGAAAGACAAAACGCTGTTAATCAGTAAATATCAGATACTGAAGTTTTATCCTATTTGTTGCTATGACATGCTGAAAGTAAATGTATGGTTTATTTCTGCGGCCAAAAGCCACATGCTCAGTTTGCATCTTTGTCAACCGAGGTAAGGAACATATGCCTCGTTTCTTTTAAGAGAGAGCATATGCCTTGTGCTCATAACTATGTAAACCTGTTGCATTTCACAGAAATTTAATATGTAGAACAGCAATTTATGTATATAAATGCAGTATGTATAAATAAGGTTTTATTAGCATTTCTAAATTACATTTTGCCGGGACCTACAAAAATTTTCGTATAGATACGAAATACTAGAACTGGGTTACATATAAAGCAGGTTCAACTGTACATTAATTTAGACACTCTTCCATGCATATTAACCCTTAGATTACTCCTACCCTGCAAGGCTATTGGTTTTTTTAATCATGCTATTCTTTAACAGGTACCAAAAGCTTTTCCCACACTTCTATTGTAGGTTTCCAACCCACTTTCAGACCAAACCACATGTTTTTATTGGGGTGTGTAAGCAGCATGGTAGTTCATGGGTTTTTTGTGCAGGCTACAGGGAGCATTGCACTGTTAGTGCTTCATTACCTCAGAGGTTGTTCACTACTTATTCTTAAAGTGTAGCAGTGGCGTAAGCAGCCGAAGGTGAACAGAGTAAAGAGGACGCTCTACTGTAGTGAAATTTGCCTTTGGAGTTAAGTGGCATTAACATACTATTACTATCCCTTCAGGCTTATGTACATGCTGAGTGCACTGCTGCTAAAAGAACCTGAGGTTTGATATGAGGACAATGTAATTATAAAGTGCTATTGAGACTGGCAACATTTTGCCAAAACAACTTTGAAAGGGAACTACTCTGCTTCTCTGCTGGGTTGTACCCATTAGCCAACAAAAGGTGACCCTCATAAACAGGGCAAGAGGCAATGTAGCTGTCCTGTGGTTCCTTTGTATTTTTAAACTGCGAACCTTGTAAAATCCATACGTTAAAGTAATGCCTTCTTTGGCAGCGGCATGGGGCAGAGTTATGTTTTGGAAGAAACTAAAGCTGTTTAAGTTGGAACTTGAAACTAGTGTACTACTGCTAGTTAGGACAGCGAGTTGTTTCCCTGAAATATGTAGATCCCTATATATTGGCAGAACGTGTTTTCAAATCTCAAGCCTGCTTTGATTTGTAATCTTATCCCAAAATTGCAATTATGCTTAGGTTAGATAAAATTTGTAGGTGGAGGAAGTACCTTTTGGCTGGTGGTAGTATCTGCACTCATTCCTTGAGTGTGCTACCTGCGACAAGTGGTGAATGATAAAATGTTGGGTCATGAAAGTATGTGCTGTTTTAACGATTTTCACACACCACTGTCCAATTTTCAGATTATAGCAAAGCATTTCACATGGTTCTTGTACATTTGAAGCTTCAGGTTCATTGTTTGACATTCTACCATGCCATCAATTTGAACAAGTCCCCTCCTTGCGGACTATGAAGGCAGTGCACACAGTACCCGTTTGTCAAAACTCCATTCCCTGTGTGACTGGCAGAGCTATTTTGTGCCACGCGCAGGGTCAGTCAAGGTGGTGACTATCAGCATATTTGCTTGAGACGTGGTGCGATTTAGTATCGAACAAAGAATATTCTTTTGCATTCATTTCATAAAATACAAATCACCTGTGTCGTATCGGTGCGTGATAATTGCCCTGTAAGTCTCAAGTTAGCACAGCAAGATGCTGTAATGGCTGTCTCACTGCCCGGGGAGAACATTTTCAGCATCTTTAAGAAAGGTAAGCACTGTAAACGCATTAAATGTTTGTAATAATGAATCTTTGTAAGTTAGCCTTCTGTGTTCTACGCTGGCTGCATGTGTAGAGATGTGTTGGATGGGCACTGTCACAATGCCGGGAGGAGCAGGCCTGTTCAGATTGGTGGCATGGTAATCCGTTTTAGCAGAAAATAACTGGATGGAATAGGAAAGAGATTACCTTAAATTGTTGAACTAGCTCATAATTTAAACACATTCAATGCTGGGCTGTAAAAACACCTGTGCTATTGTGTGGAATGGCCCATGCAACCTGAAAATTGAAGTGTGGTGTGCAGTAAGTTCAATTTTCATTAATGGAACAGATAGCTGCCTGTTTGATTAGGAGTTTAGTGCACCACTCCCTGTACTATTTCATCCATTATTTAATTCTCTTATACAGGGAATGCCCAAAAATTCACTGTGCATTGTAATGACCCTATATATGCTTACGTAAAGGAAACTTATCTAAGTGAAGGCACTATCAAACTCTGAAATACTTTAGCACAGTTATCTGGGGTCTTATGTGGTGTCCTGGAAATGTTTCAGATGCTTTGTCCACTGCTGCGGTGGCATGGTCAGTCTCCTCGGTCAGGGTTTTGTTGCCTGGTGTGGGCTGTCAGTGGCTGTATATTTATATTAGTGCTCTCCATTGATTGTCCAGATGCTGGACAAGTTGGCGGGAGGATGGGTCGTGTTTTTATGGTGTTGCTCCTTTTTGATTGGCTCTTTTTCTCCTGTTGTGTGAAGTTTCTTGCTTTTAATGACTGGAGGAAGCCAGTTGCTATTGAGTTTGAGCCTCTTTCCTATTGAAATTGTTGGGATATTTGTAAATTTCAATAGCTTCATGCTAGGTGTTATGGATGAAGGGATGCTTGTTTCCTGGAACTTATCGATTTACCCTCAACTTCAATTGTCTCTGGCTCAGTCCTTAGGATCAGTCAAGGGTTGCAAGTCCTACCAGCTGCCTGGCTTCCGGAACAATCAGCAGAGTGGTACCAACATAAAGCTGTCTGATTGCCAATACATCAGACAGTAAAACCTCCGAGGAGACTTCTGTGCAATTGAAAATGTTTACTACAGTAGTGGACAAAGTGTCTGGAGCATCATATCCAGCAGACTGTAGCTTCATAGCCCATAAATGTTTTATTGTCTCTGGCTGTGAAAATCTGCTTCTCTCTAATTTTAATTTTGTGAATTAGCAATAATTTGACAATTTGTGGTCAAATAAATGTGGTCTGGTTGGATTTTCTGTACTGGTCATTTTTACCATCTGATGTTGAATACATAAAAGGAAGGAAGCAAGCATTCCCTAAAGTTCATTTTACTTTTCCCTGCCACATTTTCTGTTGGAACCTAAGCATGCATTCCCATCCACTTATTTTCCCTACCACTATATGCATATAATAGCATGTGCCAAAGTAGATGTGGGCCTTGGTACTTCATGCATGTGAAGTTAGTGTGGAGCTTAATGTGTTTGGATAAGAAGGGAGGTAAACTTAAGAGTAATAACTTTGAGGTGTGCTATAAAACCAAATGGTTTTTAATAGCTGTACCAAACTATACTAACCATAATATTATATTTTCCTACCTGAAACCATTTCTTGTGTCCTTATATATTTATTCATTATCAGAATGTTGACACTTTACCATATGCAATCCATTTCTTTAAAAACAAATTAAGCATCCTAATGCTTAAATTAGTGCTAATTTCCTTTACATTTATGTACAGGACTTTATAGTACTGTTGATGTGCTAATACAACTTATCAGTTCTGTTGCTGCTATATACCTGTTAAGTGAAGAATATGAACTCTTTTCTATTAAGAAGTGCTCCATGGCAAAGGGCAATGGGCTCATTTGCAACACTAAACCAATAATACCAAAGCCAGATTTACGTTGTACCTAGACTCATTTCATTACTGAAATGCAAATTTATTCCAACTTGATAATGCTGGTAAAATGAGTAGCCTTCAGTGTTTTAGCTCTAAATAGACATTTTAGGTTTACTTTTGGTAAAAGGATTATGACAAATAGAAATGTAATCCCTTTACTTTGCAGCTGTACTTGCAGAATGGTACATAGCTTTGTTGCACATCATAGTTGAACGGGATATTTTTCTGTTAAATATTTAAATGTGTAGAAAGATTGTTTTAATTTCCAAAATTTAGTGGTTTAGTAGTTGCAATAACAATGTATTATTGTATCGCTTCCACCACCCCTTATTTTGCATGTTGCCTCTCCTCTTATTTCATGTTATTCCCAAACCCAAATTATTCTTTTGTTCCATGCTTTTGCTGCTCCTGAATTTTGCTTATTTGACAAATCTTGCATTAAATCTGAAACCCCTGACTACCTTTTCGTCAACCAATCATTTAACATTGGAAACTGCATGAATGTTACATACAGTTCCCTTGTAGTGTACACTGCCACCAGCAATTTAGTGTAGATTTCAAAAACATAAACCAGCCTCAATTTGATACCGCATTCAAGGATTTTTCCAAGGCCAATTTGGTGTAAGAAAGGCACTTTGCCAGTTTTGCATGGAGTGAAAATAAAATTTTTGCTGGTTAAGCAAAACAATGTTCCATTCCTAGATTTAATTGGTGGGCATGGAATTGCAGGTAGAAAGAAAATTATTGTTCATTATGACATTTGTTACCTTGTTAGGGCTGTTGAAACCGCCACATCCTATGTGTGCATGACCTGTAATACTCGGTACCTCAATAATTGTCCATTCTGCACAAGTAGTGATGGTACGCATGTGTATAAATACACAGGATCTTATGCGTGGTATATATGCAGAATACTGGATCATAGAAACTGTAGATTAGTACAGAGTCTAGATTAAATTATGTACCTAAAAGTAAAATAGCTGAATTGGCAAAAGTGGGCGAATTATGAGCCAGCATTTGTATTGGATGAATGCAAATGGAAGGTATCAACTGTTAAAATGCAGAGTGCACTAAGCATTTCTTTTATCACTATGTACACTTGGTGTAGGTTTGTCATACTAAAAGAACACCTTTGAAACAGTGACTGAACCTTAGGCTGTTGCCACTTGTGATGACCCGAAATTTTCTTGCTCTCTGTGGAGTGACTCCTTGGCAATTGTTTGCAAAGTTGGAACTATTGGCTCTTTATTCAGTGAATGAGAATTTTGAAGTTACTCGAAGATAATTGCTAATGATGCTACAGCACAATTATCAAGGATTTCTATGGATTTAAATTGTCTGGAGTTTTGGAAACCTACATAAAATACTAATCTTTGATATGCAAAAAGCAAGATTGTGCATTACTATTGCGATCAGAGTGGATTCAGAAGCTTCACTATACTTTTCAGGAAAAGCTGTGTAAATGCTCATATGAAGCAAGTCATTTTATCATGCTTATTA
This sequence comes from Tenodera sinensis, assembly GCA_030765045.1. Lineage (NCBI taxonomy): Eukaryota > Metazoa > Arthropoda > Insecta > Mantodea > Mantidae > Tenodera > Tenodera sinensis. The sequence goes on along the minus strand of CM060967.1, from coordinate 136,903,796 downwards.
TTTGATGACTGTCGGTACTGGCCCCAATTTCAGATTTGTCATAGGTTTGCAAGGAATTGCAGTGTTTTAATGGAGCATTTTCTGAACAACTTTGACCTTTTTATATTGTGCTGTCAATCTGTTTACATGCTCATGGAATATCACCTGGTGAGTAAAATTTGTTTCTCCATAACTTTTCACCAGGAGCAGTACAGGGATCTGTCGGGAATTTTTCTCAGCATGGTACAAATTTTGTATAGCCTTTTTCACCAAGGGTCATTAGGGGGTGTGGAAAAACTTGTATAGTCCCTAAGTTTTAATCAATTCTAACTGTAATCACATTCACATGAGTACTCCCAAGACTACAGAGGGAAGGGAAATTTAAAGTACTGAGAAGTAACATCTGGCCTCTTTATCATTTGATGCTTATCAATGTTACATTGAACTAATATACAAATGAACAAATGCTGCCCTCAGCTTTTTACACTGTGCATCCATAGATGTGAATATGCAGAGCAGGAACTACTTTCTTATTTTGGCTCAATTATACTGGAAGTTATTTTACTAAATACTAATTTTGAATTTGAATAATTTATATTCATAGCTTTTACATCCCCAACTCATACACCAACTTACAATCTTTAACCGGATACACTGAACAAGCCACAATATAAAGGTGGTCATATGGAGTCAAGGGCAGCATTTAGCATCTCCTAGCAATTACTACAGTAAATGGCTATAGCAGTACATGTGCAGGATATCAGTGTGGCCCACAGTTTTTCTTTGTCAAGGGATTGGGTTGTTTTAATTGTTGAAACAAGTATTTAAACAAGATTATCACATGGATGTATACATGATAGTAAGATTTAAATGCAAGAAAGTTAACTTTCTCCTACCTCCTCCCTATTGCAAGCAGAAAGTTTTGTATTTCAACCATGATGTTACCACAATTTCACCAGAATTAAATATTTGACTAACTACAGTTAGAATAAGTTATTTTATAAGGTGTCAGTAAATGTATAATCTAAATTTCACAATTTCAGGGTACTGACACTTAATTGTCAGAATATCGCCCAACAGTTTTTTGCATGCCAGTAAATGAACTGAAATGTGACCTAAGCACACTTAAAAGCCATCAATCTGCAAAATTTTAACCTGGTATCTCAGGATCAATAGTTTTGCTCCTAATCAACTGAATTACCCAGACCTACTTTTAGAGACATCCATTGACCCTTCACACGGAAAATTTTTTCCAAAAATTAAATAGTATTTAAATAATGTTAGATGGTTGCATTACAAAAATATATCAAATGTTGTGGAAATAGCCTATTCAGATTAAATTTCACTTTTTACATGGTAAACCATAGGCAATTGATCAAAATTTGTTGCACACATCTCTCGCTACCTCCATGCTTCTAAAGGTTGACTGTTGCTTTAGTCTCTTGTATGGTGAAAGCAACTCGTGCATTAACCATAATAATGGAAGTAGGAAAATGTTTTGTGTGAATAGTTTCGTCACAGAATGGACAGGGAAAGTTTGGTGTATAACGCCAAGAGTTTTACAAGGTCGGTGCACTAGTGTGCATGTTACATAAGCATTTGGATAAATGAGGCTTATTAATTTACAGTATCTTCTAAGGTTGTGATGTTAGTCTTATAATTCCACTTTGCTTGGAAAATTATTTTCGCATTGTCAGAATTTCCTCCTGTTTTTCCTTATTAAAATAACGGACAAGTTTTTGGCACTTTTGCTCATAATTGATGATGGCTTGAGCACTTTCTAGCTTATTCGTACTGCCAAAGAAATTTCAGAAAGATTTGTGCACTGTTCTTTGATATTGGATACCATTCATACACCTGCATAGATTTCTTTCCCAAACTGTACGTGAAGGCTCCGCTAAATCTCTAAGTTCAGTGTCTTGCGAAAAATTTGATTGTGTGCTGCTCAAGACAGTACCTCATGTGTACTACTTGCTCGCATATTGTGGCCTGACTCAAGTGATCACTTCATGCTAACTGCCAGCATCAGAATGCTATTTCTGACATCCCCATCAACTTCCTATCTAGGTCATACCAATTTCTATCCCCTGCCACAGCTGCCAGATTTAAATTGTGGCTTATTTGATACTCCTCTGTATATTTTTTGATTCCTTTTAAAGCCATCTAGAAATCGGTTGAGCTTTGTGTTCGAGATAAAATATTTATGGATTTTATTGACCTAGATCGCTTAAACTAATGTTCTCTAAGAAAAGGAGCCCATCACACAACAGTTGATCAGAAACACATGCCCCTCTCTTCCCATCTACAAGAAGGTGCATGGCTGTGTCTAGGTTGAGTATGGAAATATGACTTTTTTTTTTTTTTTTTTTTTTTTCAAGAAAAGTTGAGGCTAGGGTTTTAAAAATTCAGTTGAATATGGGCAAAAGGCATCTTTTAGTTTCCCTTAAAATTTAGCTGAATGTGAGGTTAGTACTCATTTGGTTCATGGAACAGAAGTTTTACATTATCAAATATTTGCATCATGGGTTCGTGCAACATGCACTTTCAGTTACCTTATTTTTGCAGTTAGTGTTCGTATTGAAAAGCAAGTTGAAGCAGTGAAGGGAGGAACACTTGTTTCTGATAGGGAGAACGTTTTGGAATATGTCTTGCGAAGGCTCTATGTCAAAGGTTAGAGATCAGGTTGGCAGAGTAAAACTGTTGTTAGCTAATGCTGGATTTCTGACAATGAAGTCATTAATCCTCTTGCTCTCCCAATATTTTTCACTGATGGGTGGGGCGCTATAAGTGGCTGGGCATATTTGAAGGTGGTCTTGGTCCATTTCGTCTTGCAGATCACATGGAGGACAGAGTGGTGAAGAATATATCCCAATTCTGTTTAAATGTTTTGTCAGACAATCATGTCCCGTAGTAATCAACTTGAAGGTTGCAACTGTTGTTTTTCAAGGATACTCAGGAATTACTGTTTGAATGTTTGGTACCCGTCTTTTATTCTTTGATTTTTCACAGTAATATTTTGCAATAATTTTTTTGAATTGAGTCACTAATTTTTTAGCTGCATAAAATGGTATAGATACTGTAAATGGAGCACTTGTGTGTATTGCACAATTTACATCAGATGTTAGTATCAGTGTATCATTTGTAGCTTTAAGCATAACACCGAATACAGCTAAATCATATGCACTTTCACATGTGCTTTGAGTAGCAGGTTGTTAAATAGCAATTTTACTTCATAAGTGTCTTAGTGTGCATTATGAACAAGCTTTGGATGAATTAACATGTGATGAACTTAACGAGATTTCTGTTAACCAGAAACTTACATTACAAGAGTACAATATATGAAATGTACTTAATGTATGGGGTGGAAGGAGCCCTGGTTTTGAAAAATACTTTCTTCAAAGAAACCTTTTTTAATTTGGGTTTTAATTGATTCCATTATTATGTAGTGCATGCAGTGGTGTCTTTAACATTGTGTTGCATTTGCTAACATGCCCAATAGATAACATTTGCCATACTGTATAAAAAACCAGCAGATTCTACTTTCTGCACTTTCCCTTTCTCTCGTATGGACTGTCTTTCTAGAATAGACATTGGCAATATGGTGAGCTATATGGGATTACTGAATATGGTATAAGATGAGCCCATTCCCAAAGAGATGGCATACAGGTTTTCAACTTTGAAGTGCCAGGCATTTTGTATTTAATGCAAAAAAAAATCCTATTTTGTCTTCTGAAAACCCTTGGATAGCTGATGTATTGTGGATTTCAAATGAGCATTTGGCTATGACAGCAGATTTCAAATATTCATTTTCCAGCTTCAGAGCTGATATTGCTAATAAGCTCAGTAGGTGAGCTACCAAAAGAAAGAAGTTGTGCACATTTTGTCTGTAGAGCAGATGGACAGAACCCCTTTCCATGACTGCCGTCACATGCACTACGAATGTGTGTAACCTGATTCCTCTTTAATGTAGCTGGACCTCTAAGCCTAGTCATAAGTGATCCAGCCATATGGAATTTTTATGTATTTTAAACAGATTTCTTGTGCATATTCTGTATAGCTATGACTTTTTCAATGAGTGATGTACATCTTCAGTGGCTTAGCAGGCCTCTTCATTAATATGGTTAAAATTTATTGGTTATTTTCAATCCCAGTATGAAGTTATTACATAATTGGCTAGCCCCGCCATAACTGCATAGTTTCTTGGTTTATTTAGTTGCTAAACCATTAGTGTCCTTTGTTCCTAAAGTAAAGTGACAGATTTTTAAGTTGAAAAATCCATTCTTATGATTAAAGCTATCATAAAAGGAAGTTAGGCAGCACTTTTGTTGATTAACTGGGATGCAGATGCTGAACTCTTGCCTCCTTTTCAGTATCCTTTCTTCCTCCAGCAACTACCGAAGCTTCATTATTTTCGGGAATGCTGGTGCAAATGAGCATACAGTGAGCAGTGATTGCAAAGTTTAGGCTTTTTTTTTAACCGTGTACATAATGATTCAAGGGGAACATTGACATGCAAAGAGGGTGGTGGAAAAGAGGCAGAATGTGTTGGACTCATGTTGTATTTTTGTCTCAAAGCAAGGTCATATTACACAGTATCACCAGGGGCACTTCAACAGAGCGGTAACGACAATTCGCAGATGAGCAATGGAAATAAAGGTGAATATTCGTATTAATGAAATATCAAGACATACGTTTACTAAAGCAAACCTCAGATTTGTATTACAACTTTGTTTGGTATACCTGCTGGAGACATTTTCATTACTTCCTCATGAAAATGATCTCTGTAATTTTAGTTTCATGCCTGAAGCAGTGCAAAATTATCAGCTTTACACACAGTGCTATTTAATTGTAGCATAATCAAGTTATTTGTTCTAAGAATTGTATTTCTCTGGTTAAATATTGGATTGGTTTCTTCTGTTGCAGATATCAGGACATCCAGCACTCCTCCTGTAAGTACTGGTGTATTTTTTTCTTAAAAGTAGCATTTATCTTAAATAAGGTTACATTGGTTCTACATATAACTTCCATAATTTCAGAAAACAAAGATCTTCGTTGGTCGGCTTCCTGACGATGCACAAGCAGCTGACTTGAGACGCCTATTTGAGCAATATGGGATTGTGACAGAATGTGACATTCTGAACCGATATGGATTTGTTCACATGAAAACTGAGGAAATGGCCATGAGGGCAATTAAAGAGCTGAACAATGCAGAATTCATGGGAGTCCAAATTAGTGTGGAGGTGAGTTACTCCACAATCTTACTGTTTATTTTATCCTTGAAAATGCAACAATATTGACAGATACTGCTTTGTTTGTATAGCAATCCACTGGAAAGAAGAGTGGTCGTGGTGGTGGTAGAGGTGGTTTTGGTCCAATGCGGGGCCGTGGTGGAATGAGAGGAATGGGACGTGCACCTCCATATATGCGAGATGGCCGTGGAGATTATGATAGAAGACCAGGAATGCCACCTCCACCATCCATGAGAAATGGTTATTATGACAGTTATGATCGTGGCTACAATGACTACTATCCTTCACGTGGACCTCCACCTCCAGTTCTCTCTCGTGAAAGGTACGGATCAGATAACTATAAGTTGACATTATGCTGTAGTTGCATGATCAAGGTGAGCATAGTTGGGGTTATAATGTGTTTTCACAAATATTTTAGGATGTTCCTTTCTAGGGAACCTGAGCGCCGTTCCTACCCAGAAATGATGAGATCCCCATACGAACGCCGTTCATTCTCTGATGTTGGTCGCAGCCCATACGATCGCCCTTCAATGCCACCAGTGCCGGCTTTTGAAAGGCGAAGTGACTATGGCGGAGCACGTATCTCCACAGACATTTACCGCAGAAGGACTCCACCCCCATCCTCAAGTTATGGAGGCGGGTAAGTTCAAATAAAGTTTATGTACAGCATTATTGCTTAAGGTTCCTTTCTCTATTTGTAAGGAAAATGTGCAATATAACTAATTCCAGCAATTAAGTTTATCAGTTGTACTACATGTTTTAAAAGGGTGCAAAATGTGGGAAGCATGAAGTGGAAATCTATATAGTATTCTCTCTTGGCTTCATATTTGTTCATTCTACAAATATTTTCAGCCGTTATTGCGTAGCACATGCACTGATTTCTTTGTGCTGGTATTTAAACTCATTGACAAGGTATGCTTTGACCCAGTTTGATTGAAGTTATTGCATAATTGGTGACATGGTTCAACTATCTTATATCAAAGTAATCAAACTTTTCATTTGAAATTAGCTGTTTGCACCATCGTTTCAGCAATCTGAGCAAAGGGACTCGACCCTCTCAATGTGTTCTCTATTGGAAGGGAATGTTACAACCATAATACATTTACCAGAATGTCTACTAATACTAGGATTATACTGGAAATATACCAGCATTTTTTACTTACTGGATATAATAGAATTTGTGGTTACATAGTGAAAGAATTGGATGAAATATCCACACAGCATTGCTTTGTTTCAGGCAATTAGTTTTTGGGGTAATCTACATCTAAGCACCTACTTTTGAATTTGTTTTTCATAGTACTTTCATGCATGTCTATAAAATAAAATATGTACATCTGATAAGCTAAATAAACTTTACTTTTTACTATTACTACTACATGAAGTTGTAATTTGTAAATGGTCATTTTATCTAACCCTAAAGAGGCCCCCATGCAGAAAAAGGCCAGCAAGTTTTGTGAGCACTGAAGTTTATTTGCCAACGCTGGAGCATACAGAAGTCATCTTGTTTGTGTATATCCTGATGTGTCGACCCAAGGACTGTTACCTTTAAGTGTCTTAGTATTGATACACAAATAATGTCAGGATATGAACTATATTTCTTGTTGATTTGCTGGTTACTTGGTTCATGAAAACTTAAGTCAATCAAATTCACGAATTTGTCATTACAACACACTTTATGTTAATAGGTATGATCGTGATGGATTGGACCCATACGGACCCCCAGCGAGACGGTAAGTCCATGCCATGTTTGCAATTTTTGCATTGCACTGGGCAACTATTTTGTGGTTTCACTTGCTGTTTTTGCTACCTGGGTATCAGCTTTAAATTGTGCTGCCTTATACACAGTGTGAGCACAATTTAATTTCAGTATAACCCCGATTAACCGTTACAATGGAGGGGATAGGATTGATATTTTACCTGTAAAATGACGGATAATCCTTCATATATAGTAGGTTTAATAAAAATTACACCTCAACGTTATGATCGTTACTGTCTGATTGCATGCCCGCTTGGTGATTCGAAACTAATACAGCAGAACTGCACATGTGAAGGCATCAGAACCTCATTACTAGGAACACATATTCATTCTGCATTAAATTTAACATCATTTAGCACTGGGTGCAATGATATCTGCACTTAGAGAATTTTTGGAGGAATGAAGCCATCTGTTACTTGAAATGCTAAAACTACTGCGACCAGGTGAACTCAAAATGTAACATAGGTGTAAGGTTCATGAACCAAAGATTTACTTAGTGACGGATAATCGAGGTTTTACTGTAGGCACAATGCATTTTTAAGTGTGTAGCAATTTGAAATGCACAAGATGGCTTATTCGGTATGTCATACAATTTCAAGGACTTTAAATCCCTAAAGCAACCATTGGACAATTTGAGTAATGGAGGTTTCTTCAGTTAAGCTTTTTGAAAGGCTATATGCTCTTTCCTATATTAGGCTTTAGGAACTTATGTGTCAATGCAGCCACTTGGTTAGGCATCTGCATGTAAAAAGGTGTGTGGCATTGGAGTAGCAGTTGGGGCAGTCCAGGTATAAGGCTTGGTGTTGGTTAGTAATATAATCTCAGCTTTGGATTTGTCAGATCAGTGATTGTAGATCTGAGGGGTTTTAATTCCTTTCTGGCATCATTCTATTGTTGGAGGCAGCTCTTATAAGTTGAACGTGTCAAAAATGGGGAAATGTCATCCTATGAATTTGTGGTACTTGGTAGTCTGGAACAAATTGCAATATTCAATTACTGCATGCAGTTCTGTGAAAAGTCCAGTATGGTTTCGTACAAGCAGTAAGTCCATTTTGCAATCCAGATGCTTTAAAATGTAATTACTGGAGTCCAGATTTTTAGGCATTAGGACAAAAGCCTTAAAATTTTAAGTTTTTGAATTATACGTTTTAAGGAGTGTTTAGTTCAACCATCATTCCAATTTAATTGTTACTGTTGACATTTATAAAAGGTATTGCTGTTCGTGTCAGGCTCAGCTATTGATTGCACACAGCTTGAGCTTCTAGATGTTGAAGATAGCAAAAGGCTGGTTGAGCATGCTGCTTAGTTGACTTTTCGACTGCCCAGCACTGACCTCCCGTTAACTTTGGCAGCAGCAGCCACTTACAGTATCTACACATCTTTTGCTTTACCATCAGCCAGTTAAACAGGTTATTTTGCCTAACGTCAAGCTCTAGTAGTCACATTCTTAAAGCTGCTCTCACGACATTTACACTTCACAAAAGTTGTTACAAATAAATGAGGCTGAGTGTGTAATAAATTGTTCCCTAGAAATGATTATGTGAATAAATACTGCTGTATAGGCTGTCTCTTCATAATGGTTTATGATGTTTGATGTCAATAAAAATAAAAAATTTTCAAAATGCCTGACAAAACTTGGGATTAACCATTAAACAGTTCAAAGCTTCAATGTTACTGAAAAATAAGTACTGAACTGAAAAAGATTTTATGGTTAAATTCAGATCAGCGTAAAAGTGAGATAAGCAAGCTTTACTTAAGCGGGTAAGAAAAGTAATTTCCATCATGGAATTAAGCCCGCAAATTTTCTTGTAGCTGATCACTTAAAGATATTAAAGCCATGTAACAACTCAGACAATTGATAAATACGGTGATTAGACACACGTTTAGCATATTAAATCCTTTATTTGAGTAAAGCTCTTTGCCCTGGCACTGCTTGCATTTTCAATCCTCATGCCATGGATGACTGAGGCAGTGAGACCAGCTGTACATTGCAAGCATGTGTAAGTGAAAATTTAAGGTGGTGCTTGCAGTTAAATAATTGTCTGCCCATGGCATCAAAAACAAATTAACACATGCATAGTTCAAATTCCAGAGGTAATCTGCTAACCTTAAATTGTTCATAAACATTGCTTTCAACTGTATTCAAATGCATAAGGTTCCACAACAGTAATCTCATGAAAATGCCCTTCCATTATATGTGGTGAATGTGGGTATAATTTGTGAACTTGCTGTTTCATAGCTATTGCCAGATTTCCAATGTTATCAGAAAGTTCCCAGCGGAAGGGGGCCTATATCTTGTGGCCCAAGTAATGACATATAAACCTGTTTGGCATATTTAACCTTGAAAACTAGTGTGAAGTGAATACACATTGCAAATTAGTCAAAATAATGAACCTACATGAAGTTGACTGTGAATTCATTACTGACCTTCCTGTATTCCATGCAACTAAACAGAATTAAGGTGCTACTGTGAGATGCACCATGGTGCTTGGAATTCTACGTCTGTTTTTTATAGACCAGTGCGTCAACACGTACAATAGAATCTATTTTCATGCTTATTTCAGTTATAACATGTCTTGTATCCTGCATGAGATGCTTGATGCTTTTGCATGAAGTTACCCTGATCATTGCTCCATGTAATCCTAATGCAAGTCATGCATTAAAATATTTTTACCCTTTTGTTTCACATATTGCTATCTGCACAGAAAAGAGGCCTTTCTCAAGCTGAAGTACTTTCAGATAAACTGGCAGTATTAGTCAATATCATATGGCAGCACACACTGCTCAATTGCAACAACTTCCTCTTTGGATGTCAGTCATTGGGCTCATGATTCTTGAAACCTATCAATTGTGCAAACTACAGGTGGGATTGAAGTGTTGACATGCAACTTTGCAACACGCCTGGTTATATTTTGCTGTCTCAACTTCAGATAACATCTGTATTCATGAAACTTTTTAGTAAATCTTGAAAATAGTATTAGACATCACATTGTCATTCTCACTTATACATGTATCGTCTGTTTGAACTTATCAATCTTCAAAGTAATTTTTGTGTTTGCTACCATATATTAAATCTAAAGTAGCCATAACTGGCCTTTTATCGTAAATTTTCTTTGGCTGATTTATGAACTTCAGGGGGAAATATTTTCCCAGGAGAAATTCCTGTTTTGAGTGCAGATACCTTTGTTTTAAGGAAATACAGCATGTTTATAAGTAATAAGTGGTGTTATGCAAACTACAGTTGGCATCCCCCCCCCTTTTTTTTTTTTTTTTATTTAATTGTAAGTTGTGGATCATCAGATCAATGAATAACATGACATTGTCTCCTCAATAAGGGAAAGTACCAAGGAAAAAACCCATGGTTAACTTGCCCTAGCCAATATTCAAACATGGGACCTCTTTTGTAATGACAAGTATAACACTTATCAAATGGCCATCAATTCCTGCAGATAATTATACGTGAAAATTCACATGCTTCTATGTAAAACGGTTTATATTGCATTCTCTGAATATAGGTTTTGATATTCACTTACTTTGCAAGATCTTGACTGAGTGGAAATTAGATTACATATTGAATATTTGTTGGGTATTCTTAATGCAGCTGAATAATTCTAATTGGTTCAACTACAGGTTGGCGTGACATCCCCTTCCATTATTTTGTTCTGTCCTGCGAGTTCTGCAAATATTTCCATGTGTGCAGATTATATTCTAATCTAAGGGGAGGTGTATTAATAGAAAATGGATTTGGGGTGAAACGATTAGCTTGTGCTAATGCTGTTGTAAACTGTACTATCTGGTATTTGCCATTAGAATAAAGTAAAATATCCCTCCATTCTCCACACTGAGCTCCTCCTCTAATACACTATTTGGTTAACATATCTGCACGTGGGCATGTAAACATTGATACTGTCACTGCAATTTCATCTTGTTCAGATAACTTGAATTTGACTTAGTTACATTAACCATTTCATCATGGAACATGGAGAGCCACTGTATGTAATCACTAGACCATGGGAATACAGGCCCTAATTTGGCAATTGCAATTGACCATGTAGACAGTGTAGTGACATCTCACCCCCCTCCTTTTACATACAGTTCCGTGCATCAGGACCCTACCATTCGGATTATGTTCAGCAGATACACCGAAGAGCTGCATGTGTAGTGATTCATATTCCGACGTCTGAAACAACTTGCTCACATAGTGCAACACTAAATGATTAGTTGAACAATTTGGACATAATTTCGAGAAGCAGGTGTTACAGTGCCAGGTTCAGATTATGAACTATTTTGAAAAGACACTTTTAAAAGAAATGTCGAATGCAATTCAAATAATGCCCAGTAGATTTCAAATTGGTCACAATTCACTAAACAGTTGCGACATACACGCAAGGATTTCATTCAGAACTTTGGACAATCCGTACTATAGATACACAAATCAACATATTCCACGAGAAGCAACAATATCTAAAGAACTTTTACCAATTTTGTACCAGAATAAGATTGCTAAAATTCAAGAAAGCGTCAATGATCAGAAAATATGGTTTTAGTTGGTGAGTCTATAGATGTAAGCAGTAGATATGTGGCAAGTGTAGTGGTTGGTGTACTTTCCGAGAGTTGCATAGGGAATTTTTTGTTTAACGACGCTGTCAATTGCCAGGATCCTATCACCGTCACTGTTGTGCTGAGTTTTGTCCTGCAGGAGTTTTCACATTCCAGTACATATACTGACCTGAAGCTGTCATTTTTAAGCAGACTTAAAAACAATCGTCTGGGCAGGATTTGAACCCACAATCTTGGGATCAGTAGGCCAGTACCTAACCAACAGAGAAACCCAGACAAAAAAAATTGTGCGCTATAAAATTTATAATTAAAAAAGATGAATATACTATGTTAAGCAGTTTGGCTAAAAACACGACAGCATAAATCTTCTCACATATGCTCCATCAACCTCATGCATTGACAAAAGCTTCTTGCAGTACATATTCTGATAAATGCAGAATTCACCTTTGACAATCTGCTTATGTAAATACTTTTACCTTGTAACTCATGAAAAAGATTGTTTCATTATGCAACTTATTTTCTTGTATCTTTTCCTAAGCTTTATATCGCTTTTTCCAGAGCTACTAAAGTTTTTCTCCAAAAACAAGGGGGGAAGGAGAAAGAGCTTAAAAGATTTTACATTGTATAACTTTGGTACATATTAAATGTAAGATTGTGTGCAAGGCAATTCATATTCTCAGGACTGTACCCCTGACCGACACATGGTGAACTGCTTCCTTGCGAGGTCATTTATATTAAGATCCCACACTCCTGTCTAGTTACCACATATCCCATTGTATGAAAGAATTCATCTTGGCCAGGCTAGCACCAGGCTTTTTTCATGCATTCTTTGAAATGTGCTCCGCTATGTCTTTATCACAGTTTACATATCGTTTATAGCTATTATCGGTGCCAAACAAGAAGGGTATTGACAGTTGGCGGTGAAAGAGAGGCAACATTGCTGCTTATCGTGCCACATAGAGGTCGCGTTAGCATTATGTGTAAGAAGACGGTTGGATTGCATTTGAAATGTAGAGTGGGTGTAATTTATATTTGTATTCGAAAACAATAGTAAAATAGTTCATCTACATGCAAAGGATGGAATATGGAAGTATTATATCACTGTGAAGATTGATGTTAACATAAGAAACATAGCTGTGAAATATTGTAATGGGAAATGCCACTGATGTTTTTGCTTGAATTACCCGCAGAAATGACAATCTGTTCTTACTTGCTTCTAAGACTCCATTTTCCTATGTTGTAGCCATTACACCCTTTGTATCGGTAACCACTTGTTCACAGTTTTCAGCTCTTTATTGATGTAGCGTTATTACAGACGACACAGTGAAATCTTTGTTTCGCACAACGTAACCCTTTACTTCTACCCAAATTAATTAACCCTTTAACGCCGAAATAATATTAATTCTTTTATTCACTTTCATTTTTTTATCAGCAACTCATACAGTTTTGTGGAACTCTAATACAAAATAATGAGTCATTATAGTGAACCATTTTGTCACAATGGGCCATGTCCATATGATCATGCTAGGCGCTAGTGTAAGCATTTTAGGCCTAGGTGGCCATACTTCACAACAAATGCCAAAGTTACAGTGCCAATTATATATTACAATGAGGTGCACTTTAAAGGTGAATTATAAATATTAAATGCATGCAGACATATAACATATGATCACATGAGCACAAAATTATGTCGCAAGTCCAAGAGTCAAGTCTTTTATAGGGTGTGAAACTCAACAAAACATGCGATACAGAGTCCAACGTTGCATTTTATACACTCTGTGCGAACAGTGCTGGTGCATTCTTTGCCAGCGCAGTGTCGTCGATTGCAGGGAGCTACAAGGTGGTTCTTCCCATCAAGACGAATATCATCACTAACACTACACTGCTATTTTAGGATCATCATAATTGTTGAATATTGCATATTTCCTGGATTCTTCTATCATAAATTTAATTATTTCATCGTCAAACATGAGTTTGAAACATTCCACGGGTGTTTTGTTGGATAATGATGAATAATCAGCTTCTGGGAATATACCAACCAAACCTCATTGGCGTTTTCTGAAGTGACATCAACTGCACCACCTACATGCTCATTGTTGGTGAGGACAATTTCTGCTTGGCTATAAAGCTGGCACCCTCTAAGATTATCAATCTCACCACCACCATCCTCTTCACCAGAATCTTCGTCGGAGTAGACGTTAGCATCTGGAGGTTCTATAAAAATGCTGTCAACATCTATTGGTTCATCTGATTCTAAAATATCCAAGGCTTCCCGGAGTTATATCCCTGTTAAAAACATATGGAAAGTTATACTCTGTATACCAAGTTTATAGTTTCCTAAATAATAAGTTTTCTTATGGCAACACAACGTCTAAGCCGTGTAAGGTAACACAGCCGTAAAAATGGACTAAGTCATATACTGCATATATATGCGCCTAGCGTGTTCATTTGATCACACTTCACTTTACAAGGGTCTAGACCAAATATATGCAGTAACCGATTGTTCTGTTTCATAATAACAGGAACACTAATCATGCCGAAGACCTTTAAAAGTATTTATCACACAATCAAAGTCTAATTGTAAACAAAATAGGAAACTTACTTGAAGCGCACCGACATCTTGCAGCTGTGACAACACTAGCAATAACTAAAAGTTGTGCAACGACAATGTTTGTTTACAGAAGCCGACAATGAGTAGACAGGGATACCACACCATTCTGTAGCTGATATAAATCACCAGCGATACTCTACAGAAGCAGACGACGCATTGGAACGTTGTTAAATGGAAAGCGGTAAACTGTGATCATACGAACACGCACAGCGTTAAAGGGTTAAATCGGAGTACACTAGGAAAGGACGGTACCAAACAATTTTCCGACCATGTTCTTCAGCAATACCATCAACTGCATAATCCTTTAATTGCGATATGTACCTTACCAAGCACAATTTCATTCGCTTCCCAAGTACGTAAAGTTTTTTGTTTGGCTACCGGTCTTTGTCACTGTTTTTGGACATAATTATTTATTAAGAGTGAGACAGTTGTAAATGGTCACAACATTCGCAGATACGTAAATACAAGGCAAATAACCACAATAAATAAAATGAATCAAACAAACTTGTCAGCACACACGCAATCTCTGATACAAACATTGCGAGCTGAAGGGAAACAAGATAAGAGACACTGGTAGATTGCAGGTCAGGCACATTCTAATCACGTGTTAAATATCGACAACACTGGTTTAGCATTGCAATGGAAACATCTATGCTCTAATTGGTTGCTCTTTTCGTTGCCATGACGATTGCCGTGACACATCCATCCCCTCCTGTTCATTTAGGCCCTTCCAACATTTTTACTGATGTACAAAAAAGTGGCCCATTCTATGTGGGCATGAGGGAATGGGTCACTGTGGACACATCAGTAGATCAGAACTGCAAGTGAAGGTTGCCTTAACAGGTCAGAACCATGAAGTTTAATTATATAAAGAGGAATTGCAAGTTAATAGTGTATATCAAGATTTATCAGAGGCAATAGTTTTATGTGAAACAACCATGCTGTAGATGCTTAACTAAGGAGTAGTTGCCATGACGATTGCCATGACACATCCATCCCCTCCTGTTCATTTAGGCCCTTCCACCACGTGGGTAGCAACTGTCAATCCCCTTATTTGGCGCCGAGTATACAACAGGATATTTCTCCAAAAACTTCTTGATTTCATTCAATGTGATTTACCTTTTTGCCGTTCCTTAAAGGCTTTCCGTGCATATGTTTAAGAAAATCACTTGTAACCAATTTTGTTTCCATTTTGCATGCTAAGATCGTGCTGAGGCAACAAATGCTACAGTGAGGCATGTGGTATTCAAAACAAGAGAACTCATTGTTCTGAGATTGGCGGAAAGGTATAAAGTGTATTATTGCTGGGTGTTAAATTACGTTATATTCAATATTATAACTAGAATGGTTTATTGAATGCAAGTAAAGCAAAAAGCTTAGCAAAAAGCTTAGCAAAAAGCTAAATATGCCATGGAACTACATTGTGGAGGAATACAGGAGTACTGAAACACCAATGAGGTTCATCTCAGCCACATTTCTGCTTACTTCTACTGTTTATAGTAAATAGATTATACCAATATGACAGGATATACACATCACTGCCCATTAGAAATACTTGTTCTGTTTCATAGTGAATACTGGTATTTTATTTTACATAGCTCATGGGAGCAGGATTTTGAATTCTATGCAGAGTTAAGTACAACTGTTAATTGCAGCCTTCATAGCATGCAAGTGTGCAGAATTCCACTGAACTAGCTTTCACTGCTTCTGCATAGGGCTGTTAAGATGCTCATGAAAATGCAAGATCAAATTAAAACAAGATGCATGGATAAAGGAATAACTATGAAGTCATAGCTGTTCAATGCAAGTGCTATGTGACATGGCATTGGGTAGAATTAGCTGCTTTCCAAGTTAGTGGAAACTCCAAGGTTAACTATGGAACCATGAATTGGTTTCAATTTAGATGAGAAGTCTTCACTTGCTCTCCTTTGTAGTACTATCACTCCACTCTTAGAGCCTAGCTGCAATATGCAGTTAACCGAGGAACACACAACCTGTAGTATCTCAAAATGTGTGAATGTGGGTTTTCAAGTGTAAAACGTGCTTTGGAACCGTTTACATAAAATATTAAAATTTATGAACAGTAAAACTAAAGGTTGTAGCTTATGTGTTCACCTCTTCTGCAGTCCTAACAGTTCATATGAACATAAGTCCAACATGGAGGGATATACAATATCTGAAGACAAATTTTCACATTCCAGAGAATATTTCTAAAGGTTTCTGAAACACCTGAGCTGCCTCACTTGGTCTGTTCTTTGGATCTGGCAGTCGGCTGACAATGTGACAGCCTGCGAAACATTTTTACTGATGTACAAAAAAGTGGCCCATTCTATGTGGGCATGAGGGAATGGGTCACTGTGGACACATCAGTAGATCAGTACTGCAAGTGAAGGTTGCCTTAACAGGTCAGAACCATGAAGTTTAATTATATAAAGAGGAATTGCAAGTTAATAGTGTATATCAAGATTTATCAGAGGCAATAGTTTTATGTGAAACAACCATGCTGTAGATGCTTAACTAAGGAGTAGGAAGGGCATTCAGCCTAGAATCACGAGCTCGAATTAATACCGCTTTCTTATGTACTGCCCCATTTTTCTCTATGGAGTTGTGAATACGGTGGAATCCCAATAACTCGACCTAATGTGAACTGAGAGGGTGTAGAGTCACAGAAATATTGCGTTTCGCAGAATAAGCAGTCTGTTATTCAAAATTCTTTACACTGCAAATTGCATACATAAACTTAGGAAACAAGCATAACATTCTAAATTTGTTACATATTAATCCTTTCTCCTTTGTTTGATCTTTTTAACACATCCAATTTAATTTCCATTGTCATGTTAACTGTCTTTTCTTTCCATTCAACATTTTCACTGGCACAAACATGAACTATAAGCTTTGCAAGCTGCACTGTAACCAGAAATATGTAACTGAAGGTTTGGCTTATCACGGGTATTTTTAGGCATGACAACTAACCTTGCTAGTATTTGTGCAAGTGCAAATTGATGTGGGGAATGTCTACTTCATTCCTTGAAATGAACAAGACTGCTGATAATGCGACCTGGCACTGCATTTAATCACACAGTCCACAATGTTCGTTCTACATGGAAGTCTGAAAGATAACCTGACACCATAATGGTCTTGTAAATATAAAAGTGAACTCGATCATTAACCACTGTACAACTCGTGTCTAAAAATACCTTTGTATTAGATAAAGCAATAAACCTTCCAACCTTTCCAACTAGCGTTTGTGCTACATATCCACATTATTAGCAGCAAGCTTTTTGGTTTCATGTCAATGGTGTGCTGCTTATGTTCTGACTAGATATTGAAGGTCTAAACGTTATCAACCCTATTGTTACTGTCAGGGAGAGTGTGATAGGTTATGTTGCATTAAAATTTACCTGTACTATTCATATCATATAGTAGATAATAGTAATTAGTCAAAGTTTGAGAGGTAGAACTGGAACAAAAATTCAATGCCACAACTGGGATTTGAACCACAGACCTTCCGCTTATGTGGCTGCTCTAACCATTGAGCTATTGTGACAAACTGCCAGAATGGCATTAAATTCTCAAACCAGTTCGTATTTCTCCTGGTAAACCACAAAGGCAGTCTCACATCAGAGACAAATTACCCCAATGGTGACTTACTATTGTAAGTACTTTATGTCCCAGGATTAAATACTTTCAGATGGTAATTATTTATTTATGCCAACAAATTTACTGTTGAGAATTTAATGCCATTCTGGCAGTTTGTCACAATAGCTCAATGGTTAGAGCAGCTGCCTGGTAAGCGGAAGGTCTATGGTTCAAATCCCAGTTGTGGCATTGAATTTAAGTTCCAGTTCTACCTCTCAAACTTTGCCCACACACGGCTTGTGTGTTTAAAAATACCAACAGTAAGTTTGTTGGCATAAATAAGTAGGAATTAGTCAAGTTGACCAATAAACAGAAATAAAAAAGATGTAGTTATCGAGAGTAGTTAAATTCTACTGTATTACATTTTCAGAGCATATTCCATCTCCGAATGTGGTGGCATAATTCCTCCACCTGTTAGTAATGCAATTTAATGTAAACAGACTTGACATCAGAAGTTTTTATTCCAACTTTTTGGCTCTTTGTATTATCTTGACTTTCATTTTATTAATGTATTTGTGAAGTAAAATAGCAAAATAAGGTCTTGGCATAAACTGAAAATTTGAGCACTGCTGTGCATTTTAACAATTAAATTCATATGAAATAGTTGCTTTTTTTTTTTTTTTTTTTTTTATGGCTTCTCTTGAAACTTTGGCTTTTACCTTACATCCCACTAAAATTTTTTTCCTAGTTCCAAAATTGGTTGCTACATTGCATGCTAAAGGAAGTCGTGAATATAATCCAAATCTGAAAGTTTTTCATATATTGCATCCTGGTTACTCCTGTTGTGTATCAATCAGGTTATTTGGAATAAGGAATACACATTTCGAAATAAATTGCAACAGTAGGCATGCATACTTACTTTGGGAATTTATCATAAATATGGGACTGATGTTGCAGAAATACATTGCTAAATTGTCAGCTGGGGTAGAGTTGTCGAGACCATCAGGATTGGTAACCGTGCATATGCATTGTTCTTGGCAAGTTATGTCCTCTGCCCAGGAGTGAAATGTTGATTTAGAGTTAGAGTTCAATTTTCAAAGCTGTGCCCATTCTAAGGGCTAAAGAATAGCTGCATGTATTCAAGATGCATTTTGCAAAGAAATGTTGGGAGTTACTTCTGCTTACACAAGTTCCCTGGAGATTATCTTCATTCAAAACTGTGTTTACATTTGGGTGCAGTTTGTAACACAATTATTTGTATTCAATAGGCAGGCTAGGACATACTTTTTACAAGGTTATTCTGTATTGCAAGTCCATTTTCTTCATAGCCATTCTGTAGTCTTGCTCATAGTGTATCTGCATGTTTTTACTATTACCAAAGTAGAATGAGTGCATTGCTTTCCTAGTAGCTTCAACACTTAACTGCATTACTGCTAATTAATAATTGGACTTATTGATTGACGGTTTTGGGCTTCAGCAAGGAAATGTTTTTGAATTTTTCGTTTGTTCCATGATAAATTGGTGTTGCTACTTTTGCTGGTTTTATATATTCCCATAAAAATCTGTAAGGAGTGCTCAGGGAGCACTACCAAATCGTCTGCTGAACTGCAAGTAGCCAGTTTCAGATTATAGGTTACATAGAAGTATCACCCAAAAGCCATTACAGTTGCAGCAATAGGGGTCAATATTTTGATTACCATTCTTCTACTTTCAAGAATTATAACCATTAAGTTCAGGTTCAGCTTTTGTTTGGCAGTGTTCTTTGTATGCATTCTCTTCATATGGGTAGGGGTGGTAAACTTCAGGGCCTACACAGCTTTGTGTCCTATTAGTATTTATAGTTACAAATACACCTTGTATGCTGAGCAGCACTTGAACCATTTCAGATTCTCCCATTTTGTTAGCATTATATATTGTGCATGATTAGTTTCTTTGTATTTTGAATAGCTTTTTTTCCTTCTTGAAGTCTTAAGTACCCTTGTATTGCTGAACACCTGAATGTAGAAGAAACTTCTTGACACTGGGTTTCAGCTTTAATTTCAGGATATTAAAATGCTTAGGTTAAGTAGTAGATTGGACCTCCACAATTTAGGAGTAATGTTACATTAACCTCTGCAATTTTTGGGATTATTAGTTTGAAAAAAGTATTTTTAAATTGTTTATTAAATTTACTATTTAAAGATAATCTTGTACATTTTTTTCTGCATGAATTCAGTAATTTAGTAAACATTTGGACAAGCGCCCAGGCATGAGCATTCTATGTTAAATGTGATAAGTTATAGAAACTGGAGCATAATGTTAGTTCAGGTTCACTTATTTTGAATATACTTTTAGTTACTTCTAAGATACCTGGATACTTTTCATTTTTTGGTGGCCTAAATTTATTCTTTTCATTGATCCTTTAAATCTACCCATTTTTATGGAACCTCCCTCACTAGTTTTGGTTATTTTTAACATAGCTCCTTCTACAACTAATTTATACAGCTCATCTGTGTTCAGTATCCTGGATGTTGACTCCAGGTAAATTGTAGAGGTGCTGCAGAAAGTGCTGTGTTGCATTCCATTATGCTTAGCTCTGTGCAGCATCCTTTTTCTCCCTTTACTCCTTTTCTTAAACATGTTTACTTAAAGGCATTCTATTTGCTTGGAAACTCAGGCATTTGTGTTATGCAAAACTGTAGATAAAGTGTTTGGTTGACATTAGAAAAGATCCCTGCTGAGCATGGGTATTGATTAATGTAGTTATCAAATTAGCAGAGGCTGTGCTGTTCGTCGGTAATCAAGTGTCAATTATATGCAAGTCAAACTTAGTTTTTATTTTAAAAGAATATACATGCAGAACATGCTGATTCTAAATGCCTTAAGCTGCTGTATTATGACTCCTTTCATGTATAAAAGGTAATTATATTCTTGAAACTTCCATGGGTTTGCAACAGATTCTTAGTAATGGACCAAAAATTTGTGAGCTTTTGGTGCTGTGGTCTCGTTAACTAGAGTCTAAGTTCACAAGTTGTATCATACTTCAGTGGAAGGCCTGACTATATGACTTGCCTTGAGTCTTTTTATTGCACGTCAGTTTGCGGTAACAGTATATTGACATTTTGTGGTTATATTATGCTCCAGTGTTTATACTTATGTTGCAGCGCATTCAACTTTCTGTAGTATAATTATTTAACAATCAGTTTCAGTAATTGTCTTCAAAATTCATTATTAAATGTAATATGTAAAAGTTTCATTTAAACTCCTGTACGGAGGCCCAGTGTGACTATAGAGAGTTGAATGCCATTCATATGTTAAGTGAAAATGCAAGGCTAAATTTGTTTTTTTGTCATGGCCATGCATTTAAGTTTTAAGTATTCGAAGCTCGTAATAATCTGCATTGAAATAGTGCAGATACGTTACTTCAGTAACAGAGCTGCACAGATGGAAATAACAGCTCTGCGTGTTGTCTTGTTGTGCCGTAGCTATCCCGCGCCATCACCACTTGATCGTGACTTGCCGCCGCCTCGTCGATTCTAGATGATGCGATTGTGTACGTCACACATCACGTTGGAGTTGCGATGATAAGAAGTGCGGACAGCGCTTGATTGGAGTGTCAGCTGTACAAAAGCACGGATTCACTTACAAAGATGTCTTATCTTTTACTCCTCACCATTTTAATTTCGATTAGATATTAATTTAGGATAGAACTTGGCTTCTTATGGTAAAGACAAGCTGACTGGCGTATATAGGATGAAAATCCAGAGTTTGTGAAAGTGGTCCGTGAACAATTACTATACGTAGCTTATGACAGGATGTGAGTAGATCCGTATCACTTGTTCTCAATATTTGTGTTAATTGCGCAACCACTTATTGAATTAAATGTCAAATTTCCCTTAAGAAGGTAAAGGTTGGTAAGTTTCCTTTTAGTTTAACAATCGTAATAGTGCCAGGTTTTAAATGTGACTTTTTCTCTTTTTGCTTCCCCTATCCTTTTGCAATTAAGTATTTAGTTGATTTTTTTAGTCTTCCAGTATTTAATGAATTTATAGTTCATTGGAAAAAGAAATCATACAATTTCTGTATTTTGTAAATACTTGCCAATGAATTTTACAGTGTACCATTAACCAAAATTTGAACTTCTTGCAAATGCAACAATTGAAGTGTCAGTCATTTTAATAAAGAAAACATTCCCTTTGCTTTAGCAAGATTTCAGGGTACATATGAAAGATATTTATCTAGAATGTTTTATACTGATGGTAGGTAGTCTAATTTAAAACTTGAGCACATTTGTTAGATGTAGTGAAGAACATTGTTTAAACTTTTAAGTTGCTCTCAGTAATCAGCTAACCTTTACAGTTTCATTTACTGAAGTTCATGGAATGTAAAGTAGTGATTTGCTGCTAATGCTGCTGTTAATTTTACTTGCTAAGCATCTATCAGGTTAGCCTTCTGTACTGTTAAAATTTAAGTAAGGTCAAAGATGTAACCTGACGTTTGTGTAAAGCATGCATTATGTTCATAAATGAATAATCAGCTCAATGTACCTAGCAGTTAGTCTTTTCTTTGAAACAATGTTACAACCCTACATTCTGATCTATAATGCTCCCATCTATTCAAAATTGATGGTTGAAATTCTGAGCAGTTTAGGTAAGGGTTCTTATGTACCCACCTTGCATTATCTCGTTTGGAGAGTATTGTGCAGTAGCTTTTGAGCTGCAAAGAGAATTGTGCAACATTGCTTTTGTATTTCTTTGTGTGTATTTATAAAATGTAATGTTTCCCTATAATATTATTTCATATACTAGTGCTCACGTAAATTCAGAAACAGTGTACATGTTGGGTGAAATACAGAACAAAATAAATAAGGTATCTAAAAATGGTCGTTAAATGTTTTAAGTATAAACCTTGGGAAACCCATCACAAACATTTTTAAAAAGTGGTAGCTATTGGAACATGTTTTCTTCGAACCTCAGAAAGGCTAGTAAAGAGAACTGCATAGTGGCATTGAACGAGTGATGTCCAAATAATATGGCGATGTGTTCCCTAAACCAAAGTAAAATTATATTAGATCTTGATTGAGCTATAGTACAGTAATAAATGAGGATTTTAGAACGAAGAGTTCATAAAAACATACCATCAGTTTCAGCTTTTGGTAATTGCATTTTTGTGTAATTTTTGGTGTTATGCACTGTGTGAAAAGGGAACACGCATAAATGGGTTTAATTTTGCTTTTGAGTGTGTCACATGCTTAAATCACAATGTTAGTGTGTTTTGGGTGCAAGAAATGGATTTCCTTCAGTTTTTCTTTTATTTTTTGCCCTCTTTTTTGTTTTTTATATTCTTTGTATATTAGTTCTTTAATATGTATGTTGTAAAAGTTCTTGGGAAGGGGCTGCATAATCAGAGCCCATGTGAATACTTGATTCGTGCAGTACTTAAATGAAAGTGCCGTATGTTCAGCTCATTGTGTTAATGCGATGGGATCTTAAATTCCAGAAAGTGTTAACGAATCTAACCCCTCGTACTCCAAGTTGGATGGCTTAATAAACAAAGTAAGTATACTGTAGCTATTCCCTGTGTACTTTCCAACAACCCATGTTCCCCTCCTGTATATCCTAAATCAGTTCCTATCATGCATTCTGTGCCACAACTTTCCATTTTAACGAGCTTGAACTGTATATGAACATGCAGTATTCCTCGCTCGAATGTTATCTACAGGTGATAGTCATGATCTTTCCTAAAGATAGGTGCAAGAATGGAAAATAAAATCCCCGGAACCACTACAGCGATAGAAGACACTTGGATGTGAAGTGACAAATCTTGTCACCACCATCGCCGTGATGTCCAACGCCAAGCCCGTACCCATTAGGGGCAAGGTGTAGCGGGGGCAAAAAATAGCCTAGTACTCTGCCCTCTGCGTTACAGGTCAACGATCAAGGATGGATATCGTAAGCGAGAAGAGTGCGAGTGATATTGCGAGAAAGGAAGGAAACGGCAGGTAAAAACTTTCTCTATGATGCGCAAATTCTTTCAAAATTGAGGAATGCATTTGTATTCGATAACTATCTTAAGATAACGTTTAAATTGGCGATAATACACTTTAAAATGAAATTCTTAATTGCGAAATTAAAATTTCTAAAGGTTTATTGAATTTTAACAAATTGTAGCGAGTTGATTACTAACAGCGTACGGCAGCGTTCATTCATTCACATTTGTTTCTAGTACTAAATTGCGCTGTTGGAATGTCGCAGAATTGAATATATATATTTAAAGCTTTGTTTTTTAATTTTGTGCATACTAAGAAGTAGAACTTTGTAAAGTTGTATTTTCACTGAAGTATTTGCCTAAACTTATATGTGGAATGTACTTTCAGGCCAGAGATGCTGTATTGGAGATAGATTGAGGCAGCAAAGTGCATAGATGTCTTCTCTGGCATCAAGATTAGGTATTTGGCAGGTAGGTTACTATGTAATGCTTTCTTGATGTTAGTTTACTGTAATTTGAGCTGTGGAAACTAGTATCCAAGAAGACATTAGGCATATTGCAATTGCCATCGATTATGGTCAAATTTTATAGGTCCTATAGGTATAAGGTTGATCATAAGAACTAGTCAGTGAAGTTTAAGTTGTCATTTTCTACTCTTGACTAATGCAGAGTGCTGTTCTGGTCTAAAACAAGGTAGTGAGAATAGGCAGGACAGTCTTCATCGTGATTCATGGAGATTCCAGACCCTTTCAAGCTTGCAACCCCCACTTCCATTGTATGTTGAGTGAAGGTTGCCAATGGCATGTTAAGCATGTACAACTGGAGAAAAGATAATCAGCTGAAATTGGGCAGATTGTCTGTAATTACCGTGTAATCGAAGGGTTATCAGTCTTTTTTACAGCGTATGCAAAGTGAAATGGACTATCAGTGCAAGTGCTAATTTAGATACATGTGAATGTATAATATTTTGGGAAAACTCTAGGATTCCCACAAGCTTTCTCACTGAACAAAGAAACTTAGACCTGTACTTAGGTGCAATCTGGACAAGGTTCTGATAAGATGAACACTGACAGAGCAAGAGCATAAGTTTTCTACAGCTCTAAATAATTTGTTGGATGTTGTCCATGCTAACACTTCGAATATGAAAAAAGATAGTTATGTTGGAAGTTGGTGGCAAAAGAGGAAAGGGCAAGGATTAGTTACAAAGAGGTCAGGAAAATAAAACATACCTAATGGTTCATTGTTTTTGAAAATTATAAGCATTTCATCTGAAGAAACAACTTAAGCGATTGTTGCAAGTACTTTCTTCCAAAAACTAGTAATAGTCTGATTTTTAAGATACATAGTAGCAGCCAGGTCTGTAGCAACAAAAGGTCCCTGCATTCTCCTGCTTCCCGCCACTATGCTACCCCCACTTCTCCCCGTAGACACGCACTCAGTGATTGTTCGCCACCATGGATAGACTGACCGACCTTGGTGCAGTGTATTTTTATTTGTAAAACTTATAAATATGAATCTGCACATCATGCTGGCATAGAATATAATCAGAAGTTCCCTGGTGAAGTCCCTCCTTCCAGACGAATTTATAACATTGTGAAAAATTCAAAAGCACTGGTTCTGTGGCAATCAAAAAACCCAAGCGTAAACATTCAGTTTTAACAGAAGAAAAACTTGACGAAATAGGCGTAAGCCTTGGAACGTACGCCAACATCACTCTCAAAATTAGCACAACAGGTGGGGGTTTCAGCGACTTCTGCACACACAGCAACAAAATTAAAACTGAAACCTTATAAGTGTACACGTGTCCAGTGCTTAAAACAGGGCGATCCCATAGCACGAATGTGTTACTGTGAATGGTTTCTTTCATTAGTGAACAATGGTTTAATCGATCCACAGCTTCTGTTCTTTTCAGAGAGGTGTGGTTTCATCTAAATGATCGTGTGAACACACACAACAGTCGGTATTGGGCATCTCCAAATCCACATCGCGTCCAAGAAATTCCTCATTTTGATCAGAAAGTTGGAGTTTGGTGTGGTGTTAGCGCTAGACGCATAATTGGTCCAATATTTCACTACCAGACTGTAAATGTCGAGAGGTACCGAAATGACATTTTGACCCCATTTTTTTGTGAACTGACAGAAGAGAAGTCATGTGTGGTTTCAACAAGATTCTGCTCTGCCCATACAGCAGAGAACTCCATGGATAAAATTAGGGAAGTGTTTGAAGATAGTGATCAGTGCTGGTGTATGGCCCTCTCGCTCCCCTAATCTGTGTGATTTTTACTTGTGGGGTAATGTGAAAGACAAAGTTTAGGAGAAAAATCCTCCCACATTGGAAGAACTAAAACAAAATATTAGAAATGAATTCAGAGACATTACAGTAGCCCAACTTAAGTGTTTTCCTGACATAATGCCTGCATAGCGGAGGAGGGACGACATTTCCAGCATTTTCTATAAGGTACGATATTTATACATGTTTTACGTGCAGCTTGTTAGTAGCGGCAAACCCGGCTGCGGCACCTTCAGACTCGCACAGGCAAAATGCAGTGCAGCAGTGAACCAATTCGAAAGCCCTGTATGTTGGCCTACTTGTTAACACTTGTATATTAAAACGCATAGTTATGGAAGCAAGAGCTGGTGCATGTGGTGGTGAATGTAGATGCAGAGGTAGAACTAGGATTCATGGCCAGAGAGAGATCAACTTCCGGTTGGGGTGTTATATTGCACAGCCAGACTAGAGAATTTGTGTGTTCTCTTAGGGAATTTTTCAAACAGGAAGGGGAGAACCTGTTATTCCTTTCAACCAAGTGAGGAAAAGAACTACGTGTGCTCTTAAAATAAGTGAGGTGACTTTCAAGAATCTGTAAAGAGAAGCAGCTACAGGCAGGTCCATCGAAAATTGTAACTTCTGGGAAGGACCAAGAGCATCTCCAGCTACGCAACTGGACAGTTTCCAGGCAGATGCCATAAGAAGGCTTATCTATGGGTATTATACTCAAAAGGAGCATTCTACCACAGGTAGGCTTCTCTTAAAGAAGTAGAGGTATTTGAGGGAAGCATTAGCTCTCTGAACAAAGTCATGCATGATTTGGGATTGGAATTTAAAAAAATAAACGGAAAACTTGCATTAAAAAAGATCAGATATTGTAGCACTAAGGGCTTTGTTTTTAACCTCTTCAGCGATATGGACGTGAAATCTCGTCCATTTAAAATGAGCGATATGGGCGTGTATACACGTTCTGTGCGTTTGTGCATTTAACCCTTATTTATTCCTTATCTAATTCAACTTATTTTAATTTTCCCTTTATGAAACATTTAAGTAAAGCCTACATACTTTACTGGCTTACCTTTATATGTTCCTTCTGCAGTGATATGCCTCAAAACAGGGATAAACTACAAGGGTACATCTCCACATTTGCTAATTCCCTTCTTGCAGCACACAACACTTTCGAGATGGGCAGGACTTCTTTGCTGTTGGTGGTATCCTTTTAGGATAAGGTTTTCCTTGAAGTCTGAGGGGTGCAGGGTTTCTGGATTTTCTACCCCCTACGTGGTATTGTTCAATTATGCTGCGAGCTATAGATAGTCGAAGTCCAGGTTGGTCATTGTCCTGTGTGGGTTTAGAGCTCTCCAAATTACCAAACAGTTGTATATGGTTATATCCAGTTGGTGCAAAAATACCTTTTTATACCACTTCTCACTTCAGCTACAAGCAGGAAAGTATATGTATTTCAACAAAGAAAGAAACGGAGTCTACTAAGTTACGAAACTCACGTAAGCAAAAGTTGCAGTGTTGCTCTATTCTGATGACTCAAGAGACCACGCATACAGTAGTGCTTTATTACACAGTATGCTGACGCATAAGCCACATATACAATGGGTCAGAGAACTTAGGTTAGATGCATTCGACAGAGCAAAGTTAACTTTTCACCACAGTGAAGCAAAATAGTGCCATTTCAATGTTTTGTAAATGCAACTCAACTTTGCTGACGACGCACATGTATACTGCATATAACGAGTTTTATACCAGTTTTTGTTTCATTAAAATAACTTAATATTTACACAAAATACAGCTGTGTATATACGAAGCACTTTAAATGGCCATCGCTCAAGAGGTTAAGAGAAATAAAGAACAAGAACTTCAAGGAAATAGTGTGGTTGGTGAAACCTGGGTCAATGCCGGCCATACCGTGGTAAAAGGGTGACTGGCGGTACACTTGAAAGCACTGCAAAAGGTCCTGTAGGAAAAGGTGGCTGTTTTATTATTGGTCATGCTGGTACATCCCATGGTTTGGTGATGACACCCTGCTATTCTTCAGGTCGAAGAAAACGTGATTATCATGAAGACATGGACTGTGATCATTTCCATAAGTGGTTTAAGGGGAGAAGATACCTTAAAAATGGTGAAAATTGTTTTTGTTCTTTTGCTTATTTTCGTGGTTTGGAGTGTGTTTTATATGAATATAAATTTGTTTTGCACCAGAAACTTATTTAAAGGGCCTAAAAGTGGGTTTGAATCACATGCTGCAGAGTAGGTCACGCCCCCTTTCAATCTCTGGCTCCTCTTAGAACTTCCTCTGATATTTTATGCTAAGGGATATTTTCTTCTGCATTTTACACTTTCAGCTATTGGCAAACCTGCTTGTTCTTGTTCTTTCACTTGTTTTTTGGCATCCTATGGTTCTAAACGTGTTTTGTTATTGAATAAGGAAAATAGCTACATCTTCTGCTAGTGTTCAGAAAAAGGTCTGGAGTGCCTGATAGGAAGAAAAAGGCAAATGTGAATAATGAAAATTGTGAAAATAACTCCGGACTTGAAAACTTTATAACACCTAGTGATCAGTGTTAGGTTAGGGGACTCAACTCCACATCATTGTGTTCCAAACATAAGTACTTCTAGCTCTAGTTCAAGAAGAAAATTATTCTCCTCCCCTAATGACATAAACGAAGAGACAGAAGATTCTGGAAGCAGTGGTGAAATATAATTTGATATTGATCTACTTTCAGAAACCATCAATGTATTCATCAAATGTAAATATTGTAATGCAAGTGATAGTGTAATATGCTTT
Source organism: Tenodera sinensis (assembly GCA_030765045.1). Taxonomy (NCBI): domain Eukaryota; kingdom Metazoa; phylum Arthropoda; class Insecta; order Mantodea; family Mantidae; genus Tenodera; species Tenodera sinensis. The sequence continues at coordinate 136,875,027 of CM060967.1, read as the reverse complement.
GAAGATTTACCGCCAGATATGGATTAGTGGCAAAACTAGTACTGAAATTTAATGCATGTGGTGCGCAGCATCAATTTTGGACTAGTAAAGCTACAGAAAATGGCTATGAAAACACTATTAGATAAGGGGTTTACATCTGGCAAAACATTGTGTGCAATGATGAACTTGCCTCAACCTCCTATAAAGTTCCAGAAATACACTTCAATATTGCTTACTGTTTTAAGTGGCAAAGAAATCCATGTCAGAGGCTGTTCAGGACGTTGTGAATTTAAATGAGGGCTGCACAGATTTGAGCATTGCATTGGACGGAAGCTGGTAAAAAAGATGCCTGAGTGGAATTGTTTCTGCAACTGCAGTCCATACTGGCAAGGTAATAGAAATAAAATCTAAGTTTTGTCATCCTTGTGCAGTTTTGAAAAATTTAGAGAAACTGAAACAGCATAAAGAAACACATGTAATGTTTTTAAGGTACCAGTGGTACAATGGAAGCAGAAGGAGCAGTTGCTGTATTTTCTCACTCGCTACAAACTTACGGTGTACGATATCTGAACTACTTAGGTGATGGAGACAGCAAAGGATTCAAGAAAGTGTGGACAGTAAGCCATATGGTGAAACACCAATAGTAAAGTTTTAATGCATAGGACATGTGCAGAAAAGGATGGGTACATGACTACGTAAACTGAGAACGGAATGGAAGGGCAAGAAATTGGATAAGGGAATCTGGTAGGGGTAGACGGACAGAAAAGGAAATTAACAATATTCAGAGGTACTATGGGATGGCAATCAGGAGAAATATAAATAGTGTAGAGGCCATGAAAAGAGATCTGGGCTATATTCTTCCATAAATCGTCTACTAATATGTTACTGCAACATAGTTTGTGTCCAAAAGGTAAAGAAACTTGGTATATAATAAAGCATTATTGACTGGAGAACAATGCGGCCACAAACACACTACCTAATTCTTACTAACTGCAATAAAACCTGTCTTTAGGAGTTGGCAGACAGTTGTTGAACAAGTGCCTACATGGTAAAATTCAAAATAGCATTGTGTGGAACCGTGTCCCCAAAACAGTATTTGTTGGACAAAATACACTAGAATTTGGGTCTTATGATGCTGAGCTGATATTTAGTAGTGGAAATGTGAAACTACTGCAACATCTAGGTATTGCTCCGGGGAGGAACATGTTTACAAATTTGTAAAGAAATGGACAAACATTGTTACCAAGGCTGACATGGAGGCAGAAGACATCTATAAAAGTGCTAGACAGAAGAGTAGAGAAGATCATGACACTGAGTATGGGGCAGGAATGTTTTAACAGACTGTGAGCACTGTAAAACTTAACTCATTTTCCCGTAAGTTTTGTTTTTGTAAGCCTTATGTACCTTTTCTTTGAAACTACTTATTCTAGAGCAATGAAATTTTGACACCGTTTCCCTGACATACCTATAAACTGACATTTTTTCAACACTTGGATGTTATCAAGGAAACTGATTTTTCTTTTCAAGTGTACCAAAAAAGTATTATTAAAAAGTTATTAGTTACATTTTTAATGCTATATACTCACAAAAATGTCATTTTATTGCCCAATAGTGTAAGTGTATGTGATAAAAAATCATTGCTGTATTATTCATAGCTCTTCCGAAAACGTACATTGAAAATATCAAATTTAATATGGCAGAGATAGAAGGTGCCTTCTCCCCTTAAGGATCAGCTACTCCCTAACATTCCGCAATCTGGCGCGATTGTTATGGATAATGCCTCACCACACTGTCCAGATAGATAAGGCACCCACTAACAGCAACACCAAAGCGCAAATGTTAAAGAGTGGCTCACCTGTAATAATTTAGCGTGTGACAGTGGTATGAGAAAATGAGAATTGCTGCTGCTAATAAAGGAAAACAAGCCCAACCCAAAATATATTATTGATGAACTGCCTAAAGAACATGGACACCGCATCATCAGACTGCCCCCTTATTGTACAGGTCGCACGTTACTTCTTGACGAATGAAAATTTTATATGAAAGGTTGGGTGCGAGTCACTACTCAGCTTTTGGGGGAACGTTGGCATCGAAAGAGAGCGGAGGTAAAGTCTGCAGTGAGATGACACACATGCTTCTGAGCTGAAGTAGTACAGCACTACAAATCAATTTATCGCACTTCCAGTAATATCAGCCACACGTATTATACACCATACCTCTATGACTGTTTCCACTTAATTGCATTTCTTCTATTCCCGACATTTCTCCTTCGTCTGAATTACTGTTATTTTCGTTGCATGCATATATCTGTACCGCACAAAACTTTTGCAGTCGACTGTATACACAAATGCGACAAAGGAAAACAGAGGTGTCTGTTACCGTAGCATAAACATTTGCTGACCTGTTTATTAAGGGTAGGCCAACTCACTGGATTTCTGTTCAAGGTCATTTGTCAAGAACAAACGTGCAACCTATAACTTCAACCCCATTGAGCTAATTTGGGCAGAAGTAAAGGGCTATGTTGCAAGACATAATAAGACATTCACCATGGCTGAAGCGGAACAGCTTACAAGAGAAGCAGTAAAAGAAGTGGAAAAAGTAATGCACATGGAAAGATTACTAGAAAAGGCCAGACGACTGGACGGCATCATAGACAATTGTGTGGATGGGCTGATTATCCACCTTCCTCCAACAGAGATTTCAATGAGGAGGAACAGGAACAGCATGATGGTGATGACAGCGGTGAGGAGGTCGATATGGAAGGCGTACATCCTTTATATAGAATTATGTGATCAGGTATGCCTGCTCATAAATAAATTTATTATATATTTTAGTTTCAATGTATAATCATGAGAGGGGGGAGAAAAAGGGCGAGAGAGGGGTTTAACTGCAAAATAGAAATGAATTTGAATTACTTACCCGTATTGAGAACAAATTACCTTTGTTTTAATAATTGGCTACTAGAGATTATATATGTATCGTGTATAAACATATTGTTGTACTGTATACTCCAGTCAATTCATTTTGAAACACTTCATGCAAAACTAAACCCTCTTAATGTGTGTGTAATGCTCATATTTTGATAATGGAATCATTCTTCTTGCCTCCCAATATTTAGAGACTAGATCTTCTTGATTTTGGAGAATTTCACATACAATTAGGTTATCAATGTTCATTGTCATTTTTTCCACATAAACAGCACTGAAGGGAAGTCATTCCAATCTTGAACAAATGTCCACTTAATCATAGCTTGAGATTAATCTGAACATTGCAACTGATGATTTTTTGGTAGATCTGGAATTGTTTTAAGTTTATTTTGGAGATCCCTCCAATTAAGTTTTTCAGAGGAAGCAAGATCATGTTTTTGTGAAGATGTTTTTGATTAACCTTTTAACTGTTTCATAGGGGATGTTTTGTTTGAGCAATTTTGGACCTTTCTTGGCCAACATGTCTGCTTGATCATTTCCAGAAACTCCACAGTGGGATGGGATCCATTGGAAAACAATACGTTTATTTAAATTTTGGAGATGTTTAATCATACTATGAATTTCCTTTATTTTACCCATTTTAGGGTAGTCAGTTGAAATAATAGCTTGTATAGCTGCTTTGGAAACACTCCTAATGTTTATTTATGCCAACAAACTTACTGTTGGTGTTTTTAAACACACAAGCCGTGTGTGGGCAAAGTTTGAGAGGTAGAGCTGGAACTTAAAAATTCAATGCCACAACTGGGATTTGAACCACAGACCTTCCGCTTACCGAGCGGCTGCTCTACCACTGAGCTATTGTGACAAACTGCCAGAATGGCATTAAATTCTTAAACCAGTTCGTATTTCTCCTGGTAAACCACAAAGGCAGTCTCACATCAGAGACAAATTACCCCAATGGTGACTTACTATTGTAAGTACTTTTTATACCAGGATTAAATAACCTTCAAATGGTTATTATTTATGATGACAAACTTACTGTTGGTGTTTTTAAACACACAAGCCGTGTGTGGGCGAAGCTTGAGAGATAGAACTGGAACTTAAAAATTCAATGCCACAACTGGGATTTGAACCACAGACCTTCCGCTTACTGGGCGACTGCTCTACCACTGAGCTATTGTGACAAACTGCCAGAATCCAATGTCACAGCTGGGAAAATCCAATGTCATACTGGCAAGTTGTCACAGTAGTTCAATGGTTAGAGCAACTGCTTTTGTAGCAGGTCTGTGGCATTGAATTTTTCAGTTCTGATTCTACCTCTCAAACATTGCCCACATGCAGCTTGTGTGCCTAAAAATACCAGCAGTAAGTTTGCCATCCAGAGGTTACTTAAATCCCAAAAGTACTTAAAAATGTAAGCTGCCCTTGGGGTATTTCTGGTGTGAGATTCCCTTAGTGGTTTACTGGGAAAGAGAATTCTATGTCATACTGGCAGATTGTCGCCGTAGCTCAGTGGTTAGAGCAGCTGTGTGTGAAGTGGAAGTCCTGTGGTTTAAGTCCCAGCTATGCCATTGAATTTTTCAGTTTCGATTCTACCTGTCACTCCAAATGTTATAATGTGTGAACTGGACTACAACAGCAGTTATCACTAAAGGAAGTAAGACCGAGGCACATGTGACTATCAGCATGCACATGCTGTGAAGGTCACACAGGCTGTGCGCGCTCCTGCTGGTCAAGTTTTGTAGTAAACACACTGTATATGTGTTGATGGTTTAAAGTCTGCAAAGGTGTCTGTTAAGTATGTTATGACAACTTCAAACAGCTTGAGTATAGTTATCAGCAAGCTTATACATATGGTAGCATCAGCCCTTGGAGAAAGATTCACTCCAGTTGGAAATTGAACTTGGTTAGAAGCCAACATGTAGACCACAAATGCAGGGCTTTTTTAAGACGCTAATTTGGGCTCATTTCCTTAATTTGTTGTGCTCTTTGGTAAACGTTTTACTGGGAAGGATGATTCTGTTGTGGTTGGTCTTGACCTATGTTGATCCAATTGTGACCTGAAGGTGAAAGTGAAACATGTGCATTTCATTTTGTCTTCTGAGTAATGTAAATCCTTAAAAAAAGATAAATATTTGAATGTGTTTGCAGGGTAGCTGTATCTTGAACAGCAATGAGAGGGGCATGCATGCAGTGGCACTTCAGCTACAGGAGCTGTGGAACAGACAGGTATGTCAGACATTGCATCATAGGCTTTTTAATGTCGCATGAGCTGGCTTGATAGTGCAGTGATTAAGCCAGTGTTGACACTCCGTGTTGTAATGAACTCTTAACTGTAATGGATGAATTATTCTGCAAACCACTCAACCGATTTTTTTTAGGAAGTTTCCATAAGCATTAACTCAGTAATTTTTACCCTGTTCTTTGCCTTTCAAGTCGTCCATTTTGTTTGTGGTATTCGGAGGTAACACAGGCATCCCTTCAGTCCTATGAATTAGTGTTTGAGAAATATTACCTTTTTATTCTGTAAACATTAACTTGGCACCATCAGGTTTCTGAGAAGTCCTATTCTGCATTGAAACATGTTCATGAAGCTATACCTAGAGTAATTGTTTACAACTTGATCAATTACTTTCATTCTTCAAAATCCAATCTGAGAAATCAACCCTCAATCATGTGATAATTTGAGTGGTTGATTGTTCAAATTTAAAAAATTTGAGCATTTGACACTGAAGTCATTTGAGTTGAATCCATCCCAGATCTATCTACAAATTTTAGCATGGCCCTTCTATAGAATGCACATCTGGGAATTATGTTAAATATGTAAGGATGTCTTATGAACACCCTTAATATCTTGGGTAACAGACAACTTCAGTTGCGAAGGTATCTTTAATACTTAATTCTATGGATGGAATCTTAGATCATAACCAATATTGTAATTGCCTGGAAACTATGTTGGAGAGGAAGGCATTCAGGTTGTCTGGTGTGTGGATTAGAATCTTATCCCTTACAAGAACAAAGTAGAGAGCACAAGTCACTTGCTAGGCAATGGTATGTGCTGTTCAACTTAGAGTAAATCTGGGCTAAGAAAGCCACTTTTCAACACTGGTAACAGTAAAAATAATTAATATATTCAGTTTATTCCTCATAGGTTGGGCAAGGAACCAATCCGAGCATTCACTGCAGTCCATGCTTGCACTGCTATGAGCTTTTGTGTACTTAAGTGGCTTTCTTATTTTGGCAGCACAGCACTATGGTTAAGAAGTGATTTCTTTGTACTAACTCCTTTAGGACTGCAACTAAAGGGGAATCAACAAATACTTCTTTCATGTGTTAACTCTTAGGTTTATCAACCAGTTCATCCCAAGCTGCAGAGTATTTGTTGCTACTCTTCCTCCTAACTGGATGTTTCACTAGTAACAGGGACTATAGCTGTATACTATGTGTTCGTGCATCAAAAGCCAAAACTTAGATGCCTGTTTCCTCTACAGTAATTAGATATGCTAACATAGCTTTGAGTATCAGTTAATGTATAGAGTAAATGGAGATCCCCCATTTTTAATAAACTAACCCATTTGAATGTGTAACTAAAGGTTTGAGACTTAAGCCACATGCAAGTACTGCCATTGCTCTGTGGAACTCCTTCAAAAGTATCCTTTGCAAGTGTTGAAGATTGTGTGCTGGTGTCACACAGTTGATCAAGCTGAAAGGCATTAAGTAAAAGTTGCGGGGCAGGTATAAAGTTTTTCAGGCACATCTATGGTTTTTGTTGTATGTAACAACTAATATACAAGGGTTGTTCAATAAGTTATGCCTGAGCATGAAAATTAAATCTGATGAAACTCGCCATATTTTCAATGTAGCCCGCCTTGACTGCAACACTTGGTCTTCTTTGCCTCCAGTTATTGAATACCCTTAAAAAAAAAAAAAACATGTTGGATGTCAACCTGTTACAGCTGCCTTGATGGTATTGTCATCAGGAAATCATCTCCCATGCAGAATTATTTTTTTAGTGTAAGGTTTCTGAGCATAAGTCACTGGAGCCAGCTCTGGACTGATGGTTAAACTCCACAAAGCCACACTTAGCCTTAGAGCAGCTTACGATATGTGAGACTTATGTGCAGGTGCATTGTCATTAACCTCTTCAGCGATATGGGCGTGAAATCACGTCCATTTAAAATTACGGATGATCGATATGGGCGTGTATACACGCCCTGTGCGTTTGTGCATTTAACCCTTATCTATCTCAACTTATTTTAATTTTCCCTTTATGAAACACTTAAGTAAAGTCTATACGTGACTGACTTACCCTTATGTAAAGTCTATACGTGACTGACTTACCTTTATATGTTCCTTGTGCAGTGATATGCCTCAAAACAGGAATAAATACACAAGGGTACATTTCCACATTGGCAAATTCCCTTCTTGCGGCACACGAAACACTTTCGAGATGGTCGGGACTTCTTTGCTGTTGGTGGTATCCTTTTAGGATAATGTTTTTCTTGAAGTCTGAGGGGTGCAGGGTTTCTGGATTTTCTACCCCGAACGTGATATTGTTCAATTAGGCTGCGAGCTACTGATAGAAGTCAAGGTAGGTCATTGTCCTGTGTGGGTTTAGAGCTCTCCAAATTGCCAAACAATTGTATATAGTTATATCCAGTTGGTGAAAAATACCTTTTTATACCACTTCTCACTTCAGCTACAAGCAGGAAAGTATATGTATGTATTTCAACAAAGAAAGAAACGGAGTCTACTAAAGTTAAGAAACGCACAAGCAAAAGTTGCAATGTAGCTGTATTCTGATGGCTCAAAAGACCACACATACAGTAGTGCTCTATTTCACATTATGCTGTGATTTGCTGACGCATAGGTCACACAATGGGTCGACTACTGTTTCTTTCAGAGAACTTATATTAGATGCGTTCGACAGAGCAAAGTAAACTTTTCACCATAGTGAAACACAATAGTGCCATTTCAACGTTTTGTAAATGCAACTCAACTTTGCTGATGACGTAAATTTATACTGCATATAATGAGTTTTATACCAGTTTTTGTTCCATTAAAATAATATTTACACAAAATACAGCTGTGTATATACGGAGCACCAGCCAACAACTTTCCTCTGCATTTCTGTTTTATATTCTTGTTTAAAGCCACCATTGTGGAAGTGTAGGTGTTAACAGCAATAATTGTCTGGTGTGGCATGAATTCCAAAAGCTTAACACCCTCTAGTCCCCAAAAAAACTTGCCCTATTCTAGCTGACTGTTGCACATGAAATGATAGATCCCTTCCATTTCCATTGCAAGGACTCCAGTTTGGTCTGTCGATCATGGTTGACTCGTGCTTTATCCAGTGTAACAATTCCTAAAGTTTTCTTGGTTTGCTCTTAAGCATGTATAAGTTCTCTTCACTAAATTGCTGGTGGCATGCTTTCTGCTCTGGTGTCAACTTTTGTGAGACCTTCCGAACTGATCTTTGAGATCAAGACCGAATTTCACTTGGTAGTAGGACTGTGCATGCATCACTATATACAGCATTCATCCTTTCATGGGTTTCTTTTGGAGGAACTTCATCACAACAAAGTTCCAAATCCCTTGTGTTCATGGTAGACCAGCACACTACTGCACTTCCCATTTACTCACTGCCAGCACTTCTCAGGCTGATTTATAACTGGGTCTGTGACATGTCAAAACATGCCTCAACCTGCAGGTCAGGCCTGGTGTAGCAATATAAGATACTGAGGTAGATAATTTATTGAATACCCCTGTATTTTGTTAATGGAGGAGAAAAGCACTTGCTACATAAACTTGCTACTTTTCAATGCCAAATCATTACCGCATGACCATGCTATGTTCTGGTTACTATGCTATTTTGCCATATTGCCTAAGACAAAAAAAAAATATTCTCTTCGCTAAAAGATTCGTCACTAAAGGAAAGCTTGTTAACCCTTTGCAGTCGGAAGTCCTGGGAAGAAATTTCCGTAGCCAGGACGGAGCTTTAAATTTGCTCCTAGAGCTGCATAAATGGGAGCAAAACTTCATGCAAAAGTGGCCTATGTTACTGTACTTACCTACACTGCAGATTATCAAACGTAGCTGAGCTAAACGGAGAATTAATGATGCACTGGAGCAGTTTTTGCTGTTTACACTGTCCACTAATATGGAAATTTTTTAATTGTTTTAAGTTCGTAAACACTTTAGACCGAAATAAAGTATCCATGTCATAAAACCACATAGCAATGAAAAAGCGGTCGGCCATAAATAGTAATGTATATAAAATTTAAATGGACACACGAACACCGTACACATTTACACATCACACACTTCTCATTATGACAGAGCAATTACTTTTTATAATTGACAAGCATGTGATAATGCTCGAATCATTTGCCGATACACATGGCCGGTTTATTTGCACACGTGTTGCGGTAGAAATACGTTTTTCTCGCCCCCTTGAGTTTTCGATTGCTGCAGACAATAGTCTGTGTTTTTTCCCCTCTGTGGTATATAAAATGTTTAGCCTTTCCTCTCTCTCTCAGCCGTACCGGGGTGTGACCTTGGCCTTAGACTCTCGACAAGTGACCTTCTGTATTTTACATGTGAAAAAGGATGGGTGCTTGCCTGAGAATTTTGAACCTTGTTCAAAATGTATGAGTTTACTGTTGCTACTTCCAAGCACCAGAAAAATAATTTGCACCACCACTTCGATTTTCGCATAAAAGCATATGTTGCGCAATAATAGTCACTGCGATCCATGCCTCCCATGTGTTTGGTATAATCAAGTACACACAGCGGCTTTTGTACATCTTTCCTTGTTCCTCCCTTCAAAATTGTTCTAGTTTCCTGTATAGAGGTATCATGAAATGTAGAAATCATCAAGACTACCCTTTTGTCTTTCCACCCCATAACCAACACATTGCCATTCCGGTAAGAACTGGTTTCGCCACATTTTAGTTTTTTCAAAACTCCCTGCTTCACAGGTTTTGGGTTGCCTACCCTACCAGCAATTCTAGTGCCTGTGGTGTGGCATTCACTTTCTAACTCCTGTGCTAAATCTACACTACTATAATAGTCGATGCAGTATATATTTTAGTCCATGTAGTTTAATGCATTTTATAACTTCTCAATTAATATTTTACAAATCACAAGTAATTTTAAATGTAATTATATAAATTGAAGTCCGTCATGGCTGAAGGGCTGAAAAAGCATTAAATTGCTTATAACACAACAAAATTCATTTTTAAAAAAAGGAGTCATTAAATTCTAGTTTAACATTGATCAAACAGCCTTGGTTTATTAAAAAAATTGCATGCAGTATATATTTTCATGCACCCATATGCTTTTTACTTTCTGCCAAGATGCTAGTGAGTGTATCTTTCAGCCCTGAGAGATTACGAGGGTACATAGTACATTTTTTTTTCACGTTATCCAATAGGCAGCCTGAACAAATTGTAATATGAAATTTACTAATGAAGTGGTTCTTGGCCTGATGATCAACAGTTACACTGAATGCATTGAAACCTTTTGTTCCAGGAATGGATGGAACAAGTGAACATAAAGGGAAGCATTGGAGTTGCAGCTGGAGGGAAAACTACAGTTTTAAGTTCTGATCCTACTTTGCTTTGGAAGAGATGTATGAATACTGCAAAAAAAAAATCTTATTGCAAACTTTGGTCCAATGGAAATTTAAATTGTGCAATTTTTTCTGTGAATTGATTCATCAGTGCATCTTTCACATGAATCTAGTAAGTTTCGAAGCACCATTTTCTTGAAACATTCACCTGTAGTGCAATACTATTGGGCCAATTTATAGTTTTAACGGAACTTCCATTTTGGTAGTAAAAGTTAGATTTTAAATTTGGTTTCACAACCTTGGACTGTCACTATTGGCAGTCTAAACCTGGTTAAAGGCCAGAAATGAAAATGTTATGGAGAGGGTTGTAGTCATTTGTGTGCAAATAAGGTTGCAGTATGAGACATGACTGGGATTTCTCACTTGGGAATAATTGTTTCTATGTTCACAAAATGGCCATTAGTAGTTGTGAAAAATTTAGAAAAAAAACTGAATTTGGCATCACTAGCTATAAAATTTAGACATGGTAATATAAACATTGGCTCATCTTTACAAACGTTCCCTTTCTGCCAGCCAGATTCCAAGTGTCCGAACCTACCTTCTGCGCATGCGCCGGCAGTAGTTTCCCTATCTTCTGCGCATGCGCTGGCAGTACCGGCAGTAGTTTCACAATTGCCCACTAGATTGCAGCACACGCAATTTCACATTGCCAACATTGCTTTTTACACTACACTAGTTTTCATTGCCAACACATTAAACACCGATATTTATTTGACACGTGCTTTATTTAACACGTGATGCAACCACCTGCAATCTGGCAGTAACATAACAATGACATACGCCGCTATCGCGTAGCGCAACTCCATACATTATTACTGGCTCGTTCTTTATTATTGGCTCGTTCTTTATTATTATATTATTATGAGCCGAAATGGATTTATTATTTTTTATCCATTATTATGGATTTGAGCCGAAATGCATTTATTATTATTTTTAATCCATTATTATGGATTATTATTATTATTATTATTATTATTATACGATACGCTGGCTCCTTCTTTATTATTATATTATTATTATGAGCCGAAATGGATATTGTTTAGGAAAGCTTACGCGATGATTTTGTGAGAATTTCGGCAAAGTCACACTCGGCAGTGGGATATATTTTTTTATTATATTTTTATTATGTTTATTATTTATCGTTCTTTTTTGTTTATTTATTTTATCTTTTACCTTTATCTTTTATCTTTATCTTTTTTTGTTTATTTATTTTATCTTTTACCTTTATCTTTTATCTTTATCTTTTTGTTTATTTATTTTATATTATTCACGGGGTGTAGCACGGCATCGCATTCCCTGCATAGCATGCGTGTCCGTAACAGTCCTTCATCATACAAAAACTGCATGCATGTCTCTTCGTCTGACAACACAGGCGCCAAATCCAGAATGCTTACGAAACGAGCCATTGCTTCTTTCTTGTACCAAGCACAATAGCATAATGACGACTCCCGCAAAAACATTCAAACTTACTGTTGGCAACAAAGTCCTAGGGACATTTTGCTGTTGGCAGCGTTGCATTAACACAGCAACTTCGGCAACTTTCGTGACCATTCGTACACACTGCCGAATGGGACTTAGCCGAAATTCTGACCAACTCATCGCGGGAACCTTTCTAAAGATTATCCTAAACATTCATCCAGTCAAATTCTAACTTTTTGCTTGCATGCTGCAACTAAGTAAAAATTGTTTACTTCGGACCTCCTGGTTCCTACTTTGTAGAGAACACCAATGTGGAAATTTGGAAGTGAGGCTGTGACTCGTAAGTATTTATTGAACTCCTTGTGGACCATAAGGCCCCATATATGCATGGGATTTCATGCTAGTGACAAGTGCAATGGGACATTTCTTGTGTGACCTGAAAAACATGCCATGTCTTTCAGGCCACACGACACTTACTACAATTGTATGGCCTCGTGCATTGACACATATGGATCTATTGATGAGTGACATACTGCTGCTCTGTGAACGGGACACTCGTCTGTGCTGCCATTCTGAAATGGTAGCATTGCCCTGCTTGAGAACATTATACAAGAGGATTAAGCTCCCGATTAGGTTTGATAGTCTTAGGTTTTATTTCATTTTATAAATGTTAATCTTCAGTGAGACTTAGTTTTTTACTGGATTTTGTCTACCATTTAACTGCAGTTTAATGCTGTGTAAGATGGCAATGCCAGCTGTACCTTCAGATGCTGGAAAGGTATTTGAGGAATTGCTATTATGAAGTTGAAAGACCTGAGGGACTTTAATTCTTTAATTGATCTCATCACTTTCAATTACCATTCACATTAAGACTTATGATCCAGACATTCAATCAAATTCAAAGCCGGATACACAATCGACTAATGGAAAAACTAATACCAAATCGTATTTCTATTAAAATAAAAATATACATTTGAAAGTAGTGTAAACAAAAAGCTATAACCATGTAATGTAATTAACCTCTTCAGTGATATGGGTGCGAAATCACGTCCATTTAAAATGACGGGTGATCGATATGGGCGTGTATACACGTCCTGTGCGTTTGTGCATTTAACCCTTATTTATCCCTTATCTAACTCTACTTATTTTAATTTTCCCTTTATGAAACACTTAAGTAAAGTCTATACGTGACTGACTTACCTTTATATGTTCCTTGTGCAGTGATATGCCTCAAAGCAGGAATAAATACACAAGGGTACATTTCCACATTTGCAAATTCCCTTCTTGCGGCACACGAAACACTTTCGAGATGTGCGGGACTTCTTTGCTGTTGGTGGTATCCTTTTAGGATAATGTTTTCCTTGAAATCTGAGGGGTGCAGGGATTCTGGATTTTCTACCCTGAACGTGATATTCTATTAGGCTGCGAGCTACTGATAGAAGTCAAGGTAGGTCATTGTCCTGTGTGGGTTTAGAGCTCTCCAAATTACCAAACAATTGTATATGGTTATATCCAGTTGGTGCAAAAATATCACTTCTCACTTAAGCTACAAGCAGGAAAGTATATGTATTTCAACAAAGAAACAGAGTCTACTAAAGTTAAGAAACGCGCAAGCAAAAGTTGCAATGTAGCTGTATTCTGATGACTCAAAAGACCACGCATACAGTAGTGCTCTATTTCACGTTATGCTGTGATTTGCTGACGCATAGGTCACACAATGGGTCACACATGTTTGTTTCAGAGAACTTACGTTAGATGCATTCGACAGAGCAGTTAACTTTTCACCACAGTGAAACAAAATAGTGCCATTTCAACATTTTGTAAATGCAACTCAACTTTGTTGATGACGTACATGTATACTGCATATAACGAGTTTTATACCAGTTTTTGTTTCATTAAAATAACTTAATATTTACACAAAACACAGCTGTGTATATACGAAGCACTTTAAATGCCCTGCGCTGAATATTGGGTGGGAGTTCTTGGCTCGCAGACGTTTTAAATGGCCATTGCTCAAGAGGTTAATCCATGCATGATGTAAACATGGGTACAGGTTACATGAGCATTATAGAATTGTCTCTCACCTTGCCTTCTGAATATCTGTGAGAATGTTCTATTTCGGCCTTGATTACTCTGAACTAAATAGAAAACAGGTTCAGATGAAAAAATTTTAGAATATACCAGGTGGAAGGGAGTTTATTACATACCTTTTAATGTGTGCTTCATAGAAGTGTTACAAACAGAAAAGTCTAATGGCATTTTCTTTGATCAGTCAGTTTGAAAAAAGTAATGGTGTTTGTTCCAAATTGGATGTATATATTCACAAGAATGTACGAAGATAAGTGTTACTTGTAAGATGCATAGAATAACATTCTGACATAGCTTGGTAGTAATTATGGGACGTCACACAGGGTTTCAAAATAATCACTTAAAAGAATTGAAGCAATACTCCTAGCAGCTTTTTCAGACGTGAGGTAACTCTACATTTTGTTAGGTTGCTCAGGGAATTAAACTGGTTTTTGGATGTAAACAGATCGTCACTTGCAGGGTGGTATATTTCGGGGGCTAGCAATTGTGATTGGCCTACACTCTCACAGTAAACATGGAAGGACATGTCATGGTATTTGTTTACATTCACGAGGCCATGCTGCAGTGGTTTATGTACTGACCTAGTGAAAGTGACACTCATTCAGTCTGCAATGTTGCCAGTATGTTTTCTACAAAACTAAATTATCTCAATAGCAAATGGTCAGACAAAGAGTAAGATACAAAATGTGTTCCAACTATACTGCTTGCAAAAGTTAAAGGCATGTGAACGCTGGCCAATGCTCAAGTGGAGCACTGTTGCCAAAAGTAGTGCGTGTATCAGCAGAGGTTCTGTACATAAGAGCACGTTTTACATGCCATCCACATTTGGCAGCACTGGTAGGAGGGGGCAAGTTTAGGATTCGCTGTAGTTTGCAGTAGGGCCTGCCTCTAACTTTTGCGAAGATTATAGCAAGATGTCACTGGTTGAAATTAATGTAATGACTTCCTTTCCACAATGTATATGCAAATGTATTACAAAGTAGTTCCCATGCATCAGACTTAGTTCAGTATGAACAAAATGCCAAGCAAAAGGTTGAATATACCTTAATTGGTACAGGTTAATGGAAAGCTTACTTTTCATTGTGAATGCTAGCATGCCATGTTTTAACTCCCAACTATTTTCTATCCTATGTACCATTATTTCAGAACGTTTTTCCCTAAGCTAGCATGTCTACTCACGGCATTTAGTTGCAGTGCAAGATAATTGAACTAGTAACTGCTAAGGTTACTAATTTTGATTACGAAAGATTGCTTATGTTAATTTTCACTGTGAATGGTCTTTTGTTGCTCTGAGAACTACATACCAATAGTGCTTATAAAACATAGTGGATTATAGAAATTATTACGGTAAAGTTTATTGTAAATTTTTAAAAAATCTGTTGCACTTCATCTACTCTTGTACTAAACATTCTTACAAACTCTTATTGTCTTCGTGAGTTGAGGTATACATTTGCAGAAATTATCTTATTGCTTGTTTTCTTTCACGTGCAACAGGAATATGGGAGTACAGTAGGCTTTGAGCGGTAGTCAAATCTCTTAAAGCTTTCAAATTGCATTCTCTTTGCACAGTAAACATAAAAAATTAATAACAATGTTCCATTTGGCAGAAGTAAAAGTTCTCCAAAACTTAACACAAATAACAAGGAATATCTCTGAAATGATTTACTCCACACACAAAAAAAAAAAAAAAAAAATCAGACAAAGTGTGTGTTTTAGCTTTTTTTTAAGAGTAAGATTTGGTTTCTTATGGTTTGCCAATTGTGCAAAAATTATCCAGAGTAAATAGGACTTTGTAGGCCATGGCCAGAAAGTTCAAGTTATAAATTTCATTTGTCATAAAAATATCTCCAATATGGCATTTTAATTCAAATCGTTTGAGCCATTTTCAAGAAAATTTTGGAAAAAATTTTCCATGCAAAGGGTAGCTTAGGGTGGAGTAATTTTCTTCTAAATCTTTGCATCATGGAAAGACAAACTTAAATACCAACTTTGGTTTTTAACCGACTTTTCATTTTTGAGTTAGCCTGTCCACAGACAGATACAGGTTTTTTTCTTGAAATGCTTTTTGGATTCAGGGTGCCTCAAAACATATTTACGGTGAAATCTTGACATCACATTTTTGGGTGGAATACAATACTTCCTCTACTTACTAGTAGAGAAAGTAAAAAAGTAGTAGAGTTTCACAGAATGTTAAGTTATAGTTCTGGTGTCATTTTCTGCATAGTCACAACGAAAAATGTTTGAGATTTGAATTGCTCTGTGTACAAGAATTTAGTCTGCTTACTCTATCGGTCTACTAATATCTTACAGTTGTGCTCACTAATTAAATTTTTTGTTTCAAATGCCAACATAACAGTATGAATGTATGTTTCAGACTGATTTATAACCTCAGAAAAGCTGAAACATAGTACACA
Organism: Tenodera sinensis; assembly: GCA_030765045.1. Classification (NCBI taxonomy): domain Eukaryota; kingdom Metazoa; phylum Arthropoda; class Insecta; order Mantodea; family Mantidae; genus Tenodera; species Tenodera sinensis. The sequence goes on along the minus strand of CM060967.1, from coordinate 136,858,567 downwards.
CTTTCACAAACTTACAGTGGCACTGGAAACATACAAGAGTTAGTGTTGCTGGTTGCTAAAAGGTAATCACAGTTGAATCTCTATTCCTGGTTCATTAGTTATTGCAGATAAAATGTGACACAATTCTGCTCAAGTACCTAATAAGCAATGATGCCAGCTGATATGTACTATTTTAAGAAGACCTACTTGTAATGCCAGCTGGTTGCCATTCTTGGGGGGCTCATTCTCATAAATATCTAAAGAACTGGAATTATTCAATGAAAAACAAGGAAATAAGTTCTACCTTTTCATGAGAGTAATTGGATCACTGATTAGAACAAGTACTTTTATTTGAATAAAAGAGTTGAATAACACCATAAAAATTTCTGGCACAGAATATTAGAAAAGTATTCACACATTCACTTTACAACTTTGTTAGTGTCCCGTTGCAGTCAAATCCAATGCTTGTTCATGTTAGTGAAGATGTCACTGCATAGATTGAAGGAAAACAGTGCTCATCAAAACACCTTTAATGTCATTCCACCCTGGAGTGGTAGAACTGATTTCTTAACACTACTGATATGTCACATGCATAACTAAATCATTAAAAATTGTTACTGTCCAATAGCATGAAATCACATTTATACATGGCACCTAAAATTAGTCAAATTGTTTTGAAGTTGGTTGAAATGGTTAAAATTGGTTCAAATTATGTAAATGTTTTTCCTTTTACCCTATCTCTACAAACTATTGGCTAGGCTTGTCTTCAAAAAGACTAGATTAAGCCATAAAAGGTATAGGTTGGCATCTGGCTGCGACAAGGAGATGCAGGTACCACCAAGACAGAAAATAAATTTCTGATGTATGATGCTAATGAATTGGCTTGGTGAAATGGCATATAATATATACCAATGAGAGATTTAAATTGAACTTGTACTGTGTGTCCTGAAGCTGTAGAAATTCTGTTTAGTGCAGTATAGAATGCTCTTAAATTTCTTGCACTTAAGAGTGATTATTTGCCCTGCTAGCATTTTAACTTCTCTTCAAAGTGTTGAACTACCCGTTTCAATGTGTTTTAATCTACCACTATCTGTAAGACTTCATCACAATGTTTTAAGAACTTTTACATGCCTCAATAAAATGAATTTTATAATGGATTTCCTTAATTGTCCACCCATTATCACCTTTCCTTTTGATAATATATAATTTCCCTTTATAGTAAAGTTAATGTATATCCAGTACACATACCAAAACAAAGCATTGTTCATAGATAACAGCTCTGTATAGGATTTTTACTGAACATTGCATAAGACCTTGAATGCTTCGATGTGCTAGTTCAGTACTTGGTTAGAATGTTGCTGTATGTGCTGTATATACCGAATATCTTGGAGGTGACTATTTCCTTTGGTTCAGATTCATCAGAATTAGTACATAGCATCTGATGGTACTATCCAGAAATGCTTTGGCTGGTGGATTGTGGTAATCACTGTCTCAAACTAGAAGGGTCCTGTTTTAAACTTGGAGGATGTGTATGTATGTATATATATATATATATATATATATATATATATATATATATATATATATAAATAAAATATAAACAGTACACTGATCAATTTAAAGTGTTACTGATGCTCTTTAGCTACCGTGGTTCTCAGTGTCACATTCTGCACTGGGCATGTAAGACTGCTTAATTCTGTTCGGACTACTTTATGTAGCTTGAGATTCTTTTGCATGCTGTAAATCTATTGCCAAACCAGCAGCTTTCCTTCCTAAAGAACCCTCATTGAGAATTATGCCCAAAAAATTCAACACCTTTGCCAGTTTAGAACTCAACCTTCGAAACCAGAGGACAGAACACTGTTGGGCTGTTGATTGGTATTCACCATGAGTGAATTTCATGGTTTTTATTTATCCCATAACTGCCTCAAATAAGTACACCATAACTACTCTTCTACTTACCTCTTGGTGCAAATTAGTTTTGGGGAAAGAAAATTGTACACGTGTATCCCAGGGACTGCACCTACACCATGTGAGTTTTGATAGGAAAGGGTTCAACAGACTGGCATATATTGTGAGTAATCAAAGTCGGCAGGAAGCCCATTTCTAAAGTAAACTGTAATTAGCAAGTAATGTATAACAATTGTAATGCCAGCTAGTTTCCCTTAATTAGCATGTAGGTTGGAGTGTCTTGTTCTCCAACATTGAACAGAGGGGAAGGACAGGGCTTTGGATGCTTGCAGCAGCAGCCTTCACTATGATATGAGTCGAGAGGTGTCAGGTGGAAAATTGCAGAAATAAGCACATCTAGGTTTTGGAAGCCCGTGATGCTACACCCACACGAACTTCTCTGGAATGCGGCATGTGAACACAGCTGGCTTAGTGTTGGCAAGAAAGAGCACGTTTTTATCTCTATTACAGGGTTTACTTTGCACATATTCAATGTTTGGATCAAAAAAGATAACCATCCTTTCTTCCCATTCTTGGTAGGTATATTTTAACATACGTATATTGAAATCATGAATGTAGTTATAATTTAGATAGTTCAATGTATTATTGATTCAAACTGGATAACAGTAGTACAATATAATAATCAAATTTTAAAGTGAAGTGTGTTCAGACTTACTATCCTATGCCTACTTTCCTTTGATGTGGAGAGGGCAGATTCAAATGATGCGTTCTGTACAGCTTCTCTTGCAGCATTTCCTCTTAGATGTCATCTCTTTATTTCATCAATTAGCTGCTAAGCAAGAGCTTGTAAGTCGTCTTAACTGTAGGATGTTTGCTTTCCATTACGGTAAAGTTACCTTTCATAACATGCAAGTTATGCAGATGTATCAATTATGTTGAACACAAGCCATCTGTCTTCTCTACTATATAATCCAACATTTTGTCTAGTGTCAATAGTTCCTTTCATAGCATTGTTATCTAAGATACTTTTAGGTTTTCTTTTGGTAACCTCACTGACTTCTGCATATTTATGTAGCATACTTTGCAGAATAACACATTTCTCTTTGTGATATGTTATAAATGTTGTCCATAGTGAAAGCAAATGTGTAATTAGGAGTCTCCAATAGTTTTGGTGGAATGGAAGGCTTGTTTGTGCAGTTCCAGTCAGATTTCTCATCAGCATTTGTCCTAGCTCATCGGTGAAAAAGTTGTTGTAGGTAGTGTCCTTTCAAGCTGTAAGACAAGTCCATTGGTTCCTTTCAGGGCTGCTGGTGGTTTCCTTGTATATGGTGGAATATTGCATACATTAATTTGTTTCATTGTCACAAAGTATCCAAAACTGAATGCCATTCTTTGCTGGGCATATACTTGTGAAAAGGACATTTCCCCTGAATGCAATAAGTTGCTCCTTTAGTGTATGTATAATTTAGGCAATATCTATCAATTTCTCCCACATACTCCTTATAGGTGCAAACTTGTCTTGTTCATGTATGCATAGTCTTGTCTCAGTCATCAAATCGAATAAACCTTTGCGCTCATGCGATAAGCTAGACTGATTTATACTAAGCAATGCCTGAGGTTAGAATGTGAAGCTGTCCAACCCTTTGCGTGAGCTTATCGCCAAAAGACGGTGAGACTATGTACACGGTTCAGGTCAGCAGTGTCCCATATATCAGCAGCTGCAAGAGATATATTAAGGTTTTAGCACTGACTATGCCAAGTTACTATTTTGCTAGCGATTGACAGCCTAGGTCAGTATGCCACATCACTTTGCCAAGTAGTACACTCCTAATAACAGACCTATTCAGGCATCTAGGTCAAGAGTATCTTAATTTTTTCCACTTATCTCCATATAAATGTGTTGCTTCAGCATTAGACTGGGAGAGTGTTTCCAATTGATGAACAGTTCTTATGGGAGAAGTGGCATACCTTGTTGGTTCTGGAGTCAGGTTAACTACATTACATGCTGCATGCCTTCACAATTGATGTAGTGGTCTTCTATTCAATTGATTTATCCTTTGAAATCAGGATTGTATTAATTTCGGGTTCTGGTGCATCAGCAGGATTAGGATTTTTCTTGGGGCAAATTTAAGCTCTTTGGAAGGATACCACATTGTGAAGTTTTGTTTCTAGTTGTCAAAAGAGGCATTTTTCATGCACCTTTTCCCTTTTTGGTACCTTTATCGCCCCTCCCATCCATGCCCAAATCCCCTTTTCCCCCTTGTTTCCTTCCATTTCACTCCATATGATTTTAATCAATATAAAATATTTAACATCTCGGCTAGCTGTGAACATATGAGTAAGCCTAACTCAGCAAATGCGCTGGAGTTGAAAGCAGACCTACAATGCAAAATAGTGCACGACAAATCCTCTTTCTCCTGCTTTACCGCTATAAAGCAACCCGCAATAATGCAACTGAGAATGACTCATCATTCTAGCCTAGTTCCACCAGAATCAGCAGCCTACTGTTCGTGAATGTTTACTGTGATTGACGTCCTCTGTTCGCGCGGATTCCAAGGTCACGCAGACAGCAGTAACCGAAGTGAACCGAACACTTGTAGTTCCAAGAATTGACAGTTTTGCTCCAAGCTACTAGAAATCGGTAAGACTGCAGTGCAGTTCCAGCATGAATGAAAACATTCTGATAATTGTGTCTGTTATGAGCAGGGTTGCCAAAATTAAACACAAATTGTACCAGCCACTCAAAATTATCGTACGCCATAAACCAAATGCTACAATTAAAAGATCAGTGCAACATTTATGAAAATGTTTGATCCACTTGCAAGATTGATGACCTCGAACAGTATTACAACTTCAGCGCTTCATCTGAAAGTTCATCTTCAACCGTTGCAGCCTTATACAAATTTGTTATTGAGATAAACCTTAACATCTCCGTGACTTAAGTTGGGACGACAGAAGTTCATTTACCGTATCTAGTGCCAATCTGTTTCTTTGGTTTTTATTAAACCCAGTTTAGAAAAAACTTTCACAAGAAGTGTTTGTGTGGGACAATGAAATCACTGGTAATGCAACCTCCGCCGGTTCTTTCAAATCAGAATTTCCACCGAAAAATGAAATGATTTTGTTTAACGACGCTGTCAATTGCCAAGATCAAATCAGCGTCGCCGGTGTGCCGGAATTTTGTACCGCAGTTCTTTTACATGCTAGTAAATACTGGCATGCAACTGTCGCTTTTAAGCACACTTAAAAACCATCGGTCTGGGCCGGATTTGAACCTGCAACCTTGGGATCAATAGACCACCGTCTAACCAACTGAGCCACCCAGACCGACATTTCCACCGAAATGACGTGTGTTTAACAACACTCTAGAAATTGTCAGGTTCAGGCATGTTGCTTATTTCACACGGAATATCAGTTATTCCGAGTTTTCTCCATTGATCAATTTTCTGAACAGTGCCCTCTTCATTGAGATTACCAGATCTGGGCACACTGGCAATAAGAGGATACACTTAGGTTTAATAGGGTATGAAACGGTTGCCTTGGAGGGGTGGAGACAGGCAATGAGGGCAAAAGTGGTGTCGCTATTTGTAATTAGTTTCATTTCGCTACTGTGACAAAACAGTGAAAATGGTATTTATCGTGCTACCACACGTTCAAATTATGTAGGGGTTGGCAACCATGTGTACAAACATTAAAATTATCGTAGGAGTTGGCAACCCTGGTTATGAGTGTGGGCAGTAATTGAATGGGTTGTGTAACAGTCATTGAGTTAGCAAGTGAACTGGTGTTCTTTGTTACATTACTAAACGAGTGTAATACTGGATTTTACCATGCCAAAGGTGTCCAGTGTTCGACTTATTGTTCTGACTCAGGAATTCAAACAAGATTTCATAGACACAGATGGAACTGTTATTCGATGTAATATTTGCGATTCAGGAATTTCATTAGATGAAAAACACCAGCGAGATCGCATCAAATAGCACATTTCCAGCTCTAAGCATCAAATGAACAAGACTCTTCAGGCAAACAAATCGCGGCAGCCTCTATTACGAAATGCGTTTCTACAGTTCTTCAAAAAGCCAAAATTTTAAGGAAATCAACATTGACTTGTGTGCAGCACTTACACAAGCAGGAATTCCTCAATAAGGTGAACCATCCAGCTTTCCAGGAATTTCTTGAAAAATACACAGAAGTCAATGCCGAACGCGAGTACTTTAAGAAAAAACTACATTGAACCTGTTTACCAAGAAACCATACAAAGAATCAAGGAGAGTGTCCGATTGCGATGTGGGAATAATTGTGGATGAAACCATAGAGTCAATGGAACGATATGTTATGAACGTTTCAGTTTTTCACTTAGCAGGGGAGAAAGTTAAGCTAAGGTTGTTAAAAACGTATGAGCTGCAGAAAGCCAATGCCAGTACAGTAATGCAACCAATTATGGACTTCTGTCAAAAACTGGCCTGCTGGTATAGTGTTTGAAAAACTTCTGATTACGGACCAGGCTCCATACATGGTTTCAGCTCTTAACCAATTTATTTCCTAAGCTGAAGCATGTGACATGCTTGGTTTGAGCCCTTCACAGGGTTTGCGAATCCATAAGGAACGAATACATCGCAAATCAGTTCATATCTGATCTAAAAAAGATTCTGCTGAAAGCTCCGAATCGGAAACTACTGGCCTGCCCCTTCCAAATTTCCCGGTCATTACTCGCTGGGAATCTTGGATTGAATGTGCTGCTATGTTGTGTGAGAATTTTGACAAAATTCTTTGGATCCAGCTGACGTAGGTGCAATTTCCAAGGCACAGCAACTTCTGTTACCGGAGAAAGTATATAATTTGCAGACAGAACTATATATCCGTAGTTACAAGTACCTGACTGCAACTATTAAGCTATTAGAAGAACAAGGTTTGGAAACGGAGAAACACTGGGATACCTTTACTTCCGTGAGGGAGCAGTTGGATATGTTTGCCAAAGACATACTTGAGTTTAGTCTTCAGAAGAAACCCGACATTGAGGATTTTGCCATATCTGTAGAATTGCCGTTCCGAGCGAATACAAGATTTGCCCCACTGGTTTCGGTGGATGTCGAAAGATTTAGCATCTACAGACATTCTATCTCCTTATAGAACAGCTTCATGTGTTTTCCTTCTGATGAGTGATAATTTGATGTCCTTGTTTATAATTCAATAAATTAGAATAGAGGAAAGAGCAGTTGTTGAATTGGTTGAATAAACCAGCACCTTTCTGTCCTCCCTTTTTTACCTTATTTGAGCACCTTTTTCATCTGAAATTTGCACCTGAAAATCCTAATCCTGATCATCAGCCTTCATGTCAAGATAAGAGCTGCACCTTCCGAAACTACTTCAACACTTAGATACGTTCAGCAATGTATATGCTGATCCATCTTGCAAAGAGGTCGTCTTGAGAAAAAACGCTTACAAAATGCATGAATTCTAAAGATTGAAAGCAGATAACGTGAGTAGAAACCGATCAAATTACGCCTATAGCCATGAACTATACTTACAAGCCTGGAAGCACAATTCCATCTTGTACGCATGACATTTGACATTTCCTGTTAAGCAAAGGTTTTAAAAGTCGGTGCTTTGTTTAACTGCACCGAGCGGTAAGGCGCATTGTCCATAACATTAATGGAGTTTGCACCGATGTTTGGCAGTGGGAATTCTTGGAACCAGCGTTTCAATTTTCCGCCCATTTCTTCGTGATAATCACGAGTGCTCGTTGATTTAAACAAGAGCATAGCGCCTGGAACAAAACCGCATACACCATTAGCATGAAGCAGAATCAATCTACTTCCTTTCCCAACTGGCACTTTCATTGTCCCTGCAAGAGGGTCATCAGGCCATGCCTTTGTCTTCGTGTGTCCTGCGTTTACCACGTTTCGTCAAGCCATATAACCTTTTCGGGATTGGTGTTAAGAATTTCCCGCAAAATTTTGCCACGTCATGCAACAATGTCACTTCTTTCCATCACAGCTTTCCTCCCAGAATACTTTTTAAATCGAAAACCAAGTTCTTTCAGCACTTTACTTAGGCTGCTTTTTTCGCCATCGAATAAGCCAGCATCTTTCAGAGTACTTAGCAGCTTCCCAAGAGCAGGAAATTCCTGCCTCATATAATACTGATACACATGCTGCCTAATTGCATCGTGAAGTTTTAGGGCTCTTTCGTAGCCTTTGTTTTCCCGGAGTACGCAGAACTGTATTGTGTATTAAAATCCACTGTGCACTTCTCCTTGGTCACACTCTTCACAATAGTTTGTCCCACTTTCAAAGCGTCACAAACTCTTTCCAGCACCTTGGTAACAGGTGGAAGGGGCCCATTGTCGCGTTCCTTCTCAAAGTACTCACGTTGCATGACTATAAGTTCACGGCTTTGGCTCTTATAATAGCCAATTTTTTCTTCGATTCCGACTAACCAGTAGTCTAGTTGTTACAATAACGATGATGATAATAACAACAACAACAACACGAGAAACACTTAAATCGCAATTCATGCACGCACAAAATAGCTAACAAACTTAACCTGCACAAACACCAAAAGCAACTAAACCACGTGGTCCTTCTAAAAGAAGCTCGCAACACGGTGCTAGATTTGAAAGCCACGCATAGCACTGAGAGCGCTGATTGGTGGTAGCAGAAAGTTTTAACACTCGGTGCGTTACTCGCTTCCAGTATTGCCAATAGTAACAGCTACTGCCCATAACAGATGTAACCGTAATATTCGAACATAATAGTGGTGTAACGAAAATAATGCATGAAAATAAAACAAAAACTTGTATTTTAATGTGTTAAACTTAATAAACATATATTTTCATTCTTAGGTAATTTTTTAGAATCTAGTTTCCGAAACTCATTACTATACATTGGCAGCCTTAACCTTCCCCCTCCAACTCATCACAGCTTTTAAACGTCAGAGTCGGAGATCCACTGGCCATATAATAGATCCGAGGAACCCAATGATAAACGGCAGAAGCACTCCTTTATACCTAATAAAGCTTGGAAAAGGATGAAGCAATTGCCATACCGTAAAAAATTGTGTCCCTAATAAAAAGGGTTACTACTACTCAAAATGAAAACATTTTGTAATGCGCATATTCTTTTTTTAAAGACTACATACTATTGTACGGCCGGTGGATCTCCGGCTCTGACGTTTAACAGCTGTGATGAGTTAAAGGGGGAAGGTTAATGTTGCCAGCGTATAGCAATGAGTTTCGGGAAATGGATTCTCAAAATTATCTTAACAATGAAAGTATATGGTATGCACTAAGATTAAAACATTGAAATACGGTTTCGGTATTATTTTCATGCTATATTTTCGTTACACCACTATTCTGTTTGAATATTACCTTTACATCTGTATAGGGCAGTAGCTGCTACTTTTGGCAATAATGGATGTGAGTAACGCACCGGATGTTAAAACTTTCTGCTAGCACCAATCATCGGTCCCATCTGCGATCTGTATGAAATGTTTCAAGTACCCTGTTTGAAATTCCCGCTGAAGAACTGGCAACACCGCATCACAAGGCCTTGAGAAATGTCAGAGCCGGAGATCCAGTGGCCGTACAATAGAGCAGTTCTGATTAACTAATCACTAGATAATCGTCTAGAACGTAAATGCTAATAGTAAAGAAAAAACAGAAGGGCAACCCCATGGGAGGCCTTGAACTCACAACCCTCAGAACCTAGACTTAATGTCACACCGAAGATCTACCCACCTAGTTACCAGAGGATACATTTCAAAACGGCTCGTTTTAGCCTCTTAAACACATCTTAATGTCTCGGTGTAAATTAGTAGGTTATGAGTAAGCTTCGAGCCTTTATACAGCTATTGCGAAATGAGGTGGTTGCAAGTTTCCAGTCATGGACAGAACGTGTCATTTCACTGGGACAGTAACAGCAGAGAACACAACTGGGCTCACTGCGTACAGTGCATAGTGTCTCACTATTCCACACAGAATAAAATGCCCCAGCACAAAAATCGAAATAGTCACGTGCTACTGAACTTGTACAAGAGTTAGGGAGTGAATATTTTACTGGAAATGGTGACAGCATAGAATATAAGTTATGCAACAACGTTATCTACAACGTTCAAGCGTCGACTGCTTCTCGCCTTCTTTGTTTGTGATAATGTGACACGTTGACTCCTTCCACCCAGTATACTCTTCAACTTTTAGTATTATTCAGGACATTTAGCAATAGCACTGAATAGGGTGCACTATTATTGTGTTTACATGCATGTAAGCTGTACTCGCAATTCACAATAGGGAGAAGTTAACACTAGAAATACGTGTCCCGAGTAGTATTTCAAAAATGGGAAACATACCTTTTTTCTTGTTGCATTTTGAAATGGTATTAAACATATGATCTGTAACACAATTAAAGTAGTTCGAGTCCGCCGACACCATCACTTAATATCTTCTTGGCCTGACTTCCATGTAGGTGTCATTACTGGGATACAAAGTACACATAAGCGCGCGCGCGCACACACACACACACACACACACTCTCTCTCTCTCTCTCTCTCTCTCTCTCTCTCTCACACACACACACAACAACAACATACACTCTTTGATAGCAATGTATTGCTTCATTATTTCTTTTTTGAGAAGAATTAAGAAGGATGAGTCACAAGGAAGATATTTAATACATTCAATTAATCGAAAAATTAAAAAAGAATGCGCAGTATTCCAGTACAGGTAAAAATGTACAAACATTGAAATACAGAAACAAACTCTAAAACTACATGTAAGCAGATAAAAATTGTGAGGGAGCCCACATGTAGTGAAAATTCACATTACTTACCTAATAGTTGGACATACATATATGTCAAAAAAATGAGTGACTGTAAACTAAAGATAGGAGATAAGCCAAAGAGACGCCGTTGTGGTAGTTTCTGTGATATACAGAAATTTCTATTAATTATCTAAGCCTACTCTTTGTCATTGGCGGCTCGTGGACATTGATAAAGGGGTGCTGCATACAAAAATTATAAGAACTGTTAATAATGCAACTTATCTTATTTGTAGATTAGTTCTATACGCCTCCTCTTGTAGGTCGTGAACTTCTGAATCACCTTGTTAATGAAGTCCAGAGTGTTGTTAATCATAAACTTCTCAATAGACAGTATAGCTAACGCGGTCAGCTTCTCTTCTCCCATCGTATTTCTGAGGTAGGATTTTACCCTTTTCAAACACGAGAAGCACCGTTCTGGTTCGGAAGTTGTCATTGGTATAGTGACAGCTATGCGCAGTAGCTTTACAACTTCTGAGAACAAGGCTTGTAAGTTCTGAGATATTAGAAACTGCAAGAGCTTGACAGCGCCACCGATGTTTCTGAATTCTGGTCTCTGGTACAATACAGTGAGTTCCGTTTTCAGTCTGTCTTTCTCGAGCATTGGGAAAAGCTTCACACACATATTCAGGTCACTTTCAGGAAAAGTTTGATAATTTTCAAATTTGTCTTCACATAGAATAGAAGATGCTACCACATGGTCTGTGAACTGGAACCGGGTGTTGGTTTATGATATAATGAGATCGCACACTTCTTTCGCAGCCGCAACCCGTGTCTGATTGCCATCAACCTTGCGGCGTTTGCTGGAGTTTTCGTCTTCGCATTCCTCTCTACTCACGTCTATATTGTTCCTTACAGTCTGTACGACATGCCGAAACCTTGATGTGCAGTCTTGTGCCTTATAAACATCTAACTGGCTATGTTGCAGTTGTTTGTATAAAATATCTACATTAGACATCAGCAAATGAAAAAAGGCGAGCCAGAAGTTGAATTCAGATTCTTCAAGAAAACGTATCAGGGCACTTGCCTCATTTATTGTAATGTTGTTTGACGTTTCAGACTCCATTATGGTCTGCAACCATTCCAGTAATGGCTCTTTCTTCTCGTAGACAACATTTAGTATTCTTGTTTTAAAATTCCATCTTGTAGCCTCAGCTGACCGAATTCTCTTTGAAACACATGCATCTAATACAGACTGCCTATATGGAGATTGTGAGAAGAAAACAGGAATACGTGACAAATTAGCAAAACATATCCGTGCCCTTGTATTTTGTTTAGCTGCTTTTTCCATTATCTAATTTAATTGATGGGCGTAGCAATACACAAAATTCGCATATTTGTAGCAGTCCCTGATTTTTGCTTGTACCCCATTTAATACACCGCTCATCACAGCTGCTCCATCGTAACCCTGTACAATCAGCGTATCTTTCTTGCTTTTAAGAATTACTTCTAACTGCGAAAGTATGCACTCCGATATTGAATTGGAATCTTGACCGGTTGGGTTGAAGAAACCCTAGAATCTCTCGACGGCTTTTCCTTCTTTGTTACAATAACGAAGAACGATCACAAGCAGAAATATTTCTGAGGTGTCTGTGGTTTCATCGGCAAGAATAGAAACAAATTCAGTTTATTTAATCTCAGATAAAATCCCCTCTCTGCGTACTTCCAGCATACATTCAAGGAGCTCATTTTTAATAGTTTTTGATAAGCCTTTAAAAGGCGAAGAGCTCTCCAAATGTGAATTAAACAACGAATCAATTTCACCTGTATATTTGATCAAATTGAGAAATATACCTTGATTGTCGGAATCTGCATTGTCATTATGCCAAACTTATTGTAATCGATAATTCTTGACAACACCTCTCTGTTTTTCCTTACCTCCTTATTATGGCGTTCAATGACTTCTTTATGAGCTGAACTAAAAGTCTCTTCAATATTTACCCTTCCTAACATAGCCAAGTTCACAGTGTTGTTTAAATGTTTCTCAGATTTTGCATGTTTATTGATTTTTTCAAGCAGTTTTCTAACATCGGTTGTACCTTTCCGAGTCCAACTGGAGTCCCCACCAAACAAAATACATGGGAAAATAATAATGCGTTTTTAATATCACAGCCGGACAACCATTCAAACTTTTTGTACACCTCGCTGTTAAAACTCCTCGTGTATTCCTTTTGTCGGCTCGTAGACGATTGTTTAATGTCTAGCATGGGTGTAGGCCTTCCGCGATGCTTAATTTCACATTTCTCCTGTAATGTTAATGTACTGAAGTGAATAGACTCCAAATATTGCACGGAATGATTCATTATTGGCGACACTGTCATAGTTACTACACGGACTTAGAACACAAAACAGCGCTCTAACTGCCCGCTCCCGACTTCTCCAAGCATTGAGAGCTGCATGATTTGCAGCTCGTTTCAAAGGTAATTCAGGGGTTCTGGAGGGGGGGGGGGAACTGAGGAATGTGGTTTTTTTTATTTTTTTTTATTCCTAAACTAAAGTTATTCTGTGGTGATACCATTTATTTGTTAACCAGGGGTGACATGAGGTCCGGTACCGCCGAAGCAAACCGGAAAATTGTGGGTGCATATTATGATGGGTGGTGCATGGAGGCAGGTCTAATATCATGGCGGATGCCCTGACATTGACCTACGACTTGGAGCATTTATGTGGGGCATTGGGGGACCAATGGCAGATCTGGGGAGTGTGATGAAGTCGTATATCTGGTTGACTCTAGTCTCTAGTGCTGTGGTGTCTTGGATTTTCTGTGTGTTGCGGTAGATGGTCTCGGTGTGTTGGCGTAGTCGGGCGAGTTCTTCGCTGGTTTTGGTGAGAATCTGTATGAGCTCCGTGAGGTGTGTCTGGATTGCTGCTAGGGCGTTTGTTGTTGTTTGTTCATGGCGCTGTAGGAGCTCAGTGACGATGTTATTTGCCGACGTGTTGTTTTCTGTGATAGCCTCCAGCCGAAGGCCAATATTCAGAACCTCAGAGTGGAGGCCTTGAACCGCGTCTCGAAGGATGCTATCGGCGACGACGGGTGCTGGGACTGCTACGGTCTGTGGCGATGTGACTGTGGCTGCGGTGACTGGTGGTGTTCCTGTAGTGGTTGCGGCCGCTCGTGTGTTCGGCCGTGGAGCTGCGGTGAAAGGTGCTGGCGTATGTGCAGGCCGTGAAGCTGCGTTGGGGTGTGCTGGTGTGTATATGTGTCCGTGCCGGGGATACAGTGGGCACTGTGCTTGTCCCGTAAAGTGACCAAAGCCACTGCAGGAGGCACAGTACCGGCGTCGTCTGCGAAGATCATGTGATGTGCAGTCGCTGGTGAGGTTCTGGGCGCCACAGTAGTGGCACCGAGGAGCGGCGGTGCAGTGGGTGTCTTCGTGTCCATAGGCACAACAGCGGCGGCAGGGTACTTGGCGTTCCGCTCGGCTCGCCTCAGCGCGCAAGCACCGCCCTAACAGGGGCAGGCCCGTGCGTAAGGCAGCTTCCCGGTCGCGTGAATCGGCGAAGACTAGTCGCATGAGGCTGGATGGCCCTCTGCGAGTGATGATACGCGTGGCGTTCATTGCTGAGGTCCACTCGTGCTGTGCGGCGGCGAGAATGTAACGCGTTGGCAGGTCTCTGGGAACTCCGCAGATAACCACACTGAGGCCCGATTGGGCCACAGGGGGCGCTGGCTGCGACGGTGAGGTAGTCGAAGCATTGCTACTGTAAGCAGGTGAGATGCCGGAGTTGTCCAGTAGCCTGGAAGTGGTCGGGGGTCGATCCGTAGCACAGACCGGGAGCGGCGCTACCACCACCGCTTCCACAGTACTGCTGCTAGATACGTCAGGAGTTGCTGTTGAGATCTCTGTTGATTGGCTGGTCTATGTGCTTGAGGCGCTGGTATCGGCTGTAGTTGCTGGAACTTTGCCGGCAGGAACCGCTGCTGTGCTGCGAGGTTTCTTCTTGGGCATGGCGAAGAACCGGTTCTGACGAGCTCTCAGGTAGGTCCTACCTGCTCCGCTGCCAGGTGCAAACTCCCCCCGAACCCCCGAATGTGGGCGGAGAGTCAAGTCTTTTAGCCTGGCAGCACCATGGGAGGAAATGGTTTCGCCAGTTGCGCGGAGGGAAGTAGCTGCTGTAAGCAGTACTTCGATACTAATCGACTGCATTTAACTCGATGGGCGCAACATTTAAAACTATTTTAAAAGCGGAATACGAATCTGTAGTACACAACATAAGGTGAGGCATTGAGTCAGAAACACCTGGGGTTGCTGCAGCACTGCAGCCCCTCATCACCAGCCGCCGCTGTTCTTTGTATTACTACCATCAGCACCACCTGTTAGCATGGAAACTTTGGCATCTTAAATGAAGGTATCAATAAGCTGTATTTTAGAAAAACAATCTGATGTATTGCAATTAATTGAGCTTCTCTACTGTAAGCTTTGAACCTTTCACGGCGAACGTTATGGATCAAGGCTTCACGGGTGATCAGCCGTGTTAGATTTATAAAGGTCAAGCTTTCGGCCATTGTGGAATCCATGGCTATCTTAAGGAAAGATGAAAAGTCTCCTCAGTTTCCCAAACCATAGTATATATTTGGAAAACTAAGGAGACTTTTTCATCTATAGTGAAGATGGCCATGGATTCTACAATGGCCGAAAGCTTGACTTTTATATATCTAACATGGCTGATCACCCGTGAAGCCTTGATCCATGACCTCCTCTACTCTTGAACTAACCATTCTTACAAACGTTTATTCTTCTAATTAGTTATTTGAAGTCTTCCCGGCGTTATCGTCTTATTCTTCTATCTTCTTCGTGTTAGTTGAGATAAACATTTGCTAAAATTATCTTATTGCTCGTTTTCTTTCACGTTCAAGGGAAATATGGGAATACAATAGGCTTTGAGCGATCCAAATCTTTTAAAGCTTTGACATTCCGTTCTATTTGCACACTTAACGTATAAAAAAATGAAAAACGATGTTCTATTTCACGAAAGTTTTAAGTTTTCCGAAACTCACACACATAACAAGGAATATGTCCGAAATGGTTCACTCTACAAGAAAATTTGTTCAGACCTAAATTGTGTATTGTAGCAAGATCTACATCTTTTGTACAGTATGATTTGGTCTATCTCTAACGGTTTACCAGTTATGCACAAGTCGTCCAGAGTAAATACTACTACAGGGGCTATAGCCAGAAAGTTCAAGGTATACATTTCATTTGTCATAAAAATATCTCAAACATATGACATTTTAATCAAAATCGTTGGAGCCATTTTCAAGAAAATCAAAATTTTCGAAACATTTTCCATGTAAAGGGTAGTTTAGGGTGGGGCATCCTTGTGTCGCAACCAACTTTGCTTTTAAACCGGATTTTCGTTTTTGAGTTATGCTGTCCACACACATAGACCTTTTTCTAAATTTTTTTGTTTTTTTATTTAGGGAGTCTCAAAACATATATTTCCGGTGAAATCTCGACATCGAATTTTTGCGTGGAATACAATACTTGCCCTGCATACCAGTAGAGAAAGTAAAAATGCACCATGTTGTATTTCAAGAACGTTTTAGGTTTTCCGAAGCTGACACAAATAACAAGGAATAGCTCCGAAATGGTTCACTCTACAAAACATTTATCTAGATATAAATTGTGTTTTTAGCGATATATACATGTTTGTATAGTAAGATTTTGTCTATCTCTTACCGTTTACAGTTATTCAAAAGTCATCCGGATTAAAAGAACTACATACGCTAGAGCGAGAAAATTCAAAATAAGCATTTCATTTGTCACAAAATATCTTAAACATATGGCGTTTTAATCAAAATCGTTAGAGCCATTTTCAAGAAAATAAACATTTTCGACAAATTTTTAATGTAAAGGGCAGTATAGGTTGGGGCTATTTTCTTCAGAATCTTCGTGTCACATCCTTGAAGGACATTAAAGTTAAATACCAACTTTGACTTTTAAGCGATGTTTCGTTTTTGAGTTATGCTGGCCACAGTCTTACAGACAGACAGACAGATTTTTTTGATTGATGGTTATATAAAAACATGTGCGGTGGAATCTAGACTTCGAATTTTTGGGTGGAATACAATACTTCCTCTATTTTACTAAACGTAGTAGAGAATGTAAAAAGAGGCTAGTTTATTCCATCCTCCAAGGTTCCAAACGTAGAAGTTCTTTAAGCTGAATCTGTGCTGAACCTTACTTTATCAAATGGTATTCAAACACTTTTGCATGTGTATTATACTCATTAAATGGTATTATCATTAGTATTGCATTTTACTATGATTTTTTTTCTAGTAAAGCAACTCTTATATTGTATGGCACCTTAAATATCCTTTCTAATAATAAATCTGTTATTGTTTCCTTTAATCTTTATAGAGGAAATTTCTAAATAATCAAGTACATAATACCTGGAGTAGTTGGTGTTGAAGACGGAGGTGCATTATGATCGAAGTTGACTAAATGATACTGCAAACCACAGAGACTTTTGTAAGTTTTACCACATTCTGCTACCGGGCACTCATAAGGTGGTTGTTTCGAGGTTCGAAGTTTCTTGCAGAACTCCAAAACGTCAAAGTCTAACCCCATTTTCTTCTTTGTTCAGGAGCCAAATATATATTCCACACAGCTTATACGTTCCTATTATCTTTAGAGAACTCCTCGCGTGCAATTATATGCAATTAGTTATTCACACATCCCTTCCCATTTCACTTGTACAGTACTGGTTTTCCCATTGCAAACCATACAGCCCAGCTAACATCGGCTTGTTTCCTCTCTTTCTTATACCCGCTCAAGATGCAAGAGGCGGAGCAAATAGCTTTGACAGCATCTGACAGCTTGCAGTTGGAGCCTGTGGTTGGAGCTAACGCAGACCGTGCGCAGACCACAGAGTATTATCCACAGAACAAGTAAGTATTGTATTACCCCTGCTGCTGCTCTTGCAAGGAACATTCAAGCATCTGCACAAATGAAGTTAGATATAAAGTGTGGGGTGTGAACTGTAACTGTTGGTCATTTGCACTCATGTGTTTCTTTCAAACTTATAGATAAGTGATGGTACCGAACAGACTTGAAGCTCTCCATAGAAAAGTGACTTATCTTTAATAACAAGGCTTTCTGCGTTTTCTGTAAACAACGATAGATATATGTAATGTAATTTATTGCGCCAGTTTATCAATTTTACATTGTCTTTGGACATGTCAGTTATACATACAGTTATACAATTTTACAAAAACAAATTATTTACAAATATAACAAATTTACATATTCATACAGATAACACATTTACACTTCATTTAAATCATACAAGGCTTTGTCTATTAAATATTTTTTTAGCTTACATTTAAATAGTCTTTTTGAGCTGACAACAGATTTTAATTATGTTGGTAATTTGTTGAACATCTTTATTCCTCTTATGCTAACGTCTTTCTCTGTGATGCCCTTATTAACATTTTGTCTGTGGAAATCAGAGTTGTTTCGTGTGTTATGGTCATGTATTTGATTATTTCTTGTTAAGTTTTGCTTTTCTATTACATATAATATAGTCCTATAAACATACAGAGAGAAAATTGTGAATATTTTTTTATTGATAAAAGTATCCCTGCATGATTCTCTTGGTTTTAATTTGTACATAAGTCTAATGCATCTTTTTTGAAGAATAAATATTCTTTCCAAGTGTGTTTTTGCAGAACAGCCCCAAATTTCTATCCCATATATATATATATATATATATATATATATATATATATATATATATATATATATATATATATATATCCACTGTACTACGTACTACGTACACTGTAACTGCCAAAGCTTACAAAACTTGTTCTGTACCGCAGTGTTCGAATCAAATCCTCTGACTAGGGATGGTGGGGCGGGGGAGCTTCAATTTGTGTTATATTTACGGCAATAACGAGGGTAATAACAATAGTAGTATAATTGGTGTGTTATATACATAAAACGTAACAGGGACGGCGGTGACAGCAGCATTAGCAACATATATTTGACTGTCTTGAAAAGCACATTAAATTTATCCACGATAACACACAATAGAAAAGTGAGTTGTAAGAAACTGAACTGTAATTGTTATTGCTGGCGTAGAATTGCTGGAATTGTGACCCTGAATGCCAACCGAACTAATGAACCTGAGAAGTGTTCATTGTTTAGCTTACTTGCGATATGATAATTTGCTTACTCACAGTTCGCACTCATAGCATATACAGTTTGCGAAAATGTTCAATGTATTTTAAAATAGCAGTAATAGGAAGTGCATATGAAAATGAAATCTGCATATCTATTGTCCTGGCATCTAGAAAGTAATAATAACAACTACGATATTCGGTTCAAAATTCTTGCGTCGTAGAGTTACGAGTACTGCTGCATACAACTACAGTATTGCACGATAGCCTCCATTCTGTATACGTATGTTTGATGATTTCTTCTGCTTTCACCAAATTAGGAAACCGAGAAGTAAGTGGTGAATTTGACTGAATTGGTACTTTTGGATCCTTGTATTCAACTTTATCTATTTCAGTGGAATTCAAATGTTCAGGTTTAATGTAGCAGTCAAGGATAGTTCGCAACGCAGGAACACCAGATGTGGTATACTGTTTATGTATACAGGTGATTATATCGATATTTTTTATACACGAGGGAAATGTCCTGCCAGAATATGTTTTTTCGGAAGAGCGAATTATATTAGGTTAAGGGAAATAGCATCTAAATCTGGAAAATACATAAAAAGCAGGAGATTTTTAAGTGCGCTCAGTGTTTAGCAGTAGATGTCCAAAAATGCAGTAAGTCTGGAAAATCAGTGGACCTGAAAACCCTGGGTTTATGTCCTGTGGGAAACTCAATTCCATGTTTTGTAGGTTTAAGTAAATACAGTAATAATAAAAAATAGTTCCCTGGCAGAGAAGGAACTCTTTGACGATACGGGGAAATTATTTAATGAGAGGGGAAAATCCCCATTTCCCCATCCCCTTAATTCGAAAAATCTTGTAATGGTTCGAATAACTACCACTGGTATTACTATTGTTATTGCCATAAACATAGCTATAAACATAACACAAATTGAACCTCCCCCTCCCCACCATCCCTAGTCAAGGGGTTTGTTTCGAACACTGCGCTACGGAACAACTTTTGTAAGCTTTGGCAGTTACAGTGCACGTAGTACATATATCTATCGTTGTTTACAGAAAACGCAGAAAGCCTTGTTATTAAAAATAAGTCACTTTTCTATGGAGAGCTTCAAGTCTGTTCGGTACCATCACTTATCTATAAGTTTGAAAGAAACACATGAGTGCAAATGACCAACAGTTATAGTTCACACCCCACACTTTATATCTAACTTCATTTGTGCAGATGCTTGAATGTTCCTTGCAAGAGCAGCAGCAGGGGTAATACAATACTTACTTGTTCTGTGGATAATACTCTGTGGTCTGCGCACGGTCTGCGTTAGCTCCAACCACAGGCTCCAACTGCAAGCTGTCAGATGCTGTCAAAGCTATTTGCTCCGCCTCTTGCATCTTGAGCGGGTATAAGAAAGAGAGGAAACAAGCCGATGTTAGCTGGGCTGTATGGTTTGCAATGGGAAAACCAGTACTGTACAAGTGAAATGGGAAGGGATGTGTGAATAACTAATTGCATATAATTGCACGCGAGGAGTTCTCTAAAGATAATAGGAACGTATAAGCTGTGTGGAATATATATTTGGCTCCTGAACAAAGAAGAAAATGGGGTTAGACTTTGACGTTTTGGAGTTCTGCAAGAAACTTCGAACCTCGAAACAACCACCTTATGAGTGCCCGGTAGCAGAATGTGGTAAAACTTACAAAAGTCTCTGTGGTTTGCAGTATCATTTAGTCAACTTCGATCATAATGCACCTCCGTCTTCAACACCAACTACTCCAGGTATTATGTACTTGATTATTTAGAAATTTCCTCTATAAAGATTAAAGGAAACAATAACAGATTTATAATAAATACATGAATAAAGACATACATACATACATATTGTTAGAAAGGATATTTAAGGTGCCATACAATATAAGAGTTGCTTTACTAGAAAAAAAATCATAGTAAAATGCAATACTAATGATAATACCATTTAATGAGTATAATACTCATGCAAAAGTGTTTGAATACCATTTGATAAAGTAAGGTTCAGTCTAAAGAGCTTCTACGTGTAGCAACTTGGAGATAGGAATAATCTAGTCTCTTTTTTTTTTTTTTTTCTGAAGTACAACTTCTGGTTACTTTTATCTAAGATAACAAAGTTTCTCTGTCAACAGATGGTGGTGATGGTAGTAATATAAAGAATAGGCTTAGATAATTAATAGAAATTTCTGTATATCACAGAAACTTCCACACTGGTGTCACTTTAGCTGTACCTCCTATCTTTAGTTTACATTCACTCATGCTTTTACATATATGTCCAACTATTAGGTAAGTAGTGTGGATTTTCATTACTTGTGGGTACCCTCTCAATTTTTATGTGTCTAAATGTGGTTTCACAGTTTGTTTCTGTATTACATGTATGCATTCCATTGACTTTGACATATTTAAGTCCTTTGGCAATACATCATTGTTTCTACATTTTCACTTGATCTGGAGTACTCTGCATTCTCTCTTTTTTTTTATTTTTTGAGATTAATTGAATGTATTAAATATCTCCTTGCTGACCCATCTTTCTTAATTCTCCTCAAAAAAGAAAAAATTAGGAATACTTGCTATCAGAGAGTGTATGTTTATGTGTATCTTGTTGTATTCCTGTAATGACACCTACATGGAAGTCGTAGGCCAAGAAGATATTAAGTGAAGATGTTGGTGGACTGGAACTACTTTAATTATGTTACAAATCATAAATTAATACAGTTTCAAAATGCGACAAGAAAAATGGTATGTTTGCCATTTTTTAAGTACTACTCGAGACATGTATTTCTAGTGTTTACTTGTGTCCAATGTAGCGACTATCCCTGTTGTGTGTTGCGAGTACAGCTTACGTGCATGTAAACACAATAATAGTGCACCCTATAAATTGCTATTGCTAAATGTCCTGAATAATACTAAAAGTTGAAGAGTATGTATCCATCAGCACTCCCAAGTAAAACACTCCTGAATATAGGAAGTGTTATGACTGTGTTTACAAGTATTAAATGGATTATAATTCCATTCTAAAATGATGAGTAACATATATCCAAAATACTTCTGTTTATGCTAAATGGTTGGTAATAAGGTATGATTATGTACCCTGGATCTTGGCTCTGCAGACTTCTCTCGCAATAATGTGTTAAGAAAAGATGTAAAAATCTTCAAACTTATTCTTGCATTCTTTTGCTATGTTATAGTGGGACGAAAGAAGAGCCGAGGCTCACATAACTCACGACCTACAACTTCAACTGTGGATTTGCTGGCATCCCCAACTCGAGAGGGTCTCACATATGCTGAAGCACAAAAAATGGTAGAATTTGAAGTTGATGGCCGAGTAACCAGAGTCAGCATTTTTGATCCTCTTCCTTTGATTTCCAAAGAAGAGTTTGAGTCAAAGTATGGCAGTATTAAGGAAAATGTAAGCAACTTTTCTAGTAATTATTATTTATTTATGCCAACAAACTTACTGTTGGTGTTTTTAAACACACAAGCCGTGTGTGGGCAAAGTTTGAGAGGTAGAACTGGAACTTAAAAATTCAATGCCACAATTGGGATTTGAACCACAGACCTTCCGCTTACCGGGCGGACGCTCTAACCACTGAGCTATTGTGACAAACTGCCAGAACTGCCAGAATGGCAGTTTGTCACAATAGCTCAGTGGTTAGAGCGTCCGCCCGGTAAGCGGAAGGTCTGTGGTTCAAATCCCAGTTGTGGCATTGAATTTTTAAGTTCCAGTTCTACCTCTCAAACTTTTCTAGTGTTTTATTGGTAGAGCTTCAGATTCATTGTAATTTGTTTCATGCACTGCTTCATTGTTTTTTATGACCTCAGTGAAAACAAGGTAACAAAATGTGTGTTGCCATGGAGTAGACAATTGATTGATAGTGGGAAGTAGCTTAGGAATACAAGGAAGTGTAGATATACTTGATAGGACAGTTATAAAATACTGAATAGTGTTTGTAAAATAACACAACAGTTGCTCAACAGAGCATAAACACACCAAAAATGCTATCACCAATTTTCTTTGACTATGGTAGAACAGATATGCAATTGTGCTATGAGTTATTTACTGTACAAAATACATAGACTGAAAATAACTAACGTTAACTGGATTATAAGTACAAAGTACAATGGAATCCTGATAATTTGACCTAAAGTGGACTGAGAGGCTGCATAGTTAGCGAAGTATCAAGTTTTACTGAGTAGAGGTCTGTACTTCACAACCCAAAACATAATACTGCAAATTACTTAAATAATACTTTAGCATAATATAGGAAACAAAAATATAACAAATTCTAAGATTTAGTATGTATTAATATGTGAAGTTATTTTTAAATATACATGCCTGAAGCTGTTAACAGTGAAGTAAATTGATCCACAAATAACACAAGTAATTAGAGACTCACACTTCACTATAATAAATTGAGTTACACTCAATATTTTCCACAGCGTACGTTTCGACATTCAGTATGTGTCATCATCAGGTGACCTCACCTTATCCAAACTTTCAGTTACATATTTCTGAGCAATTCCAGTGTTACGGGTGGGACACTTGCACAATTATTTTTACACCTTATGTTTAAAAAATAATATAAATGTTAATGTAAATTATTGTTTTCAGCAACCAGATGATCTCTTTAATACAAACAAACTCAATGGACTGACATATATATTAAATTGTGTGATACATAGTTAATAAAATGAATGTTACGGGTGGGACAAGCATCTGACATAGAATATAACAATTTCAACTTCACATACATAATTCTGCTCTGCTAGTATCATATTTGAGCCAAACTACATACAAACAAAATTGGCATTATTGTATTACAAAATGTGTAAATATGAGAATGAAATTAACAAATTTTAGTCGTTAGTCCCACTATTTAAGCACTCTTGTAGGGTTACGGGTGGGACGTTACGGGTGGGACAAATTGTCTGATGCATATTTTTATGTAATTGTGTTGCACATTCTTATAAATACTGTGAAAATTAACTATTTAGGTTAAACTACAGCACTAAATAAAATACACTTGCAGTTTATAGCAAGAGAGATAAAGAATGGTTTAATCAAAAGAGAAGTGTCCCCTATTGTTCACTAGTCTTGGAACACACAACTTTCTCTTCACTACAGATCTATCGTCTGTTGACTCGTCTTTCACTGCAGGCCATATCCAAAATTTGCCACTTCTTTCCATGTAAATTAAAGTGACATTTTCAGCATGTATGTTCTTAACTTCTGCCATGTAAGACCGAGTCACAATAGATTTTTTCCCCATGACAGGAAGAACAGCTTCAACAAAATCTCCAACACAGATGTTCAGCGTATCATCTACAAGTTGTGCTGATTCTGGCAAGGTTACGATTGTGTGTAGCTCTGATTTTGCTGTTGCTCCAAATTTGAGCATATCTTCTCTTACACAAACAAAATAATGGGAGGACTGCAATCTGGGAATTGGGCAGACTCCAGAAAACCTTTGTTCCAATATTTCAACATTTGCTGCAACTGCATGCTTAGGAACATACAGCACTTCAGTTAAATTCATACACTGTCTAGCACAAACAGTGAAGTCCTCGGCAGTTTGTACAGTAAAGTGCTTGGCTTTCACCCTGTTCCAGACAGCTCGCTTTACTGACCCACCCACGCCATCTACAGCACCCTTGCCATGTGACGTGGCAAAAAAGCTCCAATCTACCAGCGTGATCTGTACTGCTTTTGCAAGAAATGTCATATTTGTGAGTGTGAATTTATTTTTAAACTGCCCAGCACATCCATCAGAAAATATATGTAGCTGCTTAATCTGAGGATGCTTCATTTTTAATCTTTTAATGATTTCTAATAAGAATGTCCAAACTGCATGCTTTCCATGATTAAGCTCATCACTCACCACTACTACAGATTCAGGGCCAGTCTGACACCATGCCACTGCTGTAAAAATGGTAATTTGGTCATGCGACCAATGGGCGCTCTGAATTTCATCCTGTGACATTATGGAGTAATTTTCTGGAAAATCAACTTGCAGAACTGCTATGTTTGGGGTACTAGATGATTTCAGTGACTGGAAGTGCTCTGACTGTGTTCGCTTCACAAAACAATGATATGTGAATGTTGGCAACTGGTTTGTAATTTCTTGAAGTGCATCTTCTATGCTACCATATTCAGCCACAACTGAAACTCTTGCCTCTGTTTCTTTCCACTGTTGCCAGCATACTTCATCGTACTTATCCATGTCACCTATAAGATCATATAATCTGGAATCTTTTGCTTGTATTTTACAATTATCACAGTTTTGTGACATACATTTTTCACTATCTGTGCAGCATACTAATTTGGAAACCAATGTTTTAGCATTCTTCGGAAAATGTGGACTTTTGTCACTTAGACATTTTACGAGGAACTCCATATTCCCATGATACTTACAAGCACAGACATTGTGTGGCATTTTAGATGTTGGTAAAACATGAGTGGGTCTGAGCTCAAAAAATTTGCTTTTTTTTTACTTTAGTTGCAAGATTTGGAAAGTCATATTTAAAAAGTTCATATGCTTCCATAACTGAAGTCAACATTACTCTTTTTTGCAGAGTAATTTTTTCTCTGGTAACTGTATCTCTAAGAGCAATGCAGTCTCTCTTTCCCGGAAGACACATTGAGATATCGTCTCTTGAATAAAACTTTTGGACTTCTGTAATAACATCCTTGGTATAGACTTTATTACCATGTAGTGAGGTCTCCCCTCCGATTGAAGAAAATTCATTTTGAGGATATTCTGACAATAACCTACGTACTACAGCTTTTCGTTTATTTGGGCTTCTAGGCAAAGATTTCTTAGTTCTGCTAACAGCCTTTCCTAGTGAACATGCTGATTTATAGGCCTTAATGGGTGATCTGCAATGCTGTTCTTTCTTCTTCATTCTGTAGCATTGTTTTCGTTCTCTTTCCCTCTGTTTCTTCACTTTGTGAAGTGCTCGGTTGTCAGTCACATTTCTTTTTGTAGTTTCCCTTCTTTTTTTATCACGCTCTCTTTCTCTTTCTAAATGTAATTTACATGCTTCCTCATTGTTTTTCAACTTTTCCCTAAACTTCTGAACTCTGATCTGGGATGACATTGTACTGAAACCTGAAATGAAAGATGTTTTGTGACATAACCTCAAACACTGCATTATGGATAATGACAACAATTTGTACTGTCCCACCCGTAACACACAAATCTAATGTTTACCATAACACAACCTTCCCATAAGTATAATAGCTGTGTAGTACATATAAAATAGCTTACTTTCACAGTAATTTCATTTACAATCAGGCAAACTACTTCTGATAAAGAAAACTTAATGATGTTTTCATGTTGTGGGTGGGACAGTTTACATTGAAATAGAATGAACTTCTGTTGTGCAGATCTCCTTTTTCTGAATTCACTTCTTAAATCTCCAAAGTTTCTGCACTCAAATATGACTCCTTACAGAATAGACAAGCTTGCCAACAAAGCACTTTTCCAGTGTTCATTTCAAGACCCCACAGGGAAGTTTTAATAGTAAAATTTACCTCCTCTACAGTAAAAACTTGGTGAATTAAAGCATTGCACAGTAAAATATAGGCTTTCAGCTTTATGCTGACATCATTAAACATACTGTGTGTCAATAATAGAATTTTCATCTTCATGTCTCTGATTTCCTGGAATTGCTCTTCTGGTTATGGTGCAGCTCCCGAGATTTCAGGCTTACTGTTAGCATTGTGTTGAGTTATATGCATCGGTGAAAATGTCGAACAAGAAGAAAAGACTAGTTCACATGACAATGGAAATTAAATGGTATGTGTTAAACATAACTTAACATCCACAAATAACATAAGTAATTAGAAACTCACACTTCACTATAATAAATTGAGCTACACTCAATATTTTCCACAACATATGTTTCGACATCCAGTACGTGCCATCATCAGGTGACCTCACCTCCACTTTATTACAATGATATATCGGCACCACTAATTCACACATCAAAAACTCTGCCTACTTCATAAACTCAGACATCCGACTAGAAGCTGAGGACCGCTTGATGAGCTTTGATGTTGTCTCCTTGTCCACCAAAGTACTGATTGCAGAAGCCTTTAGTCACATAGAACTATTTCCCAATGACATCATGGAGCTTTTCCGCCATTGCCTTACAACCAATTCCTTTCAATGGGACAACACTTTTTATGAACAGATTGAAGATTTTGCTATGGGCATTCCTTTGAGCCAGGTGATCGCCAACTTCTTTATGGAAAAGTTTGAGCAATCAGCACCTCTAAAACCGAAGACCTGATTGCACTATGTCAATGATACTATTGTAGTATGGAGTCATGGGGAAGACCCCTTAGATCAGTTTCTGACACAGCCTAAATGATAACATTAAATTCACCATGGAGAAAGAGGAAAACGATACTTTGGCCTTCCTAGACGCGAAACTCATGAGAACAACGGACCATAGTCTGGAATACAGTATTTACAGGAAACCTACACATACAGATCGATATTTACATAAAAGCTAGGCAGAAACCAGGAATAATAAAAACACTCACAGAACAAGGATCCTGGCTCTGCAACAAGAAATACTTAAAGGAAGAACTCGGTCATCTAAACTTAGCATTCCAGTCCAATGGATACACATGAAAAGAAATCCGGTGCACATTTCATCCCAGGCGACCAAGAAAAAAGGAAGAATGCAGCAAAGTAGCAACAGCCTTTCTCCCCTACATCATGTATGCCTCCAACTGGATAGGCAAGCTTCTGCGCTCACATGGAGTTGATTCTGTCTACAAGACCGACAAATAAGATCAAAGACCTACTGAGATCGGCCAAAGACAAACGCCACCCACACACATCTGCAGGTGTATATAAAGTTCCCTGCAGTTGTGGCAAAGTATACATAGGCACTACCATGCGCAGTGTGGCCACCAGATTAAAAGACCATGAGCTTGACACCAGATTGGGACATACAGATAAATCGTTTGTGGAGGAGCACGCCTTATTATTCGGCCATGATGTCAACCTTAAAGAAACCCGAGCCCTGTCTACAGTTAACTACTATGCCCGACCACAAAGGGAAGCCATAGAAATCTATAAACACAAAGACAACTTTAATCGCAAGGAAGAAATACTTTGTGTACAGAAAGCATGGATACCGGTCTTAGATAAACTTCCAGTCACACACAACAGTTGTAATAAAACCCCACCTACAACCAGCCTGCCAACCAATACAACGCAATCACTACCGTAGCCAGAGCAACAGTGCCCCACCCACCCCCACCATATAAAAAACCCTTACAGACATTAACGGTCTTTACTTCCACATCTCTCTCTCTCTGCTTCCACATTCGAATTCTGACCAGTGCAGACAGCGGATCATGTTACTCTGGTGATGCCAAGCACAGTAATTGGCGAAATGATATCTACAATGTCTTCTAGACCATGGCCTACAAGCCCAGAAGAACTTAATATAATAGTCAATGTGGGTAATGTCACTCTTTCCTTCCTTGAAATAAACAAGACACTGCTGATAATGCGAGATGGTACATGGTTTATGTTTATGTGCTTCATGGAAGTTGGAAAGATAACATGACACCCTTATGGTCTTATAAATACAAAAGTAAACTCTATCATAAACCACTGCACAATTCACATATATTTGTACTGGGTAAATCCATAAACTCAATGAAAATCTGAAGCTGTTAGAGTCACCGTCAGGAACGAAGGTGGTTGTGCAGTAGACAAATATTCAATGACGTCACAGTCACATGTTTTCTAGCCAACCAGACGTGGTCTGTTCCAGAGCACGTGTGTCAGAATGTTTGTACAGTTTTACAGTGAAATTGAGTAATTTCGAGCAATAAGTCCAATCCATTGTGTGATAGCAAGTTCATTAACAGTTTCGAAGGTGGCAGAAGACAAAAACGTTGTGTTATTCACAGTGAAGCCAGGGAAATGGTGTATAATGTGTACAAATACTTCCTGAGCAAGATGGAAATAGTGGGAAGCAGTGTTGCCAATTGCTGCAGGGAAACAGCTGAAGCCTGTCAGGTGGGTGTGTGCACCATAGAAAGAATTGTAAGTGAAGCAAAAGCTTGTGTTCACTCAGGAGGAAGTGTTGTTGTTAGCTAATGCTGGATTTCTGGCAATGAAGTCATTAATCCTCTTGCTCTCCAATATTTTTCACAATGATATTGAAGAGAGCAATAGCAGTAATA
Organism: Tenodera sinensis; assembly: GCA_030765045.1. Lineage (NCBI taxonomy): Eukaryota > Metazoa > Arthropoda > Insecta > Mantodea > Mantidae > Tenodera > Tenodera sinensis. Next base: position 136,829,501 of record CM060967.1, on the reverse strand, counting down.
GTAACCGTTTTTTAGAGAGCACCATATTTTTATGTTTTGGCGGTCACATCGCTCTCTCACAACCCCCAGAATGTCTGGAGGACCACAGCTGTCATTGGTTTACGGGTCTCACCGACCTGACCGGGAGAATTATCAAAATAAATTCACCGAACATATCCTCTGATTACCAATCAGAGGCCATGACAGGTCAGCATGTTGGGGTTAAGATTTTGTAGAGAAATGGAGAGGTTGGAAAAATAAAGACTCCCTAGCCCTCGGGAACCCTAATATCATCGGGGTCGGAAGAGAACAAGAGATGACCAAGGTAAGGTTAGATAGTGAAGTTACAGTGAGGAGCAAAACACCAGTAAGTGGAAGTAATGTTCTGCTCAGCTTGGGTACCTTGTGGTCGCTATTCAGATATCCCCTAGACGGAGACCCCTGAGGCCATTGTTTTTTTATTGAAGTTGGGTACTAATAACTATTAACTGCTAACCTTTAATCAAAAAATTAAAAGAGAAAATTTAAAAAATTGTTGTTTGCTAATGCTGGATTTCTAACAATTTTCCTTCTGTTATACACATCTGCTTTCAAAGGCAAAGTAGGTTCCAAATCTATTAACTCTGAGACAGAATATTAGAAGACCCCAAAAGAAAATCGTTTATGTGAATATTTGTTAGGAGTGTACTTTGTTTTTTGATGTTGGTATGAGATGGGTAAATGACGAAAACGTGTTACTAATGTTCATTGTTACGAGCAATTAAGTTTGTTTAAAGACCTCATAAATATTTCCATATTTAATTTTAATATATATGTATAAATATTAGAATTATATGTGATCAGTCTTGATAGCAAAGGGAGGATGGTTAGGGATCGCTTCCCTAACAATACGGGAACTATTTGATGGATGCATGCGTAGATGTACGCGTGGCAGTTGGAATGATAGACTCGCAACTAAAAGAAGGGACTAGCGCCTAAATGTTCGAGGTGATAGGATGTGTTTTGGTAGCGTGTGAACATTGTAGAACATTTACCAGACTTCCATCAAGCTTTTGTTCCACTTTTTGAAAAAGTGGAAAGACTTAAATAATCTAAAATGGTGCTAAGAGGATTTATTTAAATGTAAAATAGAGAAAAAGTGTTAATAACATAATACATTGTGGTGAAGAAACATAGTGTGATTTTTCATTCCATCCGTTACCACGCCCTGAGAGAAATAAGAGCCACATTGCTGAAACACGAAGCAACACTTCAATAAAAACTGCACCAACTCTAAGCCTAATTATTAATATTGCAAAGGAACAGGAGGAAGTGTTAAATTCGATGAAGAATGAAGTGAGATGATAATTATGTTTTAGAATAGTGATATGAGGTTTAACAAAGGAATGCGTTTCAGTTTGTGTCTACTGCCACGTCCTTGTGAATACCTTCACCTCTCCCTCTTTTGCCTCTCAAGAAACATTGCAATGCAGCACTTCCCCTCTTTCCCATATGTGTGCGCTTTCTGCCATCGTTCTTGACGACTACTATAACAGTGAAGTAACACAAATCTTAAATATAGTAAATATTTAGAGACTAAAAGCTTCACCTATCTTAGTATTTGCTGTAAGTTCTTGAAATAATTATGCAAACATTACCTCCAGAGCGTACAGCAAATATTAAGATAAGTGAAGCTTTTAGCCTTTAATTATTCCTAACAAATGTTTGTGCTATGTATCTACATTATTAGTGGCAAGCCTTTGCTTTCATGACAATGTTTTGTCGGCTACATATGTTTTGATTATTTATCGAAGGTCAGTACATGGTCAGCCCTTTTCTTATTGTGAGGGAGAATGTGGAAGAATGTAGAATATATATTAGATTAGACTAATCAAAATTTACCTATACTATTTATACCAGATTGTGGGCAATAGAAATTATTACAGTAAAGTTTCACAATAAAAAGTAAAATAAAAACAAAAAAGGTTGTTGGAATGTTGAGTTATTGGGATTTTACTGTGCTTGAGTTTTGTTAGATAAATTTAACATTCTCGTCTGTTAATTATTATTTATTGCTGTACAATCTTTTAAATTAAGCGATCCACAGATAGGCATCAACAGAATTCACCTCAGACATTACTTTTAGACTATCGTTTATGTGCAATGAGTTATCGAGGACATGTGACTTTTGATAAACTAATTTATTCCTTTAATGTAAATTTTTGGCTATGCACATATGTACAAAAAGCAATATTACTAATACTCCTCTGATGTTATGATGAATATTCATGTTTTTAAAAGAGCCTACCTCTGTAGTGTAGTGGTAGGATGTCTGTCTCACTTCCAAGAGGTTCCGAGTTCGAATCTCGATTAGGGTGGGTTATCCAAGTAAAACTTTTTTCAAGGTTTTCCCTCATCCTGAGAGGACAAATGTCAGGTTGTTGTAGTGTTTAACGCCCACTTTTACTACATACGGCACTGCAGGCAGTGACACTGATGATAGATACATGGAATGAAGATGGAGCATTGGTGGAATGAGATGATGGGGGAAACTGGAGAACCTGGAGGAAACCCATCTCAGTGTTGCTTCGTCCACTACAAATCCTACATGCAGTTGCCTGGGATCGAACCTGGGCCACTTTGGTGGGAAGCAAATGGTCTAACCACTCGGCTATGGCATGGTCGCGAATGTCAGGTTAATTTAAGCTCTACGGACCTTGGGCTCATTTGAGCACCATTTCATTCATCATTCTATATGACATTACATTGGAGGACATTAATATATTAAAATAAAAAAACAAGGATTAAAAAGTTAGGTGAACAGTATTTTGTGAACTGTGAATTTTCACTTACATCTGAACATTATCTTATACACAATAGTCATTTATAATTTATATTGAATTTTGTGAAGTATTGCTCATTGTAAACTAGTGAAGCAGCTAAGTGACATGAAGCTGTAAAGCACTTCAATCAAGTGGTTATTTCACAGTTGATAGGAATGAAGCCTCATTTCAAGCAATTCATTCCATAATTCCATAACTGTTGGAGTAAATCATTAGCACATCAAGGTAAACATTACAAATTATAAATACAATGTTTTTGTTGACAGACAAGTGTTCAGGCTTTAGCAGATGCACGACAAAGTACAGGTCAAGGGGAGGAGAAGGTTAGACTTCCTGAACCAGATTTCACTGTGCTAGACTCCTACAACATTCCTGATGCACCCCCCAAGCCTAATGCATATATTCGGTGAGTAGAATTAAGATCATTTTAACACATTATATTCAACACATTTTTGTCTCTTAGTGGTAGACATACTGGGGGGACTTGCAGAATGTGCGATAAGTAGAGGTACTCTTTTTTTTTTTTTTGCATTAATTTTTTTTGAATTTTGCAAAATGAGTTCTAATTTTAGTGTTTTTTTTATATATACATATATCCCGCTATGTTTATTTTTTTGTAGTTGTATACCTTTTATTAAATGTATTTAAGTCACATTTTAAGGTATTTCAGTTTAGAATGGAAGGTGGTGTATACTATTGAAACTACAGTAACTACAAAACAGCAATGTTACTTTACTTTTATTTTTTATTGGTACTATAGTACTCTGATACATCCCTTTTCAACTTCCCAACCCAAGGCCATCTCTTCACGCTCAGTATGGTCAAGTAAAAAAGGGTCAATTGCCAAGAATGCTAATCTATCCTTGACTATCCAGACCAGTACTTCACTAATGATTGAATAGTCAACTTCCAAGGATGTTAAACCATCCTTAATCATTAGCCATTACTGCTCTATTTTTGAAATTGAGAGTTTTATTTTCTTTTATAATTTAACAATTCACAGGAATAAATTTAAATTAAAGTGAGAATTAATTTTTATATTCAAAATCGCTGGATTTTTGCATTTTGCACAAAATAAGGCAGTTTCTCTTCAATCTACACTCTGCTAAAATAATTGTTTGGCACTTTTATTGTTAATGCGAAAAAAGAGTGCCTCTAGTGATAATACTGTTTACGTAAAATAGAAGGGCTGCTTATAACAGCAATTTTCCTCAGAATTTAGGACTATGAGCTTTATTCTTATCACTTTACAATATTGGAAAGCATGGTCAGAAAAGGTTACAACTCATTTGGCTATGATTTCTTTATAAAACAAAAGATGAAATCACTTTTAAAACAAGAATGTGATACTGACCATAATGTAGTTGAATTACAGTTGATAGAAATCGTTAAAGATAGTAATGAAAAATATTTCATACTTCCTTTTCACAGCTACTGTTTGAACCTGAACAATGGTTAATTAAACACCTGTTAAATACTGTTTAACTAATGGAAACGTGTAATTTAAACATTCTTTAGCTAGACAGTGGCTAAGTTACTATTTCTACAATTTGCCTGCTATAGCTAAGTGATCAGGTTGCTTGACTTCTACCAGTAATAATTATCATGACTCTGATGTTGAAAGAGTAAATTAGATTACAAAAATTATAGATTGCAGAGTGACTTGAACCATGGATCATTGGCTTATCATGCTGATACTTCGTAAGTTTCCATGCAGAATTGAACTCGATTTGAGTCCATTCCCATTTCTGTATTTTCATGTTGAATTCAATCCGGAAAAGAGATCACTTTGTATATACAAGGCTCAAGCAGAAATAATTCAAGCATTTATGTTGGTCACTTAGTTTATATTGATGAACCTGTAACAATGTTTTTTGTGTATTTTAACAAAGTTTTGAAGTTAGTGAATCTTTTTGAGAAGAATATGTTGAGATTATAGAAACAATAAAAGTGTCTGTTGTTTTCTTTTATTACACCACTCTCACTAAGGAAAGAAAATGATGAGTGTACAGTGTGTTATGAGTACAGTAGAACTTAGCAGATTGAAATTGATAGCTGTTTCCATGCAACACAATTTCGATATGATCCCACAAAATAGTTCGGATCCAGTGGATGAGCTTCGTTTGAATCTGCGTTTCCATGCAGTATTCAATCTTTAAAAAGAACTCAATACGTATTGAATTTGCCTTGGGAACATGGTAACTATAACCTACTGGGCTACTGTATCCGCAATGGACACAACTTTGTAATCAGCATGTGCTAGAAATCTTCATGAACATAAAAAAATGTGTGAGTTTTATTTCTTTTTAAGTAATGAGATGAGTACACTTTTGACATAGACTTCTGATTTGACCACAAGTATAAAACCTTTGATTTTTTGTGTATTATTTTACATCATAAAACACTTGGAAAGAGCTTTTATTCTCAAAATTCAGGCCATGAGTCTGTGCTTATGGTTGTGAAAAATCCTTTGTTTGGTTAGAACGTTAACAGTGAGTTCATCTTCTGCTCAAATCATGTCTGTGACCTCACATTTTCCAGTATCTTATTGTGAAAGAATACAGTCCTCAATTATTCTTCTGTGATGCAGATATGAATTAAGATTTAAATGTTATATATTCTTAACTATCATTTTAACATTTTATAGAATAAATGGTTGTCCCCAATTCTTGAGAACAAGCCATTTTTATTCAGTTGTGGCACATTTACTAAACAACGTTTGCATCTACTGGAGATATTGATTTGCAAGGGCTTAAGCTAGTAAATAAGAACAAATAAAAAAAAAAACTTGCAAGTTTCCTGTCTATAATTTTATAGCATTTCATGTCGGGGGTGTAAGGGGTAGTGATGCACCTCCTATAGCCTCTCCTACCCAATTCCCATCCTCATCCTGCCCGTGGTGCACCCTGCTTTTAACAGATGAGGCTCTGGGGACCGAATCACAGCAGTATAACTGTTTAATCTAAAATGGAGGAAATGCCATTTACATATGTGCTGGCCTAATACAGCACAATAGCATCCCTCAGAGGCACATGAGGGGAAGGTCGCTGGATCTAAATACCACCTATTTAGTCCTCCCGGCTAGGTCCGATGGACCCGTTGACCAACGATAGGTATGGTCCCCCTTGCAAAATGGGGGTTTAAGTCAGGTGATGTAACTGCCACATTGTAAAACTGGTACCTGTTAAGAAAACAGTTACATGAAAGCCACATACATGAGTATGAGTCCTAAAGATAAACATTCCGGAGTTAAAACTGTCCCCCAATCGGATCTCCGGGTGGGGACATCTTTAGGCAAATTTCATCACAACAATTCCAATACTTTAAGAATTCTACTTTACAGTTCAAAAGTATTGGAAAGCACGAATGCTAATGGCTTCATTGCCAGATGCAAGGCACTAGAAAACCACTACAACATCAACATTTCATGTCAACTTTGGCAACATTTAGAATTCACACATTATTAAAATCTTATTTTATATTCTCTTGATGTAAGTTATGTCTGCACTAATGCATAAGTCATGCAAGAGTGTAAGAAAATTTTCACTGCTTGTTAAAAGCATTCATATGAGGGTGTGCAAACAGTAACAGGAATTATTTTTTCCTGTTTAAACACGTGCTCGTCAAAATTCACCAATCATGGTAACAGAGAGGTCTGACCTTGACTGATGCTGGGATAGGTGCCACACTGTCCGTGCGCCGTTCAGTTTGCCTGAGAGAGCCATTGTGTAAGCATGTGTTCCAGTGACCCGACATGGATTTCAAGTTAGAACAATGAGTGACAATTCAGTTTTGTGTTCTTTTGAAAAAATCTGGAACTGAAACACTGCAAATGATACAGGAAGCATATGGAGACCAAGCTTTATCAAAAACACATGTTTTTGAATGGCATAAAAAATTTCATGATGAAAAAAGTCTTGAAGACGCTCCACATTCAGGACGGCCCTCCACTTCAAAAACTGAGATGAACTGCAACACCATTGATGTCCTGTTGCAAGAAGACAGACCATTAACGATAGCGAAGATAGCAGACATTATGCACATTTCCTATGGGCCAGTTGACATAATTTGTAATGATTTGGGCTACAGGAAAGTGGCGGCAAAATGAACTCCACAAGTGCTTAATGAAGAACAAATGTGTCTTTGGGACATAACCTGCCAGCATGGATCACAAGGCTTCATTGGGAACCCAACTTTCTGGACCAGGTTATAACTTGTGATGAGAGCTGGTTTCATCACTATGATCCGGAAACCAAACAACAAAGTGCACAATGGAAACATCCTGACAGCCTAAGGCCAAAAAAAAGCAAATGTGCAACCAAGTGCTGGAAAAGTCATGTATCTTGTGTTTTTCGACCAAATTGGGGTAATTTATGCCCACGTGGTTCCTAAACACACACAGTAACGGCTCAATACTACAGTAACATCCTTAAAAGGCCACTCAAGAGCAAAGTGGCTGCCAAGAGACCAGAACTTGCTACCAATGGATGGATCCTCCATCAGGACAATACCCCTGCTCATTGAGCCATAGCAACCCAAGGGGCAATCATTTAACTAGGTATCGAAATCATGCCCCACCCTGCATATTTGCCGGGTCTAGCACCCTGCGATTTCTACCTGTTTCCACAAGTGAAAGAACATCTTCGTGGATGCCATTTTCAAACCGATACAGAACTAGTGTTATTTCGGGTATACTGAACAGGATGTCAAACAAGGGCTTCTCTGAGTGTTTTGAAAAGTGGATAGAACATTGGACCAGTGTGTAATGTCAGAAGGAGATAATTTTGAGAGCTTGTAATTAAATTTGAATAAAAGGAAATCAGGGTGTCCGAAAAAAAAAATTTTTCCCGTTACTTTTTGATTCACCCTCGTAGTTACCAGGAACAAAATACACCCATCCATACCTCTCCAAGGTGGGTCATGTACTTGTACATTATAGCTATGTTTTCCTTCCTATTTCTTTAATCCTATTCCTAACTCAACTATTATCATATATAAATAAACAAATGCAATATTTCACAAGTTTAACATAAATAATTATAAAACTTCAGACAACTCCTCAACCATTCTAACAAATATATAAAATCTCTTAAATAAGAGGTCATCTATATATTTTGTTTCAAGGTGTAATTACAGTCAGTGATTTGTAGATAGCCCACTGTTTTTCTCATCTCGAATTTTATGTGTAAAACCATGGCAGTATCAACACTAATGTATGCATGTGAAAATCTGATGTCAATAGAGTAGATAGAAGGAAACCAAAGCTGAAATGAAGTTCACATGTTCAGTAGCAGGTTATAGTTTGTTAGATAAGAAGCATAATGAAGAAATAAAGAAGAGAATTAAACAACTACAACCTGACAAAAAGAATAAAAAATTTCGAACTTAATTGGCTTAATCTTGTTAAAAGAGTGTTAGCCAATGGTGGCAGCTGGCTATCACATGATTGCATGTGCACACCTGAAAATTATCATACAAGATGCATCTATGCATGATAAGGCATTATTTAACATAGCATTAATGGAAATGGAAACAAGAATAATGTTCAGAATTTAATACTGCCACCATACAGGGTGGAAGGGAAGTCATTACATTCCTTCTAATATGTGTTTCATAGAAGCATTAAAAACAAAAAAGTCTAATGACATTTTGTTCTTTGATCAACCAATTTTGAAAAAATAAATGTTTTTTTATCCAACTTGGATGCATAATTCCATCGGAATGTATGAAGATAACAGTTGTTACTTGTAAGATGTGTAGAGTAACTTATTTCTGACATAGCTTAGGTCATAATTATGCGACATCACACAGGGTTTTGAAATAATGAATTACTTAAAAGATGCGAAGGATTATTTCAAGCAGGTTTTTCACACGTGCAGTAAGTCGACAACGTTGCGCTGAGGTTGCTTAGGGAATTGATTTGGTTTGTGAATGTAAACAGCTCAGGGATTTTTGCTTTCGCTTTAATGTTTTGAGAGCTAATGCTTGTGATTGGCTGGCCTACACACATGCAATAAACATGGAAGGACAAGCAGGATGTTTGTTTGTGTTCTCAAGAAACACCCTTACTGTGTTTGTGTACTGAGCTAGGGAAAGTGAATACCCACACAATCTGCAATATTGTCAGCTTGTTTTCGAGAAAACTAAAATATCTGCATAGGAAATGGTCAGAGACAAAAACATAAGATACAAAATGTGTTCCAAATATCGAGATCTATCACTGGTTTAAATTAATGTAATGACTTCCCTTCCACCCGGTATATTCCAAGTCACCAATGGGGCTTCCTCCTCAGCCTCTGCATGCTGTAATATTCATTTTGGAGCATTTCCATTATGAGTTGGTCTGAGGGCAAGGTGAAGCAGGACGATAGAGGCATAAAATCTGAATCTATTGTGGTAGGAAATGGAATTTTAAAGCCATCACATAGTGATGTTGTTGTTGTTTTCTAGTGCCTTGCATCTGGCAATGAAGCCATTAGCATTCGTGCTTTCCAATACTTTGAACTGTAGTTTCTTCTGATCTTAATGCTTCACAGGTCTTCAAGTGTATCACATAGTGATCAATTTTAAAAATCTATTACTTAAAGCATACTGTATTGCCATATTCCCCTTGCACCTAAAAGAAATTAGCAATAAAATAGTTTTTACAAATGTTTATCCGGATTAGCATGAAGCAGATAGTGGAATAAGAATAGTTCGTACAAGAGTAGGGAGAGACATGCGAGTGCAACACATTAGAGTTTTATTTTTACTACTGTTTTAGACTTAAGCTGGAATTTTGGGCAGGATATTTAAACCAAAAAGGTGAGTCAATTAATAACATTACAGAACACTTATAATTTACTGGAACATGTTTCGGATGCTGACTTTCCTCCATTATCAACCAGACGTTGACTGGTTCTCCCTGGTGGTGATGTTTCTTTTGAGCTTTCCTCTGGTGGTGATTCAATTAACTTGCTGAAGATATTCTTCTGGGAGATGTTGAAATTGAATACTCTGTTTCTATTTTTCAAAATGAAGATTTGTTCCCATGTGGACAGCTCTTGTTTTCCCATTATGTGTTTGAGGAGTTTCGGTTCTGGCTTTATATTGTGGCTTTTTTGTCCAAAAGTGAGTGGCAACTGCTGACTTTTCCAACTGTTTGTTTTTTATGTTTCTAAAGTGTTGCTTGGATTATATTTCTAAATTTCTTTTGTTAAACGTGTTCTGGTAAATTATAAGTAAGTGTTGTGTAGTGTTATTAATTGACTTACCCTTTTGTTTTAAATTTATTATTACAACACTGTTTTCAAACTTCCCAGAAAGAAGATAGGATATTATAATATCCAATCCAGTATTTACCTTGGTGACTGAGAGAAACCAAGCGAGAGAGAGAGAGAGAGAGAGAGAGAGAGAGAGAGAGAGAGAGAGAGAGAGAGAGAGAGAGAAGAAACCCTAGGACCTCCTGATTGCAAGTTGCAAAAGTTAACACCTGCAACTCCCACTTGGTTGTTAATTACTTAGCATTTGTAAACTAAGAAAAAATAGGCATAGAAGGAAAGAAAAAATAGATGTAATGACTTAAGGAAAGATAGAGCAAAATATTTACTTTTATAGAATATTGTGCAAATATATAATATGCACTGAGATATGTAAAATTAAACTTGTTTATTGCAATATCCATGCTTCAATTCAAAAGTATTTTCTGTTTCCGTGAATCCATATTTAAAGGAATATAACACGTAATTAGTTATAACTAATACCAAATATTGTTGGTTCCGTTCTCTTTGTGCAGACCAGTTTTATTTTTTTGTTAACCCTACTTAAAAATGACCTAAGTTTCTGACCGTCTTTCTAAGAATCCTCCTAAATACTGTTCTCCTATCCCCCTTCTCCTACATCTTCCCACAAATTCTTTCCTTCGTAAGTCTGTTCCTTGGCCCTCAAAGACTACATGCTCCAGATCTCCCTTCCCTCCACAGATGGAACACTGACTCTAAGAGATACCCTTCCTTAGTCCTCTCAACCCTCTAAACACTAGTTCTTAGCCAAGCTATTGCCTCCCTTTGTTCATTATTTACCTTATCAACATGTCTCCCTTTCCCATGTTTCCTTCATTAATTTGTAATCTACCAGAGATCTTTTTTTCCATTATCCCATCAAACAGTTTTTGGATTTTTATGTCTTCAAACCTCTTATTATTTTCCAGAATTTTTTATGATTATTCCCCCTCTCCAGTAATCCCCCTTCCCATTTACTTCCAGGTTCTTTTAGATACTACTCATCCGTCCGGATTCCCTAAGACTTTTCCTGGTACTCTATACACTGCCTTAACAAATTATTTTTGTGTAAATTCAAGGTCCTATACCAAAATTTGAGAGCTCTTTCTATAATCATACCCTTCCTCGACACCCTTTCCATCTCCATCTGTGCTACTTCTCTTGCCACCGCACTTGGAAGACCCAACACTTCCCTGCAAAACACCTTATGAACTGCATCCATGGGTTCCTCCCCCCAGTCAGTCCCCATATTTCTATACCATAGAACATCTTTGGTTCCACCACTGTATTATTAATTTTTTCCAATCATTTTACCCCAATATTCGGTTCTTTGTAGTTACAACCTCTTATTGCTGACATGGCTACTTTCCCTTTTGTCAGAGCTAATTTCTTTTGTTTTTCCCAAACCCCACTCCCATTTGATTTTACTCCCAAGTAGATACATTCTCATACTACCTTATTTTAATTTAGGTTAGTAACTTCTGCACATTCTATTGTGAACAAATTGTAATCAATAAGTTTCAATAAATCAAAATGTCCGCACACATCATCCAGATATAAGAAATTAGGTATCTGGACATAGCTGGCAGATATTATTTTTATTTTTTTTTTTTCATACTACCTTATACTCCTTATGCTCTTTTTTTCCTCTATGCACTGGGTAAAGCAGTAAACCTTCAAGCCTTCCATACAAGTGTTTGTGCTACGTATCCACATTAACGGCAAGGTTTTAATATTGGGACAATGGTCTGCTGGCTGCTTATGCTCTGACTCGATATTGAAGGTCAATAAGTGGTGAGCCCTTTTGTTACTGTGAGGGAGAATGCAGTAGATTGTAAACATACACTAATTAAAATTTACCTATATTATTTATATCACATAATGCATTATAGAAATATACAGTCAAGTTTATAATGATAAACAAAAGATGAAAATATGAAAATAAGAACAACGTTGAGTTATACAGATGTTGAGTTATCAGGAGCCAAGTTATCAGGGTTCTAGTGTGCTACCATCAGCATAGACAATAATCTTGCTTTTTACCTAAATGAATTGAAATCACAAACATTATGCAGATAGTCAACTTTTACGCTATATCACCAGAAATATTAACCTTTCCACAACTTCCCCATGTCAGAGATAAAGATGCTTGTGCATAAGCTTAATTTTTCTAGTGACAACAAACATTTTTGTATAAATTGGAATGTATTTTCCTAATAAAGATGCTTGTGCATAAGCTTAATTTTTCTAGTGACAACAAACATTTTTGTATAAATTGGAATGTATTTTCCTAATAAAGTGCCTGTATAGTAGAAGGAGAATGATTATTTTAACACCTATAAAATAAACTTTAAATTGCGTAATTGAAGCACAGGCACCACTGTCTCTGGCACACTTGGTAACTGAGCACTGTACACCATGTGCGTGGCCTAACTAAAAGTGTCTTCTGAGTTTGTTTGGGGCAGAACAAAATGCAACATAAAATAATGGCTTCAATAATTCTTTATATTTCCATGGCATTTTATTGAACCCGTAATCACAAGCTTCTCTACAAGGAGAAAGAAATCTTATTATGATGAGTAGTCGGAAGCTTTCACGGCTGGAGTTAGTATTAAGGCTAGAGATTTCTTCCGGGTTTAAAAGCCGTGGTCTGCTGGAGTTTTGAGGTCCAGACATTTCGTCCACACCTGCAGTGGACATCATCGGTGGCGTAGTCTGAGTCTTCTCCGTGAAGGTTCACCGGCACCTCCTGTCATAAACGATTCTGTTGTAACTGAAACTTCACCGAGAAGACTCAGACTATGCCACCGATGATGTCCACCGCAGGTGTGGACGAAATGTGTGGACCTCAAAACTCCAGCAGACCACGGCTTTTAAGCCCAGAAGAAATGTCTAGCCTTAAATCTTATTTCTCTTTTGTGTGGACTGATTCATATTATTGCTATTATTGAAGGAAATGTTAATTACAGCTTTATTGAGCGCTCTGCAGAAGAAATGGATGGGGAAGTAGAATACGACATGGATGAGGAAGACAGTGCATGGTTGAGCATTATTAATGAAAGGAGAGCGGCAGCAGGTCTTTCAGATGTTCCTGTGGATACGTTTGAACTACTCATGGATCGATTGGAGAAGGAATCTTACTTTCAGGTAACAGCTCTTCACTTGAGAGGTAGAACTGGAACTTAAAAATTCAATGCCACAGCTGGGACTTGAACCACAGACCTTCTGCTTACCAGGTGGCTGGTTTGGGAATTCAATGCCATTCTGGCAGATTGTCACAGTAGCTCAAGGGTTAGAGCAGCACGTGGTAAGCGGAAGGTCTGTGGTTCAAATCCCAGCTGTGGCATTGAATTTTTAAGTTCCAGTTCTACCTCTCAAACATTGCCCACACACGGCTTGTGTGTTTAAAAACACCAACAGTAAGTTTGTTGGCATAAATAAATAAGCTCTTCACTTGATTTAAAGTGGCAGTTTATTGCTGGAAGTGGTTCTTACCTGCAAATGCAGTTGTTAGTTTCTTAGGAAGAGGATTTCATGGTGTGAGATTGGTTAGCGAATTGACTATTTGACATAGACATTGATTGTATGCAAACAGAATCAATATGAAATTGTTTCTATGATTGTGTCAGATTTTTATATAGTTTGTACAATGGAAACCACATATACATTCACTGTGTATTAAACTTAAACTGATTATAAGGTTATGGCCATAAAAGCTTATGACATGTACTATCTATATATACCATAAATAGGGAAAAAGTCAACAAAGTATATTTCAACATAATAAGTACTCTTTATACTGTGTATTTCGCTTCCTTGAAATATATAAACTGAGGCAGATGGTAAAATAGCAAAATATAGGTACAGTTGCTTCCATTTATGATGTCCCCACAGCTTTAGAAGGCATTCTACTGGCCTTCACAGGTGGCGTATGTCTACCTTTTCGTGCATGCAGTAGTAGCATCATTACAGTTCTATTATTATTCACTTATAAATATATACTTTTGAGCAATGTCTTCAAATGGTAAATTGGCTTTGGCTTCCCACATACCAACAGTTCTTCCCTGATGCACCTCTGCAATATTTGCTTACATAGCATCAATTACAATGCTATCAGTTTGCTATCAGTTATTTTGTTTTAATTCTTTCACAGTGTGTGGGTATGTCTTGTATACTTTATGCTTCCCCAGATATAGAAATCACAGATCACCTGAAAATCTTTCTGTAAATCGTACTTTCACTTGATGATTTGACTGAGTTAACACATACGAACCATAAATAAATACACACTGTGCAGTAAAAAACAAATGCTGAGTCATAATACACTTTGTGACTAAGTGTACTTACCAACTTTGGTTTTTAACCGACTTTTCGTTTTTGAGTTATGCTGTCCACAGACACACAGAGAGACACACAGACACACACACAGACCTTATTCTAAAAATGCTTTTTTTGGATTCAGGGGGTCTCAGAACATATATTTCCGGTGAAATCTCGACATCGAATTTTTGGGTGGAATACAGTACTTCCCCTACTTACCACTAGAGAAAGTAAAAATACAACTTTTGAAAGGCTGCAAAATAAAAGTTTGTTTCTGCAATGGTGTCTTCATTGGACGTGAATTTCTTCCCACCGAGCCAATTTTTCAGTTTTGCAAAGAGGAAGAAACCAAACCTGAAGAATATGATCGATGAGGTAGCAGTTTGTAGCCCAATTCCACAAATTTTGGAATGGCTTTCCATCAATTGTGAGTGCTTCCATTTCAGTACATGTGTTTCAATTTCTTGTTCTAGCTACTGTTACTGGTACTGGTGGTTGTGAACCAGCCTTAAATTAAGGAGATGTAGAACTCAAGTTGAGTTAATACAATAGATATATGCAGGCTTTAATGGATTTTTCTTTTCTTTCTTTTTTATTTTGTGAGCACATTTTGTTGCTGGTTGTAGTTAAGCCGATAGAGTATTCTTACCATAGTGTGTGAGGTTTAAGTTGAAACATGGAAAGTAGAAAGATATAGCACTATATTTCACATGTGGTTGGTAATCCTTAACTACCTAATCTCAAAGACTGAAACTCGCTATTTAAATTCTGGCTTGCAAAGGTTTTCCTGTTTCCCAATACCTGCTTTTATCAATACGAAATCCAGTGAAGCAAGGACAGTTAAACATATTAGGATATTTTCCACATTTCTGTAGAAACTCTTCCATATTTCAAAGATATAACTGATTCTGGGAGACTAGGCGGTGAAAGGTGACTGTCATCAGTGTGCTCCATCTCTTAGAATCAATGGTCATGTTTCAACTTAAACTTCACACACTATTTATTTGTGCCAACAAACTTACTGTTGGTGTTCTAAAGTAAGAACAAATTAGAAACTAAAAACTTCACTTATCTTAGTAATGCTGTTATTTGCTAATTTGCTAATTAGTTTCTAATTTGTTCTTACTTTAGAATCTTGTTGCTTCACTGTTAATAGCTTCAATTTTTCCTTATTTACTGTTGGTGTTTTTAAACACACAAGCCGTGTGTGGGCAAAGTTTGAGAGGTAGAACTGGAACTTAAAAATTCAATGCCACAACTGGGATTTGAACCACAGACCTTCCGCTTACCGGGCAGCTGCTCTACCACTGAGCTATTGTGACAAACTGCCAGAATGGCATTAAATTCTCAACCAGTTCGGAAGGTCTGTGGTTCAAATCCCAGTTGTGCATTGAATTTTTAAGTTCCGTTTCTACCTCTCTAACTTTGCCCACACACGGCTTGTGTGTTCAAAAACACCAACAGTAAGTTTGTTGGCATAAATAAATAATAATTACCATCTGAAGGTTGTTTAATCCTGGGATATAAAGTACTTACAATAGTAAGTCACCATTGGGGTAATTTGTCTCTGATGTGAGATTGCCTTTGTGGTTTACCAGGAGAAATACGAACTGGTTTGAGAATTTAATGCCATTCTGGCAGTTTGTCACAATAGCTCAGTGGTAGAGCAGCTGCCTGGTAAGCGGAAGGTCTGTGGTTCAAATCCCAGTTGTGGCATTGAATTTTTAAGTTCCAGTTCTACCTTTCACACACTATAATTTGTGGATTCACATTTATATAAGCAATTAAGTCTTCTTTGGAAAAATTGTGATGTATGAGTAATTCACTGTGAAGAATTGTTTTAATTGTCTGATAAGTGCATCAGAGTCATTTCAGCTTACGGAATTATTGGCAGTTCATAATGAACACAAATTAATGATCTTTGTGTTAAGGGGTAAGTATTCTTAAGTAGGTTCTATACAACCTAATTTTTTGACTGTGAAGAAATGTTCTGATTTCAGAGTTGTGGTAAAGGAAGTGATGGTGCTGCCCCAACTGTCATTGATGATGATGCTGTTTGTTGCATCTGTATGGATGGAGAATGTCAGAATTCTAATGTAATACTTTTTTGTGACATGTGCAACTTGGCTGTTCATCAGGTATGTCAGTATTGTTTCACTTCTCTATGTCTCATGCTGTGAATAATGATGATGGATCATCATCCCATCTCATATCATCATAATGATCATAATAATATCATAAGATATTTATGTACCAAAATAATTACAAAAATTCAAAGGCTTCATCACATCATTACATTTATCTAGTATTATCTGTCTGACAAAAGAGTACAGTTGTTTTTTGAGGATGCTGGTGTAACATGGCTCGGTTTAGAGAGGTCAGAGAAGGCAAGAATATAGCGCAGTATGTCCATCAAAACAACAGCACAGTGTACATAAATAGGAATAAACTAAACTTATTTTTGCAATTAATATCCTCCAACGTAATGTCATATTGGATGGTGAATGAATGAAATGGGTGAAACTTCTTTTAGAGGTTAGGAGTAAGATTCATTTCGGTCCCTTGATCCATAAATATTCAGCGATTGTGGATTTTATTTTTGCTTTCCTACATGTAATGCTTCTTAACTGCTCTTTTGCTCTTGCAAAAATCATTTTGGTGTTTTAAAATTTGTTATGAGCAGGTTTGGAATGACCTTAGTTTTTTTCGCATAATTTACATGTGAAATACATAATGTAGAAAACTTAAAGGCTAACATTCATTGGTTTTCATTATCTAAACATCAGTTACCTACTTAATTTCTTTTAGATTTATTAATGCTGTGATATACAAAACACTATTAAGTCATGCTTCCCAACTATTTGATGGTTAGTCATTTAGTACACACAATTCAGAACATCATTATGTTGAATAAGTTATTCATGATGTAGAAAATCATAATATGTAATTTTATTTGTTAAACTATAAAAAGGCCTTCATCGCTAAAGTTTTGATATAAATTCACTTGCTCTATTGCAGCGGTATTCAAACTTTTTTCTCCACATACCGTCAAAGACAATTTTCCATTTCAGCCTGTACCCCTAGGCCTAGTCTTAATTCAAATTATATATAACCATATCTAAAATAGATTATAATATTTATAACTTATTTAGTACTACATAAAGAAGTCTTAAATTAAATTCGATTTTATGGACCACCTAAGAAGTACATGTACCCGAATTTGAATATCACTGCTCTATTGTATCAAATTACTATTGTTTTCTGATTTAGTAGATAGTACAAACAAATTCTGATTTGTTTATAATACAGAGAAAATGTTCACATAAAAATTTGGTGTTCTTCATAATTTATTAATTATAAGTATTGTTTATCACTGTTTCCTCTTTCTTTCTGCCATAAAAGAGAATGTTTGAAAGACTATATTTTACAGGATTGTTATGGCGTACCATACATTCCAGAGGGCCAGTGGCTTTGCAGACGTTGTTTACAGTCGCCCTCTCGAGCAGTAGATTGTGTTCTGTGCCCAAATAATGGTGGTGCCTTTAAGCAGACGGATAGAGGACATTGGGCACACGTAGTTTGCGCTCTTTGGATTCCTGAAGTTAGATTTGCAAATACTGTAAGTATATTTCTTTTGAGTATCTTGTATATCGTCATATAACTAGGCTAAATGTCTTCATCTTCTATGTTCAACTGATTATCATAAATAAATATTAAAAACAAATGTATCAGTATCAAGCTAGTACACCATTATTGTTTTATTTTTGTTGGCTGAAAGATACATGTATTAAATATTTCGAGCACTGCTGTAGCAGAGAATAGTGTCGGCTACTAGTCCTGAAAAAAGGTAAAAGTAATAAAATTATATGGTCATAAAATTATTTCTTCTGCTATCAACATTTGAACAAACATAAGTTAAATTCTCCATTTTACTATCAATGAGTCATTTTCTTTAAATTATGGTCAGACAGAATTTTGGTATTGGTAAAATAAAAAATAACAGACCTGTATACTACATTTTGAGTCTGGTGTTGATAATTTCAAATTGGGAGAAGTTAGTACTGGTAAAGCTTATAATAATTGAGAAATTGAGTTGACTTTTATCACTGAATTTCACTTACACTTTTAAAACTTGGGACATATTTCGAGAGCTATCACTCTCATCCTCACTGCTTCAGTTGAGTTGTCACTGTGATGTGAAAATTGTGTGCATGTGTGCCAAAGCATATATACAAGGTCTACCAAATTCCACTCTTCTATGTAGGACAGTTTTTGCAAAAAAAAAAAAAAAAAAAAAAAAAAAAAAAAAAAAAAATTGATTTTTTTTGTGTGGCTATTTTAGTATAAGAAATGCTTCATATGAAGTATTATTTGTTATAAAGAAAGTAAACTCTGGCTATATATTTCTCTTGATTAGGTCTACAAAATCTGGTATTTTTATTTAGCTATCTCAATTACTTTTAGAGAAAAAATTATTTCATACATTGATGACCATTTTTCTCAAATTATTAATAATTTTCAAAATAAAAATTCAATAACAATTAAACTGCTCTATCTAGGGCATTTAAAATACCATGTTTTATGAAGCAACTATCTAAGAGTATGAGTGCAAAATTTCAAAGAAATCTATTAAGATTTGAAGGGCTGAGAATGGGCCATCTGCCATTCTAAAAAACAGAAAAATAAGACTAACATTCAGTTAATTTCACTATGTGTGTAATAATTTGTCAATAGTTGTTGCAATGTTTTTCCATTTTCTGATGAATAATTTGTAGTATAAACATGTTAACAACATATGCTACAAATTATTCAGTACATTCTGAAATTAACTAAACTTAATCTTATTCTTCTCCATTTTTTAATAATGGCAGATATTCCACTATGGTTCTCAGCCCTTCAGTGCACTATAAGAAGTATTTTGAAGACTAAAATATGCAAAAAGATAGAAAGTGAAGAAAAATGACTAAACTTTTAAGTACATGGTAACATACATTTCCTGCTTTAGAATTCTCCTGGACCATATGAAGGTCCTTCAGCTAGTTGTTTAGGTTGTTCTTCAAGTTTTGCTACTTTTAATTTTTTTTTTTCATTTGAATGTATTTAATGTAGTTAGTACCATCTGCTTTAATCCTCACTTTTCCCAAACTTCTAATTCTTTTGCTGATTATACTTACTTTACTAGCTGTGACTCTTTCCTTTACATAGAGAGTATCCTCATAACCCATGTTGAATTCACTAATAGCTGAAATTACTGCAGTTTGCAATTTCTCTTTAGAAACAAAATTCTCATATGAAATTCAGAAAAACGTGATCATGTGGTTATCACATATACATAGACAAAACTTTTGCCATACTTTAGCACTGTTTTGTCAGGATGAATGTTTGTGGAAAATCCCACAAATGTCTCTACATATTCACCATCACTGAATCTGATCATCTGATTTAAACTTCAAAATTGTATGCGATTTTGCTGCAATGGGCAATTCATTTCAGAAGCTATGCCCACCCGCAAACAGGCATTTAAACCATGATGGAACAGCCTTTTAAATGACAGTGCAGTGTAAGTGACAGTGTAGATTTTGAAATTGCAAGGTACAGACAATTTTAAGACAAAAAAACAAAAAAAATCTGATTTTTCATCATTTTTGCCAAAATTTCACCAATGCCTCCCCTTAACTGTAAGTGAAGTGGTGTGATAAAAGTTGATTCAAATACTTTCTAAGTGTGGTGTAGTTGTCACTGTGTCATATTCTCTCCTGAGCAGAGAACCAGAGGTGAAGAAAAGGTCATACACTTAGTTCAGCAGAAATCATTAAACATCATGGTGTTCATCAGATGAATTGCATATCAGTGTATAATTTTCCCTATCCTATAATTAATCTGCAGATTGAGATAAACACTAACTTTTCTAATATGCAATATTTCAGGTTTTTCTGGAACCAATAGACAGTATAGAAACAATACCACCAGCTAGATGGAAGTTGACATGCTACATTTGCAAGCAGAGGGGAGTAGGAGCCTGCATACAATGCCATAAAACGAATTGTTATGCAGCTTTTCATGTTACATGTGCTCAGCAAGCTGGACTCTATATGAAGATGGACACTGTGCGGGATTCCCATGCAGGTAAGTTGATTTTGGTTCTTTCCAGACAGATTTTTCTAAGCTGACACGGTACATTTGTACACTCTCATCCTTCCATTAGAACATTACTCTGAAGAATTTGGATAGCTAAGAATGTTTCTTGTGTTACTTCCAGTGGCAGCTGAAGCATGAGTGCCAGCATTATTTTGCCATTTTTTTAAGGTGATTAATTAACATCCTTTAAATACTGGGTTGGGGATATCTGACAGTGGATGAAAGAAATGGTTGAAATGATGCTCACTTTTATGCTGTAATAAAAGTATACCTTCATCTATAGTAGTGACTTTTTTTATTCCATATTGACTAGCACGAAGCACCTCCTACAGTGGCAACGTGGAACTAATCATGTTCATTGGGATCCAAAGTTTAGCAACTTTTTTCTCAAGCAAATATCGAGCTATTGTAAAACCTACAGATAGATTACCAAGCCATATATCAACCTAAAACACCTTAATGTTTCCATATGCATGAACCAAATTCACCACACCTTTTTCTGACAGTGGTTATTGCCACCAAACAACACACATAAAAAGCAGAATAGAGCATGTTGAACTTCACATCCACAGAACCATTTTGTGTAAATGTCCTAGTCGCAACATGTTAACCATCACCTTTTTGTTCTATATTTATGTGCAAATCGGAATGGCTCTTCCCATGTTTTTCAGTTTCAACTTTTCTAACGATAATGTAGAAAATGGGCTTACTTTAGTCTTGTTAAGTAAAAGAATTTCACATTACAGTACTCAGGCACTCAACAATTTTTAGCTTACCTAGCAAAAGCAGATCACTCTTTAAATTGTCTGCTGTACTGCTGCAATGCAGATAGCAGTATTGGAAAATCATGATTAATTTAATTTCAAATATGACCAATGTAATAAAGCAATTGCAAGGGATTAGGTGGGGGGCCACAAATTTCTTCTAATAATTCTGTCCTGAAACACATTTTCAATTTAAATTAAGAACAAATTAAAAACTAAAAGCTTCACTTATCTTATTAATATTGCAAAGTTGTATACTGCTGACTATAGTTTCAAGTTGCATCGAGTTTATTCTCAAAGCTATCCAAACAAGTTACCATAGTTACTGAAGCTCAACTTAAAAAATCTATTTGTCACCAACCTCTGAAAACAAAAATTAATAAATACAATCTATTGGTGGTATTTCAAAACTCATAACGCAGTTCTTGTTTTTTAAAATGAATGTCTTTTCCCAAACCATTAAATCTATAGGTCCAATTAATCGTTTTAATAATTTAACTTCTGGATTTATTTCATGATTAAATGACCAAAAATGATCCACCACAGCTGATTTATCAATTTGTTTATATTTAATATTTCTAAAATGCTCTTTTATTCTGGTTTCTAAATGATGTTTAATTTTATCAATATAAACCCTATCACAATCCAAACAGCTAAATTGATAAATGCCAGATGTTTTTTATAATTTGGATTTAATGGTTAATTTAATGGTTTGGGAAAAGATATTCATTTTAAAAAAACAAGAACTGCGTTATGAATTTTGAAATACCACCAATAGATTGTATTTATAAATTTTTATTTTCTGAAGTTGGTGACAAATAGATCTTTAACCTCTTGAGCGATGGCCATTTAAAACGTCCGCGAGCCAAGAACTGCTAGCATTTAAATTGTTAAATGCGCTTCGTATATACACAGCTGTATTTTGTGTAAATATTAAGTTATTTTAATGAAACAAAATCTGGTACAAAACTCGTTGTTTGCAGTATAAATGTATGTCATCAGCAAAGTTGAGTTGTATTTACAAAGCGTTGAAATGGCACAATTTTGTTTCACTGTGGTGAAAAGTCAACTTTGCTCTGTCGAACGCATCTAATATAAGTTCTCAGAAAGATACAGTAAAGAAACACCCATTGTATGTGTGGCTTATGTGTCAGCATACTGTGTAATAAAGCACTACTGTATGCGTGGTCTCTTGAGTCATCAGAATAGAGGCACATTGCAACTTTTGCTTACGCGAGTTTCGTAACTGAGTAGAGTCCGTGTCTTTCTTTGTTGAAATACATACATATTCTTTCCTGCTTGTAGCTGAAGGGAGAAGTGGTATAAAAAGGTGTTTTTGCACCAACTGGATATAACCATATACAATTGTTTGGGGATTTGGACAGCTCTCTAAACCCACACAGGACAATGACCGACCTTGACTACCGACTATAAATAACTTGCAGCCTAATTGAACAATACCACGTTGGGGGTTAAAAATCCAAAACTCCTGCACCCCTCAGACTTCAAGGAAAACATTATCCTAAAAGGATACCACCAACAGCAAGGAAGTCACGCCCATCTCCAAAGTGTTTCGTGTGCCGCAAGAAGGGAATTCGCGAATGTGGAGATGTACGTACCCTTGTGTGTTTATCCCTGTTTTGAGGTAAATCACTGCAGAACGAACATATTAAGGTAAGCCAATAAAGTACATAGACCTTACTAAAATGTTGGGGGTTGAAAATCCAAAACCCCTGCACCCCTCAGACTTCAAGGAAAACATTATCCTAAAAGGATACCACCAACAGCAAAGAAGTCCCGCCCATCTCCAAAGTGTTCGTGTGCCGCAAGAAGGGAATTCGCGAATGTGGAGATGTACATACCCTTGTGTGTTTATCCCTGTTTTAAGGTAAATCACTGCAGAACGAACATATTAAGGTAAGCCAATAAAGTATATAGACCTTACTAAAATGTTGGGGGTTGAAAATCCAAAACCCCTGCACCCCTCAGACTTCAAGGAAAACATTATCCTAAAAGGATACCACCAACAGCAAAGAAGTCCCGCCCATCTCCAAAGTGTTTCGTGTGCCGCAAGAAGGGAATTCGCGAATGTGGAGATGTACGTACCCTTGTGTGTTTATCCCTGTTTTGAGGTAAATCACTGCAGAACGAACATATTAAGGTAAGCCAATAAAGTATATAGGCCTTACTAAAATGTTTCATAAAGGGAAAATTATAATAAGTTGAGTTGGATAAGGGATAAATAAGGGTTAAATGCTTAAACGCACAGGACGCCCATATCGCTCATCTGCCATTTTAAATGGACGTGATTTCACGTCGATATCCCTCAAGAGGTTAAAGTTGAGCTTCGGTAACAATGATAACTTGTTTGGATAGCTTTGAGAATGAGCTGGATGCAACTTGAAACTATAGTCAGCAGTATACAACCTTGCAATATTAATAAGATAAGTGGAGCTTTTAGTTTTTAATTTGTCTTTAATTTAGATTCTGTTGCTTCACTGTTACTAGCTTCAATTTTTCCTTAATTAACATTTTCAATTGTTCCCATCGAAAAATTGACTGTATGAGCTGTTGCAGAGTCGTATTGAAAAAAGGCAAAATTACACTCCCTGTCTCTTAATTCTCCAAAAAAAAAAAAAAGGGGCAAAATTATATTCACGTTTGTATGGGCGTCAACTGTTGACTTGAAAAGAATTGGCCCTATAACTCTGAACCTAATATTGTTCATTAGGGCTAGGAAGTTCATGCATTTGCATGTTTTTTCATAGGGGTTAAAAATGTATGCTTTTACATTATGTGTTGTTTTTGTTCCATTGTGAGCATATTGGGCACCCATTTTGGTACAGCTTTCCATGTCCAAATTTTCAGTCAGTTGCAATGTACAGTACTTTTTTACATTTCTAGTAGCTCGCGCACTTTCAGTCGATGGTCATCCAGATTCTCTAGTTTCCGCTGCCATCTCATTGTACCAGTGCTGCATTTTCATTCCATGTATCACCAGTGCAGGGTTGCCAACTTTTAAAAGTAAAATTATCGTACCGGCCATTAAAAATTATAGATTTGGATTCAAAATTATCATACATCATAAACTAAATGCTACAACAGTGAAAATATCAGCACAACACTTATGAAAATGTAATAGTATTGATGTTTATGGTATCCACTTACAAGATTGATGACCTCAACCAGTATTACAACTTAAGCACTTATGTTTCTCGCACTATTCATCTGAAAGTTCATCTTCCTTAACTGTTGCAGCAAATACAAATTTGTTTCTGAGATGAACTTTAACATTTTCTCGGTAATTTGCAGATTTTCGAACCCACCACATTTTTTCATAAGCCGAGACGACCGAATAAGTTCATTTACCGTATGTAGCGCCAATCTGTTTCTAATTTTGGTTTTCATTAAATCCAGTTTAGTAAAAACTCTTTCACAAGAAGCGTTTCTGTGGGGCAACGAAATCACTGACAATGCAAACTCTGCCCCTTATTTTAAATCAGTATTTCCACCAAGATGACATATGTTTAACAGCACTCCAGAAACTGTCAGGTTCAGGCATGTTCTTTATTTCACACTGAATATCACTTATTCCTAGTTTTCTACATTGATCATCAATTTTCAGAACACTGCCATCTTCATCGAGATTACCAGACCTGGGCACACTGGCGGTAAGAGGTTAAAGGGTAGGAGGATTAGTAGGATATGAAATGGTTGCTTAGAGTGGTGAAGACAGGCCATGAGGGCAAAAGTGATATCGCTATTTGTAATTAATTTTATTTCGCTGGTGTGACAAACCAGTGAAAATGATATTTCGCCGGTATCGAACTATCAACATTCAAATTATCGTACACCCCCATAATTATCGTACGGGTTGGTTACCATGAGTACAAACATTAAAATTATCATATGCTCCCATAATTATCGTACGGGTTGGCAACCCTGCACCAGTGTCACTGCCTGTGGTGCCGCATATAGTAAAAGCGGGCATTAAACACTACCAAAAAAAAAAAAAAGAGTAGGCCTACTAGATTTGGACAATAAGGGGTTGTTGATTAAATGTTAACTTAGAGATCAGTGCATTTAAATAAATTTGTCTTGAAACAAGCTAAACAACAATTATAAAAGTAAAATTAATAATTTTACCACATGTATATATGTATGTATTAATTAATGAAAAACTAGTGTTGTTTGTTTCTCCGTTCCCCCTGAATCCCGTACTCTCCGACATAATCATCAAAAAGAAGATATCGAAGGGAACCGCTTCAAGTTACTATACAATACATATTCAGTTATTATACAACACATGTTCAGTTATTATACAACACTTGTTCAGATATTATATGACACATATTCAGATATTATATAACACATATTCAGTTATTATACATTTGACATTGACACAAATATAATTTAAGTGTATCATGGTTTATTGTGTGGCTTTTGACTTATGTTCCTTGTTATGAGGAGAGAAAAACAAGATACAAATCTTGAGCTAATGATTATGATCATATTTATGGCAATATTTTATTCAGTTCTTTGCCTTCTTTGTCTTGTAAGCTTATTATGTATAAGCAGGTCGTGGAGTCAATTCTTAAACTCTGATGTTACTAATGGTACCATTTTTTTTAATTGGGTTCTTATTCATTATTGTTTAGTTCGACATTTCTTCAAGCTTAGCATTGGCTATATCCATCTTAATTCATGGGCATTGCTTTTCTGACTATGGTTTTTCTTACTTCACTAATTGTCACCTCTTTATCTCTTATCTCTATCAGAGAAAACTTCTATACTTACAATTATTCTGCAATTGTATTATTTTTCTTCTCAATTCACCCTCGACACCTTTGTGTCAAAAATATTTTATCTTTGTCATCACAATTGATTCCTTTTTATTTTTGTCCCTGACATTCTTATGTCAAAAACACATTATTTTCCGTCGCTATAATTCACTTCTTTAATGACAATCAGTGTCCTCATCTGTCTTTGTTGACAATGCTCTTTGTGGTCAATATAGCCCATGACTATGTTGATTTTCTTTCTTGTTGTATTTTCCAATCTGAACATAATCTTCTATAAGTAACCCATTAAAAATTATTATTTTCCATCATCTCTACTATTCCTGCCTTACATGTTTATTGGCAAAGACTATTTGGTCCTTTCTTTGTATGGTTTTAATTTATTTTTATGTACTCAGGGGTCTCCGTGTAAGGGATATGTGAATAGCAACCACAAGGTACCCAAGCTGAGCAGAACATTACTTCCACTTACTGGTGTTTTGCTCCTCACTGTAACTTTCCTATCTGACCTTACCTTGGTCATCTCTTGTTCTCTTCCGACCCCGATGCTATTAGGGTTCCTGAGGGCTAGGGAGTCTTTATTTTTCCAACCTCTCCATTTTTCTATAAAACCTTAACCCCTAACATGCTGACCTGTCATGGCATGTAATACGTCTTCTGATTGGTAATCAGAGGGAATTTATTTTGATAATTCTCCCGGTCAGGTCGGTGAGACCTGTAAACCAACGACAGGTGTGGTCCCCCAGACATTCTGGGGGTTGTGAGAGAGCGATGTGACCGCCAAAACATAAAAATATGGTGCTCTCTAAAAAATGGTTACTATTACTGCTATTGCTCTCTTTTTTATGAAATATGACTCGAGGGGTAAAATGTTCTGGAGTTAAAATAGTCCCCCATTTGGATCTCCGGGCGGGGACTACTTCTCGAGAACCAAAACATTATATTAATAGAAGATCTAACATCAGACTTCTACAATGGAATGCGGGTGGTCTCACACAAACAAAAAGAGTAGAACTGAATAAAATTGTATTTGACTATAACATTGATATATTTGTAATACAAGAAGCAAATCTAACAAATGACCAACTTAAATACTTCAATTTTACTGGATTTTTACTGCACTTACTACCCAAAAATAGACAGATAAGTAGTGGAATATTAGTTGGAGTCAAAAAGGATATTAAAACCTCCTTTGAAATTGTTAAAGAAATGGATAACACAGATAAAAGTGAATTAATAAAGCTAAATTTTTGGGATAACAAAACACATCTACATTTATACAGTATTTACAATCCTCCCAGGAATGAACCAGATCTCTCACTTGTTGACCAATTAAATAAAACAATCGTAATTGGGGATTTCAGTGCACATTCCAAAAGATGGGGTTATGAAAAAGTGGATTCTACAGGGAAGATAGTGGAAGAATTTTTGAATACCACAACTTTTGAACTGATTTATAGTAAAGAAGATCCCACAACCTTCATACATTATGCTGGAGTGGGCAGTAACCCAGACCTCTTGTTAGCTACAACAGATATTGTTTCAAAAATTAAAAAACAAGTTATAGAAGATCCAAGTTCTGGTCACAGAGGAGTAATTGCTGATATAAAACTAGAGAATACAAATAACAGTCAAGGTCTTACGAATCCGTATTGGAACTTCAAAAAAGCAGATTGGAACAAATATAAAACTGAATTAGAACATAAATTTAAAGAACAAACAAACTCACAGCTGCATGACCAACCAGATCATATGAACAAAGAATTCTGTAAAGTCATCCTAGAAACTGCAAAAAAACATATTCCTCGTGGAAGAATTAAAAATTTCAAACCCTTTTGGAACCCCCAGTTAGAAGAACTGAAAAAGCAAAGGGATATAGCTAGAAATACAGCTGAACAAACAAAAAACATATCAGATACACAAATATGGCGGAAGAAATGTGCCTCACTAAAAAAAAGAAATTAATACTGCTAAAAGGAATCACTTTAATAATTTCTTAGAAAAAATGGATTATAGGACAGATGGTAACAAAGCTCATAAGTTCATAAAAAATCTCAAGGACAGGAAAGAAAACAACAGCACACCTATCATACACAACAATAAAATGTTAGTAAATGATGCAGTCATAGCCGAAACATTCAATAAATATTATGCTAATTCACACAAAGTAACAAGAAATAATAAAAAGGAACGTAAAGAATTTAAGAAAGATTTGAAACAAGAAAGAGAATGTAATCCTAACACTCAGTGCAATATCTTTTTTCAAAATTTTAATATGCAAGAATTGAACATTGCAATAAATAATCTAAAAAACAAAAAGTGTCCTGGACCAGATCACATACATCCAGAGTTCATAAAAAAGCTTGGAAAAACAGCAAAACAACTACTGAAACTCTACAATCTATCCTGGAAAACCACTGTACCTGCTGAATGGCGAAAAGCAATAATTGTCCCACTCTTGAAGAAAGACAAAACAGCGTCAGAAATAAAAAATTATAGACCAATACCTCTTACCAGCATAATAGCAAAAGTGATGGAAACAATGGTGTCAAACAGGTTAAATTGGTTCCTAGAATCACAAAATTTAATATCCCCATGTCAAGCTGGATTCAGAGAGTTCCACTCTACAAATGAACAAGTCTTACTTCTCAGTCAAGAAATCAAAGACTCCTTCAATAGAAAAGAAGATAATTTATCAGTTTTTATTGATTTCCAAAGTGCATATGATTCTATATGCAGAACAAAACTACTAAAGAAAGTAAAAAAAATAGGGATACAAGGTCCAATGTTTTCATGGCTATATCATTTCCTAACACAACGCTTTATTGCAACCAGATATGGAAGAAATATATCTAAATATAAATAAGTACACCGTGGCTTACCACAAGGTGCAGTGCTCAGCACTACACTTTTTAATATATTTATTAATGATCTACCACAACAAATACAAGAATCAGGCGTGAAGTGTGCACTATTTGCTGATGACTTAGTAATGTGGACTTCAAAACCAAAAAGCAAAAGTACAGAACTAGAAAAAACCATGCAACAATCCTTAACCAACTTACAGAGGTGGACCAAAGAAAATTTAATGACTGTTAATACAACAAAATCAAACTACCAAATCTTTTCACTAAGAAAAAAGCCACTAAAAATAAAACTAAATTTTGAGGGTCAACAATTACCAGAAACAAAGGAAGCAAAGTATTTAGGAGTTACATTTGATACCAAACTTACATGGACCAAACAAATAGAAAATGTAATACAAAGAGCAGAGAGGCGCCTTTCACTGTTAAAACGTCTAACAGGAATGAAGTGGGGATGTTCCAGAGCAACGCTTAATTCAACATACAATGTATATATAAAACCATTATTTACTTACTGCAGCGAAGTTCTTGTAACAGCAAACACAAAAAAAATTCAAATCTTTCAAAACCAAAGTCTGAGATTAATTACAGGTGCTATCAAAACCACACCAATAGCAGCTATGGAAATACTAACCAACCAATACCCCATTGAATATGAAATAGAAAAAGCGGCTCTTATTCAACACGAAAAGTTGATCAGACTCCCATTCAATACATGGAACAAGAGAAATTTTACACATACACTAAAGACTCAGGAGAGCTTTCTTTCCAAAATTCAAGACATCAAGAAGGATGTACACCTTCCTAATTCAAAGGAAAACTTCATGTCTAAAGTCAATCCAACACATACATTAGACATCACATATTATTTACACCTGACAGAAGAAGTTAAAAAAAGTGATACTCCAGCTAGTGTTCTAAAATTATTGGCATTAGAGACAATCCATACTAGATTTCCAGAACATGAGTGGCTCCATATTTATACTGATGGATCATTGATATCAAACCAAGATGGAGCAGGTGCTGGAGTCACATGTCACTTCTTTTCCTATTACAAATCTTTAAGTTATGGAACTACTAACTTTGATGGAGAAATTGAAGCAATTCGAATGGCCCTACAAAATCTTTTGTACAGAATTTCACATTTTCAGCAAGCAGTTATTCTCTCAGATTCCAGGGCAGCAATTATAGCAATTACTTCCAAGTTGTCAGCAAAAAACCAAACTATTATAGAATGTTGGAAGATGCTTAGCCATCTAACAGCACTTCAAAAACACCTAGTCTTCCAATGGATACCGGCTCACTGTGGACTGAGTGGTAATGAGAAAGCTGATTTTCTTGCAAAAAAGGGTACCAGCGGTGTACAAAAATCTATAGTTAATCTACCATTTTATGCAGCTAAAAGATTAGTCAACTCTGAATTCAAAAACATTATTGCAAAATATTACTATGAAAAATCAAAGAATAAAAGATGGGAACTACCAAACATTCAAACAGTGATTCCTGAGTATCCTCGAAAAACAGCAGTTGCAACCTTCAGGTTGATTGCAGGACATGATTGTCTGGCAAAACATTTAAACAGAATTGGGATATATTCTTCACCACTCTGTCCTCTATGTGATCTGCAAGAGGAAATGGATCGAGACCACCTTCAAATATGCCCGGCCACTTCTAGTGCCCCATCCATCAGTGAAAAATATTGGAGAGCAAGAGGATTAATGACTTCATTGTCAGAAATCCAGCATTAGCTAACAACAACAACATTATGTGCACAAATTATAGAATTTTCAGTTATTTGGACAAGCTTTTATGGTGCATATAACTGCATTGATAAATGCATAATATTTCAATATTATAGCCCATTATTGCATATTTTAATGATTTTTATGGTTTTTTATTATTTGTTCCATCTGTATAATATTTTTCATATTGATAGTATTGCACATGATGATGCAACTTGCGAGGTGAGTCATATTGCCATGCAGTGAATCCCCTTTTTCCATCCTTTCATTATATGTATGTGCGTAGAGAATAATCAGTGCATTATCTGAGAGGTTTATATTAACAAAGATAAAGTGGAGATCAACGTTTTGAGTAGCACGATTATAGCAACGCTTTCCTGTCCACTAGTAGTTGTGCCATGGTCTTCAAACGTAACAGTGTTGTGAACTGGTTCCCACCAAATTAAATTAGGCGTGTAAAATGTTAAAAAGCTCTTCAAATGCCGAAAATAAAACTAACTTGGAGTGCTAGATTAATTAATTTACAGAAAGAGTTTTCGGGTGATTTAATATCTAAAGATAATAGGGTACTGCTTTGTGGAGCGTGTGAGAAAAATGAAGAGAGTGAGAAAAGATTTCAAATAGTTCAACACATAAACACAGCAAAACATAAGGAGAATTTAATCAGAAAACTCGCAAACAAAGAACCTGTTCAAAAACAGCCAGTAGAGTGTTTAGGAAGTAGGGTTACTGAATTTTCCTATGACTTTTGCCAAGCATTTTTAGCTGCTGATATTTCCTTGTTCAAAATTAATAATCTGACAGTTAAAAACTTTCTTGCCAAGTATACTCGACAACATGTGCTTGAAGAAAGTATACTGCATAAGACTTATGTAGGACATTGTTATAATAATGTATTGTCAAATATACAAGATGAATTAGCGGATCAGTTTGTGTGGTTGTCTGTTGATGAAACCCCTGATTCTGAGCGCCGTCCTATTGCTAATATAATCGTGGGTGCTTTAAATAATGAACAAAAGACTACACCTTATCTTCTTAATATGTGCGAATTGTCAGCCTCTGGCAATGTAACTGTGACCCAGTTTGTGATGAACTCTTTGAAATTACTATGGCTATGTGGAATCAAATACGACCAGTTCCTTTTATTTGTTACTGATGCAGGTCCTTATATGGTAAAATCAGGACAAACTGAAAGGTATTTTTCCTAACTTAATTCATATAACTTGTTTGGCACATGCTCTTCATCGCATTTCTGAGACAATACGTGATTCTTTCCCATTGGTAGATAGATTTGTGTCCAGTACAAAGAGAATTTTTGTTAAATCTCCTAAAAGAGTTGTTTAGATCAAGAGCACCTAATATCCGACTTCCTCCTGCACCAGTGTTAACTCGATGGGAAACATGGGTCAATGCAGTTTTATATTATGCTGAGCACATAGAAATAGTCGAAGAGGTTGTTAATTCATTGGACTCGAAAGATGCTTCATCAATAGAAACTGCAAAATATTCTGTCAGGCACTGGGTTAAAAGAGGATCTTAGTTTCATATCTGCCCATTTTTCTTTCTTACCAACAGCCATAACGGCATTGGAAGCTGTTGGATCTCCTTTGCACAAATCACTTACTGTCATTGAGAAAACAATGTGATCTAAGTTCGGTTCCTGGTAGCATAGGACAAAAAGTAAAAGAGAAAGTGAATTATGTAATTTCAAAAAATTCTGGTTATAAACAGATGTGCGATATTCGAGACATCCTTGAAAGAAAACCATCTGTCACACCAAGAGACTTGACTCTCTCTGTGAAGTAGTTAACACCATTTAATATGCCCCGATAAGATCTTGTGACGTGGAGAGAAGTTTTTCACGTTACAAAAGTGTTTTACGAGACAACAGACGATGTTTTACAATTGAAAATTTGTGCAAAGTGCTGGTTGTGAAGTGCAATTTTGCAGTTAATACTAGCAGCGGGACCACTTATGCTTTAACCTCTAAGGAATAGGGTAACTTTGTTATTTATACTAACTCGTCTTGTCTACTGCAAAGGGACATTGTTTTAATTAAATAGTGCATATTTCTTGGCATATTTTCAAGTTTTTAAGAGCATATTTGCATGTATATTTCAGTGTTTTTTAGGGAATGAACTTCCGAGCCCTATTGTTCATGATGTGCCCTTTATGATGAAAAAATTGGTGTATGGTGCATCATTAGCGGAGAAAGGTTTCTCAGAGCTCCAACAAGCAATTTCTATCTCTGGGGTAACTTAAAACATAAAGTGTGCAAGACAAACCCACACATGCTGGAAGAATTAAAATATCCACCAGAAAATTGCTAAAAAGCTCCAGCGTTTTAGACATAAAGACTGTTCAATATCTGGATAAAATTTTATGAACTTATCTTGCCACCGGGATCGAATTCCTCTTCCCATTCTTTCATA
Organism: Tenodera sinensis; assembly: GCA_030765045.1. NCBI lineage: Eukaryota > Metazoa > Arthropoda > Insecta > Mantodea > Mantidae > Tenodera > Tenodera sinensis. Next base: position 136,796,382 of record CM060967.1, on the reverse strand, counting down.
AGGTATCTTCTTATCTCTAGTTTGTTGACACAAATATATCCGTTTATTTCTATAATTTTGTAATACTTTCCTTTTCTTCAACTAGTTGTTTACTTTTCTTATGACTAGATGTATGAGATTAACATTTGTTTGCATTATTTATTAGGTAATGGTTTGGATCCTGGTCCAGTTCTGGTGCAGAAAACAGCATATTGTGATGCACATACACCAGGTGGTGTTACAGACCCTGAAACCAGAGCTCGGGGAAGTACCCCTTCCTCCAGCAAACAGTCACCAGGTGAAACAGCAAGGGAAGAATCACGCCAGAAGATGAAGAAAGCACGTCGAATGCTGGCTAAGAAACGTTCTTCAGTGCCAGTTATATCAATACCTACCATTCCACCAGATAGGTAATGATTGATCTTTGCATGCTGTCTGAAACTGTTAGGGGCTCGAGATGAATGCAAAATGGGTTAGCATGGAAATAAGGAGTGGCCATTGCTAAAGCAGCACTATATATTGTGAGCTTATTACAGAAACTAAGTCAATTTTAAGTTTGTACTTAATGGTTTGTTATTATCACTTCCTATTCTGTGTTATAAAAAGCCCAACAAACTTAGTTTCATGCAGCAGATACCACGGAAAGATTATTTTATGCATGCATATGGAATGCTTATAGAGTCCTTTAAATGATTATCTGAGAAATTCAGACAGTAATGTTATTTGGAATATTTGAAAATGTTAGTGGCTGCTATAAAACAAACCCACAATTACGATTCCTGGAGAAGTATGCATGTTGTCTTTTATATAAATAGATAGTATATTCAAAGGTTGTTCAAAAAGTGCTTGCCCTGGGAATGCAAATGCAATGTTTTTAAATCAATTTTCTCTTATTTTTCAGTATACTTACCTTTTAATCTATACAGTTTAAATTATTCATATCTTCAGTATAAAAGGATTTTTCCACCTCACCAAAATAAGAATTTGTATTATTATATCTCTCTGTCTGTTGGGATATTTCTTCAGATTTGGGAAGAGGAAAAGTCACTGAAAGCAAATAAGGTGAATATGGTGCACATGGCAGCAGTTCAAAGTGCAGGTCATGTAACTTAGCAATTGCAATTGAAGTGTGCATTGGTGCATTCTTTTGGTAGAAAATAACTTTCTTCTTTAACAAGTGCAGATGTATGGGCTTCACAGCATCCTTCAACTTCTGCGACAAGGCTGTTAGTACTCTGATTTTTTTTTTTTTTTGGTGTGTGTCCCCTGCTCTTTTCCGGTAATCTGCCAATTATATGGTCTGGGTATCCCAGGAAACATTGGCCATTGCCCAGGTGTGTATGCAGCGAAGAGTCAGGAGTTTGAAGTCTGCCTCCTCAGCATATTCAAAACTGAAGCACTGCAGTCTCATCTTCCTTTCATAGAAGTTTGAAAACAGTGTTGTTGTAATTAATTTAATTTAAAAGGTGAGTTAATAACACTGAACAGTTGTAAGTGTTGTTCAGTGTTATTAATTAACTCACCTTTTAAATTAAACTGCAGTCTCAGTTTTGTTTTCTGTAAATGTTTTATAATTAGTAGAGCCTGGGTTTATATGTAAAATGCATGTTCTTTCTTATATACTTAAAAGTATGCTTAAATTATATATTTTGTATTCACACTTTTCCAGGCAATTTGAACAGAATTTGTTGATGCATATACTAAATGCATATTTTAAGTTTTGAATGAAAAAGTGCATGTTTTGCTCTTGAATGTGGCATTAAATTGTAATGTTCCTCTTTAGATAATAATATTGCTAGTATTATTTTTATGCCAACCAACTTGCTGATGGTTTTAAACGTACAAACCGTGCATGGGCAATGTTAGAGAGGTAGAATCAGTCCTGATTCTACTTCTCATATTACTAGTACTTAATGAAATCTGTAAAAACAACCAAGTAACAAATATACATAAAAGACAGGTATTTATTTATAAACCTATGTATGTTCTAGCAAAACTTGAAACGTCAGGAGCATACCAAACTAAGTAAATGTGTGATGATATGACTTACATTCAACATCAGCATGTTTGTTTAGATCTGTGTAGCAGAGTTACATCCAGGTATCTTGTGAACTAATATTGCACAGTTAAGATTAGGAACGAAACAAGGTGATCCCCATACCAGCCATAAAATCAAAGGAAATTCAACCAGTGTCAGGTATATTTTCATGTGGTTTGGTGCTTTCCCATTTTCTGTCACATATCAGTTTCTTGGCTCTACAGTTGATTCAGAGCTCAGTTGCGAGTCGATAGTTGACAACTGAGGAAGTTACGTATTTCAGTAGTGCTTGTGCTTTCGTTTGAGAAATCTTTTGTGTGGCAACCCAGTCCCTCTGTGTCAAATGTGCAGTGTATAACTCTCCATCTCGCACGTTTTGATTGATTGTCCGCAATATACTAGAGAGTGCCAATCCCTTGGGTTTTAGTATGCAGTCAATTCTGGGTGATGACCCAGTGTCCGTAGCTACAGTGCTGCGGTTTGTCACCCAAATTGGGTTTGTGAAACAAGTTTAACTTGTGTTTTAGTTTTGGTCTTTCATTTTATGGTTATAGACATTGACTTCCAGTTTTATAGGTGTCCAAGTGGAACAAACTGTCATCAAACTGTGAAACTGTGCACACCTACTACTATGATTATTGTAAAATGTTCTAGGATATGGGCCTAAATGACCTTGTTGTCGACAGGCCCTTAAATCCCACACACTTACTTACTTACTTACTTACCTACCTGTTCTAGGATGTTAACATTCAAAGTTCATTATAAACTTTGGCATGAACATGTATGCATTTTTGTAATTTGAGATTATTGTTGTTTATAAAACTAATTTTGAGTCCCACAGGGAACTATGTATTCAGTATGTTTATAGCTAAACATTCTTGATGAATAAAGTTGACTACTGTTAATTGTACAATTTTGTTTTTTATCTCACTTTAAACCGAACTACTGTACCATATTAAACTCTGTAAAACTGCTTAATTGCATCTTATAAGGCTATCAATAGAATGTTTATAGAATTCAGAAAATGCGTATATGCTATGTGGTTATAAGGGTGCAAAAATAATCTGCTGTATGCCACAAGAATATACAAATATGCAATAAAATAGATTGTTGCACTGGGTTTCAATAATATCTAGCATAAACAATACAATGTCTACTGTTTCACATGTTTATGCAGTTTGCACACATTATTGACAGTTTGGATAATATTGGGAATGTTTTTTGCTTCTCCTGAAAAGTTTGTTTTTGCACATAGTGGTTCTACAAGGTGCAACGGCAATGTGTACAAATGCCTTGCATTGCTGAGAGAGGTAGTAGAATGCTACATAGTCTCCGATTGGAAGCTTTTAATCATGGGATGAAATGAATTAAATTTCATAGTCTATGGCTTTTGTCTTTTATCCCAATAGACACCAACCCACCACTCAGTAATATGAAGTATCATTCGATTCTTTAAATGTATGTCTGTGGCATTAATTACAATTGTAGAGTGCAAATAAATCTTATGAAATATAAGCTATGCAGGTAACACCAGCTCTGAGTGGGGTATTTTAATTTACTGTGCAAAGCAAATGTTTATTTCTGGGTGTTAAAGTAATGTTTTAAAATGTAGGATTCAGGAGATAGCATCTCTGGTGAACATCCCAAAGAAGAGTCAATTGATCCAGAAACTTATAGCTTATTGGACACTGAAGCGTCAGTTCCGCAATGGTGTTCCCTTGCTGAGAAGATTACAGAGCTCGCACTTAGCTCGTCGAGATGACCCTCGCCCACTACAGGAGGTGGTGAGTGATATTGTAAGTTATATATACATGTATCATTTATGGTCTAACTGCATTTGGCCGTTCTTGTGATTCTGGACAAACTTGTAAGTGATATGATACCTATGTATGATGCAAGGAAGCTATAGGTTTTGTGTAATGCTGTATGTATGTGTGCATAAATAGTTGAAAACCTGATTCAAATTAAGAAAGCATACATAATAATTATAACAGATGCTCAGATTATAATAGCAAAATTAGGAAAAATGTGCATTAATGCTGCAGTTATGTCAAAAAGAAGAGGAGATGGACATGAAACATAAGATAACTGCAAACCCTTTAGGTCTATTGCTGATCTCACTCAAATATTGGGAAGCAATGCACATCTATCCACACACATACCCATCCATGCGAACGCATACACACATGCAAGCACATACTACTTTGGAAACAGCTCAGTGAACACTGCAGTTTCTTGGAGCAATGTTAGAATTGTTGTTGTTGTTGTTGTTTTCTAGTGCCTTGCATCTGGCAATGAAGCCATTAGCATTCGTGCTTTCCAATACTTTTGAACTGTAGTTCTTTCTGATCTTAATGCTTCACAGGTCTTCAAGTGGTCTTCGTTCATTTCTGCTGGATCGTTACACAGGACACATATTGGTGAGGCTGAGATACCTATTCTGTAGAGATGACTTGCTAAGCAGTCGTGATTTGTCAATAGTCGGAAGGCTGCAACCGCTGTTTTCCTTGGTCTCTGGGGGATTATATCTGGGTTGGAAAGTAGTGTAATCCATTTTTTATCTTTGGCATTTGTTTCTATTTCTTGTAGGTATGAATGAGAAAATTTTTTAATGATCAAGCGTTTTATTGAGGAATATGAGAAATTGAATTTAGACTTTTGTTTTATTGTTGTGCCTTTCTTTGCAAGTGAGTCTGCAGCTTCGTTCCCCATGACTCCACAGTGTGCTGGAATCCATTGGAGATGAACAGTCTTATTAACTTTTTGGAGTTGTGTTAACATTTTGTAGCATTCTCTAATTTTTGTTGACTTCTTTGTAGTATTGAACATATTCCCTGAATTGCAGCTTTAGAATCCGAAAGAATTACTGCCTTGTTAAATTTATTTAAGGGAAGATTTAATAATTGTCGGAGAGCAATGTATATAGCCTCTATTTCTCCATCATAATTTGTTGTGTCTCTGCCAACAGAATGATAAAAGGAAAAATGTGAACACGTAACTCCAGCTCCAGTAAGGTTTTCCTTGGAGGATCCATCAGTATATATGTGCAGCCATTCTTCTGTGGGATACCTAGTATTGATTGTTTCCAGAGCTAGAAGTTTTTGTATTTCTTTTGGTGTGTCTGATTTACTTATTTCCTCTATTAATTCCAAACTGAAGGTAGGTTGCAATAATTCCAATGGATTTTCTCTTATAAGTAGATTTTCTCTGGTGTTAGGAATGTTCAATTTGGATTTAATCTGTGTTACCTTTTCTAGGAAACTACTATGAGTTTTAAGGATTGAAGAGGGGAGGTTCTCTTCTGTCCATTTAGAGTTTGGCAGTCGTAACATTTTCTCGTGTTGGAGCAATGCTTGTTCTTCTATTTTTGTTGTTATTGATGGGGTCCGTGTTAAGGCAAGCATGGCATCAATAGGTGTGGATTTAACTGCTCCAGTGATTAGGCGAAGAGCCTGATTTTGTATTTGTTCAAGTTTATTGATGTTAGAATTTGCTGCTGTTATTAAAGCTTCAGAACAGTACAAAAGGTTTGGTTTAACATACAGTTTGTATGTTGTGTTAAGGACTCTCCTTGAGCAGCCCCATTTAGCACCAGCTAACCGTTTCAGGATTTGCAGTTTCTTTTCAACCTTTTCTGAGATGTTTGTTATATGTTTTTTCCAACTTAGCTTTCTGTCGAAAGTGATGCCTAAGTATTTGGCATCATCAACTGCTTTGAGTGGTTTACCATTATAATTTATGTTAATATTAACTGGTTTGTATTTTAGTGTAAATAATTCATAATTTGTTTTTTCCACATTGATAGTCATGAGGTTTTTGGAGCTCCATTCATGTACTTTGTTTAGGGCTGTTTCTATTCTGTCTTTAATTAATTCAGGTTTTTTTGAAGAGCCTGAAGTCCAAATGACTACATCGTCAGCAAATAAAGCAATTTTGGTTTCTAAAGTTTTTATTATTGATGGAAGGTCATTTATATATATGTTAAAGAGTGTTGTGCTCAGAACAGCACCTTGTGGAAGTCCTCTGTGTGTTTGTTTATATTTGGAAATGTATGTATTATATTTTGTAGCACAAAATCTTTGTGAAATAAACTGAGTTATCCATTTAAGCATGTTACTTTTCACACCTATTGATTGCAACTTCCCAATTAATTTGTTTCTCCAGACTGAGTCATATGCTGATTTAAAATCAATGAATACTACTAAGGTATCCTCTTTTCTATTGAAAGCTTCCTTGATGTCTTGGCTTAGTAGGAGTACATTTTTACTTGTACTATGATTCTGTCTGAAGCCGGTCTGTGAACTATTAATTAAGTTGTAATATTCTAGGAACCAGTTAAGTCTAGATGCCACCATTCTTTCCATCACTTTTGCAATAACACTGGTCAAAGATATTGGCCTGAAACTATTAATATTGTTTGAAGGTTTGTTTTTCTTTAAAATCGGGATGATAATGGCTTTTTTCCAGTCGGAAGGTACAGTCATTCTCCAACACGTGTTATACAGTTGTAGGATTTCTTTTCCTTTCCTGCCAAGGTGTTTAATAAACTCTGGGTGGATCTTGTCAGATCCTGGAGATTTTTTGTTCTGTAATTGTTCTATTGCTAAATCCAGTTCTGTTTTGTTAAAATCCTGAATAAAAATATCATTTCGTATATCTTTTGGCTTATTAGTTTCTCTGATAGTTTTTTGGATAGCTTTATCTTGTTTTTTATACGCTTGGGGTATTCTTTGTGACTGAGCATAAAACTTGTTAAAGGATTCTGCTATTTCCCTATCTGTAGTTAAGCTTTTGTTATTATGTTTTAATGGTTCAGTTGTATTTTTTGATAATTTTGTTTTATTAAGGAATTTGTATATTTTATTTCCATCTTTCCTATAGTCCATATGTTCTACAAAATTTGTGAAACTGGCCCTCTTTGCTGTAATTAATTCTTTCTTAAAAATGGCTGCTTTTCTTCTCCAGTTTTGTACATCTTCTGGACACTTGGTTCTTTCGGCTTTGACTCTTGCTATATTTCTTTCGTGTTTTAACTTAGATAAAGATGGAGACCAAAAGTAGCTATATTTCTTTAACTTTCCTTTGGGGATATGTGTTTTGGCTGCTGTCAATAATATTTCACAAATTTTTTTCTTCATTTCATCTGTTGACTTGAACTCTGATTCTAACAGTATCCCTTCTATCTTATTTTGGAAACTGGACCAATCTGCTTTTTTAAAATTCCAAGAATTTTTAATTTTTGGTTTGTTACTTTTATTTATTAGACCTCTTATGGAGTTTATGGTGATTCTGTGGCCTGAACCTGGGTCTTCTATTATTTCTCTTTTTGTATTGTCAATTATGTCAGATGACACCATCAGAAGATCAGGATTTGTACCTGAACCATTATAATGAAGGTAAGTGGGTGGATCATTTGGATTAAATATTAATTCCATTGTTGATGAGTTTAATAGGTCTTCTATGACTCTTCCTGCTGAATTTATATCTCTGAAGCCCCACCTAGGGGAGTGTGCATTAAAATCACCTATTAAAATACTTTTGGGTTCTATGGGAATAGAATTTAGATCTAGTGTATTGTCTGGAGGATTGTAGATACTGTAAATTCTATAGTAGTAGTTACTTTTCCATACTTCAATTTTAACTATTTCTGATTTATCTTGTTCTTCCATTGTTTTTTGGATTTGGATGGTAGCTTTCATATTTCTTTTAATTCCTGTAAGAATACCACTTGCTATTTGACGAGCCTTTGGAAGTATATGTGTAGTGTACTGATCCATTTCAAAGTATATTTCCTGTTCTTCTGATATATTGGCTTCTTGTACTGTGAAGACATCTATATCTTGGTCTTTTAATATTTTCATTAGCTCTTGTTTTTTAGGCTGGGACATGCCTCCTGCATTCCATTGTAGAATTCTTAAAGTATTGGAATTGTGATGAAATTTGCCTAAAGATGTCCCCACCCGGAGATCCGATTGGGGGACAGTTTTAACTCCGGAATGTTTATCTTTAGGACTCATATTGATGTATGTGGCTTTCATGTAACTGTTTTCTTAACGGGCACCAGTTTTACAATGTGGCAGTTACATCACCCGACTTAAACCCCCATTTTGCAAGGGGGACCACATCTATCGTTGGTCAACGGGTCCATCGGACCTAGCCGGGAGGACTAAATAGGTGGTATTTAGATCCACCGACCTTCCCCTCATGTGCCTCTGAGGGACGATGTTGTGCTGTGATAGGCCAGCACATATGTAAATGACATTTCCTCCATTTTAGATGAAACAGTTATACCGCTGTGATTCGGTCATGTTAGAATTGTAAAGAATAATAAACTAGAGATAGGGTGGCAGTGGTGATGGTGATGGTGATGGTGATGGTGATGGTGGTCTTGGTGGTGGTGGTGGTGGTGGTGGTGGTGGTGGTGGTGGTGGTGGTGGTGGTGGTGGTGGTGGCGGTGGTGATAACAGCAGTATTTAGTGATAGAGCAGTGCTATTATAAATCTGATGTGTTGCACTCACATGACTTTCTCTACTCTTGTACTAACTATTCCTACAAATACTTATTCCTCTTTCTTCTTCATGTTAGTCGAGATAAGCATTTACAGAAATTATCTTCTTACTAATTTTCTTGTAGGTGTAAGGGAAGTATGGGAACACAGTAGGCTTTGAGAAATAGTAAAATCTTTTAAAGATGGTCATGATATGAAGACATTAAAAATCCATTTTCTTTGCCTGGCCAGGAGAGAAAAAGGTGAATAACGACCTTCTATTTGAGAAAAGTATAAGTATTGCAAAACTCATACAAATAACAAGGAATATCTCTGAAATGGTTCACTCCACAAAAAAATGCTTCTGGACATAACTTGTGTGTTTTAACCTCTTGAGTGCTGGTCATTTAAAGCCTTCGCAGGCTGAGAACTGCTAACCAATATCCAACGCCGGGCATTTAAATTGTTAAATGAGAGAGAGGACGTGTGTGGAGGTAGCTCCTGGAATGAAAGGAAAAAGGGCTCAAGAAACAATGGGAGTTAGCATTCAAGTGTACAGAGGAAGAATTGGAACATTTAACAAGTTAAAATGGAAGGAATTTAAAACAAGTAGTAATTCAAAAGAAATGGTAAATATGTTCCTTCTTACATGTGCTTAAGGTATACTATTGGTGATTGGTGGTGTTAAACCAACCTGGAGCCAAACGGAAATCAAAATGTCATGGAAGAAATTCTGGAGAAAATAAAGAACATGGATGAGAAACTAGGAAACAAACTTAATGGAGTGGAAAAGGAACTAATAGATATTAAGGGAGAGATTAGAAAGGAAATGCAAGATATAAGCAAGGAGGTACAGCACGTCAAAAGAAGAGTGGAGCTGATGGAAGAGAGGCACCGAAGATACAATCTAGTTATAGCAGGAGTGAAAGAAAGGAATGAAGTATGGCCTATGCAAGAGGTCAGAGAGATCATAGAAGGGAAGCTTGGAGTGGTACTACAGGGCTGGGAGATAAGGGAGGCTTTCAGAGTGGGCAGATCAAGAGGAGCTAGAATGATTATTGCAAGATTTACGTCAGTACAGTTTGTTTATGAAGTGCTAAAGAAATCAAAGCAACTAAAAGGGTCAGATATTTTTATAAATAGGGATTTAATGGTGGAACAACGAGCCTTAAAGAGAAACTTAATACAAAAAATGAAGATGGCAAGATTGAAAGGAAAATTTACTTTCATAAAGAATTTACAACAGTGATTCTAAAGTAAGAACAAATTAAAAACTAAAAACTTCACTTATCTTAGTAATGCTGTTATTTTTTGCTGACCCTGGGTTTCAAGCTGTGTCCAACTTGAAACCCAGGGTCAGCAAAAAATAACAGCATTACTAAGATAAGTGAAGTTTTTAGTTTCTAATTTGTTCTTACTTTAGAATCTTGTTGCTTCACTGTTAATAGCTTCAATTTTTCCTTATTACAACTGTGGTCGATGGACGCATAGTGGATGGGTACGAAACGGGCATAAGAAGCTACAGAATACATGAGCAGGAATCCGCAACTAGAGTGTTGGAAAGCAGATCGAAAGGAAGTTCAATGGGCGATCGGAGATCACAGGAAAAGGAAAGTCATAAAGAACTTACATCACTGGCACGTGGGGCTGGCGGACAGAAGATGATTGCATCAGAAGCAAGAAGAGATGACGTAGTGAGTACGTCAGAACAGAGTGCAATGACGTCAGCCGAGGGATCAGTGGCAGAGCCGGCAGGAGGAGGAGCGAGTGGGGAGACGTCACACAGGAGAATAGTGTCACCAAGTAGAAGGGAAGTAATAGCTGCACACAAACTGGTGGTGGAAGAGAAGAAGGTGTGGCAACCGAGTAGTGGGGAAAATACAGAAGGGGAAGGAGAAGACGACAGCATCGTATCATCCGAACATGGAAGTATTTTAGTTTTAGACAGAAATAAACCATCCACCTCGAAACAAGGGATACGATTAAGGAGTAAAAAAACACTAGAAACTTTCAGATGTAGATCAGGATCGCAATAGGGAACAGGGGATATAAGGAGGCTTGGGTTCTGGAATTGTGAGGGAATAAAAAATAAAATAAAGGGAGTTTAAATCAGTTATTGACAAAACTCGATTACCTTGCGGTAGTCGAAACATGGTTAAAAGAAGAACAAATTTATGTAAAGGGTTTTGAGTACGTAGGATTAAAAGGTCATACCGTAACAAGGAAGGGAAGGGTTTCAAGATGCGTAGGGTTTTTTGTAAGGAAGTCGTTAAATAAAGGATTTAAAAAATCATGGTCAAGGAGGAAAAAGATATTATGGGTGGTATTAGAGGACGAACAAATAGACAAAAAAGTGATTTGTATAGGAATAATATACAATCCTCCTCTTCCCTCGCGATTTCATAATCTGGAACTCCTTAAGGATCTAGAGCTTGATATACAAACTTTAAAGGAGAGATATGTAAATTTGGAGGTTATACTATTGGGAGACTTTAATACTAGGATTGGAGAAAATGATGTTAATGGAGGGAATGGTTGGATGAGTTGTGATGTATTAGAGAAATCAGAAAGAATTAGACACAGTAAAGATAAGATAGTAGATAAAGGATATGAAAAATTTATAGAATTTTGTGAATTGAATTCTTTTGACATTTTGAATGGGAAATTCGGAGAAGATGTGAATGGGGAATATACTTTTGTAAGCAGTAATGGGCAAAGTGTGATCGATTATGTTCTGTGGCCAAATAACATGGGGTACATTTTAAGTAATTTCAAGGTGTTAAATTTAAGCTCTAGTAGTGGTCATTTTCCACTGATAGTGGATATAAAAATACACTCTGAACAAATGATTGACAATTTAAGAGAGGATGGATGTATGGTAGAAAAGTACAGCAGATGCAAATGGAAGGAGGAGTATGGCATTAAATTTAAGCGGGTGTTAAGCTCTAACTATGGCCAGATATGTCAGTATGGAATAAATTGTATGATAAAAGAACAAAAAATTGAAAATGCCTTGGATATTCTAAATAATATGATGGTAAGAGCTGGGGAAGAAATGAAAGTAAATAAGAGGGTCTACAAAAGAGACGAGGATTGGTTTGATGAAGAATGCAGAGTAATAAAAAGACAAGTTAAACAGATGCTCATAAAATGGAGGGAAATAGGTGGTAAAGAATTAAGGGAAGAGTATGTGCAAGGTAGGGATTTATATAATTCATTATTAGAACATAAGAAATTGTTGTTGTTAGCTAATGCTGTATTTCTGACAATGAAGTCATTAATCCTCTTGCTCTCCAATATTTTTCACTGATGGATGGGGCACTAGAAGTGGCCGGGCATATTTGAAGGTGGTCTTGATCCATTTCCTCTTGCAGATCACATAGAGGACAGAGTGGTGAAGAATATATGCCAGTTCTGTTTAAATGTTTTGTCAGACAATCATGTCCTGTAATCAACCTGAAGGTTGCAACTGCTGTTTTTCGAGGATACTCAGGAATTACTGTTTGAATGTTTGGTAGTTCCCATCTTTTATTCTTTGATTTTTCATAGTAATATTTTGCAATAATTTTTTTGAATTCAGTAATTTTTTTAGCTGCATAAAATGGTAAATTAACTATTGATTTCTGCACATTGCCGGTACCCTTTTTTGCAAGAAGATAGTTGACAGTTGATAATCTATTTATTATAAAGACTTTGGTAGATAAATATTTGAAGGTCAAAAGAGGAAAGTTGTACATGGCTTTTGTTGATTTAGAAAAAGCATATGATCAAATTGAGCTTCATTTGTTATGGCACAAATTGTTGAGTAAAGAAGTGAGTGAACAAATGGTGAAAACTCTCAAAGCATTATACAAAGAGAATACCTTTTGTATAAGAGTGGAGGAAGGAGTTGTAACAAGAGAAATCCAACAAGAGAAAGGCCTTAGGCAAGGATGTAAGTTAAGTCCGGTTCTTTTTAATTTATATATTGATGATGTATTAAGGGATATTGGGAGAAATAATAACTTTATGCCTGTTATTAATAACATACAGATTCCAGGACTACTTTTTGCAGATGATCTAGTTGTAGGTTCAATCACAGTGAATGGTTTAAATCAGTCCTTACAAGCATTAAATAATTACTGTAAAGAATGGAGCCTAAAAGTGAACCAGGACAAGACACAGATCATAGTTTTTAAAAAAGGAGGGAAATTGAGCAAATATGAGAAATGGATGAATGAAAATAAAAAAGAGTATAGGGTAGTGAGTGAATGCATTTATCTAGGAGTGAAGTTAGATAGTAGTGGTAATTGGGAAAAACAAAAGAAATTTGCTTTGGCAAAAGGAAAAGGGGCTTTATCAGCAACCAGAAACTGTAAATACAAAGTACCTACAGTCCATCCAGCCTTAGATCCACACCTTGTATCCCTCCGCAATAACCTGATGTTATCACCTGCGACTAACACAAAACAAACACCATGTGGACTCATACCTCGTATTAATGTTGCAACAGAATGATATTTACTCAGGAATTTTAGAAATATCGCGTTACATTTAAGTAGTCTTTACCAGGGTTATCGTACATCTTGAAAAATCACAGATAATCGTCCATATTTAAGGTACTATATTTTATATTTTATGGTGTAAAGCACAAATGCTAATGGCTTCATTGCCAGATGCAAGGCACTAGAAAACAACAACAACAACATATTTTATGGTGTGCTTTGGTTTCGGCGTGTTGCGAGTTCGTTGTTGATGGCTTGTGTTTACATCAAGTGCGGTTCTAATGGTGGAGCGATTATAATATAAATGTTAAATGGCTAGAAAATGTATACAAATGGTAGTTGAAGCAAAGATGTTATATGGGATATATGTATGGGGATTAGGAGGAGGTTGTGAAGCCATAGATGAGGTGCATAGAACTTTCAGCAAAGAAATTCTTGGATTACCAAATGCAACTGTTAGGCAGGTAGCACAAATAGTAGGGTAACAAGTAAGGGAAAGATTATGGAGAAGGCACTGAAATACTGGTTTAGAATTTTGAATTTGGAAGAAAGGAACCTGTTGAAACAGTGCCTACTATATCAAGAAAAAAGCTTAAAGAATAAGGGTTGGGCAGACTGTCTCAGAAATAACTTGGAAAGTAGTGGTTTAGGGGAAGTATGGAGGAAAGGAGAAAATAATACACACAATTTTTGGAAACTGGCAAGAAAAAGGTTTGACGATATAGAAATTCAAAATATATTTAGTGAGATAGCTGAAAAGAGATCCTTAACTTTTTATGTACAAATGAAAAATTCATGGGGTAGGGAAAAGTATATAGACGTGACAGATAAAGACGAGCGAGAAGGCATTGCATGGATGAAAGCAGGAGTATGGAGATTAAAGGGTCTAAGGAAGGGCATTCCACAAAACCAATATCCTATATGTGGTGGAAATGAAGACATAGAACATATAATATTTAAATGTATTGGGACTGAAGGTTGGAGAAAAGAATATATTAATAAGAAATGGTTGAATATGAATAGAAATATATCTATAGTTGAAATGCTTTATAAAGACAGTGAGAGGGTAGGAAGATTTTTATATAATGTGAAAAATAAATGGATTTGGACAGTAAATAGAGTTGAATAATAAGATATAAGTGCTGGAATAAGTTAGAATTAAGGAATTATTGTAGAATATGAATATGACTGGCAATAAGCCAGGGCTGAACGCCAGTCATATTCACATGTATATAGCTTAGCAATAAATAAAAAAAAATTGTTAAATGCTCTAAAACTACTTCGTAAATACACAGCTGTATTTTGCGTAAATATTAAGTTATTTTAATGAAACAAAAACTGATATAAAACTCGTTATATGCAGTATTCATGTACGTCATCAGCAAAGTAGAGCTGCTTTAACAAATCGTTGAAATGGCACTATTTTGTTTCACTGTGGTGAAAAGTTAACTTTCCTCTGTCGAACACAGCTAATATAAGTTCTCTGAAAGAAACAGTAGTCGACCCATTGTATGCGTGGCTTGGGCATCAGCAAAACAAAGCATAGTGTGAAATAAAGCACTAGTGTATGCGACTTTTCCTTACGCGTGTTTTGTAACTTGGATAGCAGGCTCCGTTTGTTTCTTTCTTGAAATACATACATATACTTTCCTGCTTGTAGCAAGTGAGAAGTGATATAAAAAGGTATTTTTGCACCAACTGGATATAACCATATACAATTGTTTGGTAATTTGGAGAGCTTTAAACCCACACAAGACAATGACCTACCTGGACTTCCGACTATCAATAGCTCGCAGCCTAATTGAACAATACCACGTTGAGAGGCCTCTTCATACTGGGGGTAGAAAATCCAGAACCCCTGCACCCCTCAGACTTCAAGGAAAACATTATCCTAAAAGAATACTGCCAAAAGCAAAGAAGTCCCACCCATCTCGAAAGTGCTTCGTGTGCCACAAGAAGGGAATTCGCAAATGTGGAGATGTGCCCTTGTGTTGTTATCCCTTTTTTGAGGCATGTCACTGCAGAACGAACATATTAAGGTAAGCCAGTAAAGTATATAGGCTTTACTTAAATGTTTCATAAAGGGAAAATTAAAATAAGTTGAGTTAGATAAGGGATAAATAAGAGTTAAATGCACAAACGCACAGGACGTGACATAACGCTCATCCGTCATTTTAAATGGACATGATTTCAGCACTCAAGAGGTTAATGAAATCTACTTTTTTGTATAGTAACATTTTGTCAACCTCTTGTGGTTCACCACTTATGCAAAAGTTGACAAGACTACATAGGTTACATAGACATCCCTACAAAATTCAAAATATGCATTTCATTTGCAATAAACATATGGCATTTTAATCAAAGTTGTTACAGCCATTTTTGAGAAAATCAATTTTAAAACATTTTCCATATAAAAGGTAGTTCCTTGAAAAGTATTAAGCTTAAATACCAACTTTGGTTTTTAACCAACATTTCGTTTTTGAATTAATGCTATTCAGACACACACACACACGCATGCACGTGCACACACAAACATGCATGCCCCCATGCACGCACACACTTATGCACACACACACTGCTGGGGGAACAATATTAGACTTGGCTCATTGATGGCATCATATCAAGTATGAACTCCTACTGCTATAAGGACAATATGAAAGCTACCTCATAATTGATGTAATTTCTTTCTCAGGAAATCATGGTAAAAATGAATACTATGTATTGTGCAGTATGGATGTTTTGAGCTATCACAAAATGTGGCATTGTGCCTTCAAATGAAAGTGTTGTTATTCCTATGTGTTGGATATGGTTACAAGTAACTTCTTCAAATGCTTAAAATGTGTGATCTAAATTGATAACCATAAATCACAAGCAGTGTCATAAATTCTGCATTCATCTGTTTCTTTCATCACATTTGAAAACTGCTGAATTTTGTGGTGCACTGTTGTCCTTGATTATGTCTACTGCTGTCATACACATTCTTGGGGATCACAAAAGGATGGGTGGGTGGCTATGCCCCCCCTGGAAATTAATGAATTTAGTGTACAGACTGTTGCTATTAGACTATTGTCTTCATTTTGATGCAAAGAACCATTTTTCCTCAGGATACTTGTACAAAAGAGATACTCGATTCTTTCATAGTGCCTGTGTTACAAATGAGCTTGCCAGTGATGTTATTAATGTTTTTAATATAAATAAGGAATGCATTATTTTCAATTAGTAGCTGTATATCTTTACTAATTATTGCCACCAACAATAATCCCATACAACAGCTATGAATGTTTAATTTATTGTTGTCATCAGTGGTGCCGCACTGCAACGTTAGTAACAAGATATTTATTTTTGTATAATGTTTTACAGTTGAAATACATGAGAATTCTTACCAACAGATTGAAAACACAAAATCTGTAATATAATTATGTAATCAAATCAATAATTTTTATTTAACACAAGTTAATGTGGTTATTCGCAACAAATACTATAACTCATATTTTACAGTTTTTGATTACAGAATAATGAACTAATATTGTTTGATCGCAAAGTTCCAATATGCAACCTCCATCGAAAAATAGTCTGCTGATGCGCATGTACGCATACTGAAGATAGTGTGATAAACTTAGTGCGATAATCTGATTGAAATGCCTTCATGCGTGTTGTTAGATACAGTTGATGAAACAGTGTTTCAGACCTGATCAGGGGAAAACTGTGCCCCATTGAAGCAATCAGTAGAGGCAGATTTTACATCTGGTGAAAGAAAATACTGGATGCAGAATTCTTAACAATGCTTGTGATATTCAGATTATCTCACTTGGTGGTTTGGGCACTGTGTCTGAGAAGCATAGGGCTATCAACAGTTCGTTTTGCTGGTAGGATGTCCTACATTGTATGGCATTTCAAAACATTCTAAAAGTTATAGTGTGTTGCTGTTGCTATGAACCAACAGTTCATTGTTCATGTTAGAGACATTGCAATGATTGCAGTGTTCTTTAAAAGAAAGTTGGTGTATATTGAATAGTGAAATGCAACAGCCATCCTCGTCACCAGTTCCACTTTTGTATTTAATGGTATTTTGTGCACAAGAGTTTGAATGTGTCCCCAAAAGGAAGAAAGTCACACGTGTTAGACCTAAGGAACATGTCAGCGAAGAGTTAGTTCCAGTGATCAGGGTACATTGCATGTAGAAAATCCCTTAGTTCATAGTCACTTGGCAGTATTTTATATGTGGCAGATAGCAATGGGCTCTTCGTCTCTGAGGTATATGAAATGGGTAGTAGATAAAAGTGGTAAGGGCTAATATTCTTATAATTAAAATTTAGATTCTGCCAAAATTAACTTCATTTTAAGGAAGATAACATGTTATCACAAGTTATTTCACTCTTTATAAATATAATTGCAGCAAATATCCGAAAAGGAGATGTGAGAGTTTGGATTAGTTACTCTGTAAATATGTGTCAAATCAACTATTGTATGCTGATTTTTAGAACTTAAGATGCTTATACAGTAGAGTCTCACTAATCCTAACTAATTGGGACCGAACCCTATTTGGATTAGCGAAAATTCGAATTAAATAGATTTTCGTCAAGTACAACAACATATTGACTTTAAGCATTTGTGTTAAATATTAAAATGATTGAAAGTAAGAAATTAGTACCGTATGCTGTAATTTATTTGACAACTAATTTCTGAGGCTCAAAACTGTTTTCTCTTTAACGTAAAAAAATTGCATTCAAGGTTTGTAATGCACATTGTTAGTAGGTCTAGGCCCTCTGTTTTTTTTAGTTTTTGTGTATAAGATAGCCAACAGACTCACTGTTTACTGCTGTAGCATTTAGTTCACGTTTCTCTCTGCTAATAAATTTGTTTTTATTTGGAAAAACTAGTTTATTCTTAATCTTTATTTTTTCCTGTTTTAAAATTCAAAACAAATTGCTTTTTCCCTAGCCCTGTTCAAATTAGGTGGATTTTTGGATTAGCAGGGTTCAGATTGGTGGGACTCTAATTACAATGATTTCTCTAAAAGAGCAGTATTATAGTTCTGTGAAATGATCATTTTGCTTTTCTGTTATGACAAAATGTTTTTTATAGTTTATCAAAAACATAAAATCCTGAGAATAGTAAGAGGGCATCATTTGTATCATTACCTTTGTAATTATGAGTGACCATGTTAGCATCTATGTTTTTGAAAAAAAGGTTAAAATAAAAAATTAGCTAGACCTTTAAGAAACTTTCAGTGTGAAACAGAGAACTTTAATGTTTGCTTCAACATTGGGTGTTCTTTGCAACTTTGACTAAAAGAATGAACAGAATTGTTATCAACTATTTTGTCCTTCCTTTCATCAGGTTGTGAGCAGTTATACCCTTCCTCATATTTCTTAAGTGTTAAATTGCATTAGTAATTTAGTGTTAAAAATAAGGGTAATGTTGCTCTATGTGGGCTTAGGGATCACGTAACAAAGGGTGCCAATGCATGAGAAATGAAAGTAGTAGCACATACGTTACAGGACATTGGAATTGTGTAGTTGGCAGTGTGTATCACATCACATCATAATGATAACTTCTGTCAATACGTGTACACAGATGACCTATAAAGTGGGAAACTATTCTTGTTCAAAATGGCAAATTTGGGCAACTTGCATATGTGCCATTTCATATTAGGATGAAACAAATTAATTCATGAATCACATAACCTGAAATAACTGTGAAATCATAAGATCATGCAGTTGTGTAGTAGGTAGATAACCTTAAGTGGAAATATACATTTATGAAAGAAATACGTTACATTCCAGAGGCTTAAACAGTATAACCTGAAATAACCATGAAATCATAAGGCCATACATTTGTGCAGTGCATAGATAACCTTAAATGGGAATATATTTCGTAAATATACGTTTATGAAAGAAATACGAAGTTGCTTTTAGAGGTATTAACCGTATAACCTGAAAATAACTGTGAAATCATATGGTCATGCATTTGTGCAGTATAAATAAGCATAATTCAGAATATATTTCATTATGTACGTTTATGAAACATGCAAAGTTTTATATGTCACAAGAGGTAGGTGATTAACAAACAGACTGCTTTAAACATGACATTTTACTGGAAATAACTGTTGCAAATTACTGGTGATTTCAGCATTATTTTAAATATAGATTTCCATTAATGATAACAGCCAAAAGGAATGAGGAAAAAGGAAATTTTACTTCTAACACTTTCTGCTAGTGTTAGTCTCCTTTGTTTACATTATTCCACTATTTAGTTCGCTCTTCTATTCCATTGTTTCAGTTTTAGATAGTGCTCCTGTTCCATTACCCGTGTTCTCTCCGATTCATAGTTGCCAACCTCTTTGTCCAGTAGTGAATTTAATTATTTTGTTGTTTAACGACGTTGTCAATTGCCAGGATCACATCAGCGTCGCCGGTGTGCCGGAATTTTGACCCACAGGAGTTATTTTACATGCCAGTAAATCTACTGACATGGAGCTGTCCTTTTTAAGCACACTTAAAAACCATCGGTCTAGGCCGGATTTGAACCTGCGACCTTGGGATCAGTAGGCTAGCGTCTAACCAACGGAGCCACCCAGACCAACAGTCCAGTAGTGTATTTCTTCATGTCAAGTTGGCATGGTTTTGTGACATTGCACATCAAGAAGCCCGTATTCGGCAACATTACCAAAATAAGTCTATTCATGGAGCTTTGCTTATATCCAGAGGTGAAATAGAGAAAACAGATAATGCAAAGAAAGAGGCATGCACCCAAAACCATTTAATGCATTTTCGAAATGTTAGGGAATGTCAAAATAAATTTGACCTATCACACATTTAAGTTGTGGTATTATGTTGGAAAAATTTGTGATATACTGGTCACAAAATACTGTTTGTAGGTTTACAACATTTGCATAGTTGCCTAAATTTATGTAATAAAAATTATCTTTATAATAATGACAGCTTTAGTACACTCAACGACTTTAAAAATACGCCAGGAACTTTTTATCGTGTGACAGGGGGCCTTTTCACTTTGTCCCGCCCACATTCCCCTCCACCTTTGCACAGTGGATATGAGGAAGGGGTTGTATAGCAATTAAGGCACTTCATTACAGATGCAGATGTTGCTAGCAACATATCTGTTCGCTCGTCAAATGCCGTGCACATCAGATATCACATGAAGTTAATTTTGTTAGAAATGTAATCTAGTAATTAAAGAAGCATATAATTATTTTATATAATTTATGTACAATCTATTAAGTATTTTTCTTAATGAATCATTTAAAATATTCCTAGTGCCTAATATTTAACATTACTTAGTGCTAGATTAAATGAGCACATGGACACACAAGTCCCACATACATATATTAAACGTTTAATTGAAAATATTATGGACATAATTTATTTGGATGAATAATGCTAATGTTTAAATGAACAAAAGTACATTTTAAATGTGTTTGATGTATGCATTTATGTATTCATAAATTTATATGTCTATGTATGCATATGCGTAACACATGCTTGGCCCCTGATAGAATGTAAACCATTTGTCATCTTAACCACTTTTCATAGGTGAAGGTAAACACACAGGCAGAATTAAAAATAATCTTAATGTTTATTTATTGTGTTTTTTGAACAAAAAGGTTACATTATAATACATTTTCAGGGTAATATTTCTGTGATACAGTACTATTTACAGATCTACAAAATTAAGAAGTTATCTTACTATTTTATCACTATATTAGTTTGGGAAACATCGTTTCAGATATCTAAAGTATATAAGATTATTTATTGCTGTAGGAGAGGGTTCGATTGCTATTAAATTCAATTGCTTGCTAAACTGCATTGGATGTTTTTTCCTGACATTAAGCTAAAGTTAGGCTTCGTTAGCGCTTCATATTTGTTCAATAATTTGATTCATTCTGTAATGAATGAACTGTTTGTTTAAAGCATGCTAAGCAACAAAAGAGAAATAAGAACAGAAAATATGCAACTAACACGTATAAATATGTGTTTACTGATTATACTATAATACTAAGCTTTTGAAATTATAGTTTAAATGAACTGTATACACACTGTTTGTAAAAGTGCAATTTTTGCTGTGATTCGTAACATATTTGCTTAACTTTATTGCAAAGTTGGAATCAACTGTATGTTGAGTAAACTAGGTGTTACTCCATGATATCCAACCAAAAACTTATTAACTTGAAACACAATTTTATCAGACACCTCACAAAACAAAAAAGACAACGAAATGTAGAAGATACGAAAGGGAAAATGCTTGACTATGAGATGCAATAAGAATAGCCATGTGCTGTTAGTTTTTGTCATTACTATAGGTATTCAGTGTATGTCTATGTTCAACAGAGACTTACTTGATTTTTGCAGTTCAAATAATGTTTGGACTATGTTAGTATTTCACATTAAACGACAAAACTAATTCACCTAATTAAATGCTCGGCCATTTTGTTGCATTCAGTAAGCGCTTTATAGCAATGCTGTGTTCTTAAACAGCATTGGACAAGCAATGTTATTGCAGGGGTAAAGGGGATGGACAACAAACATAACTAGTGACAAATGACGTTCCAAGTTATGAAGTGGAGTTCCTAGGCGGACCATATGCCACCTGTGTCACTGGGCGATGCAAAACTATATCTTTTCTGCCCGCTACATAGCAAAGTCCTTACTCAAGACAATGTCTATGAGCAGTAATGTTTGATAATACACTCCCTATGCAGGCCAACCTGCTCTAAGGGTGGGTGAAGTGGGCGTTAAGAGTGAAGGGACAGACTAACCAATCCTATTTGTTTCTTCATGGGGGCATGACGAGGTGTAAGAAATTAACACCAATAAAATGCGTTTTAGAGCCCAAGACCACCTAAAACGATCATATTTTCGACTAAATCACAGTGCCAGGTGTATTTTTAAAGTTGTTTGACTGTACATTACCTGCATATGTTAAATTTAACAATTCATAATACAAAAGGGCCTTTATCAAACTTTTTATGACTTAAAAAAATCTGTCATCTCCTGCTTTATTTTCTGTGCATGAGCTTCTTCCACAAAGTTCTTAGCGATGTAAATGCAGAGTTACTCACTGATGATTGTCCCTAAACAAACATTCTTACAGTTTCCTGTCATATTCACTGCACCATTATTGTAATTTTTCTTTGCTCCTTTTTCTGCCTGGATACTTCTTACGTTTAAAGGCCAGTTTTATCTGGCAGACACTCAAAGAAAAGTCTGGTTTCACCCATACTGAAGAGTGGGTGGGTGAGTAGTGACAGTGAGGTAGATAGTGAATGAGTGGGGGAGAGTGGGAGTGAGGGAGAGAGGGAGTGAGTGAGTGGGCCTGTCAACGAGGGGGCTACTCCACACTGAGGATGTTATCTGGCTGTATCCTTCTAGTACAATAGGGAGAGTATATTGTCTGTACTTGTCACAGGTAATTTCAGGAACATCTGCACCCTCACTATGTGAGAAATACCACTACAAATTTTAGAATTCTCCAACCATGTTGAACTTGCTTAAAAAGAATCTAATCCCAAGTTTTTTGCAAATGTTTCAACCTTCTCTTGAATAATATCACCTGGCACAGAAATGTTCTTGCTTTTTATTTTCAGCAACCACTGCACCATACTCTTTGAGTTGTGGAAAGCTTGAAGTTCTGTGTCTTTTTCGTTGTGACTGACACACAGATTGCACAGATTTGTATAAGTTTCTCTTTATCTTTTAAAATCATACTTTGATGACAAAACACCAACTGAAATACCATATACAGTGGAAATTGGATAATTTGAACATTTATAATTTGAAATTGTCATTAATTCAAAGATTTTTCTTGGTCTCTTGAATTTTGTATTAAAGCAATGTAAAAAAAACACATGTAATTCGAATTTCATTTTCCTTAAATCAAAGTTTTTGTTCAGAAATGTCAGTTGAAAATCAATCTAAATGTGGAAATTTAATATAAGAGGTAGAGTCGGAACTGAAAAATTAAAAAAGTCAGCCGAGATTCGAACCACATTAATATGATATCTTTGTCCACGCATTTCTGCAAAAGAGTTCATTGCTCGGGAATTTTCTGTTTTGTCAGAATACAGTTGGAATGTAGTTTGGAGGGTGGAATAGCTTTCCTAGCTGCCAGACTTGAGCTTGCACCCACATCCCCTTGTTTAAAACATGTGCACCTTTAGTTGTCGCTTGAGCTTTCTACTTTTCAGTGCATTGCAAATCAATGCCACTATGTCTCTTAGTAAGCCATGTGTCCAGTATAAGACTTTAATTTTTGTGGAAAAAGTAGCTGTCATTTGAGAAGTTGAAAAAGGTTTGAAGAAAAGATGTGAAATCACGAACGAATACACGATATCACCAAACACTTTGTCAACTTATATGGAGAATAAGGGGAAAATTTTACACTGTATACCATGAACCTACCAGAGTACTACAATATGCAACAATGTGCTTTCTGTAACTGATTTACACATTTAAACTTAACAATGTGCTCTGCTCTGTAATGAAAGCACTGGTTGGAGCAGAAAAAGGCAGCAATTGAAAGAAAGTGCTGTGAATTTGACTGCAGTAATCAATGGAAAATTTGTTGCACTGTACATGTCACTGTAAAGTATGTGAATGTTCAAGATAAAGAATAAGTTTTTGTTCCAGGGATATAATTCAAGCTTTGAGATATTGAAAAATTGTAGTTACAGAAATTCTGCTTAAAGAGAAAAAAACTGCATGTAAATTATATGAAGTTTGCTTGAAAAATATAAATTACTACCAATTATAAAAAAATAGAGTAATGAAAATTCCAGTATTGAGGTTTGACTGTGTATGTTCACAATTGTGGTTTTGACGGCTTTTTAAATTCCCTTAATCTGACTAATTGGTATTGATTATTTAGACTATCTAAATATGAAATATTTACTTACAAAAGCAAAAATGAGGAAATGTGTTATATTAATACGAATATGTTGCATTTGTGTTAACATTTTAACATCTACCTAAATATGAAATATTTATTTACAAAAGCTCAAATGAGAAAATGTGTTAAATTAATAAGGATATGTGTATTTGTGTGTTAACATTTTAGCAGCTACTCCGATCTCATCATAGCTGCTGTATTGTTTTAGGGAGAGCTGTACCGCCAACTAAAATACTGGCAGTGTCTGCGGCAAGATCTAGAACGAGCTCGACTACTATGTGAATTGGTCCGCAAAAGAGAAAAGTTGAAGAAGGAGCTTTGCAAAGTGTTAGTAAGAGATGATAGGCAATTTTGTATTTTAGGATAATTGTGAAAGTTATGCATAATTCTTTATGTCCTATGTTATAGTTTTTGAGGTTTCAGCCTATTAAGCAATGATGTGTTTTAACATTATATTATTTTACGGCATTTTACATGTTAACTGTTTTAACTTTCACTTTTTTCATCTATTTAACGTAGTCATATTTTAATTTTTCAAATTTTAGCCTTGTCACTTTCACTTTTCAGCTTTGAACTTTTAAGTTTGTGAGCTTTCGCAGTTTTCATGTTCTGACTTGGGTTCCGAATGACCCAGTTGTTGACAGGCCCTTAAACGTCAGCCACCCACTCATACTCACACTCACTCACCCACTAACACCCACTCACAGTCGCTCATCCACTCACTCACCTACACTCACTCACTCACTCACCTACTCTTACTCACCTACACTCACTCATTCACTCACCCACTCTCACCCACACTCACTCACCAGCCCACACTCTCATCAACCCACACTGTCACCAACCCACATTCACCCACTCACACTCAGTCACCCACCCACACTCACTCACACTTGCCTGCCTCGATAGTGTGATGGTTAGCGTGTCTGCCTCACGTTCAAGAGGTCATGGGTTTGAATCTCGCTTCGGGTAAGTTATCCGGGTAAGGTATTTTTCCGAGGCTTTCCCTACCCTGAGAAGACGAATGTCGGGTAACTTAAAGCTCCATGGACCTTGGACTCATTTGAGCATCATTTCACCCATTTCATTTCATTCATTCGTCCGATATGACACAATGTTGGAGGACGTTAATTAAAAAAAACATCACTCACTCACAAATCCACTCTCACTCCATACAGAATAATGTGCCAGTTTATTGAGTTAGTGCTGAACCTCACACCAATATAGAGCATTATTTTGGTATTCTCTTGCTAAATTTTGTCCTGTTTTCTTTGTTATAAATCTTGTCTTCAAGTTGAAGTAGAGATAAATTCATTTTAGCAAATAAAGTTAAATTTTTGAGAATATGGAGTATCAGCAGTGAATGAAGTATATTATCACACAGCAGATATCAAAACATATTTTGACGCTTGCTCTTGGCTGGTTAGTAGTTCCACATTGAGAGGTTGTGCTGTCCAAATCTTAAGTATTTTGGATAGTAAAGAATATATTGCAGTTTCTATTGTACCAAATATCTATGCTCCTGAATCTGAAGAAATGAACATGTACAACATATCATTCAGTAATTTTTTTTCTAAACATTATGCTCATAAGGAATAATTACTTTTGAGAAATACTGATGGGTTTATTTTCTGGAAATCTAAAGTGTTTTACATACACACAAAAAATGGAACAAAGTAAATTCTTTTTTTCTAGGAAGGAGCTGTGCATGGAGGTTGAGCTGCAACCTTTTGTATGTTTTCTGCGGCGCTTGCTAGACCTTATTCAGTCCAAGGATACAGGAGAGATCTTCTCTGAACCAGTGGATCTCTCACAAGTACCTGACTACAGTGATGTTGTCAACTGCCCCATGGATATCTCAACCATGCGAACAAAAGTGGATAATTTTGAATACCCAAATCTTGATGTATTTGAGAAGGACTTTAATTTAATGATTAGCAATTGCATGGCATATAACTCCAAAGAGACCATTTTCTACAAAGCTGCCGTTAAAATGAAGGAACAGGTAGGTCTTTCCATTCTCCTTTGTGTTTCTTTCTTGGACTATTAGCTACATTTATCTCTTCTAAGCTTGTAGGCTGTAGCCCTCATGCTGAAGATGCCAAGCACAGTACTTGGCAAAATGTTGGTATCTTTGATGCTTTCTAGACCACTGCCTACAAGTCTGGAAGAGATAAACGTAGCTAATAGTCAGGATGCCGGCCATGAAAAGCCTAAATGTATACATTTTTTCTTTCTTTTATTTTCTCTTCTTTTTTGTTGTTTCCCATAATGTCATGATTTAACTTACTTGTGTCACATTTTCTTCTGAACATTGTTTTTGTTTCACATAGTGCTTTGCTAAGAATTATATTATTTTGAGATGTAGAACTGGAACTGAAAAATTCAATGCCACAGCTGGGATTTGAACCACAGACCCTCCGCTTACCAGGCGGGTCTTTGGTTCAAATCCCAGCTGTGGCATTGAATTTTTCAGCTCCAGTTCTACCTCTCAAACATTGCCCACACACTGCTTGTGTGTTTAAAAACACCAACAGTAAGTTTGTTAGCATAAATAAATAATTATATTAATATATTTCTTTTTGTTACTGAAATGACTAAAAGTATTGAGTTTTGTGTTACTGTTATAATTCAGTATGTCCTCTCAAACTCCATCTGTTCAGCCTTTTAAAATCATCTTTTTATTGATGCAGAACTGGGAAATGGACATACTGTTCCATGCTTAGGGAAGAAATAATAAATGAATATTTCACTCAGAAGTTCAGAAATAATTGAAGTAACAGATAATTATAGTGAATCATAGGCAGTAATACAACTTAGATTTACTTGAATAAAAAACTGAGAGCATTTTAAGGTCTGACTGCCAGCTCTTGGTAGGTTTGATGGTTTCATTAATGTGGAGATCTTTGTAATTCATAACAACTGTTCAGAATCTTGCAGAGGGATGTCAAGAGTTCATACTTTGGTCCTTATTTCTCAAAATGAAGATGTTTTCCTAAGTACTAAAAGTTGCAGATTGGATCCTTGATGGACTTAATAGTTTCTTTTTCATGGACTATACAACAGCCAAAAAAAAAAAAAAAAAAAAAAAAAAAAAGGAAGAACAGCCATTTGTCTTATACATTTAAAATATTCAGTTTTAAATATTGCAGTTTTCTTTATTAGGTACAATCATGCAGTTAATTTGATTTATGGTGTGTTAAGTACTTGTTTCTTTTGGAACTAATTTCTTGACACTAAGTAAAGTTGAATTTTCTTCTTCCTCCTCTTCCTCCTCCTCTTCCTCCTCTTCCTCCTCCTCTTCCTCCTCTTCCTCCTCCTCTTCCTCCTCCTCTTCCTCCTCGTCTTCCTCCTCCTCAGATTATCCTCCACTTATGTACAAGTTACACCCCCTAGGACTTACAAGCCAGTGCCCAGGGTCAGATGCCTGTCGGAGAGCACAGGAACCAATAGACCAGACAGAATGATGACCTGGAAGCGGGTGATCAGCCAAGCACCACGTATGAGAGTGAGGAAGAGGATGATATGAAATGCAAGCAAAATGGATGATTGGAAAGGTGATAATGGAGCAGTTGGTGGAATGAGTGGCAGGGGAAACCGGAGCACCGCCCTCACGCCACTTCATCCACCACGAATACCACATGCGGGTCCGTGGGATCAAACCTGGGCCGCCTTGGTGGGAGGCGAGCGTGCTAACCGCTCGGCCACTGTGAATTATTTTAAACATCTTTAATATGGGTTGTCTCCTTAGTGTGGTGGTAGCACTGCTGCTTACCAAGTGGGGGACCCAGGTTCAATTCCTGGTCCTGGCATGAAGATTTTTCTCTCACTGGGAGACCTGGTCCAGGGTGCACTCAGCCATGTTAGGTCCTTGAGGGTCCAGTTGAGGTGCTACTTGATTGCAAAGTAGCAGCCCATGGTCGAGAAGACCTTATAACCAGCCGGGAGGGACTGGACTGGGACACTGACCATGTCTCACCTCCAGCACTGCACCCCACTCACGATACCTGTGATGGACAGAGGTGGAAGACACAGCAGTCGGGTGGTAGGCCTAGGCCTGGATGGGCTGTTGTGCCATGGGTTACATTTTACATCTTTAATGTGTCTATGGGATGCTAAGTCGTGAATTTTTTGTCAATGAATTTTGGATCCTTTGTGGAGACCATTTGGTTTGATGAAGTGCCTGCTGCTTTGTATGTAGTGATCAGGACTGAAACCATTGTCATGGTGGGTGATAGCATGTCTGCCTTACATTCAAGAGACCCCAAGTTTGAATCTCAGTTAGGGTGAGTTATCTGGATAAGGCTTTTTCCGAGGTTTTTCCATATGCTGAGAAAGTGAGTGTCGGGTAACTTTAA
Source organism: Tenodera sinensis (assembly GCA_030765045.1). Lineage (NCBI taxonomy): Eukaryota > Metazoa > Arthropoda > Insecta > Mantodea > Mantidae > Tenodera > Tenodera sinensis. Next base: position 136,768,130 of record CM060967.1, on the reverse strand, counting down.
ACTCTATGGACCTAGGGCACATTTGAGCATCATTTATGAGTTGGCTCATCTACACATCAAAACCATTTGTAAAGAAACTTGGGAAACATCTAACACTTCTGGTTAGAATGTGGTCATAACCATAAGTGTCTGGAGATAGGCAATCTTAATTACTAACTGAGCATTGCTGATCCTGCAAGTATTAAAGCTATGTGGTCTGTTAAGGTCTGAAACAGGAATTTTCTTTCCAGCATTTTTTGGGATGTCCCAGCTTTCAACTGTCATACCAACTTAACATATGTTGCTGAATCTAACCTGTGCTTTGCAAAAGTATTGTCAGATGTTAACAGTGTTCAAGATTGCCATTTAAAATCTGTGGGATTTACAGCCACTAATTTATAAATTCAATGCTACAGCTGGGATTTGAACCACAGATCTTCCAATTCCCACCTTTCTCTATGGCATCCTTGTATGGTAAGGTGCAGCAAATTAAGAGATTGAATTTAATAACTGAAGATTGTGTTGCAGTAATGTTTGTGTATTAAATATTCAGGAAGATCAAGGTGACTGTGAAATGTGAGCACTGAAGCTGAATAGGTATACAGATAATTAGCTATAAAATTTCATGTTGGTATTGAATTTTCTTTTTAAATAAGACATTTTTGCAAAGTAATGCAAATATTTTAGCTCTGCTGCATTGAAGAAATTGTTCAAATTGGATGAAACACCTTAGAACAAAAGTTGCTAAACATTTCCTCTTTATGTACATATAGTAATATAGTTACTTCACACATTTATTTGATAAAATTGAAGCTATTTCTTTGATTTATAAGTCCTTTTTGGAGAAAACAGCAAAGTTATTTTGACATTTATATGTAAAAAATTGACTTGTTTATTACTGTAACTTCACTGTCCACCTAGAGTGATGATGGAGACAACAGCCTCAGACATATGTAAGTTCTGGTGTAGGTCGGTCTGGGTGGCTCAGTTGGTTAGACGCTGGCCTACTGATCCCAAGGTCGCGGGTTCAAACCCGGCCCAGGTCGATGATTTTTAAGTGTGCTTAAAAACGACAGCTCCATGTCAGTAGATTTACTGGCATGTAAAAGAACTCCTGCGGGACAAAATTCCGGCACACCGGCGACGCTGATGTGATCCTAGCAATTGACAGCGTCGTTAAACAACAAAATAGTTGAAATAGTTCTGGTGTAGAAAGTGGAGTTCGAATAATTAACTTGTAAATTTTTTACATAAATTTATACAAATAAGTTCAGATCCAAGTAAGTGTGCACATGAGGATGATAATGTAGTAAGCAAATGAAAATTACTCCAAAAGAAATACCATACAAAATCAGCTACCATATATATAGTTTACCCAAAGCAGTCTGTCATGACAAAAGAAAAAACTGGCACATAGAGTAAATATGTTGTTGGCTAATGCTGGATTTCTGACAATGAAGTCATTAGTCCTCTTGCTCTCCAATATTTTTCACTGATGGATGGGGCGCTAGAAGTGGCCGATATATTTGAAGGTAGTCTTGGTCCATTCCCTTTTTGCAGATCACATAGAGGACAGAGTGGTGAAGAATGTTTCCCAATTCTTGAAGAGCTATATAGCAGTAAAAGTAACTGCTTTTTAGGGAGCACCATATTTTTACATTTTGGCAGCTACATCGCTCTCTTGCAACCTCTAGAATGTCTGGAGGATCACATCTGTTGTTGGTTTACGGTCTCACCGACCTTATCGGGAGAATTATCAGAATAAATTCACCAACCTTATCCTCTGATTACCAATCAAAGGATGCATTATTTGCCATGACAGGTCAGCATGTTAGGGGTTAAGAGGTTATAGAAAAATTAGAGAAGTGGAAAGGTTGGAAATATAAAGACTCCCTAGCTCTTGGGTACCCTAATAAAATCAGGGTCGGAAGAGAACAAGAGATGACCAAGTTAAGGTCATAAAATCAGATAGAAAAGCTACAGTGAGGAGCAAAACACCAGTAAGTGGAAGTGATGTTCTGCTCAGCTTGGTTAGCTTGTGCTCGCCATCCACATATCCCCTAGACGGGGACCTCTGAGGGGATAGAGTAAATATTACGCATTTTAAAATAGAAAAAATTGGTCAGTTAATAACTCTAAGACAAAACTCATTATTTAAATTTCCCAGATCATGTTTCAGAGGTGTTGTTGTTAGCTAATGCTGGATTTCTGACAATGAAGTCATTAATCCTCTTGCTCTACAATATTTTTCACTCATAGAGCAATAGCAGTATAGTAACCGCTTTTAAGAGAGCACCATATTTTTATGTTTTGGCAGTCACATCGCTCTCTCACAACCCCCAGAATGTCTGGAGGACCACACCTGTCGTTGGTTTACGGGTCTCACCGACCTGACCGGGAGAGTTATCAAAATAAATTCACCGACCATATCCTCTGATTACCAATCAGAGGATGTATTACATGCCATGACAGGTCAGCATGTTAGGGGTTAAGAGTTTATAGAGAAATTAGAGAAATGGTGAGGTTGGAAAAATAAAGACTCCCTAGCCCTCAGGAACCCTAATAGCATCGGGGTCAGAAGAGAACAAGAGATGACCAAGGTAAGGTCAGATAGAAAAGTTACAGTGAGGAGCAAAACACCAGTAAGTGGAAGTAATGTTCTGCTCAGCTTGGGTACCTTGTGGTCGCCATTCACATATCCCCTAGACGGAGACCCCTGAGTAAATGTTTCAGAGGTAGTTTTCTCCATTATCAACCGGACATCAACTGAGTTTGTTTGTAGAGGTTGGTCCTTCCATAGACTGCTCTGGTGGTGATTCTAAGAACTTACACAATGCTCATTCTGCGGGATATTGAAATTGGAAACTCTGTCCTTGTTCTTCCAGATGAAGACCCATTCCCATGTTGATAATTCTTGGTTTCCTGATATTTGTTTTAGTAGTTTCGGAATTGGATTAATGTCATGACTTTCTTTCCAAAAATGGGTGGCAACTTTGATTTTTCTAAGTGTTTGCTTTCTACATAAAAAATGTGCCTTGACTTGTTTCCAAATTCATATTAGTTTTTCCTATAGAAACCTGGTTGTAATTATTGCATTCTGTTTGGTAGATTCCAGATTTTTATTTTCTACCAAATAGAATGCAATAACTGCAACCAGGTTTATATAGGAAAACTAAGAGGAATTTGGAAACAAGAGTCAAATTATATTTTAGATGTATAAAACATAAACTCTTAGAAAAGTAAATAGTGAGTGTTTTTCTAATGTTATTAATTGACCAATTTGTCTATTTTGACGTGATCCTACAACAACACTGTCATCAACTTCCAGAATATTAATATATTTTATGTATTTTGTTACAGGGTGGTGCTCTGATAAAACAAGCCAGAAAGGATTTGGAGGCCAATGGTTTTGACCCAGCCACAGGATTACTTATTCAAGAAGGTGATGTCAAACCACCAGATGATGAGGCTCTAGTCAGTGAAATTGAATCTGAGTTTGCTACTGTGATAAACAAAATGTGTTCAATGGTGAGAAACAAAGTTAATCAAATGCCTATCACATTAATCCTATGTTAGAAAATAAAGCTGATAATTCATGTTTAATAATCAATTATGACACATGTGCTTTACATTTTAAGGATATATTATCAGTGAAGAAACAGTACCTCAATAACTGAATTATAGGTAAACAGGAGAAGTAAAGAAAGAAGGAAAAAAGGAACAAACTACATGGAAGTTGCATATTGATTATCAAACTCTAAAAGTTAGGTTTATAATGCAAAAAATCTGATATGTTGCACTCACATGACTTTCTCTACTCTTGTTCTAACCATTCTAACAAACTCTTATTCCTATATCTCCATGTTAGTTAAGATAAACATTCGTACAAATTATCTTATTGCTTATTTCCTTGTAGGTGCAAGGGGGATATTAGAATACAGCAGGCTTTGTGCTACAGTCAAATCTTTTTAAGCTTTGAGATTTCGTTCTCTTTGCACGATTAACATATAAAAAAATGAACAACGTTGTTGCATTTCACTAAAGTTCTAAGTTTTCTGAAACTCACACACATAACAAGGAATATATCCGAAATGGTTCACCCTACAAGAAAATTTATTGAGACATGTTGTTTGTTGTTGTTAGCTAATGCTGGATTTCTGACAATGAAATCATTAATCCTCCTGCTCTCCAATATTTTTCACTGATGGATGGGGTACTAGAAGTGGCCGGGCATATTTATTGAGACATAAATTGTGTATTTTAGCAAGATCTACATTTTTTGTACAGCAAGATTTTGTCTATCTCTAATGGTTTACCAGTTATGCAAAAATCGTCCAGAGTAAATACGACTACAGGGGCTATAGCCAGAAAATTCAAGATATACATTTCATTTGTCATAAAAATATCTGGAACATATGACATTTTAATCAAAATCGTTAGAGCCATTTTCAAGAAAATCAAAATTTTCGAAAAATTTTCCATGTAAAGGGTAGTTTAGGGTGGGGCTATTTTCTTCAAAATCTTTGTGTCGCATCCTTGAAGGACATTAAACTTAAATACCAACTTAGGTTTTTAACCGACTCTTCGTTTTTGAGTTATGCTGTCTACAGGCTGACACACAGACTGACACACACGGACCTTTTTCTAAAAATGCTTTTTTTGGATTCAGGGGGTCTCAAAACATATATTTCCGGTGAAATCTCTACATCGAATTTTTGGGTGGAACTCATACTCATGTACGTGGCTTTCATGTAACTGTTTTCTTAACGGGCACCAGTTTTACAATGTGGCAGTTACATCACCCGACTTAAACCCCCATTTTGCAAGGGGGACCACACCTATCGTTGGTCAACGGGTCCATCGGACCTAGCCGGGAGGACTAAATAGGTGGTATTTAGATCCGCCGACCTTGTCCTCATGTGCCTCTGAGGGACGCTGTTGTGCTGTGATAGGATAACTCAGTTTATTTCACAAAGATTTTGTGCCACAAAATATAATACATACATTTCCAAATATAAACAAACACACTGAGGACTTCCAAAAGGTGCTGTTCTGAGCACAACACTCTTTAACATATAAATGACCTTCCATCAATAATAAAAACTTCAGAAACCAAAATTGCTTTATTTGCTGACGATGTAGTCATTTGGACTCCAGGCTCTCCAAAAAAAAAAAACCTGAATTAATTAAAGACAGAATAGAAACAGCCCTAAACAAAGTAGATGAATGGAGCTCCAAAACCCTCATGACTATCAATGTGGAAAAAACAAATTATGAATTTGAGAGGTAGAACTGGAACTTAAAAATTCAATGCCACAACACACGGCTTGTGTGTTAAAAACACCAACAGTAAGTTTGTTGACATAAATAAATAAAAATTATGAATTATTTACACTAAAATAAAAACCAGTTAATATTAACATAAATTATAATGGTAAACCACTCAAAGCAGTTGATGATGCCAAATACTTAGGCATCACTTCCGACAGAAAGCTAAGTTGGAAAAAACATATAACAAACATCTCAGAAAAGGTTGAAAAGAAACTGCAAATCCTGAAAAGGTTAGCTGGTGCTAAATGGGGCTGCTCAAGGAGAGTCCTTAACACAACATACAAAATGTACGTTAAACCAAACCTCTTGTACTGTTCTGAAGCTTTAATAACAGCAGCAAATGCTAACATCAATAAACTTGAACAAATACAAAATCAGGCTCTTCGCCTAATCACTGGAGCAGTTAAATCCACACCTGTTGATGCCATGCTTACCTTAACACGGACCCCATCAATAACAACAAAAATAGAACAAGCATTGCTCCAACACGAGAAAATGTTACGACTGCCAAACTCTAAATGGACAGAAGAGAACCTCCCCCCTTCAATACTTAAAACTCATAGTAGTTTCCTAGAAAAGGTAACACAGATTAAATCCAAATTGAACATTCCTAACACCAGAGAAAAACTACTTATAAGAGAAAATCCATTGGAATTATTGCAACCTACCTTCAGTTTGGAATTAATAGAGGAAATAAGTAAATCAGACACACCAAAAGAAATACAAAAACTTCTAACTCTGGAAACAATCAATACTAGATATCCCACAGAAGAATGGCTGCACATATATACTGATGGATCCTCCACGGAAAGCCTTACTGGAGCTGGAGTTACGTGCTCGCATTTTTCTTTTTATCATTCTGTTGGCAGAGACACAACAAATTATGATGGAGAAATAGAGGCTATATACATTGCTCTCCGACAATTATTAAATCTTCCCTTAAATAAATTTAACAAGGCAGTAATTCTTTCAGATTCTAAAGCTGCAATTCAGGGAATATGTTCAAATACTACAAAGAAGTCAACAAAAATTAGAGAATGCTACAAAATGTTAACACAACTGCAAAAAGTGAATAAGACTGTTCATCTCCAATGGATTCCAGCACACTGTGGAGTCATGGGGAATGAAGCTGCAGACTCACTTGCAAAGAAAGGCACAACAATAAAACAAAAGTCTAAATTCAATTTCTCATATTCCTCAATAAAACGCTTGATCATTAAAAAATTTTCTCATTCATACCTACAAGAAATAGAAACAAATGCCAAAGATAAAAAATGGATTACACTACTTTCCAACCCAGATATAATCCCCCAGAGACCAAGGAAAACAGCGGTTGCAGCCTTCTGACTACTGACAAATCACGACTGCTTAGCAAGTCATCTCTACAGAATAGGTATCTCAGCTTCACCAATATGTGTCCTGTGTAACGATCCAGCAGAAATGAACGAAGACCACTTGAACACCTGTGAAGCATTAAGATCAGAAGAAACTACAGTTCAAAAGTATTGGAAAGCACGAATGCTAATGGCTTCATTGCCAGATGCAAGGCACTAGAAAACAACAACAAGAACATTTTTGGGTGGAATACAATACTTCCCCTACTTACCAGTAGAGAAAGTAAAAAGGGTGTAAGTTTCTATTTTTTGATTTTAAATGCATGAGACATGCATTTAAAAAGTCATCTTGTATTTTAGTGTCATCTATTGAGGGAAATTATGCATTCATTATTATAAATGATACTTGAAATACAAGATTACCAGCAGAATAAAAACATAAAAAGAAAATGTCAGTTATGGGGTATTGTTATTTCAATAACTATGTATTTCCTTAATAGTAATAACATAATTTCAAAGTAGTTCACCGATATCAAACTCACTTTAACATTGTTCGTTTAACTTCCAGCCAAATGCAGAGCGATTGGCAAAGTTGATGCAGTTAGAAGACAAGAGCCAGAATCTCTGTCAGGGGGGACAGCGAGGCAAGTGGATGCGTCTTATAAAGACAAAAATTACAAAGTTGCGGCGCAAAATGGCTTTGTGTTCAGAAAATATCCCACGTATACCGCCTGGGTCTGGTATGTTGTTTTCAGTTGCCGTAGTATTTGTGGCTTTGAGCTGATACATATAAATGAGAATAATAAAGAGGTCTCAAAATAAAATGTACTTGGGTGAAATGTCTAGATATTTGTGATGAGCTGAGAGAGGTTATACTTAAAGGAATAGGATTATCAAATTAAGAAACCTCAGAGGAGATGGTTCTAAATATAAACTTATTTATTGAGTGAAAGAATTAGATTTATAAAATAACCTAATCTGGAGAGTGAGAAATTGACAAAACTAATTTTTAATAAAAACATAGAATAGCTAATTATAGAAGTAGAAAAAGCTTTAAGAAATGTACAACCAAATACAGTGTAAGAAAATTAGTGGAAAGAATGTCACTGTAATTTTTTTCATCAAATAATATTTTTATACAAATTGTGGTCTTAAATTATATTGGAATCATCAAAATATATTGTAACGCATTTGCAGGTTCTCTCCAGTGCGTCAAGGAGCCAAGAATCGCTGGGAAATGGTGTGGACAGAGGTGCATTAGAATCCTTAGCTCTCAAACAACCAGCATATCACTTATTGTTTCATTATATAAAATAGGTCCTACTATTTTTCCAGCACTTATCACACACCAGATTTCAATTTTTAGTCATAGTGAGATAGTTCATGCAATCATTAATGCATTTGAAGCTTTGGATTTGGGTTAGATAAACATTGTAGATTAGTTTAGCAAAAAATGTTTTTAATGCTATGCATTTGGCAACAAACCCATGAGCATTTGTACCTTCTAATGCTTCTGTAGGTTCTTCAAACTGCAAATGTTTTAAGTGGTCTTTATTCATTTCTGCTGCAAAATTGCATAAGTGGCAAATGACAAAAGAGAAGATTCCAATTCTATGCATATGACCTGCAGACAATCATGTTCAGTTATTAATCTGAAGGATTAAATAATCAGTGCCAGCTTAGAGCAATTGCCGTGAAAATCGCTAAACAAACTACGTGAACAAATTAACGTCAACACAGCGCCGAGGATTTGATAAATGTATGACAAAACTGTGGTCAGTGTTTAATTTTCAAGAACTTACATCAATTACAAACATAAGTGAAGTTTAGTGTCTAAATTTTGTTATATTTATTGATATGCTCCCTTTTGAGAGGTAAAGCTTTTAATGCACCTCTGTTTGCACCATTTCGCTGAGATTCTCGGTTCTTTTGCGTAGTGGAGAGAGCCTGTGATGCATTACAGTATATTTTAATGACCCTAATAGTAATAATTGTGTAAAGAGCATGGACTCTGACTGATACATGATTTGTTGGCAGTAAAAGGTTTAATTCTTGGATATTTCCCTTGAGTTATGAAGAGGAAGGTACAAACTTAGAGTTAAAAGATTTTTTTTAAATTTATATAATTTTTTCCTGTTTCTCTTTCTGCTCTTTAATCTAGCAAAATAAATACTGATGTGTCTATGGCTAATAGGTCAGGTCAATGTGCTGACTCATCATCCCAGAGGTCCCAGAATTGTTACCTGGTTGGGGCATATGAATTACTTTTAATTAGAACCATTACATACCTCTAGATTTTTGATTGCAGAAGTGAATTTCATTACAAGTTGTAATTAAAATCTCACTGTTATTATGGCAACATTATTGAAACTATAGCAGTTAAAAGTAATCACTTTATGGACAGATGCATTTCATTGCTGTAATTTAGATTATTAAAAAAATTTAAGTTGCAGAATTTTTGTTCTGGCCTTACTAATTTAGGAATGAGAGGACCTTAAAACTTCATTTCATATCAAGTTGTGCAACTTTCACAAATTAATGTTAAAATATTATATAAAAATTTGCCATTAATACATCCATTAGACTTGGAGGCTCCAAAACAGTGTACTCTTAGAGAAGTATAGAGTAGAAGAAAGAAAGCTTTCTCTAGCTCTGCAGAAAGTGCACATTTCATGCCATTGTATGCTACTTTGCAGAAGGAGAAGATGGATTTGAGTCTGATTCAGAAGGTGAAGATTCAAGTGAGGATGAAAGGAAAAGGGTAACCAAGCCTCTTGCAAGACATTCAACACGTCGGTCATCACAACAGAAAGAGGAAGACTCCTCCTTAGGTAAATTTCTCACTTGTTGTGTAGTATTGGAACATGGTAAGAGATCCACATGATTTCAACTGTGTAACGGAAGGAAAGTGATAAAAACTCAGTATAACTCATACATTTGATTTTTGAACACTGACCTTCGCCCAGAAGACAGTGAGCTGGGATCTCATCTCTCTCCTTCTGTCACCTGTATTAAGCGACCTTGTCTCTCATATTACTTGATGCAGTATGCTATGTGAATCATCTGCCCCCCTCAATTTCCCTGTGTGGACATGTATGAAACAAACAGTCCCTGATACTTGTGGGGTTGACATCACAATGAGATAACACTACCCTGAAGGTGGGCAAATGACTCACATCAAAGCTTACATATAAATATTTCAGTGTTCTAAAATGATTGCGTGATTAATATTCAACACGAATAAACATTCAAATTACATTCATTAATAAACTGTTGACTTTGCATATTTACAATATTAAGAAAATTTTCATTGGTATAACTACATTCTTCCATTGTAGAACCTTAATGAAAATGTAATATGTAGAAATTGAAGTTAGTGACAGTGAAGTAAGCCAAATATATATTATATATTTAAACGAGCACTTCTTGTATATATAACAGTTATGAATGTGTTACCCAAAAGTAAGTAGAGAAAGCAGTGTGAATGCAATACGTAGCATTTCTATTTCAAACATGCACAAAATTGTATGACTTATTTGTAGAAGAGTGAGTAGAAAGAGATGTGAATGTGTTACCTAAAAGTGAGTAGAGAAAACACTATGAATATAATATGTAGCATTTCTATTTCAGACATATGGAAGATTGTATGACTTCTTTGTAGAAGAGTGAGTAGAGAAAGAGTTGTGAATGTATTACCTTAAAGTAAGAGGAGAAAGCAGTGTGAATGTAATAGCATTTCTATTTCAAACATACAGAACATGGTATGACTTATTTTAAAAAGTGGGGATAAAAATGATTTTTGGGGTAAACAATGTTTTTTATGGAAAATTGTTTATAGAAGAGTGAGTAGAGAAAGAGATGTGAATGTGTTGCCCAAAAGTACTTAAGTACACTGTGAATGTAAATATGCAGCATCTCCATTTTAAACATACAGAAAATGGTATGACTTATTTTAAAAGTGGGGACAAAAATGATTTTTGGTGTAAAATCATGTTTTTATGGAAAATTGTTTATAGAAGAGTGAGTAGAGAAAGAGATGTGAATGTGTTACCTGAAAGTACTTAAGTAGAGAAACCACTGTGAATGTAATATGCAGCATCTCTATTTCAAACATACAGAAAATTGTATGACTTAGTTGTAGAAGAGTAAGTAGAGAAAGAGATGTGAATGTGTTACCTAAAAGTGCGAGGAGAAAACGGTGTGAATGTAATAGTACTTCTATTTCAAACATACAGAAAATGGTATGACTTATTTTAAAATTGTGTATAAAATTTTTTGTGTGTAAAATCACGTTTTTTATGGAAAATTGTTTACGTATTGCATTCACACTGCTTTCTCTACTTACTTTTGGGTAACACATTCATAACTGTTTCTCTACTCACTTGTAGAAATAATGCATACAATTTTCTGTATGTTTGAAATAGAAATGCTGCAAATTACACTCACAGTGTTTTCTCTACACACTTTTAGGTAACACGTTCACATCTCTTTCTCTCTCTCTCTCTGCTCACTCTTCTACAAATAAGTCATACTATTTTCGGCATGTTTGAAATAGAAATGCTGCATATTACATTCGCAGTGGTTTCTCTACTTAACTACTTTTAGGTAACACATTCACATCTCTTTCTCTACTCACTTTTCTATAAATAATTTTCCATAAAAACGTGATTTTATACCAAAAATAATTTTTATACCCAGTTTTAAAATAAGCCATACCATGTTCAGTAGTTTGAAATAGAAATGCTACGTATTACATTCACATTGCTTTCTCTACTTACTTTTGGGCAACACATTCATAACTGTTTCTCTACTCACTGTTCTAGAAATAAGCCATACGATTTTCTGTATGTTTGAAATAGAAATGCTGCATATTACATTCACAGTGTTTTCTCTACTCACTTTTAGGTAACACATTCATATCTCTTTCTACTCACTCTTCTGCAAATAAGTCATGCAATTTTGTGCATGTTTGAAATAAAAATGCTGCGTATTACATTCACAGTGTTTTCTCTACTTAAGTACTTTTTGACTCTTAACAATTGCGACAAAAATGATTATTTAGTTAACGATTTTCCTTTCATGTTTATCTATCTTCTCCCACAAAAAAGATTAAAAGATTTCTCAAAAACAGAGGCGAAAAATGCCGAGCGAAACTCGGTCGCCCAGGTACTTATAATAAAATGAATAGTTCATGATAAATTTAAAAAATTGTATAAACAACACAGAAAGAAATCAGCACTGCCTTCTTACAGACACCTCATTTCTTACCGTTTGTAGGGTATCTTATTATCTTATGCTTTCATTTTCTTGTCTGATACTGTCATCTTGACTTGAATCTACCCATAGAAAAGACATGTTTTACTTTTTTATGGGTAGAGTCAAGTTGTCTTTTCGGTTGTGTTGAACACTTAAATATACCCATAGAAAAGTGGAGCATGTCTTTTGTTCCTTGGCTTTCCTCAGAAAACGGAAGATAATGCAAAGTATGATTACTTCTCTGTTGTTTCTGTTAAAGAACAATTGCTACAGAAAACTTTTTAGCAAAACCAAAAACGTTCACTTCTGGTTGTTCATCCATTTAAATTTGTATATTTCCAAGGAAAGCCAAAGGTTGGTCATGCCAAATCTTCGGTTTTCTGAGGAAAGCCAAAGAACTAAAGATATTTTCCTTTCTTAGAAGTTTGAAAACGGTGTTGTAATAATCAATTTAATCTAAAAGATGAGTCAATTAATAACACTAAACAACACTTACATTTATAATTTTTTTTCGGAACACGTTTTGGAGGTTAACTTTCCTCCATTATCAACCGGTTGATAATGGAGGAAAGTTAAACTCTGAAATGCGTTACGAAAAAAAACATTATAAATGTAAGTGTTGTTTAGTGTTATTAACTCACCTTTTAGATTAAACTAAAGATATGTTTCACTTTTCTATAGGGAGACTTAAGTCAAATCTTTGGTTTTCGTATTTCTCCTGGTAAACCACAAAGGCAGTCTCACGTCAGAGACAATTATCCCAATGGCGACTTAATATTGTAAGTACTTCATGTCCCGGGATTAAATAACCTTTTGTCTTCTCCCCCCTGGTTTCCAGTAAATGGCATGATGAACTAGGTATAGAGAAGACACCAACACTGCCAGTCGACTTACAACGGATGATGGAAGCAAAAGCTTTTGAAACATGTTCTGTTAATTTACAGTGTAAGTGAAGCAAAAGTGTTCCAAAAAACTTGACTCCCAACATTCATTCATTAGAACCTACATTCACTGTCACAAAGCTTCAAAAAAGTTAATTTACCTGTAACCTTGTTACCAGACATTCAGATTCACTCGTAAATGAGCCAAACAACTTATTTTGCTACATTTAAATGCTAAAGGTTAACCTCCAGGTAACTTTTTTCATTGAAGCTAGGGATCTAAAACACTAAAAGAACAAAGTCATTCAATGTAATCGAAGGCTAATAAAGAATAAATCATGGCATATGTTGATCTTAAGATTTGGATAGTTAATTTTTGAACCATTAGAACAATGTAATAATAATGTCCTCATTTCTGCAGGAACTTCAAAAGCTGCTACCAAGACAAACAAAGAAACATCATTGAATGTCAGTGAATCTACAGATACTGCTGCAGGTAAACTATGTTACTCCCAGTATACTTCATTTTAAGGATTTAAAGGATACAGTGCTGTAAGATAGAATTCATAGTGTTTTGACTAGAACTTTTGTTTGTATATTTGAGCTCTGGACCTAATCACAGCGATATAACTGTTTCATCTAAAACGGAGGAAATGCCATTTACATATGTGTTGGCCTATCACAGCACAACATCGTCCCTCAGAGGCACATGAGGGGAAGGTCGGTGGATCTAAATATCACCTATTTAGTCATCCCGGCTAGGTCCAATAGACCCGTTGACCAATGATAAGTGTGGTCCCCCGTGCAAAATGGGGATTTAAGTCAGGTGATGTAACTGCCACATTGTAAAACTGGTGCCCGTTAAGAAAACAGTTACATGAAAGCCACATACATGAGTATGAGTCCTAAAGATAAACATTCTGGAGTTAAAACTGTCCCCTAATCGGATCTCTGGGTGGGGACATCACAACAATTCCAATACTTTAAGAATTCTAAATGGAATGCAGGAGGCATGTCCCAGCCTAAAAAACAAGAGCTAATGAAAATATTAGAAGACCAAGATATAGATGTCTTCACAGTACAAGAAGCCAATATATCAGAAGAACAGGAAATATACTTTGAAATGGATCAGTACACTACACATATACTTCCAAAGGCTCGTCAAATAGCAAGTGGTATTCTTACAGGAATTAAAAGAAATATGAAAGCTACTATCAAAATCCAAAAAACAATGGAAGAACAAGATAAATCAGAAATAGCTAAAATTGAAGTATGGAAAAGTAACTACCACGATAGAATTTACAGTATCTACAATCCTCCAGACAATACACTAGATCTAAATTCTATTCCCATAGAACCCAAAAGTATTTTAATAGATGATTTTAATGCACACTCCCCTAGGTGGGACTACAGAGATATAAATTCAGCAGGAAGAGTCATAGAAGACCTATTAAACTCATCAACAATGGAATTAATATTTTATCCAAATGATCCACCCACTTACCTTTATTATAATGGTTCAGGTACAAATCCTGATCTTCTGATGGTGTCATCTGACATAATTGACAATACAAAAAGAGAAATAATAGAAGACCCAGGTTCAGGCCACAGAATCACCATAAACTCCATAAGAGGTCTAATAAATAAAAGTAACAAACCAAAAATTAAAAATTCTTGGAATTTTAAAAAAGCAGATTGGTCCAGTTTCCAAAATAAGATAGAAGGGATACTGTTAGAATCAGAGTTCAAGTCAACAGATGAAATGAATAAAAAAATTTGTGAAATATTATTGACATCAGCCAAAACACATATCCCCAAAGGAAAGTTAAAGAAATATAGCTACTTTTGGTCTCCATCTTTATCTAAGTTAAAACACGAAAGAAATACAGCAAGAGTCAAAGCCGAAAGAACCAAATGTTCAGAAGATCTACAAAACTGGAGAAGAAAAGCAGCCATTTTTAAGAAAGAATTAATTACAGCAAAGAGGGCCAGTTTCACAAATTTTGTAGAACATATGGACTATAGGAAAGATGGAAATAAAATATACAAATTCCTTAATAAAACAAAATTATCAAAAAATACAACTGAACCATTAAAACATAATAACAAAAGCTTAACTACAGATAGGGAAATAGCAGAATCCCTTAACAAGTTTTATGCTCAGTCACAAAGAATACCCCAAGCATATAAAAAACAAGATAAAGCTATCCAAAAAACTATCAGAGAAACTAATAAGCCAAAAGATATACGAAATGATATTTTTATTCAGGATTTTAGCGAAACAGAACTGGATTTAGCAATAGAACAATTACAGAACAAAAAATCTCCAGGGCGTGACAAGATCCACCAAGAGTTTATTAAACACCTTGGCAGGAAAGGAAAAGAAATCCTACTTAAACTGTATAACACGTGTTGGAGAATGACTGTACCTTCCGACTGGAAAAAAGCCATTATCATCCTGATTTTAAAGAAAAACAAACCTTCAACCAATATTAATAGTTTCAGACCAATATCTTTGACCAGTGTTATTGCAAAAGAGATGGAAAGAATGGTGGCATCTAGACTTAACTGGTTCCTAGAATATTACAACTTAATTAATAGTTCACAGATCGGCTTCAGACAGAATCATAGTACAAGTGAAAATGTACTCCTACTAAGCCAAGACATTAAGGAAGCTTTCAATAGAATGGAGGATACCTTAGCAGTATTCATTGATTTTAAATCAGCATATGACTCAGTCTGGAGAAACAAATTAATTGAGAAGTTGCAATCAATAGGTGTGAAAAGTAACATGCTTAAATGGATAGCTCAGTTTATTTCACAAAGATTTTGTGCCACAAAATATAATACATACATTTCCAAATATAAACAAACACACCGAGGACTTCCACAAGCTGCTGTTCTGAGCACAACACTCTTTAACATATATATAAATGACCTTCCATCAATAATAAAAACTTTAGAAACCAAAATTGCTTTATTTAAGAGGTAGAACTGGAACTTAAAAATTCAATGCCACAACTGGGATATGAACCACAGACCTTCCGCTTGCCGGGCGGACGCTCTAACCACTGAGCTATTGTGACAAACTGCCAGAATGGCATTAAATTCTCAAGCCAGTTCGTATTTCTCCTGGTAAACCACAAAGGCAGTCTCACATCAAAGACAATTGCCCCAATGGTGACTTACTATTGCAAGTACTTTATATCCCAGGATTAAATAACCTTCACATGGTAATTATTATTTATTTATGCCAACAAACTTACTGTTGGTATTTTTTTAAACACACAAGCCGTGTGTGGGCAAAGTTTAAGAGGTAGAACTGGAACTTAAAAATTCAATGCCACAACTGGTATTTGAACCAGAGACTTTCCGCTTGCCGGGCGGACGCTCTAACCACTGAGCTATTGTGACAAACTGCCAGAATGGCATTAAATTCTCAAGCCAGTTCGTATTTCTCCTGGTAAACCACAAAGGCAGTCTCACATCAGAGACAATTGCCCCAATGGTGACTTACTATTGCAAGTACTTTATATCCCAGGATTAAATAACCTTCACATGGTAATTATTATTTATTTATGCCAACAAAGTTACTGTTGGTGTTTTTTTAAACACACAAGCCGTGTGTGGGCAAAGTTTAAGAGGTAGAACTGGAACTTAAAAATTCAATGCCACAACTGGGATTTGAACCACAGACCTTCCGCTTGCCGGGCGGACGCTCTAACCACTGAGCTATTGTGACAAACTGCCAGAATGGCATTAAATTCTCAAGCCAGTTCGTATTTCTCCTGGTAAACCACAAAGGCAGTCTCACATCAGAGACAATTGCCCCAATGGTGACTTACTATTGCAAGTACTTTATATCCCAGGATTAAATAACCTTCACATGGTAATTATTATTTATTTATGCCAACAAACTTACTGTTGGTGTTTTTTTAAACACACAAGCCGTGTGTGGGCAAAGTTTAAAAGGTAGAACTGGAATTTAAAAATTCAATGCCACAACTGGGATTTGAACCACAGACCTTCCGCTTGCCGGGCGGATGCTCTAACCACTGAGCTATTGTGACAAACTGCCAGAATGGCATTAAATTCTCAAGCCAGTTCGTATTTCTCCTGGTAAACCACAAAGGCAGTCTCACATCAGAGACAATTGCCCCAATGGTGACTTACTATTGCAAGTACTTTATATCCCAGGATTAAATAACCTTCACATGGTAATTATTATTTATTTATGCCAACAAACTTACTGTTGGTGTTTTTTTAAACACACAAGCCGTGTGTGGGCAAAGTTTAAGAGGTAGAACTGGAACTTAAAAATTCAATGCCACAACTGGGATTTGAACCACAGACCTTCCGCTTGCCGGGCGGACGCTCTAACCACTGAGCTATTGTGACAAACTGCCAGAATGGCATTAAATTCTGAAGCCAGTTCGTATTTCTCCTGGTAAACCACAAAGGCAGTCTCACATCAGAGACAATTGCCCCAATGGTGACTTAGTATTTCAAGTACTTTATATCCCAGGATTAAATAACCTTCACATGGTAATTATTATTTATTTATGCCAACAAACTTACTGTTGGTGTTTTTTTAAACACACAAGCCGTGTGTGGGCAAAGTTTAAGAGGTAGAACTGGAACTTAAAAATTCAATGCCACAACTGGGATTTGAACCACAGACCTTCCGCTTGCCGGGCGGACGCTCTAACCACTGAGCTATTGTGACAAACTGCCAGAATGGCATTAAATTCTCAAGCCAGTTCGTATTTCTCCTGGTAAACCACAAAGGCAGTCTCACATCAGAGACAATTGCCCCAATGGTGACTTACTATTGCAAGTACTTTATATCCCAGGATTAAATAACCTTCAGATGGTAATTATTATTTATTTATGCCAACAAAGTTACTGTTGGTGTTTTTTTAAACACACAAGCCGTGTGTGGGCAAAGTTTAAGAGGTAGAACTGGAACTTAAAAATTCAATGCCACAACTGGGATTTGAACCACAGACCTTCCGCTTGCCGGGCGGACGCTCTAACCACTGAGCTATTGTGACAAACTGCCAGAATGGCATTAAATTCTCAAGCCAGTTCGTATTTCTCCTGGTAAACCACAAAGGCAGTCTCACATCAGAGACAATTGCCCCAATAGTGACTTACTATTGCAAGTACTTTATATCCCACGATTAAATAACCTTCAGATGGTAATTATTATTTATTTATGCCAACAAACTTACTGTTGGTGTTTTTTTAAACACACAAGCCATGTGTGGGCAAAGTTTAAGAGGTAGAACTGGAACTTAAAAATTCAATGCCACAACTGGGATTTGAACCACAGACCTTCCACTTGCCGGGCGGACGCTCTAACCACTGAGCTATTGTGACAAACTCCCAGAATGGCATTAAATTCTGAAGCCAGTTCATATTTCTCCTGGTAAACCACAGTGGTTAGAGCGTCCGCCCGGCAAGCGGAAGGTCTGTGGTTCAAATCCCAGTTGTGGCATTGAATTTTTAAGTTCCAGTTCTACCTCTTAAACTTTGCCCACACACGGCTTGTGTGTTTAAAAAAACACCAACAGTAAGTTTGTTGGCATGAATAAATAATAATTACCATGTGAAGGTTATTTAATCCTGGGATATAAAGTACTTGCAATAGTAAGTCACCATTGGGGCAATTGTCTCTGATGTGAGACTGCCTTTGTGGTTTACCAGGAGAAATACGAACTGGCTTGAGAGTTTAATGCCATTCTGGCAGTTTGTCACAATAGCTCAGTGGTTAGAGCGTCCGCCCGGCAAGCGGAAGGTCTGTGGTTCAAATCCCAGTTGTGGCATTGAATTTTTAAGTTCCAGTTCTACCTCTTAAACTTTGCCCACACACGGCTTGTGTGTTTAAAAAAACACCAACAGTAAGTTTGTTGGCATAAATAAATAATAATTGCTTTATTTGTTGACGATGTAGTCATTTGGACTTCAGGCTCTCCAAAAAAAACTGAATTAATTAAAGACAGAATAGAAACAGCCCTAAACAAAGTACATGAATGGAGCTCCAAAAACCTCATGACTATCAATGTGGAAAAAACAAATTAGGAATTATTTACACTAAAATACAAACCAGTTAATATTAACATAAATTATAATGGTAAACCATGGGAGGAGTTTATTCTTCAAAACATTTTGGTAGGATGCAGCTGTCACCGTAGTGTCCTTTGGAATGCAGTGAGTAAGGATTACACCACTGCTGTCCCAGAAGATGGCCACCATCGTTTTGTCAGCACTGCCGCTCGCCCGAAATCTTTTTGGTGGCGGTGAGTCTGTGTGCTTCCATTGAGCTGACTGGCGCTTTGTTTCAGGGTTGAAAAAGGGCATCCACATTTCACCCATAGACTCATGGGTCTCCGTCTAGGGGATATGTGAATAGCGACCACAAGGTACCCAAGCTGAGCAGAACATTACTACCACTTACTGGTGTTTTGCTCCTCACTGTAACTTTTCTATCTGACCTTACCTTGGTCATCTCTTGTTCTCTTCCGACCCCGATGCTACTAGGGTTCTCGAGGGCTAGGGAGTCTTTATTTTTCCAACCTCTCCATTTCTCTGTAAAATCTTAACCCCTAACATGCTGACCTGTCATGGCATGTAATACGACCTCTGATTGGTAATCAGATGATATGGTCGGTGAATTTATTTTGATAATTCTCCCAGTCAGGTCGGTGAGACCCGTAAACCAATGACAGGTGTGGTCCTCCAGACATTCTGGGGGTTGTGAGAGAGCGATGTGACCGCCAAGACATAAAAATATGGTGCTCTCTAAAAAGCGGTTACTATTACTGCTATTGCTCTCTTCAATATCATCAGTGAAAAATATTGGAGAGCAAGAGGATTAATGAGTTCATTATCAGAAATCCAGCATTAGCTAACAACATAATGGTAAACCACTCAAAGCAGTTGATGATGCCAAATACTTAGGCATCACTTTCGACAGAAAGCTAAGTTGGAAAAAACATATAACAAACATCTCAGAAAAGGTTGAAAAGAAACTGCAAATCCTGAAAAGGTTAGCTGGTGCTAAATGGGGCTGCTCAAGGAGAGTCCTTAACACAACATACAAAATGTACGTTAAACCAAACCTCTTGTACTGTTCTGAAGCTTTAATAACAGCAGCAAATGCTAACATCAATAAACTTGAACAAATACAAAATCAGGCTCTTCGCCTAATCACTGGAGCAGTTAAATCCACACCTATTGATGCCATGCTTGCCTTAACACGGACCCCATCAATAACAACAAAAATAGAAGAACAAGCATTGCTCCAACACAAGAAAATGTTACGACTGCCAAACTCTAAATGGACAGAAGAGAACCTCCTCCCTTCAATCCTTAAAACTCATAGTAGTTTCCTAGAAAAGGTAACAGATTAAATCCAAATTGAACATTCCTAACACCAGAGAAAATCTACTTATAAGAGAAAATCCATTGGAATTATTGCAACCTACCTTCAATTTGGAATTAATAGAGGAAATAAGTAAATCAGACACACCAAAAGAAATACAAAAACTTCTAGCACTGGAAATAATCAATACTAGATATCCCACAGAAGAATGGCTGCATATATATACTGATGGATCCTCCACGGAAAACCTTACTGGAGCTGGCGCTACGTGTTCACATTTTTCCTTTTATCATTCTGTTGGCAGAGACACAACAAATTATGATGGAGAAATAGAGGCTATACACATTGCTCTCCGACAATTATTAAATCTTCTCTTAAATAAATTTAACAAGGCAGTAATTCTTTCGGATTCTAAAGCTGCAATTCAGGGAATATGTTCAAATACTACAAAGAAGTCAACAAAAATTAGAGAATGTTACAAAATGTTAACACAACTCCAAAAAGTGAATACGACTGTTCATCTCCAATGGATTCCAGCACACTGTGGAGTCGTAGGGAATGAAGCTGCAGACTCACTTGCAAAGAAAGACACAACAATAAAACAAAAGTCTAAATTCAATTTCTCATATTCCTCAATAAAACGCTTGATCATTAAATTTTCTCATTCATACCTACAAGAAATAGAAACAAATGCCAAAGATAAAAAATGGATTACACTACTTTCCAACCCAGATATAATCCCCCAGAGACCAAGGAAAACAGCGGTTGCAGCCTTCAGACTATTGACAAATCACGACTACTTAGCAAGTTATCTCTACAGAATAGGTATCTCAGCTTCACCGATATGTGTCCTGTGTAACGATCCAGCAGAAATGAACCAAGACCACTTGAAGACCTGTGAAGCATTAACCTCTTGAGCGATGGCCATTTAAAACGTCTGCGAGCCAAGAACTGCTAGCATTTAAATTGTTAAATGCGCTTCGTATATACACACCTGTATTTTGTGTAAATATTAAGTTATTTTAATGAAACAAAAACTGGTATAAAACTCGTTATTTGCAGTATAAATGTACGTCATCAGCAAAGTTGAGTTGTATTTACAAAATGTTGAAATGGCACAATTTTGTTTCACTGTGGTGAAAAGTCAACTTTGCTCTGTTGAACGCATCTAATATAAGTTCTTGGAAAGAAAGAGTAAAGAAACACCCATTGTATGTGTGGCTTATGCGCCAGCATACTGTGTAATAAAGCGCTACTGCATGCGTGGTCTCTTGAGTCATGAGAATAGATCAACATTACAACTTTTGCTTACGCGAGTTTCGTAACTTAGTAGAGTCCGTGTCTTTCTTTGTTGAAATACATACGTATTCTTTCCTGCTTGTAGCTGAAGGGAGAAGTGGTATAAAAAGGTGTTTTTGCACCAACTGGATATAACCATATACAATTGTTTGGGGATTTGGACAGCTCTCTAAACCCAGACAGGACAATGACCGACCTTGACTACCGACTATAAATAGCTCGCAGCCTAATTGAACAATACCACGTTGGGAGTTGAAAATCCAAAACCCCTACACCCCTCAGACTTCAAGGAAAACATTATCCTAAAAGGATACCACCAACAGCAAAGAAGTCCCGCCCATCTCCAAAGTGTTTCGTGTGCCACAAGAAGGGAATTCGCGAATGTGGAGATGTACTTACCCTTGTGTGTTTATCCCTGTTTTGAGGTAAATCACTGCAGAACGAACGTATTAAGGTAAGCCAATAAAGTATATAGACCTTACTAAAATGTTTCATAAAGGGAAAATTATAATAAGTTGAGTTGGATAAGGGATAAATAAGGGTTAAATGCTTAAATGCACAGGACGCCCATATCGCTCATCCGTCATTTTAAATTGACGTGATTTCACGTCGATATCCCTCAAGAGGTTAAGATCAGAAGAAACTACAGTTCAAAAGTATTGGAAAGCACGAATGCTAATGGCTTCATTGCCAAATGCAAGGCACTAGAAAACAACAACATATTTGAGCTCTGGTACTTAACTGAAAGTTAGAATTTTCCAAATGAATTTATTCCAATTATGTAAAATATGGGATGTAAGGTCACCCATTGATTCCTTAGCTGAGAAAAATATGTGTCCATAGGCTATACCTTCACCGGCCTTACTTTAAAGTGCAATACAACAGCATTCATTTGAGTGACACTTTATTGGTTGATCGAACTGCACAACTTCCGTGTCAGCAGATACACATGAAAATATAGTTCATTAACAAACATACAACATAGCATTAAATTTAAAATAACTACAAGAATTATTTCTAAAAGCAGTTTGAAAATCTTATATTCAGAATAAATGGAACACATTAATATGCAAATTCAGTATTATAAACTGTGATATGAAATGCAGCCATAGAAGGAAGTAAAGAAATAGAACAGTTTGTTTGCTGTGGACTATGACTTACACAACTAAACTCATGACTACAACTCTATCACTAACTACTGACTGGCTGCTCTTACAAACTCTATTTATACTGGAGCCAGTGTCACGTGACCTCCTTTGAGAACCCTCCATGCACACATGCAATGATGACTCGGCGAGAAGTGGAGAAGGCTCTCGACTTCTTTCTTTTGTGTTTTACCAGTATCATTGTTTATGGTCAGTACACACAGTCGCTCCCTGTATCCAAGGTCACCCAGTCCCCTCTTGTCCATATATTGTTGTATGACAAATGTCACACTGTTCCCTCCTCAATGCTGGTCATCTCGACCAGCACTGTTGTAGTTGGCCGGACGATCCTGATGTACCATCATCATCTTCTCTCCGGGCATCCCCTGGGTGCAATAGACTTCGCCATTGTATCACTTCTCCAGGTGGCACGGTCCATAGCAATGTTGTTGGACATCGCCCCTTGATCCATTGACCAGCCTGCCTGACACTTCTGCAGCCACCTTGCCAGTTGTGATGGGTCTTTCTCCACTTGCACGTCACCCAGTGTGTTGCACAATGTGGAAATAACCCCTGGGTTTCCATGACCATCAATCTTCCCAGTGCGTCTTCTCCACCACATTGCTCCTGGCAGTCCCAATCGCAACCTCTTCCGTTCACCCTGCCGACCTTCAGGTCCTCCCTGGGGCTCCAGCTCATTATCCCATCTGGTCCGACTCGCAGGTCTTCCCTGCCAACATTTACCATCACCTCATGGCTCCTGAGGGCATCCATTCCCAGTATCACCTCCTCAGCCACCCTTGCAACAAACACCCATAGACCCATAATGCCCCAAGTCAATTCCAGCCAGGCCGCCTGCTCCACAAGTTGTCAATATCTCGTAGGGTCGATCCAGTTTCCTTGTGGACATATCCTCTGCCACATCTGGCTGCATCACGGTCACTGCTGCACTCGTACCTGGCATGACTTCCCCTGTATCCTGCTGTCCGCTACGATGTCCTCCATTCTTGTGTTCTTGGCACAATGCATCATCTGATAGGATGGCTCCATCGGTTGCTCCAAGTCTCATGCCAAATTGGTTCTCATGTGTTGCTTGCTTGCTCGCTCATACTCTTCCTTGTTGGTTATCCTCCACAACATGTCTTGGTTGGCTAAATCACACTCCTCTAGGAGATCCTCAACGATATCCCTGAGCTGCCTTTTTGTCTTCCTCATGACGTACACTTCTGTTCTCTGAGACGGGCACAACTGTCACCTCGGAGACTAGGTGCTCCCTTCCCAAGTCCGTGCTATCCCATCCGCCCCTTGGATCCAGTTCCTTAACGCTTCCATCAACTCTTCCTTCCAGGGTGCCAAGACCCCATCATCCTCCATGCTGACGGAGGTTTCGCACCTTCCTGTTGAGTTCTTCTGCGTCTTCCTTCACGCTGACCAGTTCCCTGTCAATCTTTGCTGGTAGCTCCATGTTCACCTCAGACATCCGTATTTTCATCTCCTCCAGCTCGGATTTCCATGTTTTTACTTCGCTTCCAAAATTCTTCATTCTAGTTGTCAAGTGCCTCAGTCCAGATTTCATTGTTGTCTCCATCTTCTCCATGTTCGAATTTTTCATCTTGTCCATTCTGGAATTCATGCTCTTGATTGTGGTTAATAATTCTTTAATCTCCTCCATGGTGGCTCTTATGTTGCAGCTTCTAATGATGATGTAACGAGACATTGATTCAACGAATCCCACTTCTTGACACCAGTGTAACAAAACAGCAAAATCCAAAGTCCGGTTAGTTTTCTATCACCTTATTGTCCTCTAAATTTTACTACAAATGCACAATTTCCTTCTTGTTGTTAACGCAGTTTGTGATCTTTTCTGTTATTTCAGTTCACAATTGTGCTTCTGATAATCTTTCTCAGTCTTTCAATGTCTTTATCCAGTTTCTATGTCTCTTATATCTTGACTATTATGATACAATCACTCGACTCATATGTACTCACTGACAGGCTGGCTGACTCACTCTCGTAACTAAAAACTAACTGTACACGACTTACACAACTAAACTGACAGCTACAACTCTTATCACTAACTACTGACTGGCTGGTTGCTCTCGCAAGCTCTATTTATACTGGAGCCAGCATCACATGACCTCCTTCGAGAACTCTCCATACACACATGCAATGATGACTCAGCAAGAAGCAGAGAAGTCTCTTCACTCCTTTCTTTTGTGTTTTACTGGCATCATTGTTTGTGGTCATGTACACACAGTCACTTGCTATATCCAAGGTCACCTGACCTTCTCTTGTCCGTATATTGTTGTATGACCAATTTCACAATGTTCATTTTGAAAAATGAGGATCGCATAGTGAATTTTGAAATACTGCCAATTAAATCTGTTAATAATTTTTTTTTTTTCATAGATTGATAACACATAGAAATATTATAATTTAGGTTGTTACAAAGGCAACCAGTATGACCAGAGTGGCACTGAGGATACAATTAACATACTGTGAAACTGCATAGTATCCAATTATTATTTATTTCCCAGCTGTGGAATTGAATTTTTCAGTTCTGATTCTACCTTTCAAACCCTGCGTGATATGTGTTTATTTCAAAAACTTTCAGTAAATACTAAGATAAATGAAGCTTATAGTCTCTACTATACTTCAACGCATAGGCTTCCACGGCCTGTGTATAGATCAGTGCACTTGGCTTCTGGTGAAGGCTGCATCTTTTTCTGGAGATTGCCAACGTTCCGCTCATCCTGTTGTGAGCTTCTAGCTCACAGCCCAGAAGAAGCTTACAACAGGATGAGTGAAACGTCTGCAATCTCCAGAAAAATTACGTGGCCTTCACTGGGAACCAAGTGCACTGATCTCTACTATGCTTGTTAGAATTTAGAATTTTTCCCCTAGTTTCCCCTGGCTTTTTGGGCTCGGCTTCATCTGGAGTTGGGTTGGTATTTTGATTCTAAATGAAAACTGCTTCAGAGCAAGAGTTATTAACTGGCTTATTGCAAGAGACATTTGGGCTCAGCCAACCAAGGAAGCAAATCCAGTATGTATTTCTCATAGTTGTTTTTAGAGGAAAGATCTGTCAGGTAATATAAACTATTATTGGTGCCAAACAAGAAAGGTATTGACAGTTGGCGGTGAAAGAGAGGCGACGTTGCTGCTTATCGCACCACGTGGAGAGCGTGTGAGCATTATGTGATTATGTGTAAGAAGACGGTTGGTTTGCGTTTGGAATAAAGAGGAGGTATAATTTATGTTCGTATTCAAAAACAATAGTAAAATAATTCACCTACATGCAAAGGATGGAATATGGAAGAATTATATCACTGTAAAGATTAATGCTAATAAAAGAAACATACCTGTGTAATATTGTAATGGGAAATGCTGCTGATATCCAAATTGCTTGCATTATTACTGTTGTTGCTGGAATTACCCGCAAAAATGACACTTATGTAAATATAAAGATGTATGTATGCTTTCTGACATGTCCTTTAATTCATGTACTTAAAGGATGAATAAAATGAGTTATGAGTTCTATCCTTGCTTCTAAGACTCCATTTTCCCATGTTGCAGTTATTATGCTCTTTGTATTGGTAACCACTTGTTCACAGTTTTCAGCTTTTTATTTGTTGTTGTTAGCTAATGCTGGATTTCTGACAATGAAGTCATTAATCCTCTTGCTCTCCAATATTTTTCACTGATGGATGGGGTGTTAGAAATGGCCGGGCATATTTGAAGGTGGTCTCGGTCCATTTCCTCTTGCAAATCACATAGAGGACAGAGTGATGAAGAATATATCCCAATTCTGTTTAAATGTTTTGCCAGACAATCATGTGCTGTAATCAACCTGAAGGTTGCAACTGCCGTTTTTCGGGGATACTCAGGAATTACTGTTTGAATGTTTTGTAGTTCCCATCTTTTACTTTTTTATTTTTCATAGTAATATTTTTCAATAATTTTTTTGAATTCAGAGTTGACTAATCTTTTAGTTGCATAAAATGATAGATTAACTATAGATTTCTGTACACTGCCGGTACCCTTTTTTGTAAGAAAATCAGCTTTCTCATTACCACTCAGTCCACAGTGAGCTGGTATCCATTGGAAGACTAAGTGTTTTTGGAGTGCGGTTAGATGGATAAGGATTTTCCAACACTCTATAATTGTTTGGTTTTTTGGTGACAACTTGGAAGTAATTGCTATAATTGCTGCCCTGGAATCTGAGAGAATAACTGCTTGATGAAAATGTGAAATTCTATACAAAACATTTTGTAGGGCCATTCCAATTGCTTCAATTTCTCCATCGAAGTTTGTAGTTCCATAACTTAAAGATTTGTATTAGGAAAAGAGGTGACAGAGCTTTTTATTTATGTATTTTTATTACAGACGACACAGTCAAATCTTTGTTTCACACAACGTAACCCTTTACTTTGGCGCAAATTAATTAAATCTGAGTACACTAGGAAAGGGCGAAACCAAACAATTTTGCGACCATGTTCTTCAGCAATACCATCAAGTGCATAATCCTTTAATTGAGATATATACCTTACCAAGTACAATTTCATTCGCTTGCCAAGTACGTAAAGTTTTTCATTTGGCTACGCTGTCTTTGTCAATATTTTTGGACATAATTACTCATTAAAAGAGTGAGACAGTTGTAAATGCTCACAACATATGCACATATACACAGATTCAGACACATGTAAATACAAGGCAGATGGCAGATAAACACAATAAATAGAATGATACAAATGAACTCGTCAGCATACACGAAATCTCTGATACAGGAAGCTGGAGCTGGAGGGAGACATTGTATATATTGCATGGAAAACAAGATAAGACACACAGTTTATGTTACTGCCAGATTGCAGGTCAGGCACGTGCTAATCACGTGTTAAATATTGACAACACTGGTTTAGCATTTAGCATTTCTATGGAAACACCTTAGCTCTAATTGGTTGCTCTTTTCATTGCCATGGCAATCGCCATGATGCACCCATCCCCTCCTGTTCCTTTAGACCCTTCCACCACATGGGTAGCAACTGTTAATCCCCTTCTTATTTGGCGCCGAGTATACATAAACTCATTGTTATTTTATGCCAACCAACTTACTGTTGGTTTTAAACACACAAACCATGTGTGGGCAACGTTTGAGAAGTAGAATCAGACTATGGCATTGAATTTTTTAGGCCTGATTCTACCTCTCATACATAAACTCATGTTCATTGAAACAATCTTTCATTTGTCATATTGGTAGATTGTGAAACTAGGAAAATTGATATAATCTGCAGGCTCCTCTGCTGCAAATGTTGTTAAGCCAAAAAGTGGAAGAGGACGTAAGAAAGGGTGGAGAAAGCATCCAGTGGAAGAGCCAGAGGAACCTCCAGCTACTAGCACACCAACATCGACTTCTTCAGTAGTAGTGAACAACACCTCTGTTGTAAATGCCTCCAGCACCTCTGATTCCAGCAGTCAACCAGGTAATATTTTACTCTTTATGCACTTTAATGATTGTATCAGTAATAGATTACTTCCCAACAAAATCCTTCACCGGAAATGCAGCATCCTATATTCTTGCATCTTTTATATATTCTTCCTTGTTTCTGCACATTCACCATTTATTTTAATGTTGTGTGTCATTTGGTATGCTCCTCCATTGTGTGCCTATTTCCTATTTTCAGTTACTTCCAATGCATCTCTTAGCAATATGTTTTCTTCCAATGTCCTGGACAATCCCTTTATTCCTTCATCAGTTTCAGTACTATTCCTGCTTCATTCTCACTTTCTAAAACAGATCCATTACTTTGTGTACATGTGTATTTTGCAAAATGTATTATTTTTCACATTCAGATTTCAAATGCTTCCAGTCATTCATCTTCACATTGTCCAAACAACAAACTTCAACACTTTATGTACAATACTTCATACATAGCATTTCATTAATCTTTTCTTTAATTCTTTCTTCAGAGGTGCACATTCTTTTTCTATTAAAAACTTCCTTTACCATTACTACTCTTTAAATTTTTGACAATTGCATATGTTATTACATACTAATAGGGACCTGCATTTTTTGAAATTGCGATAAAACTGTGTTTTATGAAATATACTCTAGAATGATTGAAAATCTGGTTTTAGGCAGTATTCACATATATAATGTACACGTATTGAATCAGGAATATACCAGTTTAGCTACAAAGACTACATCAAAATTTATTTTGAGAAAAGAAAAAGAAAATTGAGAACTAGGTCCAAGGAACATCTAAGGAATCTTCAAGTACTGGGAGAGCAAAAAACCTCCGAATGGGCTGTGCATTGTTTTGCCTCTCTGCTTCCTCGGCGCTTGCTGCCATCTGCCGCTATCATAGAAAGGTGCAGATGCAGATTGAGGATGAGAGAGAGGTAACTCCCGAAACGTGTCCCATTTTATTACTTATTTATGCCAACAAACTTACTGTTGGTGTTTTTAAACACACAAAGTTTATTTAATCCCAGTACCTAAAGTACTTACAACAGTAAGTCGCCATTGGGGTAATTGTCTCTGATGTGAGACTGCCTTTGTGGTTTACTGGGAGAAATACGAATCGGTTGAAGAATTCAATGTCATCCTGGCAGGTTGTCACAGTAACTTAATGGTTAGAGCACCCACCTGGTGAGTGGAGGGTCTGTGGTTCAAACCCCAGCTGTGGCATTGAATTTTTCAGTTCCGATTATACCTCTCAAATGTCCCATTTTTTTAAAAAGTACGTGATATAGTGTCAGTAAACTGACTTACCTTTACTATCTAGATAAGGTATTTTATTTATTTGTGCCAAGCTAGAAACTAGGTTCTGACTTAATGCTTTTGACCATATATATAGAAAAAGCAAAGCTTTTTTAAATGTTACGTTCAGTTAACTAGGTTATGCATTTAGATTCATAAGCAACACACCTACATTCTTCTGATGTTCTTGAACTACTTGTGGCACATAACCCTTTCCAGGTACCCATGCAGTTTTAACTCGTGTATTTAAAATTACTTAGAACATGTTCTGAAAGCAAGTTCATATTCATCCTGTGTTTTGGTGCATTGAACTTTTGAAATTCCAGTAAACTTTGCTATTGTAGATCAATATAAGAATGAAACGAGAGTATTTAAATAAGCAGTTTTTTTTTTTTTCAAGCATTCCTTTTATCTGTGCTACACTTAGTTTCTCTATTACTTTCCAGAAGGATCAGGGCTAATTTCTGCTACAACCCCATCCAAGCAAATAATAGGAAGTGAACAGTCTCAACCACCAATGTCTGTGTCTCCATCTGGAGTGAATAGGAGAACAGCAGTGTTGTTTACACGTAAAGCTGCAGCAGCAGCATTTAGGAAACCAGAATCTCATACTGGCTCCCACAACAGCAGTGCAACGTATGTATCTATGTCTGTAATTCTGTTTCTCTAGTAGAAGACAAAATATAGATTGAAAGTATGGAATTTCCATGAAATATATACTTTCATTTGTACAGTGTAACTTGGATAATTTGAAAGTTTATAATTGTCGTTAATTCAAAGATTTTTCTTGGTTCCTTGAATTTTGTATTAAGCAATGTAAAAAACTCACATGTAATTCAAATTTTGTTTTCCTTAATTCAAAGTTTTTGTTCAGAAATGTCAGTTGAAAATTAATCTAAATCTGGAAATTTAATGTTCAATATAACTTCTTCCATGTGTTTCTGCAAGAGAGGTCATCTTTCTGGGGTTCTTTGTTTTGTCGAAATGCAGTTAGAATGCAGCTTGAAGGGTTGTCTGCCTTGAGCTTCTATACCCGCTCCCACATCCCCTTGTTTAAAACACATGCACCTTTGTCACTTAAGCTTCCTAGTGGTCAATGTGTCTCTTAGTAAACTGCATGTCCAGTGCAAGTCTTTAACATTTGCAGAAAGAGCTGCTGTCATTCGAGAAGTTGAAAAGGATTTGAAGAGAAAATCTGAAATCGCGAAAGAATATGGGATACCACCGAACACTTTATCAACTTATTTGGAGAACATTTTAAGCTACATGTGATTCCTTTCCCTAAGTAGACCTCTAAGTTGTTTAAGGATAAATTAAAATACGTATTTGTAGAAAATAATTAGGAAAGGAAAGGATGGATTGAATACAAGTATTTCCTAAATTTCAGATACACTATGCATTAAGGAAGCTTGAAATAATGTATTTGACCTCAATTTATTTTAAATGTTAGAGACTGTGCCCTTTACAAAATTAGTTGTGTCTTGATGTCCCTTTAGTTTGGTGCAGTTTTTATCGAAGCGTTGTTTCACGTTTGAGCGATGAGGCTCTTATTTCTCTCAGGGCGTGGTAACGGATGGAATGAAAAATCACATGATGTTTCTTCACCACAATGTATTATTTTATTAACACTTTTTCTCTATTTTACATTTAAATAAATCCTCTTAGCACCGTTTTAAATTATTTAAGTCTTTCCACTTTTTCAAAAAGTGGAACAAAAGCTTGATGAAAGTCTGGTAAACGTTCTACAATGTTCACATGCTACCAAAATACGTCCTATCGTCTTGGACACTAGCAAAAAAAAAAAGTTCAGCATCATCTCACGTGATACTACCTTTCTCATATACATCCGTGCATGCGTCCATCAAATAGTTCCCATATTGTTAGGGAAGTGATCTTTAGCAATCCTGATATTGCTTTTATTATTGAACACATATAATTCTAATATTTATACATGTATATTAAAATTAAATATGGAAATATTTATGACGTCTTTAAACAAACTTAGTTGTTCGTAACAATGAACATTAGTAACACGTTTTCGTCATTTAACCATCTCATACCAACATCAAAAAACAAATTACACTCTTAACAAATATTCACATAAACGATTTTCTTTTGGGGCCTTCTAATATTCTGTCTCACATGCCCCTTGTTTTGTTTTTCAAGTTGTCACTTATATTTACAATCTTGAAACACAATACAACATTTCTCCCTATTCCTCTGATACAATCACTTTGTACAATACTTTTGTTTTTCTTTATAGTCTTCTTCGCTGTATGTTTTTGTCATTTGTTTTGGCATGACACAGCATGTCTTTATAAATTTCACATATTCAGTTATTACACAATACATATTCAGTTATTATACAACACATATTCAGTTATTATACAACACATATTCAGTTATTAAACAACACATATTCAGTTATTATATAACACATACTCAGTTATTATACAACACATATTCAGTTATTATACAACACGTATTCAGTTATTATACATTTGACATTGACACAAATATAATTTAAGTGTATTATGGTTTATTGTGTGGCTTTTGACTTATGTTCCTTGTTATGAGGAGAGAAAAACAGGATACAAATCTTGAGCTAATGATTATGATCATATTTATGGCAATATTTTATTCAGTTCTTTTCCTTCTTTGTCTTGTAAGCTTATTATGTATAGGCAGGTCGTTGAGTCAATTCTTAAACTCTGATGTTACAAATAGTACCATTTTTTAATTGGGTTCTTATTCACTATTGTTTAGTTCAAAATTTCTTCAAGCTTAGCATTGGCTATATCCATCTTAATTCATGGGCATTGCTTTTCTGACTATGGTTTTTCTTACTTCACTAATTGTCACCTCTTTATCTCTTATCTCTATAAGAGAAAACTTCTATACTTATAATTATTCTGCAATTGTATTATTTTCCTTCTCAATTCACCCTTGACACCCTTGTGTCAAAAATATTTTCTCTTTGACATAACAATTGATTCCTTTTTATTTTTTATCCCTGACATCCTTATGTCAAAAACACATTATTTTCCGTTGCTATAATTCATTTCTTTAATGACAATCAGTGTCCTCACCTGTCTTTGTTGACAATGCTCTTGGTGGTCAATATAGCCAATGACTATGTTGATTTTCTTTCTTGTTGTATTTTCTAATCTGAACTTACTCTTCTATAAGTAACCCATTAAAAATTATTATTTTCCATCATCTCTACTATTCCTGCCTTACATGTTTGTTGGCAAAGACTATTTGGTCCTTTCTTTGTATGGTTTTAATTTATTTTTATGATATCTTCCTACCAACTTGCCATTTGTATTCTGTAGCTCATACGTATGGTCACCCAGCTGTTTTGTTATGGCCAGTGGTCCAGTGTACAGTAGTTCCATTTTCTCCTTGTGCAGCCATCATGGTGTCGATGTCAATTGTCAATCGCTTAGGTTTGTGTTGGTCAACTCGATTGGGACGAACTTAGTTGTGGTAATTTCCCTGAGTGTTGGTGGTGGTTGTTGTTTCTGTATTCTGTGCAACATCTGCCCTATTTGGCACATTTCCATCTACTTCCTGCTGTGTTATGTTGCCGGTGTTCCATTGGTCTCCGCCCCTTTGGTGTGGACCCCTGTTGCATGGCAGTCTTCGGTTGTTCAAGTATTCTCTACAGAATCGTAAGTGGTTCACTTGATGGGTACGGTCTCCTGGTCTCCCACGATCATATGTATATGTTTGATGTCTCGATTCACCCCTTGGTATTGTGTCGTGGTACCGCTGTCTCTTGTTCCCCATCCTTTCGCCATGATTGTGTGGTTGTGGGAAATGGTGTGCCCCTCTCCCTCTGTCATGGGTGCTCCTAGTATTTCTATATTCTCCCTCATTCTGGTTGTTCATAGCCGTGCTCCGGCTTAAGATAGGTGAGTTTGGGTGACCGTTCCTATGTCTATGCTCATTAGGCCGACCATTTTGTGTTTCGAAGGCTGTCAGTAATTCTATCATGTCTGCAAAATCTACTGGTCTCGCAACAATTAGCCCTGTTCTCACTGTGTCTGGGAAATGTCTTGTTATGCTGGTAATTAACTCTACTTCCGACAGGTTAGGGTCTAATAGCTTCCCTTTGTTGGCTACTTTCATAAAATATAATCGACTAGCGATAACCCTTTGTTTGGATCATATCTACCTGTCGCTAGCTCTACCCTAGTTTGGTTTTGCTTAGCTGGGCCCCAATACCTTGATTCATGACCAGCTAGTGTTAACCTAAGCCATTCTAATGCCTTGTTTTTTAAGCTTTTCTTGACTATTATCATCCTAAGCTCATTTGGTATCCTTTTCACTTTAAAACACTCTTCCATCTCTTTAACAAAGAGTTTTGGATCGTCTCCCTTCTCCTCGTCAAATGTAGGTGGTGTGATTTCATGTAGTATGCTGTTGGTGTAGCATGTGTTGTGTGTTGTGTCATTGTTTGATTGTGAACCTCTTTCTCTGTATGGTAAGTCAACATTTTGTACATTATTCAAATAACTCTCATCTTGTACATTACTTACATCTAAATCATCTTGCCTTTGTAGTGCATTCACAACATCATTTACATTAGCCAAACTTTCTTTTCCTTTTTTCATTTCTTCACAAATTGATTTTAAATCATTCTTTATTTCTAAGTGACTTTGTTTCATATCATTTATAGCATCCTGTTGCGAATGTACTACATCAGTCATAGTCTTAATTTTAGGAATTACAATTTGTTCTACAGTTTCATTAATAATGTCTTTCCATACTACCTCAATCTCTTTCCTTAATTCCTCAGTTATTTCTGCTTTTACATTTGTAATCTTACAGTCTACACTTGCATTACATTCTGTTATTTCATCTCTACATCTAGCAATTTCTTCTTCTAATACAATCTTATTTTCTCTCATTTCCGATTCTATTTTTCCCATCCTATCTCCTATGATTTCTATCCTAGCTTCTAAGGCTTCCTTTGTCTCATTTAAGTTTTTATGTACTAATTTTAAATTAGTTTCCATTACTTTCATATTTTCTTTACACTCCTGTCTTCCTAATTCTATTTTCTGTTCTAAGTTCTCTCTTCCTAATTCTATTTTCTGTTCTAAGTGCTTTCTCACTTCCTCCACTTTCTGTCCTATATCTTTTTTATTTTGTTCTAAATCCTGTCTTATCTCTTTTTTATTATTTTCTAAGTCCTGTCTCACTGCTTCTATTTTCTGACTCAATTCTACGTTATTTTGTTCCATTTTCTGACCTAAACTTTGTTCTATGCCCTGCTTTAATTCTACCTTATTTTGTTCCATTCTCTGACCTAAACTTTGTTCTAGTCTTTCAAACATGATCATTAATAACCTTTGGTCTTTTCCTATTGCTACCCGTTCCTCACTTTCTGGTTCTGTCTGATAGCTAGGCCTATCTGCCCCTTCCCCTACTCCTGTTACTAGATCTCTCTCTTTTTGCGACATTTTAGTTTCTTTATTCAGTTCACTTTGGCTTAAAAGTCCTACTATTTTGCCGCTTTGCAGTAACATAAAAATAAAAATAAACCGGATGTGAAAATAAAAATTTTTCGTCCTACTTTTTTTTCTCGTTGATTTATCCAGTTGCGTGCGTCTCCTGGATGGTTGGCTTCGCTAGACGATCTCAGATGTTTTCTCGCGTTGATTATCCGTTCATCGGTGTTCTGATGTAGTAGATTTCAAACGATGGTCTAATGGCGTCTTCTTTCTTTTTGGCGCGAAGATATGGCGTCACTTGGTATTTCGCGTTAGTTCATTTCCCGTAGATTTCCATTCCATCCAAAATTCGTGTTCCACGTTGGGCAAGCCATTTGGTGCAGTTTTTATTGAAGCGTTGTTTCACGTTTGAGCGATGAGGCTCTTATTTCTCTCAGGGCGTGGTAACGGATGGAATGAAAAATCACACGATGTTTCTTCACCACAATGTATTATTTTATTAACACTTTTTCTCTATTTTACATTTAAATAAATCCTCTTAGCACCGTTTTAAATTATTTAACCCTTTCCACTTTTTGAAAAAGTGGAACAAAAGCTTGATGAAAGTCTGGTAAACGTTCTACAATGTTCACACGCTACCTAAATACGTCCTATCGTCTTGGACACGTAGACGCTAGTAAAAAAAAAAAAAAGTTATGCGTCATCTCACGTGATACTACCTTTCTTGTATACATCCACGCATGTGTCCATCAAATAGTTCCCATATTGTTAGGGAAGCGATCTTTAGCTATCCTGATTTTGCTTTTATTATTGAACACATATAATTCTAATATTTATACATGTATATTAAAATTAAATATGGAAATATTTATGATGTCTTTAAACAAACTTAGTTGTTCGTAACAATGAACATTAGTAACACGTTTTCGTCATTTAACCATTTCATACCAACATCAAAAAACAAATTACACTCTTAACAAATATTCACATAAACAATTTTCTTTTGGGGCCTTCTAATATTCTGTCTCAAGTTTTACAGAAGTTTGTTAAAAAAATTGGTCTTCAAATGATGCAAATCTTTTATAAAGAATAATAGTAACAATTTGTTTTCCTCTGGTTCCTAGTAATAAAAGTATCTCATCCCTGAGTGGCCATGTTTGTAGTTAAAGCAAGTTTTCAATTCTTTACCATTATTAAACATGCTAGAAATGTCAAAAGCATTTTCGTAAAGCAAATTGTAATAATTCTGATTTGTAGTAATTCTAATAATTATGTTGTTAGCTAATGCTGGATTTCTGACAATGAAGTCATTAGTCCTCTTGCTCTTCAATATTTTTCACTGATGGATGGGGCCCTAGAAGTGGCCGGGCATATTTGAAGGTGATCTCGATCCATTTCCTCTTGCAGATCACATAAAGGACAGAGTGGTGAAGAATATATCCCAATTCTGTTTAAATGTTTTGCCAGACAATCATGTCCTGTAATCAACCTGAAGATTGCAACTGCTGTTTTTCGAGGATACTCAGGAATTACTGTTTGAATGTTTGGTAGTTCCCATCTTTTATTTTTTGATTTTTCATAGTAATATTTTGCAATAATTTTTTTGAATTCAGAGTTGACTAATCTTTTAGCTGCATAAAATGGTAGATTAACTATAGATTTTTGTACACCGCTGGTACCCTTTTTTGCAAGAAAATCAGCCTTCTCATTACCACTCAGTCCACAGTGAGCTGGTATCAATTGGAAGACTAGGTGTTTTTGAAGTGCTGTTAGATGGGTAAGGATTTTCCAACACTCTATAATTGTTTGGTTTTTTGGTGACAACTTGGAAGTAATTGCTGTAATTGCTGCCCTGGAATCTGAGAGAATAACTGCTTGCTGAAAATGTGAAATTCTGTACAAAAGATTTTGTAGGGCCATTCGAATTGCTTCAATTTCTCCATCAAACTTAGTAGTTCCATAACTTAAAGATTTGTAATAGGAAAAGAGGTGACATGTGACTCCAGCACCTGCTCCATCTTGGTTTGATATCAATGATCCATCAGTATAAATATGGAGCCATTCATGTTCTGGAAATCTGGTATGGATTGTCTCTAATGCCAATAATTTTAGAACACTACTTGGAGTATCACTTTTCTTAACTTCTTCTGTCAGGTGTAAATATGTGATGTCTAATGTTTGTGTCGGATTGATTTTAGATATGAAGTCTTCCTTTGAATAAGGAAGGTGTACATTCTTCTTGACGTCTTGAATTTTGGAAAGAAAGCTCTCCTGAGTCTTTAGTGTATGTGTAAAATTTCTCTTGTTCCATGTATTGAATGGGAGCCTGATCAACTTTTCGTGTTGAATAAGAGCCGCTTTTTCTATTTCATATTCAATGGGGTATTGGTTGGTTAGTATTTCCATAGCTGGTATTGGTATGGTTTTGATAGCACCTGTAATTAGTCTCAAACTTTGGTTTTGAAAGATTTGAATTTTTTTTGTATTAGCTGTTATAAGAACTTCACTGCAGTAAGTAAATAATGGCTTTATATATACATTGTATGTTGTGTTAAGAATTGCTCTGGAACATCCCCACTTCATTCCTGTTAGACGTTTTAACAGTGAAAGGCGCCTTTCTGCTCTTTGTATTACATTTTGTATTTGTTTGGTCCATGTAAGTTTGGTATCAAATGTAACTCCTAAATACTTTGCTTCCTTTGTTTCTGGTAATTGTTGACCCTCAAAATTTAGTTTTATTTTTAGTGGTTTTTTTCTTAGTGAAAAGATTTGGTAGTTTGAATTTGTTGTATTAACAGTCATTAAATTTTCTTTGTCCACCTTTGTAAGTTGGTTAAGGATTGTTGCATGGTTTTTTCTAGTTCTGTACTTTTGCTTTTTGGTTTTGAAGTCCACATTACTAAGTCATCAGCAAATAGTGCACACTTCACACCTGATTCTTGTATTTGTTGTGGCAGATCGTTAATAAATATATTAAAAAGTGTAGTGCTGAGCACTGCACCTTGTGGTAAGCCATGGTGTACTTGTTTGTATTTAGATGTATTTCTTCCATATCTGGTAGCAATAAAGCATTGTGTTAGGAAATGACATAGCCACGAAAACATTGGACCTTGTATCCCTATTTTTTTTACTTTCTTTAGTAGTTTTGTTCTGCATATAGAATCATGTGCACTTTGAAAATCAAGGAGTCTTTGATTTCTTGATTGAGAAGTAAGACTTGTTCATTTGTAGAGTGAAACTCTCTGAATCCAGCTTGACATGGGGATATTAAATTTTGAGATTCTAGAAACCAATTTAACCTGTTTGACACCATTCTTTCCATCACTTTTGCTATTATGCTAGTAAGTGCTATTGGTCTATAATTTATTTCTGATGCTGTTTTATCTTTCTTCAAGAGTGGGACAGTTATTGCTCTTCGCCATTCAGCAGGTACAGTGGTTTTCCAGGATGGATTGTAGAGTTTTAGTAGTTGTTTTGCTGTTTTACCAAGGTTTTTTATAAACTCTGGATGTATGTGATCTGGTCCAGGAGACTTTTTGTTTTTTAGATTATTTATTGCCATGTTCAGTTCTTGCATATTAAAATTTTGAAAGAAGATATTGCATTGAGTGCGAGGATCACATTTTGTTTCTTGTTTCAAATCTTTCTTAAATTCTTTACGTTCCTTTTTATTATTTTTTGTTACTTTATGTGAAGTACCTGGGCGACCGAGCTTTCCTCGGGATTTTTTGCCTCTGTTTTTGTGAAATCTTGTTTTTTGTGGGAGAAGATACTTATTTAGATAAACCTGAAAGGCAAAACTTTAACTAAATAACAATTTTTGTCGCAATTTTTAAGAGACATTTCCGAGATAAAAGAGATATAGAAATATATACACATATTTCATAAACACCATCATTTCAGCTGTAAAACGTCTACCGCTGTACGCAAGCTTCCCCCAGAGATATCCACCCAGTTTGAGGGTTTCGTCCAGCATTTGTTACATTATGGAGTTCAGTTCTTTGCTGCTACGATTGACTCCAGGGCGTTAGCACATTGGCCAAGGACTTTCATCTTTCGTTCGAGTTCTTCCATGGCTTCCTTAACCCCGGCCAGTCGCACGTTAGTATTCTCCGATAAATCTATCTTCATATTGGACATTCCCACCTTCATCTTTTCCATTTCAGAGTTTACATTTTCAATGTGGCTTCCGTTTTTGTTTCCATTTTGTCCATTTTTGTTCCCATATTTTCTATTCCGTAGTTAACATTTTTCCAATTAGGTTTTCATATTTGTTTCCTCTGCCTCGTTTCGGAATTCATTTCATTTCCCATTATGTTCATCTTCATTTGTTTCACCAACTGTTCCGTATCGTGCTTTTCGTCGCACTCCTGACACCAACTGAGATAAAAAAAATTAATTAATTATTAAATCTGACCTTATATAAAGGTTTGCCATGTGACACAGAATAGCTTTCATGTGTTTGAAATGAATACATAAAGAGGTTAATAAAAAAACAACAAAAAAACAAAGTTTTTGTTAGTATATGGCACAGTTAAATGATTATTTTATATTTTAGTACTTTCAAATTTAAATGTTATGGTTTCCATACAAATGATTTCGGCATATTGCCACAGAGTATTTTATTGTCGTTAGGACAATGTCGTCCTGTAGCTGTTTAGGGTGCTTATATTGTTGTCTCCATTGCACAAATGATTTTGGTATTGTGCCCCTTGCTCCGAAGAATAGGCCTGTGACCACGATGTTGCTGATATTATATGAGGCACTGAAGAATGGAATTGTGGGCTCATATATTTTCTTCTTTTCACGATCCACTTCTGCTGGCTGGTCAGCCACACAGTGTACTTCTTCGTGGACTTCTAATCCTGTGCTTCGCAAAGCATTGGCAAGCAGAGTTCTTATGGTGTTGTGACGCTTTATTCGCAGCAACTCTCCCTGAGGACAATTCCCGAGTACATGCGGTAAAGTTTCTATCTCACTGCAGTGTCTGCAGTGGCTTGTACTTGTGGAGCGTCCCAGAAGTGAACGTACTGGAACCACCATAGCTGTCATCTTCAACATGTCACGCCATTCTGAGCTGGATAATCCATTAGGTTTCAAAATCCAAGTGTTGGCAGCAGGAACTTCGCCAAAGAGTGCCACTCCTCTTCCTTTCTGAGGGTAGGCACACCAGGCTTCAAACTCCTGGCGTCTTAGTTTCTCCCTAAGTTGTTTAACGGAGTTTGTGGAGGACTCCTCTGGTATATGTAACTCT
Organism: Tenodera sinensis; assembly: GCA_030765045.1. Classification (NCBI taxonomy): domain Eukaryota; kingdom Metazoa; phylum Arthropoda; class Insecta; order Mantodea; family Mantidae; genus Tenodera; species Tenodera sinensis. Next base: position 136,728,042 of record CM060967.1, on the reverse strand, counting down.
GTGAGGCATCGAGTTCTTATGGCTGCAAAATTGCAAACAACGTTTACATGTTCATCGTCTAGATTTTCAAGTTTGGTGTTAATATTTAATTGTTGAAGATAAGCTTCCCAAGTTGCACGTATTATTGATAATCCCTTAAACTTTGTGCTGGTGTACAGCATACTGTTACTTTTTTAACTATGTATTTCTTTGCTTTTTATTAAAACACCGGAGCGATGCTAAGCAAAAGCAGTGTTGAACAATAACAAATACTACAAGAAGAAAAGCTGGTTGATAAAGCCATGTGAATGTACTGCGCACTTCTGTTTCAGTCACATAGAAAATAGTATGAATTGTTCGTAATTGTTCGTCGAAGCGGGAATAGTTAAAGAAATGTGATTGTGTTTAGTAAAAGAAAAATGAGTAGAAAAACCGTGTGAATGTTATACATTACACTTATATTTCAAGTGTATGGAAAAATACATGGATTGTTTGTAGAAGAGTAGTATGTTAGGTAAAAGAAAAGGGAATAGAGAAAACCATGTGAACGTAATACGTTGCGTGGTAAAATGGATTGCATAAAAACCTTCGCCATGAAAACAATTAAATATGTCACTTTTCATGGCGATCGGTCAACCTGTTATGGAATTTACTCGCTCTTCAACATACGATATGTATAGGCGTTGGTATGTATAGAGTTGATAAACGATAGGGAATAACATGTGAATTGTTACGTAAAATAAAAGTGAGTAGAGAAAATAGTATGAATGTAATACGTTGTATTTCTGTTTCAAACATATAGCAAATTGTATGAATTGTATGTTGAAGGGCGAGTAGCGAAAGAAGACGGATTGTGTCTCGTAAAGGAAGAATCAGTAACGGAAATCATGTGAATGTAATACGTTGCATTTATATTTCAATCATAGAATATTATATGAATTGTATGTTGAAGGGCAAACAGAGGATACATGAATGTGTTAAGTAAAAGAAAAGCGAGTAGAAAACCATTTGAAAGTAATATATTGTGTAGTAAAGTTGTTGCCATAAAAACTTTCTCCATGAAAAAATACATATACGTACCGAATTTTGTGGTGATCGGTTAAGCGGTTTTTGAGATTAACAGTTAGAAGTTAGGTGGATATGGTTTATTACGGGTTTTTGAATATTTAATATGAATTGGTATAATAATTAATGTATTTTACAAACAACTAAGTTGTGTATATATAGGTAGATATATGTGGATGATATTGTTTGGAGAAGAGTGAGTAGAGAAAGGGATATGGATGTGTTACCTAAAACTGAATAGAGTAAACACTGTGAATGTAATATGCAGCATTTCTATTTCAAACTTCCAGAAAATTGTATGACTTATTTGTAGAAGAGTGAGCAGAGAAAGAGATGTGGATGTGTTACCTATAAGTGAGTAAACACTGGAATGTAATATGCAGCGTTTCTATTTCAAACATGCACAAAATTGTATGACTTATTTCTAGAAGAGAGAGTAGAGAAAGATATATGAATGTGTTACCCAAAAGCAAGCAGAGAAAACAGTGTCAATGTAATACGTAGCATTTCTATTTCAAACATGCACGAAATTGTATGACTTATTTTTAGAAGAATGAGTAGAGAGAGATGCGAATGTGTTACCTAAAAGTGAGTAGAGAAAACAGTATGAATGTAATATGTAGCATTTTTAGTTCAAACATACAGAAAATTGTATGACTTATTTGTAGAAGAGCGAGTATAGAAAGAGACGTAAATGTGTTACCTAAAAGTGAGAGGAGAAAACAGTGTGAATGTAATAGCATTTCTATTTCAAACATACAGAACATGGTATCACTTATTTTAAAAGTGGGGATAAAAATGCTGTTTATTGCGTAAAATCACTTTTTTATGGAAAATTGCTTATAGAAGAGTAAGTAGAGAAAGAGATATGAATGTGTTACCTAAAAGTGAGTAGAGAAACCACTGGGAATGTAATATGCAGCATCTCTATTTCAAACATACAGAAAATTGTATGACTTATTTGTAGAAGAGTAAGTAGAGAAAGAATGTGAATGTGTTACCTAAAAGTGAGAGGAGGAAACAGTGTGAATGTAATAGCATTTCTATTTCAAACATACAGAACATTGTATGACTTATTTTAAAAGTGGGTATAAAAATGTTTTTGGTTCAAAATCACGTTTTTATGGAGAATTGTTTATAGAAGAGTGAATAGAGAAAGAGATGTGAATGTGTTACCTAAAAGTGAGTAGAGAAAACACTGAGAATGTAATATGCCTGTGTACAAAAAGTTAACCAAATCTTTAGAGCCGTTCCTGAAAAACTGGGAATATAAACAAGAATTGCTCTGTAGCAGCGAGAATAAAAAATATTTTTCATGTAAAATCGCGTTTTTTCGGGAATTACACCTATATAGATGAACTTGAAAAGCAAAACCCTATCTGAATACAAAATTTGATCGAAATCGTTAGAGCCGTTTCCAAGTTTGGTGGAATAAATATATATATATATATATACATACAAGAATTGCTCATTTAAATATATAAGATTAGCATAATATTTATTGAATGTTTCGGTTATGGCTGGATCATTTGTTAATATTTTGTTGTTGTGTATGTTAGGTGTGCTGTTGTTTTCTTTCCTGTCCCTGAAATTTTTTATGAACTTATGGGCTTTGTTACCATCTGTCCTATAATCCATTTTTTCTAAGAAATTATTAAAGTGATTCTTTTTAGCAGTATTAATTTCTTTTTTTAGTGAGGCACATTTCTTCCGCCATATTTGTGTATCCGATATGTTTTTTTGTTTGTTCAGCTGTATTTCTAGCTATATCCCTTTGCTTTTTCAGTTCTTCTAACTGGGGGTTCCAAAAGGGTTTGAAATTAATTCTTCCACGAGGAATATGTTTTTTTGCGGTTTCTAGGATGACTTTACAAAAATTTTTGTTCAAATGATCTGGTTGGTCATGTAGCTGTGAGTTTGTTTGTTCTTTAAATTTGTTCCAGTTCAGTTTTATATTTCTTCCAATCTGCTTTTTTGAAGTTCCAATACAGATTCGTGTGACATGGACTGTTATTTATATTATCTAGTTTTATTTCAGCAATTACTGCTCTGTGACCAGAACTTGGATCTTCTATTACTTGTTTTTTAATTTTTGAAACAATATCTGTTGTAGCTAACAAGAGGTCTGGGTTACTGCCTGCTCCAGAGTAATGTATGAAGGTTGTGGGATCTTCTTTACTACAAATCAGTTCAAAAGTTGTGGTATTCAAAAATTCTTCCACTATCTTCCCTGTAGAATCCACATTTTTATAACCCCATCTTTTGGAATGGGCATTGAAATCCCCAATTATGATTGTTTTATTTAATTGGTCAATAAGTGAGAGATCTGGTTCATTCCTGGGAGGATTGTAAATACTGTAGACATGTAGATGTGTTTTGTTATCCCAAAAATTTAGCTTTATTAATTCACTTTTATCTGTGTTATCCATTTCTTTAACAATTTCAAAGGAGGATTTAATACCCTTTTTGACTCCAACTAATATTCCACTACTTATCTGTCTATTTTTGGGTAGTAGGTGTAGCAGAAAACCAGTAAAATTGAAGTATTTAAGTTGATCATTTGTTAGATTTGCTTCTTCTATGAAAAATATATCTATGCCATAGTCAAATACAATTTTATTGAGTTCTACTCTTTTTGCTTGGGTGAGACCACCTGCGTTCCATTGTAGAAGTCTGATGTTAGATCTTCTATTAATATAATGTTTTAGTTCTCAAGAAGTAGTCCCCGCTCGGAGATCCGAATGGGGGACTATTTTAACTCCGGAACATTTTACCCCTCGAGTCATATTTCATAATTTGATATTGAAGAGAGCAATAGCAGTAATAGTAACCGCTTTTTAGAGAGCACCATATTTTTATGTTTTGGCGTTCACATCGCTCTCTCACAACCCCCAGAATGTCTGGAGGACCACACCTGTCGTTGGTTTACGGGTCTCACCGACCTGACCGGGAGAATTATCAAAATAAATTCACCGACCATATCCTCTGATGACCATATCCTCTGATTACCAATCAGAGGACGTATTACATGCCATGACAGGTCAGCATGTTAGGGGTTAATATTTTAGAGAATTGGAGAGGTTGGAAAAATAAAGACTCCCTAGCCCTTGAGAACCTTAATAGCATCGGGGTCAGAAGAGAACAAGAGATGACCAAGGTAAGGTCAAACAGAAAAGTTACAGTGTGGAGCAAAACACCAGTAAGTGAAAGTAATGTTCTGCTCAGCTTGGGTACCTTGTGGTTGCTATTCACATATCCCCTAGATGGAGACCCCTGAGAGATCTTTAAAAAAGTATATACATTGAGGTAGTGTGATTATCGTTTTAATATTTCATGACTTTTAACAAAATAGAGCAAGGGTGATTCCCTAAAATGTATAGGTTTTTATAGCAGGTTTTAAAAAACAATTATACCCGCTTTTTACCTTAAAGGACCGTAGCTGGTCATTTTGACCGGTGCAATTATTTCGCAAGTGTTGTAACTAAATAGTGGTAACAATGTATTCGAAAGCTATCCAAGGCTTTCGGTCATTGTTGTTGTTCAGTTTAATAATGTTTAGCGCTAGAGTAGATGTGTCATAACAATGATAACAATGTGGTCTGAAAATAATCCAATAATCCATTGTGGAAGCTTAGTTTGAAAAAGTTTAGCTCCACAGTAGACGTGTTTTAGAAGTTGTGTCAATACAGTGAATGGTAAAATATTTTTGAGGCCATACTGTATCATTGCCATGTCACATCATAATTACCACCATAAGTATCTTCGAGGAGATGAAATGTTGAATTATTTCCATAGTTTCCCAGACAATGAGTCAGGAGAGAACATATTTAGTGATGATGAATTATGCAAAAATGGTGATGTTGAACATATTCCTCATCAATTGGATAAAAGCGAATCGTCGGAATTGGACGTTGGTGATAATACAATGATTGAAGAACCTGTACAGGAACAGGAAAATGACCGCACTGTTGCACAACCACATGACCCTGTCCCATGCAAGAGAGGCAGATACAATCGAGGACGTCGAGCTCCACAAGAAATAAACTTTCCAACTGTGGGAAGTAACGAGTCTGCTGTTGATGGCACAATGTGGACAAGAATTGAACCGGGAAATACACCTGGTAGACGCGGGCATCACAATGTTCTGACAGAAAGGCCCAGTCCTACAGATTATGCAAAGAAACTGATAGTGAGTGGAAACTACGCCAGCGCATGGCGAGCATTGATGGATGCTAACATTCTCCAGAATGTAAAAAAATGCACCAAGATAAGGGCCCGTGAAGACCTTCAGGACAATTCTTGGACTCTTGAGCTAGACCAACTTGAAGCAGCTGTAGCCATTTGTAATAATTATAATATTACTATATAATTATAGTAATAATTATAATTATTACTATAATTACAATAATTTTAATCATAGTTGTGAGTCCATTCAGATCTACCTGCTCTTTTATTATGCAATAAGTTAGCCTTAAAAAAGGCTGTTTTTGCAAAATAGCTGAAGAAACAAAAGAGAGAATAAAGAAAATGGACTAATTAGGGATAAATGTGGAAATCGTTAGGAGTAAAGCGAGGGAAGAGACTTGGAAGGAGTGTGAATGTGCCTATGTATTAAAAGAATGATGTTCGTATCTATGTCAGCTCTGTTCATGCATTGCCAATTACCAATTGCTGCGTTGTGCAAATTATGTGCTACTACCACTGGCTACTTTAATTCCTAATGCATTGGCACCTTGTGTTACACTTTCCCTAAGCCGGTATATGGCAACATTACCCATTTTTTTCTTATCTTAGTGTGAGGAAAACAAACTATATGCTTTATTTCCAGTTCTGTATTTGTGATCAGTCATCTAACTTCTATAGCTATAACATATTTTAAAATTTATTTAATTTAAAATTTGGAATTTCCTTTATAGATCTGGTGGATCCTCACAAGCGCCAAATCGTCGTCGAGTGGGCCGACCTCGTAAGAACATAGAGACATCAACCCCAGAAAAGAATCCGCTTCTAGCTGCAGTAGGTGAAAACTCAGAACTTTCGCAGAACAGCTCTTTGATATCTTCTTCTCCATTACCTTGCTCAGAAAGCTTTAGAGTGTACAGAAGTGGAGGAGGTAAGTTCTTAAGGTCATTGTTGCTTGTATTTGTTAAGTCTCTGTCTCTCTCTTTTATTTCAGCAGTGTTCAAATGAATAGGTCATACCAGTCAATTAATGCAAGTGAGTTTGGGAGTCTGCTATTGGATAATTCATTCAGAGTTGAGTAGAAACTATGAATTAAGACTTCACTAGATACTTGATTGAGTGTGAATTACCAAAATTCTGCATGAACTTTCAAAGAAAGGGAATGGAATATATTCTTTTACTTCTTGTGTGCATTAAATAATAAAAGTTATATGAGGATGGTTTAAAAAGTTCTCGGAACGGAATAGAAAAAAAGTACTTAAATCGCTGAAACTTTTCTTTTTCAATGTGGTCTCTTTGTAGATTAATGCACTTGATCCAGCAATGCTCCAATGCCTTGATCCCATTCTCGAAATGAGATTCCTCCAGGCCTGCAAAATAGTTGTGAACTCCCGACTATCACCTCTTCAGTTGAAGTGAATCTTCTTCCACCAAGGAAAATGTTCAGCTTCAGGAAGAGATGCAAGTGTGACAGAGCCTTATTAGGTGAATAAGGTGGGTGTGGCAACAATTCATGCCTTAATTCGTGTAATTTTGCCATGGCGATGACACATGATTGCTGGCATGCATTGTCTTGATGGAAGATGACTTTCTTCCTTGCTAAACCTGACCTTTTTCACATATCTTTCATTGTTATTGTTTCAGAAGGTTAGCATAGTATTCTCTAATAATTGTTTGCCCAGTGGGGAAATAATCTACAAAAATCCCCTTCACATCGATGCCATGACCGTTCCTGCCAAAAGAATTATCTTTGCTTTCTTTAGGGGTGGAGAATCAGCATATTTCCACTACTTTGAATGTTATTTTGTCTCTGGGGTATAGTAGTTGATCCAAGTTTCATCTGTGGTCACAAACCGGCGCAAAAAATGTTCGTTTCTCTTAAAATGTGCCAAGCATTGTTACAATATTTCCATTCTCATGCACTTTTGATCCAGAGTTAAGAGTTGCAGCACCCATCGTGCAGATAACTTTTTCATACCTAATTCTTCAGTTAAAATGTGATATACCCTTTCAAATGGCATCTGGCAAGCTTGAGCAATTTCTCCCACTTTCAATCGACAATTCTTCATGACCATTTTGTGCATTTTTGCAATAGTTTCTGGGGTAGTGACACATCTTGTGCGACCATTGCGCAGATCATCATCTAAGCTCTCCCAACCAAATTTAAATTCGTTTGTCCACTTAACAACTTTTGAATATGAAAGAGCAGGGTTCCCCAGTGTATTCTGGAAATAGGCATGAATGTTCTTTGTTTTTATACCTTTCTTTACAAAGTACTTAATCACTGCTTGAATCTAGATCTTTTTTTTCCATCTTCACAGATCACTACATGGTAACAACAGTAGAGACACGTCACTGCCACAGCTCTCTTCCAAGAGCACTGATGTGACACATGTTTACAGGCAAGAGTCAAATGATTATCACGTGAACAAATCATTGCACTAGTGCTGACCCATCGTGGTGATTCCAACATTTTTGAGAAGCATGGTGAAGTGAATTCATAACAACTGAATCAAGAAACATTTGGAACTTCGCTAATTTATGTAATAAAAGCTTACTATTTCCAGGACATGTTTCAAAGGCAACTTAACTTCATACTCAGCTGTAATGGGCTGTGATTTATGTTCATCCTCTAGGGGCCATTTCCTTAGTATTATGAATTTAGTGATAAGATACAGTCCATTGAATGTATCAAAATTTACAAGTGAATCTTAATTGTTCACAATCCAGAAGTGCATCATCTGTTGGCACTTGGTTGTTTTTCTGAGGTTTTAATATTTGGCGTGCAGGTGATCTAATGCCATTCCCTTTTGTCAAGTATCTTTGTATAGTAACTCAAAATTCTCACAAGGGCTTTGAGTTCATTGTTTTCACAAGAGATCGTGCGGTTTGAATTTTGCACTCTTTGTGCTTCTTTTGCTTTGGTGTTATTTCTATTGGCTGCATGGGTTGGTGGCTGGTGTTGATGTTGAGTTCTGGGTTGGAAGGAGACTGGGTGGTTTTGGCTTGTTACAGTTGCAACAAGATTTGGATGACAAAAGGTGTTCCTGGTCCTTGAGTTTCTAGTACACTGGTTGAAAGCAGTGTCATTGCAACAGTGTGACTGCAGTAGGATAATCTCTTTTTGGACCTTTTAAAATCTTTTAGATTTTGCTTAATTTGGTGGAGTCTTGGTACTGTGTGTATGTTATTTTAACAGTGGTTTCCCTAAGAGGTAGAATCAGGACTGACAAATTCAATGCCATAGCTGGTATTTGAACCACAGGTCTTCTGTTTCCCACGCGGCTGCTGTAACCACTGAGCTGACATGGGAACTAGCCACTATGACATTAAATTATCCAACTGATTCGTATCTTCCTGGTAGACCACAAGGATTCTCACATCTGAGATAAATACCCCAAGGGCAACTTACAAATCCAGATTCATACAAGAAGTCGATAAATTAGAGAAAAAAATAGAAATACCAACACAAAGAGAAAATCTCGTCACTTGCATCAACTCTACTGAGACTATTACAATTGAGCATCAGTTAAATCGAAAATATGAAATCAATAAAAAAAATCTGATGTTGCACTCTCATGACTTTCTCTATTCTTGTACTAATCATTCTTACAAACTCTTATTAGCGATAGTCAAGTCTTTTGAAGCTGGTCACTATCTGTTGTTGTTAGCTAATGCTGGATTTCTGACAATGAAGTCATTAATCCTCTTGCTCTCCAATATTTTTCACTGATGGATGGGGCACTAGAAGTGGCCGGGCATATTTGAAGGTGGTCTCGATCCATTTCCCCTTGCAGATCACATAGAGGACAGAGTGGTGAAGAATATATCCCAATTCTGTTTAAATGTTTTGCCAGACAATCATGTCCTGTAATCAACCTGAAGGTTGCAACTGCTGTTTTTCGAGGATACTCAGGAATTACTGTTTGAATGTTTGGTAGTTCCCATCTTTTATTTTTTGATTTTTCATAGTAATATTTTGCAATAATTTTTTTGAATTCAGAGTTGACTAATCTTTTAGCTGCATAAAATGGTAGATTAACTATAGATTTTTGTACACCGCTGGTACCCTTTTTTGCAAGAAAATCAGCTTTCTCATTACCACTCAGTCCACAGTGAGCTGGTATCCATTGGAAGACTAAGTGTTTTTGAAGTACTGTTAGATGGGTAAGGATTTTCCAACACTATAATTGTTTGGTTTTTTGGTGACAACTTGGAAGTAATTGCTATAATTCCTGCCCTGGAATCTGAGAGAATAACTGCTTGCTGAAAATGTGAAATTCTGTACAAAAGATTTTGTAGGGCCATTCGAATTGCTTCAATTTCTCCATCAAAGTTAGTAGTTCCATAACTTAAAGATTTGTAATAGGAAAAGAGGTGACATGTGACTCCAGCACCTGCTCCATCTTGGTTTGATATCAATGATCCATCAGTATAAATATGGAGCCACTCATGTTCTGGAAATCTAGTATGGATTGTCTCTAATGCCAATAATTTTAGAACACTAGTTGGAGTATCACTTTTTTTAACTTCTTCTGTCAGGTGTAAATAATATGTGATGTCTAATGTATGTGTTGGATTGACTTTAGACATGAAGTTTTCCTTTGAATTAGGAAGGTCTACATCCTTCTTGATGTCTTGAGTTTTGGAAAGAAAGCTCTCCTGAGTCTTTAGTGTATGTGTAAAATTTCTCTTGTGCCATGTATTGAATGGGAGTCTGATCAACTTTTCGTGTTGAATAAGAGCTGCTTTTTCTATTTCATATTCAATGGGGTATTGGTTGGTTAGTATTTCCATAGCTGCTATTGGTGTGGTTTTGATAGCACCTGTAATTAATCTCAGACTTTGGTTTTGAAAGATTTGAATTTTTTTTTGTTTGCTGTTACAAGAACTTCGCTGCAGTAAGTAAATAATGGCTTTATATATACATTGTATGTTGTGTTAAGAGTTGCTCTGGAACATCCCCACTTCATTCCTGTTAGACGTTTTAACAGTGAAAGGCGCCTTTCTGCTCTTTGTATTACATTTTCTATTTGTTTGGTCCATGTAAGTTTAGTATCAAATGTAACTCCTAAATACTTTGCTTCCTTTGTTTCTGGTAATTGTTGACCCTCAAAATTTAGTTTTTTTCTTAGTGAAAAGATTTGGTAGTTTGATTTTGTTGCATTAACAGTCATTAAATTTTCTTTGGTCCACCTTTGTAAGTTGGTTAAGGATTGTTGCATGGTTTTTTCTAGTTCTGTACTTTTGCTTTTTGGTTTTGTAGTCCACATTACTAAGTCATCACCAAATAGTGCACACTTCACACCTGATTCTTGTATTTGTTGTGGCAGATCGTTAATAAATATATTAAAAAGTGTAGTGCTGAGCACTGCGCCTTGTGGTAAGCCACGGTGTACTTGTTTGTATTTAGATATATTTCTTCCATATCTGGTTGCAATAAAGCATTGTGTTAGGAAATGACATAGCCATGAAAACATTGGACCTTGTATCCCTATTTTTTTTACTTTCTTTAATAGTTTTGTTCTGCATATAGAATTGGTGCTGTTTTTTATAATTAAAATGTGCTTTGGATTGAGCAATGAGACTATTATTTCTCTCCAGGCGTGGTACTAAGTGGAATGAATAAACACTCAATGTAACTTCACTTTAAATCACTTTATTAACAGTTTTTTCGTCGTTACAATTGAATTATCTTTCGTCACACCTATTTATATTTCTTTGATAGTCTTTCCACTTTTCTAAAGTCTTTTCTACTCACATCTATGTGCGTTATAGAGACACGTCTTCATATCTCAAACATACAGACGCTATTAACAATTCCAGCGCCACTTTACATGATGCTATCTTTGTTGTATACATCTGCATATGCGTTCATCAAATAGTTCCCGTATTGTTAGGGAAGCGATCTTTAGCTATTCTCCCTTCACTTTTAATATTAAATATATATAATTCTTTTATTTATACATATTAATTTTAAATGTGGAACTTAACATTTATGACGTTTTTAAACAAACTTAATTTTTTGTAACAATGAACAATAGCAACATGTTTTCGTTACTCAACTAATTCGTATCAACACCAAAAATAAATTACATTTGCAATAAATATTTACATAAATGATTTCCTTTTGGGGTCGTACAATATTCTGTCTCACATGCCCCTTGTTTTGTTTTTCAAGTTGTCACATACATTCACAATCTTGAAACACAATACAACACTTCTCCCTATTCCTCAGATACAATCGTTTTACTTTGTACAATACCTTTTTTTTTCTTTACAGTCTTCTTCGCTGTATGCTTTTGTCTTTTGCTTTGGCATGACACGGCATGTCTTTATAATTTTAACATATTCAGTTATTACACAACACAACACCAAGAATATTCCTAAGTTTTTACATTTGACATTGGCACAAATATTATTTAAGTGTATCCTGGTTTATTATGTGCCTTTTGACTTATGTTCTTTGTTATGAGGAGAGAAAAACAGGATACAAATCTTGAGCTAATGTTTATGATCATGTTTATGGCAATTTTACTCAGTTCTTTGTCTTCTTTGTCTTGCAAGCTTATCATGTATAGGCAGGTCGTTGAGCCAATTCTTAAACTCTGATGTTGCTAATAATACTATTATGACAGTGGGTTCTTATTCACTATTGTTTAGTTTGACATTTCTTTAAGCTTAACATTCTATATCCATCTTAATTTATGGGTATTGCTTTTCTGACTATGGTTTTTCTCACTCTACTGTCATCTCTTTATCTCTTATCTCTATGAGAGAAAAGTTCTATTTTTATAATTATTCTGCAACTATATTATGTTTCTTCTTAATTCACCCTCGATACCCTTGTGTCGAAAATATTCTCTCTTTGTCATCACAATTGATTCCTTTTTATTTTTGTCCGTGACATCCTTATGTCAAAAACAAATTTTTTTCGTTGCTATAATTCACTTCTCTAATGACGATCAGTATTCTCATCTGTCTTTGTTGACAATGCTCTCGGTGGTCATTATAGCCAATGACTGTTGATTTTCTTTCTTGTTGTATTTTCCAACCTGTATATAATTTTCTATAAGAAACCCATTAAAAATTATCATTCATCATCTCTACTGTTCCTGCCTTACATGTTTGTTGCCAAAGACTATTTGGTCCTTTCTTTGTATGGTTTTAATTTATTTTTATGGTATCTTCCTACCAACTTGCCTTTTGTATTCTGTAGCTCATATGTATGGTCACCCAGCTGTTTTGTTATGACCAGCGGTCCAGTATACAGTAGCTCCATTTTCCTAGATCTTTTTTCAGATGCCTTGGATGCTTTGTGCCTTCTTAGGAGCACCTTTTCTCCAATTTGTGGGGGACCATTTCCTGATGAACCTTTTTACTTTATTTCTCCCTTTTTCTGCTTTTTGCTGCGACCTCCTGAATCCCAATTGACATTTTTCCTTTTCTGTCAATTCCCTTTGAGCAGCCATCGTAGTGTCGATGTCAATTGTCAATCGCTTAGGTTTTGTGTTGGTCATCAATTCGATTGGGGCGAACTTAGTTGTGGTAATTTCCCTGGGTGTTAGTGGTGGTTGTTATTTCTGTATTCTGTGCAACATCCGCCCTATTTGGCATGTTTCCATCTACTTCCCACTGTCTTATGTTGCCCATGTTCCATTGGTTTCCACCCCTTTGGTGTGAACCACTGTTGCATGGCGGTCTACGGTTGTTCAAGTATTCTTTACAGAATCGTATGTGATTCACTTGATGGTTACGGTCTCCTGGTCTCCCACTGGTTAGACGCTGGCCTACTGATCCCAAGGTCGCGGGTTCAAATCCGGCCCAGATCGATGGTTTTTAAGTGTGCTTAAAAATGACAGCTCCATATCAGTAGATTTACTGGCATGTAAAAGAACTCCTGCGGGACAAAATTCCGGCACACCGACGACGCTGATGTGATCCTGGCAATTGACAGCGTCGTTAAACAACAAAATCATCTCACGATCATACGTATATGTTTTTGGTATCTCGATTCACCCCTTGGTATCGTGTCATAGTACTGTTGTCTTGTGTTCTCCATCCTTTCGCAATGATTATGTGGTTGTGGGAAATGGTGTGCCCCTCTTCCCCTGTCATGGGTGCTCCTAGTATTTCTATCTTCTCTCTCATTCTGGTTGTTTGTAGTCGTGCTTCTGTTTAAGACCGGTGAGTTTGGGTGACTGTTTCTATGTCTATGCTCATTAGGCCGACCATTTCGCGTTTCGAAGGCTGTTAGTAATTCTATCATGTCTGCAAAATCTACTGGCCTCGCAACAATTAATCCTGTTCTCACTGTGTCTGGGAAATGTCTTGTTATGCTGGTAATTAACTCTGCTTCCGACAGGTTAGGGTCTAATAGCTTCCCTTTGTTGGCTACTTTCATAAAATAATCAACTAGCGATAACCCTTTGGCCGGATCATATTTTCCAGTCGCTAACTCTACCCTTGTCTGGTTCTGCTTGGCTGGGCCCCAATACCTTGATAGGAATAAATTTCTGAATGAGCTATACGATTAATGACCAGCTAGTGTTAACCTTGGCCATTCTAATGCTTTGTTTTTCAAGCTTTTCTTGACTATCATCATCCTAAACTCATTTGGTATCCTTTTCACTTTAAAATACTCTTCCATCTCTTTAACAAAGAGTTTTGGATAATCTCCCTTCTCCTCGTCAAATGTAGGTGGTGTAATTTCATGTAGTATGCTGTTTGTGTAGCATGTGTTGTGTGTTGTGTCATTGTTTAATTGTGGACCTCTATCTCTATGTGGTGAGTCAACATTTTATACATTATTCAAATAACTTTCATCTTGAACATCACTAAATCATCATCATTTTGCCTTTGTAGTGCATTCACAACATCATTTACATTAGCCAAACTTTCTTTTCCTTTTCTCATTTCTTCACAAATTGATTTTAAATCATTCTTTATTTCTAAGTGACTTTGTTTCATATCATTCATAGTATCTTGTTGTGATTGTACTACATCAGCCATAGTCTTAATTTTAGGAATGACAATTTGTTCTACAGTTTCGTTAATAATTCCTTTCTTTACTACCTCAATTTCTTTCCTTAATTCCTCAGTTATTTCTACTTTTACATTTGTAATCTTACAGTCTACACTTGCATTACATTCTGTTATTTCATCTCTACATCTACCAATTTCTCCTTCTAATACAGGCAGCCTCAACTCACGTAAATACGGGCAGCGGGCAAAGTCAGCATATCTGTGCGTGCAAGCGGGCATTGTGTTACAGTTGTTTATCTGAGTGCACCAGCAACGGACGTGTGTAACTAGTGTGCAGTGGCGGTTCATGAAGTACAGAAATGGCAACATCTCTAATTGTGGCTACCTCATCTAATCCTCGCCCATCTTCCCCATATACTTTTTCCTCTGTTTGGGAACAACAGTATCTGTTCATAGACCTAGGGGATGCCGCGAAATGTTTAGTGTGTGGTAAGATTGTTCAAACAATTAAAAAGTATAACCTACAACGACATTACGCTGCTCATAGCAGTGAATACGACGGCTATAATGGAGTGGAACGTGACATGATGATACAGAAACTCAAAGACACTATGGCTACTGACAATGATACGGACCATAAAATAAGTGAATCGGCTGTACGTCTTAGCTATAATAGAATAATTATACAAACTATGGAATCTACATGTTTTCCATTATTTGTCACTCCTTTCGCCGTAGACGTCGAGAACGTTCCTACAGAGTTTCAATTAGAACTTATTGACCTGCAATATGATCGGGAAATGAAGGATTCCTCTGTTCATAAAAGAAACTAGATTGATTGTTATATAAACTTTCCTCAGTCCAGATTTCCACGACTACACAGATAAGCAGCTCACATATTAAGCATATTTGGCTCTACTTACCTCTGTGAACAATTCTTTTCACTAATGAAACACTGTAAACCGAGTCACAGAAGCCATTTATCTGACAGCAACTTGAAATGCAGTCTTCGTCTTTGTACTACAAAGACAATTACACCAAATATTTCACAGATAATAAGGGGGAAAAGGATACAAAAAAACTCGACGTCTGAATCAAAATTGAACTCACTTGGAAGTATTAAATATAATATAAGTGACAGATATAAGCTATGAAATGGTATGTTAAATTTGCTCTATTAAGCATCTAGGTAAATATATGTTTATTTCTCTTTGTATACTCAGTCAACACTCAATAAACGTTCAAAGCTTCCGATGTTGCAAATCTTAGTTATTCCGCCACTGACTGTTTTTCTATCTCCGTTGACCTTCATTTCTGCCCGCTTCCACACGCTCGGGCATCGGGCTATAAGATATGACGTCACAGTGCATCGAGTTGAGGCTGCCTGTTCTAATACAATCTTATTTTCTTTCATTTCCGATTCCAGTTTTCCCATCCTATCTCCTATGATTTCTATCCTAGCTTCTAAAGCTTCCTTTGTCTCATAAATCTAATCATGTGCCATGATGTACTTTTTATTCATGTATTAGCTTTTGACAATGCTCCATGCTTGTATTACAAGTTTTATGAGCAATAAATTTGAAATTTGAAATTATTAAGTTCTATTTTCTGCTCTAAGTTCTGTCTTCCTAATTCTATTTTCTGTTCTAAGACCTGTCTCACTTCCTCCAATTTCTCACCTATCTCTTCCTTATTCTGTTCTAGTTTCTGACCTATTTCTTTTTTATTATGCTCTAAGTCCTGTCTCACTCCTTCTATGTCCTGTCTCACTCCCTCCATTTTCTGACCTATACTTTGTTCTAATTTCTCAAACATGATCATTAGTAACCTTTGGTCTTTTCCTATTGCTACCTCTTCCTCACTTTCTGTTTCTATTTGATAACTAGGCTTATCTGCCCCTTCCCCTATTCCTGTTCCTACCGCTTTCTCTTTTTGCAACATTCTCGTTTTTTGTTTCAGTTCACTTGGGCTTAAAAGTCCTACTATTTTGCCACTTCGCAGTAAAATAAAAATAAAGTGAATGTAAAAATAAACATTTTTGGTCCTACTTTTTTCTCATCGATTTATTTCGTTACGTGCATCCCCTGGGTGGTTGGCTTCGCTAGACGATCTTTGATGTTCTCCACGTCAATGAGTATCCGTTTGTCGGCATTTTTAGGCACTTCCCCCGTTGATTTCAGCTTGGTGACGTCTCCTAAGTCTTAAATTTCAATGTATTGTCTAATGGCGTCTTCTTCCTTTTTGTTGCGAAGATTTGGCATCACTTGATATTTCGCGCCATTTGGTGCTGTTTTTTATAATTAAAATGTGCTTCAGATTGAGCAATGAGACTATTATTTCTCTCCGGGCATGGTACTAGGTGAAATGAATAAACACTCGATGTAACTTCACTATAAATCACTTAATTAACAGTTTTTTCGTCGTTACAATTGAATTATCTTTCATCACACCTATTTATATTTCTTTGATAGTCTTTCCACTTTTCTAAAGTCTTTTCTACTCACATCCACGCACGTTATAGAAACACGTCTTCACATCTCAAACATACAGACGCTATTAACAATTCCAGCGCCACTTTACATGATGCTATCTTTGTTGTATACATCCGCATATGCGTTCATCAAATAGTTCCCGTATTGTTAGGGAAGCGATCTTTAGCTATTCTCCCTTTGCTTTTAATATCAAATATATATAATTCTTTTATTTATACATATTAATTTTAAATGTGGAACTTAACATTTATGACGTTTTTAAACAAACTTAAGTTTTTGTAACAATGAACAATAGCAACATGTTTTCGTTACTCAACTAATTCGTATCAACACCAAAAATAAATTACATTTGCAATAAATATTTACATAAATGATTTCCTTTTGGGGTCTTACAATATTCTGTCTCAGAATCAATAATTTGGAAATCAATAAAAACTGATACATTATCTTCTCTCCTATTGAAGGAGTCTTTGATTTCTTGACTGAGAAGTAAGACTTGTTCATTTGTAGAGTGGAACTGTCTGAATCCAGCTTGACATGGGGATATTAAATTTTGTGATTCTAGAAACCAATTTAACCTGTTTGACACCATTCTTTCCATCACTTTTGCTATTATGCTAGTAAGAGCTATTGGTCTATAATTTTTTATTTCTGATGCCGTTTTGTCTTTCTTCAAGAGTGGGACAATTATTGCTTTTCGCCATTTAGCAGGTACAGTGGTTTTCCAGGATAGATTGTAGAGTTTCAGTAGTTGTTGTTTTGCTGTTTTACCAAGGTTTTTTATGTGATCTGGTCCAGGAGACTTTTTGTTTTTTACATTATTTATTGCAATGTTCAGTTCTTGCATATTAAAATTTTGAAAAAAGATATTGCACTGAGTGTTAGGATCACATTCTCTTTCTTGTTTCAAATCTTTCTTAAATTCTTTACGTTCCTTTTTATTATTTCTTGTTACTTTATGTGAATTAGCATAATATTTATTGAATGTTTTGGCTATGACTGCATCATTTACTAATATGTTATTGTTGTGTATGATAGGTGTGCTGTTGTATGTAAGATTTGAAGCTTTCACGGCGAACGTTATTGATCAATGCTTCACGGGTGATCAGCCATGTTAAATTTAAGAAGGTCGAGCTTTCGGCCATTTTATACTCAATGGCCATCTTCAGGACTAAAAAGATGAAAAAGTCTCCTCAGTTTTCCAAATATATACTATGGTTTGGAGGATGTGGGTTGTATTGTCCTAGCCAATGCGCGAGTGATGGTTTGTGATTGGGCCTGCTGTTGTGAGGTATGTGAACCACTTGGGCTTAAGGTCCCAGGAATATACAGGATTCCTTGCGAGTGTGGGAAGGTGTATGTGGGTCAAACAGGACGCACGATAGAGGAAAGATGCAAAGAACATCAACGGAACATCAGACTTCTCCAGCCGGAAAAATCAGCAGTAGCCCAACATTACATAGAACAGGTCCACAAAATAAACTTCCAAGACACGAAAGTTCTAGAACACGCAGAAAATTACTGGGCAGACTCATCAAGGAGGCCATCCACATCAAATTACACCCCAACAATTACAACAGAGATGGCGGACTTAAACTAAATTCCGCGTGGACAATAGCCATGAGAAACACCTACAGAAACAGCAACACCATGGACCCTGAACACAGTACTTTTTTATTTTATTAGTATTATTTTATGGTGGAGGTGAAAAACCCATTACAGGCGAAGGCTGACATGCTGAGGCCAATAGTGTGAGGGTCCCTGCGCCCTGAAGGGGGAGGGTTACTCACTAAAAAACCCCTCCACGTGCTAATTTTATCGTGCATTAGTCGGGTCCCGCTTAGCACCCCGGTTAGTAATTGAAGGCTTTAAACTGGCATGTAGTACATGTGAGCGACTCAGATGTTGCTTTTTGGTAATGCCCATGAAACCTGGATAGGACCAAGAGGATTAAACACAATACGTACCCGCAAGAAGACACCCCAACCGGCGACACTGCACAAAGTTCATACCCGCAGGAAAACACTTCGGCCGAGGATACACATACCTCACGACAGCAGGCCCAATCCACCTGTGCATCGCTAGATGTAAGCTTAAATACTGCACGAAAAACATCATTTTACGCTAACACTAACATTAGCACATATCATAACGACTTACAGGACTATACCTGTGCAACACTAGATGTAAGCTTAAAGAATGCACGAATAATACACCTTTTCACATAGAGAATCATCTACACTAGCATGCAACACAACGACTTGCAGGGCTATCCCTGTGCAACAATACAATAACCTATGTAAAGCTAATAACGTAGTCACAACTAACGGGCCTATGCCTGTGCAACTTTAATCATAAGTAAGCACAAATAGCGTCTTCATATTAACACCAAGTTAACACAATGCATGTAATCCTCTTGGTCCTGTCCAGATTTCATGGGCATTACCAAAAAGCAACATCTGACTCACTCGCATGTACTACATGCCAGCTTAAAGCTTTCAATTACTAACAGGGGTGCTATGCGAGACCCGACTAACGCACGATACAATTAGCATTGCACGAACTAATACGTGGAGGGGTTTTTTAGTGAGTAACCCTCCCCCTTCAGGGTGCAGGAACCCTCACACTGTTGGCCTCAGCATGTCGGCCTTCGTCTGTAACGGGGTTTTCCCTTCCACGGTAAAAAAAAAAAAAAAAAGGCCCAATCACAAACCATCACCCGCGCATTGGCTACGACAATACAACCCACATTCTCCAAACCATAGTATATATTTGGAAAACTGAGGAGACTTTTTCATCTTTTTAGTCCTGAAGATGGCCATGGAGTATACAATGGCCGAAAGCTCGACCTTCTTAAATTTAACACAGCTGATCACCCGTGAAGCATTGATCAACGTGTGCTGTTGTTTTCTTTCCTGTCCTTGACATTTTTTAGGAACTTATGAGCTTTGTTACCATCTGTCCTATAATCCATTTTTTCTAAGAAATTATTAAAGTGACTCTTTTTAGCAGTATTAATTTCTTTTTTTAGTGAGGCACATTTCTTCCGACATATTTGTGTATCCGATATGTTTTTTGTTTGTTCAGCTGTATTTCTAGGTATATCCCTTTGCTTTTTCAGTTCTTCTAACTGGGGGTTCCAAAAGGGTTTGAAATTTTTAATTCTTCCACGAGGAATATGTTTTTTTTCGGTTTCTAGGATGACTTTACAGACATTTTTGTTCATATGATCTGGTTGGTCATGTAGCTGTGAGTTTGTTTGTTCTTTAAATTTATGTTCTAATTCAGTTTTATATTTGATCCAATCTGCTTTTTTGAAGTTCCAATACAGATTCGTGAGACCTTGACTGTTATTTGTATTCTCTAGTTTTATATCAGCAATTACTGCTCTGTGACCAGAACTTGGATCTTCTATAACTTGTTTTTTACTTTCTCTACTGGTAAGTAGGGGAAGTATTGTATTCCACCCAAAAATTCTATGTCGAGATTTCACCGGAAATACATGTTTTGAGGCCCCCTGAATCCAAAAAAAGCATTTTTAGAAAAAGGTCCGTGTGTGTGTCAGTCTGTCAGTCTGTGGACAGCATAACTCAAAAACAAAAAGTCGGTTAAAAAGCAAAGTTGGTATTTAAATTTAATGTCTTTCAAGGATATGACACGAAGATTTCGAAGAAAATATTCTCACCCTAAACTACCCTTTACAAGGAAAATGTTTCGAAAATTTTGGTTTTCTTGAAAATGGCTCTAATGATTTTGATTAAAATGTCATATGTTTGAGATATTTTTATGGCAAATGAAATGTATATCTTGAATTTTCTGGCTATAGCCCCTGTAGTCGTATTTACTCGGACAACTTTTGCATATCTGGTAAACCGTTAGAGATACACCAAATCATACTACACAAAAAATGTAGATCTTGCTAAAATACACAATTTGTGTCCAAATAAATTTTCTTGTGGGGTGAACCATTACGGAGATATTCCTTGTTATGTGTGTGAGTTTCAGAAAACTTAGAACTTTCGTGAAATGGATCACCGTTGTTAATTTTTTTATATGTAAGTGTGCAAAGACAACAGAATCCCAAAGCATTAAAACATTTGACTATCGCAGAAAGCCTACTGTATTCTAACATTCCCCTTGCACTTACAAGGAAATAAGCAATGAGATAAGTTGTACAAATGTTTATCTTAACTAACACGAAGAAGATAATAGGAATAAGAGTTTGTAAGAATGGTTAGTACAAGAGTAGAGAAAGTCATGTGAGTGCAACACATCAGAATTTTAATTTTTGAAACAATATCTGTTGTAGCTAACAAGCTACAACAGATATTACTGCCTGCTCCAGAGTAATGCATGAAGGTTGTGGGATCTTCTTTACTATAAATCAGTTCAAAAGTTGTGGTATTCAAAAATTCTTCCACTATCTTCCCTGTAGAATCCACTTTTTCATAACCCCATCTTTTGGAATGGGCATTGAAATCCCCAATTACAATTGTTTTATTTAATTGGTCAATAAGTGAGAGATCTGGTTCATTCCTGGGAGGATTGTAAATACTGTAGACATGTAGATGTGTTTTGTTATCCCAAAAATTTAGCTTTATTAATTCACTTTTATCTGTGTTATCCATTTCTTTAACAATTTCAAAGGAGGATTTCATGCCCTTTTTGACTCCAACTAATATTCCACTACTTATCTGTCTATTTTTGGGTAGTAGGTGTAGCAGAAAACCAGTAAAATTGAAGTATTAAAGTTGATCATTTGTTTGATTTGCTTCTTCTATGAAAAATATATCTATGCCATAGTCAAATACAATTTTATTGAGTTCTACTCTTTTTGCTTGGGTGAGACCACCCGCATTCCATTGTATAAGTCTGGTGTTAGATCTTCTATTAACCCTTCCTGGGCGTAATTATTTTCCTAGTTTTCTCAAGTATTTTAAAACATGAATATTATTCAAAATAAGGCACATATGATACTATTTTGTGTACTAAATTGTTGAAAACATATAACCAAGCACATAAATGTTCATTAAGTCATAACATTGCTTTTTATTAGAGGTATTTTCTTTTGAGGCTACACTTATTTAAATGAAAAGTGGCATATGTACCAAAACAACTGAAACTTTGCCATTACTACAGGAGAGAGCATCATCAGTTCCTAGACATCTTATTGGGTGACACTGAAGTCTTTTTGTGTATGGTATGCTCCAAAGCAGTTATCGGGATGTAAATAGGGTTTCAGATCATATGTTCCACAAAAATATATTGTTTCTTTCCTAACACCTACTGCTACATAGGTCACTGTTGCACGCACTTGCAGGACTTTCGTTTTCATCACTTTCCCACGCACTAAAGTCACTTTCATCTGTTTCATTGAGCACAGATTCTATACAAGACCTTATTTCATCCTCCCCATACAGTCTCTTACGCGCCATGCTCCAAATCAAACCAAAACAAGCAAAATAATTAAACACAACACAGCAAATTACCCGCTCAGGATGTATTATTCTGTAGCAACTAACAAAACACAAACCTAAGCACAGACACGCGCTTAAATTCATCTAATGACATCTGTTGACCATTTACGTGAAGTAAAGGCCAGCTACGATAGCTTACGCGAACGTATAAAAAGAATTTGTGCGAAGCTGATGTGTAAATATGCGTCGCGAATATATGCACATTTCGCCCGGGAAGGGTTAATATAATGTTTTGGTTCTCGAGAAGTAGTCCCCGCTCGGAGATCCGAATGGGGGACTATTTTAACTCCGGAACATTTTACCTCTTGAGTCATATTTCATAAATATTGAAGAGACTTAGCAGTAAATGTAACCGCTTTTTAGAGAGCACCATATATTTATGTTTTGGAGGTCACATTGCTCTCTCACAACCCCCAGAATGTCTGGAGGAGGACACCTGCCGTTGGTTTACGGGTCTGACCGGGAGAGTTATCAAAATAAATTCACAGACCATATCCTCTGATTAGCAATCAGAGGACGTATTACATGCCATGACAGGTCAGCATGTTAGGGGTTAAGGTTTTATAGAGAAATTAGAGAAATGGAGAGGTTGGAAAAATAAAGACTGCCTAGCCCTCAGGAACCCTAATAGCATCTGGGTTAGAAGAGAACAAGGGTACAGTGAGGAGCAAAACACCAGTAAGTGGAAGTAATGTTCTGCTCAGCTTGGGTACCTTGTGGTCACTATTCACATATCCCCTAGATGGAGACTCCTGAGGCCATATACAAAATATAGAATATATTAATCCAATTACAAAAGTTAATAAAACAATCCTTTTCAAATGGACTCCAGTTCATTTAGGAATAACTGGCAATGAATGAGTGGACATCTTAGTGAAGAAAGGATCCAAAATTATTTATAAAGTAAAAAACAAAAAGTCTCCTGGACCAGATCACATACATCCAGAGTTCATAAAAAACCTTGGAAAAACAATAAAACAACAACTACTGAAACTCTACAATCTATCCTGGAAAACCACTGTACCTGCTAAATGGCGAAAAGCAATAATTGTCCCACTCTTGAAGAAAGATAAAACAGCATCAGAAATAAAAAATTATAGGCCAATAGCTCTTACTAGCATAATAGCAAAAGTGATGGAAAGAATGGTGTCAAACAGGTTAAATTGGTTTCTAGAATCACAAAATTTAATATCCCCATGTCAAGCTGGATTCAGAGAGTTTCACTCTACAAATGAACAAGTCTTACTTCTCAGTCAAGAAATCAAAGACTCCTTCAATAGAAAATAAGATACTGTATCAGTTTTTATTGATTTCCAAAGTGCATATGATTCTATATGCACAACAAAACTACTAAAGAAAGCAAAAAAATAGGGATACAAGGTCCAATGTTTTTGTGGGTATTTCATTTCCAAACACAATGCTTTATTACTACCAGATATGGAAGAAATATATCTAAATACAAACAAGTACACCGTGGCTTACCACAAGGTGCAGTGCTCAGCACTACACTTTTTAATATATTTATTAATGATGTGCCACAACAAAACAAGAATCAGGTGTGAAGTGTGCACTGTTTGCTGATGACTTAGTAATGTGGACTTCAAAACCAAAAAGCAAAAGTACAGAACTAGAAAAAACCGTGCTACAATTCTTAACCAACCTACAAAAGTGGATCAAAGAAAATTTAATGACTGTTAATACAACAAAATCAAACTACCAAATCTTTTCACTAAGAAAAAAACCACTAAAAATAAAACTAAATTTTGAGGTTCAACAATTACCAGAAACAAAGGAAGCAAAGTATTTAGGAGTTACATTTGATACTAAACTTACATGGACCAAACAAATACAAAATGTAATACAAAGAGTAGAAAGGCGCCATTCACTATTAAAACGTCTAACAGGAATGAAGTGGGTATGTTCCAGAGCAACTCTTAACACAACATACAATGTATATATAAAGCCATTATTTACTTACTGCAGTGAAGTTCTTATAACAGCAAAAAAAAAAAAAAAAAAAAAAAAGAACCACACCAATAGCAGCTATGGAAATACTAACCAACCAATACCCCATTGAACATGAAATAGAAAAAGCAGCTCTTACTCAATACGAAAAGTTGATCAGACTCCCATTCAATACATGGAACAAGAGGAATTTTACACATACACTAAAGACTCAGGAGAGCTTTCTTTCCAAAATTCAAGACATCAAGAAGAATATATACCTTCCGAATTCAAAGGAACACTTCATATCTAAAGTCAATCCGACACAAACATTAGACATCACATATTATTTACACCTGACAGAAGAAGCTAAGAAAAGTGATACTCCAACTAGTGTTCTAAAATTATTATTGGCATTAGAAACAATCCATACTAGATTTCCAGAACACGAATGGCTCTATATTTATACTGATGGTTCATTGACATCAAACCAAGATGGAGCAGGCAGGGGCTGGAGTCACGTGTCACCTCTTTTCCTATTACAAATCTTTAAGTTATGGAACTACTAATTTTGGTGGAGAAATTGAAGCAATTCGAATGGCCCTACAAAATCTTTTGTACAGAATTTCACATTTTCAGCAAGCAGTTATTCTCTCAGATTCCAGGGCAGCAAATATAGCAATTACTTCCAAGTTGTCACCAAAAAACCAAACAATTATAGAATGTTGGAAAATCCTTACCCATCTAACAGCACTTCAAAAACACCTAGTCTTCCAATAGATACTAACTTACTGTGGACTGAGTGGTAATGAGAAAGCTGATTTTCTTGCAAAAAAGGGTACCAGCAGTGTACAAAAATCTATAGTTAATCTACCATTTTATGCAGCTAAAAGATTAGTCAACTCTGAATTCAAAAAAATTATTGCAAAATATCACTATGAAAAATCACTCTGTCCTCTATGTGATCTGCAAGAGGAAATGGATCGAGACCACCTTTAAATATGCCCGGCCGCTTCTAGTGCCCCATCCTTCAGTGAAAAATATTGGAGAGCAAGAGGATTAATGACTTCATTGTCAGAAATCCAGCATTAGCTAACAACAAAATCAAAGAATAAAAGATGGGAACTACCAAACATTCAAAGAGTAATTCCTGAGTATCCTCGAGAAATGGCAGTTGCAACCTGCAGGTTGATTACAGGACATGATCGTTTGGCAAAACATTTAAACAGAATTGGGATATATTCTTCACCACTCTGTCCTCTATGTGATCTGCAAGAGGAAATGGTTCGAGACCACCTTAAAATATTCCCGGCCACCTCTAGTTCCCCATCCATCAGTGAAAAATATTGGAGAGCAAGAGGATTAATGACTTCATTGTCAGAAATCCAGCATTAGCTAACAACAACATATTATGAAAATTTGCTCTTTTTTGTCTGAGTACGTACAACAAAGCAATCCTTTCCCTTTTTGTTCCCTACCCTTTCCAATACATGGTGGGTCATTATCAATTAGGATCAGAAGCTATTGGACTGACTGTTGTGATATGCCAATACATTTTTCTTGTGAATATATTTTCTAGATATTCCCGTGGAGACTGATGAGGAGACACAATCTGATTCTACCTGCTCCAGTTGTTCCACTACAGATGGAAGCTCAGGAACTAGTGAAGATGGTGGTAGCTCCAGTATAGATTTACAACAGCAGCATGGTCCATCAGGAGCAGAATCTTCAGGAGGAGAAGAAGAAGGTGGGAGTGGAGGCTCATTGGAACCTTTGGATTTAGTGTGGGCAAAATGTAGGGGATATCCATGGTATCCTGCACTGGTAAGGATTTCATATATAATTGCAAGAGGACAAGGTGTAACTACAGTATATTCAAATTGTAGGCATGTCGTAAGAAATGAAGGAATGAATGAGATATTTCAGAAGATCTCTGCATAGTCTTATAGTTTCCATTTCCATAGATACTGCTGTTTTAATATGTACTGAAACCATTCCAATACAAGAGTATAACAGTGCATTTTTAGCTAAAGAGTAAAAGCTGAATAGGACTAAAATTAAAAAAAAGAAATAAAATGCAAATTTAACTCTTGTGTAGCACATCATTTAATTTTCTTTATCATTATTGAGGAAAAATATACCTTTGTTGAGTTACAAGAATGCACTTACAGGTTTAATTAGGATTAAAGTGTTCATTTGCCTCTAAAATGAGTTGCAAGACTAATCTCAAACCTACAAACATTGGATGGCCAACAATATTGCTTTCATTCCATGGTTTCCTCTTAATATTTTCATATTAGGATATCCTCAGATATAAGCAAATAAAATCTGTTGCTGTATGCATTATTGTTGATTGATGTGTGTATAGAATTATAGTTTTATCCTGGAAAGTGTTGTATTTCAATTCTGTTCTTCATTATGGAATCTTCATCTGAAAAGAGGTTATATTGGATCTGAATGCATTTCCGTTAAGATTTTGTATGTGCTGAAAACCCTCTTTCGTCATGAAGTACTTTCTTGTCAATAAGTTTAGCACTGGTGCATGTTTCGAATTCCAACAAGCTATTGTACCCAATGTGAGAAAATGAAGAGTTTTGTCCGTCTGCTATCTCATTGTTTACACGATTTGCTGATCGTGTTGTTTACATCACTCCACTATCAGAGCTGCCAGCATATTTTAGTGAATCCTGGGTTTGTGCAAAGCAGGGTTGCCAATCTTTAAAAGTAAAATTATCATACCAGCCACTCAAAATTATGGAATTTACTCAAAATTATCGTACATCATAAACCAAATGCTTGAGGCGATATTGTTTAGAAGATGCCTCCTAAAGTAGATAAAATTTGTGTTTATAGTGGTGGCAGAAAAAGCCCCCTAAAATTGTGAATCATTGTCCTAGTGGGCAATGATAGAGATCTTCAATTGTTTTAGTTTGTTCATGTGTTATTGGGATTGGCGTCATGTGGAAATCGCAAAGTCCGTGAATAATTTGAAAAGTTATCGACATATAGTGTTTATTGGAAGAACATTGTGTTTTAAAAGTTAACAGGAGTAAAAATGCAGAGAACTAATATATAATTAGTAAGGCTACATCAAAAGATAGAAGAAGATTACGAACTCGCAAAATTACGTAGTCCGTGTTCGGGTTGTGTGAACCCCGCAGGGCTTGAGACAAAGGATGCCAATCCAGAATATTTGTATTATTGTTTGTGACGTAAAGGAACAATAAATAAGTATATTAAAAATATAAAAAGGAAATTTAATCATCCTTGTAAGGCGTAGACCTATACCACGCCCTGAGGTACGTCGAGAAATTCGATGAAAAGTATTTAGAGTCTCATAGCTGCATTAAACGTAAATAACTGTCTCAAACGTCGCATCAACGATGTGTGGCAAGAAAGAAGAGTAAATAACCGTTCCATGCTACAACAATAAAAATATCAGCATAACACCTATGAAAATGTAATAGTATTGATGTTTATGGTATTCAGTTACAAGGTTGATGACCTCTACCAGTATTATAACTTTAGTACTTATGTTTCTCATACTATTCATCTGAAAGTTTATCATCTTTCTCAACTGTTGCAGCATTATGCAAATTTGTTGTTGAGATAAATTTAACATCTCAATGACTTGCAGATTTTCGGACCCACCACATTCTTTCATAAGCTGAGACGAGTAAGTTCATTTAACGTACCTAGCGGCAATCTGTTTCTAATTTTGGTTTTTATTAAACCCAGTTTAGAAAAAAACTCTTTCACAAGAAGCGTTTCTGTGGGGCAACAAAATCACTGATAATGAAAACTCCGCCAGTTCTTTGAAATAAGTATTTCCATCAAGGTGACACATGTGTTTAACAGTACTCAAGAAACTGTCAGGTTCAGACATGTTCTTTATTTCATGTGGAATATCACTTATTCCGAGTTTTCTCCAATGATAATCAATTTTCTGAACAGTGCCTTCTTCATTTAGATTACCAGATCTGAACACACTGGTAACAAGAGGATAAAGGATAGGATTGGTAGGATATGAAGTGCTTGTCTTAGAGGAGCAACACCAAAGGCCAAGGACAAGAGTGGTGTTGCTATTTGTAATTAATTTCATTTCGCTGGTGTGACAAACCAGTGAAAATATTTCACTGGTATCGAACAATCATACATTGCAATTACTGTACACTCCCATAATTATCGTACAGGTTGGCAACCATTAGTACAAACATTAAAATTATCGCATGCACCCATAATTATCGGTGCAAAGTTATCCTGAGTTAATAAGTAGTGGTTTAAGAATATAATGTTGTGAATATTAAAAATAGAAGCACTAATAACAGAGAAGTATTCTTAATGTTTGAGGTATTTTTAGCCACTTTTTTACACTCGCCTTCACTTAAAATGTTTTAAAAAACTGGAAATGTTTTCAGGATCGTTAAACCACATCATTAGCCTTTGGGTGGCTGACGCTATTTTCCTGCTCTCTCTATCTCTCTCTGCTAACATCTTCCTACTGCCATCTGCTGTTAGGGGTGCAGAGCTTTAACACTTCATTTAATGCTAGGATTTCAAAATTAATGACTTTATTATTGTTTTTGATGCATATTTTTTTCTAAATGCTCAGTTCTATTGGTGAATATAGAGATTTTAACAATTTTATATTAAGATCAATGTTGTGGTTTTCATTCCAAAAGTGGTGTGCCACAGCAGAATTATTAGTTTGTTTTAATTTTACGAGGGCCGTCTCAAAAGTAACTTGCACTATTTTTTTAAATCCGCGCGGTAGGCGGAAAAAGTCTGAAAGTCCCAGGGTATATAGGTATGGGTGTAGTAGTAGCAGCGTAAAATTCCTAGGCCCCTAAGTTTATTGCTTGGACATTAAAACGGCAGTAACAATGGAGACTCCACTCGTTCCTACCGCCGATTGCGAAGTTCGCGCTGTAATCCGTTTTCTGACGGGAAAAAATAAATGAGCGACTGAAATTCATTGCAAGTTGTGCAGTGTTTATGGAAAAGACGTTTTGTCAAGACAAATGGTTTCTCGTTGGCCCCAATTGTTCATTGAAGGGAGAAGAACATTACACAATGAGCAATGAAGCGGCCGACCCTCCACTTTCCTCGCTCCGGATATTGTTGACGAGGTTCGAGCAGTCGTGAACACCGATCAGCACCTTACACTTGATGCAGGTTTGTTTCAACTTCCTCCGTATATTGAAATAAGCCGTGCATCGCTTCACAGGTTTATTTCTAAGGATCTGTGTCTATGGAAAGTGTGTGCAAGTTGTGGAAACGAATGGATGAGGCAACTCCAAAAAACGGCAAAAGTTGTTGCATCGGCTGTCAAGGTCATCACAACGATATTTTGGGATTCGAAGGGAGTACTGTTAATCGATTACCTGCTCCATGGGACCGCGATGACAGCTGCTCGCTATTGTGAGGTGCTGAGAAAACTCAAAAGAGTCATACAAAACAAAAGGAAGGGAAAGTTGAGCAAAACAGTTTTTCTGGTCCACAATAACACTCTCCCGCATGCTGCTCGTGAAACTCAAGCCCTTTTGAGCAGTTTCAATGGAATGTTTTCGGTCATCCATCTAGTGCACCTGACCTTGCACCGAGTGATTACCATCTTTTTCCGGAGTTGCAGCAACATCTTGGGGGAAGGCGCTTCGTAAATGACGAGGAACTGAAACAAGAAGTGGAAAGATGGCTATCCAGTTTGGCGGGAGAGTGGTTTGACATTGGGTTAAAAAAACTGTTACCACGGTATCAAAAATGTATTTAGGTTCAAGGAAATTATGTGGAAAAATAGGTACTGAATGTAGCTTTCAAAATATACCCTTTTTAAAATATTTAAACGTTTTGTTATTTTTTTAAAAAAATAGTGCAAGTTACTTTTGAGACTCGCCTCGTATGTATCTCTGGTGTTCTTTTAGTTTGATT
The DNA here is from genome assembly GCA_030765045.1 of Tenodera sinensis. Lineage (NCBI taxonomy): Eukaryota > Metazoa > Arthropoda > Insecta > Mantodea > Mantidae > Tenodera > Tenodera sinensis. The sequence goes on along the minus strand of CM060967.1, from coordinate 136,697,990 downwards.
TCCAAATTTCGTTTTGTTTTTCCTATGTAGCATTTTTCGCAACTATCGCAATTGATCTGGTAAATCCCAGATTTAAGATTGTATGGGATAGTATTGTTAAGTGGCTTGTTCAGCAGGTTTTTTAAACTGTATTTGTTTTGTGGTGCCAGTGTTATGTGTAGTTTTTTGAAGACTCTTTCAAATTTCATAAAGGCCCAGGGATGGTAGGTGAATTTTCTAAATTTCCAGTTGTTATTTGTAAATGGTGTTAATGTAGTGGTTTGCAAAATTATCTCGAGCTTTGACATGGATTGATTCATGAGCTGTTCTGTCCAAATCCTCTCACAAGCCTCCAGTAATGTTCCCTTCCATTAATCTAAAGAAAAAATAAATATTTGTTTTAGATAATTGACCCAAAGATGCCTCGTACAGGATACTTGCATAATGGGGTCCCAATTCCAGCACCACCTACAGATGTTCTGGCCTTGGCTTCCAACTATGTTGAACCTGTGTATCTCGTCCTTTTCTTTGATACAAAGCGAACTTGGTGAGTATAGAACTTTGAATGCAAACATATTGGGGAAACAATTTGAGAGAATTCAAAGTGGTCAACATTACACTAAACAATGGCAGTACTAGATCCAAGCCAGTCAGTAAATCATGCTTGGCAATATTTTATTTAGCACTGGCAAGTGATTTAATGCAGAAGCATTTTAGGTATTCACCTGTTCATACACAGGAAGTATACATTAAACAAATGTTTTGTAAACAACTTTACAAAATAGCCTTGCTTTGAAACAACACATTTGGACTAAATATTTTACCAGTGTTAAATATGGTTATACATTTATAAATTGTGTTGTATGAACAAAAATTACTAAGCATGGAACACTTATGTAAGCAGTAACACAAAATCAAATAAATGTCCATGTTGAAACTGCGACTGTTTCATTTGGTGAATTTAAATACTTGAACCCTCTATACATGTGTGGGTGTGGGTGTGGATGGTGTGTCGTGTGTGGGTGGTGTGTCATGTGTGGGTGGTGTGTCGTGTGTGAGTGGTGTGTCGTCTGTGGGCGGTGTGTCGTGTGTGGATGGTGTGTTGTGTTTTGGGGTGTGGGCACGGGTAGGCAGGCGGAAGGGCATGTGTGCTTCTGTTATCATTGAGGTTTTTAATCTCACAATTGTAATTTCAATTATAGTGCTTGTAATTATTATTTGTTTATGCCAACAAGCTTACTGTTGGTGTTTTTAAACACATAAGCCGTGTGTGGGCAATGTTAAAGAGGTAGAACTGGAACTGAAAAATTCTATGCCACAGCTGGGATTTGAACCACAGACCCTCTGCTTAACAGACAGGTGCTCTAACCATTAAGCTACTGTGACAACCTGCCAGAATGACATTGAATTTTCCAACCAGTTCATATTTTTCCCGGTAAACCACAAAGGCAGTCTCACATCAGAGCCAATTACCCCAATGGTGACTTACTGTTGTGAGTACTTTATGTCCCGGGATTAAATAACCTTCAGATGGTAATTGTTATTTATTTATGCCAGGATAACACAGATAAGAGTGAATTAATAAAGCTAAACTTTTGGGATAACAAAACATCTACATTTATACAGTATTTACAATCCTCCCAGGAATGAACCAGATCTCTCTCTTATTGACCAATTAAATAAAACAATCGTAATTGGGGATTTCAATGCTCATTCCAAAAGATGGGGTTATGAAAAAGTGGATTCTACAGGGAAGATAGTGGAAGAATTTTTGAATACCACAACTTTTGAACTGATTTATAGTAAAGAAGATCCCACAACCTTCATACATTACTCTGGAGCAGGCAGTAACTCAGACCTCTTGTTAGCTACAACAGATATTGTTTCAAAAATTAAAAAGCAAGTTATAGAAGATCCAAGTTCTGGTCACAGAGCAGTAATTGCTGATATAAAACTAGATAATACAAATAACAGTCAATGTCACACGAATCTGTATTGGAACTTCAAAAAAGCAGATTGGATCAAACATAAAACTGAACTGGAACATAAATTTAAAGAACAAACAAACTCACAGCTACATGACCAACCAGATCATTTGAACAAAAATTTCTGTAAAGTCATCCTAGAAACTGCAAAAAACATATTCCTCGGGGAAGAATAAAAAATTTCAAACCCTTTTGGAACCCCCAGTTAGAAGAACTGAAAAAGCAAAGGGATATAGCTAGAAATACAGCTGAACAAACAAAAAACATATTGGATACACAAATATGGCGGAAGAAATGTGCCTCACTAAAAAAAGAAATTAATACTGCTAAAAGGAATTACTTTAATAATTTCTTAGAAAAAATGGATTATAGGACAGATGGTAACAAAGCTCATAAGTTCATAAAAAATGTCAAGGGTAGGAAAGAAAACAACAGCACACCTATCATACACAACAATAAAATATTAACTAATGATGCAGCCATAGCCAAAACATTCAATAAATATTATGCTAATTCACATAAAGTAACAAGAAATAATAAAAAGGAACATAAAGATTTTAAGAAAGTTTTGAAACAAGAAAGAGAATGTAATCCTAACACGCAGTGCAATATCTTTTTTCAAAATTATAATATGCAAGAACTGAACATTGCAATTAATAATCTAAAAAACAAAAAGTCTCCTGGACCTGATCACATACATCCAGAGTTCATAAAAAACCTTGGAAAAACAGCAAAACAACAACTACTAAAACTCCACAATCTATCCTGGAAAACCACTGTACCTGCTGAATGGCAAAAGGCAATAATTGTCCCACTCTTGAAGAAAGACAAAACAGCGTCAGAAATAAAAAATTATAGACCAATAGTTCTTACTAGCATAATAGCAAAAGTGATGGAAAGAATGGTGTCAAATAGGTTAAATTGGTTTCCAGAATCAAAAAATTTAATTTCCCCATGTCAAGCTGGATTCAGAGAGTTCCACTCTACAAATGAACAAGTCTTACTTCTCAGTCAAGCAATCAAAGACTCCTTCAATAGAAAATAAGATACTGTATCAGTTTTTATTGATTTCCAAAGTGCATATGATTCTATATGCAGAACAAACTACTAAAGAAAGTAAAAAAAATAGGGATACAAGGTCCAATGTTTTCATGGCTATGTCATTTCCTAACACAACGCTTTATTGCAACCAGATATGGAAGAAACATATCTAAATACGAACAAGTACACCGTGGCTTACCACAACACTTTTTAATATATTTATTAACGATCTGCCACAACAAATACAAGAATCAGGTGTGAAGTGTGCACTATTTGCTGATGACTTAGTAATGTGGACTTCAAAACCAAAAAACAAAAGTACAGAACTAGAAAAAACCATGCAACAATCCTTAACCAAATTACAAAGGTGGACCAAAGAAAATTTAATGAGTGTTAATACAACAAAATCAAACTACCAAATCTTTTCACTAAGAAAAAAGCCACTAAAAATAAAACTAAATTTTGAGGGTCAACAATTACCAGAAACAAAGGAAGCAAAGTATTTAGGAGTTACATTTGATACTAAACTTACATGGACCAAACAAATAGAAAATGTAATACAAAGAGCAGAGAGGCGCCTTTCACTGTTAAAACGTCTAACAGGAATGAAGTGGGGATGTTCCAGATCAACTCTTAACACAACATACAATGTATATATAAAGCCATTATTTACTTACTGCAGCGAAGTTCTTGTAACAGCAAACACAAAAAAAATTCAAATCTTTCAAAACCAAAGTCTGAGATTAATTACAGGTGCTATCAAAACCACACCAATAGCAGCTATGGAAATACTAACCAACCAATGCCCCATTGAATATGAAATAGAAAAAGCGGCTCTTATTCAACACGAAAAGTTGATCAGACTCCCATTCAATACATGGCACAAGAGAAATTTTACACATACACTAAAGACTCAGGAGAGCTTTCTTTCCAAAATTCAAGACATCAAGAAGAATGTATACCTTCCGAATTCAAAGGAACACTTCATATCTAAAGTCAATCCGACACAAACATTAGACATCACATATTATTTACATCTGACAGAAGAAGTTAAGAAAAGTGATACTCCAACTAGTGTTCTAAAATTATTGGCATTAGAGACAATCCATACTAGATTTCCAGAACATTAATGGCTCCATACTTATACTGATGGATCATTGATATCAAACCAAGATGGAGCAGGTGCTGGAGTCACATGTCACCTCTTTTCCTATTACAAATCTTTAAGTTATGGAACTGCGAACTTTGATGGAGAAATTGAAGCAATTCGAATGGCCCTACAAAATCTTTTGTACAGAATTTCACATTTTCAGCAAGCAGTTATTCTCTCAGATTCCAGGGCAGCAATTATAGCAATTACTTCCAAGTTGTCACCAAAAAACCAAACAATTATAGAATGTTGGAAAATCCTTGCCCATCTAACAGCACTTCAAAAACACCTAGTCTTCCAATGGATACCAGCTCACTGTGGACTGAGTGGTAATCAGAAAGCTGATTTTCTTGCAAAAAAGGGTACCAGTGGTGTACAAAAATCTATAGTTAATCTACCATTTTATGCAGCTAAAAGATGAGAAACTCTGAATTCAAAAAAATTATTGAAAAATATTACTATGAAAAATCAAAGAATAAAAGATGAGAACTACCAAACATTCAAACAGTAATTCCTGAGTATCCTCGAAAAACAGCAGTTGCAACCTTCAGGTTGATTACAGGACATGATTGTCTGGCAAAACATTTAAACAGAATTGGGATATGTTCTTCACCACTCTGTCCTCTATGTGATCTGCAAGAGGAAATGGATTGAGACCACCTTCAAATATGCCCGGCCACTTCTAATGCCCCATCCATCAGTGAAAAATATTGGAGAGCAAGAGGATTAATGACTTCATTGTCAGAAATCCAGCATTAGCTAACAACAACATTTATTTATGCCAATAAACTTACTGTCCACATGGGAACAAATCTTTATTTTAAAAAATAGAAACCGAGTATTTAATTTCGACATTCCTCAGAGTGACATTTTCAGTAAGTTCATTGAACCGTTACCAGAAGAAACATCAGAAGAAGCATCACCATCCGCACCACGAAACACCATGGAAACCCAGTTATTGTCCGGTTGATAATGGAGGAAAGTTAACCTTCGAAACGTGTCCTGGAAAAATATTTTGTAAGTGTTGTTCAGTGTTATTAATTAACTCAACTTTTAAAAAATAAAATAAATTACTGTGGTAAGTTTACCAGGAGAAATACAAGCTGGTTTGAGAATTCAATGTCATTCTGGCAGGTTGTCACAGTAGCTTAGTGGTTAGAGCACCTTCCTAGTAAGTGGAGGGTCTGTGGTTCAAATCCTGGCTGTGGCATTGAAATTTTAAGTTCCATTTCTCCCTCTCAAACATTGCCCACACATGGCTTATGTGTTTAAAAACTCAAACAGTAAGTTTGTTGGCATAAATAAATAATAATTACCATCTGAAGATTATTTAATCCCGGGACATAAAGTACTTACAATAGTAAGTCACCATTGGGGTAATTATCTCTGATGTGAGACTGCCTTTGTGGTTTACTGGGAAAAATACGAACTGATTGGAGAATTCAGTGTCATTCTGGCAGGTTATCACAGTAGCTTAATGGTTAGAGCATCTGCTTGGTAAGCAGAGGTTCAAATTCCAGCTGTGGCATTGAATTTTTAAGTTCCAGTTCTACCTCTCAAATATAATGCTTGTGTTTCTAGTGTCAATTGACTTAAATACCTCCATGGATTATAGGATTCTGTATTTGCAGAATGTGCTTATAAGTTGCTATTTGTTATTCAGGCAATGGCTGCCGCGTAACAAACTGGAGCCTTTAGGTATTACAACAGAGGTGGACCAAGCCAAACTAACTGAATCTCGCAAGCCTACTGATCGCAAAGCAGTACGAAAGGCTTATCAAGAAGCCATGCTACATCGTTGTCAAGTGACTGGAGGTCAAGGGAAGAGAGGCCGTGCTGCCAGTGCAGAAGTGCAGATGACTTCAGAAGAAAGCTAACTTAATGTCATGTTGAATATTAAAAATAGAAGCACAATTAACAATGAAGTATTCTTCATGTTTGAGTTCTATTTTTAAGCCACCTTTTTACACTTGCCATCAGTTTAAAAATTACAGTATTTTCAACATTTTAAAGTGAAGGTGAATGTTAAAAAAGTGACTCAAAAGTTAAACTCCTACATTAATGTGTTAAGTTGTGGTGGCAGCTCAGAAAATATTTATGTGCTTTTTAAAGTGACTGTAAGTTTCTTAAAATCATATTGTAACCCTCCAAGAAAAATGGCAGAGCCCAAAAGGAAGCAACCTTTATGTGCCAGATCAGTGTTTCTTTTCTGTATATTGTGGATGGATTGTATATTATTGTTGTATGTATGTTAGTTTCAGATAAAGTGCAGTAGATCTCCTTGAAGTAAGAAATGTGTGTAAGTGAGCTACTTTGTTAGAAGTTTTAAATGCAGTGATGTGTAAACAATTTCTAGACAAATCAATTTCTAGCTTCAAATCTTGTGTAATTTCTAGACAGTAAAAGTGAGTCGGTTTACTGACACTACACCCCTTACTTTTTTTAAATAAATGGGACATGTTTCAGGAGCTCACTTGCTCCCATCCTTAACCTGATGCCGACTGCTGGAACGTGGTATCGTCATGTTGGAGATTGCAGCACTGTCATCCTCCGGTGTCCTTTCAAGGAATTTCTTGCCAAAATTGTCACTTGGAGGTAACCCAAAGTTGAAAACTAGATCTTCATTTTTCAGAACGAAAATATTCTCCCAGACTTAGTTATTTCACATTTGAGATGCTTTTTAAATGTATAGGTTCAGGATTGATTTCATGGTTTTCCAGCCAGATGTGTGCTGCTGCTGCCAATTTTTCTACTTGTTTCTATTTAAGATTCCTGATTCTTCCTTTGCCCTTGTTTTTAATTTTCTTTTTGTTTTCCCAATATAAATTTTCTTGCGCTCTTGCAGTTACATTAGTATATTCCTGATTTGTCTATCGCTGGTATGGTGTCTTTTAGTTCAGCATGTTGGAAGTTTTTTATGGAGCTTTTAGGTGCCAAAATATTGTTGTGATCTTTGATTATTTTATGAAACTGGGTCAGGGCTTTTGGGATGGTATGTGAACTTTATGTACATGCATTTTTCTTTTCTGTTTCTTTTAGGACACTTTGGTGGTTTCTTGCAAGGTCTTTAGTTTTTGTCTATTATATTATTTTCCTATTGAAACCATTATTTTCTGTTATTCTGTGGATTGTCTCTTTTTCTTTGTCAAATTCTGCTCTGTTTAGAGGCTGGTAAGGAAGCCTGTGTATGAAACTGTTAAAGACAGCTTACTGGCATGGTTTTGGATTATAACAATTGGATTTTATGCAGTTGTCTGTATATGTGTTTTCTGTATATACCAAATATAAGAATGACCTAGCTGTCGACGGGCCCTTAAACCCTAATCACTCACCCCCCCCAAATATAAGATTTTCATTGCATTTTTGGATCTTTAAGGTTTAGGAAAGGAAGCTGTTTTTCAGATTTCATTTCATTTTGTGGGAGTCCTATGGATTTCAGCCAATATTTCAAAGGAGCTTTTAACTTTCTAATGGGTATGTTGGGGAATAGTGACTGCACATTAAAGGAGACCAGTGTGCTATTTTCTTTTGTGCATACTGCAGGTTTGACAAGTGACGACCTCGGCAAGAAATTCCTTGAAAAGACACCAGAGGACAACAGTGCTGCAATCTGCAATTCATCTTTTATTCTTTTTCAATTTGTTTGTAACTTCGTCCTTGGTTTTATTTTATATATATTTTGTGAAATTAATGATGAACATAATATTTTATCCCTTTCAGAGAAAACTTTACTTCTATTCCTTTTGTTCTCCATTTTGGCTTGCAGAAAATAGCAAACAACTTTGCCAAAAAAATCATAAGTACAATCTTGGATGTGTGGCATCAGTTGTTTGTTGCAGCTACATCATGTCTGACCAAATAATTATGTACGTCAGCTAAATCGGCTCATTCATTTTGCTGCTTCTCTCATTAAAGAAGGGAATAGTTAAAGAATCCTATGTTATGCAGAGGTATTTTTTAGAGGTGGCAAATAGTTGCACAGTGGTTTATGGTTGAGTTCACTTTTGTGTTTATAAGACCATAGGAGTGTCAGGTTAGTATTTCTCAGATTTCTGTGCAGTAAACATTGGGTACAATATGTGATTAAGCACAGTGCATGCTCACATTATCAGCAGGGTCTTGTTTATTTCAAGGAAAGAAACAGAGAGATTACCCCTACCATCAATTTGCAAGATGTCACTTGGGCAGAACCTAGCAAGGTCATTTGCCACATCTAAAAAATACCTCTGTACCTGCAATGACCTATAGTTTACAGACCCCAGTAGTTTATTGATCCATTAATTAAAGGAGGGAATAACTAATTTAAACCAAAAAGGTGAGTCGATTATTAACACTACACAACACTTAAAATTTACCGGAACATGTTTCGTAGGCTTGACTTTCCTCCGTTATCAACTGAACATCAGTGGGTTCTCCCTTGTGTGGATGGCAATGTTTTCTCTGAAGTCTCCTTGAACCACCACCAGAGGAGATCTCAGGGAAAACTTCGCCATTCACACCAGAGAGAACCAGTCAATGTCGCGTTGATAATGGAGGAACATGAAGCCTGTGAGCCTCTGAAACATGTTCCGATAAATTATAAGTAAGTGTAGTGTTATTAATTGACTCACCTTTTTGGTTAAAATTTATTATTACAACACTGTTTTCAAACTTCCAAGAAAGAAGAGAGGAAATAACTATTTATATGGCAATTTTTTTGCAACACAGTGCTACGTTTCATGTAAGGTTGCAATATGGAGCTTAAAGGCATATGAGTGCTTGATTATTCCAAAATAAATCTTTTTATATACTATATGAAAAGAGGTACCTGTAATGCAACAAAATAATGTTGCACAAAAGCCAGCCATGTACTTTTAGAAACATAATAAAGTGAATTATTTATATTCAGATGTAATTTGCAAAGTTATTCAGAGGGAAGAACAAATTTAATGAAAACAAGGTACAAGTGAACCTTTGGTGTCTGAAATTGATATGTATGCACCTCTACAGGGTAAGGAAAATCCCAGAAGAAAGTTTAGCAGGCCTTTGCTGTTCAAAGATGAACTAAGGTCTTCTGAATGAGAGACACAATCAGTAGAGGTGGGTGAAAACAATTTTAACATCTTTTTTTATGTGGTCATTTTAAGCAGTTAATAAATTAAGTTTGTTTGCTCAGCATAGAAGTGTAGATATGAAATTAAAGTTTTCCGTGCAGATTTTGGTTTATAAAAGCCAGAAGTGGCGGCACTGTGGCCGAGCAGTTAGACCGTTTGCCTACCACCTAGGCGGCCTGGGTTTGATCCCAGGGACCCGCATGTGGTATTTGTGGTGGATGAAGCAGCATCTGGGCAGGTTTTCTCCGGTTTCCCGCACCATTCATTCCACCAATTGCTCCATAATCACCTTTCCATTCATCCATCTCACCTGTATATTATATCAGCCTCTTCCTCACTCTCATACCTGATGCTTGGCTGAACACCCACTTCCAGGTCTTCACTCTGATCCATAGGTTTTTCTGCTCCCCAACAGGTGTCTGACCCTAGGCAAAGGCTTGTAAGTCCTACATAAGGGAAGGGTAAGCATATAAGAAGGAAGAATCCAGAAGTGACAATTGAAGCATGCAGGGGGAAATAGGTGCTTATTTACAGGAAACCTCTTTAGTTTGGAGTACTTCAGTACTACTGTAACATAGGTTTATTCTGTGCAACGATCGTCAGTTGAAAGAGAAACCTGAGATTTTAAAAGCCTTAGAAATCTGGTGGAATTCTCCTTTGTGGAAAAATTGTTCATATATAAAAATAGTACAATTTATTAAATTAACTACATTATCTGTCCCATTTTCTGTTACTTTTAGAATACAAAAGCATTAACTGAACAAAGGGGAATGTCAACTCTCGGTCTTTACATTACCAAATTAAAATTGTTAAGATGAGAGATAATATCTTCATGTTCATTGCTTGTGAGTAAAAGGCGTAATTACATGCAATGCATCATTAATATACTCAGTGGTCTAATATTGACTTTTACAAGAGCCAAACTGTAGAGGTCAGCCATTCCTCTACATACTGGAGCTGAATTGTTGGACTGTACAAGCCTATTCCATTCATTGCTGACACTGAATACATCAGGTTGCAAACATGAACATGCTAAACAATTTTTTGTGATGCAAGGCTTAAGCCTAAAGGACTTGCATGGTTTCATGATATTAAAACAGCTCTATCCATCTGATCCTTGATCTATCAATTTTTGTTATCCACAGGTTTGTAATTTAGCACAAACATAGGAATGCAATAAACTATTGCCACAATCTCCATCTCTCTCCTTTCTCCTTCTGACCCTCTTTTACTCTGTTGTTGTTGTTTTCTAGTGCCTTGCATCTGGCAATGAAGCCATTAGCATTCGTGCTTTCCAATACCTTTGAACTGTAGTTTCTTCTGATCTTAATGCTTCACAGGTCTTCAAGTGGTCTTCATTCATTTCTGCTGGATCGTTACACAGGACACATATTGGTGAGGCTGAGATACCTATTCTATAGAGATGACTTGCTAAGCAGTCGTGATTTGTCAATAGTCGGAAGGCTGCAATCGCTGTTTTCCGTGGTCTCTGGGGGATTATATCTGGGTTGGAAAGTAGTGTAATCCATTTATCTTTGGCATTTGTTTCTATTTCTTGTAGGTATGAATGAGAAAATTTTTTAACGATCAAGCGTTTTATTGAGGAATATGAGAAATTGAATTTAGACTTTTGTTTTATTGTTGTGCCTTTCTTTGCAAGTGAGTCTGCAGCTTCATTCCCCATGACTCCACAGTGTGCTGGAATCCATTGGAGATGAAGTCTTATTAACTTTTTGGAGTTGTGTTAACATTTTGTAGCATTCTCTAATTTTTGTTGACTTCTTTGTAGTATTTGAACATATTCCCTGAATTGCAGCTTTAGAATCCGAAAGAATGACTGCCTTGTTAAATTTATTTAAGGGAAGATTTAATAATTGTCGGAGAGCAATGTATATAGCGTCTATTTCTCCATCATAATTTGTTGTGTCTCTGCCAACAGAATGATAAAAGGAAAAATGTGAACACGTAACTCCAGCTCCAGTAAGGTTTTCCTTGGAGGATCCATCAGTATATATGTGCAGCTATTCTTCTGTGGGATACCTAGTATTGATTGTTTCCAGAGCTAGAAGTTTTTGTATTTCTTTTGGTGTGTCTGATTTACTTATTTCCTCTATTAATTCCAAATTGAAGGTAGGTTGCAATAAATTCATGTATGTGGCTTTCATGTAACTGTTTTCTTAACGGGCACCAGTTTTACAATGTGGCAGTTACATCACCCGACTTAAACCCCCATTTTGCAAGGGGGACCACACCTATCGTTGGTCAACGGCTCCATCGGACCTAGCCGGGAGGACTAAATAGGTGGTATTTAGATCCACCGACCTTCCCCTCATGTGCCTCTGAGGGACGCTGTTGTGCTGTGATAGGCCAGCACATATGTAAATGACATTTCCTCCATTTTAGATGAAACAGTTATACCGCTGTGATTCGGTCATGGTAGCAGAGCGTGTAAGTGAAGTGAAACTAAAGTGTAACCATCACCAGCTGTATAATGTGTAAGACATACTGCAGATGATGGTGCTAGTTGGCACACAAAGTAACTTAACCTAGTAAGTGAAACATGCTTGTCTCTTCCTATCATAGCAGTATACAGGGTTGGAAAGTGGTAGAATGAGACTGAAAAATTCAATGCCTTAATTGGGATTTGAACCATGAATCTTCCGGTTCTGGCTGCTCTAACCACTGAGCTACCATGACCAATGTGCTGACATGACATTAAATTCTCCAACTCACTCACATTTATCCCGGTAAACCGGGAATGACCATTTGGACGTAATAGTACTCCTTGGTGGTGAGAAACAGTATGCTGAAGAGGGCATGGGAATCTGCAAGCGGGAAAAACCAAGGTGAAACAGCTGAGGTTCCTGAAGAATATGCTGGAGGAAATCCTCTCGGAAACCTAAGCCACAACAATAGGAAGGCACCTGATGTGAATAATAATAAGCTAATTGCCAATTCTATTACTGACATCTTCGAAGCGACGTAGAGTTGTGGAGTCAACAGCGCGACGGATCCTGGGCCCGCCACGCATTCAGTGTTTACCTAGAAGGCAGCTGATGGTAATTCATCATGATCACGGTCTGAGGATGGAGTTATGTGAGATGTGGCTGTAGCCCAAGGTTATCGGAATGTCAGCGCTGGGCAATCAGAACTGTGAACTGATAGTGGCATACTCGCCCAGTGGAAACTTCCTACGCTATATAAGCGAGCGCTCTCGCAAGCCAGTGCATTATGTAACTTAGCAAGTGTGCCAGTTAGGATATTTCTGGGGCCACGTAAAGCATAGTTTGTGATGACTTAATGACGTGCTGTTACTGCCAAAGTAGTAGAGGTGTCTTGTGTTCGACTTCCCAGAGAGTGAACATCCGGAAGAAGAGGCTACCTCGGGTACATTTTGTTATGCTGCTATGTTGCAGAAGAAAGTGAAGTAATGTAACAACAAACTAAAGTGGCAGTTCACATTAAAGAAATATCAAAGTGAACTAAGTAGTCTTGGAAATTGAACTAGATTAGGTGACAGTGAAAACTGAGGAAAATGGGTTAAAAAACTTCAAGTCTCAATATGACCATGCAAAATATTAAATTTTCTTAAGTTATGGTCTTCTAAATGTATTAGAATAGATTTAGAAATTCAGAAAGTAGTAGAAAATAATGTAGAATCACAAGCAACATTCAAACTTTTTGAAAAAAATTGTCTTTAATTTCTAAACTTCTTGACTGCAAAAAATTAAATTAAATTGATGGGCAGAGTTTTTATTTGTTACTGTAAATTCAAATTAATAAAGTTGAGATTAAGTACCTTTTTCTTTCCATGATTAATGTTGGGCATAAAGCTCTTTTTCTATCTATGAAAGATGCATAGTTTTTAAGACAATTATAAAAATGTTAATTCTGAAGAATTAATATAGTATATAGATACAGTTTCTCTATGCCTATTTGTGTGAATGTGTGTATGCTCATGCACATGCAAGGCTGTTTTATATCTGAATTATTTCTTTTTCTGCTTTAGTCTTGTGTTTCTGCTGATGTTTAGCCATCTCCACAAGATGCGACTTGTTTCTGTCGTCTCTATTGCCTATTTATTTATTGCTATGCATTAAGGACAACCTAATGTTTGATCTAAAAGGAGCTGACGTACATTCCAACTTAATCCTTGAACCTCCAGGAGGATGGGGTGACCGGACCCAGGGTGATAGGCATAGATGCAGATGAGGTTCTTAAATGTCTCCAGAGGTTGCAATCTGATCTATTAATAGTGGGACTGCTCTTACAAGCCACATTTTCCTCATCTGGCAGTGTTACTGGTGGTCTGACACCATTAGATGCCAGAGCACTGAACAGACAGTACCTCAAAGCAAACTGTGCTGTAGCAGGCTAAAATGCTTTGGTTTAAAAGAAGTTATTATGATGGGAAGGGAATGATAGGAGTTTTGCAGAGAGACTTTCATGAAGGTATGGAGAATTTGTGGACTTGAGTTGCACTTGTGCTTTGAGCTTCTCCTCCCTAATGCAGCACCTGCAAGAGGAATTTTTAAAGTGATTTATTTGTGAGGTCAGTTATTAAATCCCATTAGCTGTTTGATTTTGGATCTCAGTGGCTTATGAGCAGGCTTAGGAATTGTACATTCAATTCAATTCAATTTTATTGCAATTCAATATGGTGTAATACACGATTGAATCCAGTCAATAGTAAGCAAGTACATATGAGTAGCAAAGACGTTAATAATAAACAATAACAATAATAATGATAATAATAGTAATATACAAAGAACTGATTAACCAAGTAGTAGAGACTATGCACAATGAACTATTTACAGTATGTACAATTTATAATTAAATTTATACAACTTATAGAATATAAATACAAAACTAGTGCTGTCAATGCAATATTACAAGCTAGTTATTATTTACTATTACAGAATTTATTTACACAGATATTCATCAGTACTGTAAAACGATTTACTAATCAGGAACTGTCTGCTAGCATTTGCAGACAGCACTCACCAGAGCATGTTTACCTGCCCGTTAGTGATGCATGGCTGCTGTTATTTACATCCTTTGTATTGACGTATGGTTTGAGTGCACATAACTTGAAGTCAATTGCATAAGAATTCTCATGCCTACTTGTGAGGAATCTAAACTAAGAAACTATCTCTATAAAGGCAACACAACAAAAGTATTCTTAAATAACAGCATATTTTAAAAAGATGCAACATCATGAAATTATAGGTACTTATATGATTAGTAAAAGGAGGATTACAAATGGACTTCATCTATAAATAGACAGGTTAGTGTTCATTGCATCCTTTAACATTATACTTTACTACTGCTTTTAATACACTTTAAAGTTGTCCCACACACCAAAAATACAGTGACTTCATGGACAATGTATTATTTAAATATGCTGCTGCTTCCCAAATATTTGTTATGGCTTTGTTAAGTTTTCCCAAATTTTCACTTCAATAATTTTGTTCGATTTTTGCTGATCATTCTCTGGGTTCATTCTATCATTTCACTAATGTGTACCAGTTCTGCTGTTTACTGTGCTTTCACTTCACTTCTGTGATTAGCCTCTCTTCTGGATGGTTCACTCACTGGCAGTTGAACCCAAGACTGTGCAAGACCAACACTCACAGGTAAATGAAGATGAATGAATTATTTATGTTAGTAAAGGTATAGTGTATAGTATTTTATATAAAATAAAAATTGAATACTGGGGCATAAAATTACTTTTGGCTGTTTTCAAAGAAGGTCAAAGTATCTTCATTTTTCAGTGGAAGGGTAGGCCACTGATCTGCTTTTGCAGAGCATTTGATACCTAAATTTATGTTTGTGGATTCTGTGGAATGCTATTTTTTAAGTTGTGTCCCACCAACTAAACTGCGCAAGAGCTGCCACCACAGAACACTTGGACCTAAGTTAGGTGTTCTGTGACCTAGACTTTAGCTGAAGAAAAGATTCTCATCTACCAATTAGGAATCGAACCCAAAATTATTGGATTTGGAGGCTAGCTCGCTACCAATCAGATCACGAGGAAGTCTGTATTCATACCACAGAATATGTAACATACATATTGTGCTTTGCTTAAGGCTACATTACATTTATTTATTAATTCGAGTACTATTTGCTAGTTTAAATTTGCCGGGTGGGTGGCGCATTTGTTAGAAGATCTGCCAACATAAAATTTACCGACCTTAGGGCAATTAGCGTTTTGCAGTACAGATGGTTAATGGTTGCGTTGTTGGAGGGAATTGTTTCTGTATTAGCTGGCGGCAAATAAATGAAATAGCTTGAAACAGACGCAAAAATTATAGCAACAAAATTTTTGTAAGCAGTAGAAGAATTTATAGCTTTCTTTTGAGCGAAGTGGCCGTCTGAATTTGCTTACAACAATGGCAGATGAGAAGGTGAAGAAGTGTCATTAATTGTGTGTTAAGCTGTAACACGCTGGTTTTCATTTTTGTTTCCTGTTTTTATAAACGCTTATCGTAAACTGTAAATATGTTTTCAGGGTGACAGCATTAACGAGGTTAATCACGATGACTCCACATCTTCCGAGCATGATCCTCATTTTGAACCAATAATCACATTACCGGAGGTTAATGTTTCAACTTTGGAGGAGGACGAGGTAGAAATGCTAAAAATGTAAGTGCTATAATCACAGATATATTCTAATGAACGGAACCGAAGAACATACTCTCAACGACGAAGGTTATTTAGAGTTTGAAGGGTTATTCAAAGTTGCAGTATAGTCCGTATTTGCCTTGGGTAATGCATTTAGCGGTAGCGAACAAACCACGGTAAAATCAAACGGTAGGTGCAGTAGGTGCATTAAAATGTGAATGTTTACAAATATATGGCCTATGCGTAGGTTTTGCAGGACTTGATCTTAATCTGAAAAGATTCTTCATAAAAAAGTGTTGCAATTAAGAAGATTAAATTCAATAAAGGCAACTTTTCTTCGTTTAAAATATACTCCTAAAAGTTGGCACGTGTCATATGTTACCCCGTTTTAATTCACGTTGTAATGACAGCAGCAACAAATAAATAACTAAGGAAAAGCTTCGAGTTCAAGGTCATCAATGAGTCAGTATACTTACAAAACTCAGTAGCAGAGTAAGCCATAAGCCATTACTCAAAGTATTATGAGAAATGGGTATTTTAGGGAGATTGGAAATAAAATGGAAAGGGAGAGTATAGGAAATGCAGTTAGAGATGTAATATTTCTGTGTTGTTTCAGTCTCACACTTAATTTTATAAGTTCTCATTGATTGTGCATTTGAACTTACATGACATAGTCTAATTACATAGTTTGTGCAATGAGATTTGATCTTGTAATGAGTATTCGTGCACTGCTTTAGAAACGGACACTGAAACATTTGGTCAATTTGGAGAAAATTCTATCTGTACTGCACATGTTTTGTATTTGAATGCCTGTAGAAGTGTATTTTGCTAATGTTCGTAACTGAATAAAGTAGACCTTTAAAATTGATTCAAGAGGCACAACAGTAGATTTGTTTTATGTGTGCAATGTAGGTTACAGTACAGAGATACAAGCAGCAATCTTATTTTCAACCCTTTTTCCTTCTGTGTATAAAACGTAACTCTGTGGCACAACAGCCCACCCAGGCCAGGGCCTACCGCCCAACTACGGCACCCTCTATCTGCAGGCGTTATGAGGGGGGTGCAGTACTGGAGGTGGGACATGGTCAGTGCCTGGTCCCACCTGGCCGGTTATACAATCTTCTTGCCCAGGGGCCTCTACTTTTCAGTCAAGTAGCTCTTCAGTTGGCCACTCAGGGACCTAACTAGGCTGAGTGCACCCCGGACCAGGTCTCCCAGGGAAGAAAATCCCCACACCTGTACCTAGAATCGAACCTGGGTCCTCCACTTGGTAAGCAGCAGTACTACCACTGTGCTAAAGAAACGATCCCTTCTGTGTATATAATCATGAAATAACCAATGAAGCAGAAGGAACCCAGTAGAAGATATATACGCACAAGAGAGATGCAGTCTTCACTAAAAATGAAATACAGAAAAACGAAACTATCTGAAATTGAATGATGCTTATTCAGTAATAATATATGGAACAAGCAGCCTCAAACCAGACCAGAAGAATTTAAATTCAGTATTTACCTCAAAAGTTTATGCCAGAGTTTTAAAATCTGCTTCAAATGACTAAGAAATCTGTATTTACAAACAATTGACTAAATGTTGATTTCCTTATTATTCCTATTTATACCACTCATGAATACACTGCAGCAAGTATTAGTCTTGTCATCACCAATAAATGAATTTCAGTCTTTATCGGAGGAACATTAACATTCACATTTCAAATTCTAAAGGTATTAATAAAAAATATATTGGACTGAAAAGCATTTTATTATGCTTTATCATGTGAGTGTATTTCAAGTAACCGAGACAAAGCTTATAGAGTATATTAATTTCATAATTCAGGATATAAGATATACCAGTGCTGTCGAACTTTCTTATGTGCTTGGGCACACTTACTCATGCCTAAGAAGGTTTAGGCATCATCACAACCACTGTTCGGGCAAGTATCCTTTTGAGAGGAAAAAGGTAAAGCACTGGTTAGGGAAGTAATGAATACAAATACAAATGTACAAAAACATACTTCATGATTGTGTACAGGGAAAATATTTGGAAGAAAATAGTTTTGTCTTGAAATTTGAATTATATTAGAAATTGTTGGAGTAAAAAAATTTGCTTATGAAGGGTGCCAGAAAAACACTTCATGGGCGCTGCATTGGACAGCGTTGAGATATACAGACTGATTTGTCCAGTCAGCAATAATCATAAACTCACTCTTATGTGACCGAACTGCTCCCTATTAAAGAACATGAGTACCAATTAACTTGAGTAAAACTACACATTAATAATTTAACAATACACATTGGAGAGTTATATTTTGTTCCAGCCAATAAAATAACTGCTGAGAAATTACTTACTTAATGAGTCCTCAAATTTTAGTAGCAGGGGGACTGGAACAGTAAACACCCAAGTTGGGCTCAAATGTACAATGTATCCAATTCTACAGGCAAAGCAATGCATCTCTCCTTAGAGATCATACAACCAAACAACCTAATTTTTCCACTTGATTGATGTTCCAGATCTTGACTTTTTCACTGGAAAAGGAGTAAATGTTTTTTGTTCATTCACATGTCTTTCATAAACTTGTTTTGGCCATTCTTCTTCTTCTTCTTCTTCTTCTTCTTCTTCTTCTTCTTCTTCTTCTTCTTCTTCTTCTTCTTCTTCTTCTTCTTCTTCTTCTTCTCCTCTTCCTCCTCCTCCTCCTCCTCCTCCTCCTCCTCCTCCTCCTTCTTCTTCTTCTTCTTCTTCTTCTTCTTCTTCTTCTTCTTCTTCTTCTTCTTCTTCTTCTTCTTCTTCTTCTTCTCCTTCTCCTTCTCCTCCTTCTCCTTCCCCTTCCCCTTCCTCTTCCTCCTCCTCTTTTTCCTCTTTTCTTCCCCTTCTGGTGTATAGGATAATATCCTGTTCATTTCCCCCTTTATTCCTCTGATGAGTTATAAGTGCTGTTGTCAATACATGTCCTAGTGAGTCTTCCTCTTGTCCTTTTCCCATCTAAAGGTCTTCCTTCTTTGGCTCCTTTTACTAAACGGTCGTTTCCCATCCTGTTAAGGTGTTCTTTCAGTTGTTTTCATCACTCATTAATGTTATATCCTGAATTTGGCAATTTTCCTGATTTCCGTAGGGTATATTTTTTCTAATAAACTTTTTCCTTGAATTGTTCTTAATATTTTCAGTTTGCATGTACTTAATATTTGTTTTGTTTTGACTATATCTGCTCTGGTTTCTGCTGCACCATTATCCAGTAATAGCAATTATGGCCACATTTAATGACATCTCTTTGATTTGTACCACTATGCAGAAGTTCTGGAACATATTGCTGATTTTATATGCTACCCAGTGAAGACCCTTGTGACATAGGCATAGTTTTTGTCTAAGGTAACAGGAAATATTATTTGGCAAATGATTCAAGTAATAAGCAGTCAACAAGTAAAAACCATTTTTCTATGGCTTCTTTCCCACCATATGATTGTGCTACTATCTGGGTTACTGGATGTAGACTTATTGTTTCATGAAAACATTTGTGAAATACATTCTTTGGCAAATAAATAATTAAAAGCTTAATTGGAACATGTATAATAATTTACTAAGATTCACCTAACAGCCTCTATCATAAACATGCAGACTTTCCAGTCATGCATTGAGATTCTCTGTTGTGCCACTAGCTGAAGTAAAGTGAGAACTATTTGATAGTGTTCTACTTTTGTAAGATCAGCTGCAGCAAATCAACGTTGCAAGTCCCATTTTGTGTGGCATAGGCCCCATCACATTGTGTATGTGTGTGAGAGAGAGGAAGAAAGAAAGAGAAAGAGCAACAAGGGGGGGGGGGTTGTAGTTATATGCATAATTCTAATATTCTGTATAAATTTGTTGCTTCTGTTTGAATAGGCGTGCAAAATTGTTCCGCTATGATACTTCTGAAAGCCCTGCAGAGTGGAAAGAGAGAGGCACAGGTGATGTGAAAATTCTTCGACATACTGAGAAGAATTGTGTTCGAGTAGTGATGCGAAGAGACAGGACACTGAAAATATGTGCAAATCATTATGGTAAGTTTAGTGTTTGCCTTTTATTTGATATAATAAACATTTCGGAAATTTGAGCCAATATGTGCATTGTTTATATATAGAAAAATTATGAAACACATATTTTGGAAACAAAATGAATTTTGGGCAGTTTCAGTCCAAAACCTCATACGTCTGTAAAACATCTTAACATGATTTGAGAGGTAGAACTGGAACTTAAAAATGGTATTGAACTTTTAAGTTCCAGTTCTACCTCTCAAACATTGCCCACACACGGATTGTGTGTTTAAAAACACCAACAGTAAGTTTGTTGGCATAAATAAATAATCTTAACCTCTCAAACATTGCCCACGCACGGATTGTGTGTTTAAAAACACCAACAGTAAGTTTGTTGGGATAAATAAATAATCTTAACATGATGTTTCTGAAGCCTGGTATTTATGTAATTTTTTTTAAGCAAATAAGGTATTTTCAAAGGGATTAGGTTTAAATGGTGCAAAATGCAGTAATTTTATTTCACACATTTAACACAGGTATTTTTAATCATAAAGAGCTTCTTATGGACAATATGTCCTAAGTATGTAGGTAATAGGTATGCCTGCATTTATTTTACAAATCCCAGTTTGCTACTTTATTGCATTGGGATATATTCTTCACCACTCTGTCCTCTATGTGATCTGCAAGAGGAAATGGACCGAGACCACCGGCCATTTCTAACACCCCATCCATCAGTGAAAAATATTGGAGAGCAAGAGGATTAATGACTTCATTGTCAGAAATCCAGCATTAGCTAACAACTTCATTCCTCATGTCAACAACTGTAGGTGCTTCTAGTCTTCTCTTAATGGCTATGGGGTGCACAATCACTTACTTCAGTGCAAATAATGATTGTGTTTAAAACAGTAAACAAGGACGAATGGTGCTACATCAGGAAGTTCTTTGTACTTTGTTCTGGTCTTTAGACTGTAGCTGATGACTGTACAAAGTACAATCCAAGCAGAAGTGAACTTCTCTGCATGTTATGTCCAAAAACAAACCTTTTGTCAATATCAAATACTACCACAATTGATGCTTACCATTAGTAGAGTTATCCTTATTGGTTACAGTTTCAATAAATTTGTGCTTTTTTGTTTTATTCATATATCTTAAATAACAGAATAATTTGGATTTTAAGAGACGTGCATTGTTGCCTGGTATTCAAACCAATATTTCGGCTGATGTACTTGCTTTAAATGGAATAGGTTAAGGAAATGTAACATTTTGAAAATTTGAATTTGTAAAGCCCATCTAAAATTGTGAATATATATTGTGATGCTACTTGGGATTTATTATCAAGGGCCTTTATACTCTAAACCATGCATGACAAAGGAAAGCGAGGGAGTAGCAAAGATATCTTTGGGTTAAATCATTGATGGTTTAAATCATTGAAATTGACATCCTACGTCATAGATGAGGAAAAGTGACGCAATGTGTCATTTCCCCATAATCGTACTTTTAACCCTGTCTACTTGGCTGCACACAGTTAATTACCAGGCCACATAACCCCTCTCCCCCCCTCCCCACTGTTATATATCTACCTCGGAGAACTGGCCAGTCCCTCACATTGTGTCAGTGGTGGAATCATGTCACATAACAAGGTAAAAAAATGCTTCAAAGCGGAATGGAAATATAACTATTTTTGTGTTCCTAATAAAAATGAAGCATTGTCTTAGCTACACCAAAAGAAAACGTACATAACGTAATCACAATCACATAATCATAAAACCAAATACATCATGTTTTATTTGGTTCTGCCACTGCATGCCTTGAAACTTATCTTTTTATAAAGACTCGTGTGTACGTAAACAAACATAACTGGAAAAGACAGATGGCCTGCATTTGGTGATGGAGTATAGGTGGAGAGGGCAAATACTCAATCGCATTCCTTTCACCCCTCTTCCCCATGCCTGTCCTATATTCACAATTGTTTTACTACCAAACACTATGTAACTGTAGGTTAAATATTCTTTGTCAACAGCTGCATGCTTCCCATGCTTCATTTGCAAGAGTATAGATACACATAAACTACTTTCAGTAGATTTTGCATACAGTGACATATAATATCTAGATATAAAGTGAATTGGATTTACTGACACTGATCACTTATTAAAACGGTGATATTTCGAGAGCTCCCTTGTCATTCTCAACCTGATGCTCTCTGCTGGAACATGGTGTTATCGAGTTGGAGATTGCAATGCTGTTGCCCCTTGGTGCCTTTTCTGAATTTCTTGGGAGGTTGTCACTTTGGGGCAACTCAAAGTTGAAGACTTGGTCTTTATTTTTCAAAATGAATATATTCTCCCAGACAGTTAGTTGTTCAGCATTAGGGATGCCTTAACAATGTAGGTTCATGATCAATATGGTTTTCTAGACAAAAATGTGCTGCTACTGCCGGTTTTTCCACTGGTTAATGCTTTAGATTCCTAAGGTGTTCTTTAGACCTTGTTTTTAATTTTCTTTTTGATTTTCCAATATAAAGTTTTACAGTCTGTGCAGTTGAACTGGTGTATTCCCGATTTTTCTGTTGCTGGTATGGTGTCCAGTTCAGAGTGTAGTAGATTTTGGTTGGAATGTGGATTTTTAGGTGCTAGAATAATGTGATCTTTGAACATTTTCTGGAATTAGGTGTGGGCCTTTGGATGGTATGTGAACTTCGTGTACCTGCAGTATTCGTTTTTGTTGACAGTTTGGTGGTTGGATTTTTTCTGTTGCTGACAGGAAATGCTCTAGTTTCATAAATAAAAAAAGTACTTTGGTGCATGTGTGTGAAGAGTGTGATTGTGTATTTAAATAAAAAATATTTAAAGAATGAAGTTTAAAAATTTTATAAAATTACCTGTATTACCAGATAAAAAGCTTTTTTTCTTTCTGAAAAACAGGCTCTTAACAGTTTTTGATTAAAATTTTACGTATTTGAGATACTAACATGAGAAATAAAAGTAGCAATGAAGTTTCTCTAAATAGTTTCAGTTGTTCTTCATTAGGATTGAGTTTTGTATAATTTGGTATTACTGGGAAACTGTAAGAGATAGGCAAAAACTTAGGGTAGAAAAAATGCAAAACTCAAAAAATATACAATGTGTCAGCTTTTTTCCTTTCTTTTCTTTCTCTCCCCCCCCCCCCCCCCCCCCCCCTCTTCAGTGTCTTGAGTTCAGCTGCATGTTATGTGTAACTATAGTGCTGCCGAAATAAAGACATTTTAAATCCACAAAGGCTCACAGTGACTGTAAGCATGTGACCAAAGTGAACCCTCTGATTGGTTCCTGACCGAAGCTCTATAAGGAAGAAAAACTAAATAGATCCATTTGTTAATGTTATTACTGTTTTATTGCTGTATTTTTACATTAGCAGTGTTGATGTTAAGTGACTTTCTTAGGCCGGATTTACTATAACACCATAATTGTTAGGATGGATTAAAAATGTATTGTTTAAATTGCATAATGCATTAAAGGCACATGAATTTGTAATGGATAAAGTCGTGTGTTTCACAGATTCATTTTTGTTTATATTTATTACCTCTCCATATGTTAAAACATCATGTACATTCCTTGAAATGTATAATCAATCTTATCATGGGCAAATATTTACAACTCAGTTTTTGAGAGGTAGAACTGGAACTTAAAAATTCAATGCCACAACTGGGATTTGAACCACAGACCTTCCGCTTACCGGGCGGCTGCTCTACCACTGAGCTATTGTGACAAACTGCCAGAATGGCATCAAATTCTTAAACCAGTTCGTATTTCTCCTGGTAAACCACAAAGGCAGTCTCACATCAGAGACAAATTACCCCAATGGTGACTTACTATTGTAAGTACTTTATATCCCAGGATTAAATA
This sequence comes from Tenodera sinensis, assembly GCA_030765045.1. Classification (NCBI taxonomy): domain Eukaryota; kingdom Metazoa; phylum Arthropoda; class Insecta; order Mantodea; family Mantidae; genus Tenodera; species Tenodera sinensis. The sequence goes on along the minus strand of CM060967.1, from coordinate 136,674,236 downwards.
ACCTTCAGATGGTAATTATTATTTATTTATGCCAACAAACTTACTGTTGGTGGTTTTTAAACACACAAGCGTGTGTAGGCAAAGTTTGAGAGATAGAACTGGAACTTAAAAATTCAATGCCACAACTGGGATTTGAACCACAGACCTTCCGCTTACCGGGCGGCTGCTCTACCACTGAGCTATTGTGACAAACTGCCAGAATGGCATCAAATTCTTAAACCAGTTCGTATTTCTCCTGGTAAACCACAAAGGCAGTCTCACATCAGAGACAAATTACCCCAATGGTGACTTACTATTGTAAGTACTTTATATCCCAGGATTAAATAACCTTCAGATGGTAATTATTATTTATTTATGCCAACAAACTTACTGTTGGTGGTTTTTAAACACACAAGCGTGTGTAGGCAAAGTTTGAGAGGTAGAACTGGAACTTAAAAATTCAACTGGGATTTGAACCACAGACCTTCCGCTTACCGGGCGGCTGCTCTACCACTGAGCTATTGTGACAAACTGCCAGAATGGCATCAAATTCTCAAACGAGTTCGTATTTCTCCTGGTAAACCACAAAGGCGTGGTTCAAATCCCAGTTGTGGCATTGAATTTTTAAGTTCCAGTTCTACCTCTCAAACTTTGCCCACACACGGCTTATGTGTTTAAAAACACCAACAGTAAGTTTGTTGGCATAAATAAATAATAATTACCATCTGAAGGTTATTTAATCCTGGGATATAAAGTACTTACAATAGTAAGTCACCATTGGGGTAATTTGTCTCTGATGTGAGACTGCCTTTGTGGTTTACCAGGAGAAATACGAACTGGTTTGAGAATTTGATGCCATTATGGCAGTTTGTCACAATAGCTCAGTGGTAGAGCAGCCGCCCGATAAGCGGAAGATCTGTGGTTCAAATCCCAGTTGTGGCATTGAATTTTGAAGTTCCAGTTCTATCTCTCAAACTTTGCCCACACACGGCTTGTGTGTTTAAAAACACCAACAGTAAGTTTGTTGGCATAAATATATTTACAACTCAAGTTTGCAGAACAACTGAAGTATGCAGTTTAATCTAAAGGTGAGTCAATCATTAACACTAAACAACACTTACGTTTATAATATTCCGGAACACATTTTGGAGGCTAACTCTCCTCCATTATTAAGCGGACAATGACTGGGTTTCCTTGGTGTGGATGGTGATGCTTCTTCTGATGTTTCCTCTGGTGACGGTTTAAGGAACTTGCTGAAAATATCTTTCTGGGGAATGTCGAAATTAAATACTCGGTTTCTATTTTTTAAAATGAAAATTTGTTCCTATGTGGACAGCTCTTGTTTTCCGGTTATGTGTTTGAGGAGTTTCATTTCTGGCTTTGTTGTGATTTTTTGTCCAAAAGTGAAAGGCAACTGCTGATTTTTCCAATTGTTTGCTCTTGATGCCGTATATGATACGTGAATTTTTTGAATGTCATTTTTGTTTGTGCCGCTGTGAGTGTTGTAGTTTCTTTTAGTAATTTTTTTTTTTCTGCTCGTTTTACTTTTGTACCTACTAATTCCTTGGGTAAGCCATTTTTTGTGCTATTTCAATTATTTTGTAATATTCTGTTTTGTATTCTTCTGCTGGAAGAGGGGTGTTCACCAATCTATGTGTTAATCTATTGAAGATTGCTTGTTTGTGGCTTCTTGGATTGTAACTATTAGTTTTTATGTACTTATCCGTCTGAGTTAGTTTTCTGTGAACGCCGAAGGTTATTCTATCCTTGTTGTTGCTTATTTTTAGATCTAAAAATGGTAATTGATCATCTTTTTCCACTTTAGCTGTGAAATTTATGCTTTTGTCCTGGATGTTTAGAAGTTTTAATGCATCACTGATGTGTCTTTTTGGAACTATTGCAAATATGTCATCTATGTACCGCTGCCAGAGTTTGAACATCCACGGGAATGGTGAGAGAGGGTGGCACATTGCTAAACCTGAAGTTTGACAGAAATACTTTGGAACTGGAAGAAATTTTGTTCTGTGCATAATTCCAAGTGATTTGAGCCAGTTTTTGATCAGTGGTGGGAGTTCTTTGATTGGTATACTGGGGAATAGCAACTTTACGTCAAAGGAGACAAGGGTGTCCTCTCCTGTCAATTTGAAGTCCTTAATGTGTTCTATCAGTTCTTCTATTTCTTATGCTCATACTTTTGAATTTAGGTAATGAGTTAAATTTGTTGGATAGCCATTTTGTCAGTTTGTATGCATCAGGCAGTTTTCTGGTTTAGAGTGTTATTTAACATAGGAAATAGCTTCATTCTGAGATTTATTTTCCAGTTGTCTAGGTTTCTGTTATGTAGGGGGTCTGATTTAGTCAGATTTTACTGTATTACCAGATTACAATGAAAGCACATTTTCCTGTTTGCATTTTTGTTACAATTAATTATTAGCTATTTCAAATCTTTTATCTATGTAATTTTCAATTCCAGCTAATATTCAACCATAATGGTGTGTATTCTTAAATCTTAGTCACAAATAGCGGATTTATAAGTACCTTAAGCTTCAAAGATATAATCTTACTCCAAAAGCTCTCATTGCAAGAGATATCTGTATACCTATCCATGCTTGTGCGTATGAGTTAAATGCAGATAAGCTGCACTTTCTGGATTGGATGATGTTCTAATCTTTTATCTAGTATTAATGTTGTGCCAATTATTAGGGCTTAAAAAATGAAATGTGGTGCTTTGTATGTGCCATGGAGAGTTTTATATTTTTCAGTAATCTTGTAATCTTGAAATATTGAGCTATGACTAGACATTTAAATATGCATTTCAAATACTGTATAAATGTTGTTTATTTTATTCTGACAAGCATACAATCTAATAAAGTTAGCTTGCTTGTTAGATCTTTATTACCCTTGTTTTGGCTTTGCTTCTCTTTGCAATTGAACAAGAAAAAGTAATTTTATAATCCTTTTTCAGTAACACCATGGATGGAGTTGAAGCCAAATTGTGGAAGCGACAGAGCATGGGTTTACAGTGTGCCAGCTGATTTTGCAGATGAGGAAGTCAGATCAGAGCTGTTGGCTATCAAATTTGCAACTGCAGAAAGTATGTTTAACTGTGTTTATTCTAAGCTTTAAGAAGCTATCTTCCATTAATATTGGTATGCTTAATTATTATTGTGATATTTTTGACTTCCTTTGCAGTTTCTTGGCTCATAGTGCCTCGGACTACCTTTCTTGTTCATTTTTATGGATATTGAGACAGCAATGTTAAACTTGGTTTATTAGTATTTAAGGGAAAGTTAAAGGCTATTACATTAAATTGCATTGAAGTCAGGAAAATAGTCATACTAAGCAGTCTAAAATGATGTAGCATTCTAACTACTTATGCGTATATATAATTATACTGGTTGGAAGTGATTATAGTGAAACGAAACAATGATTTTGAGTAACTTTGAGTTGAAGTTACTCAAAAAGGGGATTGGGTGGTATAAATAAAAACTAGCTAGTGCTTGTGAGCTGAAGCTGGTAAGCAAGTTGAGAATAAGCAAAAGGTCGTGATTTGGTATAAATAAAAACTTCCCCTCTTCCGCCAGCTCTTGCTTTCAATACAAAGCTTTAGCTCCCTGACCTTCACCACTCGATGTAAACAAACACACCTTTTTCATGTCTGGAGGCGATTTAAATATTTGCTGCATTTAAATATCCATATACTTCATGTTAAACCTGATAGAGATACTGATTTTAAAGAACGAAAATGTAAGTAAAGTTTTGGCAAATTAAATAGAAATTAAGATTCGCCTGGCATTCCACCGATAACGTTCATACACTTTCTAAATTCCATCAGTGATTTTCTTAATTTTATAGTATGTATCAACTGATATATGGAAGTAGATAATTTGTGTGTTTGCACCGTTATACTGATATCCTTTACATATATAAATATACGATAAAATATCAATAACTAATTCCAAGAGTGAGTGTGTGGGGACTAATTCCAAGATTATATAAGACTTTATCATAAACTAAAGCTATACCGGATGAGGAAGTTTCATTTCGTGGAAGTTTCAATTTAGGGCCGGTTTTATATGAAAGTCTTCAGATATAACACGGTTTTGATTTGCACAATATTCTACTCTATGTATCGCTTTGATTACATTATCGTCGGTAATGGGAGCAGATCACTATTACCTCATTCACATTATGTTTAACGTTATCGTACGCAGGCAAAATGACAACACCTTAGGCTGTATACAGATTGTTAAAAGGTCCCTTTCGTGTTTCATTTCCCTCTGGAAGCAATTGCTGTGGAAGCAAGTCTACATTTTCTCTTTAAATGTGATTATAATTGTTTATATCTGCATCCAAGTCCCTACATATTGTGTAATTTTTTAGTTCCTCAACCACTAAACGTATAGTAGAGGAATTATTGAATTCCGCCCAATAATTTGATATCGAGATTAAAGCAGAAATACACCTTCTGAGCCTTCCTGAATGGAGAGCGAGAGAGAGAGAAGTCTATGTGTGCGTGCCTGTATGTGTTTAAGTGTGAATATCAAAACCAAATTTCGTATTGAAGTTCAGTAACCTCCAAGAGTGCGACTTTATGGAAACCCTCCATCCAAAACTAACTTCTACATGGATAAACATTCCTAATTTTTAATTTTCTCAAAAATGGTCACTGTACTCGTATTTTGATTAAAATGGCATATGTTAGATATTTACATGACAATTGAAATGTAGGTATACCTTTAATTTCGGGGAAATAGCCTATGAAGTCCTTTTCATTCTGAATCACATTTGTATAACTGATAAACTGTAGGAGATAGACTAAGTCTTACTACACAAAAAATGTCTAATTAAAGCACACAGTTTACGTCAATTTCTTTTTTGCGGGGGGTAGTGCAATGATAAATGCAATAGTAAATGGGATTTATCTGAACTTCCAACATATGGCGATTATCTTTTTCTAAATTTAAACCCTGATTCCCATAATTTGATCTGAGTCTATTACAAGTGATATACTGAAAGATTACTTTTACTAGTGTTCTGTTGATCTGCTCTAGAACTGGGCAATTACAATTTATGGAACATCAAAATAGGCAATTCTAAGATTTTAAAAGAGTTATCTGAATTAAAGCTATACCTACTTTGTGAAAGAGTTTCATATAGACTTATTTTATATAATAGATATAATTCGACCTTGATTTGTACGAGCATTATGCTCTTCATACATGCTGCATGTTTGTATAAGCACGTTCGTATATGTTTTGATTCCATTATCAGGTTTCCGGTAATGAAAGTGGATCACTATGACATCACTCGCATTCTAACCAGGCAAGATCACAACACCTCAGAAAAATGTCCTTGTATCATCGGAGCTGATATAGCAGCAAATATCTCCAAGAGTAGAGTTTATATTTTACAACACCTATGTATTTCAGTCACCATGGTTGAAGAAAGCGGTGTATTTATGAGGCGCTTTGTTCATCTATTAAAGGAAAATCAAGACATTCTATTAAAAGCACAGTTGTTAGAAAGTAAGCGCAAAAGTTTAGCAGTAGCTACAGTAAAGCAACAATTGGAGGAAGAGTTTAAAACATACATCAGCGAGATGCAAATACTAAAAAAAAGCAACTTAAAAACAAGAATTAAGTCCAAAAGTGATTTGAAACTAATTGGCAATAAGCTAGTTGTTTTAAAACAGTGGGAGCAGGAAATCCTGGCCATGGTACTAACTGAATGAGCAAGCTGAGGTACCTACATAGCTACCTCAGAAAAAGCCAGCAAAAGCTCCATCGGAGCGAGGAAGGCAGGTTTTTATTTATACCATTTCGCGAGCAATAGCTCCGCGGCCAAGGTCGGGAAGCTTTAGCTTGCATGGAGATGGAGCAGAAGGTTTTTATTTATACGAAACCAACCTCTTGCTCCGAATTAGTGAGAAAAAGCTATTGCTTGCTTTTATTTATACCACCCATTATCATTATTAATCTAGTTATATACTATGACAGAAAATTATCTTGGGAATATGTTAAAAAAATATAACAGAAAAAACAAATAAAAGATGCAATATACGAGGGCCGTTCAGAAAGTAACCACCGGTTGATTGCAAAAAATTCACCAAGTTAAATAAAAATATTTTAATATATACATCTTACAACTACATCTTTGCACTATTTTTCTACATAGTCTCCATAACGATTGAGGCACTTATCGTATCTGTTCACAAGCTTTGAAATTCCTTCTGCATAAAAATCACCCGCTTGTGCCTGGAGCCAGCCTGTGACCGCATCTTTGAGCTCTTCGTCGTCATCAAACTGCTGGGACCCGAGCCATTTCTTCATATGCATGAAGAGGTGATAATCGCTTGGCGCCAGATCTGGGCTGTAAGGTGGATGGTTGACAACGTCCCACTTGAAGGACTCAAGAAGGGCTGTTGTTCTGCGAGCAGAGTGAGGATGGGCGTTATCGTGCAAAAAAACGATACCGGAAGTCAGCATACCACAGCGTTTGTTCTGTATAGCCCGTCGTAATTTTATTAGTGTTTCACAGTACACGTCTTGATTAATGGTCGTCCCACGTTCCATGAATTCAACCAACAACACCCCTTTTGCATCCCAAAACACCGTTGCCATCAATTTTCGGGCAGAAAAATCTTGCTGGGCTTTTATTGGTTTGGTAGGCGAATTTGAATGTGGCCACATCTTTGATTGTTCTTTTCTCTCAGGGTTCATGTACTTAATCCAGGTTTCGTCCCCGGTCATGATTCTGTTTAACAATGGTTCACCTTCGTCCTCATAATGTGACAGAAAGTCTAATGCAGAGGCCATTCTTTGAGTTTTGTGGTGGTCGGTAAGAATTTTGGACACCCATCGTGCACAGAACTTACGGTAACCCAATCTTGCTGTCACTATCTCGTACAAGAGAGTCTTAGAAATCTGTGGAAAATCAGTAGACAACTCCGACATTGTGAAACGTCGGTTTTCATGAACTTTTGCATCAACTGTCTGAACGAGTTTGTCCGTCACCAATGATGGTCTACCACTCCTCTTTTCATCATGAACGTTTTCTCGTCCACTTTTAAATAAACGTACCCATTCACGGACCACTCCTTCACTCATAACTCTTGGTCCGTACACGGCACAAAGCTCACGATGAATAGCTGCTGCAGAATATCCTTTGGCTGTAAAAAACCTTATAACAGCACGCACTTCACATTTGGCGGGGTTTTCTATTGCAGCACACATTTCAAACGGCCACAAACACTAAACTAGTGCAGGTACGACGTTCACTCGACCACGGCCTGATGCCGACTGACCTGCTGAGTGCGTGAATGCACAGATGGCGTCGCTACACCCCCCACTACCCGCACTGTGACCGATCGGAGGTTACTTTCTGAACGGCCCTCGTATTAAAAAGATTAACAGGAACAAAATGGGTTTGCTCTAGGGAAGTACTAAATATTTCCCGCGAAGCACACTTTGAAACCCTCTTATATGCTAAATAGTTCCTGTAATGTTAGGGAAGCATTCTTTATCTATCCTCCCTACACTTTTAACATTAAATATATATGGTTCTTATATTTATACACATTAAATTTGAACATGTTACTTAACATTTATGACATTTTTAAACAATTATTTGTAACAGTTGAGACAATGGCAATACATTTTCAGTACTCAACAAATTCTTACCAACATGAAAAATAAACTATATTTACATAAATGCTTTCTTTTTGGGGTCTAACCATATATTCTGTCTCACTGACAGATCATTCATTACCTTTTGGCTGCACACCTTCATAAAATTGGCATCCTCAACTCCCCAAATTGGGTACTGATCAGGACGAGAACTCCATAATGAACAAAGATCATCTGCCCCATTTTTGGCTCTCAAGATGTTAAACTATGAATCACTATTATCAGTGCTAAACAAGAAAGGTATTGACAGTTGGCGGTGCACAAGAGGCGATGTTGCCACTTATCGTGCCATGTGGAAAGCACGTAAGCATTATGCGTAAGAAGACGGTTGGATTGCGTTTGGAATGTTGAGCAGGTATACTTTATATTCGTATTCGAAAACAATAGTAAAATAGTTCATCTACAAGCAAAGGATAGAATATGGAAGTGTTATATTACTGTAAAGATTAATGCTAAAAAAGAAACATACCTACGAAATATTGTAATGGGAAATGCCACTGATATCCGACTCGCATTATTGCTGTATTTGCTGGAATTACCCGTGGAAATGACAAACTGTTCTATCCTTGCTTCTAAGACTCCATTTTTCCATGTGGCACTTATTACACCCTTTGTATCAGTAACCGCTTTTTTCAGTTTTCAGCTTTTTATTGATGTAGCTTTATTACAGAGACACAGTGAAATCTTTGTTTCGCACAATGTAACTCTTTACTTCAGTCCAAATTAATTGGAGTACACTAGGAAAGGGCGACACCAAACAATTTTGCAACCATGTTCTTCAGCGATACCAGCCATCAACTGCACATTTCTTTAATTGGGATATGTACCTTACCAAACACAATTTCATTCACTTCACGGATACGTTAAGTTTTTCGTTTGACTATGCTGTCTTTGTCAATATTTTTGGCCACAATTATTCATTAAAAGAGTGAGGCAGTTGTAAATGCTATCAACATACGCACAGATTCAGACATACGTAAATACAAGTCAAATAGCCACATAAATAGAATGATCCAAACGAACTTGTCAGCACACAGGCAATCTCTAATACAAACATTGCAAGCTGGAGCTGGAGGGAGACATTGTATACATAGCAGGAAAAACAAGATAAGACGTACAGTTTGTTACTGCTAGATTGCAGGTCAAGCATATGTTAATCACGTGTTAAATGTCGACAACACTGGTTTAGTGTTGCTGTGGGAACATCTTAGCTCTAATTGGTTGCTCCTTCCATTGCTATGAAGATCGCCATGACGCATCCATCCCCTCCTGTTCATTTAGACCCTTCCACCACGTGGGTAGCAACTGTCAATCCCCTTCTTATTTGGTGCCAAGTATAACAGAACTATACTGGCAAGCAAGAAAGAAAAAGGAATATATCCAAGCAACAGGGCATTAGACTACTACTACATATTCACAAATAACGTTGATTGAGCAATTGTTATATTAAAAGCTATTGTTATTTTAATTTGAGGCTGCCTCCGTAGTACAGCAGTATTGTGCCTGTCCCTGGCATGAAGGACCCAGGTTCGATCTCCAATACCGGAATAAGATTTTTCCCCTTCTGGAAGGTCAGGTACATGGTGCACTCAGCCTTGTTCCCTGACAGGCCAATAGACTAGCTATCCTGATAGAAAGGTAGCGTCCCTAAGAGGTCAAGTAGTTGCCTTACAGTTGGGTGAGTTGGCGTGCTGACCCCTGCCACTGCCAACCTGCACTCTTCTGTGGCCTTAGCTGCGGCTGGAGGATGCAGCGGCCAGGCATGAGGGTAACCTCTCTATAGAGGACCGGCTCTAAAGATTATTTACTTATTATTAATTATTATTATTGTTGTTGTTGTTCGTATTGGTATTAATATTCAAAAACACTCACCTTCTAAAATCAAACTTGATTGCTTATTAAATGAATTTAACTTAACAATGACAATAAATGAACCCACCCGTATTACCGCAAATACAGCCACAACAATTGACAACATTATCACAAATATTGTAAGCATGCCATATAAAACAAGTCATCCATTCATGTCTATCAGACCATACTGCTCAAAAAATTAGCTTCGCAGAAATAGTTGAAAAGGAATATTCCAATGGCCATAAGCCATAAAAAGAAGCTATAATTCCTTTAGCGAAACTAATCTATTAAACTTAAAAAAAGCCCTTGCTGATGTTAATTGAGGAGATATATACACTGAGTTAGATCCAAACATAAAACTCAACTCACTTTTTAAAATCATAAAACATAATATAAATATGTACTGTCCCCAAATTGTAGTCAAAAATAGAAAACAAAATAAAGTAACCAACATACATTGGATTACACCAGAGATTAAACAAATGCGACTCCAATTAAAATGTGCAATCTCTCAGGCAAACAACAGCAATGTTGAATTTAATAAAATAGAACTAAAGAACTTAAAAGATACCTATGATCAAGCAGTAATAAATACAAAACAGAAATGCATTAGTAATAAGATTCTAAATTCTGCAAGTATATGTAAATCCAGCTGGCAAGTAATAAACAACATCCGTAAACCCTTAAACATCACTGATTCTAACCATTTTGTAGTAAAGACGAATGAAGGTATAACAGATGACCCAGGAAAAGTGGTAGAAGCTTTTAATGACCATTTTGCCTCTATAGGTTTAAAGATACATAATCTCAACAAAATCAATTCCACTAACTGGAGCCCCAATGCTATAAACAATAAAATTTCAAAAAACTCGTCAAGTATGTATATATACCCAACCGATGCAAACGAGATCCTAAATATAATCAAACAAATAAAAGCGAAAAATAGCATTGGTGTTGATGGTATCCCTATGTCATTACTGAAAGCATGTAGTCAAGAAATCGTAAATCCCCTTATTGATATAATAAACTTGTGTCTAGAACAAGAAACTTTTCCAGACAAACTAAAAATTGCGAAAGTAATACCAATCTTTAAAAAAGGCGACAAAAGAGAATTGAATAACTACCGTTCAATATCAATTTTACCAGCGCTCTCAAAAATTTTCGAAAGAGTAATCCACAAAAGGCTAATGAGTTTTCTCAACAAGTTCAGCCTAATACCTAAACATCAAAATGGCTTCGTAAAAAATAGAACAACAATCTGTGCGATCATTGAATGTATCGAAGAAATTATAAAAACATTGACGCAGGCAAATATGCAACAGCTTTCTTATTAGATCTTACCAAAGCTTTCGACTGTGTAAATAAAAAAATACTAATGAACAAACTGTCAGTCCTGGGGATTAGAAGTCTGGGACATAAATTAATTGAATCCTACATGACAAACCGAAAACAATATGTAGCTGTGAATTCGACAAATGGTGATGCTATATCAACTACGACGGAATTGACACACGGGGTCCCTCAGGGATCAATTCTCGGTCCACTTTTGTTTATCTTATACATGCACGATATAACTGACTATATACTTAAAGGTACAAAATTAGTACAATTTGCAGATGACACTAGCGTCACAGCCAGCCATTCCTCTAGCCTAATGCTGGAAGAAAACCTAAGTGAAATAGCTATCAAACTTGCAGTACTTCTCAATGCTAAACTTAAGTATAAACCCAACTAAATGTGAACTGATAACATTCGGTAGCAAAACACTTAATACGCCTCTACAATTGTATATTGACAACAAATCAGTAAACAGTGTTGACAAGGTAGAGCTACTTGGTGTCACACTGGATAAAACACTTGTTTACACCGCATACAGACAAATTAGCATTAAAAATAAGTAAAAATTTATTTCTTCTTAAGTGTCTAAAGAACTATGTCCCAGCAGCAACTAATAGGATAATTTATTTCTCTCTCATTCAGTCAGACATGTCATATGGTGTAGAAATATGGGGCAATACTTCAAAATTAAACCAAAATAAAATATTTACTTTACAGAAAAGAGCAAGCAGATATATTTTGAACTTAAAAACTGAGACAGAATATTGATCAGTAGAAAATCGTCCATGTAAATATTTTTGTAAGAGTGTGTAAATTTCTAATTCTTTTAATTTGGGTGTATCAGGAACTTATTTTTTTTAATAATACTCAAAATAGACAATGTCTTCTCGTCACTTTGAGTTCAACCAATGAGAACTGTTGCGCGGATGAATACATAAGAATGGCGGTGTTGCGTCATAGAGACGCTCGGACTCTTTTATCATTAGCGTCTGTATGCTCAAGGTGAAAGGATGTATATTTGCTGATAGCGTGTGAACATGTAAATTACACCCAAACTTTTAACCAGTGTAGATTCTATCGAATTTTGAAAGTTGTTAACTAATTGGTATGGTGCTGAAAGTGTAAATAAACGAATAAATATGTTGTGATAAAAGGAACGTTGATTCGTGCATTCCATTCTGTATCCATCGACCCCGTAGATAAGAGTAGCGTCTGCTATAACAAACTTTCTATCTTTCAGTAAAAACATTACTCCTGCTGCTATATCCCTCCCGTTATTATAAAAACCGCACCAAAATGGCTTGCCCAACGTGGAGCGCGAATTTAGAATGGAATGCAAAATTACGAAGTGTTAACATCAAAAGGACGCCATCCCATCGCGCAGGAGAAAGACGCCATTAGACCCTCGTCTGATATCAACAAAACATCGATACACGGAGAATCAACGTGGGAAAAACACCGGAGATCATCTGGCGAAGCCAACTACCCAGGAGACGTAAATAACTGGACGAAGAACCAACAGAAAAAAAAAGTAGGATCCAAAATTTTTGTTTTTACATACATTTTATTTCCATTTGTTAATGCTACTCAGAAGTGGCAAAATATTGGGACTTTCAACATTAAGTGAATTGGATAAAGGAATTAAAATGTCGCAAAAAGAGATAGAAACAGGAGTGGGGGAAGGGGCAGATAGGCCTAGTTATCAGATAGAATTAGAAGGTGAGGAACAGGCGGAAATAAGCAAAGACCAAAGGTTAATGATGATGATGTTTGAAAGACTGGAACAAAGTTTAAGTCAGAGTATAGGTCAGAAAATAGAGGGAGTGAGAGAGGACTTGGAAAATAATAAAAAAGAAATAGGTCAGAAAATGGAACAAAATAATGCAGAATTAAAACAGGACATGGAACAGAATAGGGCAGAATTAAAACATGACATAGAACAAAGTATAGGTCAGAAACTGGAGGAAGTGAGAAAAGACTTAGAACAGAAAATGGAATTAGGTAGACAGAACTTAGAACAGAAAATGGAATTAGGTAGACAGAACTTAGAACAGAAAATGGAATTAGGTAGACAGAACTTAGAACAGAAAATGGAATTAGGAAGACAGAACTTAGAGCAGAAAATAGAATTAGGAAGACAGGAGTGTAAAGAAAATATGAAAGTAATGGAAACTAATTTAAAATTAGTACATAAAAACCTAAATGAAACAAAGGAAGCCTTAGAAGCTAGGATAGAAATCATAGGAGATAGGATGGGAAAAATTGAATCGGAAATGAGAGAAAATAAGATTGTATTAGAAGAAGAAATTGCTAGATGTAGAGATGAAATAACAGAATGTAATGCAAGTGTAGACTGTAAGATTACAAATGTAAAAGCAGAAATAACTGAGGAATTAAGGAAAGAGATTGAGGTAGTAAAGAAAGACATTATTAATGAAACTGTAGAACAAATTGTAATTCCTAAAATTAAGACAATGAATGATGTGATGCTTTCACAACAGGATGCTATAAATGATATGAAACAAAGCCACTTAGAAATAAAGAATGATTTAAAATCAATTTGTGAAGAAATGAAAAAAGGGAAAGAAAATTTGGCTAATGTAAATGATGTTGTGAAGGCATTACAAAGACAAGATGATTTAGATGTAAGTAATGTACAAGATGAGAGTTATTTGAATAATGTACAAAATGTTGACTCACCATGTAGAGAAAGAGGTTCACAACCAAACAATGACACAACACATAACACATGTTACACCAACAGCATATTACATGAAATCACACCACCTACATTTGACGAGGAGAAGGGAGACGATCCAAAACTCTTTGTTAAAGAGATGGAAGAATATTTTAAAGTGAAAAGGATACCAAACGAGCTTAGAATGATGATAGTTAAGAAAAGCTTAAAAAACAAGGCATTAGAATGGCTCAGGTTAACACTAGCTGGTCATGAGTCGTATAGCTCATTCAGAAATTTATTCCTATCAAGGTATTGGGGCCCAGCTAAACAAAACCCAACTAGGGTGGAGCTAGCGACAGGTAGATACGATCCAACCAAAGGGTTGTCGTTAGTCGATTATTTTATGAAAGTAGCCAACAAAGGAAAGCTATTAGACCCCAACTTGTCGGAGGCAGAACTAATTACCAGTATAACAAGACATTTCCCAGACACAGTGAGAACAGGGTTAATTGTTGCGAGGCCAGTAGATTTTGCAGATATGATAGAACTGCTGACAGCCTTCGAAACACAAAATGGTCGGCCTAATGAGCATAGACATAGGAACGGTCACCCAAACTCACCCATCCTAAACCGGAACACGGCTACGAACAACCAGAGTGAGGGAGAACATAGAAATACTAGGAGTACCCATGAAAGGGGGAGAGGGGCACACCATTTCCCACAACCACATAATCATGGCGAGAGGATGGAGAACACAAGACAGTGGTACCACGACACGATACCAAGGGGTGAATCGAGATACAGAACGCATAGATATGATCGTGGAAGACCAGGAGACCGTACCCATCAAGTGAATCATATACGATTCTGTAGGGAATACTTGAACAGCCATAGGCCGTCGTACAATAGGGGTTCACGTCAAAGGGGTAGAAACCAAGGGAACACCGACAGCGTAAGACAACAGGAACAGAATGAAAACATGCCAGGAGGAACCAGACCAGACAGGGATCCATCCGGATGAACAATTCTTTGTGGAGAACATCAATGTCCACGAGAATAGGTTGGTAGACCTAAGGGTAAATGAGAAGAAAACAGGTTGGACGAGTGATGAAGAAACTAACGTTTGCAGCCATTGGATCTGCACAGGAGACGAGTATGTTGCCTGGGACAACTACCAACCTGAACCACTACCAACAGATGGAGAAGAATCGATGTTACAACTAATCGATGAGAAGGTCTGGGGGGCACATGGCATCTCTGAAGAGGAAAGAAAACAACTTAGGAAAATATTGGTTAAAAACAGGAAAGTTTTCAATAAAAAGCCAGGTACGTGTAACAAGTACGTACATACTTTTACAGTAACAGATATTACCCCCTATTCACATAAATCCAGGCCCATCCCCAACTCCATCAGGGAGGAAGCTGACAGAGTGATCCAGAAAATGTTAGAGGACGGAATAATAGAGCCGTCGGACTCATGTTACGTGAATCCAGTAGTATGGGTCCATAAGAAAGGGGGAAAATTAAGGATGACCATCGACGCAAGGAAAATAAACACACATACCTTGCCGGATCATTACAGGCCTGAGGGGGTAGACCAACTAATATCGAAATTGAAGGGAGGTCAACATTTCACAAGTCTCGACTTGACAGCATCGTTCTGGCAAATTCCTCTTCATCCAGATGTCAGGAAATATACCTGTTTCTTGCACAAAGGAAAGGTATACCATTTTTTAAAATGTGCCTTTGGACTATCGACCAGTAGCAGTGCACTACTGAGGGCTCTAGACAAAGTTTTTGGGGATACCATCGAGACTTTTGTGACGCAATATGTCGACGATTTTTTGATATACAGCAAGAATCCCGAGTCGCACTTACATCACATAGATTATGTATTCTCCAGGTTCCAGGAAAGCAACATGACCCTAAATTTAGAAAAGTGTGAGTTTTTCGTCAAAGAAGCTGAATTTCTAGGCCACATCATAACACCCGATGGTATACAACCTAATCCGGAGAGGGTCAAGGCCATAGAGCATATACCACCCCCACGTAACTTAAAACAGTTGAGAAGGTTTCTGGGCATTTTACAGTACCAGTCAAAATTCGTGGTCAACTACGCTAAGGAACTGGTACCCCTTAGAGCACTGTTGAAAAAAGATACTAAGTGGGAATGGAATGCTGAACACCAGGTGGCCTTTGAGAATATCAAAGAACTTTTCAAGCACAGTATTCTCCTGGAACGACCGGATCCAAATTCACCTTTTCTAGTATACACCGATGCTAGTGCGCACTCATATGGAGCAATATTAGCACAAGAAGATGCAGATGGCAACAAACATGTGATTGCCACAGCTTCTAGATTTTTAAACAAGATAGAAGCCAATGCCTGCATAACCGAATTGGAAATAGGTGCAATCCATTTTGCGTTACAAAAGTTCAGACAATATATATATCTTTATAAAATAATTATATATACAGATCACGTAAGCCTGTCCTTCATTCAAAAATGCAAGCTAACCAACTCCAAAATCTCAAGGTACATACATGAGATAATGTCACACGACATAGAGGTCAAACATATCCCGGGGAAGGAGAACATCTTCAGTGACTTATTGTCAAGATTAAGGTCGGAGAGTCACATACCCGAGACGATATACAGTCCGCACCATGAGATTAAAATCATGCAGATAAATAGCAAAGAAAGCAACGAGATCTTGCAAGACTTCAAGAACATAGCAAAGCTACAACAAGAAGACCCTGAATTGAAGAGGCTATTCGACAAGGCTCCAGACATAATACCAAGATTGGATGCCAAGATAGGCAAATTTAGGAACATCCTATTTAAATTGCATGGTCGCGACGTAAGGAAATGGAAAATGATGGTACCAAATTCCTTACAGGACAAGGTCATTTTGGCATTCCACCACTCGATGCTTCACTCCGGTACTGGGAGAACAATGCTTGCCATCGAGGAGGTATTGTACATCAAACATCTTGGCAAGAAGGTCAGGAAGTTAATTTCCTCATGCGACCTATGCCAAAAGGCCAAGCCAATTAATGTAAAGTACGATGTCATCCCACAATCCATCGTGAGAAACGAAAAAAATGCATTGGTGTGTATTGACGAGCATGGAGAGCTACCAAGGGGTAAAGATGGAAACAGATACATCTTTGTCATGTTTGATGTTTTCACAAAATTCACCAAAATATACCCCATTAAGAACATCAAAAGCAGAACATGCCTAGATAAAATCGTCAAGGACTACATCCCAAAATATGGGAGGATAAAATGTATTCTATCGGACAATGCAACCATGCATAAGAGCAAGTTGTTTCAGAACACCTTACAAACATTAGGAATAAAATTGTACTATTCCTCAGCATATTATCCCCAGGGAAACCCGACTGAGAGAATCATGAGGGATATAAGTATTTATTTTCGTTTACTCTGCCGCAGAGACCACACTTCCTGGACGGAAAAATGCGGATATATAGAGGAGGTGATTAACCATTCGGTGAACCCCACGACCAAGTTCGCCCCTATCGAGCTGATGACCAACACGAAACCAAGAAAATTAGCAATTGACATTGACACTACGATGGCTGCCCAAAGAGAATTATCAGAGAAGGAAAAATGTCAATTGGCATTCAGAAGGTTACAGCAGAAGGCTGAAAAAGGGAGGAACAAGGTGAAAAGATTCGTCAGGAAATGGTCCCCACAAATTGGAGAAAAGGTGCTCTTAAAAAGCCACAAAGCATCTAAGGCATCTGAAAAAAGATCCGGAAAGATGGAGCTATTGTATACTGGACCACTGGTCATAACAAAACAGCTGGGTGACCACACGTATGAGCTACAGAATACAAATGGCAAGTTGGTAGGAAGATACCATAAAAACAAATTAAAGCCATACAAGGAAAGGACCAAATAATCTTTGTCAACGAATGTGTAAGGCAGGAGTAGTAGAGATGAAAGAAGATAACAATTTTTAATGGGTTACTTATAGAAAATTATGTTCAGATTAGGAATTACAACAAGGAAGAAAATCAACATAGTCATTGGCTATATCGACCACAAAGAGCATTGTCAACAAAAACAGACGAGGACACTGATTGTCATTAAATAAATGAATTATAGCGACGGAAGATAATATGTTTTTGACATAAGGATGTCAGGGACAAAAATAAAAATGAATCAATTATGATGAAAAAGATATAATATTTCGACACAAAGATGTCGAGGGTAAATGGAGAAGAAAAATAATACAATTACAGAATAATTGTAAGTATAGAAGTTTTCTCTTATAGAAATAAGAGACAAAGAAATGACAATTAGTGAAATGAGGAAAACCATAACCAGAAAAACAATGCCCATGAATTAAGATGAATATAGCCAATGCTAAGCTCGAAGAAATGTTGAACCAAACAACAATGAATAATAACCCAATTAAGAAAATTAGTACCATTAGTAACATCAGAGTTTAAGAACCGACTCAACAACCTGCCTATACATAATAAGCTTATAAGACAAAGAAGGCAAAGAACTGAATAAAGTATTGCCATAAACATGATCATAATCATTAGCTCAAAATTTGTATCCTGTTTTTCTCTCCTCATAGCAACGAATACAGGTCAAAAACCACATGAAACACTTAAATTATATTTGTGTCAATGTCAAATGTACAATAACTGAGTATGTGTTGTATAAGAACTGAGTATGTGTTGTACAATAACTGAATATGTATTGTATGATACTGGATATATTGTGTAATAACTGAATATGTTGAGTAATAACTAAATGCGTTATGCAAAAACTGAATGTGTATTGTGTAATAACTGAATATGTATTGCATAATAACAGAACACATATGTGTTATGATAGCAGGATATATTGTGCAATAACTGAATATATATTGTGTAATAATTGGACATGTTGTGTAGTAATCAAATGTGTTGTACAATAACTGAATATGTATTGTATAATGACTGAAGGTGTATTGTATAATAACAACATATGTGATATGATAACTGGGTATATTGTACAATGACTGGATATGTATTGTATAATAATTGGACATATTGTGTAATAACTAAATGTGTTGTACAATAACTGGATATGTATTGTATAATAACTGAATGTGTTGTGTGGTAATCGAATATGTGAAATTTATAAAGACATGCTGTATCATGTCAAAACGAAGGACAAGGACAAACAGTGAAGAAGACTGAAAAAAAAAAAAAAAAAAAAATATATATATTGTACAAAGTGATTGAATCATAGGAGTAGGGAGAAGTATTGTATTGTGTTTCAAGATTGTAAATAAGGTGACAACTTGAAAAACAAAACAAGGGGCATATGAGACAGAATATTGATCAGTAGAAAATCGTCCATGTAAATATTTTTGTAAGAGTGTGTAAATTTCTAATTCTTTTAATTTGGGTGTATCAGGAACTTATTTTTTTTAATAATACTCAAAATAGACAATGTCTTCTCGTCACTTTGAGTTCAACCAATGAGAACTGTTGCGCGGATGAATACATAAGAATGGCGGTGTTGCGTCATAGAGACGCTCGGACTCTTTTATCATTAGCGTCTGTATGCTCAAGGTGAAAGGATGTATATTTGCTGATAGCGTGTGAACATGTAAATTACACCCAAACTTTTAACCAGTGTAGATTCTATCGAATTTTGAAAGTTGTTAACTAATTGGTATGGTGCTGAAAGTGTAAATAAACGAATAAATATGTTGTGATAAAAGGAACGTTGATTCGTGCATTCCATTCTGTATCCATCGACCCCGTAGATAAGAGTAGCGTCTGCTATAACAAACTTTCTATCTTTCAGTAAAAACATTACTCCTGCTGCTATATCCCTCCCGTTATTATAAAAACCGCACCAAAGCGCAAGACTCATGTAGAGAAGCTTTCCGTCAGCATAAAATAATGACGCTACCTAGCCTGTATATTTACAAAACTATACTATACATGATAAAATACAAATTTCCGATGCAAACAAATTCAGACATACATGACCACAACACAAGAAATAAGAATGATTTGTCTATTACAATGCACAGACTGAGTCAGTTTGAAAAGCTGCCTAGTTACGCTGGTGCAAAATTCTACAATAGACTGCCAGCAGAAATTAAAAGGTGTGAAAACTACACTAAATTCAAATCTGCTTTACAAACTTAGTTAATAATGTGTTCTATTCATTAGAGGAATTTTTAAATAGGTTAAAAGTTCAGTAATCAAAAGTCAATGTTAGGTACTTATTTTGTAATCTGTTAATATTTCATTGTGCATAGTCTCTACTACTTGGTTAATCAGTTCTTTGTATATTATTATTATTATTATTATTATTATTATTATTATTATTATTATTATTATTATTATTATTATTATTATTATTATTATTATCATCATCATCATCATCATCATTATTATTATTATCACTATCATTATCATTATTAGTATTGTATTAGTATTGTTTTGTTATTTTGTCTTCGCAACTTATATGTACTTGTTTACCTTTGACTGAATTACTATTATTTTAATTTGTATAGTTGTTTTATTTCCATTTTATGGTATTGTTGTCAGAATATCTCTTCTGATATAGACGCTGATCTGCATGTGCATTGGCTCTTGCTTCATAGATCAAAAGAATATCAGTGTTCTTGTCTGTCAAGTATAGCATGAAGGATTGGCACAAAATATTATGCGAGAAGGTACGCATGGAGGATGAAGGGAGTCTGCATTCATAATAACACATTCCATCGTGCCAGTCAAATGGGGCAGAAATCATTATAGCTATTCTACTACAAAATGCAGACAACCAAGAACAATTTAAATTGTAATATCCTAAACCCTCAGGGAATTTAAAATTAGATTATTGTGAATTTGGTTTCTAAGTTTTGATGAGCATAAAAAAGAGTGTACAGTGTCGAGATGTGAAACCGTGTCTCTGGGGTTAGCGCACAGGTAACAGTCATAATTCCATTCAGCTATTTGGAGACTTCACTGAAAACACATTCCGAGTTCAACCATAGAACTTGTATGCCACACCAGGCCATTGCCACTTTGCATTTTTCATGCGTAATTTAGCCTTTTAAGAGAGCT
Organism: Tenodera sinensis; assembly: GCA_030765045.1. Taxonomy (NCBI): domain Eukaryota; kingdom Metazoa; phylum Arthropoda; class Insecta; order Mantodea; family Mantidae; genus Tenodera; species Tenodera sinensis. The sequence goes on along the minus strand of CM060967.1, from coordinate 136,653,581 downwards.
TTAATCCTTTGCTGAGCATTTTAATATAATTACTTAAATGACAAAAGCTATTTGAGATGTATGAGACGTTTATCCCAAATGACTGTATGGGTCCATGGTGGATGAGGCATGCTCCCAGTTTGTTGCAGCCTAACCCGGTGCTAAGTACAAGAATCTGACATTCTTTTTTAGCTTGTGATGTTTATGTGCTCATATGATAGGTCCATTTTATCAGAGGCATTTACTGAATTACATAGCTAGGGTATTGTAATAAGTTTATAAAATTGGGAAACCCGAAATTTGCTATCAATAAATGAGTTGTATGTTTTTTAGGTATACTTTAGCGAGGAGTATGTTCTGTCCCTTAAGCCGCTGTTCCTGTGAATTTTGTGTATTCATCTATCTAAGAATATCAAGCAGTAGTAAGCAGAAAACTGGACTTAAAGCACACATGCTGTTTGACGGGTGGTCTACCTTCCAAAGAATATGGGCTCACAGCCTCACCTGGTTTATTTTCTCTCTTACCCCCTGAATCATGATCATTTCCGAGTTGAGGTAATTTACTTTTTCTGAAGTTATCCCTTACCCTGAGAAAGCAACTTTCAGAAGCTGATCACGTCAAGAATTTGGAGCTCATCTTCGTCACTTTAATCATATATTTCATTATAGTCTGTAGTTCCTTGGCAGTAAAAATGGGTGTTAAGAAAACTTAACACCATGATTCAATACACTCATACAAATTTATTTTGGATCATATAATTCTGTGAACCTTGAAATTACAGTAGAACCCTACTAATCTGATCTCCGCAAATCCAAACATAAAATTTGTAATTTAAAAAGAACAATAAAGCGCTTATTTGTAGTGTAGCACTTGTTCTCTATTAATTTATGAGCAAAAGGTATAAATTAATGTAGAATGACTGAAAAAACTGAACTACCTACATATGTACCGTCACTATTCCATGCGGTCAGTAGGTCCATAGGTCATGAGAATACATTGTCATGTTGAATAGATGTCGTTATGTTGATTACATTTTCGTTATGTTATGCATGCTAATTGCAATGTTGTCACTTCCTCACATCACCACTATTACCTTGGAGCTGCTAATCCTATAGCTGAATTTATATACATTCTTTTGTTTTTCAGATAATCCGAACAAACCATACCCCATTTAATTTGGATTAGCGGGATTCTACTGTATTTAGCACATTTTTTCTAAAAATAACTAAAATTAATGCTGCAGTGATGGGGTTTGAACCTGTGCAAATCATGTGGGTGCTAGTGATTTAACGCACATGATCAAAATATCCAGGGAGAGATTATAATGGATTCTTACAATTTTATGCACAATGATACTTTTGAAATCTGATCTTTATATATTAATTGCCTTTATTTGCAGATGCCAAAAAATGGAAGGAGATATTTGAAGAGGCAAAGACAATAGTTGAAACACAGTGTGAACTTTATGCTAAGAAAAGTGAGTGTTATGCATATCTAGATATAATTTCCTTATTTGTTCAGTTGTTGCTTGCAATGAATTCATGCCTTACTGCATTTTTATAATAAAACCTATATTATAGTTTTTTTTTTTTTTTAAATTAACGCCCTCCAACGTAATGTCATATTGGACGGTGAATGAATGAAACAGGTGAAATGGTGCTAAATGAGCCCAAGGTCCATGGAACTTTAAGTTACCTGACATTTGTCTTCTTAGGATGAGGGAAAACCTCAGAAAAAAACCTTACCCGGAGGATAACTTACCCTAAGCGAGATTTGAACTCGCAACCTCTTGAACGCTAGGCAGACATGCCAACCATCACGCTACCATGGCAGGCATTATAGTTAAAGCCTGGTTTGCTTAGCATTTCCGCAATGGGAAAAAGCACTTGATCTTTTTGGTTGCCAAATGTGAGAGGCAGTTGCTGTATGTTATAGAGATACAATCAGTTTCGGATTCTTATCCTATGTGTATATTGAATTTCTATAGTAGATTATGAAGCCCCCTTAGAATTTTGTATAACTGGGAAACCATAAGAGATAGACAACATTGTGCAGGAAAAAAGAGAGCTCATTAAATGGTACAAGTTGTTTCCAATAATTTTTCTTTATTGGGTGACCAAAAAATGACAATGGAGAAGTTGTAAAGGGCTAGTGTGAGATTGAAAAATTCAATGCCATAGACGGGATTTGAACCATGGACCTTCCAGCGGAGTAGTTGTTCCCAGAAACTATTATTAATAAACAAACACAAGTAAGAAAAGAGCATTTGAAAAGTTGACACATTCCAACATAAGTTTCTGTTACTCCACTATATATTATACATCTTGTTTAATTACCTCATTTATGCAAATTTAATACACCAGCAAATCTAATGTGCACCCCATATTTGAAACTTAAAATTATGAAGAGGATTTGTATCAAATGTAATCAATGACAGAAAATAATAGGTATTTTATTTAAATTTAATATAACAGATTTATCGTATATATATACTATTAGATTATAGAATTGAAAGTGCCCTATTGTTTGGTGAAACATTGTTAAAGAAGAAAATTAGTGAACATGAAATAAGGAAAGTACACATTCAAAATGAATTTATTAATATAATACAGTAAATTATAAGTCTGAATCTCCCATTATTTACTGATGCTTTCATCACTGAAGTGTTAGTAGTTTGTCCTCAAAATTGGCAGGAAGCTTTTGGCACATTGTTGTACGGTGTGTTAGAGATAAACCAGTCTACTTTATGAAACAATCCACCCATCCCCGGGCAGCTTTGTTCCAGAACACCTGGAACTTCAGCCTCCTCTTTAGCTTTCTTTTATATAGTGTCAGCAGTCATAGGTTGCCCATTCTTCCTCCTTTCACACACAAATTCCAAGGTTTCTTCACTTCAAGATGTCTTCCTTTGCGAGGACCTGTAAATTTCTTTGTACTAGCTTTAGTAGCAAATAATGCCAATTTCTGTTTTTGCCACAAGCAAACGTTGCTCTCTGATACATTGAACTGCCTTTCTATTACAATTTTTTTTTCAGCATAAAGGATTACTTTTTAGTTTAAAGAAGCATCATAAGATGTTCTTCTCTGTTTTCTCTCAGTGACAGGTCAATGATGAACGGCTAGCAATCCATTATGACTAACAAACAAAAAAATTGAATGAAGTCACTGGCATTCTAAAGAATCGATTTGCACTCGAATCTAATGTGCCAGCAAATCTAATGCGCACCATGATTTTGAGTACTACATTTGGTCAAAAAATAGTGTGCGTTTGATTCGTGTACATATGATATATATATATATATATAGGATTATGTATGCTAAGTAGTAAAGGAATATTGTCAGTTTTAAGTATAATTAAGCATTGTAGACACAGGATGTACAGGAAACTTTATATCAAACTAAAGAGAGATACTATACCCCTGAGCACATCTACAAACCTGTTATTACAAAGATAAGAATAGTGGTGCATTCCTGGTGAATGCCATGGCATGCATAATGCGGTTTAGATGGGTACATATATGATATTAATACTGATTGCATTATGGCTGTTTTATATTACAGCTAAAAGCAAAGAAGAGGAGGAGGATGATGAAAAAGATGAATCAGAGGAGGAAAGTAAAGATGCAGAAGAAGTGGTGCAGAGTTTGGAAAAACTGAAGGTGGATGATGGGAAGAAGGTTCCAGAAAATGCTAGAAATGAAGACGAAAAGAAGATTCCAGAAGACGCCAGGAATGGAGATGGCAAGAAAGAGACCTCTGATTAAACAGCAAACTTGTTTAAGGTTCTTCTGCTTCTCAATTTGTGTCATTGATTATATTGTTATGAACTTGATATTTCACTTAATGATTATTGACAATCTGCAAAGAGAGGACTATACAAGTGTCTGAAGAGAGATTCATGTGTGACTGTCTTTTTATTTTATGTTTTTTTTTCCTCATAGACAATAGATCTGTAGAAAAATTAAGGCTATGTTTGCGTCAGAAGAGCAGTAAACAATGTGCCTATGCCCTTATTTGTTACTGAAAATGTAACTATTGTCCTATATTAATTTTATTTGTGCTTGTTAGAACTGCATTTAACTGGTCACTATTATGAAATTTTCAATAGCAGATATTTTTTTAAGAAGAGAGGATCATGTTTACCAAAAAAACCATATAATAGTATAAAATAGAAATGGCCATAATAAGCAAATTTTGCTATATAGATGACAAACAGTGATGTATGTTTGAAATATGAAACAGGAATTTAGAGCAAAACTAAATATGAAGAAATTTAAAAATGCATTTATGCAGGAAAGTAAAATGTAACAGTTTTAGAATCTGCAAGAAAGACTGTTTTTCATGGTAGCTTTGTAGATTTATGTACTGCATCATCATGGGCTATAATATATTTTATGATTGAGATGTATTTTTAAAGTCATTATACCAGATGAGGAAATGACAAAAATTAGTAATAATAATTAACATCCAAATTGTTTGTTAATTAGCAGTTTCTTAAAAATGTACTCACAAGATATATTAAAATACATGCAATGCTGTTAAAACAGAAAATTGCCTAAGGTAGCAGTGATTTATGAATGTAACAATAATATTACTTGTGACAAGGCAACGTGATCAATTTTTCGTCTTTGCTGCTGTTTCTTTTTTTTAACCAGGAATGTGAACAGCACTTAATGCATTAACCTCATTGCTTAAGGTTATGCAAGTCATGATTCCTAGCTTTTGACACATTGTTGAACACAGACATTGCAGATCTTCTTTTCCCAGTTATATCATTGCAGTGCTGAAACAGTTTCCATTGTAACACATGTTAATATAAGCCTTGTTCTTCTTTCGTGGAAGCATCACTTTATCAATTTTTCAGAAATTTCAAACCCAGTAAAATTAATCTCAAATGATGGCTTTCAAAGTGAATAATTGAAGCTATTACTAATTGACCACCAGAAGAAGGCAAGCTGGAGGTATGTGCTACATTTCTACCGTCCCTTGTCACATTTGTGCACGCTAGTGTGATATACAGTTGAACCTGCTCTATGCGTGTATCGAGGTAAATAGGGAAGATGACTTGTAACTCAGAATTACTTACAAATGGAATTTTGATAAGGTATCATATTCTTTTTTAAATGAACCAATACAGTGCAAAATTTTACAAATAAAACATTTTGAAGCTGGTCCTTTTTTAAAGAAATAAGTTAATTGGCTTGTATTACTTTTCTTGCAATAACTGCATACACCTCATTTTATTAATGATGACTGCACATAGAATGACATAAGCAATTCCTGATTCTGATGCAATTTCAGTTTTAATTTTGTGTGGATTAAGTTCCATCTCTTGTATGAATTTTACTTTCTGATCTAGTGTATAACATTTCCTTTTTCTGTTCTCCATTGCTGATTAACCTCTTGAGCGATGGGCATTTAAAACGTCTGCGAGCCGAGAACTGCTAGCATTTAAATTGTTAAATGCGCTAAAAGTGCTTCGTATATACACAGCTGTATTTTGTGTAAATATTAAGTTATTTTAATGAAACAAAAACTGGTATAAAACTCGTTATATGCAGTATAAATGTACGTCATCAGCAAAGTTGAGTTGTATTTACAAAACGTTGAAATGGCACAATTTTGTTTCACTGTGGTGAAAAGTCAACTTTGCTCTGTCGAACGCATCTAATATAAGTTCTCGGAAAGAAACAGTAAAGAAACACCCATTGTATGTGTGGCTTATGCGTCAGCATACTGTGTAATAAAGCACTACTGTATGCGTGGTCTCTTGAGTCATCAGAATAGATCAACATTGCAACTTTTGCTTACGCGAGTTTCGTAACTTAGTAGAGTCCGTGTCTTTCTTTGTTGAAATACATACGTATTCTTTCCTGCTTGTAGCTGAAGGGAGAAGTGGTATAAAAAGATATTTTTGCACCAACTGGATATAACCATATACAATTGTTTGGTAATTTGGAGAGCTCTAAACCCACACAGGACAATGACCGACCTTGACTTCCGACTATAAATAGCTCGCAGCCTAATTGAACAATACCACGGGGGTTGAAAATCCAAAACCCCTGCACCCCTCAGACTTCAAGGAAAACATTATCCTAAAAGGATACCACCAACAGCAAAGAAGTCCCGCCCATCTCCAAAGTGTTTCGTGTGCCGCAAGAAGGGAATTTGCGAATGTGGAGACGTACGTGCCCTTGTGTGTTTATCCCTGTTTTGAGGTAAATCACTGCAGAACGAACATATTAAGGTAAGCCAATAAAGTATATAGACCTTACTAAAATGTTTCATAAAGGGAAAATTATAATAAGTTGAGTTGGATAAGGGATAAATAAGGGTTAAATGCTTAAACGCACAGGACGTGTATACACGCCCATATCGCTCATCCGTCATTTTAAATGGACGTGATTTCACGTCGATATCCCTCAAGAGGTTAAAACCAATTGAGAACTGCAAGACAAAAGTGCTGTCAATCAGCAAACACCAGATACCGAAAATCTTTATCTTTACTTCTCGTTTGTTGCTATGAGATTGTCATGCCAAAAGCTGCTGGCTCAGCTTGCATCTTTGTCAACAGAGATAAGGAAAATATGCCTTGAGTTTCTTTTAAGGTAGCGTACACCATTGCTCATTATAATTACTTAAAACTTAGTTGTATTTCACTGAAAGTTAATACGCATAACAGCAAATTACATATAAGTGCATTACATACAAATAAGGTTCTATTAACGCATTCCTAAGTTATATTTTGCCAGAACCTACAAAAATGTATGTATAGATACAAATTACTTTGAACTGGGTTATGTATAAAGCAGGTCCAACTGTATAGTACACAGCATTGTCAGATAAAAGCATAACACCTGTCACAGCAGTTGCATACATGTATTAGACGTAGCAGCATGGGTGACTCACATACACACACTTTGCTGTAAACAAATTGGCTATACGAGCAGATTAACAGTCTCTTACCTTAGACCCTGCTCGCCTTCTTCTGGTGGTCATACAGTACAGGGGTCACTTGAAAATTTTAGCTTAACCACAAGTGTTTTGTAATTTGCACAACTTTTCAAAGTATTCTTTATTGTGACAAATATACTTCTGCATCTGTTCAAACCACTTTGAAAATGCATTACTTGGGAGGTAATTGACAGACTTGATGTAAGTCCCAATGAAGAGAAATAGCTATCACAGAGCTTTTCTTTAGTTTTGTGAAAAAGAAAGTCGCATAGATTCAATTGAAAAACTGAAGCTATTAACAGTGAAGCAAATCAAATCTACTAATACAACTAATATTTAGAGTGTGCATTGAAAATGCAAGGAAAGACTTGCAAAACTTGGGTTTGTGATTAATTTCAACAACTTACACCATATCCAAAAGATAAGTGAAATCTGTAATCTCTAAATACTTGTTATATTAGCAGATAAAGTCACACGGAGCCAAATCTGGAGAATAAGGGACTTAAGAAGGACTCTCACATTTTGATCAGCCGAAACATTGCGTGTTCTGGTCTCTGTGTGTAGTAGTATTGTCATGTTGAAGCAGCAGGTGACCATTCTTTGATCTTGGCTTTCCACATTGTAATGACCAGTGGTGTATATTGTGGGCTATCAAAGCTGCCACCGAAGCCCATATCTAAAGTAAACTAAAATAAATAAGTAATATTAATAATAATTGCAATATTAGTTTCCCTTGTGAAGAATTAGCGTGTTTTCTCTTTCTCTACCATTGAACAGAGGGAAGAATAGAAGTTTGGATGCTTGCTTCTGCAGCCTTCACTATGATACAGGCAAGGAGGGGAGAGCCGTGGGAATGCAGGAATAAGCATGCAAGGGCTTCGGAATCCCATGTCACTATATTTACATGAGCTTCTCCAAAATGTGCCGTGTGAACCCAACTGGCTTAGAGTTAGCAAGAACGCTCTGTTTTTAATATTGTGCGATTGTTGTGGTCCTCAACAGCTGTATTAGTATTTAGTTCATAGTATACAGGGTACAAAGGCAATTGTTAGTACTAATTCTTTGAAATGGATGAACAATGTGTAATAAAATAATTAGTAAAAAGACCATACTCGCAGTTGAAATACGAGGATAAGTTAGTGATAGTAAAACAGAAAAGGCCTACTGCAGCTCTTACACACTTGCAGTGTGAGCAGAAGGAAAAAAATAAGAATCCTTAGAAAAGATATTTTAATATAAACAATTATAAGTATGTATGTCTGACTGGTTCATGCAAATTAAATAAACTTTATTGCTGGCCATGCTTGCAACTGAGAAAATGCCCTGAAATATGATGGGTTTTGCAATTTTAGCGTATTTAATCACAGCTTTGGATAAACATAAGAGATTGACAATTAGAAACATAGCATTTGAAGAAATATGATCAGAAACTATGAGCATTGCTAATGAAGAAGATGAAGAAAGGCCTAGAAAGAGAAACTGTCATGAAAATGAAATCCATTCTTCATACTTACGGATTTTCTGTGAAGTCCTGGACACATTAATAACCGAAACAAAATTAAGATGAGAATCACAGAAAAAGTTGAAATTTCTGGCCTTATTAGATTTTAAATATTTTGAGAGCTTTGACAAGTTTTCCAACAAATGTATTATGCAAACCAAGAGAACCATATACTTCCCATTTTGATATGCTGTCTTTGAAGAAAGAACTGAAAGTGTTATAGTAACTTCAAAAATTTTCTAACAAGTCCTTTCAAACCATTGCATATGTAAATGAAGTCAAATGGACTTGATGTTGTGTACAGTTAAGTGTATAAAGTATGTGAACTGATTTTAACATTTTCTTCCACTACTGCAAGTGCAGAAGGAGTTTTTCAGCCTTGAAACAAATAAAATCTTAAATTAAGTAAAAATTGAAGCTATTAACAGTGAAGCAACAAGATTCTAAAATAAGAACAAATTAGAAACTAAAAACTTCACTTATCTTAGTATGTTGATATCCTTTTTCTATTTTACTAAAATTAGTAAAATATAATCATATTTAGTAAAATAGAAAAAGGATATCAACATACTAAGATAAGTGAAGTTTTTAGTTTCTAATTTGTTCTTATTTTAAAATAAAATCTTATTTATGGCCAACACAAGGATAAACTGTTTTCTGAAAGTGTGGCAACGCAGTTTAACTATAAAGATACCTGGAATGCCTGTATACTGGGTAGAAGGGTAATCATTACTTTAATTTAAACCAGTGGTAGATATCGGTGTTTGGAACACATTTTGTATCTTACGTTTTTGTCTCTGACCATTTCCTTTGGAGATATTTTAGTTTTGTTGGAAACAAACTGGCAACACTGTAGATTGTGTGGGTGGTCACTTTTTCTCGCTCAGTACACAAACACCGTAATGGTGTGTCTTGAAAACAAACTCATACCCTCCTATCTTGTTCTTTCGTGTTTACTGTGCAAGTATAGGCCAATCATAAGTGTTAGCTCCCAAAACATTACATGAAACTGAAAGCACCATACCTGTTTACATCCACAAACTAGGTAAATTCCCTGACCAAACATCAACGCAACATTGTCAACTTAGTGCATGTCTCAAAGAGCAGCTTAGAATATATTGTTGTTGTTGGCTAATGCTGGATTTCTGACAATGAAGTCATTAGCTCTCTTGCTCTCCAGTATTTTTCACTGATGGATGGGGCACTAGAAGTGGCCAGACATATTTGAAGTTGGTCTTGATCCATTTCCTCTTGCAGATCACATAGTGGATAGAGTGGTGAATAATATATCCCAATTCTAAAGTAAGAACAAATTAGAAACTAAAAACTTCACTTATCTTAGTATTATTTGCTGACCCTGGGTTTCAAGCTGTGTCCAGCTCATTCTCAAAGCCATATAAACAAATTCGTTGCCAAGCTACAATCTTTTATTTTTTCTGAAAAACAATTAGTCTTATTCAATTTTTATTTACCAATCTCTGAAAACAAAAATTTATAAATACAATCTATAAATGGTAATTCGAAGTTCATGACACGGTTCCTGTTTTTTAAAATAAAAATTTTTTCCCAAACCATTAAATCTATAGGATTACTTAATTGCTTTAATAATTTAACTTCTGGATTAATTTCATGATTAAATGACCAAAAATGATCTGCCACAGCTGATTTATCGGTTTGTTTATATTTAATATTTCTAAAATGTTCTTTTATTCTGGTTTCTAGATGATGTTTAATATTACCAATATAAACTTTATCACAATCTAAACAGCTAAATTGATAAATGCCAGATTTTTTATAATTTGGTATAAAGAGGTTTCAACCCTTAAAAAAATAAAAGATAATTGTATTTTTAAAAAGTTTACTTACCATCCATGGGCTAATAAAAAATTTACAAGGATTTTTAAAGAATATGGAATAAATTTGGTCCCTCAAAATAAATTTAATATACAAAATTTACTTAATTTTTCAAAAAAAGATAAAATACCAAATTATAAAAAATCTGGCATTTATCAATTTAGCTGTTTAGATTGTGATAAAGTTTATATTGGTAAAACTAAACGTCATCTAGAAACCAGAATAAAAGAACATTTTAGAAATATTAAATATAAACAAACCGATAAATCAGCTGTGGCAGATCATTTTTGGTCATTTAATCATGAAATTGATCCAGAAGTTAAATTATTAAAGCAATTAAGTAATCCTATAGATTTAATGGTTTGGGAAAAAATTTTTATTTTAAAAAACAGGAACCGTGTCATGAACTTCGAATTGCCATCTATAGATTGTATTTATAAATTTTTGTTTTCAGAGATTGGTAAATAAAAATTGAATAAGAGTAATTGTTTTTCAGAAAAAATAAAAGATTGTAGCTTGGCAACGAATTTGTTTATATGGCTTTGAGAATGAGTTGGACACAGCTTGAAAGCCAGGGTCAGCAAATAATACTAAGATAAGTGAAGTTTTTAGTTTCTAATTTGTTCTTACTTTAAAATCTTGTTGCTTCACTGTTAATAGCTTCAATTTTTCCTTATTTATATCCCAATTCTGTTCAAATGTTTTGCCAGGCAATCATGTCCTGTAATCAACCTAAAGATTGCAACTACTGTTTTTCCAGAATACTCAGGAATTACTGTTTGAATGTTCCCATCTTTTATTTTTTGAATAATATATCAGAATATTCCTTCGCGTCTTTTAAGTGATTAATTATTTTGTAACACCGTGTGATGTCCCATAATTACTACCGAAGCTATATCAGAAATGTTACTGTGCACATCTTACAAGTAATAAATTGTTACTTTCGTACGTGCTTGTGGAATTATGCATCCAATTTGGATTAAAAAACTTTTTTCGAAATTGGCTGACCAAAGAACAAAATGCCATTAGACTTTTTGTTTGTAATGCTTCTATGAAGCACATATTAGAAGGAATGTAAGGACTTCCCTTCCATCCTGTATATAAACATGTATGGTAAAATTTTAATTTTGCTTTTATAATTGTTGTTTAGCTGGTTTCAAGAACAATTTAAATGCACTATTCATGAAGTTAACATTTAATCAATAACACTTGTCCAGATCTGGTAGGCCTAGTCTTTTTGTAACGTTTAACACCAGCTTTTACTACATATGGCACTGCAGGCAGTGACACTGATGATGTTGGAATGAAGATGGAACACTGGTGGAATGAGATGGCAGAGGAAACCTATCCCTGTGCCGTTTTGTTCATCACAAATCCCACATGCGCTCTCCTGGGATTGAACCTGGGCCACTTTGGTTAGAGGCAAATGGTCTAACCACTCGGTCATGGCATGGCCATGGCAGACCTAGTTTTATTAAAAAGAAATTATCTTATTGTTTAACAATGCTGTCAATTGCCAGGATCACATCAGCATCACCAGTGTGCTGGAATTCCGTCCTGCAGGAGTTTTTGGACATGCCAGTAAATCTACTGACCTGGATATAATAATAATAACAATAACAACAACACCACCACCAACACTAATAATAATAATAATAATAAAAATAAACAACATTTTGTGCTTTAACGACCCTGGAGTCGGTCTGGACCGGATTTGAACCTGCAACCTTGGGATCAGTAGGCCAGCATCTAACCAACTGAGCCACCCAGACAGACACTGACCTGGAGCTGTCGTTTTTAAGCGCACTTAAAAACCATTGGTCTGGGCTGGATTTGAACCTGCGACATTGGTATTAGTAGGCAGCATCTAACCAACCAAGCCACCCAGACTTATGGTAGGCGTAGTGATAGTCCGTCACAATCCCAGCATATGCCACTGGTAGTGACTGATGGCAGACGAGTCATTCCAGTCGAACACTTCTGAAACTTGACCAGAGTATTTTTACCAAATTTTTTTGTGTTCACTAGATGAGACTAAATAACCCGTGTGTTTTCTTTTTGATGTGACACACTTATTTTGCAGTTTCTTGATTATTATTTTTTCCTTATATTCGCATGCTCTATTATATAAAAACCATTATACCGAAGATTATATGAGTTGTAGAATTTTCGTGCTTGTGGCATTCTGAAGTAAAAAGATTTTAAGTTCACTGGAGTTGACATCTAGTGGTGGACTGATGAACTTTCATAATGGGTTTGGTAGTGGTAAATCAAAATTCATTAATCAGTTTGTTTTTTATGATAATCTTCTCCCATGTATCCAGCTCTGCAACGTGTTTTGTAACTTCTAAAAGTGTTATGTTCAGCGTGATGTGATCTGATGTCCAAAAATAGTTTGCACCTGCAGATTTATCCATTTGTTTGTATTTGATGCATCTCATTAATCTGGTTTCAAAATTCCCATTATCCTGTGTAAATTTGGTCTCAATGTGTGCAACTTATTTTATAGATTCCTGATTTTTTGTTCTGAGGTATTTGGTCCTTTGACTTGTTGCATAGTAATTTCTTTATGCTGAAATTATTTTGTGGAGCCAAGTTGGTGCTGCATTTTTTTGAAGATTTTGTGTAATTTGTAATGCTTACTTGGATGGAAAGTGAATTTTTTGAAAATTATTTTGCCTTTCTGTTGAGAGAGTTTAGTGGTTTCTTTCATGTGTTTCTGCCTTTTGAATTTCATTATTTTCCTGTCAATTTTTTTGTCAAAGCTATTGTTAATTGCTGTGCTGACTATGGGTTTGTGTTTATCTTCTGATAAGGACATGTAAACCAATCTGTGGGTTAAACTATTTAGGACAGCATGTTTGTGTAGAACTGGGTTGAAACTGTTACTTTTTATGCAGTGTGGCGTAAAATGTTGTTGGTGACGTGGTGTTGCCCTTTGATTTGGTTCGTTCCCGCTAGCTCAGGTTGAGATCTCTTTATTTATCTCGGGTACGCGCAGGTGTTAGAGACTACCCAAGAAAACCTTTGTATATTGTTTATTACATCTTAGATACTTTCGGGAGTTATGCCGATTCTATATGTAGAGGAATCGCACTCACGTCTGCACACCTCAACGTGCGGTGCTGGTCTGGGCTGAGTGGTGACGCTTTCTCGCTTACCCACGCTAAGGAAAAACGTTCTCTCCAATTTTGAATGTCATGACGTCATCCAAGAAAGCCTCGTATCCAAAATGCTATTTCCTTTTCCCGCAATTTAGAAATGTCCCTTTCTATTATAACATGTTCTTTTATGAATTTCGAATATATAATTACCTTTTTAGGATTAAACGATGTTTACTTTATATTTTATTAAATATATCGCGCGACTTTTAAGGTTGGCAGACCTGACTTTCAAACGTGTATTTAAACTATGTAGTATGACGTCATGACTCGTTAATTTCAAACCAATAATGCGTTTATCCTACAAATTTAACGACTATTATTTACTCATATCTTGCTCACCTTACAACACTTCCTGCTCTATTATCTATTTATGTTATTACTTAACACTTATCGCAAATCTCACATCCGGCAATTAAATTAAAACGTGTCTTTATCAAGCCCATTCGATTTGAAATCTAAATTTCGGTATCAAATGCCCCCATTTATGTTATTTTATTATTTCATAATAAAATAATGTAAATGTCTTGCCCGAAAGAAAATTAAAAATTACTCCTGTATTTTGAATAATCGGCAACACTCCCATTATATACAATTTTCAATTACACTGTTTTGAAATTGGTTATTAACACATCTTCTCATTAATCTTTATAACATGACAAACAATTATACACTTGACTAAACATTAATCCTTAAATACTAATTACAATATGTTATGGTTTCTTCTGTGAAGCTTTTATATAAAGGTTAAATTTCAAGAGTCTTTCTTTATACTTCCTTCTTTTAGTTCATGTTTGCTCACTTCGCTCTCACTATCACTTGCACTGTGAATTTTCACTTTTGTTATTGTAACACATATCTGTACTAGATCCTTTAAGCACTAAAATGTACATATATAAATCCATTACACTCTTCAGACAAGTTCTTTCTTTGTCTTGCTGTGATAACTATCTATACATCTAAATATTTTAACAAATGTTTTACAAATTAAATATTCTGTTTTCTCTCTATGCGGAGATGAACATTTTAACAATCTTTCTGAAGCGGTTATTGTGAGCTCTATACAATGTATTCTTAAGCTCTTTGTAGTAGATAGCAATTCACATTCTGCATTTTTCATGAATATGTAAGTACCTGACCAATATATGGTTTTCAAGTAAGCTAACATTTAAATTTTATCTCAAAGCTGATTGGGCGCCAATAGACAAATGACACTTCGAATTTTTTTTACATGAAGTCAAGGTTCCAAGCTACCACACGGTTTCTTGTATGGTCGAAGGAGTTGTTTATGCCACCTTCCCAGACATTTTTCATTTTTAACATCTTTTAATTCATAGGTATGATAATCAAATTAGGATATAATTTCTGCAGGACCTTTATATAACAATTCCATCCTTTTGTTCCTACCTCGCAAGGCACTTGATAACTTATGGTCTTTAACTAGTACCCAATCGCCTATCTTAGGTTCCCATTTATGTTTTCTACTCTTTTTCTTTAATTTTCGCTTCTCTGCCTTTTTCTTGATTCGTTCAAAAGCAATTTTCGCTCTTTCTTCTTCACTTAACTGAATGTCATTAATTTTCAGTATTTTTGGTACCCCGATCAATATTGGTTCTGGTTCAATTCCTAACATTAATTTTATTGGTGCAAACCCAGTAGTTACATTAATGGTGTGATTGATAATCTTTTCTATCAATGGACAATATTTCACCCAATCCTTGTGATTATGATGTGTAAGTACACGTAAATAAATTCCTATATCTCGGAGGACACGTACTGTTGGATTCCCTGATGGAAAGTATGATAATTTAGTTTTCTCGCGTCTAATGTCACCCTAATCTTTCCATTGGCCTTATTTACAATACATAGGGGATTCACAAACTCTGAATTCGAAATCTCAATAACCTCATCTTCTAACATTGACTTTATAACTGCATATACCTCTTCTCTTATTGTACTAGGGATAGCTCTCGCTTTATGTGTAAAAGGTTTGATGGGTATCATCTCAAACGAATGAGTATAAATATTACATTTACCAGGTTTCTCAGAGAATACTTCTTTATTTCGGATTAATATCTTAAACAGTTTATCCCTCTGTTGTTCATTTAGTTGATCAGCCTGAGTTACCTTTTCCCACAATAATTCTTCTAAGTCTTCACTACTCTCCCTATCATAGTACCTAGTTGCGTCAGAAAACCTCAAAGTGTCTATGAAATCATTTTTATCCCATTCTACATTTTCTTTATTATCGACACTGTACTCTTTGACATTTACTTCAGTTAATTCCATAGCTCCTACTTTAACATATTCTACAAAGAATGTATCCCCTTGGATTTCTTCTTCCTCTTTTTCTCTTACAATAGTTTCTGAACTACTATCTTCCACAAAAGGCACTATAATGGTCTCATCTTCAACTTTCATTTCTACAATCATGTTTTTAAAATTCACCACAGCTTCCCAGGCATAAAGACAATCACAACCTATTATAATATCTGTCACAAGTCTTCCTACAATCAGAAATAAAATTCCTAGTATTCTCCCATTTATTTCAATATTTATCATTGCTTGAAATTTTACTCTCTCTTTTCGTTTTCCCACAGCTAGCGAGCAGTATATCCCATTAACTGGTAAAGACATTACTTTAAAACCACTACTTTGTAAATTATCATAAAAATTTTGTGAGCATACTGTGTTATTTGATCCCGTATCTATAATTGCATTGTATTGTTTTCCATTTACTCCTGTACTGGGGAAAAAGACGAATTAATGGACGACATATTGGACAGTTTCAACACAAATTTAGAAGACAGTTACTCTGAATCGGAAGATGTGTGTGAAGACTGCGGATGTGATCCAGCATCCGATATCCATGAAGCCAAAGATCTTACCAGCTTACCGGGACCCTCCAAGGAACCCTTCTTGGACGGGATCTCTACACTGCCGCTATCTAACAGCAGCTCTTAAAGCGCTGCGCTATAGTCAGGCAGTCAATCGCACCGTTGCATGTTGCATGGAACCGATGCGAAATGGGATTAGGCAGTCCTGGAGTACCCACAAAAGCACGAGCAGTAGTGCGCTCTCTCTCTAATTCCCATGTTTCAACATAAACCAAACGAACTGTAACTAACCAATACCCCATTGAATATGAAATAGAAAAAACAACAGGGGACTGAAAATACCAGTTATCCAGCCATAAACTGTGTCTCTTCCCAGAATATTTTTCAACGAGTGTCTGAACTACAGCTCCAGACATACCAAAATCCTGAATAGGAAGTTTGTTTGCCAGTATATACTATAAAATCTAAAATGTAGCCTGTCTCACAGTCACAAATTATGAATAATTTGATGCCAAATCTGGTTCTTTTAGGAGTGAATTGTCGGAAGATGACCCTACCCTTGAATAGCACCATACTTTCAGTAATGCAAATATTAGAAAATGGGCTGAATGTTGCACTGAACTTATGCCGAAGGTAATCTATAATCATTTTTAGTTTATATAGTCGGTCACCCGCTGATTGTGTATTGTTGTTGCAGAAATGAAGGGTCCAAAGTAACAACAAATATCTGTCCCATGACATGTAATTGCGCAACTGGGGGAGTTTCAATCAGAGGATCAGTAGACCAATACTCTTCCCTAGAAAGTTTTTTTACTCTTGGCATGAGCATGGTCAGTGCTAAAAACACATACATTTCATCCACATTATTGTCATGCCATTTTCGAAGATGAGAGGAAGGGGAGGGTGGAACCACATTTGTCATAAATGAGTAGAAACTGTTTGTCCCCTCCACTGTTTTCTGCATTATAACTACACTAAAAAAATGACAGAAATAGTCTGATGCCTGCGAAGCACTACTCAAAGTCCCAGCTGTGATTCCTGCAACACTGTCATCAAATGGATGGATTTGTGACACAAACACATTGTCTTTCCACTGAAACAGTGGAGTTTGCACTCGTGGTCTTTTACACGAATGGGATGGATCTGTAATATCGCAAACTATTTCTTGTTCCGTTTCACATTCACCTTCGCTTCCGGATTCACTAGATGGGAATCAAACTCTTCATCTGATTCTAAAGTTGTAAAAATATCTAAAAGTTCTTTGTTGGTAAACATGTGCCAGGCATGGAATGACACCATCTTAGCTCAACTGGCAGTGGTATGCGGTAATTTCCCGCAGCTAACATGTGCACAGCTTACTATAAAACCCTGCAGATGTCATACAACACCAGAGACTGCACAGCAACTAGTGTCAGTGCATAGCCAAGAGATGGCAGAAGAAGACAGTGCATGTGGGCCCACTATAATGCAAGTGACTTGAAAGTTACGGGGATTAGAAAATGCTGTGATGCACAACTGAGTATACCCGTGTTTAGCAAGATGGCAGCAACATTTTACGACCGAGTTAACTCGGACTTAGCAGTGATAGGGTTAAAATCATTCATACTTCAAGACCCTAGCTCAGGCACTGGTAGGTAGACAGAACCAAGAGCGTGCTTGCCGAGTAGCGACCAGCAACACCACAGCAGTGAATAGCAGTGGGGGTTCAACATTTGAGACAATACATGTATATGAATTCTTGATGAAATACAGCACTTAGAATCGAGGCTGCACAAAATATCTCCCCAAATATTCGTAGGCTGGTCAACAGAAAACTAACAAGAATAAAACATTTATTTAATTTAGCTGCAATTTAATTTTCTGGTATTTTAAATTTATATAAGTTACTTATTCATAATTACTCATCAGCTAGACCTTTAATTTTTCTAATTACATTACGTCTTGGGCTTTTATATTGTGAAATACAATTTTATTCCTGTTATGTTTAAGAGTTCACCTGATAAATGTAGAAAATCTGTTTCTGTTTTGGTGACTAAGTCGCTGTAGGTATAGGTATAAAATAATTATGCAAACAGAGCAAAAGGATTCTGCTGCAAGTGTAACACAGAACTATGTGTGACAATTAGGAATAAATGTCTGTAATTATATACACACACTTTGTAATGCTATATATGTATAGTAAGTCTGGCCTAAGAAAAGTACTAACATCAACACTGCTAAAGTAAAAGAACAGCAATAAAACAGCAGTAAAATTAAAAAATGGATATATTTAGTTTTCTTGCTCAGAGAACTTTGGTCAGAAACCTA
Organism: Tenodera sinensis; assembly: GCA_030765045.1. Classification (NCBI taxonomy): domain Eukaryota; kingdom Metazoa; phylum Arthropoda; class Insecta; order Mantodea; family Mantidae; genus Tenodera; species Tenodera sinensis. The sequence goes on along the minus strand of CM060967.1, from coordinate 136,634,987 downwards.
TTGGAGCGTTCTCTACGGTCATGTACTTACAGCAGCTATGAGCATTTGTTGTGTACTTCAAGTTACTTTCTTATTTTGGCAGTACTATAGAATATTGGTTGACTATTAATAGACTTTCAGGTTAATTTGACCTGCTGTATGGGTAGTTTTGTCACCAATAAAGCACACCGCTGACATGATCTGAGAGCTGCACTGAGGCTCTAAGCTAGCAGTGAGACAGCATGGCTTGATCAGGCAAACCCTGTGGGTGCCTGCCCTAGCTAAAGAGATACACCACCAGTTGGGATCAAACTGTTTGGAATTGAGAGCCTGCAGAAGCAGGTGTTTACACCGTTCTTTTTTTAACTCTGGATTAGAAATTTAAGGACAGCTTTGTTCGTAAACCAATTCTCCAGAAAGGTTGAAGCTAACAAGAAGGAACTTGAGCATCATTAAAAGCTCTAAATAACGAATGCATGCTGATATTTATGTCTGGACTGTAAATTAAAATGCACTGAAGTTACACAAATAGGTATGAATTTTATTGCATAAATTCTTGTTTACAAAAAAAGGACAGCATATTATATACAAGCGTTATCGCTTCCTGACACGCTTCATTCTATTGGAAGATAGCTGTAGTTCAGGTAGAGGCAGCTTCAGCACTACTGTTGTTGAATCCCTGACCTTCAGGACAGCTCCCACTGCATTACTGAGCTCCACCAGCCTGCAACACATAGATAGGGAGATTATATCGTTGGATACTTCCCCCAAGTTTACAAACAAGTGCTGAGGATGGCCATAGAGGTGCTTCAAACTTGTTCTGCTTAATTTATATAACTGAAATCATGTCAAAGTCAATATTCTTACTTGTTTCAGTTTAATTTTTCCTTCACTGTTAATCATTTCTGTGTAGATGTATGAACATCTATGCTTCCAAAATAAGTAAGCTTCGTATATGAAAAGGTTGAATGAAGAGATTTGTAGTTTTGAAGCTGGCACCATCTAAATGCCATATTCATGAGACACTACCAAAATGTTAGAATTCAGTTTCTTTTTTAAAATTATTGATCAGCACTACTCATTAGGATATGTAACATTTATTCCAAGCATTGCTTTGTATAAATTTGGAATAAATTTAGCAATTTTCAGAATTAAAAGCCTGTTGCTCCGGTTTCCCCCGTCACTCACTCCACCATCATTTTTCCATTCATCCATTTCGTCTGCATTTCATATCACTCTTCTTCACTATCATACCTGGTGCTTGGCTGACCACTCACTTCCGCGTCTTCACTCTGTCCAGTCCACAGCTTCATCTGCTCCCCGACAGGTATTTGACCCTAGGCAATGGCTTGTAGGTCCTAGGGGTGTTAAGTTCTTTATGAGGGGAGGGTAATCAGAAGATGTCAGACAGTTTTAAGAGTTAGTCATCAGAGTTGTTTGTTGTGTGCAGTGAGCAATATTTGAGTTAAGGTTGTGATAGAAAAGAATTGCTGTGAGTTGCAAGACCATGTTTTGTGATTCAGCCTGAAAAGGGAAATAAAGTGACATAAAAAGTAACTGGACTTGTCATTTATCACAATCATTTAAAATTATTTCTTAGTTAGGAAGAACAAATTTTCTTAAAAATATCTTATTTCCATCAAATAAATAATTGATTTTGACTCTTTTCTTATAAATAAGCAATTTTTTATACCATTCTAAGAACAGCGGGTTAACTTCATCTACATAGTTTTGTTCAGCTAATAAAAATATACTAAAATTAGAATAAACTTAAGTAAATGTTGCCAATACCTTTTTACTGGAGAACCAAGTGTCTGAGACAGCACCTGCAGATCAAGCTCATAGTTACAGAGCAGCAGACCCAAAACAATTATGTAGCACATAGCTTTGTCCCTTAAAGAGTTAGGCCGTACCCTGTGAAGAAAGATTTCAGTTTACTGCACTCATATATTCAAATCTAATACATGTTCAAGGTACCTATTAAAAACCATGTGACTGGTACATGAAATTATATATGAGCTGATAAGTCACTCTGAGCTTCATTAACATTCAAATGATATAGAATTGGTTTCCTAGGCCATATTTGTCAACTCTAGATGAGTGTGGGTCAGAGGTGGACAAAAGTGATTCATGAATGCATGTGATTCGTGAGGCTATCACCGCCTAGCTAGCAAAACAACAGTACACTCTTCCTTCCTTAATTGATTTCAGGAGTCCACAGTCACTTTCAGTCGTTTCGCGTTCAGTGTCAGTGGAGGAATTATGTCTGTGTCAGCATCGTCTATCTCATTTATAACAAGATATTATACGGTTTTCTTCGAACCAACGCTGAACAGCTTTATTGTAGATATCATGCCACATACAAAGAAAAAACTAGTAAGTGTTTTCTGATCTACATTTTATATATGTTGTATGCATTTTCTGTTACTGTTATTATTATTTCTTTGTAATGATTACAGATTTAGAGCATGCCAAACTTCTAGGAGGTTTACAATCTAAATATAACAAACGTACCATGTGACAACTCTCTTAATTTTTCTTTCTTTCTTTCCCTGACTACCCTCCCCTTATGTAGGACTTACACCCCCTAGTATTTACAAGCCAGTGCCTAGGGTCAGAAGCCTGTCGGGAAGCAGAGGGACCTCTGGACCAGACAGAGTGAAGACCTGGAAGCAGGTGGTCAGCCCAGCACCAGCTATAATAGTGAGGAAGAGGATGATATGAAATGCAGGCGAAATGGATGATTGGAAAGGTGATAATGGAGCAATTGGTGGAATGAGTGGCGGGGGAAACCGGAGAACCCGGAGAAAACCCACCCAGACGCTGCTTTGTCCACCACGAATACCACATGCGGGTCCTGCCTAGGTGGTAGGCGAGCGGTCTAACCAGTCAGCCATGGTGCCGCCATTATACTCAGGGAAAGAAATGGAATAATCCTGGCTGGAGAAAAATTCCTATCCCCCCTGCCGGGAATCGAACCCAGGACCCCTTGCACAGCAGGCAGATGCTCTACCAACTGCGCTATGGGGTCAGCACTCTCTTAATCAACAAATCAAATTATGAAATGCTTTATCTTCCTTTCTTAGAAGTTTGAAAACAGTGTTGTTATAATCTATTTAATCTAACAGGTGAGTCAATTAATAACACTAAACAACACATTTATAATTTTCCGGAACGTGTTTCAGAAAATTATAAATGTAAGCATTATTTAGTGTTATCAATTGACTCACCTTTTAGATTAAATATGAAATACTTCTAAAGTAAGAACAAATTAGAAACTAAAAACTTCACTTATCTTAGTATTATTTGCTGACCCTGGGTTTCAAGCTGTGTCCAGCTCATTCTCAAAGCCATATAAACAAATTCGTTACTAAGATAAGTGAAGTTTTTAGTTTCTAATTTGTTCTTACTTTAGAATCTTGTTGCTTCACTGTTAATAGCTTCAATTTTTTCCTTATGAAATACTTACTTCAAGTTTATAAAATCACTTGCTACTGCACCAGAGGATACACTAATTAAAGCGCGTTCCACCCTTAGATGACAGTACACATTAAATGGAGCACAGTGTTGCAACATGTACTAGTTGCGAATCTTTCTCTGCGTGCGATCCCGAGGTGGCCTAGTCCTGTACTTAGTCCTTCAATTGCTGCTTGATGGACACTTTTAACTTTGGTATCCCTCCATGCCTTTGTTACTATATGACCTAAATTTACAAATGACTTGTCTGTATAAACAATTGATTTCCCCTGGTCCCTAAACCTTTTTACATATTTTAGATATTTATGTCGCCATCTGATGATATTGATATCGTCTGTTTCTATTAATATGCACTTGTTACCCCTTCTTTCATATTCGGACCCCAAATTATGTAAGAACCGATTAAGAGTGGCCCTTGAGAAATTTGGTAGGGTCTCATCACTGTTGAACGGTGACAAAATTATATTCAGCGTGGGTTGAATAATTGCAAACAGTAAAGAATGTGAACAATTCGCTGCACTCCACATTGCACTATTCACTATATACTTCTATTTTTTCCCACCCTTTTGCTTTCTTTTTCGATGGCATTTTTAGAGGTCCTTTCATTACTTCCTTTTTAATCCTATACACTACTGCTTCTGAACACCCGATAGCCTTAGCTGTTTCTTTTACTGCCTTACTTACACGCATTTTACTTGAAAAATAATCTAACACCTTCATAATTATTTGGCGTTCCTTACTTCTTAATTTACCAATATATCGTGTCTTCCTAGCTTCCCCTTCCATAACTACAAATATTTACGAAACTATTAAACAAATAACGCAATAACAGCTCATAGATTCCACACAGTTACACACCGACTTCTTTCGAACTAATACTAGTCTGCTCCTTATACTATCTTCTGTGTCAGGCCTGGCGCGAGAATACGGTGAATAGATGAATACCTTTTGTTTGCCCTACTCGATGAAAGAAAGAAGTTACAGCCTTTTGGTTTATTTTAAAAACTTTCTCCAACCCTCGTCAACATTTGTTCTCGCTGGTTCCCTGATGTAAACTCAATAACAAAAAAGTTTCACACTGCGTAACTTTTGCAGTGCACAGGTATAAAATTGTCCGTAAACATTTAATTTAAAAAATTGTAACACTTAACTGAGTAAACATAGAGAATTCAAAGTGGGCAGGTAGTGGCACTATAGTTTACTCTACCTAAGAACAAAATATAGACGCATTCTAGCAGTTGGTTTGTTAGTGCGTGATGAGTATAGAAACAGCACATATCGGACTTCTATTGAAAAAATGTTTTTTGAAGAAATATGGGCCTATAGAAATGTATGACTCTAAAAAGGATATAAACTAATAGAGAAAAAATTGTGCGTAGGATAATGTGTTTAAACCTGAAATTTACAACAACTGAATATTTATACCATGCTATTAGGAACCTGGCAACAGCGCGAAGGTAGAAAAGGATGAGGCTAATGGGAACTTGTATGCGCTAGATAGAGACAGATATATCCCATTTAACTCCATACTGTCATCTAAGAGTGTAACAAGGTATTGTTATATTCATTCTTGAACAGTTAAAAACTGAGTTTACTTCACATATATTCCATGACTTCAGGAATCTTGAGTATCACATTTCAGTGTGTAACTCTTTTACTAGATGTAGCCAATGTAAGAGTTAACTTGCAATGTGAACTCGGAGATCTACATACTAATCTGGTGACAAAAAATAAGTGCAGAGATTTAGTTGGCACAGACATATTCAAAGAACTGCATAGGATAAAATATGTTGGTCTGAGAGAATGTGCTGTTTCTGTTACACCAATATTTTGGTCCACACATGTCTGTGAATAATTTTTTTCTCTGATGAACACAGCAAAATGAAATCTGAAATCTAACGTTTCAGATGACCACCCCTCAATATTGCTGTTACAGATATTTATACCAGAGTTTGAACGCCTTCTCTTGTGTTCGGATGATGACAATGTAATTTTGATTTCACATAGTAAAAGTAGGACTACCTATTTTCTGTGGAAAAGTGCTGATCATTAACTATTGATCCACCATTGTCAAGAGTTTAAGAAGTGAAGAACTACCACTGCTCCAACCAGCACAAATGTTACGCAGGTTGCATGCACAGTGGATTTGGAGCAGATACTATTCTGCCTGCTCCTGGTGTGGGTAATGGCCCAGGAAGCTAGATCTATATAATATTATGGTAGACACAAAATTTAATGGCAGCTGATAGCTGACCATTTCATGACCAGATTATTCTCTTTCCTGCAATGTTTAAATCACCAGCTTTACACTGTGATTTCATAGGATGTTAAAACTATAGAATCCTGCAAGGCGTGGCAAGCCTCTGATTGGATGTTGTGTTGACCAGACTATGTTGCTGTCCATGGGTGATCCACATAGCTTGCCACATGTTTTTGTTTACATTAAGTTCCTTTCTTAGGCTGGTGGGAATATAGTGGCAGGTAGAAAAAGATAAACTAGAAGAAAGTTTAATATATCTGTATCATAACCTCAGAACCTGATAGCTGCAGATTCATTTAGTGTTGATTCTTCTAGCAAAAGCTTTCACTTTAGTCAGATTATATGCAACTCATAATTGGCTATTGTCTTAAAAACAATAGCGAAAACTGCAAAGAAGACAAAAACTGGTAGATATTGGCCAAGAATAACTAACAACTTTATGTAAGTTATTAATAAAGGAATGAAGCTTGGTATGATTGGAGGAATCTGAAATAGGAATGAATCTCTATTTTGAAAATGCTTACTTTATCAAATTTTGATTTGGTTAACCTGCATTATAAGGCTGATTTGGAAGCAGGTAAAAAAATATTATTGGTCAGTTAGGAACAAATGAACTCCCAATGTGCAACATAGACTTTCCACTTTATTACTGATATGGTCATCAATGTGCTTTCTCATTCTTGTTTCCTGGCTAATGTGAACAACAATATGTTATGCTGTTTTGCTTCTTGTTATTTCTGTTTTGGTTTCTATTCTTGGGATATTGTAAACCAGCTTTAAAGGAAGTGAATAAAAGTGTCATTTGACATTAAAAGTCCATTAGTGCAACACTGGTAAGTAGAGTATGTATCAAAAGTTTTTTCACATCTACATATAAAGCCGAAGGAAAATAATGGAAACTGGTTCAATCTGTTATGTAGGTTCATTACTACACTGTGCTGTTTCCAAGTGTAATTAATTGCTAGTATCAGATATTAAGAAAATCCAACTTACCTTCCTTTGTCTGATTGGCTAGTGAAATCATTAAGAATTTTCTGGTTTATTATTACAGAGTATGGGCATACAACAATCCTCTTCGCCTGGAGGCGCTTTACTGGTATCTTTAAGAATGAAATAAGACACTCAGTATAAAGAAGTGCACAAAGTTGATCCAACATTTCCATACCAGGCGTACTGCCTAGTTTGGGAAGACACATGCGGAAGAACAGCGAAAACCTGAAAAAATAACTTTGCTTTAAAAAGTCTTGCATAGTTTAAAGCTCATTATGCAATCAGTGCAAAAGTATATGCATGTACAGGGCTTTCGAATTGGTTCTTTACCGCCGCACGGCCTTTTGCCTGTGCGAGTTTGAAGCTGCCGTGGCTGGGTTTGACGCCACTAACAAGCCGGACGTAAAACATGTATAAAAATCTTACCTTATAGAAAATGCTGGAAATGTCGTGAACGATGGTTTAATTGATCCACAGCTTCTGTTCTTTTCAGATGAGGCATGGTTTCATCAAAATGGTCGCGTGAACACTCATAACAGTCGGTATTGGGCATCTCAAAATTCACATCGCGTTCAAGAAATCCCTCATTATGATCGGAGATTTGGAGTTTGGTGTGCTGTTAGCGCGACGCATAATTGGTCCAATATTTTACGACCAGACTAAATAAAGAGAGGTACCGAAATGACATTTTGACCCCATTTTTTTCAGTCACGATCTGTACTTGCAGTAGCAGAATCTTGTTGAAACCACCCATATGATTTCTCTTCTTCTGTCAGTTCACGAAAAAATGGGGTCAAAATGTCATTTTGGTACCTCTCTTTATTTACAGTCTGGTCGTAAAATATTGGATCAATTGTGCGTCTAGCGCTAACAGCACACCAAACTCCAAATCTCCGATCATAATGAGGGATTTCTTGAACGTGATGTGAATTTTGAGATGCCCTATACCGACTGTTATGAGTGATGAGTGTTCACGCGACCATTTAGATGAAACCACGTCTCATCTGTAAATAACAGAAGCTGTGGATCAATTAAACCATCGTTCACGACATTTCCAGCATTTTCTATAAGGTAAGATTTTTATACATGTTTTACGTGCGGCAAACCCGGCCGCGGCAGCTTCAAACTCGCACAGGCAAAAGGCTGTGCGGCGGTGAAGAACCAATTCAAAAGCCCTGTATATTGGAGGTAGACAACACTGAAAAATTCAATTCAGTCTGATTCTATATTTCAAACCTAATCTCAAAAATTAATACTAATGTTCCAGTTCAACTATGTAAATATTATTGGGAAGCCCGTAGAAAGGTAGAGAAAATCCATTAGAAGAGCATTAGCAACAACATACTTCCAACCATGGGCTACACATGGCTATGTGAAAGAACAATTCCGTTTATTGATCTAATATGTGCATACAAGATGTCCCAAAAAAAGACACAGACAAGGCTTAGTATGTTGTGCAGGATGGCAAACTGATCAGTTTACAAGAAGTAACCCCTGTCCGGAAATGTATGTTTGGGCTCTGTGTTGCATCAAAGTCTGAGCAAGAAGCTGTTTCTTGTACATGAAATTTTAAGACACTTTTTTTCCCCCAAAAAATACACAAAGTATAAAACTGCTTTTGTGTATGGAATTAAAAGTTTTATTAAATTATCATTAGATATAATTTTTGGGTGTTTTTTGCTAATGCCCATGATAATATTTTCAATATAATTGGTTCAAAATGCTTTAAATCCTGAACATATTTCATTATAAATTTGGTATTAAACATAAAACCATTTTGGCGATAATGGTATTTAGCAAGTTGCAATTTCCACAACAGTTAGATATGATGAACTTCAAAAAGTGCCAGTAAGTTAATAAGTCTTTTCTCTCTTCTTAAAACTTCCACAAGACTAAGACTAAGTTCACCAACATTCACTGATTTACAGTTTGCATAGCAGTTATAATGCATGGCTACTTATGAGTACCAGAAAAATCATACCGAGTCAAAATAGGGAGCATCCATAGAAAGAGAGAAAATGATTTCTGAAGCACACAATCATCTCAAATCTTTGAGAGGAACAAACTTGCTGGCAAGCCTCATCCTGTTGTGCAATCACTAATAATTACTATAGTCTTGAGTTTCAAAAACAATGCTAAATGGCCCAGCAACTGTGCATCCAATTTGGTCTGTGGAAATATTGCCATTGTACAAACAGGACAATAATGTGGACATTTATGTGTACAGGCTGTTAGAAGCCCAGATTTTAAATTACGCATTGGGGGGAAAGCTGTATGAGCGCCATGCATCTATGTCAATAAAATAAAACTAAATGCATATGAGAAAATAACTGAGAGCTCAAATTATAATAGTATCAGTGCATTTTCATGGATAGTCAAGTTTTATCCAATGGAATGTAGTTTTCGGGTTTGTAGGCTGTGAAAGCCTTAGAAGTTTTAGTAACCATTATTAAGAAACTGTGGATTAAAGCAATTACGACTGTACAAAAAAAAAATGTAATTCCCGTTATTAACTAAATCAACAATTTGGACACTAAGTCAATATAATTTCAATTACCTTGATGCCTATGGTGAATACACTGCATATTTCAGTGTAATTTTACAGAGCTTTAGTGGGGTCCATATACAGAATTTTAGCTGTTAATCGAAATATGATTTCTCAGAAGTGTAGTGGGAGTGACCCAACTGGACGATATCAGAAATGATGAAATAAGAAAAACCATAAAAGTTAGTAGCCTGTTAGGAACTGTATATAAATATAAACAGAAATGGTGGAAACACGTACAATGTATGAACCAAGATAGAATCCCATAAATAGCTGTTGAATATGTACTTATTGGAAAAAGAAGTATTGGCCGACCAGCAACCATTCAACAAATAGAGGAATCGCAACAGGCCTAAAACCTACAGCTTGAAGTAGAAGAAGAATATACAGTATCCAATAGATAGTAATTTGTGGGCTTGTAGGCTGTGGTCCAGTCAATCAATTATCTGACATTTTGCCCAATGCAGTCTTGGGCAAAATGTCAGCTAATTCATTGACTGGACCACGGCCTACAAGCCCGCAAACTACTATCTATTAGATTAATGCCGGCCGTGAAAGCCTTAACATGTATAATATACAGTATGTTTACTACAAACTTGGCCAGCAGGTGTATGTCCTGTATGACCTATGCTGCATCTCCCTATGTGCGTGTGCTAATTGTCACACGTGCGTCAGTCTTACTTCTGTTAGGTATGTGCTTTGAGCTGTTCTAGTCCAGCTCACATGTGAATAACATTAGGAGTGGTTACAGGGTTTAGTTTTGTTTGAACGTTTTTAAAATGACTCGATTGTGGTATACAGTACAATAAAGGGTGTTTGTGTATGATATGTATGTGCTTACATCTTGCAGGTAAGTTGTAAGGCAATTTGAAACTAAATTTCCTGGCATCCGTGTTCCAAGTAGAGAGACCATTTGTTTGCTTGTAAATTAATTCATGTAGACAGGAACAATTTGTGATAGGAAAAGAAAAGTATAACAGTGTATGCTCATGGAAGAGAAATTGGAACAAATTCTTCTTGCTGGGGGTTGAGGTTATCTGCTCTACTACTAGCAATTTTCTGTTGCTTATGAACTACTTTGGGGAATGCAAAACATTGCGTGTTATAATAGCTTTTGCATTGTAAAAATAACATAATTTGACCTGGTATTGTAAACTTGCATTTGAATTATTCTGTAATTCTGCCTATATCTTAAACCATGGTGCTGTTTTTGCAATTATTATTACGGAATGCGCTGTGCTAAGAGACTCGTTTTCTATCTAGGTCGTGGTAATGGAATGAAATATCACACAATGTTTCTTTACCACAATGTATTAATTTATTAACACTTTGTCGATACTTTACACTCTCAGCACCATGCTAAATGCTTAAAAACCGTTACACTTTTTCACTTAATAGAACTTATGCTTGATGAAAGTTTGGTGAAAGTTCCATGTTCACACTACCTAAATATGATTGTCTTTTCACTTCGGTTACACACACGCGAGTGAACAGTTTTTTGGCGTCGTTTGACGCGACACCGCCTTTTTCATATTCATCTGTGCATGCGTCCATCAAATAGTTCTTTCTCGTTAGGGAAGCGATCCCTAATCATCGTCCCCTACTTTTATTATGGAACACATACAATTCTAATATTTATACATATATATTAAAATAAAATATGGAAAGATTTATGATGTCTTTGGGCAAACTTAGTTGTTCGTAACAATGAATCTTATCAACATGTTTTCATCATTTAACTATCTCATACCAACATCAAAAAACGAATTACACTTTTAACAAACATTTACATGAACGATTTTCTTTTGGGGTCTTCTAATATTCTGTCTCAACCATTTCATGCTAAGAAAATCAATTCTTTATCAGATGAATAAGTAACAACTCCTAACAGTTTATTCTTATTACTAGGTATGTAAATATTTTATACAGAGGATGAACTGGAAATGAACTTACTCAGCTTCGCTACTCTGGTCAGTTTCTTTTGTTATTCTTATAGCCTCTTGCCTCAAGGTGTTCATTTCTTCTGTTGCTATTATATCGTGCAACTTGTATACATCTGTTACTTTGTCAGCTTCCCTATTGCATGGAGGCAAATATGCTGCAATCTCATTCTTCTCCAATGATGAGACATTCTGGAGAAATGTTTCATTTGTACTCACTTGTGATACAGCAGTATTTAATTGAGACTTTAACGATTCCATACCCGTAGCCATCTTAGCAGCATATTCTACACTTCTCTTGGTTTTTTTTGAACCAAATGTCCGACCAAGTTCCCTGTACAAATTTCCTGCATCCTTAACTGGTGCTTCAGTATGCTTTTCTTGGTCTTGAAGAACGGGAGTGAGAAGAAAACTAGAAACAGGGAATATCCGCACCTGTAAGTAAATGAAACGTCATTTCTAACTGCAAAGTGCACTGAATTTCTTTCTTTTTTCCTTTCCTTGCTATACAATATTACCTTATTGCTGCTCCTGTTCCGAACAGCTAACAAGATCTGTGTATGCTGGTTGACATCTTCCTTCTCATAGCCCTTGTATGCAAACCCATCATCATTTATGACTGTTGCTACATTTTTACCTGTCTTTTCTTCTTTGAATATTCCACATCTGACTTTATGACACCCTTCTGTTGAAATTGTGCCATTCTGAAAAGAAACTATAATAAAAGATATAAAACAAATAATCCTTAAACAAAATACTAGTAAAGTGTAGGGTAGAAGACATAGAAAGGCAAGAGATATGGGGAAGTTTAGAAAACAAGAAATCATTACAATTCTACAAGCAAATAAAAAGAGGATGGGGGCGAGAACCATATGTGGATTATTGTAACAGACAGGAAAAAGAAGGACTAGCGTGGATGAGAACAGGAGCAATATTTTTAAGAGGGACAAGAAGCGGTAAAATAGGAATATGTGAAATGTGCGACGAGAAAGAAAGTATAGAACATTATTTGACAGAATGTAAGGAATTAGCATTATGGAGGAAAAAGGTTTGGGAGAAAAAATGGGAAAAAATAGAGGGGAAAATGGTAGCCATAAAAATGTTAACAGTGAAAGAGGAAAGGAAGGTTAGAAGTATAGGTGAGTTTTTGAAGAAAGTAAGAGAAAAATGGGCAAGAGAAGTAAAGAGTGTAAATGAAGAAGGCAGAGTGGGGGAGAGGGACAATTAAAATATAAGATGGAATAGATTGATCAGAGCTACCTGGGAGGCAAATGGCCTGGGTGCCATGCAAACCAAGGTAGCAATAAGGTTATGTAAAATTTGTATGTAGTTTAGGTTAGAGTAGGATAATTGTAAAAGTTATGTAAAAGAATTGGTACAAATAAAATTCATTCATTCATTCATAAACAAAATGAGATGCAAAAAGAAACTGTATTTAGGAGGGGTGAGTGAGTGATTAGGGTTTAAGGGCCCGTCGACAGCTAGGTCATTAGAGCCCGTATTTAGGAGGATGAAGGTAAATTGTAATAGAAAGCTCTGATGTGTAGCACAAGACAATAACCCAGAAAGTAATGACTAGGGCCCTGAATTTGATGACCTGCAAAAAATGACCTATAAAATGTCCCAAAAATGCTCTTAAAATGACCTAATGAAAATTCTAAATTAACATCATAAAAATTAATATTAGGTCTAATGATGTTTAGTGAGTAATTCTGTTGTTAAAACTACAACTTTTCTTAGTATGGTAGCCTCTTATTATTGCAGATAATCTGTAAGGTAATCATTCTATAAAAATAATATTAAGTAAGCCTATCTAAAGACACGATCAGATATGGCTACTTTAGTAGCCCAACTTTCGTGCAGCATTATCAACAGTTGCAAGCTTGGTTCACATGCAGGCAGAAAGTAGCAGGAAGTATGCTGGAATTTGTGCTACGTTGCTGCACTAAAATGTTGTGTTGGGGTTCACATGTGCAGCGCTGTTTTTAACTCAGCTACTTGGTTGCAGCTGCATCCAGTTTCAAGATGGAGGTTATGCCATCGTATTTCTTTTGATTGTTCAGTGATTAGGAATATGGACACAAATGATGAACTGCAAGTTGCTGCTTGCTTGGCAAATATTTTGATATCCAAACGCAGGCAGAGATGCTAAGAACAGAGTAAAAAACGAAAATATTGGGTGAAAGACTGGATTAAAAGACAAGATAATCGTAGTTGGATGCAACACTTGATCAGAGAGTTGCGTGAAGGAGGTGAATCTCAGTGCCAAAATTGTCTAAGAATAGCAGCACTGGAATTTTATTATTTGCTTGAAGAGATAAAACCCACAATTCATAAGCAGATACAATAATGTGGAAAACCATTCCACCAACAGAACAACTGGTAGTAACACTGGGATATCTGGCAACACGTATGGCTTAAGTTATTTAAGTAACATTTTACAGTTATGTGTGTGTGTGTGTTTGTTTTGCAATTATAACATTTAATCCCCATAGGGTAAACAAACATTTATTTTCAGGTGACAGTTACATATCTGATGTACCTTTTCTGAATACCCGCAAACACTATTTCAGTGATTCTACCCCAGGTTTGCCAGGTAATCATTGATGCTTTAAAAGCTGAATATATGAAGGTAGGTGCCTTATGGCAGCATACAAATAAAAATATTTCTGATGAAAATTATAATTATAACTGAGTACAACATGCAATTAGCGGAAGATACTATGTTTGATTCAACAATTTTCAATGTACTAATACATAAAATTAATTCTCAAATACAAAAAGAATTAACAATAGTACTAATACTACTACTACTACTACTACTACTACTACTACTACTGATGATGATGATGATGATGATAATTTATTCACCTATAGACATATACAATACATGTTTCAGGCTTCGTCAATGTACCAATTTGATTAACAATTAACATTTTGTTCATACAATAGGCACATCAAATTACAATTTATGACAATGATACAATACTTACATATTATACTATATACAAAGTTACATACATACTACAATTCATCAATTCTATATAAGGTTTTATTAAGTAGGTACTTTTTTAACAGCCGTTTAAGGGCGTTGCCTTGTGCAGATTTGATATATTCTGGGAGTTTATTAAACAGAATAGCACCTCTAACAAAAGGGTCTTTGATTGATGCAGCTTTAGTGATACCTACCCTATGATAATTGTTTATACCTCTTGTATTATAAGTATAACAATCTCTATTTAGGTTACCTTGTTTACCATTCTTTTTAATTAACAATATTAGTCTGTAAACATATAATGATACTACTGTTAAAATGTTGTTATTTTTAAATACTTCCTTTACAGAGTGGGACCTTTTTAATCTAAATATATACCTTAGACTTTTTTTCTGGTTAACTAATATTCTGTTTAAATTTGCCATAGATGTACCACCCCAAATTTCTATCCCGTACTCAATGAGTGAGTGTATCATTTCATAGTAAATTGGTTTTAGCAAGTCATCATCTAGATGGTATGTTAGCTTCCTCAGTAAATACAATCGAGCATTTAATTTCTTGCAGAGGTCATTTATGTGGTCATTGTAATTTAGGTTCCTGTCAACAATAATTCCTAAAAATTTGGTGCTGTTTACTTGTTCAATTTGTGTACCTTTAAACTCTATTTTACATGTAGAACACGTAAAGCTTAGGCATTAGTCTTAGCTTTTAGTTGCTTTGGGATTCTGATACATTTGTTGCACTAGGGTCACCTTCACTTAATTGTACATATATCGTAGGTAGATCAGTGGAAAGTTTATTTTCATATTTAGAAGTAACTTCTATGATTGCTTTTGAATTAAACTTTTTAATTCAATCTGTAGCTCAGAGGCATCATTAAGGTTGCATAATTCACTGGCAATGAACTGGCCAAATATGCTTAGGTCATCTTTTTCTACTGCTCTTGCCATTACCGAAAGACATTTTTCTATTGCTTCTTCCTTTGTTTTTCCATATCGTGTCTCCTGCTCCTGCACTTCTTTGAATGTGTTGATGATGGCAGGAGGGTGAAGTTCTGTTTGCATCTCTTGACCCACATCATTTTCCTCTAGATAAGTGTCTGGGATTTCCTCCACCACTGACTCTGTTTTTAATTATAAAATAAGGCAACGTTAATAAGAATAGCATTCGACAATAATAATGTGTTCTTCAAGTTTTACAGGATATGTAAAAGCGCATATAGTCACATGTTATATGCATTTACGTCTTTCATTTCAGGTAGTGGATACAGAAGATTATTGGCTAGCTATTGCAAAAGCTTTTGAGAATCGGTGGAACTTTCCATACCATATTGGGGTACTAGACTGAAAGCGTGTGAAAATTCAGGTGCCTGCTAATAGTGGAAGACTGTATTTCAATTACAAACAAAGACACAGCATCATTCTCATGGCACTAGCTGTTGCCAATTATAAGTTTACATACATAAATGTGGGTGCACCAGGTTGTGAATCAGATGCTGGCGCATATGTGAACTCAGCAATATCAAATGCCCTTGTAAACAATAACAACCGCCAGCCAACCATTCCAGTCTTGCTTTCGACAGTATTTGATGTGCCTTTGAATATTCACTGCACCAATTAACTGTCAAAGATCTTCACTAGCAGTCTCTCGTTTAGTGGAATAGGGTTAGACATCTAAGATACTGTCGAAAATAAAATTTAATTGGCTTGTGAGAGGTACAAGCAGCAAGTTTCTTCATCATTAAGGAACATAACCCCCCTTATACATGCTCTAGAATCTCCAGGATCCAGCTGCTTATATGCCTAGAAATTCGGGATTTAATTTGGAGATAGCCTTTATATCCCAAGATGCTGTTCTTTGTATTTCTGAAATTATACTCGTAATACTCTTGAAGCAAAGTCAAATGTAACGAAATTCTCTCTAATCATTCTCGAGCATACCCCACCCCAATTCAGTCCATAATTGTTATACTAAACTGAAATTTCTAAAAACCTGCCAGTACTTACTCAAATTAACTCGAGCTTCATTCCCAGCCACATCTGATACTCGGAATTGCATCCTTACTAATGAATACCTCGTTTTGTCATATAACCAAAGAATGCATGTTCATATATAAATCCAGCTGCCCGCTTTAGCGGTTTCCGGCTGCTAGGTTGGTATCATGGTATGTTGCACTGCAGACACAGAACACATGAATTGCACACTAACCAAGTCCATAACTGTATACAGTGGTTGGATGTTCTGTGCTGTCACAGAACATATTGTGCAGTAACACCAACCTCTGCCGTATATGGCATGACAGGGAGACGAAAATGCATTGTCACATTAACATTTTTCCCCTTTTTGCAATCGGGTTTTCCGTCCCCAAGTTTCCATTAAAAATTCCATGGCAAGTTGCATTTATGGATGTAAGTACACACAAAACGATTCACTCCACCAGAAATCACATTTTCATACCAACATTTTCACTTCTGTACTTCATGGCAATTGGATGGCAACACTGGTAATCAGTTGCTACTTGCAGTCCTTGCACTCGCTCGCGGTATAGAGTGACATTTAAACAGCAAAATGTTTAGGTATGAGGTTGACATTCTGATTCTTGTTTTTATTAAGCTACAATGTTCATCGTTTTTGTAGACAAAACCACTAAAAATAAAATAATGTAAACATGTATTTGCTAGTAATGCTAACATAATTTGATACTTCAATGTATACTTTTACTATGCGCATTCGAATTGCCAGGTTAATTGCTGTAGTAGTTGTTTTCATTAATTTATTTCTTCTGTATTGTATTTGGAGCCTACTTTTTCGAAGTACAGATGAATCTCAGTTATCGCCAGCGAAGCCTGCTGTAATAACGGCACCTTCAGTAATAAGTATTAGAAGCCTGTTGGAAAAGTCTATTAGTATAGTGGTAAGAAAGTTTGAGGCTTTTGACAACGACATTACAGCTACAGTAGAATCTATCAAATCTAACCTTCCAAATGCTTCAATTTATATTGTTAGTGATGGCTTTCCATATCCTCCTTTGAATTTTGACACATCAGATGGTACCTTCCGAAGTGCCAAAATCATCAACACCCAATTTCGCTTTAGTGTTAATTATGAAAAAAGAAACCCTCTGTATTACATAGATACAAAATATGTGTTGTTCATCCCAGACTCCACTAGGTTGTCTTCAGAAAATGTAATGTATGCACTGTTTTCAGAGTTAAAGAAAGAGCCACAGTATATCATATCAGCTCCTTTCACAAGTACCAAGTCTGTTGACTGTCTAAACATTAACTTAAATATAAAGGAATGGGTAATACAATATGACATATCAGACGTTGATACATGCGATGCTGTAAAAGGTAAACATGCTTTGCTAATGGAGTCGGAGACATTGAAGAAGTTTCCAGAGCCGTTAATGCTTCCTTTCCCAGATGCTCTGTACATTCAGGCAGCATCACTTAACATTAAAACTAAGTTAGTGAGAGAGATTTTGCTTAGTGAAGGAAAGCAGCTGTTTAAAAGCCATCATGCACAGTGGAAACTGCAGCAACTGGAGCAGGGACAACAGCGGGAAATGTTTAGAAGGATGGGACTGAAAAAAGTGATACGAGAAACTGGAGCACAAGAATGGTATGGTTGTAGCAGAGAAACACCACGCTGTTTTGGTACTGTAATAGACGACATGCCTCAGTATTTATGGGAAGGAAAATGGACACCGCCTTGCTGTCTTGCTGGTCTGCGACGCACAGCACGTCATGTATTTGATCGTCTGGATGAAGCAGGAGTTCGTTATTGGCTGGAAGGAGGAAGCTTGTTGGGTGCAATGCGTAGTGGGGATATTCTGCCATGGGACTATGATGTTGACATTGGTATGCTGCGAGAGGACATAGGACGTTGTCCATGGCTATCACGTGCAAGCACACAGTCTGTAGTAGACAATGATGGGTTTGTTTGGGAGAAAGCTGTAGAAGGGGATTTCTTTAGAGTACAATTTAGTCGTGTAAATCACTTACATGTTGACATCTTCCCCTTTTATCAACGTAATGGTACAATGACCAAAGATACATGGTTTCCAACCCATAGACAAGATCGGGAATTTCCAGAACACTTCCTACATCCGATGGCTAGTATTGAATTTGTTGGGAGGGAGGTTCCAGCTCCCAACAATATAAGAGACTTCTTAGAGTACAAATTTGGAAAGGGAGTTATTGAGAATCCTGAGTATCCTAATCCCCGAAGGATGAAATTTACTGGTTAAGAATGTTCAGGTATTACGCTGAAGTTTCGTGAAAGTTACATGTAAATTTATTGCTTTAGAATTCATGTGTTTTACTAACAATGGATTCATTCCAGGTATATTTGTTATTTATAGAGTTATACTTTCTGAACTGTGTTCATCCTGTGGACAGGGTAGACACAAAGTAAGGGGCAAAAAATGAAAGTTCTAATAGAAAATATATAACTATTTTCACCCTAGGTCTTACATGGCCATTGTGAAAGAACAATTAATAGACATCAATTAACCCTAATAGCGTAATTAACAAGAACCCCAGAAATGAAAGCTTTTAAACATTACAAGTAGCAATGTCACCTCTGAGGTGCAATATCTAAGAGTAATTAAGAGCACTGTGAAGGTTTGTTGAAATTTATGAGTCACATGTACTTCAATGCGCATGATTGTTCTTGGATGGAGTATCAGCTTGATTTAAGTCCTGATCATGCTGATGATTTTTAAAATCTGATTCAGCTTTTCAGTCTAGTAGAAGCATTATTGCTTACATTTATCACAGCCATGAAATCTGAGGTAGTGTATGTATATTTTAAAACTATATTATCACAGAAGAAGTCAAACTTGTGTATTGCCCAAAACACTACATGCCTAAGATACTAATTTGAGGTTTTTATGCCTTCCTGCTATGCACAAGTGCACAGTACTGAAGTTGTCAACAACTTAGTGCAGAAGGCCTTATTTTAATCATGAGTTTGTACACCTGAAAGCTTAATGCTTCGAAAGGAACAACTCTTGTGGCATGAAATTAAGAACACGCTGATATTTCTTCCGTATTCTTAAAAGTCATTCATACTTGCAGTATATGTAAAGACATGAAAGTACTTTTCAAAAGAAAAATCAGATGAAATTTAAAATACAAACACAGTCATTTATTTGTCCCTTGCTTCATGGCGACCCAATAATTTACTTATTTGTGCCATTGCAATTATTGTCTTTAGTGCCATGATTATGTTGATTGAATATTCAGCTATACTTTAGCACCTGTAGCATTTTATTAAAATAGTGATAAAATCTGATATTACTAATATGTGTGTCATACTGCATTGGTATATTATTGACCATAAAATAACATGGAAGTTCAAGGCATTCCGGGCTGTCACGTAAGCACACTTCTAATAAATGTCACCAGTCAATAATAAGTATGTTGCTTGGATGCAAATTGGTCAGCTTTTCGGCTATGGGGCATACACATAAGTAACTTTTATTGCATTTAGCAGCATTTAAGTAATATTTTGTGGGGTTTATAGGTGGAAGTTTGTCCAGAAGTATGAAAATTTGTTGGCCATTGGGGATACAGGTAATAAGTATGTTGGAATATTCTAAGACATGAATGAACCTTTTAATGGTATTGTTTTACCATGCTAAATACAAGAAAAAAAGATAAACAGGGAAATGAAATAGGACAGCTTTGTAGCTGATATGCTAAGTAAAAAGGAATGGGTAAAATAACATTACCATTGCTCCCAAACATTTTTTTTTTTTCCAGTGTAGACATCACATCTCCATTTTATCTTATTGTTACGCTTGAATACCAATTGTCTGTAGTATAGAATTCAACAGTCCATAATAATTGCACTTGTTATTTCGAGGAAACATTAGATTTGTTCCAAATTACAGTTTGTCTATGTGCATACATATTTGGTATCAGTCACTTTCAGTTAGAGATAGTACACTTTGATATGTGCTAATTTGATGGACTTTGGATCAGAATTTTGTTGTAATGGCTGAATGCAGTATGTGGATTTGGTCAAAGTTTATTGGAATGTACTTCCAATTAGAGTTATTAAATGCACATGCATTATACATGTTATTAATGTACATGTGTAACTAGAAGTTATTTCCACACTGTTATGCTGTGGTCTGCTGGAGCTGGAGCTTCCAGATGTTTTGTCCACAACTGCAGCGGACATCTTAAATGGCATGGTTGTAGTCTCTTCGGAGAAGTTTGCATAGCATCTGAAGTGTTGACTGTCCAAAGAAAATAGAAGTGAACCAATCAGGAGGGAGCAACACCTTGAATGAAGCCCACTCCTCCCTCCTGCCATCTGCATTCCAGTCTAATCAGTGGAGGCCACTTGGGGGATAAATACAGCAGCCCAGACAGTTAACTCTTCAGACACTATGCAAACTTCTACGAGGAGACTGCAACTATGCTACTGAAGATGTCTGTCACAGTTGTGGGCAAAACGTCTGGAAACTACAACTCCAGCAGACCATGGCATAACAATCCAGAAGTAACTACTTGTTAAATTGACACCGGCCATGAAAGCTGTGCTCTCTAATGTACATATGCATTGAAGGATTTAATGGATGAAGGTGTAATGATCTTTGTTGAAAGTTGTTTCTTTATTCATAAGTATAAAAATAATAAAAATACAATGTGGACCAGCCATTCAGCCCTTCAAGTATAAAGTTAGGTGCTTAGGTACAGAAAGCGAATTTAGTAAAATGCACTGTTTGGGAGCATTTCTCAGTTTATTATCTTATGGAGGTCCCATAAAGGGTGAGGCATAACTACTGATCAATGAACTGCTGACAGATGTAATACGGGGCTAGAGGGGTGGTGCTATAATGAGGACAGGGGAAGGGTAAATGCAACAGACCTCGTAGAAAAGCCACATTTTAATTTTCTTTATCTCTAAATTTTTAATGCCTATCATGGAAATGGTTGCAAATGTTACTTGAAATAAGCAGCATTTATTGAGTTAGATGATTCTGTGTTATGTGTCCTTAGAATCACAAAAACATGTAAAGCTTTATAGTAAACATAATGAAATATTATGCTGAATATAAAAACTTTTAATCCTACAAACTCTTCCTATATTTGTTCTGGAATTAACATATCAAAATAGTTCTAAACATGTTTGTTAATTGTAATACAATTTCTGCTTTCGAATGAAACCTTTTCTTCTAAACCTATGTAATAAACTGCCTGTCTTAAGTGGCATTCAAATTTATTTACATTTCTGTGAATTTGCACAGTTTCTGAAATTTGTCAAACTCTGTTACAAGTTTGCCATAGACCAATAATCTGGCCATGTATAGTTTCTGAAATGTATGATATGGTGTGGAACAAGCAACAGTTATAGTTTAATGAGTAATGATTTAGTGAGCCATCAGAAATAATACTTTCCTTTCAAGCCGGTCATTAGTTATAACAATGTCCAGCCAGTGTAAAGAACTCTGCTGTCATTGAAGAGGGTTGCAGAGAGGGAAAAATGGGGAAGCTATGATTGCATCATTAAATAAGCATGATATCCTTGCATTTTATTAATTTGCTTTCTGTACATGTCCCTCAGGTCAAAAATATAGCATTTGTGCATTCATTTAAACTTCTAGCTATAAAAAAGGATGAATTTGGCATTTTGATCTATAATTTGGGTTTCATAAGCTTGTGGTATACTGCATTAAATTTGGGGCATTTATACATACTGTGTGATGTCTTTAGTGTAATCTAAATTAACAGCTGCCTTCCTTTCATAAGAGAAATATTTAAAAAGAAAGGAAAAATATGTTGTATGATAACTTCCATGAACAGCAGATGTGCCAAAAAGTTGATTTGGACTCTCTCCACATTTCTCCTCTGAGTTGCCTGATTTTCGTATGTGTTTTACTTCCTTCTAGGTATATCAGATTGCCTATTCCTATGATTCAGGGAACATAAGGATTTTTATCATGCCTTTTGCATTATAATTACAGAGTGATCAAATTAAGCAGCTGTTATTGGCACCTGGTTCTCAGGTGGATGCCACTTGCCCAGTTCCCGCTATTGTATCACATATTATGTGACCTGACTCACAATGTATGATATACATAGACAGTAGCTAATGTTTTTGGTGGTATTCAGTCTTGTGTTAGTCCAGTGATGATCCAATTTATTACAGAAAAAGTTTTTATTTGTTGCAACTTTGTAAGACACAAATCTCTGTTTCTTTGTCATAGAGCATTTCTGGAATACTTTTGTGATATTGATCTGCCTAACAGAAGTGCAATACATAAAATGCTCAAGAAATTCAAAAGTATGGAATTACTGTTAGGCTGGTAAAAAAAAAAAAAAATTAAAATGTGTTTTAACTGATATCTGTGTCCAGTTAGAATGTTCACACTAAAGTCTCAAAGTTAGTGCAGCAAGCAGGAGTCATGTGGATTAGCACAAACAGTGACAAAACTATTGAAATTATTTCAACAAGAGGGGGCTACAGGCTATAAGCCGCACTTCTTGGATACAATGTTGATAGAGTGCAGGAGCCTGCTCTATATCCCCCCCCCAGATCTGACATCTTGCTATTTTTATTTGTGGGGCGATTTGAAATTTGAAAGATAAAGTGTATATAAATCTAATCCCTGAACATTAAGAACTGCAAAATAATATAGGGAAAAAATAACTAACGTATCCCTAGAATAATTGTAACATAGAAATCTCTTAAGATGATGTAATGCCTGTCTTCAACCACAAGGAGAACATTTCCAACATCAGTTTTATAAATATGCTATGTAAGGGACATTATGTATTGTAATTTATCAAATAATAATGATTCTAGTTGACCTTGTCCATTCATCCCATTTGTTTTTATGCGTAAGACTAATGAACTAAATATATTGTTATCTTAACCAAAAATGCCAAAATTATTCTATGGTATAAGTAAAAATTTATAAAACCTCTTTGAAACTAAAGAAAAGACTAAATAATTTAAATTAAAAAGTTTTGGAAGGGGAGTGGTGCACAACTGTAACCAGGTGAGATTAAAAACATGGCTGTTTAATCTGATGGCACCATATCAAGGCCAACTCTGGAATTATTAATTTACTTGAAGTGAATACAAAGTGAATCATAATTAGTGCTGGTAAGTAGGTGGTTTACTGTAACTAAAAGGGTTCTTACAATTTTCATATAGTAAATTTAACATGACTCTGTACTTATAGGAAGTGAAGCAAAATTTTATAAAAGATAAGATAGTGTATGCCCACTGTGAAATTCCAGGCGCATTTGGTTTTTGCTGCAAATATTTTGATTGTTTGTCTATACAAAGTAATCTAAATGTTATGACTTAAACAAATTTGTATTTGACAAATTTTGTTTGTACTTGTGCAGCAGAAAGTGGGCGTTTTCATTTTTGTTATGCTTTAGAAGGATCTGCATACAATTGATCCCTAGTTTTATGTGCAGTTTGAGGAAAGCTTAAAGGTATTTTGCACAAGATTAGATTCAGACCAGTCCAGTGAATGTAATCCTTAAGCATAATATCACGAAATCCATCACATTTATCTCAGGTCACATACCATGTGACTCCTGCACGTCCATGCATGACTCCCATTCAAATTCAATTTCAGTTCAATTCTTTATTGCTCATTGCATTGTCAAAGGCTAATACACGTAAAATACAATATATAGAAAAATACTTACATATTCTTTATTCAAGTATTTCTAATCTAATTGCAATTTTAATTTAATAGCCTTTTTATTTTGTGTGGGTAGTTTTCAATTAGATGTTTTTTAGCAAAAGAGCTTTTCTCCTGAATGATCTTTTATACTTGTTTGGTAGGGCATTATATAATATCATTCCCATTATGATCGGATCCTTTTGGTTGAGGCCTTATTTATGTGTGATCTATAATAATTTATATTCCTCCAGGTATTGTATTAGTAAATATCTGTATTTTAATAAATTGTTTGTTTTGGGTCAATATTATTCCTTTATATACATAAACTGCGATGATTGTCAGAATTTTGTGTTTTTTAAAAATTGGCTTACATGTGTCAGTAGCTTTTAATCGATAAATACAGTGTATGCATCTTTTCTGTAGTAATAAAAACCTATTCAATTTTGTCATACCACGCTCTCCCAAACTTTCAGTGTCATGCACATATATTATTCCATAGATATAAATCTAAGTTGTTCTACATTAAGGTACTTTGCAAAGTATTTTAGCAGGTATATTTTTTTTGTGTTTTTTTTACCAACTTCATTTGCTTGAGTTTCACCTGTTAGGTGTTTATCAAGGTATATTTCTAAAAAGTTATGGATAGACACCTGTTCTACTTTGGTAGTATCTAGTCTTACATTTATGTAGCTTAATTCATGATAATCCATGATACATGAAGCACTTTTCGTAATATTGTAGATGTGATATTGAGTACTGTCTGCTGCATATGCTCATTTAGATGGGTAATAAAGTTCATATTTTTTTTAAAACTCCCCTTGACAGGCCCATTGAATGATGTGATTGTACTGCTTCAACCAATTGGAGTAGGATAGCATCTTGGAAACAATGGTTTTCCAACAGAATTGGGCTTTCCCTCATTTTGTATGCACTTGGAGGATTGGTACAAAATTACAATGATTTTGAACTCCCTATTCTGTGGATTTAGTTTAGAAACTTTTGCGCATGACAATACATAAAACTACAGGTATCCTGGGTCCAGATTAAATCTATTGCACACCTATAGTTTTTTACTATTAGCTATGCTCAACATCAGACCTGCAATGATAAGGGTGGTGTTTGGAGTTGTGTGTGGAACTTTGCTCAGTGAAAAATGTGATGGATTACTATAGGTTAAGGATTCCAATCAGTATTAATTTGAATCTGATACTTATTTTTCTCAGAAATTTATAATTTTTTAATAATTCTGTGTGTAAAATTTCAACACTCAATTCTCTGTAATCTGCCAAAGTTTTGTATATTTTAGGGGGATTTTTGTGTATGTTAAACATGTTAAATTGGCAGCAATTGCAACCAAATTTGAAATACATTGACAATCAAACTTTTGCATGTAACATTTTAACTTTGTAATTGCAGCAACTCATGTGTTGTGTACAAACAGGCAGGGAAAGATGGCCAGAGAGACTAATATGTGCTCTACACCTAAAGATGAAAAACAAAGGTCCATTAAATATCAGGAATTCATTGCTGTAAGTTGTGTTATGCTTTACATTATAAGATACAAAGTGTAAGCATCAACAAAGCAACATACACAGAGGGCTATTTCCTATCTTTGATAAGAAGTTTGACTTTATTCTTACCTAGCAAAAAGTCGTCTCCACCACCAGTAATGCTCTATTTGTTCTCCCTTCATCTGAGCAATTGCTCGGCATCCCAGTTTCCACTGGAGAAGGCCCTTGTGAGTGCAGTCATATCCAGAAGTTCCCACTTCTCTGCAGGTTTTCCAAAGGTTATCAATTGTTCAAGAGCACCTACTTCCCAATGCCCTTTTCAAGAGTCCACAGGCAAAACATCCATTGGAGAGGAATAAGGAGATTTCACTAGGATATTGCTGAACGGAATAGCATGTACTCCAGTTTCCTACTCCATTCTTTGCAAGAATGCAAGAGTTGAAACAGAAGTGTGACTGGACGCCTTATCTTGATGCACCCAAACTTTGTTTTGGTCTCTCCCATGGAGAGTCAGGATTTCAGTGTGATAAATTGGGGTGAGAACTTCATCCCAATACTACCTGGAATTGATTTTGGCCTTTTTAGTAACTCTACAAGTTATCAGTTTCCTGTTGTAACAGTAACCAGCAATGCATAATTCCCTTTGAGAAATTTTCTCTGCATTCTGTGCACCATTTTTGAAAAATTTTTCCACTCCTTTGTTGGTAGTAAATTGCACGGGATTTATTGCAGTCACTATGATACACATATGCCTCATCTAATGTGACCACAAATTCCCATTTTTCTCCTTCCTGATGCTTCTTGTAGAGCTTCCTGGAGCTGGTGTGACATGAAATGTGATGTGACAACAATTTTGACCTCAATCTTTGTGACGTTTTCTTTGTTTATATGATGTTAA
Source organism: Tenodera sinensis (assembly GCA_030765045.1). Taxonomy (NCBI): domain Eukaryota; kingdom Metazoa; phylum Arthropoda; class Insecta; order Mantodea; family Mantidae; genus Tenodera; species Tenodera sinensis. Next base: position 136,608,725 of record CM060967.1, on the reverse strand, counting down.
AGTTTTGAAGGATATTCCCAATTTGTTTGCAATGTTCCATTGCGTGACTGGATTACTGCCAGAGATGAGGGCCTTAACCTTCCTTATCACCTCTGGAGAGCGTGTAGTGTCAGATAGTGAGTTTGCCTGTTTTCTTCCTTTAGGAAATAATCCCATGTGACTCTTCCCCTTTTTATTCAACAGTGAGCTAATCCCGTACTTTGACACAACAAAATTTCACTTCTTACATACTTCAATAACAGCAGAATAACTATACTGTATATCAGAAAGGATAGTAATGTAACCTTTCCAGCATGGTTCAATTTGTTAGGCATGAGAGCCACACCCATCCTACTGGTATGAAGGCAGCACAATAAACTGGTTTCTTTGTCTTGCAAATGCCTGACCTTGCTACGAACACAGAAATTCAACAATCAAATTTGCAATTTGTTATCAGAGATTGGAAACATCCCTCTCTATATTCATGTGTTGACTTTGCATCAGTTTGAAAAAAAAACTGGGCATTTTCTCTTTGTACCAAGACTCTGATGATTGTTATTTCCACAGTAATAGTCATTAATTTGCACATCATTATTTTCATATTCATTGCCTACTGTTGCGCTTACCATTGCTGCTATTTATTTTGGTAATCAGCATAAGGATAGGCCATAATATGGAAACCTGTAACATTTTGCAGCAAGTACTTTGTATTCTTAGGGATCTTTTTATGTAAATAAGGCTTGGAGAAAAACCTGCATATTTTATGCAATTTCCATGTAAGGCATTATTTTTATAATAACTAATATGCTCATGGTGTAACTAGTCAATCTGATGAACTGTGAGTAATAATTCATGTTTGAATATGAATAGTGTAGCTACTTAAATATTTTATCGCCAATGAGCCCCCTGTTATATTCAGCTGCATTTTATGTATCCTATGTTATCTCTTGAGCTAATGTTAGAACGTTTATGAATGTTATTACAAAGAATTTAAATGTTCCATATCTGTCTCTAATTTGTTGTTAATCATTGTATATAGAATTGGTACATATATAATGCACAGTGGTTATATCAAGCTTAAAAAGAAATGAAAAATAACACTGTTCTTAAGTCGATCTGTTGTGTATTCTTCAGAAGAAAGTGAGGCAGTAAAAACTTATCTGTTTCAGATACAAAAATGTTAATACTGTATTGTGAAAAAAACATGCAGCTAAATACTATTTAAATATGTAAGAAGTAGGAAGTATAGCACATCTGTTGAAGCTACTTGCTTGCTTTTGGTAGATGCCAGTAGTTCAAACACACTTAGTCTTCCACATTAATTTATTGTAAAATTGCAGCACTTGGTCTTCCACTGTAAATAATTGTAAAATCACCACTAATAAGAGCTACAATAAATATCTTTTAGGCAAATTAGAAAAATCAGCAATAGTATGTTCTTGATTATAATATCTTTCAACAGATGTTTGTGTGACATACATATACAGGATGTTTGTAAAGTCATTGTGCATTTACAGCATATGTTGGAAAGTCATCCATGGACAGATAAGCCTGAGCCCACTTTATTTTATTGGATAGCCTTTCGGCAGATCTGTTTGTGATATACTTCTTATTTCAGTTTAAAAGTCACAGAGTGTGTGTGGGTGATGGTGATATACTACAGACTTTGCTACTGCCCCTCCCCTCAATCTGGTGGAGTAGGGTCCAACTATTAGAGAGTTTTAAGTACTTAAAGATGACATTCTCCACAAAACTCTTCCAAAATCGACTAGAATGGCAAAAGATAAGCAGCCCCCTCTTAATTCAGCAGGTTGAATGCAGCTGTTGAAAAGTTTATGTAGCCACAACAAATTGAAGCATCAACATAAGACTAAAAGAACTTGATTGCAACAGTAGTCTGGGACATAATGACAAATCAGATGAGTGGAGCATGACCTCTAAAGCAGTCGCAACATTACTTCCCAAGACATCCAACTTCTTAGTTCCTGTAAACAATTTCATGGCAGACTATCGTGGGGAAGCTATAGAAACATAGGAATAAAAAGACAATTTTAACTGGAAGAAGGAAATTAGCAAGATGCACAAGGCTTGGATGCCAATTTTAAATAACAGAGGAGCATGCTGAATGGAAACATGGGGGAGGTACAAGTTGCTAGCAGAAAAGTGATTGGAGAACCAATGACAAATCATTGACAGGGAGGCAGTCTTCTCACTTCTGATTATATAATGGCAGCAGGTTGACTGCTCCTCACCCCTATATGAGTCCTCTCTAGATGCTCAATGCAGAATTGGATGAAACATCAAGTACTGTGCCTATACCTAGACAAAGACTTACAAGCCCAGAAGAAGGAACACTTCACATCATTTTGCATTGCATTCCTCAACTGCAATACCCAAAAAAAAAAAAAAAAAAAAAAAACTGGCAAACTACCTTGCTAAGAAAAGGATCAGCTTACCATAGATTATAAAGCAAAATGTGTCTTTTCTGTCAAAACAACATCAAGAAACAATGTATCATATTAAACCAAAACAGAAGTGAGCAAGCAACAAAAAGATGAAAACTGGGTTGTAAGAATACTGTCATGTAAGTAGCCACTCCCTTCTTTAGTTAATGGCTGGGTAAACTGGTGAAGTCTAGTTCAGGCAGTTGCAAGAACATTATACGATTGGTTAACTGCTCTCATCTTCAAGAGGAGAAGGTGCAATTCGACAGAGCCGGCATGTTTGGGTATCTTAATCAGAAATTGGTCTGGGTGGCTCAGTTGGTTAGATGCTGGCCTACTGATCCCAAGGTCGCAGATTAAAACCTGGCCCAGACCAATGGTTTTTAAGTGGTTTTAAAAATGACAGTTCCATGCCAGTAAAAGAACTCCTGTGGGACAAAATTCCAACACACCGGCAACACTGATGTGATTCTGGCAATTGACAGCATCGTTACACAACAAAATATTTATCTTAATCACAAATATGATATCGCTGCAAGGTGACAGAGCCCATGTAGTTGGCATTCATAATCAACCATATGATGTCACTGTAACAAACAACTGCCACGCATTCAGGATTGCACTTCTAATTTTGTTGATACAGTAGTTTCATGTTTTCTGCAAGCCAAAATGTAGAACAAAATCAATAGAAGTAAAATTTTTGCTTAAAAGGAATAGTGGGTGGCTCCAGCAACTTTAATGAGGCAACATTATGTTCTTAAACCACTATTTATTAACTCAGACTAACTTCGCACATACCCAGGATTCACTCAAGTATGCTGGCAGCTCTGATGGTGGAGTGACATAAACAACATTATTAATAAAAAAGTATTTTGTGATGAAAGAGGACTTTCAGCATGCACACAATCTTAAGTGAAAGGCACTCAGATCCAATATAACCTGTTTGTCAGACAAAGATTCTATATTGAACAGAATAAAAATACAGCACTTTCCAGCATAAAACAATAATTCTATACATACATCAACGGGAAGCAATGCACACAGCAATAGTTATTTATTTGTATCTGATGCCATAATGTAAAAAAATTAAGAGGAAACCATGCGATGACAGCAATAATGAGGGCCACTCACTAACTGATTAAAGATCCGAGATTCGATCTATAGTGATACTCGATCGATTAGCATTGTAGATTGGTCTTGCAACTCATTTCAGAAGCAAATGAACACTTTAACACTAATGAAACCTGTAGGTGCATTCTTGCAACCCAGCATTAAAGGTAAAAAGATCTAACAACCTTCAGTATCTTCATCAGTTGTGATTGTCTTGCTAAACATCTACGGAGACTGAAGATTCTCTCCTCACTATCCTGTATCTTGTGCAATTGTGAAGGTGAAATGGATGACCGATCGCTATTTGGTCTCTTGTATCTTTTAAAAGCTGTGTAATTTCAGAATATTGGAGAGCTAGACTTCTAATAACTTCAAGTGTAATTCACTGAGCAAGCAACTAACCATATCTTAAAAATCCAGCTGTAGAAAAATGCCACTGCAAACCAACAGATATGATTGTTAGTACTGTTTATATCAGTACAAAATAAGTTCCTAACATTTTGTGATTCTTTTATTCCAAAGCAAACTTTGCCTGTTGTGTTCGTAAAATAGCTTGATATGACCACAATTATTAGTAATGTGATAAGAATTATGTATATTAAGTATTCATGTAAAATGTTGTAAAAACTACATTGGTGCCAAACTTCAACGTTCATGTGTTTAAGAAAAAATAAATTATTTTTTGTTTAAAAGAATATTTAATTATTTGATACTGCCCAGCTCTCTGCAGACAGAACTAGACCTAACTTTTTCTGAGAATAAATACCATTCTGTTATAATTTACCCTTTCCTTATATCTAATGTAAATTGACGTACAGAAAAGTGGTTGGGATATGAAAGAATGGGCCACTATTTTTGTTTTTTGCAGGTCAGTATACATTGTCTTTTGGATATTTTATAAAGAACATACAGCAAGAAACATTCTCTTTTTATCATAGATACTCCTACAATAAGAATCACCTGAAAAATCAACATTAGGATCACTCAAGGAAAAATTGAAGCTATTAACAGTGAAGCAACAGAATCTAATTTGTTCTTATTTTAGATTAGGATCACTATTTAATTTTAATGATTCTAGTAAGATTCCAAACAATTATTTTTTGTCTGTGAACCTACAAGAGAGGAGTATTAAGTTTACTGTGGAAACAGAAAATGAATTCTAGGATTTGAAAACGGATATATGCAAACAGGATACATTTCGACATATACAGGAAACCTGTCTAGACAAGCAGATAATGTACCTAAAATCCAATTGCTACAACATCAGATCACAACAAGCAATTTTCTACAGTTTAGTTCACAGATAAATTTTTATCTCCTTTTTAGAAACAGAGCACCTGAAAAAATACCTTAAAAATGCCATAGAAATTGCACAATCAATTGACTAAATCTTAGAAAATAAGCAGAGCCGAAAAGGAACTACCTTCTACAATCTTGCACTAAAAGAAAAATACCTTCAACAAATTCACATTCTGCCCCAGTAACTTTGACCACCTCACCAAAATCTTTAAAAAATAATAATAAAAAAAAAACAATAAAAAAAACACAACATTCAATTAACAGTTGAGAGATTTTCCTTGAAAACATTTTTGGATTCAAGAATAAAAGACACTATTCTCCTAAAAAAAACTCTGGCATATATCAAATTAAATCCAATTGACAGTTGAATCCAATAAACAATAACTACTCATTTCTGGACAAATTTCAATTCTATGCTCTTAAGGAACAACAAAGACAGGGTTTTCAATTTTGAAACTTCACTGAGACTTCCTGGAACTACCAGAGGGCTACACCTCATCTCAACTATCGGCAGTTGACATAGGTTGAAAATGGAGATGATTGGTGTCCAAAACATGGATTGGATTGTGTTCAGTGAGTTCACTAGTAGGACAAGGCCATGAACATTGAACATGTCAAGGAAATGTAATGCTTAATTGCATATGTACACTAAACGAATTCAGTAATATGCACTGTTTGGGATATCTCTCAATTTATCACCTGGCGGCGCCGTGGCCGTGCAGTTAGCATGCTCGCCTACCACCTAGGTGGCCCGGGTTCGATCCCAGGGACCCGCATGTGGTATTCGTGGTGGACGAAGTGGCGTCAGAGCGGGTTTTCTCCGGGTTCTCCGGTTTCCTCTGCCATCTCATTCCACCGGTGCTCCATCTTCATTCCATGTATCATCAGTGTCACCTCCTGCGGTGCCGTAGTAGTAAAAGTGGGCGTTAAACACTACAACAACAATTTATCACCTTATGGGGTCTCACATGGGATGAGACTTAACTAGTGATCAATGACAGTTGCATTACAGAGCTAGATTATTTTTGTTGTTTAACGACGCTGTCAATTGCCAGGATCACATCAGCGTCGCCGGTGTGCCGGAATTTTGTCCCGCAGGAGTTCTTTTACATGCCAGTAAATCTACTGACATGGAGCTGTCGTTTTTTTTAGCACACTTAAAAACCATCAGCCTGGGCCGGGTTTGAACCCGCGACCTTGGGATCAGTAAGCCAGCGTCTAACCAACTGAGCCACCCAGACCGACACACAGAGCTAGAGACATGGTGCTCTAATGAGAACAAGAAAAGGTGGGAGAGGGGTAGATATACCTGGCCTCTTAGAAAAACCACGTTTTAATTTCTTTAGATTTATCTCCAGATTCTTAATGCCTATATAGGAAACGTTACAAATATTGTTTAAAATAAGCAGTATTTATTGAGTTAAACAATTTTTGTTATAACAAAAGCTTACTTTACCCTTAGAATCACAAAAACATGTAAACCTTTACATAATGTAATATTATATTGAAAGATATAAAAATGCTTAATACAAATTCTCCCTATATTTGTACTGGGATTAAAATTCATATTGAAATAGCTCTAAACATGTTTGTCTATTATGTTATATTATAACACAGCTTCTGCTTTCGAATAAAAGGTTTTCTTATTACACCTATGCAGACCTATAAACTGCTTTTCTTGGGTAGCATTAACATTTAATTATAATCTCTGTGAATTTGCAGTTTCTGAAATTGGTCGAACCTTGTTACTAGCTTACCATAGACCAATAAACTCACAATGTGTTGCTTCTGATGTGTACCACATGGTGTGAAACAAGCCTGAGTTGTGACTTAATGACCCATCAGAAATAATCAATACTTGCCTTTCATGCCAATGTGTCATTGGTTATAGCTATGTCCAGCCAGTAGCATGAATACTGTTATCATTGGAGAGGGGTAAAGAGAGGGAAAGAAGGGCAAACTATGAAGGCCTTGGTTAATAATTATTATACCCTTGCATTTTACTAAATTTTCTTTCTCTACACCTGTGGACAAAAAGGATGAGTCATTTATGGAAAAATTGAAACTATTAACAGCGAAGCAACAAGATTCTAAAGTAAGAACAAATTACAAGAGAAAAAAAGACATATTCTTGCAGACATTAGGTTTTTGAATATTTGTTTAAAAAGAAAAGTAACCCCTGATATGTTAAACTAGATAATAATAGTATTCATCAAAAGGCAGCAGAAAAGAAAGTTATTGAGGTTGAAAGAAATTTGCATTTTAAAAAATTAAATAATATTGAACTTAGGTTATATGACTTACATTTAAAATTAACACGTATTTTAGGAAACTTAATTTGGGTTAATTTTGAATCAAAATTGTTTGAGTATCTAAATTTTGCATGAAAAGAAAAACTAATAGGTTAAAAAACAAGTTAAATAGATTATGCCAAAAACAACAGAAATTGAATATAAATGAGCCAAATAATCAAACAAATAATGTAATTAATTTATCAAATTGTAACTTTAACGAGAAAGAAATAAATTTTCTAAACAAAGGTATGAAAACTTGTGTAAGTTTTTCAAAAAACACAGACGATTTTGTTGCAGATATTGAAATTGCCAGTCAAGATTTAAATGACATTAATAAATCTTTGATTAAAATGAAATGCTCTAAAATTTTGAAAGATATAAATAAAAATCATCCTAAAAGTAATTATAATAATCAGATTATTAAATCATTGAAAGAAAAGGATGTAATTTATACTAAAGCCGACAAAGGCAACAAAATTGTAATTTTAGATCAATCTGATTATATTAATAGAGTAGAACTTTTGCTTGAAAGTAAAGATTATTTAAAAATTGATAATGATCCTTTAAAATCATGCATTTCAACTTTTAATAAAACTCTCAATGACTTGAAAATGATACCTAAAAAAGAAAAAAGTATTTTAAAAGTCAATAATCCTGTTTTACCCAGGTTGTATGCACTTCCAAAAATACATAAACCAGGAAATAAAATGAGACCCATTATCAACTCTATAAATTCACCTACATATAATTTAGCTAAATGGTTAACAAAAAAATTTAGTACTTTTGAAACATTTGAGAGTTTAAGTATTAAAAATTCTTTTGAACTAGTAAAAAAGATTAATAACCTAGTATTATCTGATAATGATAAACTTGTTTCTTTTGATGTTATTGCGTTATTTCCTAGCATTCCTAGAAAAAAGCTTTTGATTTTTTTAAAAAAATGGTTAAATTCTTTAGGATTAGACAATGACTTAATAGATGATTTTGTAAAACTTACAAATCTTTGTTTAGATCAAAATTTCTTTAGTTTTAATGGTAATTTTTTTCAACAAACTTCTAGCTTGGCAATGGGTAGTCCACTTTCGCCATTTCTTGCTAATCTTTTTATGAGTTTTTTTGAAACTCAAATTACAAAATCATTCCCTCTAATTTTTAAAATATGGTATAGATATGTGGATGACATTTGTGCTGTTGTCCCTAAAAAACATAAATGATGCTTTAAAACTTCTAAATTTACAAGATAAAGCTATACAATTCACTTTGGAAACTGAGAATAATGGATTCCTTTCATTTCTGGACTTAAAAATTAAAAGACATAACAATAAATTGAAATTTGGTATTTACAGAAAATATACTCACACTGATAATTACATAAAATATAAAAGTTTTAATCCTTTTGCACATAAATTTGCTGTTTTTAATAGTTTAATTTATAGGTTAATAAATATACCCCTTAATAAAGATGAATTTGACATAGAATATAAACACATTATTAACACTGCAGTAATTAATGGTTTTAATACAGATTTTATACATAAAAGGATAGAGGAATTTAAGTATCAAAAAGCTGTCAAAGAAGTTTCAACCCTTAAAAAAATAAAAGATAATTGTATTTTTAAAAAGTTTACTTACCATCCATGGGCTAATAAAAAATTTACAAGGATTTTTAAAGGATATGGAATAAATTTGGTCCTTCAAAATAAATTTAATATACAAAATTTACTTAATTTTTCAAAAAAAGATAAAATATCAAATTATAAAAAATCTGGCATTTATCAATTTAGCTGTTTAGATTGTGATAAAGTTTATATTGGTAAAACTAAACGTCATCTAGAAACCAGAATAAAAGAACATTTTAGAAATATTAAATATAAACAAACTGATAAATCAGTTGTGGCAGATCATTTTTGGTCATTTAATCATGAAATTAATTCAGAAGTTAAATTATTAAAACAATTAAGTAATCCAATAGATTTAATGGTTTGGGAAAAAGTTTTTATTTTAAAAAACAGGAACCATGTTATGAACTTCGAATTACCATCTATAGATTGTATTTATACATTTTTGTTTTCAGAGATTGGTAAATAAAAATTGAATAAGAGTAATTGTTTTTCAGAAAAAATAGAAGATTGTAGCTTGGCAACGAGTTTGTTTATATGGCTTTGAGAATGAGCTGGATATAGCTTGAAACCCCAGGGTCAGCACCAAAATAATAAGATAAGTGAAGTTTTCTAATTTGTTCTTACTTTAGAAGGATGAGTCATGTTTAGAACGCCAGATTTGACTAAGTCCTACACGGCACAGTGCCTTGTTTACACCACCTTGCTTACTTGTTTACAATACAGTTGTGTAGTGGCAGTAACAAATCGTCACAAGTTCCATATCTTAATATTATTATAGTCACAGTCACAAATGATGTTATTGCGCAGAAGTCAAATATCCAACGACGTCACAGTCATGTGTTTTCTAACCAATCAGGCGTAATCTGTTTCAGAGCACATGTGAGAGTACTTGCCTACAGTTTAGCAGTGAAATTAAACAATTTCGAGGGATAAGTCCACTTCATTGTGTGATAGTAAGTTCATTAAGAGATTTAGCGATGGCAGAAGCAAGAAAACATTTTGTTATTCACAGTCAAGCCAGAGTAGTGTATAATGTGTACAAATACTTCCTGAGAAAGACGGGAAACAGTTGCAACACAGCATTTTCCCTTCTTACCCCTACCTGTGCATTATGTGTCATTTACTGCCATTGTTCTTGATAACTACTCTAGTTCATATGATCAATCAAGGTGCTGAGCCATGTAGGACTTAGACAAATTAAGCGTTCCAGTATGACTCATCCTTTTTGTCAATGGGTATACATAAACAGCGGCGCTGTAGCCAAGTGGTAGGACCCTTAGACTATCACCAAGGTGGCCCGGGTTCGATCCCAGGGACCCGCTTTTGGTATTCGTGGTGCACAAAGTGACGTCTGGTGGGTTTTCTCTGGGTTCTCTGGTTTCCTCCGCCACTTATTCTATCAGCTGCTAAAACACATAATTTATTCTAAATAAATTTATTTGTAGAGTGGACCTTTTCAGAGAGATATTCCTTGTTATTTGTGTAAGTTTTGGAGAACATGCTTCTGCCAAATGGAACATTGTTATTCATTTTTTAATATGTTAGCCGTACAAAGATACCAGGATTTCAAAGCTTTAAAAGATTTGACTATCCTATATTCACCTTGCACCTACAAGGAAACACTCAATAAGATAATTTCTGCAAAGGTTTATCTCAACTAGCATGAAGAAGATATAGGAATAAGAGTTTGTAAGAATGGTTAATACAAGAATAGAGAAAGTTGTGTGAGTGCAGCACATCAGATGATTTTATTTACTGTTGGCATAATATCCATATCCTGTCCACATTCCACACTAGCTCTGTGTGAGCCAATCTATTTGTTTGAATTTTAAGACTGACACAAATGCACTATTGTTTACACAAAGGCCAGGCCTGAGGCAAAAGGGAAGTTCTTGAGTGTATGGAATGCAAATTTCACCACAACTGCCCACACCAGACTCCATCTAGTATTAGTTTGAAGTCAAAAGTCTAACACTGAAAACTATAACCAATGAACAAAGGTCAGTTTGAAGCTCAGGATCAAACAAAATGGGAGAAGTGTTGTTGTTAGCTAATGCTGGATTTCTGACAATGAAGTCATTAATCCTCTTGCTCTCCAATATTTTTCACAATGATATTGAAGAGAACAATAGAAGTAATAGTAACCATTTTTAGAGAGCACCATATTTTTATGTTTTGGCAGTCACATCACTCTCTCACAACCCCCACAATGTCTGGAGGACCACACTTGTCGTTGGTTTACGGGTGTCACCGACCTGACCGGGAGAATTATCAAAATAAATTCACCGACCATATCCTCTGATTAGCAATCAGAAGACGTATTACATGCCATGACAGGTCAGCATGTTAGGGGTTAAGATTTTACAGAGAAATTAGAGAAATGGAGAGGTTCGAAAAATAAAGACTCCCTAGCCCTCAGGAACCCTAATAGCATCGGGGTCGGAAGAGAACAAGAGATGACCAAGGTAAGGTCAGATAGAAAAGTTACAGTGAGGAGCAAAACACCAGTAGGTGGAAGTAATGTTCTGCTCAGCTTGGGTACCTTGTGGTCGCTATTCACATATCCCCGAGACGGAGACCCCTGAGGGAGAAGTAAGCCAAGCATTAAGTGACCTGGTAGAACCCGGTAAGGGGAGTGGAATGTCTATGACAGAGGAAGCTTAATAGTCTCTTACCAATATAAGCCATGCATATTATAGTGGCACAATTTTATGCACTTGACTGTGCAGTGCTATCTCTTCCAGAAGTTGCTGGGCTATTTCTAGTTGGCATAGAAAGGATAGAGATTGATACTGCTTATAGAAATTGTGGGAAGTTTGCATGCAGTACGACAATGTGGATAAAATTTCCTTTAACTTCACTCGCTGCCTGCCTGCGCCTGCCCACTCCTCAATTTATAGAAAAAAAAAATTAAAAAAAAAATAATCTGATGTGTTGCACTCACATGACTTTCTCTACTCTTGTACTAATCATTCTTACAAACTCTTATTCCTATATCTTCTTCGTGTTAGTTGAGATAAACATTTGCAGAAATTATCTTATTCCTTATCTCCTTGTAGGTGCTAGGGGAATATGGGAATACAGTAGGCTTTGAATGATAGTCAAATCTTCTAAAGCTTTCAAATTCCATTCTCTTTGCACTCTTGACATATAAAAAAAATGACAAACGATGTTCCATTTGACAGAAGTATAAGTTCTCCAAAACTCACACAAATAACAAGGAATATCTCTAAAATGGTTCACTCTACAAAAAATGTATTTAGAGATATGCTGTGTGTTTTAGCAATATCTACATTTTTTTGTGTAGCAAGATTTGATCTCTTACGGTTTACAAGTTCTGCAAAAGTCTTCCAGAGTAAATAGGACTACATGGGCTAAAGCCAGAAAATTTAAGATGTGCATTTCACTTGTCATAAAAATATCTCAAACATATGGCGTATTAATCAAAATTGTTAGCCATTTTCATGAAAATCAAAATTTTTGAAAAATTTTCCGTGTAAAGGGCAGTTTAAGGTAGAGGAATTTCCATCAAAATCTTAGTTGCATCCTTGAAAGACATTAAACTTAAATACCGACTTTGATTTTTAACTGGTTTTTCGTTTTTAAGTTCTTCTGTCCACAGACACACACGCGCGCACACACACACACACAGGGACCTTTTTCTAAAAATGCTTTATTCAGACTCAGGGAGCTGCAAAACATATATTTCTGCTGAAATCTTGACATCAAATTTTTGGGTGGAATACAATACTTCCTCTACTTTACTACATGCAGTAGAGAAAGTAAAAAAGATGTGTGTTTGTATGTGTGTGGGTGGGTGGGGGCATATGATCAGCGTAACTAAAAAACAAAAGGTTGGTTAAATACTAAACTCAGTACTTAAGTTCAGCATCTCCCAAGGGTGTGACATGATGATTTTCAAGAAAATTCTCTTCTCCCCAGACTACCCTAGACAGGGAACATTTTTCAAAAATTTTAATTTTATCAAAATGGTTCGAATGATTTTGATGAAAATACCATATGTTTAAGATATTTTCATGGCAAGTGAAATGTATATCTTGAATTTTCTGAGGATATCCTCAGAAGACATCTTTATTCTGGACTTACCAGGAAAAATACGAACTGGTTGGAGAATTCAATGTCATTCTGGCAGGTTGTCACAGTAGTTTAATGGTTAGAGCACCCACCGGGTAAGTGGAGGGTTATGGTTCAAATTCCAGCTGTGGCATTGAATTTTTCAGTCCCAGTTTTACTTCTCAAGCATAGCTCACACAGCTTAAAAAGTAAGTTTGTTGGTATAAATAGTTTGTTTACTCAACACATGTGCACTTCAACCGCTTTCTTTGAAGAACCTGTAATAATCGTTTTACAACACAGACCCTCCTTGCCTTAGACCTTTTTGCAGTGTTGCAAGGCATTAGCATCACCATCTGTTTCCGGAACAACTATCTCTCACTCTCTAAATATTTGAAGTGAACCACATTCCACAAAAGAGTGAAAGTTTTTATAAGAATCAAACTAAGCACTTAGAAAATATTATATTAATAGAAACAGTAATATTTAGATATTTTTCTATGGTTATTATTATTATTATTATTATTATTATTATTATTATTATTATTATTATTATTATTATTATTATTATTATTATTATTATTATTATTATTATTATTATTATTATTATTATTATTATTATTATTATTATTATTATTATTATTATTGTTATTGTTATTATTATTATTATTATTATTATTATTATTATTATTATTATTATTATTATTATTATTATTATTATTATTATTGTTGATATTATTAGGGAGTTGCTGACAAAAGGTGCTAGGAGACAGACGTGTTTTGCGAGCGCTCGCGAGAAGGCAAGAATGGGAATACAAATCAAAGTATGTAGAGTGAGAATTGGGCTATTTACCGCATACGGAATAAGCAGAGTTGAGCAAAACCCGGGGCTGGATTCGGAACAAAATATCATGAGCATGTTGAAAGGTATTGCAGAGGACATTACAAATATCAAAGGAATGCAAAAGAAAATCGACAAGAAGATGGATGGAAAATTTGAAGAGTTAAAAAAAAAATGTGGGGAAGATTTGAAGATGAGGTAAGTAGGGAAATACCAGAATGCAAGCAAAGAATTACATTCTTGGAAAAATCCGATGATAGAAGAAGAATAAATATAATAATTTTTGGAGTTGAAGAATCAAGAGAAAAACATGTTTGGGACCAGATTGAGGGGATTTTGAAGGACAAATTGGGACTAAAAATAGAGGGTTGGGAGATAAGTGATACATTTAGAGTTGGAAGGAAAGGTCGAAATCTGAGACCAGTGATTGTCAGGTGTGCTACAATGAAAATAAAATGGACAATTTTATCAAATACTAAAAAATTAAAAGGTACTAGAATATTCATTGAACAAGATTATGGGAAAAAAGACAGGGAAATCAGAAACATGTTACTACAAGAAATGAAGAATGCTAGGGCCAAAGGAGATAAAGCTTTTGTTGGAGGTCTAGATTTGTGGATAAATGGAAAGAAACAGGATATGCATCAGCGAAATTCTGCTCGTGTGACAGAAGAACAAAGGCAAGCAGTATCCAAGGACAGCAGGGAGGAACCGTATAAGTCACTGAATTCGAGAGGAGGAGCTACTGGAACAACTACGTCACAATATAAGAAAGATGGAGGGGAGCAGACTTCACTCAATATATCACCGAGCAAAAGGCTTCAGCCCGATAAACAGCTGACTGAAGATGCCAGAAGAGATGTGCTTGCAGCGACAGCAGGTTTGGACGTGTGGAGAGAAACGGGTCTCAGCATTGTATCCACGGACGGAGGAAGTATTACGGGACCATGATGGGGAGGAAAAAAAGATGGAAAGGTTAACTAGGAGTAAGGCAAAAGTACAACAATTCAGGTTTGAAAGAAAGGGATCTGTATAGGGAAAGGATTTGTGGGTTATATTCTGGAATATTGAAGGCTGGTGGGGCAAGGTAAAAAGTGGAGAAATTTATCAAATTCTAAATCTAGCGGATGTGATAGGTGTGGTGGAAACTTGGTTGTTAAGAGATAATAATGTGGATTTCAGTGATTTTGACTTTTATGGGAAATGTGACACTAAACAGAGAGACAAAGGTAGAGGTTCAGGAGGTGTAGGTTTATTAGTGAAAAAGACCTTAAAAATTAAGGTGACAATTTTGAATGAACTAGGTGAAAAATCAGTTTTGTGGTGTGTACTAAGTGGAGTATGGGAGAGAGAAAGTGTATATGTGGCAATAGTGTATAATCCACCAAACACCTCAGAATTTTATGATCCACAGTTATTTGTTAAGATGAGACAAAACATGGAAGAAACATTTAACAGGGGCATACATAAAGGATTTGTTATAATGGGTGACTTCAATGCAAGGGTGGGGGAAAATCAAGTGCAATTAATAGATTTTGAAGGGGAATTAAATGGTTTAAGTAAAGAGGTGGAGGAAGGAGCAAAGATAAATGTATTAATAACGAAGGTAAGAGACCAATAGAAATTATTATTTATTTATGCCAACAAACTTACTGTTGGTGTTTTTAAACACACAAGCCGTGTGTGGGCAAAGTTTAAGAGGTAGAACTGTGGTTCAAATCCCAGTTGTGGCATTGAATTTTTAAGTTCCAGTTCTACCTCTTAGACTAATAGAATTTTGTGAGGAGAATAATTTGATAATGTGCAATGGGGTGAAAGGAAATGACAGGTTAGGAGAGTATACTTTTATGAATAAAAATGGTCAAAGTGTAATAGATTATATTCTATATTCAGCAGATCTAGATGAATACTGTGTAGACTTTGAGGTCCTAAATATAGTTGGTTCTAGTAACCATTTTCCCTTAAGAGCAGTATTCAGAGGTATAGATAAAGAAAATGAATTATGCTCTGAGCAGAATGGAATAAAAATTCATAGATATAAATGGAAAGATGAGGAAGCAGAAGTATTTATGCAGGAGCTGGGAAACCAGCCAAATATGTTAAGGGTAGTTGACATAGAGGAGATGCTGAGAGAAAATAAAATTGAGGAAACTGTAACAAAATTAGAGGAGTTAGTGAAACAGGCAGGGGCAAAAATGAGAATGATAGATAAACCAAATACTAGAAGAGGCTGGTATGATGAGTGTAGCAAGACAAATCAGAGAGTTATAAGGGAATTAAGGAAATGGAGACAAACAGGGGACATACAAGAAAAAGAAAATTTTATAATTGAAAGATGGGGGTACAGGCATCTCATAGAAGCTAAAAAGAAGGAATGGGAGGAAAATATGTGTAAAAAAATGAGGGAGGCAATAAAAGAGAATGATACAAAGGCAATTTGGTTCTTAGTGAATCGAACCTATAAGGTTAGAACTAGGGAGAACAATATAAGTTCAGAAGTATGGTGCCGATACTTTGAAAGTCTGCTAGGGATAAAACAGGGGACACAAAGTATTCAAGAATTGGATAATACAAGTGACATCCAGCAATTAGACAGTAAGATAAGAATAGAAGAAGTAAGGGAGCAAGTAAAAAGACTAAAAAGGAACAAAGCAAGTGGTATGGATGGGATTCCAGGGGAATTTTGGAAGGCATGGAGTAGAAACGAGAATAGATCAAGTTTGCTAGTGAGAATTCTAAATAAAGTATTTGAAGTGAGTAAGGTTCCAAGTAATTGGAGAAAGGCAATGATGGTACCAATATTTAAGAATAAAGGGGAGGTAGATAACCCTGTAAACTATAGAGGAATTAGTTTATTATCTGTGCTAGGTAAGATATATACTGGAGATAAGGAAAAATTGAAGCTTTTAACAGTGAAGCAACAAGATTCTAAAGTAAGAACAAATTAGAAACTAAAAACTTCACTTATCTTAGTATTATTTGCTGACCCTGGGTTTCAAGCTGTGTCCAGCTTGAAACTCACACTGATAATTACATAAAATATAAAAGTTTTAATCCTTTTGCACATAAATTTGCTGTTTTTAATAGTTTAATTTATAAGTTAATAAATATACCCCTTAATAAAGATGAATTTGACATAGAATATAAACACATTATTAACACTGCAGTAATTAATGGCTTTAATAAAGATTTTATACATAAAAGGATAGAGGAATTTAAGTATCAAAAAGCTGTCAAAGAAGTTTCAACCCTTAAAAAAATAAAAGATAATTGTATTTTTAAAAAGTTTACTTACCATCCATGGGCTAATAAAAATTTACAAAGATTTTTAAAGAATATGGAATAAATTTGGTCCCTCAAAATAAATTTAATATACAAAATTTACTTAATTTTTCAAAAAAAGATAAAATACCAAATTATAAAAAATCTGGCATTTATCAATTTAGCTGTTTAGATTGTGATAAAGTTTATATTGGTAAAACTAAACGTCATCTAGAAACCAGAATAAAAGAACATTTTAGAAATATTAAATATAAACAAACTGATAAATCAGCTGTGGCAGATCATTTTTGGTCATTTAATCATGAAATTAATCCAGAAGTTAAATTATTAAAGCAATTAAGTAATCCTATACATTTAATGGTTTGGGAAAAAAAATTTATTTTAAAAAACATGAACTGTGTCATGAACTTCGAATTACCATCTATAGACTGTATTTATAAATTTTTGTTTTCAGAGATTGGTAAATAAAAATTGAATAGAGTAATTGTTTTTCAGAAAAAATAAAAGATTGTAGCTTGGCAACGAATTTGTTTATATGGCTTTGATGAGCTGGACACAGCTTGAAACCCAGGGTCAGCAAATAATACTAAGATAAGTAAAGGTTTTAGTTTCTAATTTGTTCTTACTTTATATACTGGAGTTTTGGCAGAAAGAGTACAAAAGTGGGTAGAAGACGAGAGGAAGCTATCAGATTTCCAAGCAGGATTTAGACAAGGCAGGAGAACAGTGGATAATATATTTGTGATAAGCAGATGATAAGTAAATATTTAGCAGACAAAAGGGGGAGGGTATATATGTTATTTATTGATTTTGAAAAGGCCTTTGATACAATAAATTGAGCACTATGGTACAAATTGAGTAAAAAGGGAATGAGCAACAGATTTATTTAGAGTTTACAAAGCATATATATAGACAGTGAGTTCTGTATAAAGATGACCAATAATAAAGTAACACGGTTAGCGCGCTCACCTACCACCTAGGTGGCCCGGGCTCGATCCCAGGGACCCGCATGTGGTATTCGTGGTGGACGAAGCGGCGTCAGGGCGGGTTTTCTCCGGGTACTTCGGTTTCCCCCGCCATCTCATTCCACCGGTGCTCCATCTTCATGTATCATCAGTGTCACCGCCTGCGGTGCCGTAGTAGTAAAAGCGGGCGTTAAATACTACAACAACAACAATAAAGTAACAAAATGCATCCAAAATAATATAGGATTGAGGCAAGGCTGCAAGTTGAGCCCTGTACTGTTTAATTTGTTTATAGATGATATTGTAGATGCAATTAGAATGGAAAATAGGCATATGCCAATAATTAATAACAGGGAAATACCTGGGTTGCTATTTACAGATGATTTAGTAGTAGGAGCTATATCCAAAGCGGGGATAGATAGAGTAATTGAAGCAATAGATACATTTTGTAAGGAATGGAGCCTTAAAATTAACGTAAACAAAACAAAAATTATGGTTTAATTTAATAGGTGAGTTAATAACACTGAACAACACTTACAACATATTTTTCCGGGACGCGTTTTGAAGGTTAACTTTCCTCCATTATCAACCACACAGTAACTGGCTTTCCATGGTGTTTCATGGTGCGGATGGTGTTGCTTCTTCTGGTGTTTCTTCTGGTGGCGGTTCAATGAACTTACTGAAAATGTCTCTCTGAGGAATGTCGAAATTAAACACTCGGTTTCTATTTTTTAAAATAAAGATTTGTTCCCATGTGGACAGTTCTTGTTTTCCGGTTATGTGTTTGAGAAGTTTCGGTTCTAGCTTTATGTCATGATTTTTTGTCCAAAAGTGAAATGCAACCGCTGATTTTTCTAATTCTTTACTCTTAATGTTTCTAACGTGTTCCTTGGATCTAATTTCTAAATTTCTTTTGGTTTTTCCTATGTGTATTTCATTACAATCACTGCATTCAATTTGGTATATGCCAGATTTTTTGTTAGGTGGAATAGCATCTTTGATGTTTGAAAGTAGTAGGTTTTTTATGGAGTAATGGTATTTAAGAAAGGTAACAAGTTAAGAAAAGAGGAGAAATGGTACTGGCAAGGAAATGAAATTGAGGTAATCAATACATTTGATTATCTAGGAGTAAGATTGAGCAGTAAGGGAGGGTGGAAAGAGCAGAAGAAAATGGCATAGTCTAAAGGTAAAATTGCATTAAAAGCTATTAAAGCATGCCTCAATAAATTACCAGGAATGCAAATAAAACGGCTGGAGAGAATTTACACAGCCGTAGTAGAAGCAAAACTGCTGTATGGGGTGGAGATATTGGGTTTGGAGGAAGGGGGTGCAAATGTGGATGTGATACATAGAAATTTTTGCAAGCAAGTTTTGGGTTTACCACGAGCTTCACCAAATGGAGTGGCACAAGCAGAATTGGGAAGACTGGGAACTAGAGGGGTAATGGTCGAAAGGGTGTTAAAATATTGGGCGAGAATTAGGAGTTTAGATGAGCAGAATATTCTACGTCAATGTTTGATAGTACAGGAAAGACTAAATCAGAAAGATTCATAGCTAAACAGGAATAAAGGAAATGATGCTAAAAATAGGGTTTGGTGACATGTGGGAAAACAGGGAATTATTGCAAAGTGGATTTTGGAAAGAACTTAGGCTAAGAACGGAAGATGTTGAAAGGCAAGAAATGATAGGAAGTTTCAATTTGAAAAGCTCACTGGAATTATTATTTATTTATGCCAACAAACTTACTGTTGGTGTTTTTAAACACACAAGCTGTGTGTGGGCAAAGCTTGAGAGGTAGAACTGGAACTTAAAAATTCAATGCCACAACTGGGATTTGAACCACAGACCTTCCGCTTACCGGGCAACTGCTCTAACCACTGAGCTATTGTGACAAACTGCCAGAATGGCATTAAATTCTCAAACCAGTTCATATTTCTCCTGGTAAACCACAAAGGCAGTCTCACATCAGAGACAAATTACCCCAGTGGTGACTTACTATTGTAAGTACTTTATATCCCAGAATTAAATAACCTTCAGATGGTAATTATTATTTATTTATGCCAACAAACTTACTGTTGGTGTTTTTAAACACACAAGCTGTGTGTGGGCAAAGTTTGAGAGGTAGAACTGGAACTTAAAAATTCAATGCCACAACTGGGATTTGAACCACAAAACTTCCGCTTACCGGGTGGCTGCTCTAACCACTGAGCTATTGTGACAAACTGCCAGAGTGGCATTAAATTCTCAAACCAGTTCATGTTTCTCCTGGTAAACCACAAAGGCAGTCTCACATCAGAGACAAATTACCCAAATGGTGACTTACTATTGTAAGTACTTTATATCCCAGGATTAAATAACCTTCAGATGGTAATTATTATTTATTTATGCCAACAAACTTACTGTTGGTGGTTTTAAGTTCCAGTTATACCTCTCAAACTTTGCCCACACACAGCTTGCGTGTTTAAAAACACCAACAGTAAGTTTGTTGGCATAAATAAATAATAATTACCATCTGAACGTTATTTAATCCTGGGATATAAAGTACTTACAATAGTAAGTCACCATTGGGGTAATTTGTCTCTGATGTGAGACTGCCTTTGTGGTTTACCAGGAGAAATATGAACTGGTTTGAGAATTTAATGCCATTCTGGCAGTTTGTCACAATATCTCAGTGGTTAGAGCAGCCGCCCGGTAAGCGGAAGGTCTGTGGTTCAAATCCCAGTTTTGGCATTGAATTTTTAAGTTCCAGTTCTACCTCTCAAACTTTGCCCACACACAGCTTGTGTGTTTAACCCTCCGTCAGGCGCAATACCTATTGTTACGTGTTCGGGCACAATATATCTGAGAGATATCATGTACATATATGCCTCTGTGCTGTCTGAAATTCCTCCTAAATGTTAAATATTTGTATTTTATTGTGTTTTAATTATGTTATTTTCATACACCAAATTTTATTTTCAAAGTATTACAATACATACTACTACATTTCAAAAACATGAGTTATGTAAGCTGCAGAAAATAAACTAATACTGCGAATGCACAAAATGTGAAAGGGTAATTATTCTTATATTTGAACATAAAGTTAACAATAAACATCATCAGTTTTTATGAAATTATAAACATTATTACAATTAATCAGTTATTTGAACTAAATAATTGTATGT
Organism: Tenodera sinensis; assembly: GCA_030765045.1. NCBI lineage: Eukaryota > Metazoa > Arthropoda > Insecta > Mantodea > Mantidae > Tenodera > Tenodera sinensis. The sequence goes on along the minus strand of CM060967.1, from coordinate 136,587,651 downwards.
GCGTGTGTCTGTAATATACTTGAAGAGTTTTCACTGCAAATTCTCAGCACACTTCTTGCAAACCTGTCCGGCATGCTCTAAACAATAGTACATTTCACATTTCTTGCAGCAATATCATGAAAGTCGCTTCCTTCTGGAGTCTACAAGGCAAGTCTTCAAAACTTTGTGTCTATTTTCAGCAGAAGGACCTGAAAAATCTTCATCATGGACTTTTGTCGCAGCTTCGCAATCTATGTCACTTTCATAATCAACAAAATCTTCATTATCATCTTCATTTTCATCCCAGGGTATTATCAGAGCTTTCTGTAGGTCGTTAGGTTTACACAGACTGAACACTTCTTGCTTCTTAGACATTATGGGACGTAAAAACGTGACCAGCAGAAAAAAAGACCACAGAAACAATGGGGTACGTGAGCGGGCGCAATGTATCTCACAGATACTTTTGCTTGATAATCGAACGAAACAACAAGCAGCTGGCCAATAATGAACTAGGAAGTGCTACAGTGTGTTTTAGGAAGCTACAATGACTTGCATTAATTTAGCATAAACAGTTGTGTCATATTGTTTAAAAAAGCGGGAGAGGTATCTCTCAGATATATTACACTCGACAGAGGGCGAAAAACACTAACAGTAAGTTTGTTGGCATAAATAAATAATAATTACCATCTGAAGGTTATTTAATCCTGGGATATAAAGTACTTACAATAGTAAGTCACCATTGGGATAATTTGTCTCTGATGTGAGACTGTCTTTGTGGTTTACCAGGAGAAATATGAACTGGTTTGAGAATTTAATGCCATTCTGGCAGTTTGTCACAATAGCTCAGTGGTTAGAGCAGCCGCCCGGTAAGCGGAAGGTTTGTGGTTCAAATCCCAGTTGTGGCATTGAATTTTTAAGTTCCAGTTCTACCTCTCAAGCTCACTGGAAGTTTATAGAGAGATGAAAGTGAGCTGGAACAGGGAAAAATATATAGACATTTGTGATAAAGCAGCAAGAGAAGGCTTTGCATGGGCCAGAACAGGGGTGGTGAAATTGAAAGGGTTGTGAAGAGGGAGGGACCTAGAGAAATGCCCATTATGCCAACAAAGGGATAAAAAATGGCATTTACTTTTAGAATGTGAAGAAACTAGGTTGCTTAAGGGGAGAATAGGTAAAAAAGATTGGACAAGGCTACGAAATGAAATTCAAGCAATGAAGTGAATGAGTGTAAAAACTAGGGAAAATTTAATTGAAATTGGGAACTTTTTGGGCAAAGTAAGAGCCAAATGGTTAAGGAAGATAAGTAAATATGACGAAAATGACGATGTATTTTAGATAAGATGTAAATGGGGACCCATCAGCTCGACAACCTCAGTGTTTAAGCCTAATGGGCCCAAGGGCAATCAGCAACTAAATGTAGTAACAAGTATGTAAACGCATATAATTTGTAAAGGAAATGGAAATAAAGATTACTATTACTATTGATATTATTACTATTATTATTATTATTATTATTATTATTATTATTATTATTATTATTATTATTATTATTATTATTGACCGCCTCCGTAGCGCAGTGGTAGCGCACCTGCCTGTGGGGCGGAGGACCCGGGTTCGATCCCCGGTACCGACATGGGATTTTTCCCCCACTGGGAGGTCTGGTACGGGGAGCACTCAGCCTCGTTAGGTCCCTGGGGGGGGCCAATTGAGGAGCTATCATGATAGAAAGGTAGCGTCCCTAAAAGGTCAAAGTAGTCGCCTTACGGTCGGGGGAGTTGGCGTGCTGACCGCCGCCACCCCAAACCTGCACTCCTCCGTGGCCTTGGCTGCGGCTGGAGGACGCAGCGGCCGGGCAATGAGGGTAACCTCTGAATAAGGGGAAGACACCCTAGGGAAATTATTATTATTATTATTATTATTATTATTATTATTATTATTATTATTATTATTATTATTATTATTATTATTATTATTATTATTATTATTATTATTATTATTATTATTATTATTATTATTATTATTATTATTATTATTATTATTATTATTATTATTATTATTATTATTATTATTATTATTATTATTATTATTATTATTATTATTATTATTATTATTATTATTATTATTATTATTATTATTATTATTATTATTATTATTATTATTATTATTATTATTATTATTATTATTATTATTATTATTATTATTATTATTATTATTATTATTATTATTATTATTATTATTATTATTATTATTATTATTATTATTATTATTATTATTATTATTATTATTATTATTATTATTATTATTATTATTATTATTATTTATTGTTGTTGTTATACTATTTTGTAGTAGTTTGTGGGATGTAATAATTCAATTCGTATACAATATGGTTATATCATTAGTTTTAAATAGGGAGAAAAATGCCTGCAATGCAAAGTTAACATGTAGGGAATTTCATAATTGTAATCAGTGCTATATACTCACATACATATGATACTGAGGTGCTGCATTCTGATTCTCCATCACTCTCAGAGTCAACGGTAATGATGAACCTGCTATCGTTGGATTGCTGATCACGGTAAATTTATCTCTCCTCTACTTTCTTTACGTGTTGTACATAATTGTTCCACAGTCTGCATCGATCATCTCTGCACAGCTTCTCAACAAGTTGCAAATGCTTGACTTAGTGATGGGTTTGCATTTCTCTTCTGCACTTCTCTCTTCAGCTGTCAGGTTGAAACAACAATGATATGGTGGTAGCCTTAAAACTTCATGTCCATATTCATGAGCGATGCTGTCAATCACATAGTCCTTGCCTATATTTGCCATTTTTTATCTCTGCCAAGAGTATTACTTTAATTGGAAGAGAATTTAAAAGGTGAGTTAATTAATAACACTGAACAACACTTACAACATATTTCTCCGGGACGCGTTTCGAAGGTAACTTTCCTCCATTATCAACCGGACAATAACTGGGTTTCCATGGTGCTTGATGGTGCAGATGGTGATGCTTCTTCTGGTGTTTCTTCTGGTGGCGGTTCGATGAACTTACTGAAAATGTCAGTAGCATCACCATCTGCACCATCAAGCACCATGGAAACCCAGTTATTGTCCGGTTGATAATGGAGGAAAGTTACCTTCGAAACGCGTCCCGGAGAAATATGTTGTAAGTGTTGTTCAGTGTCATTAATTAACTCACCTTTTAAATTAAATTAATTACAACAACACTGTTTTCAAACTTCTATGAAAGAAAGATAATATCTTTTAAGTTCGTGGATATTGTAAGTGTTCTATACTTTAAATGTGAATGGTAGACATTAGCATAATGTAGCATTATCTAAAACGATTGCACATTTTTCATTTCTTGGGAGATTTGTCAGAAGCCCACCAAGAAACCACTGTTCAAACACTGCTGCATTCATATTGTCATGACTATCAGACATTGCTCACCAATATTTTTCGCCAATAAGAACAGACAGTCCTTTACCCATCCCTTGGGGCTCTCAGCATGAAGTACCATAATTCTTTTGCCCCTGGATACAGGAGCAGGTAAGGTGCAAGCACAGGAGCCATCATCCCATCCTTTCCTGGATACGTCATGAGTATCGTATTATTTAAGTTTTATCTAAATAAATTAATTTATGTACATCATTGCAAAATTTTCTTAGCTTAGACAAATACATATATCACCAAACTACAATTCTGCTGGATTTCATAATAACTCTTCTCTTATCTAAATTATATGTGAAACCCAGCTCCTTAACAAGAATGTGCAGAGTGCACTGCTTGTAGGGAAAATCACAGATTTCTACCAAACGTGCAAGCAAATCATCTAAATTGGGCGCTCTTCCTTTACTATAGAAATTATAAATTTCTGGATGGATTAAATCACAAGTAAAGTTATCCACTTTAGAGAAGCATTTCCTTTTATTTCCACACTTTTTCGGCATCTTTGGCATTCCTTTCATTACAACTCTTCTTACTGTATTTCTGTGAATACCGAGAATTTTTGCAGTTTCACTACACGACCCCTTACCCAGTTTATTTTCTACCACATATTTATGTGCGTTCAAAACAAGCTCTTGACTTTGTTTAGAAAGAGTTCCTGTTATACATTTATTTTCTGAAGCTTCTCCACAAGTACCACTCAGTCCAGCAGTACTTTCCAATCCGTTTGGTCGAGCAACACTTTCCGATCCATTCAGTACAGTAACACTTTCTGATGCATTTACATCATTTGCACTACCGAAACTACTGTCTTCATTGTGATTATTTTCACCTGACTGAACGTTATCTAATGTTTCATTTGCACTTAGCACTGAATTCTCCTCACAGTCTCCACATTGTGACAGTCACTGAAGAACATAATGAAACAAAAAAACTGAATTTTTAACTTTAGGAACTGAGGCTCCACATGAAGTGAACATGTGTCTGCCAGGTCCTTAAAATCAGGGTTGCTATTGGTCTTAAAGGACAAGTTTCCATTTTCTGCGGTGCAGAGATGGATTTCTGACAGTCATTGTTGTGGTTAGCACAAATTTCTTTTGTGACCCAACTGCACATGCATTGACTAAACAGACTAACAAAATCATTGTAATTCATTTCTTGTTGCATTTTCATTAATCCAATAAAAAACTGCTTATAGATATGATACTGAAGAGTTATAGTGCTGCCAAAATAAGAAAGTAATTTGAAATACACAATCGTAGAGGCTGCAAGCACGTGACTGCAGTGAACCCTCTGGTTCCTGACCAAAGCTCTCTGAGAAAGAAAACTAAGATCCATTTTGTTTTAATGTTATTGCTGTTTTACTGCTGTTTTTTACATTATCAGTGTTGATGTTAAGTGACTCTCTTAGGCCGGAATTATATAGTGTACAGATTCACAAAACACTGAGGATGCAAATATTTGATTTGCAAAACATGATTGGAATTAATACATAATTTCAAAAAGATAAGTGAAGTTTCAGTCACTAATATTTATTAATATTTATTGATTTATGTTGCTTCACTGTTAATAGCTTCAGGTTTTTCATTGTATGCACAAGGTAGTTATAATTATAATATCAAGTTGCTGATATATGAGTGTTTTATTCATAATTCGAATTTATACACACAAGGACGCTTATTTTGAATCAGTTGTCATATATACTAAGCTGCTTTAATTTACATTGGTGTTAAAGTTCATGGCATTTGATATATTCTACAGACTGCCTAATCAGTTGGTGCAGGCAGGTCAGGAGGTGCTGTCAAAGTTGTTGGTTCTCGGACAAGTGTTAGTAGTCTATCTAGCTTCATGATTTCCAGGTCTCGCTCACTAATAACAGGTCCTTTCTTTGGAGGTTTTACTTTCCGGCGAAGGTTAGGTGAGAGTTTTAATGTTGTTATTGCTCCCCTGAAATAAAAAAGTATTGGAAATTGCATAGTAAAAACACATTATGATATATTCTCTACATTACCATAGCAATTCATGCTTCTTACTAGAGGTAGATACTATGAAAGATTCTAGAGATAAGTTTCATAAGTGAGTTTATAGCAATTCCAAAGTGTGGATCAGGGCTGTAGTCAGATGGGGGCCAGGTTGGGCAGCGCCCATACTGGAAAAAATGCCCGTACTGAGAGAATCTCCATTTGTCCTTTCCTGTTTCTAAGTTTTAGAAATATTTGATTGATGACTAAAATTACTATGTATTGAAGATTATATTAATAGTATCAATGGTGTAATAGTTATCCATTGTCCTATTCCAGCTTGCCGAATAATCAAACCTTTTGGCAGCAAAGGCCACTCAGGAAGCTGCTAAAATGCAGTCACATATATACATGACATGATCCACAGTTTAGAAATCACCTACTTGCACACGTGCGGTCGCTTTGTTTCCCCTACCCACCTTTCTCAGCAATAAATTCAAACTTTGAAGAAGCGCTTTTTGTGACTTAATCTTCTGCAGAAATTTTTTCAAGCATGGCTTATAGTGCTGTATAATATGGTAACACAATATATCATTATAAAAGCATAACATTTTCTGTGTCTGAGTTTCATCACTTAATGATTGCGCATCAACATTTTTCTTAGGACTCATACTCATGTATGTGGCTTTCATGTAACTGTTTTCTTCACGGGCACCAGTTTTACAATGTGGCAGTTACATCACCTGACTTAAACCCCCATTTTGCAAGGGGGACCACACCTATCGTTGGTCAACGGGTCCATCAGACCTAGCCGGGAGGACTAAATAGGTGGTATTTAGATCCACTGACCTTCCCCTCGTGTGCCTCTGAGGGACGCTGTTGTGTTACAAAATGTTAACACAACTCCAAAAAGTTAATAAGACTTCATCTCCAATGGATTCCAGCACACTGTGGAGTCATGGGAAATGAAGCTGCAGACTCACTTGCAAAGAAAGGCACAACAATAAAACAAAAGTCTAAATTCAATTTCTCATATTCCTCAATAAAATGCTTGATCATTAAAAACTTTTCTCATTCATACCTACAAGAAATAGAAACAAATGCCAAAGATAAAAAATGGATTACACTACTTTCCAACCCAGATATAATCCCTCAGAGACCAAGGAAAACAGCGGTTGCAGCCTTCCGACTACTGACAAATCATGACTGCTTAGCAAGTCATCTCTACAGAATAGGTATCTCAGCTTCACCAATATGTGTCCTGTGTAACAATCCAGCAGAAATGAACGAAGACCACTTGAAGACCTGTGAAGCATTAAGATTAGAAGAAACTACAGTTCAAAAGTATTGGAAAGCACGAATGCTAATGGCTTCATTGCCAGATGCAAGGCACTAGAAAACAACAACATTTTTCTTAAAAAAAAAAGTAGTATAAATGACACATTTTTCACCCAATTAACAATTAATTTGAGAGCAAGAATGAGTCATGAATGTTTAATTACGCAGCAATAAACAAGCACATCATCGCCCTTAAAATTATGGCGGGAGGGTCTTGTTGCACAAAAGAATGATATGTAATTTAAATATTCATACAATTTAAACTACCTATCAGAAAGTGCAAAATCTTGCAGTTGCTACTGTAAAATAAATGTAGTAATGTACAAAACCAGTGAATATACATATTATAACATTACAGATAATGGACAGAAGAGAACCTCCCCCCTTCAATCCTTAAAACTCATAATAGTTTCCTAGAAAAGGTAACACAGATTAAATCCAAATTGAACATTCCTAACACCAGAGAAAATCTACTTATAAGAGAAAATCCATTGGAATTATTGCAACCTAGCTTCAATTTGGAATTAATAGAGGAAATAAGTAAATCAGACACACCAAAAGAAATACAAAAACTTCTAGCTCTGGAAACAATCAATACTAGGTATCCCACAGAAGAATGGCTGCACATATATACTGATGGATCCTCCAAGGAAAACCTTACTGGAGCTGGAGTTACGTGTTCACATTTTTCCTTTTATCATTCTGTTGGCAGAGACACAACAAATTATGATGGAGAAATAGAGGCTATATACATTGCTCTCCGACAATTATTAAATCTTCCCTTAAATAAATTTAACAAGGCAGTAATTCTTTCGGATTCTAAAGCTGCAATTCAGGGAATATGTTCAAATACTACAAAGAAGTCAACAAAAATTAGAGAATGCTACAAAATGTTAACACAACTCCAAAAAGTTAATAAGACTGTTCATCTCCAATGGATTCCAGCACACTGTGGAGTCATGGGGAATGAAGCTGCAGACTCACTTGCAAAGAAAGGCACAACAATAAAACAAAAGTCTAAATTCAATTTCTCATATTCCTCAATAAAACGCTTGATCGTTAAAAAATTTGTTCATTCATACCTACAAGAAATAGAAACAAATGCCAAAGATAAAAAATGGATTACACTACTTTCCAACCCAGATATAATCCCCCAAAGACCACGGAAAACAGCGGTTGCAGCCTTCCGACTATTGACAAATCACGACTGCTTAGCAAGTCATCTCTACAGAATAGGTATCTCAGCCTCACCAATATGTGTCCTGTGTAACGATCCAGCAGAAATGAATGAAGACCACTTGAAGACCTGTGAAGCATTAAGATCAGAAGAAACTACAGTTCAAAAGTATTGGAAAGCACGAATGCTAATGGCTTCATTGCCAGATGCAAGGCACTAGAAAACAACAACAACATTACAGATATAATCTGAGAAATGACCAACTTAAATACTTCAATTTTACTGGTTTTCTACTACACCTACTACCCAAAAATAGACAGATAAGTAGTGGAATATTAAGAGGTAGAACCGGAACTTAAAAATTCAATGCCACAACTGGGATTGAATTTTTAAGTTCCGGTTCTACCTCTTAAACTTTGCCCACACACAGCTTGTGTGTTTAAAAACACCAACAGTAAGATTGTTGGCATAAATAAATAATATTTACCAGTGGAATATTAGTTGGAGTCAAAAAGGATATTAAATCCTCCTTTGAAATTGTTAAAGAAATGGATAACACAGATAAAAGGAATTAATAAAGCTAAACTTTTGGGATAACAAAACACATCTACATTTATACAGTATTTACAATCCTCCCAGGAATGAACCAGATCTCTCTCTTATTGACCAATTAAATAAAACAATTGTAATTGGGGATTTCAATGCTCATTCCAAAACATGGGGTTATGAAAAAGTGGATTCTACAGGGAAGATAGTGGAAGAATTTTTGAATACCACAACTTTTGAACTGATTTACAGTAAAGAAGATCCCACAACCTTTATACATTACTCTGGAGCAGGCAGTAACCCAGACCTCTTGTTAACTACAACAGACATTGTTTCAAAAATTAAAAAACAAGTTATAGAAGATCCAAGTTCTGGTCACAGAGCAGTAATTGCTGATATAAAACTAGATAATACAAATAACAGTCAATGTCACACGAATCTGTACTGGAACTTCAAAAAAGCAGATTGGATCAAATATAAAACTGAACTGGAACATAAATTTAAAGAACAAACAAACTCACAGCTACATGACCAGCCAGATCATTTCAACAAAACTTTCAGTAAAGTCATCCTAGAAACTGCAAAAAAACATATTCCTCGGGGAAGAATAAAAAAATTTCAAACCCTTTTGGAACCCCCAGTTAGAAGAACTGAAAAAGCAAAGGGATATAGCTAGAAATACAGCTGAACAAACAAAAAACATATCAGATACACAAATATGGCGGAAGAAATGTGCCTCACTAAAAAAAGAAATTAATACTCCTAAAAAGAATTACTTTAATAATTTCTTAGAAAAAATGGATTATAGGACAGATGGTAACAAAGCTCATAAGTTCATAAAAAATGTCAAGGGTAGGAAAGAAAACAACAGCACACCTATCATACACAACAATAAAATATTAACTAATGATGCAGCCATAGCCGAAACATTCAATAAATATTATGCTAATTCACACAAAGTAACAACAAATAATAAAAAGGAACGTAAAGAATTTAAGAAAGATTTGAAACAAGAAAGAGAATGTAATCCTAATACTCAGTGCAATATCTTTTTTCAAAATTTTAATATGCAAGAACTGAACATTGCAATTAATAATCTAAAAAACAAAAAGTCTCCTGAACCTGATCACATACATCCAGAGTTCATAAAAAAAAACTTGGAAAAACAGCAAAACAACAACTACTAAAACTCTACAATCTATCCTGGAAAACCACTGTACCTGCTGAATGGCGAAAGGCAATAATTGTCCCACTCTTGAAGAAAGACAAAACAGCGTCAGAAATAAAAAATTATAGACCAATAGCTCTTACTAGCATAATAGCAAAAGTGATGGAAAGAATGGTGTCAAACAGGTTAAATTGGTTTCTAGAATAAAAAAATTTAATTTCCCCATGTCAAGCTGTATTCAGAGAGTTCCACTCTACAAATGAACAAGTCTTACTTCTCGTCAAGAAATCAAAGACTCCTTCAATAGAAAAGAAGATAATTTATCAGTTTTTATTGACTTCCAAAGTGCATATGATTCTATATGCAGAACAAAACTACTAAAGAAAGTAAAAAAAATAGGGATACAAGGTCCAATGTTTTCATGGCTATGTCATTTCCTAACATAACGCTTTATTGCAATCAGATATGGAAGAAACATATCTAAATACAAACAAGTGCACCGTGGCTTACCACAAGGTGCAGTGCTAAGCACAACACTTTTTAATATATTTATTAACGATCTGCCACAACAAATACAAGAATCAGGTGGGAAGTGTGCACTATTTGCTGATGACTTAGTAATGTGGACTTCAAAACCAAAAAGCAAAAGTACAGAACTAGAAAAAACCATGCAACAATCCTTAACCAAATTACAAAGGTGGACCAAAGAAAATGTAATGACTGTTAATACAACAAAATCAAACTACCAAATCTTTTCACTAAGAAAAAAAACCACTAAAAATAAAACTAAATTTTGAGGGTCAACAATTACCAGAAACAAAGGAAGCAAAGTATTTAGGAGTTACATTTGACACTAAACTTACATGTACCAAACAAATAGAAAATGTAATACAAAGAGCAGAGAGGCGCCTGTCACTGTTAAAACGTTCTACAGGAATGAAGTGGGGATGTTCCAGAGCAACTCTTAACACAACATACAATGTATATATAAAGCCATTATTTACTTACTGCAGCGAAGTTCTTGTAACAGCAAACACAAAAAAGATTCAAATCTTTCAAAACCAAAGTCTGAGATTAATTACAGGTGCTATCAAAACCACACCAATAGCAGCTATGGAAATACTAACCAACCAATGCCCCATTGAATATGAAATAGAAAAAGCGGCTCTTATTCAACACGAAAAGTGGATCAGACTCCCATTCAATACATGGCACAAGAGAAATTTTACACACACACTAAAGACTCAGGAGAGCTTTCTTTCCAAAATTCAAGACATCAAGAAGGATGTACACCTTCCTAATTCAAAGGAAAACTTCATATCTAAAATCAATCCAACACATACATTAGACATCACATATTATTTACACCTGACAGAAGAAGTTAAAAAAAGTGATACTCCAACTAGTGTTCTAAAATTATTGGCATTAGAGACAATCCATACTAGATTTCCAGAACATGAGTGGCTCCATATTTATACTGATGGATCATTGATATCAAACCAAGATGGAGCTGGTGCTGGAGTCACAGGTCACCTCTTTTCCTATTACAAATCTTTAAGTTATGGAACTACTAACTTTGATGGAGAAATTGAAGCAATTCGAATGGCCCTACAAAATCTTTTGTACAGAATTTCACATTTTCAGCAAGCAGTTATTCTCTCAGATTCCAGGGCAGCAAATGTAGCAATTACTTCCAAGTTGTCACCAAAAAACCAAACTATTATAGAATGTTGGAAAATCCTTACCCATCTAACAGCACTTCAAAAACACCTAGTCTTCCAATGGATACCGGCTCACTGTGGACTGAGTGGTAATGAGAAAGCTGATTTTCTTGCAAAAAAGGGTACCAGCAATGTGCAGAAATCAATAGTTAATTTACCATTTTATGCAGCTAAAAGATTAGTCAACTCTGAATTCAAAAAAATTATTGCAAAATATTACTATGAAAAATCAAAGAATAAAAGATGGGAACTACCAAACATTCAAACAGTAATTCCTGAGCATCCTCGAAAAACAGCAGTTGCAACCTTCAGGTTGATTACAGGACATGATTGTCTGGTAAAACATTTAAACAGAATTGGGATATATTCTTCACCACTCTGTCCTCTATGTGATCTGCAAGAGGAAATGGATCGAGACCACCTTCAAATATGCCCGGCCACTTCTAATACCCCATCCATCAGTGAAAAATATTGGAAAGCAAGAGGATTAATGACTTCATTGTCAGAAATCCAGCATTAGCTAACAACAACAACAACATGACAGATATAAGAGAATTGAGCTCAATGAAAACAGATTCCATTACAAAGCTGTAGAATTCTGTGGCTCATAATTTGGGGAAGTCCTGCTCATGTGCTCCTTGAATTAAATCTTGTGGTAAATAGTTCACCACAAACATCACACAATAATCTGCAAGATACTTTAATTAAGATACATGCCAACTGGTAATGAAATTGTATCATGGTAATCATCACGTACATATGGTTTCAAGTGCAACAATTTCCTGGCAGAAATTTCAACACCATCACATACCAATTGGCTTTAAAACATTTGTTATCGCTTAAAGCCTACAGTAATCCCAGTGTAATTACAAGGAAATATGCAATAAGACCATTTTTGCAAATGTTTGTTAATTAATGTGAAGTCAATAGAATAATAAGGATTTTTAAGAAAGAATAGTTTGTATGAGAGAGTGGAGAAAGTTATATGAGAGCAACACATCTGCTTTTTAAAGTTAGTTTATCTCGCCCTTCCTATAAAATCTGGAGCCCCGCCTAATGTTCACTCCTGGCTACAGGCCTATTGTAGACCCTGCATTAGCCAACTGAAATGTACAATCCATTAGGCATAGACCATAGCTGCCCTCTCAAGTAAATTATGCACAATTTTATTTTTTAAAATAAGTTTGTGAATAAAAGCATAGCATTAAATTTAAGGTGCTTTCAGTTTTTGATACTTGGTGTAAAGGCAAAATTAATTTGTTTGCATATTTTAGGTAATAATCCTACAAATTATAAACTTTATAAGGAACACCCTATAAATTATTCTTAATTTTTAGGCTATTTCAGCCAAACTTATAGACAGCACCATGGCCAAATGGTTTGACCATTCACCTCTTACCAATGTGGCCCTGTCTGATGCCATTTTGTGATTAATTGTTACATGGCACTCTTTGCTGGCACCTTAACCTCATCTTAAATGGAGCAGTGCTAGATGATTATGTAAAACATGACACGACAGATATAATCATTAAAATAGAGTGACAATACAGAAAATATGGGGTACTTACTTGTCATCGCCAACTATCAGAATAGGCATCCTCAAGTTGAATGTGACTGTTGTCAATTTGTGCCTTTTCCTGGACACCACTGCCTGTGTGCACACTGGCCTATATTTGTTTAAATTAAGGTCAAAGATATGGATCTTCCCATCATTTGTAACAGCAGCAAACACTGTGCTTGAATACGGGGCCCATTCAGCATCATCTACTGCACACCCAAGGTCAAACATAAATAATGGTTCACTGAAAATGAAGGTGCTTAAATTTAAAAAGATATTCCCAGCATAAAAAAGCAAACAATAATGTATGTATACAAGGATGAATGTATACTAGTATGTGTACTACATAAGTCCAAGCTGATTATGGAAGTAAGACTAAACTGTTTTATTATTATTTTTTATTTATTTTTCAGCCATACAATATATTGAGTATACAATCAAGTATATTGTGTCAAAATTGTCAAGATAATATACAATAATTACAACAATAGGAGCAACAATTATAATGAAGCTATTTACAAGTTAATCTCAGGCATATCTATATACAATGTAAATAGTTAAAGATAAATTATATACAAAGCATACCACACAAAAACAGCAGTGGGTCTCATCAGTTTTAGGGTATAATAATGATCAAGTTGATATATCTAATACCACTTTCGGAATTATAAAAGCAATGTGTTAATAAACAATTCTTAAATTCTTTTTTAAACTGTGTTTTGCTAGACATTTCCTTTAGGTTAATTGGTGGTAAGTTAAAATATTTAGAACTTGCATAAATGATATTTTTATTTCCAAATGTATCCCTGCATGAATTTATAAAAAAAGTCATTTTGTCTACATGTAAAATGCCTGCAGGCAGTGCCATGGCCGAGCAGTTAGACCGTTTTTCTACCACCTAGGTGGCCAGGGTTTGAACCCAGGGACCCGCATATGGTATTCATGGTGGACGAAGCGGTGCCTGGGCAGGTTTTCTCTGGTTTCCCCCGCCACTCATTCCACCAATTGCTCCATCATCACCTTTTAAATCATCAATTTCACCTGCATTTCATATCATCCTCTTCCTTGCTGTCATACCTGATGCTTGAGAGAAACATTGTTCCTGATCAGGATGAAACAAGTTTTTGTATGAAGCTTCACATAGTTGATTAAATTTCTCAAAATTTTCATACCAAGTGAAATATCTAATTACTGAATACCTTTGTTGATGAAGCAGTGGTTTATATATGTATAGAATACAATTAAATATCCTCTATAAAGATAAAATGCTGAGAATGTGTGTTGTTAAATCCTCAGAACTTACCTCCTTTGGTCCTCCCAAATCTTGATTCTCCAGTCTGCACTGCATGAAAGGAATATATCTGAGTTGAACTTATTATAATCTATTCTGTATACTGGCATATGGTGTGCTTCATATGTTGTAAGGAACATAGAAGCATATGCTGTACTACATTTATACATTAAGCCCTCTTCAGTTCCTACCATGAAGATATTGTCATCTTTTGGATGGAAGGTTAAGGCTGAACCACATCCTGTTATGGGCATAAAAGAAATTAATTTAAGCAAACAATAAAGCTTTGTAGAATTAATGTGCAAAGAGAATGAGCTTTGGAAAATGTATTCTATGAAAATTTGTTAAAAGTTCAAATTCATTTAATTCTGTTCACTTCATCTGATGTCATAGGATGTTACAGGTTACATTCTGAAACCTGATGAGTTTGTTGTTTACAGCTTTACTACAAACCATGGGCATTGGCATATTTTTTTTCCAGGCGGGTAGGCACATGTTGGAAGCTTGCAACAATGCAATATTAGTTCATTATTCTGTTGTAAAAAATTACAGTATTTGTTGCGGATAACTGTAGTAATTTGTGCTGGATAAAAATTACTCTTTACATCAAAATTAAGACAATAGTTTAGTATTCAGTAATTGACTGAACATTAAATTTATTAATTTCCAAGGGGTTTGCAGACTCCCTTTACCCCCCTTTGCAATGCCCATGCTAGAAACTAACATCTGTGGTTACAAATTCAAATGTAAGCAGAGTTCTTTATGGTTAGCTTTAACTTTGTAATAGCAAAAGACTTTGTATGTTTACACCAGTGCTTTCCAAACTATGTCACGTAATAGCATTAAGGGTAACACAAGATTTGTTGTAAATTCAGAATGTAAACAGAATAAAAGTTGTGATAGAATAAATAATACTAAACTTCCTTCTGTTTGCTCTATGCATAAACTTCATGATTAAAATGTTGAATTATACAACTTTCTGCAAGTAATATCCAGGACAGTTCAGATGATAGATTTTATTAAAAGCAGGTCTCTCAAACCATGGCTGCTGGCTCATATATATGAGGCAGTCAATTGCAAAACTTGCCAGATCCAAAACTTAAAAAAGAGTTAATCATGGGATTCAATTCTTATTGAAGCAATATAACCAGCGTCTGTAATAGAAATCGGCAGTAAGGCATTTTATTAATGCAAACTTTTACTGGTATTTTATTGGTGATTATATTGTGTGGGTTTATCACTATTGTTTCATTATTTAAGGAAAAATTGAAGCTAATAACAGTGAAACAACAGAATCTAAATTAAGAACAAATAAGAAACTAAAAGCTCCACTTATCTTATTAATATTGCAAGGTGGTATAATGCATTAGTTTCTAATTTGTTCTTAATTTAAATTGTTTCGTTAGCTTATGATTCAATTTCAGCTGGATACTCATCACTCTCGGTACCAATACCACTTTCACCATCCAGTTTATTGCATCATACATTAGAACAAATGTTTATGGTACATACATCTTACGTGAAAGTACAAGTAAATTTCTGGTAATTTTATCCTCTCAAAAAGTTACTTTTGCCCAAAATATTCTTTTATTTCTTCTTTGAAATTTAGGAGTGCTGCTTATATGCAGTGGTGGCTTATGTTTGGGCAGATATGGTGAAAAGTTTGGTAAATTGAAAAATATGTTGATATTTCTAAACACATTCTGCTCCAACTTACTTGTAATTATGTTAATCACAGGACTAATTTCAGAGAGAGTTCTCTCCACCATTCAGCTGCTGATCGGCTAGTTGAATATCAGGTAACTCCCTCCTCCTTCTCTCGTTGCCTGGTATGGTGTTCTTATCGGCTATAGTAAGACGTCTATGATTGGTATGTCAAAATTCATCAGCTGATCTCAATCCTTAATGATGTAAATATCGACATATTTTTCAATTTATCAATGTGCTCCACTTTTTTAAACACTTCATTTTCATCAATTTTATAAAAAGTTTGGCATTTGACTTTTCATTTTTAATGCTTTTGTTTTTTGGTGGAGGAATATGGTTCAGGAGACCTTAAAACATATATTTTCAATGAAATATTGATATAAAATGTTGATGGGAATGTACTACCTGCTATGAGTAGTTGCTAGAGAAAGTAAAAAGTCAATCTCAGCCTTCATTAAACAGTACTTATAAATATGAAATAAGATTTGAGAGGTAGAATCGAAACTGAAAAAATCTGATGTGTTGCATTCACATGACTTTCTCTACTCTTGTACTAACCATTCTTAGAAACTCTTATTCCTATATCTTCTTCATGTTAGTTAAGATAAACATTTGTACAAATTATCATATTGCTTATTTGCTTGTAGGTGCAAGGAGAATGTTGGAATACAGTAGGCTTTGTGCGATTGTCAAATGTTTTAAAGCTTTGAGATTACGTTGTCTTTGCACACTTAACATATAAAAAAATGAACGATGATCCAAGTTTTCCGAAACTCACACAAATAACAAGGAACATCTCCGCAATGTTTCACCCTACAAGAAAATTTATTGAGACATAAATTGTGTATTTTAGCAAGATCTACAGTTTTTGTACAGTATGATTTGGTCTATCTCTAACGGTTTACCAGTTATGCAAAAGTCATCCAGAGTAAATACAACTACAGGGGCTATAGCCAGAAAATTCAAGATATACATTTCATTTGTCATCAAAATATCTCAAACATATGACATTTTAATCAAAATCGTTGGAGCCATTTTCAAGAAAATCAGAATTTTCGAAAAATCTTCCATGTAAAGGGTAGTTTAGGGTGGGACTATTTTCTTCAAAATCTTTGTGTCGCATCCTTGAAAGACATTAAACTTAAATACCAACTTTGGTTTTTAACCGACTTTTCGTTTTTGAGTTATGCTGTCCACAGACTGACAGACACACAGACACACACACAGACCTTTTTCTAAAAATGCTTTTCTTGGATTCAGGGGACCTCAAAACATATATTTCCGGTGAAATCTCGGCATCGAATTTTTGGGTGGAATAAAATACTTCCCCTACTTACTAGTAGAGAAAGTAAAAATCAGTGCCACAGCCAGGATTTGAACCACAGACCTTCTGATGCTACCTTGCAAACATTGTCCACACATGGCTTATGTGTTTAAAAACACCAGCAGTAAGTTTGTTGGCATAAAGAAAGTAATGAAATAAGATGTTTGAGTTTGATGAGTCACCCAATGACTGAGGATGAGATTGAATGATCTCGAAAATGTTCCAATTTTTTCAACATTTTAAAGTGAAGGTGAGTGTAAATAAAGTGACTCAAAAAATTGAACATAAAGAATAATTCACTGTTAATAGTACTTCTATTTTTAATATTTATGAAATAAGATACTGAAATATGAACAAGCTAAAAACGTAAGTTCAAGCATAAAATAGAATATAATCATTACACATGCCTGTCAAAGAAACAAAGGTTCCATCAGGCCCAGCCACAGGATCTGCAGTGAGTTTCAATGGAATAATAGTTACTTTTTGTAGCTCATGTGTTGTCAGCACCCAGTTAAACACACGGCCATCACCAGACACGGAGAAAAAGTTTATTTCTCCATCAGGCAAATCTTTTGCCCATTTCACCTTTAATATGTGAAAAAATATAACTGTATTTGATGCATGGAAAAATAAACAATTATAGATTAGAAAACCTAACTTCAATTATCAGGATATCTGTTAGCAGAACCACTTCCAGAATAATGCAAGGGATTTTCGTAATACAAGTAAATCCCGATAACTGGAATTGATGTGGACTGAGAGTGTGTGGAGTTACTGAAATCTCTAGATTTATGGAATAAGGGATCTGGTATTTATAGCTCCTATCATAATTGTATTGAAAATTACATAAATACTTGTTCTAGCACAATATAGGAAAAAGTAAAGTGTAAGATATCCTAAAATTTATTGTGCATTAATATGTACCCTTTTGTCCAGTCTGTTTAAAGCATCCAATTTAATTTCCATTGTATGTTAACTTGTCTTTTCCTGTCATTTGACATTTTTACTGGCACAAACAAACTCAATTCAACACTAACAGTAAGCTTGAAATCTGAGAAATGGCACTGTAACCAGAAATATGTAACTGAAAGTTTAGCTTACCACATATGCACTGAGTGAGACAATAACATTCAAACCCTCCAAATAAGTGTTTGTGCTGTATATCCACTATTAGGGGCCAGCTTCTGATTTTGTGACAATGATCTGCCAGCTCCTTATGTTCTGATTAGATATCAAAGGTCATGCAGTCAGCCCTTTTGTTAATGTGAGGGAGAATGTGGTAGGTTGTGTACATACACTAATTAAAATTTACCTATACCATTTATACCATATAGTGGATTATAGAAACTATTATAGTGAAGTTTAACAATACAAAATAAAAAAATAAAATAAACAAGTCGTTGGATTATACAGAATGTTGAGTTATCGGGGTTCTACTGTAATGTTGGTGTGGGTTTGCAATGTGAATGTGTGTTGCTAGAGACATTTAAGCATATTACAATCGTTGCTGAAGACTAGCTCTTAGGAAAATGGACCCACTTCATTCTTAATACAATAAAAGTGGCATAATATAGTTCATTTTAAGGTAGCAGAGCTGTATACAGCTAATGCTCTCATGCGTTTTTAAGTGTAATACATATGCATACACATAGCCTGATTTTTAAAATTAATATTTCATTTAAAAAAATTTGAAACAGAACGATAGGCTATGTAGACAATATTTTCTACATGTGGTATACCTCCATTTGGCTTAAAATTTTCACTTCAAACTGTTTGTGGTGAGGCAAAACAAGTACATTCTTTTTCCAATTTACAGCTCTTGTCGGTGGTTAACTTTGATTAAAAACATTCCATCCACTTGTATGAAGTGTAAGTCCACACCTATACTACTTGCATACTTTATCTTAAGCTCTCAGATGGAATTGTCGAAGATTGTAACAGGACTTTTTATGTGTTTTATGAAGTCATACTTAAATTATATCATAGAAGGCCATGAGTTGTAATTTCCACAGTTGTTTTTTCCTATGTTAATGCTGATAGTTCTGTATTTGCTCAGTCACTTGGCAGTTAAAGTAACTGTTTAATTGATTAAAAACAAAAATAAAATGCAAAAGTAAACCAGTATGATACTGCAAGAGAACACCAACAAAGGTGATGCAATACAGTGAAATGTACAAGTGATGACACTAGAGTATGGACAGTGATGCTCAGCTGTTACTTGGCAAAGCACAGCCTTCTTGACTCAAACCATTTGTAGCACCATATTGCAGGTTTGAAGATAAAGTGTGAGAGTAGTACTTAGATATGCTGCCTAACTAGATAGAGCATTAGTTAAACATGGTTTTTTAAGAGGTAGAACTGGAACTTAAAAAATTCAATGCCACAACTGGGATTTGAACCACAGACCTTCCGCTTGCCGGGCAGACGCTCTAACCACTGAGCTATTGTGACAAACTGTTGGCATAAATAAATAATAATTACCATGTGAAGGTTATTTAATCCTGGGATATAAAGTACTTGCAATAGTAAGTCACCATTGGGGTAATTGTCTCTGATGTGAGACTGCCTTTGTGGTTTACCAGGAGAATAACGAACTGGCTTGAGAATTTAATGCCATTCTGGCAGTTTGTCACAATAGCTCAGTGGTTAGAGTGTCCGCCCGGCAAGCGGAAGGTCTGTGGTTCAAATCCCAGTTGTGGCATTGAATTTTTTAAGTTCCAGTTCTACCTCTTAAACTTTGCCCACACACGGCTTGTGTGTTTAAAAACACCAACAATAAGTTTGTTGGCATAAATAAATAATAATTACCATGGTTTTTTAAATTAATAAACTGGAAGTAGTAAATTGTGAAGCTCAATATTAATTGCTTTGTTTAATTAAATAAACACAAAATTGCTTCACATAAACCGTTATTTATACAGGACTAGTTTTGTAGGAACTTTTCTACATCATCGACTGCTCTTGACTATCAGATATAATTATTGGGTCCTCCATTGTTGACTGTTTTTCCTCTGGTGTAGAATGGATAAACTTCATGAGCAGGTTTTCTTCAATTTTTTCCCAAGTGTCAAGATCTGTCTGCTGTACATATTTTAAAAGATGGATATTATGTTGGATATCATGGCCTGTTTTCCAGAAATGAGCTGAAATTACAGATTTTTCAATTGTTTATTTACTAAATGACTAAAATGCTCCTTAAGCTTGGTGCCTATGTTTCTTTTTGTTCTGTCAATGTATACTTTGTTACAATTATTGCAGTCTATTCTGTATATTTCTGGTTTTTTATTTATTGGAACTTTGTCCAGTTTGCTGGATAGAATGAGGTTTTTTACACTGTACTTAGTTTTGAAGTGCCAAAACTAGATTGTAACAGTTAAATATCCTTTGTAATTTTTGAATTGCTCCTGGATAGTAAGTGAACTTCTTCTCTTTTTCTAATTTAAGGGTGGACTTCTCAGCAATTTGGATTTTCCTTTTCATTTTTTGTATACCAGTTCCTTGTCATAAGGTTGTCTCATAAGTTTGTTCATTTTGCTTGCAAGTTCCATCTATAGCACCTGAAAACCCTGAACCCTCTGTACACTCAAGTTAGCATAGTTGCCTAACCACCCTTACGACTTAGAGGTCAACAACCAGACTCGCTATTGGATATGTCAGTGCGTGTTAGTGACTGACGGGTGGAACAGCG
Source organism: Tenodera sinensis (assembly GCA_030765045.1). Lineage (NCBI taxonomy): Eukaryota > Metazoa > Arthropoda > Insecta > Mantodea > Mantidae > Tenodera > Tenodera sinensis. The sequence continues at coordinate 136,566,749 of CM060967.1, read as the reverse complement.
GGAACTTGTGTTTACAAACTATGGAAAGCAAAAAGGAACATTTCCATCATCTTATGCTGTTTTACTATTGTAAGGACAAAACCGTCTTACAATGCCGGCAGAAAATGTGTACTGTCTATGGGGAACATGCTGTAACAAATAAAGCATGTCAAAAATGGTTTAGTTGATTTCAAGCTGGGAATTTCTCCCTAAAACAGAAAGTTTAGCAACTACTCTGTCACAGCTGTGCTGCAGGTGAGGTCTGTCCCCAGGCATTTTTAGGGTTTATAATATAACGAGAAATGAATGAACTCATGAGACAACCTTGTATATCCATTACTCTCAGTTTGTGTGAAGCAATTTTCTATTTATTTAACTAAAAAAGGCAATTAATATTTCTTTTAGTTTGATAGTGGGCACCTGTCAAATATTTCAAAATTATATGAGCATTTGCATGGCCTTCTCTAACATAAAGTCACAGAGTCACAGTTTGTTTTACTGTATTTGTGTAAAAAAAATGAGTTTTTCTTCACAGAAGGGAAGTTTTCTACCAAATATACAAATTTCAAACAAAACATCAACACATGTTAATGGGATACGTTTTACCAAAGTGACACAATATTTTTTTCAGTTTTATTTTCAATTTGATTGCTTGGTAGAAAACCATCTGTATGTTGATCAGGATATATGTTTACCTAAGCACTTATTGCTTAATGTCAAATTAAGTAATAGATGCTTAGTGGTATACTACAATAGGAAATAGCACTCAAACATTTATTCTGAAGTTCTCTCAAAGGAAAGAAAGAAAAAGAATTGTACACTTACATATACATATCAAATGATGTACTTGGAAAAGTATATAGGTACATCTAACATAGAATATTTGGAAAATGGCTAACACTATAAACAAAATTCACTTGACATAAATTGTGAGCTCAACACTTTCCTATTATGTTTGTGTATCTTCTGTGTTTTCGCAGCTGTACAAAATAGTACACAATTAAGCAAGCAAGAAGTAGACTTCCAGATTATTCACAAAAAATTCAAGATATGCATTTAATTCATATTGTGTTGTTTATTTGTTCTTTTTTATCAGTATTGTACATTTGATACATTGATGTAGAGTACATGAAAAAACTTCATACATTCTTTTCAAAGATATTCATCTACAATAACAATAGTTTTCATGTAAGAATTGCTTAGCTATATTTTTAAAAATTTCAATTTTATCTTTTCATATTGTATTCGATTTGGGAAAACAATAAATATTTTTATAGCTGTTTGAAGGTTTCCATTTTCCATTAAGGGGAGGCATCTGTGAAAATGACTAAAATCCATAATTTTTGTCACAATGATGTGAAAATTGTATGCATACATGCCAAAGCATATCTAGTAGGTCTATCAAATTTCACTTTTTTATGTAAGATAGCTTTTCCAAGAAAATGTATTGGGTTTTTTTGCTGCAATTTTAGTGCAATATAAGAAATGCTTCATATAAAATATTGTTATCAATAAAGTAAACTCTAGCTATAAGTGTATTTTGATTATGCCTACACAACTCGGTATTTTTATTTGACTATGTCAAACAATTTTGGAGTAGAAAAATAATTGAATGCATTTATGGTCATTTTTCTTCAAGTTAATAATTTTCAAAATCAAACTTCAATAGCAAATAAACTGCTCTATACAGGGCATTTAAAATACCAAGTTTTAGAAGGCAACTATCTAAGAATATGTGTGCAACGTTTCAAAGAAATCTATTAAGAATTGTACAGAAGGCGTATTCTGAAGATGAAAAAATGTAAAAAAAATAGAAAGTGAAGAAAAGTGACTACAATTTTAAATGTATCACAACATATTCTGACATATTGTCACACTTTATTGCTTTCTAGTCAGCGTAGCACTGACGTTACACTTAGATCATTTTTGTACAAACTCAGAGCAACCGAACAAGTGCCGAATCGAATCACAATAAAGAACTGTGAGATTACAACTCGTACTGAACTGCTACTTGGCACGATTCACAGGCACTGTTCATTGAACGCTTCATAAACATCAAAACTAGCTCCAACACTTCACCACAAGAATGACTGGGACAACTTCTCCTTATATAGTGTCCCATACAGTGAGAGAGTTCTGGAAGTAGAATGGTCGAGAGTGACTGTGGGAGAACAGTCTAGACACTGGACTACCACACAATAGCTATTGTTTCTGAAGGCTCTATTGTCCTACTGGAGGATGGGTCATTAAGGTAGGTAAGCACCTCCAGCCCGTTTCTGCTGCTGGCAGAGCTCATGCCAAAGCCGGCATATCTACCAGCTGCACTCAGGCTTTCGACTGGCGCAACAATATATTTATTGCTTTAGGATGCCCCTGCACCATATGAATGTACCTCAGCTAACTGTTTAGCTTCTTCCTCTTCTTCTTCAAGTTTTGCTACTCTTGTTTTCTGCTGATTTGAATGTAATGTGCTTAATGTACTCTGCTTATCCCTAACATTCCTACTTCCTTTGCTGACTGGACTTACTTTAGTAGCTGTGACCCTTTCCTTTACATAGAGAGTAGCCTCACAACCCATGTTGAATGCACTAATAGCTGAAGTCAAGCAATTTGTAATTTTGTTTTAAAAACAAACATTCTTATATAAAATTCAGAAAAACCTGACCATGTGGTTAACACATGTACAAAGACAAAACATTTTGCCATATTTTAGCACTGTTGTACCAGGATGAATGTTTTCAGAAAATCTCATAAGACGTCTTTGCTTACATCCACTAGCACTAAATCCAAGCACCTGATTTCAACTTCAAAATTGTGCACGATTTTGTTGCAGTGGGGTAATGAATGCATTTCAGGAGCTACACCACCCGCACATGGACATTCAAATCATGACATAACAGAATTTTGAATGGCGATGCAGCATAAGCAATGGTAGATTCTAAAAGTATAAGGTACAGGCATAATTTTAAGGCAAAAAATGAAAAATCAGATTTTTTTATAATTTTTGCCCAAATTTCACCAATACCTCCTCTTAATTTTATGTTTGCTGAAACAATGTGCATATATTTTTGTACATCTAGTGCTGTGGGTATGAATATTTCTTATTTTAACTCCAATGATATTAAACAGTTACTCGAGTGTAGTACCTGCCAAACAATACCTCCATGCTTGTTTGTAACAGAATTACTTTCATATTGCGGCTCTTTGCTAGGAAGATGTACATCATATACTGCAACACTTCCATCATACTTCCCAATAGCAATGAGATAGCCATATTTTGGATGAATATCAACACACATTACTCCACTGTCGGTAAATGCTATGTACTCTGGGTGTGAAGGATTCTTCAGTGAAAAGAGACACAAGCAACCTTCATTCTGTGGTTTCATGAAATCGACTGTAATGAAATATTGAAAACGTAAAGTAATACCAAAGAATGTTTCTTCCTATTGCTTTAGCTTAATCTTTGAGAATAGGACTAATGTGGTTTGCAATTCATTGAGTTTTTACTGTTAAATAGGAAAATTATATCTCAGTAATTTTATTTTAGAATTTATTGCCATTTAACAGTTAGTAAAAATATTTGTTATTTATGCACACTTTTTGATTTCCATTTATCAGTTTTTGCTAGGAAAATATGTTTTATGAGATATGTTTTTTAAGAAAGCACTTATTTTATTTTTTTAAAAAGATGCAATATTATTCTCAAAACCATTTATGCTATGGTTACAATGAACTTTAACATAACGTGACAACGCAACAGGATGTAATGGGAAATTATTATATTAAATGGAGGTATTTAGGCTCGACTTAATGTGACTTAACTTAACATGATGTAACTTAAGGGTTCAGCAATGCCAAACTTTTCCTTCACGTTACATTAAGTTTGGAGGTCACATGACTATTTGAACCAATTGGTGAGTAGTGCCATGCAGGAATAAATTGTACTTCTCTATGTAACTATTTGCATCAAAACTCTTTCTCTATTCCTTTTGTTTAGCTTCTAAAGTGGCTTATGGGTATCTCCATATTACTTTATTTGCCATTTAAAAATGTCTTTACTTCATATTTATGTGTTCTCTTTCTATTCATTTTTGGAAAATATAACTTTTGATTAGAAAATTGAATATCTGCCATGTCTGCCGAGCAGAAGAAGAAACATTTCCATTACATTAAGTGCATCCTAATAGACCTTCTAGTTTCTTACTTTACATTACGCCCTGTCACGTTAAATCATGTTAGTAAAGTTCATTGTAATACCGGCATTATTGCCATTGGGTTCTACATGTAAAGTATTAGGAATATAACTGAAGATTTAATTTAATTTAAAAGGTGAGTCAATTATTAACAGTGAACAACACTTACAACATAATTTTCCGAAGGTTAACTTTCCTCCATTATCAACCGGACAATAATGGAGGAAACACATTCCGGAAAATTATGTTGTAAGTGTTGTTCAGTGTTATTAATTGACTCACCTTTTAAATTAAATTAATTACAACAACACTGTTTTCAAACTTCTATGAAAGGAAGATAACTGAAGATATTTGTAATAATAATTCAGGACAATGTAATGAGCAACATTATATCAATATTTACTTAATTTTCAGACTAATAATTTTAGTAGAGTAGTACAGCTTGATTATTTAGACCTGACCCTGCAGAAACGCAGAGGAGGAGAAAGTAGTGTAGGATGGGGGAGAAAGGCTGGCAATATTCTCCTTACCTGCTTTTGTTATCCACATTCTTCACACACTCACTGCCCAGTTACTAGCGACCCAAAACCCCTCCCAGAAGATAGTGGACTTATCCGATTACTGCACATACAGCCAAGCAGGGTCAGGTCAAAATAATCAAGCTGTACATATATTTATGTTTTCAGGTTGGTTAGTGCCTCCAAATAAGCATGATACATACAAGCCATACAAGTTTATTTTTCACAAGAGTTGTTGGAAGGGGTAAAGCAGTGTTGGCAGTCCTCACAATAATGAATGAAGAGGCAAAACTAATAACATATGGAGGAATCAAATATAGTTCTTACATAACCATATAGTAATCATTTATGTTACTTGCAACTTACACTTTCACAGAGATAGAAATGAGAAAGGAAGCTTAAATATATTTAATTGAGAATTTAATGCTTATCCTTGCTTTTTGAATACATCCATTATTATTTTAATGTTGTTATTGTTAGCTAATGCTGGATTTCTGACAATGAAGTCATTAATCCTCTTGCTCTCCAATATTTTTCACTGATATTGAAGAGAGCAATAGTAGTAATAGTAATCGCTTTTTAGAGAGCACCATATTTTTATGTTTTGGCGGTCACATCGCTCTCTCACAACCCCCAGAATGTCTCGAGGACCACACCTGTCGTTGGTTTACGAGTCTCACCGATCAGAGGACTATTACATGCCATGACAGGTCAGCATGTTAGGGGTTAAGATTTTATAGAGAAATGGAGAGGTTGGAAAAATAAAGACTCCCTAGCCCTCGGAAACCCTAGCATCGGGGTCGGAAGGGAACAAGAGATGACCAAGGTAAGGTCAGATAGAAAAGTTACAGTGAGGAGCAAAACACCAATAAGTGGAAGTAATGTTCTGCTCAGCTTGGGTAGCTTGTGGTTGCTATTCACATATCCCCTAGACGGAGACCCCTGAGTAACCGAGTTAAAATTATTTCTAAAAGGTTAATGACCCCAGATTACCTGGGCCAGCCAGGTATTCAAGTGTGAACCCATGGAAACAAAACTCAGTATTGGTATTGAGTATCGAGAAATAATGGTATTGTTCGGTCACTATTTGGTACACAATGATACAACAGAAGGTTTTCCTTAATAAACACATTCCTGCAGTTATTTGCCTATGGTTATTGAACATAGTTCTAGATAACTCTTCAGAAAGAAATGAAAACTAGATGAGAAAGAAAGAATTATACAGACAAGGTAAACAAAACTGAATGGTAAGGTTTATCCTGGATAAGAATAGGGGTTTGAAGATTGAAAGGACAATGAAAGAGTTTTGTGCAAGTTCAATGTCCAAAATGGTGTAGAAAATATAGAACACATATGATAGTGACAATGAATAGAGGAATACATGCATTAGAGATATATAAATGATTAAAAGTGGACAAAGAAATATATCTTCCTTTCTTAGAAATACCAAATTGAATGCAGTGATTGTAATGAACTATACATATGAAAAACCAAAAGAAATTTAGAAATTAGATCCAAGGAACATGTTAGGAACATCAAGAGTAAACGATTAGAAAAATCAGCAGTTGCCTTTCACTTTTGGACAAAACATCACGACATAAAGCCAGAACCAAAACTCCTCAAACACATAACCAGAAAACAAGAGCTGTCCACATGGGAACAAATCTTCATTTTAAAAAATAGAAACCGAGTATTTAATTTCGACATTCCCCAGAAAGATATTTTCAGCAAGTTCCTTGAACTGTTACCAAAAGAAACATCAGAAGAGGCATTACCATCCGCACCATGGAAACCCAGTTATTGTCCAGTTGATACATGTCCCATGAGTTTTACATGATCTAAAGCACAAAGTAAAATAGAAATACTATGGCTTTCATCACAAATATTACCGTTCTGTAATGAAGAGGTATAGTACTTATATTTTGTTATAACAGTCTCAACAATGGTAGAAAGTAATGGATACCAGCTCACTGTGCACTTAGTGGTAACGACAAAGCTGATTTTCTTGCAGAAAATGGTACTAGCACTGTACAGAAATCTATAGTTAATCTACCATTTTATGAACCTAAGAGATTAGTCGGCTGAATTCAAAAAATTATTGCAAAATATTACTATGAAAAATAAAAAAAAAGAGATGGGAACTACCAAACATTCAAACAGTAATTCTTGAGTATCCTCAAAAAACAGCAGTTGCAACCTTCAGGTTGATTATGGGACATGATTGTCTGTCAAAACATTTGAACAGAATTGGGATATATTCTTCACCACTCTGTCCTCTATGTGATCTGCAAGAGGAAATGGACCGAGCCATCTTCAAATATGTCCGGCCACTTCTAGTGCCCCATCCATCAGTGAAAAATATTGGAGAGTAAGCATTAATGACTTCATTGTCAGAAGTTCAGCATTAGTCACCAATCAACAATGGTAGAAACTATACAAAGAAACATTTTAATATGTAATTCAACGATACAAACAATTGAATTAAATGTTGCATGGCCAGAAAGTAACTTGATAAATAGAAGTGTTATGGAGTAATATAGGGCACCTTATAGAATCTGATTGAGTGTCTATTGGTGCATCAGTTGGAAACAATATAGCAATGCAGACAATGCTTAGCTTGTCAATAATACCATAAAACAAAGAAAAATCATGCTCATCTTTTTTTTTTTCTTTTTTTTGTTAATGTCCTCCAATGTAGTGTCGTATCAGATTGTGAATGAATGAAATGGATAAAATAATGCTCAAATGAGCCTGAGGTCCATAAAGCTTTAAGTTATCTGACATTCATCTTTTCAGGATAAGGGAAAGCCTCAGAAAAAAACCTTATCTGGATAACTCACCCTAAGCGAGATTCAAACTTGCGACCTCTTGGACAGGCTGCAGAGAAGTTTCATAGGCAATTTCCTAAAATTATAAAACTATCATTTCAAGCAGTAAACAGTATTTTAAATAAATTTAAGAGGACCTTTTCTATGCAGATTGCAAAATGTTGTGGTAGGTAGAGATCAGCAACTAATAAAGAAAAATGTATTCACAATGAGCCATAAGAGATCAGTTATCTATGTGGCAAGGTCGAGTGGAGTGAGCAAAGAAACTGTGTGGTGAAGTTTAGAAGCTGCACACTTTTGTCTGTACAAGTTGAGACATGTCCACACAATCCCCTACACAGGTAATTGGGTCACTGACCATACGCATTATAAACATGATTTTCTAAACTGAATTCTTTTTAGTGAGGAGTGCTTGTTCTATCTGGTTGGTCATGGCCTACTCAAAATGCACATATCTGGTCTGTGCAAAATCCAACTTGAATGCATCTGACTAACCCTGGGGTCACAAGTGTTTATTTTGCATGCATTTTAAGCATGTAATATGTGTGCAGGTTAGCTTCACTAGGCACCTAATGGAACATCACACATACTCAACATGCAATCAAGGTCATGAAAGCAAAGCGAGCATAAACGTGTGTCTTAATGGGGAGCAGAATTGAAATGCTAGAATGCGCATAACCTAGAAACTGTGTGCGCACTGAACTCACTAGCATAACAAGAGAAGAAGCAAAGCTGTTCACATTGAGACAGAATATTAGAAGACCCCAAAAGAAAATCGTTCATGTGAATGTTTATTAAAAGTGTAATTCGTTTTTTGATGTTGGTATGAGATAGTTAAATGACGAAAACATGTTGATAAGGTTCATTGTTACGAACAACTAAGTTTGCCCAAAGACGTCATAAATCTTTCCATATTTGATTTTAATATATATGTATAAATATTAGAATTATATGTGTTCCATATTAAAAGTAGGGGAGGATGATTAGGGATCGCTTCCCTAACGAGAAAGAACTATTTGATGGACGCATACGCGGATGTATATGAAAAAGGCGGTGTCGCGTCAAATGACGCCAAAAACTGTTCATTCGCGTGTGTGTGTTCGAGCTGAAAGGACATATTTAGGTAGTGTGAACGTAGAATTTTCACAGACTTTCATCAAGCATTGGCTCCACTAAATGAGAAGGTGGAAGCGTTTTAAATCATTTAGAATGGTGCTGAGAGAAATTATTTAATGTAAAGTATCGATGAAGTGTTAATAAAATAATACATTGTGGTGAAGAAACATCGTGTGATTTTTCATTCCATCTGTTACCACGACCTAGATAGAAAAGGAGTCTCATAGCACAGCACATTCCGTAATAATAATAGCCAAAACCGCACCAAATGGCTTGCCCAACGTGGAACACGAATTTTGGATGGAATGGAAATTACGGGAAATGAACTTACGCGAAATACCAAGTGACGCCATATCTTCGCGCCAAAAAGAAAGAAGACGCCATTAGACCATCGTTTGATATCGACATCAGAACACCGACAAACGAATAATCAACGATGCATCAGAACACCGATGAACGGATAATCAACGCGGGAAAACACCAGAGATCGTCTAGCGAAGCCAACTGCCCAGGAGATGTACATAACTGGACAAATCAACTGAAAAAAAAAGTAGGATCAAAAATTTTTATTTTTACATCCAATTTATTTTTATTTGTATGTTACTGCGAAGCGGCAAAATAGTGGGACTTTTAAACCAAAGCAAACTGAATAAAGAAACTAAAATGTCACGAAAAGAGATAGAAACAGGAGTGGGGGAAGGGGCAGACAGGCCTAGTTATCAAATAGAACCAGAAAGTGAGGAACAGGTAGCAATAGGAAAAGACCAAAGGTTATTAATGATCATGTTTGAAAGACTAGAACAAAAACTAGAACAAAATAAAAAAGAAATGAGTCAGAAAATGGAACAGAATAGGGAAGAGATACGTCAGAAAATGGAGGGAGTAAGACAGGACATAGAACAAAGTTTAGGTCAGAGTATAGGTCAGAAACTGGAACAGAATAAGGAAGAGATAGGTCAGAAAATGGAGGAAGTGAGAAAGGACTTAGAACAGAAAATGAAATTAGGAAGACAGAACTTAGAACAGAAAATGGAATTAGGAAGACAGAACTTAGAGCAGAAAATAGAATTAGGAAGACAGGAGTGTAAAGAAAATATGAAAGTAATGGAAACTAATTTAAAATTAGTACATAAAAACCTAAATGAAACAAAGGAAGCCTTAGAAGCTAGGATAGAAATCATAGGAGATAGGATGGGAAAAATTGAATCGGAAATGAGAGAAAATAAGATTGTATTAGAAGAAGAAATTGCTAGATGTAGAGATGAAATAACAGAATGTAATGCAAGTGTAGACTGTAAGATTACAAATGTAAAAGCAGAAATAACTGAGGAATTAAGGAAAGAGATTGAGGTAGTAAAGAAAGACATTATTAATGAAACTGTAGAACAAATTGTAATTCCTAAAATTAAGACCATGGCTGATGCAGTACATTCGCAACAGGATGCTATAAATGATATGAAACAAAGTCACTTAGAAATCAGAAGAAATGAAAAAAGGGAAAGAAAATTTGGCTAATGCAAATGATGTTGTGAATGCACTACAAAGCCAAGATGATTTAGCTGTAAGTAATGTACAAGATGAGAGTTATTTGAATAATGTACAAAATGTTGACTCACCATACAGAGAAAGAGGTTCACAATCAAACAATGACACAACACACAACACATGCTACACCAACAGCATATTACATGAAATCACACCACCTACATTTGACGAGGAGAAGGGAGACGATCCAAAACTCTTTGTTAAAGAGATGGAAGAGTATTTTAAAGTGAAAAGGATACCAAATGAGCTTAGGATGATGATAGTCAAGAAAAGCTTAAAAAACAAGGCATTAGAATGGCTCAGGTTAACACTAGCTGGTCATGAATCGTATAGCTCATTCAGAAATCTATTCCTATCAAGGTATTGGGGCCCAGCTAAGCAAAACCAAACTAGGGTAGAGCTAGCGACAGGTAGATATGATCCAACCAAAGGGTTATCGCTAGTCGATTATTTTATGAAAGTAGCCAACAAAGGAAAGCTGTTAGACCCTAACCTGTTGGAAGCAGAGCTAATTACCAGCATAACAAGACATTTCCCAGACAGAGTGAGAACAGGGTTAATTTTTCCGAGGCCAGTAGATTTTGCAGACATGATAGAATTACTGACAGCCTTCGAAACACAAAATGGTTGGCCTAATGAGCATAGACATAGGAACGGTCACCCAAACTCACCTATCTTAAACCGGAGCATGGCTACGAACAACCAGAATGAGGGAGAAGATAGAAATATTAGGAGCACCCATGACAGGGGGAGAGGGGCACACCATTTCCCACAACCACACAATCATGGCAAGAGGATGGAGAACACAAGACAGCGGTACCACGACACAATACCGAGGGGTGAATCGAGATACAGAACATATACATATGATCGTGGAAGACCAGGAGACCGTCCCATCAAGTGAACCACATACGATTCTGTAGGGAATATTTCAACAACCAAAGACTGCCATACAATAGGAGTTCACGCCAAAGGGGCAGAGACCAATGGTACACTGGCAACATAAGACAGCAGGAAGTAGATGAAAATGTGCCAAATAGGGCACATGCTGCACAGAATACAGAAACACCAACCACCACCAACACTCAGGGAAATTACAACAACTAAGTTTGTCCCAACTGGCTGGATGACCAACAACACAAACCCTAAGCAACTGACAATTGACATCGACACATGATGGCCACACAAAAGAGAAAGATGGAACTACTGTACACTGGACCACTGGTCATAACAAAACAGCTGGGTGACCATACGTATGAGCTACAGAATACAAATGGCAAGTTGGTAGGAAGATACCATAAAATAAGTTAAAACCATACAAAGAAAGGACCAAATAGTCTTTGCCAACAACCATGTAAGGCAGGAATAATAGAGATGATGGAAAATAATAATTTTTAATGGGTTACTTATAGAAGATTATGTTCAGATTGGAAAATACAACAACAAAAAAAAAAGAAGATCAACATAGTCATTGGCTATATTGACCACAAAGAGCATTGTCAACAAAGACAGATGAGGACACTGATTGTCATTAAAGAAGTGAATAGCGACAGAAAATAATGTGTTTTTGACATAAGGATGTCAGGGACAAAATAATAGAAAGGAATCAATTGTGATGACAAAGATAAAATATTTTGACACAAAGATGTCGAGGGTGAATTGAGAAGAAAAATAATACAATTGCAGAATAATTATAAGTATAGAAGTTTTCTCTTATAGAGATAAGAGACAAAGAGGTGACAATTAGTGAAGTAAGAAAAAACATAATCAGAAAAGCAATGCCCATGAATTAAGATGGATATAGCCAATGCTAAGCTTGAAGAAATGTTGAACCAAATAATAATGAATAAGAACCCAATTAAAAAATGGTACCATTAGTAACATCAGAGTTTAAGAACCGACTCAACGGCCTGCCTATACATAATAAGCTTACAAGACAAAGAAGGCAAAGAACTGAATAAAATATTGCCATAAATATGATCATAATCATTAGCTCAAGATTTGTATCCTGTTTTTCTCTCCTCATAACAAGGAGCATAAGTCAAAAGCCACACAATAAACCATGATACACTTAAATTATATTTGTGTCAATGTCAAATGTGAAATCTTAAGAGTATGTGTTGTATAAGAACTGAATATGTGTTGTATAATAACTGAACATATGTTGTATAATAACTGGATATGTTGTATAATAACTGAATGTGTTGTACAATAACTGAATATCTATTATATAATAACTGAATATGTGATGTATAATAACTGAACATGTATTGTGTAGTAACTGAATATGTGAAATTTATAAAGACATGCTGTGTCATGCCAAAACAAAAGACAAAGACAAACAGCGAAGAACACTGTAAAAAAAAAAAAATATATATATATATATATATATATTGTACAAAGTGATTGCATCAGAGGAGTAGGGAGAAGTATTGTATTGTGTTTCAAGATTGTAAATATAGGTGACAACTTGAAAAACAAAGCAAGGGGCATGTGAGACAGAATATTAGAGGACCCCAAAAGAAAATCGTTCATGTGAATGTTTGTTAAAAGTGTAATTCGTTTTTTGATGTTGGTATGAGATAGTTAAATGATGAAAACATATTGATAAGGTTCATTGTTACGAACAACTAAGTTTGCCCAAAGACGTCATAAATCTTTCCATATTTGATTTTAATATATATGTATAAATATTAGAATTATATGTGTTCCATAATAAAAGTAGGGGAGGATGATTAGGGATCGCTTCCCTAACGAGAAAGAACTATTTGATGGACGCATACGCGGATGTATATGAAAAAGGCGGTGTCGCGTCAAATGACGCCAAAAACTGTTCATTCGCGTGTGTGTGTTCGAGCTGAAAGGACATATTTAGGTAGCGTGAACATAGAGTTTTCACCAGACTTTCATCATCAAGCATTGGTTCCACTAAATGAGAAGGTGGAAGCGTTTTAAATCATTTAGAATGGTGATGAGAGAAGTTATTTAATGTAAAGTATCGATGAAGTGTTAATAAAATAATACATTGTGGTGAAGAAACATCATGTGATTTTTCATTCCATCCGTTACCACGACCTAGATAGAAAAGGAGTCTCATAGCACAGCACATTCCGTAATAATAATTGCAAAAACCACACCAACATTTAGTGTTTAGTTTGCGTTCTGCTTCTCCAAGTGCACCTGCAATTGCAATTAATAAGTGAGCTTGAAATTCATCCTGTGTTATGGGATACTGCTTGTGATGTATACAAGGAAAAGCAGCCCTTTATATTTGAAAGAAGAGAAAATTAGCATATTTGAAGGTGGTCTTGGTCCATTTCCTCTTGCAGATCACATAGAGGACAGGGTGGTGAAGAATATACCGCAATTCTGTTCAAATGTTTTGCCAGACAATCATTTCCCATAATCAACCTGGAGGTTGCAAGTGCTGTTTTTCGAGGATACTCAGGGATTACTGTTTGAATGTTTGGTAGCACCCATCTTTTATTTTTTGATTTTCATAGTAATATTTTGCAATAATTTTTTTGAATTCAGAGTTGACTAATCTTTTAGCTGCTGGTCAGTTAAGTATAGATTTCTGCATACTGCTAGTACCTTTTTTTGCAAGAAAATCAGCTTTGTCATTACTATTCAGTTCACAGTGAGCTGGTATCCATTGGAAGACTAGGTGTTTTTGAAGTGCTGTTAGATGGGTAAGGATTTTCTAACATTCTATAATTGTTTGGTTTTTTGGTGACAACTTGGAAGTAATTGCTATAATTGCCATCAGTGAAAAATATCGGAGAGCAAGAGGATTAATGACTTCATTTTCAGAAATCCAGCATTAGCAAACAACAACATATTTGAAAGAAGTTCATCATATAAAGAAGCTCACATTTGAAGATAATTTAAAAATTTGTCCCTATCTTTATGGAGTCAAGAATACAGTGTGTAAAAATTGCCATGCCAGGAAAACTGTTAGTTGGGTCTACCCACCACCTTCTTCCCTTTTTCCTTCTCTTTAACACGAGATAGGCAAGAACCACTATAGCAATAACTTCATCAGCTTCCATCTTCTAGAACTGAAAGGATGATAGAACTGAGTGTCTCAGCCATGTGTGTTGATCTCAAACACACAAATATTACATGCATAAAGGCGGATGCAATGATTATGCTCATGTGTCCCCGGTGTAATGATCCAAGTGTTCCTAGTTATGGTGTTGTGTGGTCTTTTAAGTGATGTAGCAGGAGACCCTATTTCTTTGAAGGTAACATGAACAAGTATTCATACAGTGAATTTCTAGATTCTATGGTATATTTCCTAGATGTATATCACTGGACAGATGGTAGGGATTGGTTTCAGCAAGACTTAACTTCTGCTCACTATGTCATATTGGTTCAATGAAGATTACAGAGCTTGTCTGGTCATCAGTGGATTGGATAGGGTGGTTGATACCTTGGTGTGCCTGCTCACTTGATCTGATATCTCTAGATTTCTTTTTCTGGGGGTATGTGAAACATGTTTTTGAAACACTTCTAAAGGCACGAAGTTTATGAAAGCACAACAGCATTGTAATCCCCAACACGTCGTCTGGTGTCTTTTCCAGGAATATTTGGAATGAGAAATGGTTCAAATTACCAAAAAATGTAATAGCAATTAGTAAGTAAGTGATGTAGTGTTAGTAAATCTGATTTAATCTACTATCTAGAAATTAAAAGGTTAGTAAATAACAGAGAAGAAGAAATTAGTAGGATAGGAGAACTTGTAGGAAGAGTAAGGAAATGGGCAAGCAGCAAGACAGAGAACATTATCATAATAATGATGGTAATTAGTTGTTGAGACTCTATGCCATAAACACATCCAGAGGATTCAAGTATGGAGAGCCAAATTTACTAAGTGTTAGACTCTTCATACAAACATTTTTAATTAAAAGTTATTATGATATAATCTGGAACTGTTATAAAGAATCTGCCCCAATTAAGAAGGATAAAGGTATTTTATGGAGGGGATTCCGCACTAAGCTTAATCATGTCACTGTATGTCAAACCCTGGGAGGAAGGGATGGAGTGAGAGTGCTCTGTGGGCTTGTGGTGGAACCCAGGCTATCAGTGAGCCCATGCGTGCTCCTAACATGTGCTGGAAGTTCTTTATCTCAACATCAGCGTTCACAAGCCATCACTAGCCAGGCAGCCACAATGCCACCCATCTGTGAAGAACAGCAGTTACTGGTCTTAGAGTCCTCACACAGCAATGCCAAACTTGTCTCTTTGCCAAAACTTCCATCTCTGAAAGACTAATTGAAGTGAAGGTGGAAATGAATATGGAACGACAGGAAATTTGCAGGATGTAATTTTCCATCTCAGCATTCACCTTGTGGCCCAGGAAAACTTCCGAAAAGAACCCATGGGTCAGAAAGGTTGGCTGCAGGAATCGACCCCATGACTTCCCGAATGTGAGCCTAACACATTACTGCTTCAATTCTTTCTCATTACAAGTCAGTCCTTACCAGTAAATGTTTTGATAGTCTATTCTCTAAAATTCACATACATAATACCCTAAATTGATTATTTGAAATGTGCATAAGGAAATATAATCATACAAAGGTAACGTGTCTGTTGTAAAATAAATATACTCACAGCAACCAAAAGCAACAGCAAAGAGATCATAGTAACGAGGGCTCCAGCATAGAGCTGTGACATTACTCTTTTTTGTTTTATCAAAAGAAAACCTCCAGAGAGGTAACAATGTCCCTTCATCAGTATGAAAATCATCAGCTGGATCTTCCCAATATCTAAAGTCTGGAAAAGAACACAATTACATTTAGCCATTACAAAAGGTTAATCTTGTGCAGGGTACTAATGAATCAAATCATTGGGCTTTCTATTCATCTAGTCTGCAGATTCTATCTTCATAAAGTATTCTGGCTTCTATAATCATATTATATACTCTCTCCAGCTATTTAATTTCCATTTAATAGTTAAAGCAGACAAAACAGCAGCTATTCTTTTTCATCATATCCAAAATAAGAATCTAAATAACCAAATCATTCGTCTTAATGACAAAACTATGAAATTTTCAAATGCAACAAAATTCCTTGATGTTCATGTCTGTGTCTGTGTGTGTGTGTGTGTGTCTGTCTGTGTCTGTGTGTATCTGTGTGTATGTCTTTATTCATCGTAAGAATTTTTTACAAATTCATGGCTTCGTCAATTTTTAAATAAGGAATACAAATAATTAATATTGGTTTAAACAATATCATATTGATCAGAATCTAAGATGGAGTAAACAAATTGAGCTGTTACTAAAAAAACTAAGCAAAATTTGTTTTGCAATCAGATTAGTATCAGAAATTTTAAGTGTACACTCTTTTAGGGTTCTTTATTATCCATACTTTCACTCACTCATATCTTATGGGGTCTTGTTTTGGGAAACTCAGTAAGGTGTAATGCAGTATTCAAAATTAAAAAAAGAGGCATTAATGGACAAGATCACCAGCAAAAAGTAGCTGTTGGGAGTTATTTAAAGTAACTAACTAGTCCATGTTGCAAGCAAGAAACACACAAATATACTGATGCAAAGCTTAGTGTAAAATAGATCTTAACTGTAACAACATAATGCTGTACATTTTAGTAATTTGTGTTTAATGGTTTAATTAAGAAGTTACTTAATGCAAACTAACTTTAGTTTTCTTCATTAATGACACCCCTTTGCTGACAGTGTTAATGCTTGGACTAATTTTCATCATTAATGAAAATTCTTTTGCAGACAGCGTTAATGTGTGTGCTATGTCCTTGATTTTGGCAACTAAGTCATCTCAGTTGGTCCAAAATACAAGTGAAAAATAACCAAACCAAATACATTTCTATAAAAGATCCTAACATTAGATTTGTTTCTTTCCCACATGTACTTATTTACTTTTTATTTTTATGTAGAGATGCATTTTTTGAGGAACTGGCTCATGCCTCCTTTTGTTGTACTAACTAAGAAATCCTGACATGCAGTCCCAAGATTCATTGTTCCACTTTTACTTGCAGTAAGGAGTTAAGAGTGTGTGCAGAGAGGAAGCTGATTAGTAAATTCATTCATTAGCAATTTTTCTGTTATGATAACGTAAGGAACAAAGTAAATGCTTACCTTTAGCAATTTCATCAAAAGTGTTCTGATTAATCATACGCTCAATTATTTTTAGAGCAAGAGCTGTGCGATTACCAAGATCTTCCTCTGGTGTTGGCCCTGTATCTTTTGGCTTAACCTCAGCTTTCTGACCAGGTACAGCTGCTTTCTTCTCTCTCTCCTTGGCTTCCCTTTCTCTCTCTAGTTCTGCAAAATCTACTGCATATGCATCATAGATTATCCATTGCATGACTTGTGCAGAGTAAGTACTGCGTGCAGGTGGAATGGTTTTGGTGGATGCTTCCTGTAACATATACATAGCATATAAATGAATACTTCAATCAGTTGTGCATATTGTCGGACTATTGGAAAAATCTGGTAATTTATACACTTCTGTTTGTGAAAATTGCAACACCAAGTAGGAAACATATGATTGAAATGAAGTTTATACCACAGATCAGACACATGATAATAAACAAGTGATTAATTTTACAAATCTGTACACAATCTTTGAGCCTGAATATTCAGTATTTGGTATAGCCTCCTTCTGCCATAATTAGAGCTGTTAAATGCCACGACATGGAATCAAAAAGGTTTGGAATATATCCCTGGGGGATCTCTCTCCATGCAGTTGGTATGCAAGCCCATAAATCATTGACACTGGTTACTGGAGGACTGTGACAAAAAAAGTTGCAGACCAGCCATATCCCAGACATGTTTGACCAATTGATGTAAGGTGAACATACAAGTCAGGGAAGCAATGGTACACTCTTCAAAGAAAGGCTTGCACATTCCTTGCACTATGTGCCTGGACATTTTCCTGCTGAAATATGAAATATAGAGGTGCCTAAAGCAGGGGTAATACCTTGAACAGGTTGAAGTGGGACTCATCTGAAAAGATTATACTTTGCCACTAAGTATACCAGTGATGGTATTCACATGTCCATTGCAGTCAGAGGCACTTATGGTTTCTGTATAATGGAAACCGACATAATGCCATTGTACAATCAGTCCAATCTGCAGCAGATGGCAGCAAATCATTAATCCAGACAGGTTCACGCCTGTTGCAGTGCTCCAGCATTGAGCTAACACTGAAGATGAAGCTGTGTGGTTCATTATGGCCATGTGAACAAAACGCCAGTTGTCCTGTGCTATGGACACGTTCTGTGGTCCAGCATCCACTCTTTGCTGCATACAACCTTCTTCTATCCAATGCTTCCATACAGGCATCACTGTCATAGCATCAGGACCTGTATGAGCTGAAATGTCATGGTATGACAAACCTGCTTCCCAGAGATCAATCATTCTGCCCTATTCAAACTTTCTCACATGCGATATTGCACACTTTTGACGTTGACAAGGCATATTGGCTCTTAATGTTTTCAACCTTAAAAAAATGAGCCCACACACTGTTTAAAAACACCAACAGTAAGTTTGTTGGCATAAATAAATAATAATTACCATCGGAAGCTTATTTAATCCCGGGACATAAAGTACTTGCAATAGTAAGTCACCATTGGGGTAACTGTCTCTGATGTGAGACTGCCTTTGTGGTTTACCGGGAGAAATATGAACTGGTTTGAGAATTCAATGTCATTATGGCAGGTTGTCACAGTAACTTAATGGCTAGAGCACCCGCCTAGTAAGCGGAGGGGCTGTGGTTCAAATCCCAGCTGCGGCATTGAATTTTCAAGTTCCAGTTATACCTCTCAAACATTGCCCACACATGGCTTGTGTGTTTAAAAACACCAACAGTAAGTTCGTTGGCATAAATAAATAATAATTACCATTTGAAAATAAGTTGGATACAACTTGAAACTTTTCAGCTGTGGAAGATCCTGCAATATTAAAGATAAGTAAAGCTTTTAGTTTTTTCTTATTTTAGATTCTGTTGCTTCATTGTTAATAGCTTCAATTTTCCTTAATTAAGTTTTCAACCTTGTTTGACAGTCCATTGATTACACTTGGCGCAACACTGACCTTGTCGGACAAATACAACAGTGCTCTGCTCAGCCTACATGTATTCCCCGCCTGCGGTGCCGTAGTAGTAAAAGCGGGCGTTAAACACTACAACAACAACAACAACAATATTCTATCCCTCTGCAATCCTAATTAGTTATTGCTCACACTCTGTTCAACACATCCACCAAGTTTGGATTCATTTGGGGAATTCTTTCATGGTGTTACAATTTTCATAAACAGTAGTGTATGTTATGCAAAATTCCAGAGATGATGTTAAATATCCTTTATTGTCCATGATACTGGACATGGCCCATGTGGTGGGTGCTATGGCTTGGATTCAGGAATCCCTGTGTTCCAATACTCCAAGTAAATTGTAAACAAGGGTTACTATACAAGTAACACTATTAGTTTGGTATCATGTTGATAATTTTTGCAGCCACAGAACAACTTGCAGTTCCATTTACAAGTATAGAAAATATCTTAAGTGACTAAATGAATTGTATGTGTAAAAAATATTATGTATGTAAGTTCTTCTGAACTCATGATATATCCTATGTAATTGAAACATATGGATAAATAAATCTTTGAATAAAAAAGCTAAAAAAAGAACTATAAACTTCACTTATCTTAATATATGCTGCAAGTTCTTGAAATTAAAAGAAGACTGTGTAGTCTCACAATAGTATTTATCAGCTAATGGATTCACTTTTTCATAACATTGCAGTTCCATGTTAGAGACTGTCTATATTCCAATCAAATCAAGTCATTAAACAGATAGCACATTAAATATCTATTATAGTTGAGGGCACCTATCAGCAAGTTATTCAAGTACACTCTAAGATGACCATGCATGTTTGTGATACACACTGATTTATATGTGTAACAACCTACAAGAAAACTGTAATAATATTGTGACTTTATCCAGTTTTTAACTGTCAGTTCATTAAGTTGTCTCTTTTCCAGTACTTATGAAAGCTTGCATTAGTGACTTGTAAGAAGTTATCAGTGAAGCAAAAATATCAGCTACAGTAGATGCAAAATTTAATGATCGCTGACTATTCTATTCTCTTTCCTGTTGTGCAAATACATTTTTGGGGTGAAAATGATATTTATGTCACTGGCTTTGCAGCATGCTTAACTGTACAACACTGGAAGATGTGGCAAGCCTATGACTGGATGTTGTATTGAGCTACCCACCATTACATTTTGCATCAGACATAATATGAGTAATTGTAGAATAAAGAACATCAGTGCCAAGCTGATAACATTAAACAGCAGTATAACTGCAGTAGCTGTGGTTTAGATTAATGTGGAGTACATTGCCTCTGCTCTTCATTCCCCTGAGAGTCAAGGCTGGTGGGCAGATAGCAGTTGGTTGATATCTAATGTTGAGTTGGCAATGAAGTCATTTGCTCTTTTGCACATTGCATAGAATGCAACAAATTTACATAAACATGTTATATTGTACACCAAGTGAAGTTTACAGAACATCTATTGGGAAAGCAATGTATGAGTTTCTCATTGCTATCAGAACATAATGATCTGCCATCTGAAAGATGAGCAAAAACAAAATTAGTTGAATACATTTATATACAGAAAACTACTAATAAGAACATCAATTCAGGAACAAGCTATTGCCTATACAAATTTTTATAAAGTGAATATTGAGTATCGGTGTTTAAAAAAGAGTATTGGTATTGAGTATTGAGAAAACAGTGGTATAGCTTGTGCATTTGATTTTGAACATTCACCTTCACCCAGAGGACAGTTGGCGACCTGGGATCTTAGCCCTATGTTTCTATCACCTGTATTAAGTGACCTTATCTCTTGTTACTTGATGCAGTATGCTGTATGAATTGTGTGCCATCCTTGACTTCCCAATGTAGACATGTATAAAATAAACAGTACTTGAAGGGATGACATCACAGTGAAATAACACTGCCATTGAAGGCAGGTAAGTGACTCACATCAAAGCGCACATTTAAATATTTCAGTGATCTAAAATTATTGTGCAAGCTATATCACCCCATCACTGGTTTCCTACATATGTTCAGAAAAGCAGAAGGTGACATGTGTGCTATAGCACAATAATGCAGTCTGCATGAACTAGTTGAAGGAAATGAAACATTTGACAAGCATGGAACACTGTACACTTCATGAGGAAGATAATTCATAACTCCAACTTGTGAGCAAATACAATTCTGTCTAGGATTTTGTGTAACCCATATCAATGGGTTATTAAATATGAATAGGTGTATTGGTTAATTCACATAAAAAGATTTCCTCTAATGTTGCGGAACCGTGGAAAATTGTTTAAATTTCTTTCGCTTTTTGCTGCATTGCCTTCTTGAATGTGGTATTATTACAGTATACACTCTTGGCAGCTCCATAATCATTGCTTACTATGCTATAATTCTTGATAATGTTAAACATAAATATTTTTTCAATTCAAATGTTTACTAAGATTAACCATCATTGTAGTATATCCCATAAATAGACTTTGGTAACATTTGATACTGTTTACATTAATGTAAAAATACAATCCTTAACCAACTTACAGAGGTGGACCAAAGAAAATTTAATGACTGTTAATACAACAAAATCAAACTACCAAATCTTTTCACTAAGAAAAAAAACCACTAAAAATAAAACTAAATTTTGAGGGTCAACAATTACCAGAAACAAAGGAAGCAAAGTATTTAGGAGTTACATTTGATACCAAACTTACATGGACCAAACAAATAGGAAATGTAATACAAAGAGCAGAGAGGCGCCTTTCACTGTTAAAACGTCTTAACAGGAGTGAAGTGGGGATGTTCCGGAGCAACTCTTAACACAAAATACAATGTATATATAAAACCATTATTTACTTACTGCAGCTTAGTTCTTGTAACAGCAAACACAAAAAAAGATTCAAATCTTTCAAAACCAAAGTCTGAGATTAATTACAGGTGCTATCAAAACCACACCAATAGCAGCTATGGAAATACTAACCAACCAATACCCCATTGAATATGAAATAGAAAAAGCAGCTCTTATTCAACACAAAAAGTTGATCAGACTCCCATTCAATACATGGCACAAGAGAAATTTTGCACATACACTAAAGACTCAGGAGAGCTTTCTTTCCAAAATTCAAGACATCAAGAAGGATGTACACCTTCCTAATTCAAAGGAAAACTTCATATCTAAAATCAATCCAACACATACATTAGACATCACATATTATTTACACCTGACAGAAGAAGTTAAAAAAGGTGATACTCCAACTAGTGTTCTAAAATTATTGGCATTAGAGACAATCCATACTAGATTTCCAGAACATGAGTGGCTCCATATTTATACTGATGGATCATTGATAGCAAACCAAGATGGAGCAGGTGCTGGAGTCACATGTCACCTCTTTTCCTATTACAAATCTTTAAGTTATGGAACTACTAACTTTGATGGAGAAATTGAAGCAATTTGAATGGCCCTACAAAATCCTTTGTACAGAATTTCACATTTTCAGCAAGCAGTTATTCTCTCAGATTCCAGGGCAGCAATTATAGCAATTACTTCCAAGTTGTCACCAAAAAACCAAACTATTATAGAATGTTGGAAGATGCTTAGCCATCTAACAGCACTTCAAAAACACCTAGTTTTCCAATGGATACCGGCTCACTGTGGACTGAGTGGTAATGAGAAAGCTGATTTTCTTGCAAAAAAGGGTACCAGCGGTGTACAAAAATCTATAGTTAATTTACCATTTTATGCAGCTAAAAGATTAGTCAACTCTGAATTCAAAAAAATTATTGCAAAATATTACTATAAAAAATCAAAGAATAAAAGATAGGAACTACCAAACATTCAAACAGTGATTCCTGAGTATCCTCGAAAAACAGCAGTTGCAACCTTCAGGTTGATTACAGGACATGATTGTGTGGCAAAACATTTAAACAGAATTGGAATATATTCTTCACCACTCTGTCCTCTATGTGATCTGCAAGAGGAAATGGACCGAGACCACCTTCAAATATGCCCGTCCACTTCTAGTGCCCCATCCATCAGTGAAAAATATTGGAGAGCAAGAGGATTGATGACTTCATTGTCAGAAGTCCAGCATTAGCTAACAACATTAATGTAAAATAGTTGCTTGGTTGGAACTAATAAAGGGTCTAGTGACAGATATGGAATATCTGTTTTCCTTGTTGATGTTTTGATTTAAATTATATTTAGCCAGACAATATTTAAAACATAAAATAAGTTTGAGAGGTAGAACCAGAACTCAAAAATTCAATGCCACAGCTGGGACTCGAACCACAGACCTTCCGCCCACCAGGTGGCTGCTCTAACCATTGAGCTACTGTGACAATCTGCCAGAATGGCATTGAATTCTCAAACCAGTTCGTGTTTCTCCTGGTAAACCACAAAGGCAGTCTCACATCAGAGACAATTACCCCAATGGTGACTTACTATTGTAAGTACTTCATGTCTCTGATGTGAGACTGCCTTTGTGGTTTACCAGGAGAGGTGCGAACTGGCTTGAGAATTCAATGTCGTTCTGGCAGATTGTTGCAGTGGCTCGGTGGTTGGAGCAGCCGCCTGGTGGGCGGAAGGTCTGTGGTTCAGGTCCCAGTTGTGGCATTGCATTTTTAAGTTCTAGTTCTACCTCTCAAACATTGCCCACACACGGCTTGTGTGTTTAAAAAGACCAACAGTAAGTTTGTTGGCATAAATAAATAATAATTACCATGTGAAGGTTATTTAATCCTGGGATATAAAGTACTTACAATAGTAAGTCACCATTGGGGTAATTGTTTCTGATGTGAGACTGCCTTTGTGGTTTACCAGGAGAAATACGAACTGGCTTGAGAATTTAATGCCATTCTGGCAGTTTGTCACAATAGCTCAGCAGTTAGAGCGTCCGCCCGGCAAGCGGAAGGTCTGTGGTTCAAATCCCAGTTGTGGCATTGAATTTTTAAGTTCCACTTCTACCTCTTAAACAGTAAGTTTGTTGGTATAAATAAATAATAATAAAATAAGTTATTATTTCTGTAATCCACCCAAAGACCATATTTTCAACTTTGAAATTCTGCTAATATATAGATGAAGAATTTTATTATTTCTCTGTTAGAGAGAAACCCAGCATCATGGCTCCATGGTAATGTGTAGGCTCGAATGAGGGAGATCTCAGGTTCAAATCCTGTGGGCGAACCAATCTGACTGGCTTTTTCTTTTTTCTTTTCTTTTTTATGTTTCCCTCAGTCACCAAGGTAAATTCTGGATTGGATAATTAGTACCATTATTCAAAGTCTAAAACAATAGTATAAATGAAAAATAGATGGTAATAGTGTATGCTGTGCCATCTATCCACAGATAGTGTATGAATATAGACTAGATGGTACCCTAATGCCATCTGCCCATCACAGAGGTGAAGGTACAGTTGCCTTGCGCTGCTCTCTCTATAGACTCATGATGAAGCAAGTTGGTTTAGGATGGGGATGAGACCTTGAAATTTAATTGTACATGTATATGCAGATAGATTAGATGGCATCCTAATGCCATCTGCCCATCACAGAGGCAGAGGTACAGTTGCCCTGCGCTGCTCCCTCTGTGGACTTGTGATGAAGCAGGATGGCATGGAAGGGATGAGATCTTGAAAACTGTTTGCTGCACACATTCTACAAGTATCTTCTAACATAGTTTTTGATACAGTTAAATGTTTTGTTGCAATATTTAATGTTGTCCAGTTGTAATATCTGATAAGGTTTGCCAATTAGTTATGGCCAGATTTCTTACCGGTAGGCATTCTGCAATCTCTGAATGGCACTATCTGGGAAGTAAGATTTTTATGTTGTGATACATTTATTCAAGTTAACTCAGGGGTCTCCGTCTAGGGGATATGTGAATAGCGACCACAAGCTACCCAAGCTGAGCAGAACATTACTTCCACTTACTCGTGTTTTGCTCCTTACTGTAACTTTTCTATCTGACCTTACCTTGGTCATCTCTTATTCTCTTCCGACCCCGATGCTATTAGGGTTCCCGAGTCTTTATTTTTCCAACCTCTCCATTTCTCTAATTTCTCTATAAAATCTTAACCCTGTCAACCCTGTCACCTTTTAAATTAAATCCATTGAAGTATTCATTTTTTTAGTTTCTTTTTGCCATGGAGGGGAAAATCTTGTTACAGGCAAAGGCCCACATGCTATGGCCAGCCATGTGAGGGTCTCTGTGCCCTGAAGGGGAAGATGTACTCACTAAAAAACCATTCCACGTATTAGTTCTGTGCATTGCTGTGTATTTTCATGCATCATTGTGCATTAGCTGGATCCTGCATAGCACCCCAGTTAGTACGTGAAAGCTGTTAAATTGGCATACCCTGCATGTGAGCGTGTCTAATGTTACTTTTTGGTGATCTCCATGAAACCTGGACAGGACCAAACGAATTATATGCGCTTGTTATGTAAGGTTTGCACAGGTATTGACTTGCCAATCGTTAGCTTAATGTTAAGCATTCATGCAATCTTATATCTAGTGTTGCAGAAGTATCCATGCCAGTATCCATTGAGGCCAAGGGGATCATTTCATTTTCTTTACAGTCCATATTTCTTTCTACTTAGGGTGATGTAACCACCAATCATGGTGCCTAGCTTTAAACAGTTACAAACAAGTTTAAATAACACTCCAGATATCATGTTGTCTGCTTGGAAAGATAAATATTCCAGAAGTAAAATAGTCCCCCATTCAGATTTTTGAGAACGGACCTTTTTCAAAGGAGAACAACAAAATAACCAAAACTTATTGAAAATTTTACAGCAGTAGACAGATAGTAGCAGCCTATATTTATAGTAATAACTGCTTTTTAGAGAGCACCTTATTTTTATGCTTTGGCGGTCACATCACTCTCTTACAAACCCCAGAATGTCTGGAGGACCACACCTGTACAGAAATCTATAGTTAATCTATCATTTTATGCAACTAAAAGATTAGTCAACTCTGAATTCAAAAAAATTATTGCAAAATATTACTATGCAAAAATCAAAAAATAAAAGATGGAAACTACCAAACATTCAGACAGTAATTCTTGAGTATCCTTGAAAAATGGCAGTTGTAACCTTCAGGTTGATTATGGGACATGATTGTCTGGAAAAACATTTGAACAGAATTGGGATATATTCTTCACCACTCTGTCCTCTACGTGATGTGCAAGAGGAAATGGACTAAGACCACTTTCAAATATGCCCAGCCACTTCTAACGCCCCATCCATCAGTGAAAAATATTGGAGAACAAGAGGATTAACGACTTCATTGTCAGAAATCCAGCATTAGCTAACAACAACATAGTTTTTATTGCTACTTGACAACTACAAACATTCCATTTCATAAGAAATTTACCCTGCATGGATTGTTGTAGGTAAGTGCAGCTCTCTCACAGAAGTTAAACTGGTTGGTAACCTTTTTGGGGCCAAGCATTACTTTGGTGCCACTTTCTTCTTTGTCAACATCTCCCTCACCTTCCTCGCCACCTTCTTCAGCACCTTCTTCACCTTCACCTTCTCCCTCTTCTTCCTCTTCAGCTTCTTCTTCAACTGGGGCTTCTTGCTGTTCTTCTTCTTCCTCTTCTTCTTCTCCTTCTCCTTCTCCTTCCTCTTCACCTTCTCCCTTGGCAGATTCAGGAGGGGAAGCTCCTTCAACTGTAACATATTTAAGTACAGCATATTCATATAACAGGAATTTAAAAGCTCAGAAATAAAGTTGAGAACAAGGGCGTAACTTCAGTGGATGTGAGGGATGTATTAAATACCCTGTAATTTTCCTCAAACTGATTGCCAAATTGATGAACATTATAATTTTGTGGTATATAACCGTTTTAATGTCACTAAAAATTGACTTTCGTAAACATTATAATTTAATTATTATTTATTTATGCCAACAAACTTACTGTTGGTGTTTTTAAACACACAAGCCGTGTGTGGGCAATGTTATTTAATCCTGGGACATAAAGTACTTGCTATAGTAAGTCACCATTGGGGTAACTGTAATGTGAGACTGCCTTTGTGGTTTACCAGGAAAAATACAAACTGGTTTGAGAATTCAATGTCATTCTGGCAGGTTGTAACAGTAGCTTAATGATTAGAGCACCCATCTGGTAAGTGGAGGTTCTGTGGTTCAAATCCAAGCTCTGGCATTGAATTTTTAAGTTCAAGTTCTACCTCTCAATTATAATTTAGATTCCCATCACTGTTGCTAGCTTATTCAAAGATACGTAATTATGATTTGAATTTGCATCAGTCTGCAGTTAGAGCGTGCGCCCATGACCAAGGCTGCGTGTTTGATCTCAGGGACCCATATGCAGTATTCGTGGTGGATGAAGTGGCATCTAGGCAGTTTCTCTCTGGGTTCTCCAGTTTCCCCTGTCATTCCATCAACTGCTCCATTGTCACCTTTCCAATCATCCATTTCGCCTGAATTTCATATCATCCTCTTCCTCACCCTCATACTTGGTGCTGGGCTGACCACTCACTTCCAGGTCTTCACTCTGTCCGGTCCACAGGCTCGTCTGTTCCCCAATAGGCTCAATCAGGCTCAGTTGGTTAGACGCTAGCCTACTGATTCCAAGGTCTTGGGTTCAAATCTGGGCCAGATTGATGGTTTTTTAAGTGTGCTTAAAAACAACAGCTCCATGTCAGTAGATTTAATAACATGTAAAAGAACTCCTGCAGGATGAAATTCCGACACACTGGCAATGCTGATATGATCCTGGCAATTGACAATATCGTTAAACAACAAGATGATAATAATAATCCCCAACAGACCTCTGACTCTAGGCACAGGCTTCTAAGTCCTAGGGCACAGAATAGACAGTATACAGAAAGTAAAGCTTGAGTCAGCTCCTTTGATCTGCATGTACCCGTTGCGTTGCATGCTTTGCCATATTGGGACCAAGTTAACGAAGCGATTACTACTTCCTACCAGGGCTCAAAACAAGCAGTTTTATGAAACAGAACTCTTAATCTAGCCGGCTAAATAAAAACTTTTACAAAAAGAAACGTTAATGAAACCGAACATATGATTGACTTAGACTAATACAATCTATTTTCCTTCCCATGAAGAAGTTTACTCACTAAAATGAGTCGGAATGATACATAATAATTGATATTGGGAACTGAAGACATTCATACATTTACAAAAGGCACTCTGTTCTGCTGCACTTCTTTTCGCGCCCTGTTCTTACACAAAATTTCAGGGCAATTAAAATTTGAGAAAAAGAATGATGCACGAAAGCAGAATGAAACCAACAAAACTTTGTTTTCTGCTTATATGTATTAACAAAGGAAGCCCTAGTAATATGAAATAAGTGGAAAATAGGTAGCAGTAATTAATAAGCAAGTGGCTCATTAGTTGCTTTTATTTACCACACAAATAAAAATGCACAAAATCTTGAATCAGATTCTGCATACAATTGAGACAGAATATTAGAAGACCCCAAAAGAAAATCGTTTATGTGAATATTTGTTAGAAGTGTAATTTGTTTTTTGATGTTGGTATGATTTGGTTAAATGACGAAAACGTGTTGCAAATGCTCATTGTTACAAACAACTAAGTTAGTTTAAAGACGTCATAAATATTTCCATATTTGATTTTAATATATATGTATAAATATTAGAATTATATGTGTTCCATAATAAAAGTAAGGGAGGATGGTTAGGGATCGCTTCCCTAACAAGAAAGAACTATTTGATGGACACATACGCGGATGTATACGAAAAAGGCGGTGTCACGTGAGGATGCCATAATCTGCCCACTCGCGTGTGTGTAATCAAGGCATGAGGACGTATTGGTGTAATGTGTGAACATAGAACTTTCACCAGACTTTCATCAAGCATTAGTTCCACTAAATGAAAAAAGTGGAAACGTTTTAAATCATTTAGAATGGTGCTAAGAGGAATTATTTAATGTAGAATATCGAAAAAGTGTTAATAAAATAATACATTGTGGTGAAGAAACGTCGTGTGATTTTTCATTCCATCCGTTACCACGCCCTGAGATCACAAAGATCTCAATAGCTCAAAGACACAACGTTAATAATAATTACAAAAACTGCACCACAATGAATCATAATGTCTTGTCATACATAACAAAAGTAAATAAGACACAAATGCAGAGCATGATTCAATAACATAAATCACAGCAGTAACTTTACAGCATGGCAAAAGTTAGGACTATTTTATATTAAGGGCCAAGGAGATCTAGGAATGGTCTTTTTATATCATGTCTATTTGCACAGCATAAAATAGTTACAATAAAACTTACAATTGCATTTATTTTATTTCACCTTTTTACAATAAAACAACAAAGTCTGTGCACATTCACATGACCTTCTCTGCCAACATAATTGCAGCATTAAAGAAAAATAGTGTTCAGGTGTATCATTGTACTTTTGTCTTGCTTGTTTAATCTGCATTTATGAAGCAACTACAGCAGCAAATCATACTATTCATAGATGTGTCACTTTTATTAATTTGTAATTTTTTTCACTTTTATTTTTATTTTTCAAATCTCTATTCACAAACCTAAGAAATAAAAAATTCTCATGCTGACAAATAGTCTTATTAAATAACGTATGGGGAAATCGTTGCATGGGTGGCTGAATTGCACATTCTCCATTAAATTAATCAGTGTGTTTCCAACATTATTTGTTGTCATTAATCTGAGAATATTGCCAATGAAAATGCTCTCCAAATATTCAATGTAGGTTATAAAGGTTGAACTTGGACATTTTAGATTTTCAAAGGTACCCATATTCTTGTTCTCGTATGCTTTGAAAAGAGAATATAGATTTGTAAAGTTAAAATTATTATCCTCCCTGTTTACCTTGTATTACTGGGTAAAGTACATTAACAATTATGCACACATTGCTGTGATTCTGAAATAACACTTAACTTATAGTAAGTTATAAATATATAACACTGTTTGCTTACTGTTGTTCATCTTTTGGAAAGCTGAAAAAGCTTATGTCCCTGTTTGCATGTGAATTATTTCTGCAGTTTGGTGCCGAACACCATTGGCTGCCTTTTCTCTTACTGCTGCTCATTATAACCACTTCGAAGCTTAAAATACATTAACACATATTTATACCTTTTGCAGTAGGCTTATAAAACAATTCTTCAGTTATAGATATGGCCAGCAGCTAATATGCTCGAGGTAAAATAAACACAACGTATCCATTTGCTTTGGCTTCAACAACACAGCTGTTTACTCAGTTTACTTGGTTTACTTCGCGCATGTGCACTAAATTTTGGTGCACTGATTTCTGCCGAGTTTCCTTTCTGTATACGCTCTATTCTGTGCCTAGGGGGTGTAAGTCCTCTATATGGGGAGGGTAATCAGATGAAGAAGAAGACGAGGTAAATGCTGATGAGCTTTTATCAGATAGTGATATCGATTTTTGTAACAAAGTCATTCCAGGTATGCCACAATCTGCTTAGCTTCATTAATTATTATTAAGTGTTTAATAGTTTAATTTCACATTGGAGAAAGATTAATAACGGCAGTATTTCAGTAGAATATTTTGCAGTAATTACAGTGTATCAAAATTTTAAAATGATCAATCTTCTAGAGGTAGAACTGGAACTTAAAAATTCAATGCCACAGCTGGGATTTGAACCACAGACCCTCCACTTACTAGGCAGGTGCTCTAATCATTAAGCTACTGTGACAACCTGCCAGAATGACATTGAATTCGTAATTGTACTAAATTAAAGAAATCTCGAATAATAATGCATGTTGTTTCATTTAAGAATGCCATTCTTTAATTTGATATAGATTGTACTATGTTATGTGCATTTTTAATAATGAATTTTTAAGCTAAAAGTGCAAAACAAAATTTTCTTTAAAAGATCTTTACCTTTAATGCTGTATTTGGAAGTATTGAGGGTTACCCAAGCAGTTGATACTACAGATTCTAAGTGGGCCTTGATGTAAAAACAATTTCACTGCTTTATCTACTGGGCATAGTTATTTATATGCTGTTTTCTGCAATAGCGAGTTTCAATATAAAAATCTGTGGCACTTTACCTTGGTGGCAGTCCTCTGGCTTTCACTCTCTTTTTATTTCTTTATTTTTATTTTATTTTATAAAATATATTCAGTTTATATATTGTTAATACTTCTTGATGGGTCACCAGTTTACTGAGCTTTTGCTCAAAAATTGTAAGTATATGTGACAATAAACCATCTTATCTTATAGCTGACTTCTGAAATATGAGCAGATCAGCTCAGACCATTAAAAGGGTTAAGGGCTTGATTTTGTGTATGTTCTAGTACATAATTAGAAGTTAACCTAATCCTGCAGAATAACAGCCCTTTCTGGCCAAGGCTTACTGCCTGGCCACTGCATCCCCGACCTCTACCCATCACAGGTGTCATGAGTGGGGTGCAGTAATGTAGGTGGGACTAGGTCAGCACTTTGGTCTCTCCCAATATACTATGCCTTCTTCGCAACCACTGGCTGCTACTTTTCAATCAAGTAACTCCACAATTGGCCCCTCAGAGAACTAACGAGACTGAGTGCACCCTGGACCAGGTTTCCCAGCAGGAGAAAATCCCAATGGTGGTACACTGGGAATTGAACCCAGGTCTTCCGCTTGGTAAGCAGCAGTGCTACCACTGCACTAAAGAGACAACCATAATTAGAAGTTATTCCTTGTAATTTAATACTATTTAAGGAAATTGAAGCTATTAACAGTGAACCAACAAGATTCTAAAGTAAAAACAAATTATAAACTAAAAACTTCACTTATACGTAGCTTTGAGAATGAGTTGGAGTCAACTCGAAACTTTAGTCAGCTTTGCACCAAGAACTTGCAATATTACTAAGATAAGTGAAGTTTTTAGTTTCTAATTTGTTCTTACTTTAAATACTATTTGTGTTTTGATTAAAGCCTTTTATGCCACATACTAAAGAACTAATTTTTAATTTCCTTTATAGAAGCAGTAAGTCTTTGGAACTCTATTTTAGCTTGCCATAAAATATACGAAGTGATAAGAAAGCATCATAAAACTATAAAAAGTTTATAAAAAGTTATAATGTAATTATACTTATAAAAAGTTTAATGTAATTTAAACAGAAAATACTTCAAACAAGTGCTTTTTTATTATTAGGTTTGAAATTCACTCCTGATATGTTTTTTCTTTGAATTTAACCAATGTTTATTTAAATTGAAGAAATTTAAAATTAAAGTCCTGTATAAGAGGTAGAACTGGAACTTAAAAATTCAATGCCACAACTGGGATTTGAACCACAGACCTTCCGCTTGCCGGGCGGACGCTCTAACCACTGAGCTATTGTGACAAACTGCCAGAATAGCATTAAATTCTCAAGCCAGTTCGTATTTCTCCTGGTAAACCACAAAGGCAGTCTCACATCAGAGACAATTACCCCAATGGTGACTTACTATTGCAAGTACTTTATATCCCAGGATTAAATAACCTTCACATGGTAATTATTATTTATTTATGCCAACAAACTTACTGTTGGTGTTTTTAAACACACAAGCCGTGTGTGGGCAAAGTTTAAGAGGTAGAACTGGAACTTAAAAATTCAATGCCACAACTGGGATTTGAACCACAGACCTTCCGCTTGCCGGGTGGACGCTCTAACTACTGAGCTATTGTGACAAACTGCCAGAATGGCATTAAATTCTCAAGCCAGTTCGTATTTCTCCTGGTAAACTGTGGTTCAAATCCCAGTTGTGGCATTGAATTTTTAAGTTCCAGTTCTACCTCTTAAACTTTGCCCACACACGGCTTGTGTGTTTAAAAACACCAACAGTAAGTTTGTTGGCATAAATAAATAATAATTACCATGTGAAGGTTATTTAATCCTGGGATATAAAGTACTTGCAATAGTAAGTCACCATTGGGGTAATTGTCTCTGATGTGAGACTGCCTTTGTGGTTTACCAGGAGAAATACGAATTGGCTTGAGAATTTAATGCCATTCTGGCAGTTTGTCACAATAGCTCAGTGTTAGAGCGTCCGCCCGGCAAGCGGAAGGTCTGTGGTTCAAATCCCAGTTGTGGCATTGAATTTTTAAGTTCCAGTTCTACCTCTTAAACTTTGCCCACACACGGCTTGTGTGTTTAAAAACACCAACAGTAAGTTTGTTGGCATAAATAAATAATAGTCCTGTATAATTTTGGTCTTTGATTCTTGAACACTTGGTATATTGAAATTTGAGCACAAATAGTAGCATTTTCATCATTTAAATTTTCAACTAATATATTTAATAAAACACTGGGAGAGCAAAAAGCCTCTGAATGGGCTGTGTGGTGTTTTGCCTTTTGGCATCTTTGGCACGCGTTACCATCTGCTGCTATCATGTGAAGGTGCGGATGAAACCATACAGCATTTTTAAAACTACTTTTAAAGGCTTTACTGACCGACTTTATGAAAGAACATGCTGAAACTTGTCACTGTCATCCACATATACATTTTTGCCACCTCTTTAGGAAACTATCCATCAGTTAATGTAGTTCATGTTGAGAAATGTTGGCAATTTCCTGGTGGATATTTTGTTTTAATTCTTCCAGGGTGTCGGCATTTGTCTTGTGCACTTTATGCTTTAAGTTACCCCAAAGATGGAAATCACTTATTGAAACTATGAGAAACCTTTCTCTGCTAATGGCGCACCATGCACCAAATTTTTCACCATGAAGGGTTACTTCATAAACAATATTAGGTTCTGAGTTATAGGGCCAATTTTTTTTTGAGTCAACAGTTAATGTCCAAACATACTTGAATACAATTTTGCCCCTCCTTTTTTTAGAGAATTAACAGACAGGGGGCGTGATTTTGCTTTTTTTCAGTAAAACTCTGCAAGGGCTCATATGACCAATCTTCCCATGAGAACAGTTGAGTGTTTCAGGACAGAATTATTAGCAGAGATTTGTGGCCCCCTTTGTCCCCTGGCCTTAACCCAGTGCAATTTCTCTCTGGGATAGTTAAAAACACAAAGTGTACAAAGCAAACTCATACACCTTGGAAGAATTCAAACAAAATATCTGCCAGGAAATGCCAGCATTTCTCAACGTGTACAGCAAGTGATGGATAGTTTCCTAAAGAGGTGACAAAATGTATGGACAATGACAGTGGATAGTTTCAGCATCTCTTTTCATAAAGTTGGTAAGTAAAACCCTTAAAAGTAATTATTATTTATTTATGGAAACAAACTTACTGTTGGTGGTTTTAAACACACAAACCGTGTGTGGGCAATGTTTGAGACGTAGAACTGGAACTTAAAAATTCAATGCCACAGCTGGGATTTGAACCACAGAACCTCTGCTTACTAGGTTACTAGGTGGGTGCTCTAACCATTAAGCTACTGTGATAACCTGCCTCTTAAACTAGTTCATATTTTTTTCCCAGTAAACCACAAAGGCACTCACATCAGAGAGTTACCGCAATGGTGACTTACTATTGCAAGTACTTGATGTCCTGGGATTAAATAAGCTTCAGATGGTAATTATTATTTATTTATGCCAACAAACTTACTGCTGGTGTTTTTAAACACACAAACCGTGTGTGGGCAATGTTTGAGAGGTAAAACTGGAACTTAAAAATTCAATGCCACAGCTAGAATTTGAACCACAGACCCTCCACTTACTAGGCAGGTGCTCTAACCATTAAGCTACTGTGACAATCTGCCAGAATGACATTGAATTCTCAAAGCAGTTCGTATTTTTTTTCCAGTAAACCACAAAGGCAGTCTCACATCAGAGACAATTACCCCAATGGTAACTTACTATTGCAAGCGGACGGTCTGTGGTTCAAAGCCCAGCTGTGGCATTGAATTTTTAAGTTCCAGTTTTACCTCTCAAACATTGTCCACACACGGTTTGTGTGTTTAAAATCACCAACAGTAAGTTTGTTGGCATAAATAAATAATAATTACCATCTGAAGCTTATTTGATCCCAGGACATAAAGTACCTGCAATAGTAAGTCACCATTGGATAATTGTCTCTGATGTGAGACTGTCTTTGTGGTTTACTGAGAAAAAAATAGGAACTGGTTTGAGAATTCAATGTCATTCTAGCAGGTTGTCACAGTAGCCTAATGGTTAGAGCACCTAAGTGGAGGGTCTGTGGTTCAAATTCCAGCCATGGCATTGAATTTTTAAGTTCCAGTTCTATCTCCCTTAAAAGTAGTTTTAAAAATGTTGTATGATTTCATCCATGCCTTTCTATGATAGTGGCAGATGGCAACAAGTGCTGAAGAAGCCAACAGGCAAAACATTATGCAGCCTATTAGGAGCTTTTTTGCTCTCCTGGCATTAAGATTTATAATACTTACAAACTACTATGCCCATCATTTGGTTCTTTGCCTCCTCTGAATCCTTGTGCAGCATTGTACCTTCATACTCATATAATACAATGTTTTGTGTAGTTGGAGGCAGAGGCCGGAATGCTCCTTCCTTGTAACTAAATTGCACAAGATTACTCGGTAACTGGTTATTTGATGAAAGTAGCACTCGAGAAATATCTTCTTTTAGTTGCTATAATAAAAATTAATCCATTTTATTATCTTCATTGATTCTATAAATTCTATTGTATATTATTGCATATTTTAAGTCATACAGAAATTATACTATCCTAACTTACCGCGTCAGTAAGCTCAATTTGGTCGTCAGGTTTTAGAAGCTGCTTTGATCTCATCCAGGCATCCAAATCATCTCCTCCCCCTCCTCCTAGTCCAGCATCGTCAGCTTTTGAGTGCACTCTGGCAAGGGTGGCTCTTATTTTAGATGGTTTCATACTACTTTGCTATAAAATTAAAACCACATAATTTATAGGGTGAATAGTTTGAAATATGGAAATAATATTACAACAAATTCATCCACTTTTATTTTAATACAGTAAAGATACATAACTGTAACTGTAATGCAAACTATTGTTGGTTTAGTTTGGTGTATGGAAAATTAACAGATTGAAATTAATTTTTATTTACGGATGCTCTTTAACTGTTATGGCTCTCAGCATCGCATTCTATATCGGGCATGAAAAAGACTGCCTAATTTTGCTCCGAGGCCTCTTTATTAGGCTTGAAGTTCTTTTACATGTATTAAATCTACGAGATGGAACCACTGAGTTTACTTCCCTTCCAAAGGAAGCCTTGTTGTCGGTGCTGAGCCCCATGCTCTTCTTGCTATACGTGAGGCATCGGCAAACATCTACTCAATGAGGTATCAGTATGACGTCTCTACATGCAACCCGCAATGCACATAACGTAATGTAGAACAGGGGATGGCATTGACCTTCGTTCAGAGTCAGTGGTGGACTCACTCGCTACAGAGTACAATAAGGAATGATGCATATACTTGAATCCAGCTATTTTTGGTCTATGATACTTTAGATATGCCTAGATATTTGAGCAATATATTTCAATTCACTTCTGTTTGCATTGTACCTACCATGAAAATCTAGTGATATATCACGGGTAGCCACTCTCAGTATAGCACATAAATTATCTGTTAATCACGATACAAGATTCTTTTAAATTCAGTTTCTTTTGTTCTACACATTTCTTAAATACTTGAAATAATTCTGCCCCTGTTGTATGTTGCCTATGTGGAATGACTGCAAGAATATATTCTTGTATAGAGAGGTTGTTAGTAATGGTGTTTCATAATATTCATAAAGTTGAAGGGCTGTAAAATATAGTCCTAATATAATACTAACTGTTCTGTGTTAAGGTTGTCAGTGCTTTCATCCAACGCGAGAGAAACAGCTATAAATTCATGGACTTCGGTTTGTAGTCTTTTTTTGGTTATTCCTGCTATTTTATGTATCCTTCTCTGTATGGTTTGTGGTGATAATGCAATATTACTAAAAATATCATTTGTTCAGGGCAAATTATGTTACGAGCTTTACTCTCACATTTTTATGAAATCTCCATCACTAAAACACCTCAGTGACTGAGCAATCTCCAAAGCAACAGCATTGCTGGTGTGAAGTTGTCTATCAGTTATAATATTTGAATTAATATTAGGTGTATTATCTGAATATTGCTCTTTGAGCTGTTGCAGTTGGTTGGTCCAATCTAGACCTGATAAAAAAATAAAATGAATAAAGGACACTATGTTAGTGCTATGCTACTTTAAATCGTGGTGTAAATTTATGAATACATGCTTGTCTATAATTGTATGTGATCTTATGACATGTATCATAATGCTGCTTGATGTTCCATTGATGAGTGCCTTTCTGAACTTTAGAACACAACAAACACCTTACGTTCCTTACATGATAAGAGAAGACGTCATCAAAGGGCTATTCTATATATCAAATTTAATAGGCCAGGAATAATTAGATACACTCTAATTCTACTAATATACTAAGACTAAGTTAAATAAACTAATTCCTTCAAAGTTATAAATAAATAAATAAATTTATCTTTAAGTCTTAGTATTAAATTACACTTTGACAGACATGTTTGGAAGTGCAGGTAAATACACAGGACAGTCCGCCCGTGATCGGTGGTATGCAATGCCAGTTAAGGCTACGAGGGAGAGGGAGACAGAGTAAGCGCTGCCCCTGATACGTCATAGTTGCGAGGCCTCATTGAGTACATGTTTGCCGATGCCTGCTATACATAAATAACCTGCCTGTGCTGGAAAACAGCAAGGTGATCTCCTATGCCGACGATACATCTATGATATGTTGGAGTCAAGATAATGAAAGCCTAGAAGAAAAAGCAACAAGGGCAATTTGGGAAATATCGGAATACTTCACAAACAGTGGGTTGAAGTTAAACTTTGCAAAAACAAAATTCATGACATTTCAGAGCACTAATATAAATATTAATATCGACAATACATCCTTAGAACAGATTAGAAATTTTAATTTCTTGGGAGTACACATAGTTGAGACATCTTATAACACATATAGAAACAATCTGTAAAAAAATAAGCTCAGGACTATACGTGCTAAGATAGTTAGCAAAATATAAGAACATCAATATCCTTAACACAGCCTATTATGGCATTATCTTCCCACATTTATCGTATGGCATAAAAATATGGGGTGGGACAAGCAAGACCAATATGAATAGGCTATTAAAATACAAAAAAAATTAATAAGAAGTATGTACGGCCTTCGACCTAGACAATCCTGCCGAGAAACTTTTATAACACATAACATCCTAACTGTAGTCTCATTATACATACTAAAAACTGTTATGCTAGTTTAAGAAAAAACACAGTATAATACACTTAATAAATATTGCCACACATATAACACTAGGAGTGCAAATGATTACCATAGAGTGAGTACAAATAAAGCTCAAACCAACAAGGACCCATACAAAATAGGAGCGATATTATACAATAAACTACTGTTGACAATTAAACAAACTAATGCATCAAAATTTAAACATATTTTTAAGGCATTTTTAATAGAGAAGCGTTTATATGATATAAGTGAACTGTAAAGAATGGATATATAAATTCATCCTAAAATTGTAAAGGACAAAATTATACAAGTGCAAACATAATTAAAAAATTTTACTACAAATTCAGAAATGTATAATTATAACACAAGAGGTAAATGTAAATTACATTTAACCCCACATCATAATAGATTATTTGAGAATAGCTTTCATTATAAAGATATCAAATTCTACAATAATTTACCTTCGGAAATAAAAAAATATACAATCTATAGCAAGTTTCAAAAAGCAGATTCACAAACTCTTCTTAATAAATGTTTTTATACAATTGATAAATTTTTGCGTTTGAAAGAATGAATTGTATATTTTATGTTCTTGTTTAATATAAATACATTATAAAAATAGTTTTTGTATTATATAATTGATACTGCATTTACTATGTAATATGTCTAGACATATTTTGGCAATTCCACATTCATAATCAAAGGACGCAATAGATGTAATATTTTGTTTTAGAAACCCAATATATCCAATATCATGTATTTGATCGAAGCATGAATAAATTGGATTGTTAAGAATTTTTACACCCAAAAATATCCATTGCGCCTCATTGAATTTGAATGCATGAGCTTGAGAACTAGAGGTCAGCATGTTAGCTTTAGACCATCTAGGATGACAAAATTAACAATAATCATGCCCATTTGGCATAAACATAAAAATCTAATATCATTTCTGAGTTAGTAAGTGGTAAGTCTGAACAAGGCAACAGCTGTTTTTTGAGGTAGATCAGTAGTTAGTTTCAAGCGTTTTTTAAGAATTTTTCTCCTTTGGAATTTAATATATCTGTAGTTAATTTACTTTCATAATCATTATTAATTCTTAGTAATACATTTAACTGCTTCCAGCAGTACTTTTGGTTGTACCTTATCTTGAATTTTGGTTCCCCTTTTTGTTAGGATGTCTGCCTTCTCATTGTTACTCAATCCACAGTGTACAGGAATCCACTGGAAGACTATGTATTTAGTTAAATTTTGTATCTGTTTAACCAAAGAGTGAGTTTCTCTTATTTTTTCTGTTTTTGGATCCTGAGTTAATGCTATTGCTCCCTATAGAAACTGATAAAATAACAATGTTTTTACATTTTTGTAGCCAAACGAACAGATATTTTAGAGCAATGTAGATTGCATTGATAACTAATATAATTTAGAAACAATATCTAATTTAAACATTCCAGCTTCTAACCTCTGTACACATTATGTAAAAATTTGAGTTATTTGAACAAAATAGTACACCACATTTGGGTTAAAACTCCAAACCCCTAGTGCAACAGCCCATTTAGGGCCAAGGCTTGCCTCCCAGCCGCTATGTCCCCCACCTCTGTCCACTACAGGCGTCATTAGTGGGGTGCAGTACTGGAGGGTGGGACGTGGTCAGCGCCCCAAGCCCTCCCGGCTAGTTATACGGCCTTCTCGACCTGGGGCCGCTACTTCTCCATCAAGTAGCTCCTCAATTGGTCCCCCCAGGACCTAACGAGGCTGAGTGCACCCCGTGCCAGCCTCCCAGAGGGGATAAAATCCCATGCTCGTACCGGGGATCGAACCCGGGTCCTCCGCGCCAGAGGCAAGACATTTGGGTTAAAGTGAGAGAAAAGGCAAATAAACTGAATTCATGACACAGTTTTTATAATTCTGCAGCCTGGAATTGAACTTCTTAATATTCAAGGACAAAGGTCACAGATTAAAGCGTATGATTTATCCCAAATTACAGGTATAACTTTGAAATTACTTGGACTAGAAGTTTTGGTTATTACCATTTGAATAATTTTATTAATATAGTACAGTTACTGCTTCTCTGCAGTGAGATATTGAATTCATTATTAGGGTTGTGAACAGGGTTCAAATTAACGGGGGATAGGGGGGTTTGTCCCCTCTCATCAAGTAATTTCCCCATCTTATCAAAGAAGAATTCCTTCCCTGCCAGTTAAGTAGTTTTTACTTTCTCTACTAGTAAGTAGAAGGAAGTATTGTATTGCACCCAAAAATTCGATGTCAAGATTTCACCAGAAATATATGTTTTGAGGCCCCCTGAATCCAAAAAAAAAGCATTTTTAGAAAAAGGTCTGTGTGTATATGTGTCTGCCTGTGTGTCTGTCAGTCTGTGGACAGCATAACTCAAAAACAAAAACTCAGTTAAAAACCAAAGTTGGTATTTAAGTTTAATGTCTTTCAAGGATGCGACCTGAAGAGTTTGAAGAAAATTGCTCTACCCTAAACTACCCTTCACATGGAAAATGTTTAGAAAATTTTTATTATCTGGAAAATGGCTCTGACAATTTTGATTAAAATGCCATATGTTTGAGATATTTTGATGACAAATGAAATGTATATTTTGAATTTTCTGGCTATGGCCTATATAGTCCCGTTCAGGCGCAGATCTAGAAATATTCGATAGGGGGGCGGGGGCCCGGTTTCGGTCCACTAGCACTTCTTATAATTAAATTCATGCTAAAATATGACTAGCTAAATATTTAACTGAAAGAAACTATGTTTAAAGGTAGTACATACCTATACCAATTTTCATAGAAATTGATTTGTCCATTCTGTGTGATGATGAGATAACACACATATAGCATTTATAGCAATAAAGTAGGATATGACAGGGGGGCCCGGGCCCCTGGTACCCCCCTGGATCCGTGCCTGGTCCTGTTTACTCTGGATTACCATTGATTAATGTAAACCATAAGAGATAGACAAAATCTTACTGTACAAAAAATGTAGATCTCGCTAAAACATACAATTTATGTCCAAATATCTTTCTTTGTGGAGTGAACTATTTCAGAGATATTCCTTGTTATTTGTATAAGTTTTGGAGAACTTATACTTGTTAAGTGGAGTATTGCTAATCATTTTTTATGTTGGGTGTGCAAGCTTTAAAAATTTGAAAGCTTTAAAAGATTTGACTATCGCTCAAAGCCTACTGTATACCCATATTCCCATTGCAAGTGCAAGAAAATGAGCAATAAGATAATTTCTGCAAATTATCTCAACTAACATGAAGAAGATAGAAAAATAAGAGTTTGTAAGAATGGTTAGTACAGGAATAGAGAAAGTCATGTGAGTGCAACACAACAGATTTTTTAAACATTCTCAAAACCCTGTACGTAACTCTGATTGTCAGAGGAAACCAGCAGATTTCACTCCCTCCCTTCAATTAGCACTATTATTGATGCATGCACAATATCTTACTCATGTTGCTTTCTGCCATCTTCATGTAATAATATTGCTACAAAAGAATATGTCCTAATTGGGATGATGGGTGGGCCAGATGACTATCATGGCAACATCTACTCCTTAAGCACTTTACAAGATATTCTCTGTTATTCTGATCAGCTTTTTAGATTAGTCACTGCGGTTTTAACTACACTGATCTTTCAGCTATGCTGTCATCGCTTCGTAGTTGCCCAGGCTGCAACTGCTCTGCTTCTCTTCTTATAAAAAACATCCCTTTATTATGCTTTGCAACTTAGCATGGACAATCTCTTGACTACATTTTGTGGCTTCGGACCTGCAGTGATTGTTAGTCTCATGTTGACATCTGTGAGGTCAGTGCACATAATATATGGAGTACACAACTGACTGAGAAATTGGACCATGATAGTAAAGGTCTTTTTTTCTTTCCGTTTAACTCATTTCTACATAGGGCCAAAGTAGTAAAGAATGTCCAGAGATTCAAACAAGTTATGTGCAGGACAACAAGAAAGTGTTTAGAGACATCTGCAGAATACTGAAGTAGTTCATTCTCTATACATTCCTTCTTAATTCCTCACTATTATACCTGGAATCAGGCGCAGAACTAGAAATATTCGATAGGGAGGGCCCGGTTCCGTTCCACTGCCACTTCTTAATAATTAAATTCATGCTAAAACATGACTAGCTAAATATTTAACTGAAAGAAACAATGTATATGACAGGGGGGGGGGGTGGCGGGCCCCCTGACACCCCTCCCACCTGGATCTGCAACAGCCTGGAATACATTAATCCAGCTTTTGATTTTGTTCTCTTCCTTCAGATGCCAGTTGTTTATTTTAGTGAATTGTATATTACAACTTTGAGTGAATCTATGCATAGGTTTGTCTCGCTTGTATTCCTCCCGAAAAAAAATATAAAACTTGAATATAAAAGGAGCAAAAAACTGAGGGGAAAACAATGGTGAATAGTTAAATTAAACTAATTAGAGAATGCATGGAATATTAGAATAGTTAAATTTTTGCATCCGATCTGGAATTTAATGAACCCCATCTTCACTGTGGTGCACAATTTCTGAGTGCAAAGAATAATCATTGTATCAAGTTTAAGCTTACCACTTTTAAAGTAGATTTCTTTGGTGGGTCCTTCGGCATTTTGTATTTCCTTGTTTATTTAGCGATTGTATGTATAAAACGAAAACACTCCCTCAAACTCTTATGTTCTTGCGCTTAGCTCGACCGAACGAGGATGACATTTAGATGAGCGATATTGCTGTTTCTATGGTAACAGTAA
The DNA here is from genome assembly GCA_030765045.1 of Tenodera sinensis. NCBI lineage: Eukaryota > Metazoa > Arthropoda > Insecta > Mantodea > Mantidae > Tenodera > Tenodera sinensis. The sequence continues at coordinate 136,523,546 of CM060967.1, read as the reverse complement.
ACCGGGTACTATCCATACACATTTCACATTTCCCGGGTTCAAGTCTACCAACAATTGAACACTGTTTTGTTTACCCTTTGCTTGAATTAGAGGGAATTACTGATTTCGATGGCTTTGTAACGTACACGTTTACATTAGAAAACGTTTACGGTGAATTTAAAACACAATACCTTCGTGCAAGACAATTAATATAAGATTGTTTATTGTAGAGGTATATATTCTGTTGATTGTATGTCTCACCACCGGAGACTCTATACCGTAGGTAAAATGAAGGAAGCCCGTGTCTGTACGCTTACTATGACACAAAATTGCCAACTTGGCCATTTTGTGGCTAACTCTAGCATATTCTAGCGTCTAGCCATATAAGAGCCTAAGTTTAACAAACCCCTGGCCAAAATCCAACCCTTAGATAGGTGTTGTATCTGTGATCTAGCCTAAGTAGCATAAAGTCATTTGCGCTTTTATTATTCAAAAGAAATAATGGCTACGTGAATCCCCGTTGCATATCATGAAAATATGGCAGCGCAGGGGAAACCCATCACTTTCACGAAGAAGGCCACAGAGTGAAGATGGCTGAAAGTTCAAGCAACTTAATCGACATCGCACGGCTGGTAACTCGAGAAGCTCTTCTGAATAATCATCCCGTGAAAGCTTCAAACCACTTCAAACCCTACAACATGAAAATATGTACCTAATCATAAGACAAATTTTATATAATACGGCATCATAATATGAATTTGCTTCCTTAGGATTATTTACCATGGCTTTTCCCCGTGTAATTTAAAACCGAACTGTGTTGCACTAACTTGATGGTTGCGGTTCTGTGGATTGGAATGCACACTTGTTTCCGATTTGTTTACTTTTTCCTTAGGTATTATGTATTACCGTAGCTCGCTTGGTAGCGCGCTTGCCTTTGGCATGGAGAACCCGGGTTCGATCCCCGGTATCCCCATGGGGATTTTATCTCCTCTGGGAGGTCTGGCACGGGGTTCACTCACCTTCGTTAGTCCCGGGACCAATTGAGGAGCTACTTGAAAGAAAAGTAGCGTCGTGAAGACCGCATAACTGGCCGGGAGGGATCGGGTCGCTGACCACGTACCACCCTCCAGTACTGCACTCCAACAATGACGCCTGTAGTGGGCAGAGATGGGGGGATGGTAAGCCATGGCCCTTCATGAGCTGTTGCGCTAAGGATTTATTCTTTTCTAAAGAAGAGCCTATTGTAATATATGAGGCATACTGTGCAAGGAAAGGAGAGAAGGAAACTGAAGTATTACTGCCAATTTAACCCTCCTATGACTTTGTCAAGGCTTTTTGAAGGGCCTGTTAGCTACCAATTTGCACAAAAAGCTACTAAATACGGCCAAAATGCACAATGCATTATTTTTCAAAATATGCAACCATTTGTAGTAATTGTAGTAATTTTAATTTCCATTTTAAGTTATGTGAGGTTGATTATGTAATATACTTTAACCCGGAAAAAGAGTGATGATAGGGAGGTTTCGAAGTATCTAAGGATTTTCGATTCGGTTGGAGCCTGTGGATAGGCATTTTCTAAAAGTTAGAATTTGTGTATGAATGGTTATATGGCCATGTCGCATGAAATTTGAGTCTTGAATTTCTATGTTTATTTTCTATTAACTGTTTTAGTTTAAACCTACTCGTGAGCACTTTGTAATGAATGGGCAGAACATTATTCCTGAATGATAGAAATTCCTACATCATCCAGAAAATAGTTTTTATAAGGATGAAAAATTCTGGCCATCTCAATCAACGTGAAATCTGATTTGCACACTATTAATGACTATTAATATGCTGCTCCATATTTTGCCATTTCCGAGTTTTCAACAGTCGCTTTTAGCCACGTTTCATCACCAAGAGTTGGCAACCCTAGATACCATGCGCGCATTCGACAATCGGTTGTTTATTGTTATCGTATTTATGTGCTGTTGATGGAATGTCAGATTGAAGTACAATTTTATAATTTGGCATTGCAACGTAGAATTATGTGACATGTGGGAGGAATGCAGTGTGTGAAGTTGTAATAATTAGGACTTGTTTAAATTACAGTCTCTGTGAATGTGGAACATGTTTCGCATAAGCGAATTCATTTTCCATCTGTTGTCGTGGAACTGTGGTTTTAAAAATCGGGAGTCCAATTAAACCTCTATTTGAGAACAGTAAAGGTAAGGGAAGGTTTGAACCAGAAGCGCAGCTATATGACTGAATCGAGTAATGCAAATCAAGTTTTTGTGTTATTGTCTGCAGAAGGATTTATTGTTAATAGGTTGCATACTCACTACACACGAGGTATTTGCATGCGAGATTTGGCTTGTATTGGAATGATTTGCTGAAGACCACTAATTTTGCCCTATATGACACCGAATCTACTTTTTACGGTGTTGTTCCATACCTTTCTAGTATTTAGTTCACATTCTGGAGAGTAGAAGGCGCATTGTGGCTATCGTAATTCTAGAGCTGATCCTTTAGAGCCTCAACAAATACTGTGATTCGAATGGTTGTATTATTAAACTGGTTGCGTGGGTTCTTAATTAGAATTCAACCTGATACGTTAAGTTTAGGTTAGTGTGTGTGTCTGTGCGTGCGCACGCGCGGTGAGCTGAATTCAAATAACTTATATTAGAAACTGCGGACTAAAGGAGGCCGGAAAGAACAAGACGCTCGACTACAACAAGCATCGCCATTTCCACGAAATACGCTAATAGTTGTGTTGGCAGCTTCTGCGAATGCACGACAGGAACAAAAGCTAGTCTTCTTTCACGTCACCGCTTCCCCGCATGTCTTGCGGACACATCTGATTACAACGGAGCAATAACATAGCAGCTAGGGCTGAGCTCCAATTCAGTTCATCCAAGAAAAGCTTGCAACATGTCAATAATAACCTCGATACAATAAACTTGTGAAACTACATAACACTGCACAGGCCATTGCACCTGACCAGCAGCAGTTGTGTAACAAATCTTGCCACTTCCTTTCATCCCCTCTACCTCAATTACACTCACTATTCTAAAACCCTCACATCTCGTCTGATAAGTGGTTAAGCCCTATCAAGGGCAGCAACAAATTGAAATCGAGGATACTGCTTCCATGGCCAGTGATTGTGACTTGATCAGCACTGTATTCTGGTTAATATCAACTTTACTTTTGATTGAGAGGTAGAATCAGGACTGAAAAATTCAATGCCCTAGCTGAGATTTGAACCATAAATCTTTCGCTTCACATGTGGCTGCTCTAACCACTGAACTACCATGCAACTTGCCAATGTGATGAGCTGAGTGAGTGCTACAGGGTAGTACACTAAGCCCTATATTGTTTAATATCCTCAGGAGTAATGTGATTACCAGGGAGGAGGGTTTTAGTAAGTAAACATAGGAATAAGATTAACAGCACAGAGTATAGAGCCAGCAGGTAGCGTGAGGGCTGTACTGCCTTCCACTCTGCAAGGTCGCTGGCGCTTCCACTTCCCGTTGTAAGTGTATGGATTTTGCACTAAAACCCAGCTCCCTGGTGATTACTAAGGAAGTGTAGAAGACATAAGCACTTCTATTTATGCAGACAATATGGCCCTCTCAGAAAATCTAGAGGAGCCACAAAATGCAACGGATCTCATCAGTGAATGTGCACAGGAAGGTCAATTTATAATAAACAAAAGAAACACTTTTTAGTCTTGAAAACGAGGCACACTACACAGAATAGAAGTTCTAACTTGCAAGGCATAATGCTCACACCAAGGAATCATTGTAAGCCTTGGGCATCACCATCCAAGGAACCATGAAGACATTTAAAATTCACATAAGAGAAACATTCACAGCTGCTATAAGAAGCAAAATAATATTAGACATATATCACATATGCCAATAACCGTGACCATGAAATTATCCCAGGCAAAAGTGACACCTGTGCCTGCTTTGGGGTAAAATTGGTGTGGGAATACTTGTCGAAAGACAACTAGGCAAGGTGAAAAGTCTGAAAGTGAGATACCTGAAAATGCTTCTTGGGCTCTCAAAATATTTGGTTTTGCTATACTGTGTACTAGATAGGGAAATATTCCAGGCTTTGAGATGGTGGATGCTTCTGCAATTTACAACAGCATACACTGAAATTTCTTCTTGTTTTCTTTACCTTATTACCCTTCCCTTATGTAAGACTTACATCCCCTATGACTTACAAGCCAGTGCCTAGGGTCACACACCTGTCAGGGAGCACAGGGACCTATAGACTGGACAGAGTGAAGACCTGGAAGCTGGTGGTCAGCCAGGCACCAGGTACGATAGTGAGGAAGAGGATGATATGAAATGCAGGCAAAACTGATGATTGGAAAGGTAATAATGGAGCAGTTGGTGGCAGGAGAAACTGAAGAATCCAGAGAAAACCCACCTGGTGCTGCTGCCTAGGTAGTTAGGTGAACACTTACTGCTTGACCATGACACTGCCCATACACTGAACTACTACAAACAAAATGGGGACTATTGTGGAAGATTTCTACACCACTATTTATATCATACTCTATCACTAGGGCTTGGAAGTTCATGCCCTAAAAAGCACTGAAATATGCTTGAAATATGCTCTTAAAAACTTCGAAATATGCCAAGAAATGTGCACTATTTAATTAAAACAATGTCCCTTTGCAATAGACAAGACGAGTTACTATAAATAAATAAAATTATCTTATTCCTTAGAGGTTGAAGCAGAAGTGGTCCCGCTGCTAGTATTAAATGCTAAATTGCAGTTCACAACCAACACTTTGCAAAAATTTTCAACTGTAAAACATCGTCTGTTGTCTCGCAAAACACTTCTGTAATGTGAAAAAGTTCTCTCCACGTCACAAGATATTTAAATGATGTTAACTGCTTCACAGAGAGAGTCAAGTCTCATGGTGTGACAGATGGTTTTCTTTCGAGAATGTCTCGAATATCGCACATCTGTTTATAACCAGCATTTTTTGAAATTGCATAATTCGCTTTCTCTTTCACTTTTTGTCCTATGCTACCAGGAACCGAATTTAAATCACATATTGTTTTTTCAAAGACAGTAAGTGATTCATGCAAAGGAGATCCTACAGCTTCCAATGCCGTATGGCTGTTGGTGAGAAAGAAAAATGGGCAGATATGAAACTAAGATCCTCTTTTAACCAAGTGCCTGACAGAATATTTTGCACAGTTTCTATTGATGAAGCATCTACTGGTGGGCAAGCAAGCATTGCTATAATTGTGCTGCTCAAAACGTTGACCTGCACTTTATCTTTGTTAATATAAACCTCTCAGATAACGCACTGATTATTCGCTACGCACATACATATAATGAAAAGATGGAAACAGGGGATTCACAGCATGGCAACATGACTCAGCATTAGTTCTTGTCACCTCGTGAGTTGCATCATCATGTGCAATACTACCAATATGAAAAATATTATACAGATGGAAAAAATAATAAAAACATAAAAATAATTCAAATATGCAATATAGGAGCTATAATATCGAAATCTTCATGAGTTGTATCATGTGTACATAATACTACCAATGTGAAAAATATCCAGATGGAAAAATATAATAAAAAACCGTTAAAATATGCAATATAGGGGCTGTAATATTGAAATATTATGCATTTATCAAAAATCAAGAAAATATGCAGTTATCTGCACCATAAAATCATGTCCAAATAACTAAAAATTCCATAATTCGTGCACATAATGTTGTTGTTATTAGCTAATGCTGGATTTCTGACAATGAAGTCATTAATCCTCTTGCTCTCCAATATTTTTCACTGATGGATGGGGCACTAGAAGTGGCCGGGCATATTTGAAGGTGGTCTCGATCCATTTCCTCTTGCAGATCACATAGAGGACAGAGTGGTGAAGAATATATCCCAATTCTGTTTAAATGTTTTGCCAGACAATCATGTCCTGTAATCAACCTGAAGGTTGCAACTGCTGTTTTTCGAGGATGCTCAGGAATTACTGTTTGAATGTTTGGTAGTTCCCATCTTTTATTCTTTGATTTTTCATAGTAATATTTTTCAATAATTTTTTTGAATTCAGAGTTGACTAATCTTTTAGCTGCATAAAATGGTAAATTAACTATTGATTTCTGCACATTGCTGGTACCCTTTTTTGCAAGAAAATCAGCTTTCTCATTACCACTCAGTCCACAGTGAGGTGGTATCCATTGGAAGGCTAGATGTTTTTGAAGTGCTGTTAGATGGGTAAGGATTTTCCAACATTCTATAATTGTTTGGTTTTTTGGTGACATCTTGGAAGTAATTGCTATAATTGCTGCCCTGGAATCTGAGAGAATAACTCAGAGAATAATCTGAGAGAAAATGTGAAATTCTGTACAAAAGATTTTGTAGTGCCATTTGAATTGCTTCAATTTCTCCATCAAATTTAGTAGTTCCATAACTTAAAGATTTGTAATAGGAAAAGAGGTGACATGAGACTCCAGCACCTGCTCCATCTTGGTTTGATATCAATGATCCATCAGTATAAATATGGAGCCATTAATGTTCTGGAAACCTAGTATGGATTGTCTCTAATGCCAATAATTTTAGAACACTAGTTGGAGTATCACTTTTGTTAACTTCTTCTGTCAGGTGTAAATAATATGTGATGTCTAAGGTATGTGTTAGATTGACTTTAGATATGAAGTTTTCCTTTGAATTAGGAAGGTGTACATTTTTCTTGATGTCTTGAATTTTGGAAAAAAAGCTTTCCTGAGTCTTTAGTGTATGTGTAAAATTTCTCTTGTGCCATGTATTGAATGGGAGTCTGATCCACTTTTCGTGTTGAATAAGAGCCGCTTTTTCTATTTCATATTCAATGGCGTATTGGTTGGTTAGTATTTCCATAGCTGCTATTGGTGTGGTTTTGATAGCACCTGTAATTAATCTCAGACTTTGGTTTTGAAAGATTTGAATTTTTTTTTGTGTTTGCTGTTACAAGAACTTAGCTGCAGTAAGTAAATAATGGCTTTATATATATTGTATGTTGTGTTAAGAGTTGCTGTGGAACATCCCCACTTCATTCCTGTTAGACGTTTTAATAGTGAAAGGCGCCTCTCTGCTCTTTGTATTACATTATCTATTTGTTTGGTCCATGTAAGTTTGGTATCAAATGTAACTCCTAAATACTTTGCTTCCTATGTTTCTGGTAATTGTTCACCCTCAAAATTTAGTTTTATTTTTAGTGGTTTTTTTCTTAGTGAAAAGATTTGGTAGTTTGATTTTGTTGTATTAACAGTCATTAAATTTGCTTTGGTCCACCTCTGTAAGTTGGTTAAGGATTGTTGCATGGTTTTTTCTAGTTCTGTACTTTTGCTTTTTGGTTTTGAAGTCCACATTGCTAAGTCATCAGCAAATAGTGCACACTTCATGCCTGATTCTTGTATTTGTTGTGGCAGATTGTTAATAAATGTATTAAAAAGTGTTGTGCTGAGCACTGCGCCTTGTGGTAAGCCACGGTGTACTTGTTTGTATTAAGATATATTTCTTCCATATCTGGTTGCAATAAAGCGTTGTGTTAGGAAATGGCATAGCCATCAAAACATTAGACCTTGTATCCCTATTTTTTTGCTTTCTTTAGTAGTTTTGTTGTGCATATAGAATCATATGCACTTTGGAAATCAATAAAAACTGATAAATTATCTTCTTTTCTATTGAAGAAGTCCTTGATTTCTTGACTGAGAAGTAAGACTTGTTCATTTATAGAGTGGAACTCTCTGAATCCAGCTTGACATGGGGATATTAAATTTTGTGATTGTAGAAACCAATTTAACCTGTTTATCCTATGTCTTTCCATCACTTTTGCTATTATGCTAGTAAGAGCTATTGGTCTATAATTTTTTTATTTCTGATGCTGTTTTGTCTTTCTTCAAGAGTGGGACAATTATTGCTTTTCGCCATTCAGCAGGTACAGTGGTTTTCCATGATAGATTGTAGAGTTTCAGTAGTTGTTTTGCTGTTTTTCCAAGGTTTTTTATGAACTCTGGATGTATGTAATCTGGTCCAGGAGACTTTTTGTTTTTTACATTATTTATTGCAATGTTCAGTTCTTGCATATTAAAATTTTGAAAAAAGATATTGCACTGAGTGTTAGGATCACGTTCTCTTTCTTGTTTCAAATCTTTCTTAAATTCTTTACGTTCCTTTTTATTATTTCTTGTTACTTTATGTGAATTAGCATAATGTTGTTGTTAGCTAATGCTGGATTTCTGACAATGAAGTCATTAATCCTCTTGCTCTACAATATTTTCACTTATAGAGCAATGAATTAGCATAATGTAAAAGCATACATTTTTAACCACTATGAAAAAACATGCAAATGCATGAACTTCCTAGCCCTATCTATCACTATATAAATCAGAGACTGGATGCAGGCAGATTATAAGCGCTTGGTATTCTGTGATCGGATGAACAATGCATAGTTTCCATCAGTACATTTGCAGGTTGAACTTCCATCAGCATAAGCTGAATGGATTTGTGAGCTATACAGGAAAAAATGTGACAAATACCATGTAACGAAGCACAGTTCTGCAGAGAATAACTCCAGTTTTATTTTTCAATGTGTGTTGGGTACATTCTTAATTATTACCGATTTATTTTTAGTTTCCAACATTTGCATTCACAAATAGCCATCTTTTCCTCGTCCATGGGTAGGAATGGATTTCGGAAGTGAATAAACAATAAAATTAAACCACAATTATGAGATGAATACTCACCAGAATCAAAAATACTGATTGCAGCTCAATGTAGCAAAAATCGATCCTTCTCTATGTTCTTTCACTTTCTCTGCTGGTAAGTAGAAGGAAGTATTGTATTCCACCCAAAAATTTGATGTCGAAATTTCACTGGAAATATATGTTTTGGGGCCCCTGAATAAAAAAAAAAAGCATTTTTAGAAAAAGGTCTGTGTGTGTGGGTGCATGGGTGGATGTGTCTGTCTGTCAGTCTGTGAACAGCATAACTCAAAAACGAAAATTTGGTTAAAAACCAAAGTTGGTGTTTAGGTTTAATGTCTTTCAAGGATGACACAAAGATTTTGAAGAAAATAGCCCCATCCTAAACTACCCTTTATATGGAATATTTTTCGAAAATTTTGAATTTCTTGAAAATGGCTCTAATGATTTTGATTAAAATGTCATGTTTAAAATATTTGTATGACAAATAAAATATATATTTTGAATTTTCGGCTGTAGCCTATGTAGTCCTGTTTACTCTGGATGACTTTTGAATAACTTGTAAACTGTAAAAGATAGATAAAATCGTAATACACAAAAAATGTAGATCTCACTAAAACACACAATTTATGTCTGAATACGTTTTTTTGTAGAGTGAACCTTTTCAAAGACATTCCTTGTTATTTGTGTCAGTTTTGGAAAACTTAAAACTTTCTTGAAATGGAACATTGTTGTTAATTTTTTTATATGCTAAACATGCAAAGAGAATGGGATCTCAAAGCTTTAAAAGATTTGACTATTGCTCAAAGCCTACTGTATTGTAATATTTCTCTCGCACCTACAAGGAAATAAGCAAAAGATAATTTGTACAAATGTTTATCTCAGCTAACACAAAGAAGATATAGGTATGAGTTTGTAAGAATGGTTAGTACAAGAGTAGAGAAAGTAATGTAAGTGCAACACATCAGATGTTTTTGAAAAGATGTCGGTGTTGAAATCCACACATTGTATAACTAGAAATTTTTCATTAAGCAGCATTGCCAAGACCATTAATGTTTTTCCATCTATAACACTGGTCAACAAAATTCAACTTTGTAAAATGTTCGAGTACCAAAATGGGTTATTCTTTTATATTTCAACCTGCTGAACACAAATCTGGCATTGGTTTTTCTGCAGCACCCACAGTTTTTGTGTAAATGGTAGGATTGGACCGGGGCAAGTTGACAATGTTAACAGTTAACCATTTTTAATTAATTCACTTTTTGAAATAAATTCTTTTTCTTTGCATGTATTATTAGAATAGCTGATTTTTATACTGTACCTAGTTGGGTACAGTTTTATTTTAATATAGTCAAAATTATTTTTGCACTTTTAAAAAAACCTTGCAAAAGTGTCATATTGCTCCATTACTGGGGCAAGATGACTTTGATCACAGGGCAAGATTGCAATTCTGATAAAAGTTAATACATGTTTATTCTTAGAAAGTATAACACAGTACAGTAATTAGTTAAGACATTGTTACTATCTAATATTTAATAAATATTGAAGAGACTTAGCAGTAAATGTAACCGCTTTTTAGAGAGCACCATATTTTTATGTTTTGGCGGTCACATCGCTCTCTCACAACCCCCAGAATGTCTGGAGGACCACACCTGTCGTTGGTTTATGGGTCTCACCGACCTGACCTGGAGAATTATCAAAATAAATTCACCGACCATATCCTCTGATTACCAATCAGAGGACGTATTACATGCCATGACAGGTCAGCATGTTAGGGGTTAAGGTTTTATAGAGAAATTAGAGAAATGGAGAGGTTGGAAAAATAAAGACTCCCTAGCCCTCAGGAACCCTAATAGCATCAGGGTCGGAAGAGAACAAGAGATGACCAAGGTAAGGTAAGGTCAGATAGAAAAGTTACAGTGAGGAGCAAAACACGAGTAAGTGGAAGTAACGTTCTGCTCAGCTTGGGTACCTTGTGGTCGCTATTCACATATCTCCTAGACGGAGACCCCTGAGTAAAGAAATGAGAATATGGACAGGATATAGTTGAGTTCCACAGATAACGGTGGGCGAGGTCTGGACGCAAAACAGATGGAAAAGGATGGTCTGGATAAGCAGCCAAACATGCCACGTAAGAGCAAAGTAAAAGCGAGCGTCGTAGAGACAGTGAAGGTTCACCAGATTCGGCATACAGACAATCGACTCTACTGTTGTGGAAAGCCCCAGTAGCAAGGCAGATACCAGCGTGATGGACGGTGTCTAAATTGCGAAGTTTAGAGGCAGACAATGCACCATAGATAAAACTGTCATAGTCTACTTCGGACTGCACCAGGGAGCGATACAACCTCAACACGACAGTCCATTCACCGCCCCAGAATACTCCAGATAAAGCTCGGAGCACTCAAAGCGAATGATCACAGGAAGCACGAACTTGGCGAATATGTCTTTCCCATGTGAGTTTACTGTCTAGGTGAAGGCCCAAGAACTTGAGGTGCGGAACAAACGACAGAGGTGTGCCATGCAAATAGAGATCAGGAAGAGGGTGTACACCGCAAAGTCGATGAAAATGGATACACTGTTTTCGTAGGGGAGAAGTGAAAGAGATACAAAGAGCCCACTCGGCGATAAATGCTATGGTCAACTGCAGTTGACGTTCGATGTGTTCAAGACTATAAGAGCGATAGTAGATCGTGAAGTCATCAACATTGGGATTCCACTATGAACAACACCAGCTATGCTGTTAATAGCTACGGTGAAAAGCGTGATACTATCAACCCCTGGGGTACTCCGTTTTCCTGGATCATCTCTTGTGAGAGCGTGTTTCCAATGTAGACACGAAAGCGTCGAAGTTGTACAAAATTTAAAACTAATGCGGCTAAGTGATCCCATAAACCGTAGCCATGAGGAGTACAGAGGGCACCATAGCGCCAGGCCGAACAAGACCCCTACGATATGCGGCTACAGCAGAAAGACGTTTTCTATGTAAGCCTGCATGTGTGTAAGATTGTCGACACTGGAGCGATGGCGACGAAAACCGTACTGAACCTTGCTCAGCAGGTTATTCGTCTCTAGCCACCGCACTAAACGAGTGCTAATCATCCGTTCCAAGGTCTTACAAATGACACTCATTAGGTAAATAGGGCAGTAGCTATAGGGAAGCGTCCTATCTTTTCCTGGTCGAGGATAGGGATGACTATACCCACTCGCCAGGAAGACGGAAAAACCTGCTCACGCCAGTTAGGGTTATAAATGCCCAGCAGGAAGGACAAAGCTGCAGGTGGAAGATGAAGCGCCTTTCACTGTTAAAACGTCTAATAGGAATGAAGTGGGGATGTTCCAGAACAACTCTTAACACAACATACAATATATATAAAGCCATTATTTACTTACTGCAGCAAAGTTCTTGTAACAGCAAACACAAAAAAAATTCAAATCTTTCAAAACCAAAGTCTGAGATTAATTACAGGTGCTATCAAAACCACACCAATAGCAGCTATGGAAATACTAACCAACCAATATCCCATTGAATATGAAATAGAAAAAGAGGCTCTTATTCAACACGAAAAGTTGATCAGACTCCCATTCAATACATGGCACAAGAGAAATTTTACACATACACTAAAGACTCAGGAGAGCTTCCTTTCCAAACTTCAAGGCATCAAGAAGAATGTACACTTTCCTAGTTCAAAGGAAAACTTCATATCTAAAGTCAATCCGACACAAACATTAGACATCACATATTATTTACACCTGACAGAAGAAGTTAAGAAAAGTGATACTCCAACTAGTGTTCTAGAATTATTGGCATTAGAGACAATCCACACTAGATTTCCAGAACATGAATGTCTACATATTTATACTGATGGATCATTGATATCAAACCAAGATGGAGCAGGTGCTGGAGTCACATGTCACCTCTTTTCCTATTACAAATCTTTAAGATATGGAACTACTAACTTTGATGGAGAAATTGAAGCAATTCGAATGGCACTACAAAATCTTTTGTACAGAATTTCACATTTTCATCAAGCAGTTATTCTCTCAGATTCCAGGGCAGCAATTATAGCAATTACTTCCAAGTTGTCACCAAAAAACCAAACAATTATAGAATGCTAGAAAATCCTTACCCATCTAACAGCACTTCAAAAACACCTAGTCTTCCAATGGATACCAGCTCACTGTGGACTGAGTGGTAATGAGAAAGCTGACTTTCTTGCAAAAAAGGGTACCAGCGGTGTACAAAAATCTATAGTTAATCTACCATTTTATGCAGCTAAAAGATTAGTCAACTCTGAATTCAAAAAAATTATTGCAAAATATTACTATGAAAAATCAAAGAATAAAAGATGGGAACTACCAAACATTCAAACAGTAATTCCTGAGTATCTTCGAAAAACAGCAGTTGCAACCTTCAGGTTGATTACAGGACATGATTGTCTGGCAAAACATTTAAACAGAATTAGGATATATTCTTCACCACTCTGTCCTCTATGTGATCTGCAAGAGGAAATGGATTGAGACCACCTTCAAATATGCCCGGCCACTTCCAGTGCCCCATGCATCAGTGAAAAATATTGGAGAGCAAGAGGATTAATGACTTCATTGTCAGAAATCCAGCATTAGCTAACAACAACTATCTAATATTGAATGGCAGGTGATTAAATGGTTATTTTACTGAATATTGTAGTTCGTCGTAAAGTAATATAACTCAAAATCAATGGCTCTCATTAACAAAAGTCTCAAACAGATATTCCTCCTTTAAAATTTGAGCATTTGCTGTGCTACCATGTGTGGCATTTGCCATACTGCATCCAGTTTTCTGATGGAGGATCAACACATATCTGTAACAAACAGGACACTACACTATTCTTTCATTGTAAGTTTGAGCTGGTATCAGAAGTTTGGGCTTCTTACTTTCTTTTACAGGAATCAAACTTCCTATTTCTTAATAACAACTCCTTTTTCTGCATTCCGAGCTCATTGTTTTTCTTACTTTAAATGTTCTACCTCCTGTGTTTCATATGTTTCATATGTGAGCTCGCTAAGATGCTTGCACATTGCCCATGACTCCTCCGTTTTTTCACTGATGCTCTTTCTTTATGCAATGGTTTAAAATATAGCACAGAATAACCAAATATCTTACCTGTTAGACCATGAGATCTTGTGTCGAAGGTCGTGAAAATTACAACACGTCAGACAAAATACAGGAATGTCACCAAACAAACATCAAAATAGCGGCAGTGCCTTCACTGTACAAGTTTAAGTCATTTGTCATCTTGTCCTGCTCGTTAACTTGCCTTGGCCTTCCCTACTAGTCACTATATAATTCTATTTAGTTTTTATTATGCTTAAACAGCATGTTTTAGTTTGTAAATATTAATATATCAACACAAAGACCATTAAGTGGTAATGAAATATGCTTTCATAATACCTAAATTATTTTCGGCATTTGCTACGCCTCTTATGTGTGCCACTACCATCCTGCAGTAGTGTCCAACAGTAGTCAGCCGTCATACATGTATGGGATGTTAATTTTGTCACTTCGTAGAGATTGTCATGAAGCCTCTCTTCCAGCATACATCAATAAACCATTGGGTAACTGTACATAATATGTTATAATACTAAAAGCTATATAAATTGTCCTCATAGTAAATTGCAAGTGTATTTTGGAATTTTACTGTGTTAATCCTTGTTTCATCTCAGGCCCATATGTCTTTGTTGTTGATGGGTCCTTAAACCCCATTCCCTTACTCACTCACTCACTCACTCCTACCATCTGTCTCCTTTATTCATTTTAATCTAAGATACTGGTAATTTATAAGGGGTTGTTTTATTAGGGTAGAGTCTGACTGGGTATAACTATGCTCCATCCAATTTTAGATCTAGACCTTGTATCCCTCTGCGATAACCTGGTATTCATAGCAATTGTGACTAACGCAAACAAATGCCACATGGACTCATGCCTTGTGTTTATGATGCTACAGAATGATACTTACGTGGTAGTTTTAGGAGTAGTGCTGCTATCGTGTTACATTCAAGTCTACCAGGGTTATTACTAGAGTTCAAACCTTTATACAGCTATTGCAAAAAGAGGTGATCACAAGTTAACTCCACATGACCAGAGTGTGATATTGTGCAGGTACAGTGCCAGCACAAAACACATTGCCTACAGCACATAGTGTCTCTTGAATGTGTTCATTAGTTCCACAGTAAAATGCCTGCAGCACGAAAATTTAAATATTCACTTATTGCTGAACTTGTGCAAGAATTTAGGAGTGAATATTTTACTGCAAATGGTAATGTTGAATGTAAGTTATGTGAAAACTTTACAATGTTCCTTCGTTGACTGTACCTTGCCTTCTCTCTGTTATGATCATGTGACAGACTGACCCCTCCCACTTCCTATAGTCCAAACCCTGCAACTTTTTGTTTCCTGTATGAAGGTTCGTCCCTAATTATCATACATCTTGAAAACTCACAGATAATCACCAAAATTTAAGGTGCTGCGAGGGTGTTTTAATAAGTTCTTGGAATCACCATGAGAGGTCAGCCTTAAGGCCACTAGTTGTTCACATGGTATTCATTGGACTGTTGCCTGTAAACACGTGTCACAACAATGTTCTTGGAAGACAGCTGTAGTGGTGATGTGACTGTATTGTTGTTCTTGTGTAGTGATTTGCGAAGATAGTAAAAATCGAGATTTGAGCAGTGATTAAGTATTTTGTAAAAAAAGGTATGAAAGCAAAGGACATGCATTCAATTTTCTGAATACACTAGGGGACTCTGCACCTTCATATCCAACTGTTGCCGAGTGGACAAACAAATTTAAATTTGGTTGGGAGAGCTTAGATGTTGATCACTGATTGAAAGTGTGTGAAACTGCTCAAGCTTGCCTGATGTTATTTGAAAGGGTATATTGAATTTTGACTGAAGAATTAGATATGAAAAAATATCTGCAAGATGGGCGCTGCGACTCTTGACACTGGATCAAAAACACATGAGAATAGAAGTATCGGAACAATGCTTGACGTGTTTTAGGAGCAACAAACAAGGCTTTTTGTGCCGGTTTGTGACCACAGATTAAACTTGGGTCCACTACTATACTCCAGAGTCAAAACAGTGGAAGCATGCTGATTCTCCACCACCAAAAGAAGCAAAAACAATTCTTTCTGCCGGAAAGGTAATGGCATCATTTTCTAGGATGCAAAGGGGATTCTGCTTGTTGATCATCTCCCCAGTGGGCAAACCATTACTGGAGAGTATTATGCTAACCTCCTGGACCAATCAAACCAAAAGATATGTGAAAAAAGGCCAGGTTTAGCAAGGAAGAAAGTTGTCTTCCATCAAGACAGTGTGAGCCCACACACATGTGCCGTTGCCATGGAGAAATTACACCAACTAAGGTATGAATTGTTGCCACACCCACCTTATTCACTGATATGGCTCCATGAGACTTCCATGTCTTCCCAAAACTGAAAATTTTCCTTGATGGACGAAGATTTTCTTCAAATGAAGAATTGATAGCCGAAGTAAACAACTACTTTGCAGGGCTAGAGGAATCTCATTTTCGAGAGGGATCAAGGCATTGGAATCCTCTTGCTCTCCAATATTTTTCACTGATGGATGGGGCATTAGAAGTGGTTGGGCATATTTGAAGGTGGCCACTAATAGCGCCCCATCCATCAGTGAAAAATATAAAAATGTAGTGAAGTTATAGTTGTCGATTATTTTAAAAATTCTGTAAAAAGAACTTAACTTTAAAATATTTGAATTTTTAGATCCTTTATAGATGCTATACTCTGTTCATCAAGAGATTAGAGGAGATATAAACAAAGCACCGGTTTGTATCACTCCGCGGCCACGTGCTTTCACAATGACGCAACACAGTTACCAACCGCTACGCGTAGTTATAATATGCATTTTACACTACTAAAAGGATATATTTACTTGATTCAAATAACATGTAGCACATGGAAATTAACTGCTACTGACGTCATCTTTGTCCACAATAACACTTTTTCATTTTCTGCTCACAATCTCGAAACCAATCTCCAGAAGCAGCTTGTGGAGGGAGGTTAGTTTTAAATCTGGAAGATCGGGTTCAGAGTTAACTGCCAACAGCACTTTGTTTAAGGTGGGGATTCATTGACTGACGAACTTTTCGACGGATTGCAGATCTCACACTCACAAATTCGTTGCAAACTACATCCACCATTTATCTGGCATGTGGAAGCTTTTGGCTGGGATCTTCACCAACTGATGATTTCTCTTTGCGTGTGCTGTAAATACTTGCAACTGACACACCGGTAAACTCGGATGTTAATTTTATCACGTCTTCGATAGCAAGTTCGGGATATTTCTCGCAGAACTTGTTAAACACGTTCAATATTATTGTCTTTTCACCACTTCGCAACGCTTTGCCGCGCTTATGTTTTACAGCCATTTACAGCACTCATTTGTTCCGCCATGTTACTGTCATATTGAATAATGCGCGCGCAGAATGAATTAGGCTGGTTACAGATTCACGTAAGTGCGTTTTCTTACACTTTAGCTATGCTTAGTACACTTGGTCCATGCTTTAGCAAACATTAAGTGACATTTTATACCTTAGTAACGGTATTTCTTCAAGGGACTATTTACATGGCGAAAGCGTCAAGAGGACGCGCTGTGGTCAAAACGCACGTGGCTTTGTTTACGTCTCCTCTAATCTCTAGATGAACAGAGTATAGTTACAGTACCAAAATATTAAGAAACTCTGAAACATCAAATTCAAACCTCCTGGTTCATTTGACAGAATCATCCTATAGTAATTGTAAGCTTTCATGACCGAAGTCAGAATAATGAACAGTGGATTAGTGGATTCTTCCGGGCTGATAAGCCGTGTTCTGCTGGAATTTTGATGTCCAGACATTTTGTCCACATCTGCATCAAACATTAGTGGCATAATCTCAGTCTTCTTGGTGAAGGTTTAGTCACAACTGATTCAGCCCGGAAGAATCTGCTATTCATTATTCATCCTGTAATGTTTTGTTTAAAGATAAATAAGCCCCTCAAGTCAGCATTATAGCAATACTAACTAGTAAAGTCTGTAAGGACATTTATTCATGAAGGCCGTACCATCTGATGTACTTCTGAAAATATCTGGTGCAGTCTCGGGCAAACTATTATGTATGTTTAGGCTTGAAAACATTTCAAAGGTAGCTGTGAATGTCTAAGTTGCCATAGGGTTACATCTAGAATTACCTACTTGATTTTAGGAACATGAACAATGGCGGGAGCAATTGCAGTTGAGAGTGTCAGCGATAGCATTTGGAATAGCAGTGAGCAAGACAGTTTCTTGTCAATGGAGGACAGTGGCATTGATAGTGATCCAAAGCAACAGCAGCAGGATGGAAAATTATTTATTGTAAGTGTGTATCTCCCAGATGCGGTGCATGAAGTGATGTTTCTTTAAGCTCTTAAAGCCTATTTTATTAATAAAGTAATAACCAGTGTGCTTTATTGTGGAATGTATTTCTAAACTAAGTATGTTGTGTATTACCTGCAAAGTAACAGGTGTTGGATTATGCTTTTCTTCCTTTGATCCCACTATTGTACATATCAAAGAAAAATATACACAATAGCAATAACATTTGCATGCAGCCAATTGAACTGAACAGAGAGTAAAAGGTGAATGGATGTAACATGGAAATTAATTTTTATTCACTTAATGCATTGTTCTAAACAAAGTATAAAAACTGAAATAAATAATAATTATAGGTATCAGAATTTTGACATTAATACTGTTGTTTTTAGCTAATGCTGGATTTCTGACAATGAAGTCATTAATCCTCTTGCTCTCCAATATTTTTCACTGATGGATGGGATGTTAGAAATGGCCGGGCATATTTGAAGGTGGTCTCGGTCCATTTCCTCTTGCAGATCACATAGAGGACAGAGTGGTGAAGAATATATCCCAATTCTGTTTAAATGTTTTGCCAGACAATCATGTCCTGTAATCAACCTGAAGGTTGCAACTGCCGTTTTTTGAGGATACTCGGAAATTACTGTTTGAATGTTTGGTAGTTATCTTTTATTTTTTGATTGACATTAATACTTCAACACATGATTTGTTGCTAAAAACTGCAATGCTATGTATAATAATATCATCTTCTTTCTTAAAGTGGCATAATGTACGCATTCTCCTAATTTCAGTGGGCAGTTAATTACATTATTTTATTACCATACATTCCTACTGTACACCTGTGGTAGTACTTATTTGTTAAACTGATTTATATTTGTGATTGTTGTGCAGTATCAAACTAATCGCAAATACAATATTAATGCTGCTGCTGAAGACTTGTGATTAACCCTTTGGATGCCAAAATTGCCAAGAAATTGCCACGAGTCGCCTCCTTAGCACAGTTGGCAGCACTGTTGCTTACCAAGCAAGCGATCTGGGTTCGATTCCTGGTACTGGTATGGGGATTTTCTCCTACTGGAAGACCTCATCCAGGGTGCATTCAACTTCGTTAGATCCCTGAGGAGCTACTTGATTGAAAAGTAGCAGCCTCTGCTCAAGAAGACCACATAACCAGCTGTGGTTGGGCAGTAGGCCTTGGCCTGGATGAGCTGTTAATGGGGTTACATTTAAATTTCCAAGAGCTGATCTGATCTGTGGAGAGCTTGTTTTTCTGTGTTCAAATAATTTACAATTCATGCAACAGATGTCATAAGTGCATACTGCTAGCAAATCTATGATGTTCAAACTGCATACTGGTGGCATTTCTGTTTTTAAACACACAAGCCATGTGTGGGCAATGTTTGAGAGGTAGAATTGGAAAACTGAAAAATTAATGCCACAGCCAGGATTTGAACCCCAGACCTTCCACTTTATGTGCAGCTGCTCTAACCATTAAGCGAGATTTTCTCTAAACCTTGAATTAAAGCTGTCAATTTAAGCAGTAGTACAGCATTTTAGCTTGGCAGCAAAAGAGTTAATTTAGTCCTGATGACTTAGAAACAAAAATTAAAGGAAAACTAAATAGTCTCCAAAGGCCAGCATGCTTGTGCATATCTGGAGCACCTTCTTTTAAGGATTATAACAAATATCTTAAAGACTATAAGTTTCACTTATCTTAATTCTGCTGAAAGTTCAGGCTAGACTAGCAGCCCGTAAAATCATTCAGATAAAAGTGTGAAGAGAGAACCGTTGTAGAACCATCTTTCCATTGTTAGAAAAATGGATGATCACATAGTATCAATGAAATCTGGTTCCATGATAGAAAATCCTCATTCTCTCAACCCTTCAAATTAAGTATTTTTGACAGAAATAACTTTGAAGAACTCCATTTTGTGCATAAGAACCATCTAGTTATAATGATGGCTCATGCATAGATGGAAAAACTGAAGCAGGTATCTATTATGAATCTACAGGCAAATGCAAAAACATAAGCCTAGGCAGATATACCACTGTCTTTCAGGCAAAGGTACTTGCTATACTTGAAAGTGCGCACCATTGCTGGAATAAGGGACTTGTAGGGAAAAGTATTTTTATAAATTCCAACAGCCAGGTAGCACTTAAAGCTCTCAATTCCCATCTCTTTAAGTCTAAACTAGTGTGGAATGTTATCTCATATATATATATATATATATATATATATATATATATATATATATATATATATATCAATCATATACATATTAAATCTTTCCCCCTGTAGCAATGTAGAGTTATAGTGGGTACCCAGTCACAATGAAACGGCCATGTCCTAGCAAAGAAGCATCTCTGCCCTACACAGGGCCAGAACCTTTTTGTGGAATAAGTACCTTAGAAGCCAAAAACACAGAACAAAATTGGGTTCATAATGAAACCCAAAGAAATGGGAAATAATATCCATAAACAAACTTTACAAGGAGATGATAAACAAGTCTGAGGTTAAATTAAGTAACTCACTCATTAGGCTAACCAGACCTCAACTGTTATAAGTTATAAACTGGACAGGAGCTTTCAGAAAACATCTAAAGACAATGGGACTATACCAAATGGAAGTCATTTGTCGCTTGTGTTTAAATGCCAATGAAATGGTGAAACATCTCTTATTAAAATGATAAGCTCCAGAACAGAGAAGATACCAGATTCTTCTAGCCTCCACAAAATTAGAGAAATGTTCTAATCTAGTGATACAAATACAAAAACCAATTATATATGTAGATATAGATCCCTAGATTAGAAAACAGGAAGCACACAAAAAGTCTTTAGGCTGAGGTGCAAAATGGAAACCTGCTTCCAAACATTGTCATAGTTCTGATGAATTGAGGGCCTGAGTTAACCAAGGGAGTTGTTGGAAAGTAAATGTATATACATATACATTTTGTATTGGTGTGATGCTAGGTGGCGAGTGTCGAGTTGAATGGTACTGTAGCAGTGCATGTGTAACCAATTTTTATGGTGGTATTTAAATTTATGTAGACCAACTCTTGTCAAGTATTGCAGTATGAATGGCAAACAGAAAAGTTGCATGATTTCTCTGGAAACAAAATTTAAATGCAATAAAAGGGTGGATAAAGGTTGCTGCTGATTGTGAAGTCGGGTAACTGGACTGTTGGAGATTATCATTGTATTATCAGAGTTTTTCCTATACTCTGTTCATCTAGAGATTAGAGGAGACGTAAACAAAGCCACGTGCGTTTTGACCACAGCGCGCCCTCTTGACGCTTTCGCCGTCTAAATAGTCCCTATAAGAAATACTGTTACTGAGGTCTGAATTGTCACTTAATGTTTGGTAAAGCATGAACTAAGTGTACTAAGCATAGTTAAAGTGTAGGAATACACAGTTAAGTGAATCTGTAACCAGCCTAATTCAATCTGCGCGCGCATTATTCAGTATGAAAGTAACATGGCGGAATAAGTGAGTGTTGTAAAACATAAGCGTGGCAAACCGTTGCAAAGTGTTGAAAAGACAATAATATTGAACGTGTTTAACAAGTTCTGCGAGAAATATCCCGAACTTGCTATAGAAGACGTGATGAAATTAACATCCGAGTTTACCGGTGTGTCAGTTGCAAGTATTTACAACACACGCAAAGAAAAATCAGTTGGTGAATATCCCATCCAAAAGCTTCCACGTACCAGATAAATGGTGGATGTAGTTTGCGACGAATTTGTGAATGTGAGATCTGCAATCCGTCGAAAAGTTCAATTTTTTGTTAACAATGAACCTCCACCTTAAACAAAGTGATGTTGGCAGTTAACTCTGAACCGATCTTCCAGATTTAAAACGAACTTCCCTCCACAAGCTGCTTCTGGAGATTGGTTTCGAGATTGTGAGCAAGAAATGAAAAAGTATTATTGTGGACAGATGACGTAAGTAGCAGTTAATTTCCTTGTGCTATATGTTATTTGGATCAAGTAAATATATCCTTTTAGTAGTGTAAAATGCATATTATACCTACGCGTAGCGGTAGGTAACCGTGTTGCGTCATTGTGAAAGCACGTGGCCGCGGAGTGATACAAACCGGTGCTTTGTTTATATCTCCTCTAATCTCTTGATGAACAGAGTATATATGGTCCCAGTTAGCTCAGATAATAGCAAGTCTGCTGTGTTATGAGGCAGCTGGCTGTAGGAATGTTGAAAACCAGATCTTTGAAAATAAGTATATTTTTTGTTTGGGAGAGGAATGTGTTATTGTTCAGAGAAAGTTGGGATAAAATGATTTGCATATTTTAATAGACACCCTCGCACAATAGGGCAGTCAGCATAATTGGATGAAAACCTACATTTGCTCCATTCTGAAGTATATGAAATGATTGGATTACCTTTGTATTGCTAGGTGCCCATCTGGACAAATATGAAACTGCTACAAAAAAGTTTTGTGACTTTCCCAAAACAATTTTGCAATGACATATATAGTTTAATAAATTCAAGACCGCTACTCCATGTTAATGATTGTTTATCGCTTGTGTTAATAGAAGAAGTCTTCATTGAAAACATAAAGAAGAAAAAGGTGAAAACGGTTATATCTAAATAGCATTTTGTGAGGTATTTACTAACAAGCAAGAAGACAGTTTAATTTAAAAGGTGAGTTAATTAATAACACTGAACAACACTTACAACATATTTTTCCGGGACGCGTTTCGAAGGTTAACTTTCCTCCATTATCAACCGGACAATAACTGGGTTTCCACGGTGTTTCATGGTGCAGATGGTGATGCTTCTTCTGGTGTTTCTTCTGGTGGTGGTTCAATGAACTTACTGAAAATGTCTCTCTGAGGAATGTCAAAATTAAATACTCGGTTTCTATTTTATCATTTTTGTTTTTGCTGCTGTGAGAGTTGTAGTTTCTTTTAATAATTTTTTCTTTCCTACTTGTTTTACCTTTTTATCTACTAATTCTTTGGGAAAGCCATTTTTTTGTGCTATTTCAATTAAAAATTAAACTGATGTGACGCATTAAAACTTCTGAACATACAGGACAAAAGTATAAATTTCACATTGGAAGTAGAAAAAGATAATAAACTACCATTTTTAGATCTAAAATTAATCAAAAACAAGGATAGAATAAATTTCGGTATTCACAGAAAACCTACGCAGACAGACAACTACATAAAAGCTAATAGTTACAATCCAAGAAGCCACAAACAAGCAATTTTCAATAGTTTAACACATAGATTGGTGAACATCCCTCTTTCAGCAGAAGAATATAAAACAGAATATTACAAAATAATTGAAATAGCACAAAAAAATGGCTTTCCCAAAGAATTAGTAGATAAAAAGGTAAAACAAGTTCACAGAAAAGAAAAAATTATTAAAAGAAACTACAACTCTCACAGCAGCAAAAACAAAAATGATATTCAAAAAATTCACATATCATCCATGGGCCTTTGATAAATTTAAAAAGGTGTTCAAGGAATACAACATTGAGCTAGCAGCAGTAAGCCATTACTCCATAAAAAACCTGCTACTTTCAAACATCAAAGATGCTAAATAAGGAAAAATTGAAGCTATTAACAGTGAAGCAACAAGATTCTAAAGTAAGAACAAATTAGAAACTAAAAACTTCACTTATCTTATTGTTTTGGTGCTAACCCTGGGGTTTCAAGCTGTGTCCAGCTCATTCTCAAGCTGGATACAGCTTGAAACCCCAGTGTTAGCACCAAAACAATAAGATAAGTGAAGTTTTTAGTTTCTAATTTGTTCTTACTTTAGAATCAAAGATGCTATTCCACCTAACAAAAAATCTGGCATATACCAAATTGAATGCAGTGATTGTAATGAAATATACATAGGAAAAACCAAAAGAAATTTAGAAATTAGATCCAAGGAACACGTTAGAAACATTAAGAGTAAACAATTAGAAAAATTAACGGTTGCGTTTCACTTTTGGACAAAAAATCATGACATAAAGCTAGAACCGAAACTTCTCAAACACATAACCGGAAAACAAGAACTGTCCACATGGGAACAAATCTTTATTTAAAAAAATAGAAACCGAGTATTTAATTTCGACATTCCTCAGGGAGACATTTTCAGTAAGTTCATTGAATCGCCACCAGAAGAAACACCAGAAGAAGCATCACCAGCTGCACCATGAAACACCATGGAAACCCAGTAATTGTCTGGTTGATAATGGAAGAAAGTTAACCTTCGAAACGCGTCCCGGAAAAATATGTTGTAAGTGTTGTTCAGTGTTATTAATTAACTCACCTTTTAAATGAAATTAATTACAACAACACTGTTTTCAAACTTCTATGAAAGGATGATAAGAAGACTGTTGTTTGGATAAATTTGTATTGGATAAAGTGTAACAGTAAAGCATTCTTGTGACATAAAGAGCACTTCAGGTATGTGAAAAAATGGGTGTACAGAAAAATACGCATGGCTATGCATTTCTGAAAAAAAAGCATGACATAAAACTCTGTCCAAAAAGCTGTTCAAACAAATAACTGAGAAGTAGGTACTTAAAGCAAATGGATCATATTCTAAAATTGAATACTTTGTTTCCCTCCGGAGACTTTTTGTATTTGTTGTTAGAATTACCAACAGTGACATGGAACATGAAATACAGTGAGTTTACTTTATAGCAGGGTCACAGGTGGATATATATGTGTAGTTTGCTTTCACTGCAGTGACCCTGGTTTTTTCCACTGTGTACTAATGTGAATGACTCGTTCAAGGCTATGTTTATCAGCTGTATTATACTCGCACACTGTCAGCTTCTGCAACCAGTTCGAGCAGTAAAGATTAAAGTTTGTTCATTGTGCATCCCAAGATAAGAATGTATTCTAGACATGTGTGTGATGTGTGAATTACTTTAAAGTATTCTTATTATTGTTGCGTTCTTGTCTTGTCCACTGAAATACATACTGCAAAATTCATGTTGAACAAAGAATTTTTATGTAATTTACTCAAAACCAAATCATACAGACAGGTGTGTAGACAGTTTCAAGAGAAATATCCTGGTATTCCAGTTCTAGGTAGTGGAACTGTTAGATGTTTGGTTAATAAGTTTAGGACAATGGGATCACTACACACTAAACAAAGAAGTGGTAAAGAAATATTCTAATGAGAGGAAAAAAATTGATGAAATTGATGCTTCGTTTAAATGCCCTCCAAAGATATCTCTAAGATTAGAATTATACAGCAAGTGGGTGTTTCATAAATCTTTGTTCATACAACTGCTAAACTTTTAAAATTGGAAGCATACTGGTACTGATTTTATAATAATAAGTCTTTACACATCAGCAGGAAAAGATTCTTTACATAGCATACCTGAGATAATGTTCTTACTGAATGATGTAATAGTTTGATATCGGACGCGGTTATCTACAGGGTCGAGGTCACAGAATGGAATGCATAAATCAACGTTCCTTTATCACAATATATTTATTCGTTAATTTACACTTTTAGCACCATATTAATTAATCAACAATCTTCACAGTTAGGTAGAATCTACACTGTATAAAAGTTTGGGTGAAAGTTACATGTTCACGCACTACCAAAAAAATACATCCTTCCAACTTGAGCATACAGACGCTAATGAATATAGTCCCGGGCGTCTGTATGTCACAACACTGCCATTCTTTTGTATTCATCTGCGCAATAGTTTTCATTGGTTGAATTCAAAGTGACGAGAAAACATTGGCTATCTTGAATATTAAAAAAAATAAGTCCCTGATACATTCAAATTAAAAGAATTAGAAATTTACACACTCTTACAAAAATATTTACATGAACGACCCTCCATTGGTCAATATTCTGTCTCATATGCCCCTTGTTTTGTTTTTCAAGTTGTCACCTTATTTACAATCTTGAAACACAATACAATACTTCTCCCTACTCCTATGATTCAATCACTTTGTACAATATTTTTTTTTTTTTTTTTTTTTTTTTTTTTTACAGTCTTCTTCACTGTTTGTCTTTGTCCTTCGTTTTGACATGATACAGCATGTCTTTATAAATTTCACATATTCGATTACTACACAATGCATTCAGTTATTATACAATACATATCCAGTTATTGTACAACACATTTAGTTATTACACAACATGTCCAATTATTATACAATATATATTCAGTCATTGTACAATAGACCCAGTTATCATATCACATATGTTGTTATTATACAATACACCTTCAGTCATTATACAATACATATTCAGTTATTGTACAACACATTTGATTACTACACAACATGTCCAATTATTACACAATACATATTCAGTTATTGTACAATATATCCTGCTATCATACCACATATGTTCTGTTATTATGCATTATTTTGTTCCATTTTCTGACCTAATTCTACCTTGTTTTGTTCCATTTTCTGTTCTAGTCTTTCAAACATGATCATTAATAACCTTTGGTCTTTGCTTATTTCCACCTGTTCCTCACTTTCTAATTCTACCTGATAACTAGGCCTATCTGTCCCTTCCCCCACTCCTGTTTCTATCTCTTTTCGCGACATTTTAATTTCTTTGTTTAATTCACTTAAGGTTAAAAGTCCCACTACCTTGCCACTTCTTAATAGCATTAACAAATGGAAATAAAATGTATGTAAAAACAAAAATTTTGGATCCTACTTTCTTTTCCGTTGGTTCTTCGTCCAGTTATTTACGTCTCCTGGGTAGTTGGCTTCGCTAGATGATCTCCGGTGTTTTTCCCCACGTTGATTCTCCGTGTATCGATGTTTTGACGGATCGTTGATATCAAACGATGGTCTAATAGCGTCTTTTTCCTGCGCGATGAGATGGCGTCTTTTGATGTTTTATCGTACTCGTAATTTTGCATTCCATTCTAAATTCGCGCTCCACGTTGGGTAAGCCATTTTGGTACTGATTTTATAATAATAAGTCTTTACACATCAGCAGGAAAAGATTCTTTACGTAGCATACCGGAGATAATGTTCTTACTGAATGATGTAATAGTTTGATATCGGACGCGGTTATCTACAGGGTCGAGGTCACAGAATGGAATGCATAAATCAACGTTCCTTTATCACAATATATTTATTCGTTAATTTACACTTTTAGCACCATATTAATTAATCAACAATCTTCACAGTTAGGTAGAATCTACACTGTATAAAAGTTTGGGTGAAAGTTACATGTTCACGCACTACCAAAAAAATACATCCTTCCAACTTGAGCATACAGACGCTAATGAATATAGTCCCGGGCGTCTGTATGACACAACACTGCCATTCTTTTGTATTCATCCGCGCAATAGTTTTCATTGGTTGAATTCAAAGTGACGAGAAAACATTGGCTATCTTGAATATTAAAAAAAATAAGTCCCTGATACATTCAAATTAAAAGAATTAGAAATTTACACACTCTTACAAAAACATTTACATGAACGACCCTCCATTGGTCAATATTCTGTCTCAATACAAAGTGACTATAAATCATGTATTACAACTTTGTGATGATGAGAAATGCCAGGAATGTCTCAATGCAGATGGACATAACTTATAACAAGGTTAGTACTCATAGTGCATGTTAATATCCTTTATGAGTAAGTAACACGGAATTCTAAAATAGAAAACCACTTCTGTAATAGATTAGTGTGCGGAGCACGCATACTTGCATGGCCCTGCAATATAACGAATGCATGATAGTGGCTGTGAACTGAGGCAAAGGGTCTCTGAAACATGCTCCAGTTAATCTAGTGTAAATTAAGTTAATTTGTCAATTGACAGGTTACATCAAGAAAATATATATTTAGTCAGAGCAACTACATGAACATAAAGGAGAATTAATTACCACAGAAAAATGTGTAAGTACTAATAGATGTTAAATAAGACAGGAAAAAACTGAACTGCACTTTGCACTTCTTTGCTAGATGCTGACTGTTTCTACTTAGCTCCATTCTTGTCTGAGAGGGAGGTCATATCTTAGGTTGATTGTAAAACTTTTCATATGCAGGTTCTGTTAGTGCTAGAGGTAAATAAGATAAACTGTACAGCAGCCTTGAACTGGGCAAGTTTGCTATATTCATAAAATTGCTATTTTTTTTTTCTCATGATCATGCAAAGTGCATGGAATTTCAAAGCTATCACAAGCAACCATCTGTCAGTTGCTTTAGCATTGTTATATTCCTCTAATACTTAAAATAAAATGTGTAAATGTATAATGAAAGTTTATCTCAATTAACAAGAAGTGCAGAGAATCCGGAAATAACATGATTCTTGGGAGACATACCGTAGCCCCATGTTAAAACGATTACATGGTATATCAAAATGTGAGCCAGTTATGCTAGGGATGTATTCCAGTCCTGCAACTGATCTTAATTTATACATTACATACAGTTACATTGTACCCATTTTACACTAACCTAATTTAGCATTGTCTTAACGAAATCAATGTTTTGTTTGGCAGCATAACTCACGTTTTTTTCTCTGCATATTGTTTGATTGTAGCAAGATGGAGATGAGTACTGTTTGATTCATTTTGCCTCTCTGTACACAGGATCATCTTCTTTATGGTACTTATCACTTTACTAACATGCAGATATCTTCTTCTGTGTGCATGTCGTGTTACTTCAGGAAATTCGTAGCAATGCAGTGGTCAAGTTCAGCGCTAGGAATGCAGTGGCCACAGTGGCTAAGGTCCATGCTAGGGGTTGCACAAAGTATATTCCAGTACCTCTCTACTTTCAAAAATAAAAAATAAATAAAAGTATGATATACTTTCAGGGGACATACTTTCCCCCGCTTTAAATCTGACTCCACAGTATTTCGGACTGTGCTATTTCAGGCTTCTGCTGTAGATAGAAGAATAAACTTTTTGTAAGAATGGTTGTAGGAAAATGGAAAGAGAAAGTCATGTGAATGCAAAACATCAAATATTTGCTGGGGGATGGAAACAGATTAAAGTGTTAAAAAGAAACAGAGAGTAATACAAAGGAAAGTCTGTTACTGTAGATTCTCTTGGTTCAGTTGGCTGTACTGCTTTTACCTAAACTTCCCACTCCCAGTACTTGAATGAAGGTGGTGGGCAGAAAAACTAACATAATATGTATTGTGGTGGTTTGTTTTCTTATTGTAGGCAAGTGATAGCTCCTGCAGTAGCACCACTATAGCATCACCTCAGAAGGCTAACGTCAAACAGCTACACAGAAAGCTTGGTATGAACTTTGCATGTTTGCCAATGTAACAGCTATTCTTACATTGCAATGTAGAATGTACATATACAGCATGGCTAGTATCTATCTACTGCTAACTGAATGTCATGACAGAATGAAAAAATTTTTAGGTGATACATTCTCTTGCAAAACTTTAGTCTCAATAAAGTTGTACACCATATTGGCAATGGGATACACTGTACTAATTCTCCTGCTAGTAAGTTAGAGCAGGATAAAGTAGGACAACTGAACTAACTGCTTACATTGTGTGGGGATTATGTGCAGATATCTGCTTCATGTTAGAACAAAGGGGTGTACGGACAAAAGATTTGCAAGGGACTTCGAAATGAGCCTTGTAGCATTGTGAATTGTTCTTCTTTTATTTAATTGAGCCCCACGTTGAGGCTCCAAATGTATATGCGTTGCTTGTACTCATGTGTGATGTGAGCGATCAGTTCTTATTTCAGGTTTGTATTTAGCAGGTAACACAAAGTTTTACTAAACGATATAGGCAAGGATTTTCTTGAAATAAAATCCAGATTTCTTCAAAGATTTGCTTTATTTAAGTTTAGAATGAACTCTTTAATAACTCTTTATATCGTTGTTGTTAGCTAATGCTGGATTTCTGACAATGAAGTCATTAATCCTCTTGCCCTCCAATATGATACTGAGGAGAGCAATAGTAGTAATAGTAACCGCTTTTTAGAGAGCACCATATTTTTATGTTTTGGCGGTCAAATCGCTCTCTCACAACCCCCAGAATGTCTGGAGGACCACACCTGTCGTTGGTTTACGGGTCTCACCGACCTGACCAGGAGAATTATCAAATAAATTCACCGACCATGTCCTCTGATCACCAATCAGAGGACGTATTACATGCCATGACAGGTCAGCATGTTAGGGGTTAAGACTTTATATCGTACAAGTGGCTAAAAACAAGAGAAGTGGAAGGTGACTGCGTACTAGATTATTGAACATAGATCGAACCTCATTGCTGTTAAAAGAAACTCTAGTGAATTAATGATTCAGACGTTTGTACTTATATGGGCTTACCCTATTTACACCAAATTTTTCACTTGAACATAAATGAGAAACCACTGCTATAGTATGGTTATTGAAACATAAATAACACTAACATACAAGTCTACTGATGTTTTTATTTCTCACTTGTTTGCCTTGGTTTTGTTAATTTAAAACGATACACAAAAGCTTCAATGCCATTCAGAGACTGAAACTATCATTAACATTTTCTTGTGCTTTGACAAATCTTCTTAAACTTTCCACCATCACAGATGCGTCAGAAGTGGCTACTTCATTGTCAATGTCTGCATATTCGTCGAAACCAACTTCAGTGGAGATTTCTTGCCTGCGCTCGCTTATTACACACATTTCTGGTTCTTCTGTTAGGCCTACTGTACAATCTGCTATTGTTTGCTGATTCTTGAAACCAGCTTTATGGAAACAATTTGCAATTGTGTATGGTGTGACCAAATTCCATGCTTTGTTCAGCATTCGATTAGCGTCGAGGAGATCAATATTTTTGTTCATTATTCTCAAGAATTTTAAGAACTACCTGCCGTCGATAAAAATGCTTAAGATTTTGTATCACTCCCTGACCAATACCACTGAGGTCATGTTAGGTGGAAAGTAGACTACCTTGATGCATTTGAGTTCAGGAATTAGGTTGTGCAGTTGTCGATGAACAAAACAATTTTCTTATTGGCCCTGTAAAATTGTCTGCAGTCACAAGCCAATTTTGAAACATTTCGGCAGTCATCCATGCTTTTCTGTTAGCCTCTTAACTGGAATACATTTCACTGACTTAAAACATCTTGGTTTCATTGATTTTCCTATCATCAGCATTGGTAATTTCTCTGAGCCATCTATGTTGGTGCCAGCCAATACTGTCACTCTCCTTATTGTTTTTCCCACCACTACATTTCTCGCCTTTAAATGCGAGTGTTTTGTTTGGCATACATTTGAAGAATAGGCCTGTTTCATCCATGTTAAAAATGTCTTTCAGTTCATATCCACTAATCACTTTAGTCAATCCATCAAACCACTCATTCGCCATCTCATTGACTGCTGCACTTTTACTGCACACATTTTTAAAAGAAATGCCATTTCTTTCTTTAAATCCTGTGCACCATCCAGAACTTGCTTTAAAATTTTGAATACCTATTTTTCCTGCAAATTCGTCTGCCTTGGCACACAAAAGTGGACCACTTATCAGAATTTTATGGTCACGTGATTGTTTGAACCACTTTAAAACACATTCTTCAATTTGAGGAAATTTGCCAACTCTGATGCGTTTCCTCTTCCCTCTGCATTGTTGATTCCAGCTCTCCATGATTTTTTCTTTGTTCTTTATGTACATGACAACATATTGGGCTTATGGCATTGAATTTTTCAGTTTCTGATTTAACCTCTTAAACATATTGGGCTGTATTCCATACTCTTTGGCAATTAGCATTTTCTTTTTAACTCCTTTCTCTACCTCTCTAAGCACTTCAACTTTCACTTTCTCTATTGGTAAGTAGGGGAAGTATTGTATTCCATCCAAAAATTCGATGTCAAGATTTTACCGGAAATATGTTTTGAGACCCCCTGAATCCAAAAGAAGCATTTTTAGAAAAAGGTCCGTGTGTGTGTGTGTGTGTGTGTGTGTGTTGTGTGTTGTGTGTTGTGTGTTGTGTGTCTGTGTGTGTTGTGTGTCTGTGTGTGTTGTGTGTGTGTGTTGTGTGTCTGTGTGTGTGTTGTGTGTCTGTGTGTGTGTTGTGTGTCTGTGTGTGTGTTGTGTGTCTGTGTGTGTGTTGTGTGTCTGTGTGTGTTGTGTGTCTGTGTGTGTGTGTGTTGTGTGTCTGTGTGTGTGTTGTGTGTCTGTGTGTGTGTGTGTTGTGTGTCTGTGTGTGTGTGTGTCTGTGTGTGTGTGTTGTGTGTCTGTGTGTGTGTTGTGTGTCTGTGTCTGTGTGTGTTGTGTGTCTGTGTCTGTGTGTGTGTTGTGTGTCTGTGTCTGTGTGTGTGTTGTGTGTCTGTGTGTGTGTTGTGTGTCTGTGTGTGTGTTGTGTGTCTGTGTCTGTGTGTGTGTTGTGTGTCTGTGTCTGTGTCTGTGTGTGTGTTGTGTGTTTGTGTCTGTGTGTGTGTTGTGTGTCTGTGTCTGTGTGTGTTGTGTGTCTGTGTCTGTGTGTGTGTTGTGTGTCTGTGTCTGTGTGTGTGTTGTGTGTCTGTGTGTGTGTTGTGTGTCTGTGTCTGTGTGTGTTGTGTGTCTGTGTCTGTGTGTGTGTTGTGTGTCTGTGTCTGTGTGTGTGTTGTGTGTCTGTGTCTGTGTGTGTGTTGTGTGTCTGTGTCTGTGTGTGTGTTGTGTGTCTGTGTCTGTGTGTGTTGTGTGTCTGTGTCTGTGTGTGTGTTGTGTGTCTGTGTCTGTGTGTGTGTTGTGTGTCTGTGTCTGTGTGTGTGTTGTGTGTCTGTGTCTGTGTGTGTGTTGTGTGTCTGTGTGTGTTGTGTGTCTGTGTCTGTGTGTGTTGTGTGTCTGTGTGTGTGTTGTGTGTCTGTGTCTGTGTGTGTGTTGTGTGTCTGTGTCTGTGTGTGTGTTGTGTGTCTGTGTCTGTGTGTCTGTGTCTCTGTGTCTGTGTGTCTGTGTCTCTGTGTCTGTGTTGTGTGTCTGTGTCTCTGTGTCTGTGTGTCTGTGTCTCTGTGTCTGTGTGTCTGTGTGTCTGTGTGTCTGTGTCTCTGTGTCTGTGTGTGTCAGTCTGTGTGTGTGTCAGTCTGTGGATAGCATAACTCAAAAAATGAAAAGTAGGTTAAAAACCAAAGTTGGTATTTAAGTTTAATTCCTTTCAAGGATACAACACAAAGATTTTGAAGAAAATAGCACCACCCTAAACTACCCTTCACACAGAAAATTTTTATTTTCTTGAGAATGGCTTAACGATTTTGATTAAAATGTCGTATGTTTGAGATATTTTTTATAATGAAATGTATATTTTGAATTTTCTGGCTATACCCCCGTAGTCGTATTTACTCTGGACAACTTTTGCATAATTGGTAAACTGTTAGAGATAGATCAAATCATACTATACAAAAAATGTAGATCTTGCTAAAATGCACAATTTATGTCCAAATAAATTTTCTTGTAGGGTGAACCATTTCGGAGATATTCCTTGTTATGTGTGTGAGTTTCGGAAAACTTAAAACCTTCGTGAAATGGAACATCATTGTTCATTTTTTTTATATATTAAGTGTGCAAAGAGAGCGGAATCTCAAAGCTTTAAAAGATTTGACTACCACACAAAGCCTACTGTATTCTAATATTCCCCTTATACCTTCAAGGAAATAAGCAATAAGATAATTTGTACAAATGTTTATCTTAACTAACATGAAGAAGATATAGGAATTAGAGTTTATAAGAATGGTTAGTACAAGAGTAGAAAAGTCATGAACAAAAGCATGCAGGCCTTCAAACCATCAGCATCCCTGCCACCAACCTTTTTAGCACTACCTGCTCATTCTTAGAAAGTACAGTATGTCCAAAAATGAACGTCACAGGACATATATCAACATTAGTTCGAAATTTCTTAGAATATACGCACACAAATTTTCCGTTTCTGAAATTGTGGTTTCGAATTATCCAAATGTTAGCTTTGATATTTCGAATTAAGGGTATGTTCTTAACATTGTTTTAAATAGAAATTTCAGGGACAATTCTTTTGTTTGAATTACCCAACATTGAATTAACCAGTGGCTACTGTATATGCATTGTTACAGTACTGTAGCAAATCTTTTGAAACATTGTGGTTTCCTAAATTTGCTTATTACTTTGGCTACAGTTTGTCATTACCATCTGCATTTGTGCAAAACAAAACCGCCTTTGCTTGGCTGGCTCTGCACTTTGTTTTATCAGGGATTAATTGTAAGAGTAGTCAAGTTTCGTCAACATTATAAACTTCTCACTTTTCATTATATTTTAACTGTTTTGGTGCCGTAAGATTTATCCAGTGATGTACCCCCATGGACAAAAAAAATGAGTCCTGTCTGGATGCCAAATTCATCTAAGTTATACACTGCACATTGTCTTGATTTGAAGCTGAATAATCGTTGTGTCCTAGTTATTGGATCGCCATTTGAAGCTGAATAATCGTTGTGTCCTAGTTATTGGATCGCCATTTGAAGCTGAAGTCGTTGGTGACGTGGTGTTGCCCTTTGATGTGTTTCGCTCCGGCTAGTTCTGCAAGAGATCTCTTTATCTCGGGTTTGCGTAAGTGTAATGGACAACCCAAGAACAACTTTGCATATCATTTATTTCATTTTAAATATTTTCAGGAGCTATGCCGAAAATATTTGTATCTGTAGAGGAATCGCACTCACATCCGCGCAGCACGACCTGCCGTACTGGTCTCTGGTTGAGTAGTGACGCTTTCTAGCTTACCCACGCTAAGAAGACCGTTCTTCAATTTGAATGTCATGACGTCATCCAAGAAAGCCTCGTATCCAAAATGCTATTTCCTTTTCCCGCAATTTAGAAATGTCCCTTTCTATTATAACATGTTCTTTTATGAATTTCGAATATAGAATTACCTTTTTAGTATTAAACGATGTTTACTTTATATTTTATTAAATATATCGCGCGACTTTTAAGGTTAGTAGACTTGACTTTCGAACGTGTATTTAAACTATGTGGTATGACGTCATGACTCGCTAATTTCAAACCAATAATGTGTTTATCCTACAACTTTAACGACTATTATTTACTCATATCTTGCTCACCTTACAACACTTTCTGCTCTATTATCTATTTATGTTATTACTTAACACTTATCGCAAATCTCACATCCGGCAATTAAATTAAAACATGTCTTTTTCAAAAGCCCATTCGATTGGAAATCTAAATTTCGGTATCAAATGCCCCCATTTATATTATTTTATTATTTCATAATAAAATAATGTAAATGTCTTGCCCGAAAGAAAAATAAAAAATTACTCCTGTATTTTGAATAATCGGCAACACTCCCATTATATACAATTTTCAATTACACTGTTTTTGAAATTGGTGATTAACATATTTTCTCATTAATCTTTTTAACATGACAAACAATTGTACACTTGACTAAACATTAATCCTTAAATACTAATTACAATATGTTATGGTTTCTTCTGTGAAGCTTTTATATAAAGGTTAAATTTCAAGAGTCTTTCTTTATACTTCCTTCTTTTAGTTCATGTTTGCTCACTTCGCTCTCACTATCACTTGCACTGTGATTTTTTTACTTTTGTTATTGTAACACATATCTGTACTATATCCTTTAAGCACTAAAATGTACATATATTTATATAAATCCATTACACTCTTCAGACAAGTTCTTTCTTTGTCTTGCTGTGATAACTATCTATACATCTAAATATTTTAACAAATGTTTACAAAGTAAATATTCTGTTTTCTCTCTATGCGGAGATGAACAATTTAACAATCTTTCTGAAGCTGTTATTGTGAGCTTTATACAATATATTTTTAAGCTCTTTGTAGTAGATAGCAATTCACATTCTGCATTTTTCATGAATATGTAAGTACCTGACCAATATATGATTTTCAAGTAAGCTAACATTTACATTTTATCTCAAAGCTGATTGGGCGCCAATAGACAAATGACACTTCCAATTTTTCTTTTACATTAAATCAAGGTTCCAAGGCACCACACGGTTTCTTGTATGGTCGAAGGAGTTGTTTATGCCATCTTCCCAGACATTTTTCATTTTTAACATCTTTTAATTCATAAGTATGATAACCAAATTTTGATATAATTTCTGCAGGACCTTTATATAACAATTCCATCCTTTTGTTCCTACCTCGCAATGCACTTGATAACTTATGGTCTTTAACTAGTACCCAATCGCCTATCTTAGGTTCCCATTTATGTTTTCTACTCTTTTTCTTTAATTTTCGCTTCTCTGCCTTTTTCTTGATTCGTTCAAAAGCAATTTTCGCTCTTTCTTCTTCACTTAACTGAATGTCATTAATTTTCAGTGTTTTTGGTACCCCGATCAATATTGGTTCTGGTTCAATTCCTAACATTAATTTTATTGGTGCAAACCCAGTAGTTACATTAATGGTGTGATTGATAATCTTTTCTATCAATGGACAATATTTCACCCAATCCTTGTGATTATGATGTGTAAGTACACGTAAATAAATTCCTACATCTCGGAAGACACATTCTGTTGGATTCCTTGATGGAAAGTATGAGGAACAATAATATAACTTTCTCGCATCTAATGTCACCCTAATCTTTCCATTGGCCTTATTTACAATACATAGGGGATTCACAAATTCTGAATTCGAAATTTCAATAACCTCATCTTCTAACATTGACTTTATAACTGCATCTACCTCTTCTCTTATTGTACTAGGGATAGCTCTCGCTTTATGTGTAAAAGGTTTTATGGGTATCATCTCAAACGAATGAGTATAAATATTACATTTACCAGGTTTCTCAGAGAATACTTCTTTATTTCGGATTAATATTTCAAACAGTTTATCCCTCTGTTGTTCATTTAGTTGATCAGCCTGAGTTACTTTTTCCCTCAACAATTCTTCTAAGTCTTCACTACTCTCCCTATCATAGTACCTAGTTGCATCAGAAAATCTCAAATTGTCTATGAAATCATTTTTATCCCATTCTACATTTTCTTTATTATCGACACTGTACTCTTTGACATTTACTTCAGTTAATTCCATAGCTCCTACTTTAACATATTCTACAAAGAATGTATCCCCTTGGATTTCTTCTTCCTCTTTTTCTCTTACAATAGTTTCTGAACTACTATCTTCCACAAAAGGCACTATAATGGTCTCATCTTCAACTTTCATTTCTAGAATCATGTTTTTAAAATTCACCACAGCTTCCCAGGCATAAAGACAATCACAACCTATTATAATATCTGTCACAAGTCTTCCTACAATCAGAAATAAAATTCCAAGTATTCTCCCATTTATTTCAATATTTATCATTGCTTGAAATTTTACTCTCTCTTTTCGTTTTCCCACAGCTAGCGAGCAATATATCCCATTAACTGGTAAAGACATTACTTTAAAACCACTACTTTGTAAATTATCATAAAAATTTTGTGAGCATACTGTGCTATTTGATCCCGTATCTATAATTGCATTGTATTGTTTTCCATTTACTCCAATTTTGATTTTAGGTGGATCTCCTACTTTTTCGTTTTCGTCAATTCTATTTTTCCATTCTCTTTTCTTTTGTATCATCATTTGCCTTCCAGGACTATTTATTTCCGAGTACTTATCACAATCATTACTAGGATACCCAGTTCTCACTGAAGGCGCGTTTGACCGGGTCTGGCGTTTCCCTGATTTTTAGGTATTGCTCCTGTACTATTTCCCGAATTGTTACTTCTGTTTTCCTGCATTAAATCGGGGTTACTTCCTACCATGTTTTTGACCGTGTTAATGGCCTCAACCATTTCAGCGTTTTCGGGGGAATCTCGTCCATTAGAATACCTTTCTCCCTGTCTTGGTGACCTCGGTCTAAACTCATTATCTCTGTTTGTCCAATACCCATCATTTGAATTTCTACTACGTCCAAAATAACGTCCCCGTCTACCTCGATCAAATCTATTTGTATTCATATAATTCACCCTTATATTTCTTCCCCTTTGATTACCATTTCTATTTTGGTGACGCCCTTCCTGGTTATATCTACCTTGATTTTCCCACCGGAATGATTCCATCCTTGGTACTGGTCCTTTATATCTTTCCCTAATCTCACTTCTATTTCCATAATACTGTGCCCCTTGCCCGAAAGAATTGACAGTTTCTT
Organism: Tenodera sinensis; assembly: GCA_030765045.1. NCBI lineage: Eukaryota > Metazoa > Arthropoda > Insecta > Mantodea > Mantidae > Tenodera > Tenodera sinensis. Next base: position 136,485,421 of record CM060967.1, on the reverse strand, counting down.
TTCCTTCATATTTATTTCCAAATGCGTGTTTTGGCTTATTGACTTCTAAGGCTGATAATAATTCGATCATAGCTGCAATGCTATCGGGTCGGGCTATGATTAGGTAGTGTTGAAGTGTTTCCGGAAAATGTGGAGTAACTATATTTATTAGATCTTTTTCATCTAAGGGAGGGTCCAACATCTTCGATTTTCTCGCTATTCTCATAAAATAGTTGACCATCGATTCCTCCGATCTAGGATTAAACTTTCCATTGCTTAATTCAACTCTAATATTAGCCTGCCTACTAGCTCCCCAATATCTGGTTAAAAAGATGTTCCTAAAGGTCCTGTAATCATTATTGTTACCCATAGAAAGGCCTAGCCAATTAGCAGCATTACCCTTTAGACATTTTCTTACTATCACCATCTTGTACTCCTCTGGTATACGTTTCACCGTGAAGTACTCTTGTAACCCTTCTAAAAAGGCTTTAGGATCATCTGAATCTTCATTCTCAAAAACTGGAGGTGTCATTTCATTTAAGACATGGTTAGGCCAGTGTAAATTTGAATTGTCACCTGTCCCTGAACTATTTCTGAGATCAGAATGGGAATTACTGTTACCTCTATTTTGCATCGAAATGTCAGCTGATACACCTGGTATTGCCTCGTTTCTTGCAACTTCATTACTAAGATTGTTGTGATTACATGCATTTTCATTTAATTTCAAATTTTCTAAGGCCTCTTTTACCTGAGTAATTTCTGTTACTACCCCTTTTATTTGGTCTGTAACATCCTCCAAATTTCTAGCCTGCCTTTCACTTTCTACATCAGATCTTTCTATTCTAACTTTACACCCCTGTAGCTCTTCTCTAATTTCTTCCCTGTCTTTATCTAACCTTTGTACTACCTCTTCCCTTTGTTTGTCTAATCTATATGTTACTATTTCCCTTTCTTTATCTAATTTTTCACTCACTTGTTGACCTAATTTCTTTTCAGAATTCTTTACTTCTTGCCGTATTATCTCTAATTCTCCCTTAACCTGTTCTCTATTTTCTTTTACTTCACTACTGACTTTATTAATTTCCTCCCTAACTTCTTCCCTAAAGGTTTCTAAAGCTCTCTTCTGATTTTCCAATTGCATTCCCAATTCCTGTTGTCCCTTCTCTAATTTCTGTCCTAACTCTGTTCTTAATTCTTTACTAGTTTCATCTATCTTTTGACTTAACTCTGTACTCATCTTTTTCATTATCTTTTGAAACATATTCTCTATTTCTGACATAATTGCTGGCCTTTCTGAATTACTATTAAACATTTCTGAACTACCTCTAGGTGTTTCTCTAACGTTCTGATCTTCTACTTCTTGGCATATTCTGCTACCAATTACATTCTGATTAAATTCTTCCATCCTACTTACACTTTTCTCAATTTCCGGACTCTCAAAACCTAGAAAATCAGTATCACTGTCTTCCATTTCTAAGCTATTTACATGTGTTTTTTTCTACTCACCAAAATTTTCAATATTTTCACTATTTCACTTTAACTGCACTTAAACTTGTTCACTACACGTTTCACAGATGTTCACACGCTGGGCACCTTCTTGTCTGCTGGCTCGATGCTGGCCTGGTCGTCTTGGGGGGTTGGTCCATTCTTTCGACGCCACACGTTGGGATGCCAATTTGAAGCTGAATAATCGTTGTGTCCTAGTTATTGGATCGCCATTTGAAGCTGAATAATCGTTGTGTCCTAGTTATTGGATCGCCATTTGAAGCTGAAGTCGTTGGTGACGTGGTGTTGCCCTTTGATGTGTTTCGCTCCGGCTAGTTCTGCAAGAGATCTCTTTATCTCGGGTTTGCGTAAGTGTAATGGACAACCCAAGAACAACTTTGCATATCATTTATTTCATTTTAAATATTTTCAGGAGCTATGCCGAAAATATTTGTATCTGTAGAGGAATCGCACTCACATCCGCGCAGCACGACCTGCCGTACTGGTCTCTGGTTGAGTAGTGACGCTTTCTAGCTTACCCACGCTAAGAAGACCGTTCTTCAATTTGAATGTCATGACGTCATCCAAGAAAGCCTCGTATCCAAAATGCTATTTCCTTTTCCCGCAATTTAGAAATGTCCCTTTCTATTATAACATGTTCTTTTATGAATTTCGAATATAGAATTACCTTTTTAGTATTAAACGATGTTTACTTTATATTTTATTAAATATATCGCGCGACTTTTAAGGTTAGTAGACTTGACTTTCGAACGTGTATTTAAACTATGTGGTATGACGTCATGACTCGCTAATTTCAAACCAATAATGTGTTTATCCTACAACTTTAACGACTATTATTTACTCATATCTTGCTCACCTTACAACACTTTCTGCTCTATTATCTATTTATGTTATTACTTAACACTTATCGCAAATCTCACATCCGGCAATTAAATTAAAACGTGTCTTTTTCAAAAGCCCATTCGATTGGAAATCTAAATTTCGGTATCAGATTGGTCGTATGGGTTAGTAATATTAAGATTTGGAACTTATGACAACCTGTTACTGCCACTACATAACTGTATCACATATGGTGTAAACAAGGCAGTATGCCATGTATGATTTTGACAAATTTTGCATCTAGACATGACTCATTTTTTTGTTGACGGGTGTTTAGTGGCTTCACATCACCACTTTCATCCTATATCATCCTATTGCAAATTTCATTTTGTGTACAGCTGGCTTCCAGTGTTTTCTGAGTCACATGTTCCTAGCCACGGGGGGAAGTCAGGATGGCTTATTTATTAGTTATGCCAGGTGGTCTCAAAGATCGACTTGCCAGCTCATAGCTGTCTACAAGAGTGAGGGGCGTAATGTGTTTGTAAGTCCAAAGAGAATTTCATTCCAACATTTCTCTTACACTCGATCATAAGAAAGTAATCTCATGTAACGAAAACAACATTAAAGTTATAAATCCAGAACGAACTCACAGCAAGGATGGAAACTAAATATTCAACATCAGAGGCATAATATCACTCTATAATTAAATTAAATTTAAAACGTTCAAATAGTTTTAATATACCACATTTTTTATTATTTTTTTATTTCTTTTGAGCTATCCATGGAGACATGTATGTGTGCTGTAAAATTTGCAAATTGATTTTATTCAGCAAACATGAAATTATGTTTGAGAGGTAGAACTGAAACTTAAAAATTCAATGCCACAACTGGGATTTGAACCACAGACCTTCCGCTTACCGGGTGGCTGCTCTACCACTGAGCTAAAGTTCTACCTCTCAAACTTTGCCCACACACGGCTTGTGTGTTTAAAAACACCAACAGTAAGTTTGTTGGCATAAATAAATAATAATTACCATGAAATTATGTATCTGACCTGAAATGTCACATCAAAGTTTAAAACATTGAATGGCTGTCTGTCAGAAATAGCAGGAAAACAGAACTTCAAAGGAAAATGAGTTAAGCATAACACAAGAAATAGAACTATTGCAAATTGCAAAATAGCATGTTTAAAAAAACTGTATAGGTTACAAAGTAGCTTCTCCCTCTCAGTTTTTTTCCTATCACCCTTTAAATCTGAACTATTATTATTATTATTATTATTATTATTATTATTATTATTATTATTATTATTATTATTATTATTATTATTATTATTATTATTATTATTATTATTATTATTATTATTATTATTATTATTATTATTATTAGTATTATTATTAGTATTATTATTATTATTATTATTATTATTATTATTATTATTGTTATTATTATTGTTATTATTATATTATTATTGTTGTTGTTGTTACTGTTATTATGTAATCGCGTGGTGACACTTTTTTTTGCACCCAGGGCTACATTTTTTTAAATTATCTGTATTTATTCTTCTTTTGAGGCACTGTTGGTATTTTCAGTGTGTTCATCTTTGTTATGTTGGCCATGCCCTCTCCCTCCATAGCAGATGACAGCATTCAGTGAACCATGTGGGGCCACTATGCTACAGGATAACCTCCTCATTGTTGCTATGTTTGTCTAACAATTGTTGTTGAGCCTTTATGTGTGAGTTGCCCATTTCCACTTTGCTACTTGTTAATCAGCTGCATCCTTCCATCATTAAAAGTTCATAATACACCAATGTAATATAGAAATAGCACTATTACTGTACTCTGACAGATGTCAATTTATTTTTCAGTTTTTTAAATTTAGAGGGTTTGTTAGCTTTTACTGCTGTTTGTTTTTGTAAATATTTTCTAACGCCTGAGGCATATAGAAATGAAATGATATGAACCTGTGACCTACATTTGTCTTTTTAAATTTAGGAAAATCCCGGAAACCAACCCCTCATATGCAAATCATTCCTACTGAGATTTGAACTTACGTCACCTGTGTTACACCATGAAGGTGGATATAGTCACTAGATATTTCTTCTGTTCTTTTTAAGCTTTTAAGTGTTTTATTTGTTCTGTTCGTGTTTTCAAAACAAAATATGATTCTTTCAATGAAATTTTGGACTCAAAATAAACCAAACTGTTATCTGCAGCAGCAACAGGAAACTTAAATTGGAGTTTTTTAACTGAGGTAGGCACACGTTTGTTTGAAGAGTTATAGATTTAGAAACTGCAATTGATATTTTCTCCAAGTGAAGAAAATCTACAACTTGAAACTGCCATGTTACATGTGAGACAGAATATTAGAAGGCCCCAAAAGAAAATTGTTTATGTGAATATTTGTTAAAAGTGTAATTTGTTTTTTGACGTTGGTATGAGTTGGTCAAATGACGAAAACGTGTTGCAAATGTTCATTGTTACGAACAACTAAGTTAGTTTAAAGACGTCATAAATATTTCCATATTTGATTTTAATATATATGTATAAATATTAGAATTATATGTGTTCCATAATAAAAGTAAGGGAGGATGGTTAGGGATCGCTTCCCTAACAAGAAAGAACTATTTGATGGACGCATACGCGGATGTATACGAAAAAGGCGGTGTCACGTGAGGACGCCATAATCTTCCCATTAGCGTGTGTGTAATCAAGGCATAAGGACGTATTGGTGTAACGTGTGAACATAGAACTTTCACCAGACTTTCATCAAGCATTAGTTCCACTAAATGAAAAAGTGGAAAGGTTTTAAATCATTTAGAACGGTGCTAAGAGGAATTATTTAATGTAAAATATCGAAAAAGTGTTAATAAAATAATACACTGTGGTGAAGAAACATCGTGTGAGTTTTCATTCCGTTACCACGCCCTGAGATCATAAAGATCTCAATAGCTGAAAGACACAACGAAGCTTAATTACAAAAACTGCACCAAATGGCTTGCCCAATGTGGAACACGAATTTTGGATGGAATGGAAATTACGGGAAATGAACTTACGCGAAATACCAAGTGACGCCATATCTTCGCGCCAAAAAGAAGACGCCATTAGACGATCGTTTAAAATTGAATACCATATCAAAACACCGATGAACGGATACTCAACGCGGGAAAACAACAGAGAGAGTCTAGCGAAGCCAACTGCCCAGGAGACGCACGTAACTGGACAAATCAACGAAAAAAAAGTAGGACCAAAAATTTTTATTTTTACATCCAGTTTATTTTATTTTTATGTTACTGCAAAGCGACAAAATAGTGGGACTTTTAAGCCAAAGTGAACTGAATAAAGAAACTAAAATGTCGCAAAAAGAGAGAGATCTAGTAACAGGAGTAGGTGAAGGGGCAGATAGGCCTAGTTATCAAATAGAACCAGAAAGCGAGGAACTGGTAGCAATAGGAAAAGACCAAAGGTTATTAATGATCATGTTTGAAAGACTAGAACAAAGTTTAGGTCGGAAAATGGAGGGAGTGCGACAGGACATGGAACAAAGTTTACGTCCGAGTATAGAACAAAAACTAGAACAAAATAAAAAAGAAATAGGTCAGAAAATGGAACAGAATAGGGCAGAATTAAAACAGGATAGAACAAAGTTTAGGTCAGAGTATAGGCCAGAAATTAGAACAGAATAAGGAAGAGATAGGTCAGAAAATGGAGGAAGTGAGAAAGGACTTAGAACAGAAAATAGAATTAGGAAGACAGGAATGTAAAGAAAATATGAAAGTAGTGGAAACTAATTTAAAATTAGTACATAAAAACTTAAATGAGACAATGGAAGCCTTAGAAGCTAGGATAGAATTAATAGGAGATAGGAAGGGAAAAATGGAATCGGAAATGAGAGAAAATAAGATTGTATCAGAAGGAGAAATTGGTAGATGTAGAGATGAAATAACAGAATGTAATTCAAGTGTAGACTGTAAGATTACAAATGTAAAAGCAGAAATAACTGAGGAATTAAGGAAAGAGATTGAGGTAGTAAAGAAAGACATTATTAATGAAACTGTAGAACAAATTGTAATTCCTAAAATTAAGGCTATGACTGATGTAGTACATTCACAGCAGGATGCTATAAATGATATGAAACAAAGTCACTTAGAAATAAAGAATGATTTAAAATCAATTTGTGAAGAAATGAAAAAAGGAAAAGAAAGTTTGGCTAATGTAAATGATGTGAATGCACTACAAAGGCAAGATGATTTAGATGTAAGTAATGTACAAGATGAGAGTTATTTGAATAATGTACAAAATGTTGACTCACCATACAGAGAAAGAGGTTCACAATCAAACAATGACACAACACACAACACATGCCACACCAACAGCATACTACATGAAATCACACCACCTACATTTGACGAGGAGAAGGGAGACAATCCAAAACTCTTTGTTAAGGAGATGGAAGAGTATTTTAAAGTGAAAAGGATACCAAATGAGCTTAGGATGATGATAGACAAGAAAAGCTTAAAAAACAAGGCATTAGAATGGCTTAGGTTAACACTAGCTGGTCATGAATTGTGTAGTTCATTGTAGAAATCTATTCCTATCAAGGTATTGGGGCCCAGCTAAGCAAAACCAAACTAGGGTAGAGCTAGCGACAGGTAGATATGATCCAACCAAAGGGTTATCGCTAGTCGATTATTTTATGAAAGTAGCCAACAAAGGAAAGCTATTAGACCCTAACCTGTCGGAAGCAGAGTTAATTACCAGCATGATAAGACATTTCCCAGACAGAGTGAGAACAGGGTTAATTGTTGGGAGGCCAGTAGATTTTGCAGATATGATAGAATTACTGACAGCCTTCGAAACACAAAATGGTCGGCCTAATGAGCATAGACATAGGAACGGTCACCCATACTCACCCATCATAAACCGGAGCACAGCTACGAACAACCAGAATGAGGGAGAAGATAGAAATATTAGGAGCACCCATGACAGGGGGAGAGGGGCCCACCATTTCCCTCAACCACACAATCATGGCGAAAGGATGGAGAACACAAGACAGCGGTACCACGACACAATACCAAGGGGTGAATCGAGATACCAAACATATACATATGATCGTGGAAGACCAGGAGACTGTAAGCATCAAGTGAACCACATACGATTCTGTAGGGAATACTTAAACAGCCAAAGATAGTCATACAACAGGGGTTCACACCAAAGGGGCAGGGACCAATGGAACACCGGCAACATAAGACAACAAGAACAGGATGAAAATGTGCCAAATAGGCAGATGTTGCACAGAATACAGAAACAGCAACCACCGCTAACACTCAGGGAAATTACCACGACTAAGTTCGTCCCAACTGGCTGGATGACCAACAACCAAACCCTAAGCAATTGACAATTGACATTGACACCATGATGGCTACACAGAGAGAAAATGGAACTACTGTACACTGGACCACTGGTCATAACAAAACAGCTGGGTGACCATACGTATGAGCTACAGAATACAAATGGCAAGTTGGTAGGAAGACATCATAAAAATAAATTAAAACCATACAAAGAAAGGACCAACAAACATGTAAGACAGGAATAGTAGAGATGATGGAAAATAATAATTTTTAATGGGTTACTTATAGAAGATTATGTTCAGATTAAAAAAAAAAATACAACAAGAAAGAAAATCAACATAGTCATTGGCTATATTGACCACCAAGAGCATTGTCAACAAAGACAGATGAGGACACTGATTGTCATTTAAGAAGTGAATTATAGCGACAGAAAATAATGTGTTTTTGACATAAGGATGTCAGGGACAAAAATAAAAAGGAATCAATAGTGATGACAAAGATAAAATATTTTTGACACAAAGGTGTCGAGGGTGAATTGAGAAGAAAAATAATACAATTGCAGAATAATTGTAAGTATAGAAGTTTTCTCTTATAGAGATAAGAGATAAAGAGGTGACAATTAGTGAAGTAAGAAAAACCATAGTCAGAAAAGCAGTGCCCATGAATTAAGATGGATATAGCCAATGCTAAGCTTAAAGAAATGTTTAACTAAACAATAATGAATAAGAACCCAATTAAAAAATGGTACCATTAGTAACATCAGAGTTTAAGAACCGACTCAACAACCTGCCTATACATAATAAACTTACAAGACAAAGAAGGCAAAGAACTGAATAAAATATTGCCATAAATATGATCATAATCATTAGCTCAAGATTTGTATCCTGGTTTTCTCTCCTCATAACAAGGAACACAAGTCAAAAGCCACACAATAAACCATAATACACTTAAATTATATTTATGTCAATGTCAAATGTGAAATCTTAGGAATATGTGTTGTATAATAACTGAACATATGTTGTATAATAACTGGATATGTTGTATAATAACTGAATGTGTTGTACAATAACTGAATATGTATTGTGTAGTAACTGAATATGTGATGTATAATAACTGAATATGTATTGTGTAGTTACTGAATATGTGAAATTTATAAAGACATGCTGTGTCATGCCAAAACAAAAGACAAAAGCATACAGCGAAGAAGACTGTAAAGAAAAAAAAAGTGATTGTATCAAAGGAGTAGGGAGAAGTATTGTATTGTGTTTCAAGATTGTAAATATAGGTGATAACTTGAAAAACAAAACAAGGGGCATGTGAGACAGAATATTAGAAGGCCCCAAAAGAAAATTGTTTATGTGAATATTTGTTGAAAGTGTAATTTGTTTTTTGACGTTGGTATGAGTTGGTCAAATGACGAAAACGTGTTGCAAATGTTCATTGTTACGAACAACTAAGTTAGTTTAAAGATGTCATAAATATTTCCATATTCGATTTTAATATATATGTATAAATATTAGAATTATATGTGTTCCATAATAAAAGTAAGGGAGGATGGTTAGGGATCGCTTCCCTAACAAGAAAGAACTATTTGATGGACACATACGCGGATGTATACAAAAAAGGCGGTGTCACGTGAGGATGCCATAATCTTCCCATTAGCGTGTGTGTAATCAAGGCACAAGGACGTATTGGTGTAACGTGTGAACATAGAACTTTCACCAGACTTTCATCAAGCATTAGTTCCACTAAATGAAAAAGTGGAAAGGTTTTAAATCATTTAGAACGGTGCTAAGAGGAATTATTTAATGTAAAATATCGAAAAAGTGTTAATAAAATAATACATTGTGGTGAAGAAACATTGTGTGATTTTTCATTCCATCCGTTACCACGCCCTGAGATCACAAAGATCTCAATAGCTCAAAGACACAACGAAGCTTAATTACAAAAACTGCACCACATGTAAACTACATATTTGATAAAAAGGAGGTTTTCAGTCAAGATCTGGTTTCAGATTATTGAAATATTAAAGTGGACAGTAATCTTATAATTTCTTCATGCTTATGTATTAAGGCTGTTTTGATTTCTCAATGACATTCACATTACTTTTCGTACATTTTGCATGAAATTTTCAAATTTGGAATTTTACTGCTTGTGTGTATCAATACTAACATCTTGGATGATGGTGCTTTCATTTATGCATTTGTGTGTAATTATTAGTAGGCAATTGTATGTTACCTGAGAAATATAAGATAAGTATGCTTATAGAAATTTGCAATAACAAACACATGCTTCTCATATTTTTGGTGCCTGATTTCACTAATAGAATATTTTAACTTGTTTAGAATAAGCAGATCAAACTCAAAATTGAATATATTAAGGATAAACCAGATATGGATCTTCTGAAAATTGTTTAAATCTGAAAATGTTTAAGTTATTCATGCAAAAACGAACATGTGCATTTTTAACTGTGAATTTTAACTAAATATTTTCATTCTAGATTTAATTATAGAATCAAAGTGACTTATACACCAAAATTAATGTTTCCATTTTAACAGTTTGTTTTCATACTCAAATATAGACCAGATAAATTTTATGCCAATTCTGAAAATTCATATTTAGTGGACAAGTTTGCTTTTGTGTGTCACCCCCTCAATTATAAATACTTCATAAACACCATTCTTAAGAAACACTACCTTAAATATGGAAAAATTGAAGCTATTAACAGTGAAGCAACAAGATTCTAAAGTAAGAACAAATTAGAAACTAAAAACTTCACTTATCTTATTTTTTTGGTGAAGTTTTTAGTTTCTAATTTGTTCTTACTTTAGAAACACTACCTTATTTTATCAAATTCTTTATGTTTTCACTGACACTTGTTGCTTCCTTTAGAGTGTCAATCATGTTCAAACACCAATGAGAAAGTCATAGGACACAGTTATTTAAATATCAACCTATAGTCATAATAACGAAGTGCATGTATCCAAGTTCATATCCAGATGACAATACTTAGAAGAATGGTATATATATGGATGATTGATGTATAGGTACTGCAGCATAAGAGATTTGTTGATGAACTACAAGTGAAGATAAAAATACATTATGGTACATGGTTAAATAGATTATATTATAGTATGTGTACCATAATTATGATATAGCGCAAGGTTATTATAATCTTGATTTGCACCTTGGGCCTGCTCAAACTCTTAATGTGGTTAAAAATTTTAATGATCTTTGTTATTTATATGTTACAACATATTTGTAATAAAGCTAACTATTTCGGAGTATTAAAAGGAGGGCAGGGGGTAGTTAAAAGAGACATTAAGACTCATTTTATTCCTTGTCACAGTTTAGGTAGCTTCAATATGTTATCTAATTTAGAAGTAACCCTTTTTCCTGTGACGCTCCCACACAGGCTGGATAAATCATGATAATGCTGAAGAAAGGTGATACTCTTATTTAATGGAATACATTCTGAAAATGCCAGCTTAGAGTTTTCATTAATAATGTAACTTTTTGCTACAGGTTGAAATCTTATGTATGCCATTTAGATTGCGAGGGAGTTTAAATTTTTAGGTTCACAAAGTTTTTCAGAAGACCAAAAAAGTTGCAATTTTATAGTATGGAAATATTGGGAAGAAACTACAAAAACAATCAATGAAAATCTGAAGCTGGTAACAGTTAAGCAACACAGATCTTACATATAATAAATATCTAGAGACTAAGCTTCACTTATCTTAGTATTTTCTGCAAGTATTTGAAATTATACACATAATACATATGTATAATTTCAAGAACTTGCAGCAAATAGTAAGATAAGTGAAGCTTTTAGTCTCGAGATATTTATTATATTTAAGATACAAAAAATTAGCTTAATTTTGAATACTTGCAAAATTTATTCAGATGACTTCAAAACATAAACCAAATAAAAGTTTCTAATGGTCTGCCTTTAACATGCTAAATCAAATTATTTAGAACAGTGTTTTGTAAATTTAAAAACTTGTTGGCATCGTTTCCATATTATTTAGTCTTATTTAGCCAGTTTAAAGGGCTGGATACTCTTCTCTAAAAAACAGCTCATCATGGTTTTTTTACTTAATCTCAGTGTGATTTCTGCTACAGGCAGTATTTAAAATGTTTTAGCCTTTAGGTAGGGGTGTTATATATAATGTTTCATAGCAGTTAGTTCAGTCCTATGTCAAGAGTTAACAAACATACACCTGTATGCATATGGAAACAAACAAACAAAAGGTGCAGGTTTTGCGTTCAGGTAACCCTGCATGCTTTAGCAGTAGTCATGTAAGCAAAATAAAAAGTTAACATTTGATTTGGTTTTGTATTATTCTTTATGTACAGCTTTTCCCATTAATACAGTATTAACATTCACACTTCTGTTACAGAGCAACGGATAGAACAAGCAAAGAAGATCCAGCGAATTCAAGAATACAAAAAGAATGCGAGTCTCATTCCAATCCAGAGACTTCCAATACCAAGCAAAGGAGCAGCCATAACAGCACACAGAGAGCAGCAACCCCTTGTTGACTGGGAGACAGATGAGAGGTAAAAATCACTCTTCATAATTTCCTTAAAAAATTAGGAAATAATGAAGATCTGGTTTATTTTCCAGTGTATGTTATCATGCTTACCATCATGTTATCACGCCTGCCTCGATAGCGTGATGGTTAGCGTGTCTGCCTCACATTCAAGAGATCATGAGTTTGAATCTTGCTTAGGGTAAGTTATCCGGGTAAGGCTTTTTCTGAGGTTTTTCCTTATCTTGAGAAGACGAATGTCAGGTAACTTAAAGCTCCATGAACCTCGAGCTCATTTGAACATCATTTTACCCATTTCATTCATTCACCGTCCAATATGACGCAATGTTGGAGGACGTTAATAAAAAAAAAAAAAAATTCATGTTATCACTAAACCTGAGAAAGAATGAGCTATTCAAAATTTTGAAAATGGAAAGTTTTTAACCAGGTTCTAACCTTAACCCTTCCCGGGCGAAATGCCCATATATTCGTGATGCATGGTTACGCGTCAGCTTCGCACAAATTCTTTTTATACGTTCGCGTAAGCTATCGTAGCTGGCCTTTACTTCAGGTAAATGGTCAACAGATGTCAGATGAATTTAAGCGTGCGTCTGTGCTTAGGTTTGTGTTTTGTTAGTCACTACAGAATAATACGCCCTGAGCGGGTAATTTTCTGTGTTGTGTTTCATTATTTTGCTCGTTTTGGTTTGATTTGGAGCATGGTGCGTAAGAGACTGTATGGGGAGGATGAAGTAAGGGCTTGCATAGAATCTGTGCTCAATGAAACAGATGAAAGTGACTTTAGTGCGTGGGAAAATGATGAAAACTAAAGTCCTGCAAGTGTGCACAACAGTGACCTATGTAGCAGCAGGTGTTAGGAAAGAAACAATATATTTTTGTGAAACATGTGATCTGAAACCCTATTTACATCCCACTAACTGCTTTGGAGCATACCATACACAAAAGGACTTCAGTGTCACCCAGTAAGATGTCTAGGAACTGATCATGCACTCTGCCCTGTAGATATGGCAAAGTTTCAGTTGTTTTGGTACATATGCCACTTTTCATTTAAATAACTGTAGCCTCAAAAGAAAATACCTCTAATAAAAGCAATGTTATGACTTAATGAACATATATGTGCTTGGTTATACGTTTTCAACAATTTAGTGCACAAAATAGTATCATATGTGCCTTATTTTGAATAATATTCATGTTTTAAAATACTTGAGAAAACTAGGAAAATAATTACTCCAGGAAGGGTTAACATGTTTCTTGTACATGTGTATACAGAAGTTCAGGCTATGAATGCTGCGAACTAGAAGTAGCAGGTAGGGTAAGGGGATGGTGCGGATGAGAGGGGAATAGGCTGCATCATTACCAGGTTTAGCCATGGAAGTTTATGTTTCAGTTCTTCTTTTTTTTTTTTAAAATTTTCAACAGTTCTATTATCAAACGAAATGATTAAGCATACAAGCAGTTCTATATGTCACACTGGAAACAAATGCTTTGTTTACTTTTACCGTTTTCACTGAACTTTCAATTGGTTTTTGTCTGCTAAAGCACAACATGGCAACTGTATACGGAGCACATGATTGCCACATCTCTATTATGTTATGTTTTGGTTCTTGTACAGAACCGAATAGTTGGAGGTTGACAAAGTGTGTTAACTTGATGATTATTCTTTCACATTAGTGTGGTGTATTATTAGCAAAAAAGGAAGCAACGTCACCAGAGCGTTATAATATGAAAAGAGTTTGTAAAACCCACCACAATGTTGCAGCACTACATGCCTAAACACATGATGCAAAGCACATCGCTCACAGCCTGAATTTCTTATAGCAGCAGAAAAGGGGTATATGGGAGTACTGTAGTTTCAGTATTGTGATGGCAGTACAATAGAATTCTACTATTCTGAATTAATTGGGGGTGTGGTTTGTTTGAATTTGGAACTGCTCAGATTATCCAAAAAACAAAAATAAAAGTATAAAAATTCAGCTATAGGATTAGCAGCTACAAAGTAATGTAGCGTAGTGATGTGAGGTAGTGATAACATTGCGATTACCATGCACAACATGACAGTGTATTCAACATAACAACAATGTATTCTTCTAACCTGTGGACATAGTTGATGGCATGCAGTTTAGTTCCTTACGGCAAAAGAAGATTAGTGATTTTGCAAGTTAAGTGAAAATTACTGCTTCATAAACACGTGATAGTTAACGGTACAGTATCTAAGTAAATGTGAAAATGTTGTTTAACAGTGACTCAATGCATTATGTACAGGCACATTGTCTATAGTAAAGTTCAGCAAAAGATGTTTGTGCAATAAGCATTTTATTCGAATGTGTGTAGTTTCAATAATGAGTTTGTTAGTTCTGTAATTCCAGATCTGTGGGGTTCAAATTAGTGGGGTTCTACTATAGTTATTGTATGGTGCTATGTGAAAATGACTGCACTGATATTGTCTCCTGCCAACTGAAAACTTCTTATAGTGATCAGATTTCTGCACACTCAGAAGCATTCTCCATCACAAATCCACTGCCAATTGTGCCATGTGTGTCCACATGATGCTATGAACAACAGTATAGTAAGATAATGGTACAGGCAATTCTCGTAAAGCTGAAAAAATGTGCATGACGAAGAGCACAGTGGCCAGCCATCTCTGGTAATGCCAGAACTGCTGGAAAGTGGACAGCAAGCAACTTTGAAGATTTGGCACTTCGCAATTTTGGATTTCTATGGTCTCGCTCACTGGTGCATGAGATCATCACGTGGTGGCTTAGTTTTAGAAAAATGTGTTTAAGATGGGTACCAAAGCAGCTGACAGATGAACACAAAACCGAATTATGGCCACAGCATTAAAATTCTTCCAATTATACGTAGGGAAAGGAGTTGAGTTTCTTGAGTGTTTTCACTGGGTATGAGACATGGGTGTACAGGGCCACACCAGAAACAAAGCAACCATTTATGCATAGTGGTTCACCTGTGAAGACCAAATTCAAGCAGATTTAGCAGTCTCTAAAAAAGAAAAAAAAAGTGCATTGTCTTCTGGGATTGATGTGGTGTCTCCTGTATGAGTTTTTATTGTTATGGGGGACAGTAAATCCATTGTAGCTAGTGTAGACATTAACAGTGCATGACCGAAGGATATTCTTTAACATGGTAGATATGCTGTATTGTAAAATCTGAGGAAGACAATCAGAAGAAGAGACATGGAATGCTGTCAAGAGGCATTATGCCTTTGTAGACAATGCACAACCTCATATAGCACATGCTGCACGGGATCTGCTGTTTCATTTTGGATGGTAGATCTTTGACCGTCCACTCTACAATCCCGACTTCACACTAAGTGACTTCTATCTCTTCCGTCTCATGAAGCACTTTCTAGCAGGAAAATGCTGAGGTACAAACAGCAGTGACTTGGTGCTCCAGACGTTGACAGCAGGCTCCTGTGACATGGACATACAAGTGTCAGTGTACTGTAGGTGCCTCAATAATGGTGGTGACTGTTAAGAAGTATTCATTGAATTTCTGTAAATATTGCAATAAACATTTCTTATCTATTGACACTTTTTGTTATCTTCCTCAGCCATTGGAATTCAGTTTTTGAATGAACCTCGTAGAAACAAGCAAACAAAGAAAACTAACAATATTGAAGTAAATCTCTATCACTTGGTGCAATAGTTTTTTACTTAGGAGTGCAATGTGCAATGAGCGATGGGAACTCTTTATCTTAATTGCAGGTCATGGCCAGGGAATAAAGCATATATCTTGAGTTTTACAATTAAATTTATGAGTTTATTTTACTGCACACTTTTTATTGTTATAATTGTTATGTTGTTAATAAGTAATTGTTATAATTGTTATGTTGTTAAACATTTTTAAGCATTTACAACTAATTGACATGCCCAAAACCATATGATTTACTATTTTTCTGTAAGTTACTGAAAATGGCTTCCATTTCTCATGAATCCATTGGCCAAGTGCTGCTGCATAATTTTTATATAGAAGTATAGCAATACTGTTCAGCTTTTGTCTTCCTTAATACCTTTTCTTATTTTGTCAGAATTATCCCAATGATGTCATGTGCCGCGTATATTACACAATTTGATGCTCGCTTTGCTCATGCCACAAGTACATTAATTCATATTTCAAATCTCTCTCCGAACATGATATGATGCAAAACAATGATCAATTATGTAAACATGATTGAAATATTGAAACAAGGTGAACAATAATGTTAATTTCCACAAATTGATAACAGATTAAATAATAACAAACATTCAGTTAATAAAATCAGATGTCATGGAGGATTGTTTAGCTTAAAGATTCCTTTAAATACATATTTGCTTCACATTGAAAGTTCCTGTAGAGTTACGAATTTTGAAATGCCAGTAGTTGGCACATAGTTAAGTTCTCTAACTAACACAAATGGTAACTCAGAAAGATAACAGCAATAGCTACTTCTCCAGTCGTCAAGCAGCTGATATGGACAATTATTCCTGAAATGCATCTAACAAATAAAATTAGTGGATCTTGACAGAGTTTCAAAATCAACTTTGTAATATCTGACTAAGTATTGTTTATTGTATGTAAATTATCAATGGCCTCTTTGTAATAACAATTATGCTTTTTAACAGTGATGAAGACATAAACTTCTTTCCATTGTCAAGACTGAAGGATGGAAAACAAGAGTTGACAGATACATTTAGCATAGAAGACTTTGAAGTGTCGCCAGATGAGGATGACCTCAATCTGTTGCCACCAAAACCCATGTATCAGCAGTGTGCTTGCTGCATGATGCCTGTCGACTGGAAATGTATCATAATGTAAAGAGGAACTATAAACACATATAAGAGTATATATCCCTCATTTAGCTAATCTTGAATGATGGAGTATATTTCAGATGACATGCTTTAAAAGCTTGTGTCCCTGTTTTTTACTTTGTACTCTGTATCAATGTTCAGTACAGAGATTAAATAAGTGTCCATTGCAGTTCCTGTATGTATGACATGTAAAAATTACTTTTTATTATTTATGAAAGATAATGAGTATCTGTTTGCATAATAAATATGCTATACTGTTAACATTATTTTTGGGAGGTACAGAATACTGCAATTGCTTAAAAATCATCCAAGAGCTTCATATAGATATATCTGATGAAGCACCTATGTGTCAGCCGTAAGGCTTGCGTCTGCTACTTAACTAGGGGCCAGGAGACTGTTACTGACCAAATTAGATGTACTGTACATAGATGCAAAGAAATGCTCAGATGTAATATACAAAATTATTACTCACACACTTTATCTCAAGCTCTTAGGTGGAGTTGTTGATGACAGCAATAGGAATTTTCATTTCTTTTACACAATCTTACTTGAAATTATATTATAGAAGCCTGTGAGTTGTAGTTTTTGCAATTGTTTGTTCCACCTTAGTAGCTGAAGTAAAAGGCTGCACACATGGCTTTATAGGAGTGTGAATCCTGGATCTGCTTCAGGTATGTAGTACATTAGAGCCTCAGTTATCCAAGGTAAGAAGGACTGACAGTACTTTGAATAATTGAAAACTCTTATAACACAGACTACCAAAAATCGAGAGGAAAATGTGTGGTAAACTGGTGAAGTGAATGAAAACATGGTCAAATGTGTGAAAAAAGGCATCTGCTGTATTATCAAATGAAAAAATTATGTAAATGCAAATAAAAATAAAATAATAGAAAATAAAAAAGACAACATTACATACAATGTACATATTCCAGTTACAAAAAGGTTGTGGTGGACGAAGTGGCACTAGGGTGGGTTTCCTCCAGGTTCTTCAGTTTCCCCTGCCATCTCATTTCACCAGTGCTCCATCTTAAATCAATCAATCACTTTATTCACCATTTTAATCTTATACAAGATACTGACTTCGTCAAGCTTACAAGTATAAAAATTACAAATATTTAAAGTATAAAGTATTAAAATTTGGACAATAACACAATTAAAATTATAAGATAGAAAATACAATACATTCCATGCATCATCAGTGTCACCACCTGCGGTGCCATATGCAGTAAAAGGGGGCATTAAACAGTACAAAAAAATAAAAAAAGGTTATTTCTTCAAGAAGTTTATAAGTATTTTCTGTTTAATGGAACTCGCTCACTTGTTTGCCGCTGTTTCATGCTATTGTAGCACTAGAAGGTCTGTTGAAGTTATCTCTGACTGTTGCTCTAGGTCTAGCTCCTCGATGGTCTTTTCTATCGGTTTGCATTCTTCATTGCGGTTGATTTTCTCATTCTCCAGTTCATTGTCACTTTCACTTTTTAAGCCTCTACTATCATGTCACTTCCATCTGCATTGATCTGCATCATTTTCAGTGATTCCATTGTGTACTATTTCTATGTTTATGTTACATACTTTACACGGCACACTTTATAAAATGGGACCTCGGTTATCCTGGAACTCGGTTAATTGGGGCTCAGAAAACTGTGGCTCTACTGTACTTAAAATTACTGTTTGAGTTGGTTCAACACAAAAGTAATCCGGTATTATAATGCAAGAGAACAGCAACAGAGGTAATGCAATACAGTGAAATGCACTGGAGTTTGGACAATGATGTTCAGTTGTTACTTTGGCAAAGCATAGGCCTTCTTGACTCAGACTGTTCCTAGCTCAAGATAAAGTGAACAAGTAGTACACAGAGCTTGTTCATTGTATTCATTATGAGCTTGTATACATATGTTGAGTAAACTCAAAACCAACTGAACTACAACACAGATGTTTTGTTCAGGATTACTGCATGTCCAAGCAATTTGGTCCAGGATTTTCTTGTTAATGAGCTCTTTTTATTCAATAAAATGTATGCAACTGATGTACCCTTTGCAGTTGCCAAGCCTTTCTTTGTATCATTGTACTACATATAGAGCCAAAATATTCAGTCTTCCTTCTGCTTGTTTTGACAAATTGATACTGAAGTAGAGGAAGATGCAAGGCTTCTTTTACATATTACTAGCACAATTTTAATGTTTAGAAGCATGAATTTGCTGACAGAAAATAAAGAAGCACAGAAAGTTAGTTTCACATATTTGTATAGGGTTTTTTAGGAAAATGATATAATTCATCGGTCACCATATGAAACTAAAAGACAAAAATTTTGTTTTAACTTTGGTAGAAGTTTCTGTGTATTAACAAATGAAAAAAAGAAAGAAAAAAGCTATTTGATTAATTACATTTAACATTGAATGTATGGCTTTTATTGTCTGATGTAGTTTCCCTTGATGTGAATGTTAGTTTGACGGGACTGAGTGACATGAAATACAGAGAGAGAATTGTGAGTGTTTGGTAATGAATGTTTGCTACATCTTCATGAAGCTTATAGAGGATCCAGTGTTAACAAAAGAATACAGGTCTTGGGGGAATTATTAGATAGCTACACTCTTGCTGGCACTCATTGTAGGATTGAAAAGTGCTCAGTGCTCTGAAAGATTTTGTCCTAAAGTTATGATGAAGGTCCAGCATAAACAAAAATAGCAATATGCAGATACATAGCAGACTAATTGTTTTGCTATATGCGATACCAGAGGTTTGTATTGGTAGTATACCTCAACTGTTTTACGTATGTTTCTTGGTGGAAACAAAGAACAGTATAAGCAATTCTTCAACATTATGAGAGATAAAAAAATTATGTTAGCATAAGAAACTGAGGCATTCCCATGGGAAAATACCATTAAATGAGTATTATAATTGCTGTATTAAGAGGGACGGTGCATACAGAACTAAAAGCCTCTTAAGACTTTTCTTTCCTTAATGCTGGACACCTGTGTTTATATTATGATAAATTTTGTTATTGTTTACACTTTACATACAACTAATGGGTTCATACTAAAAATATATATATATATATAAAACATTGCGTTCTTTGTTTTATGAGTTGAAATGCTCAGAAGTTAACATATGGTCAACTGTACTGTCTATACCACCACATGTTAAAAATCTTAAGATTTTCAAAATGTTTAATCTCATCGAAATAAAGTCATGCTACTCAAAATGTAACAGTAGTCCATATACGAAAATAGTTTCATGTAAATATAACTGCTATCTATTCATTCTAAGGTTGATCCACGCGAAACTGAACCCAGGTGGCCAGTTCACAGTTGTAATGTATTCTTCCGCCATTCGCGCCAGAAATAGTGTCACAACCATGTGGTGAGTGCATGCGATATGTAACAGAAAGGATTCGATCCCTTATTCCGTCAATTTTAAGAGTGACTAACATGTAACTAGAGACGATAAGATTGGTAGTCACAACAAAATAAACGATGCACATGTTATAATTATTGCTTTTCTTTGCGAGTACTGTTTATACTGGTACTGGAAACACCGGTGAACTCAGAAGTTAATTTCGCTACTTCTTTGATGGGAAGAGTTGGATATTTCTCACACAACTTATAATACACGTTCAACACTATTGTTTTTTCACCACTAGTCAATAGTTTTCCAGCCTTATGCTTTGCATAAGTCAATGAATACGCAAGAGCAAATTCACCGCGGCCGTCCGCCATGATTCTAAATAGAAACTGCTGGCTGTAAACAATACTCAGATATCAGGTAATTCCACGAGTTGCATGTTGGAACTTGTAGTTCTGTTTATCAGTATACATCAGCGTTAATTAATCTCTTAGGTATTTGTGTAGAATATTACATCATTTAACGATAAATTCATTCTAAAACTCAGATTACTAGGATGGGACTACTTCCCTGCACGCATTGCTACCCTGTTGTACCGCGGTGCACTGGTCACATGGGTTTGTTTTGACGCGGACAAACCTAAGACTGAACCTAGTATAAGTAAATGCATCATAAGTGTACACCATCCAGATGCTTATGGGTGTTATAGTTGCTGATTTCTTTAATTTAGTGGAGTTGATCTCCAAGTCCCAAGATTGAGTTTGCATGAATAGCTGAGGTTCAGCTACGCACAGGCACTTACTTCGGTTCATGACAATCAATAATATATCGTAATAGATGATGTGTTGCTCTCACTTAAGCCAACATGCATTTGAGTAATAGTGAAAGGATAATTGTGTAAAGTGCAGAAGTTTCTTGAGGAATATTCAACACTTGTGATTAAAGACTGACTGAATTTACTGATATTTTGACTACAGGCATAGGCAGTATTTACTTTTAAGAAAATATAGAGAAGGAAAGTTTGGTAAAGAAAAGGCAAAAGTGTTTATGGTGTAATATAACAAATACTGAAAAATGCTGTAGGTATAATGCACAGTTTCTTCTTAAAAATCAGCTATTAACAATTGCTAAAGGCTGGTTTACAATCACTCGATAATGATGACAATAACAGAAACAGCAATGGGAATAGCATGAACGGTTTGGTTCACAACAGCCTGGTAACAGCAGCGGGAATAGATAGTGGATATTGTGCATTGGGATGTCATTTATTGCTTTTGACTAATGAAAAACTTCCTGCTTTCCAATTCAACCAACATAAAAGCAATTTACCAATGCCAAATTTCAATGAAGTAAAGATTTATATGCAAAGATATTGCGTATTTCCGATTCCAAGAGAACAGGAAGCATAAGTCCTGTTTCTGATTCTGAGAAATCAGCAAGCATCCTATCATGCATTAAAATTATTTGTTGTTCTTCATTTTTATATAAAATTCTTTATGGTTTGATTTTCCCAGAGTTGTGTCTAGCGAGTGCTCTCGTGGCCGTTTACATCATAGCTAGCTTGAATTTCTACCTTGAAGGAAGAAGCAGCAGCCTATAATATGCACTTAATGGATCTAATATTCCATGTCCGGTAATGGTAACACCAAAGTTGAATCTTGGCCAAGTCTTGCTTGTTTTTCTTGGGGCCCGCGAAGGCTTGCTGTTGGTTGTGAACACTCCCATTTGAACACATATATTTCAAGTCTCTTGTTCTGGTTACCATTACTCTTGTTGATGGTTGTAAGCCAGGCTTAAGGTGCTGCAGCTAGTAAATGATAGAGGGAAGGATCATTACATAAGATTAACATTTTGTGATGGTTAGAGCAAATTACACTCAAAATAAGTAATAAAATGAAAAACTGAAGCTATTAACAGTGAAGCAGTATAAATCAACAAATATATGAAGACCTGGGGGGAATAACGATGGTCACATTTCCATTGTTCCTAGATATTTGAGATGGTAAGTTTGAGACGCTTTATTACCTAATTAATACACATATGAAAACCATGCCAGCTGTGAAACAATGCATCCATGTTCTAACAATGTATTTACAATGTTTCATGTTTTTAACTTAAACAACAATGGAGAATAATCAACAATTATCAATTAGTGTGTGTACATAAGTGGGAATATAGATGAGTGTCCAATTCTTATTCCAGAACAGGGTTTATCATCACACTTAAAATATATCTTCTGAACTTCTGGAGTATAAGCACAATAATACTTCGACATACAAGAATGGAACATTATTTAAACAACTTGTATTGACTTGTGTTTTCATTCAGTATGTGGCACATTCTCATAGAACTTCTTTGATTGTTCTGTTGTAAGAAGCTTGGTCATTTCCTGCAAATGCAAAATTAATGCAAATTGTTTACACAACAATACTTAGAGGTGTCAGTAAAAATACTGTCAAGATTTAATTACCTTCAGATCTTTCCATTTTGATAAGGACATTGACAGGATCTCGGTGTAAACTGGCCCTGGCAGGGTGAATTTTCCCTTTTGCAGCCCAGACAAAGTCCTCGCCTTTGTAATGACGACAGTTCCCCAGGCAGCGTTATAGCTTCCAGATTTTAGTGATATAATTCGCGGCTGTTCTGTTTCCACCTTTATTTCCTTTAAAGGTCTTTAGGGCACAGCTAACTTCTTTTTGTAATACCCATTAGAAGAAAAGAATGATGTTCACGTTTTAAACATTGATTGACGACATTCAACAATTTGGAAGAGGCTTGGTTTTAGTCTGCTGTGGGTTATGACCTCATACCAGTCTTTAGGTATCTCCGTTACTGCAGTATGTGATATCAGCCCCATATTTTTGTCGCACTCCTATTTTCTTCATTCAGCCTATCAAAACACTTCAATCTAACACACTTACAGTCCTGTCCTATTTCATGTATGTATTCTCAGTATTTTTGTTCCATCATCCACTCAGCCATACTTTCGTTTCTTCTTTATACTTCCACTCAATTCGGGACTTTTATCTTGATCCATTTTCACAGAAACAGTGCACTTGGTTTTAGACTTACACGTCACTCATACTAAACTGCAGCACTAATAATGGAAAATCTGTTAATGTAAACCTGACAAGGTCACACTAAGAATAAATGAACAGAGATTCCAACTCAAGAGAAATTATTTTTCTTCCATAAGAAAAGAGCAGAATGGACTATCATCATTTTTCCTTTAAATACCAGGACTCTCATCGGTCTTCCGCAAAATATTTAACTGTGAATAACACCGGACCTTTAGCATTATTCACACAAATGAATATACACAAAGAGTTGCCTTACAAAATGACATCAATACCAAAAAATTGGACCTTCATCGTTATTCCGCCCAGATCTTCATATTATAAGCATATGAAGACAACGTAAATCTAAGATATTTGAAGCCTATTCCCTAAATATTTATAATATATTTGTTGATAAATAATACAGTTTGTCGCTTAACTACTTTTTTGACTTTTTTACCTACCACTCTCATAACTTCTGACGGGGTATATTTTTGTCACCTTAAATGTTATTCAGAAGAAGATTTCTGCCCATTTTGTGCTCCATGAACTTTAATATGTGCACATGAAATATGACATCATTTCTGGCATGAAAGCAGAACTATACATTGCAATTACAATATTTACATCAAGGTCAATCTGAAGGGAGAGAACCAAACAGGGTTTCTTGATGGGAGGGTACAAGTTGAAATATTACAGAAGTAACGACAGCTTTACTGGAAGGCCATATCTTAAACCCAATTTATGAATATTTGAATATTTATAAATACAGTAGAAGCCTGAAATAGTGTGGTTCGAAATACCATGGATTCAGATTTAACACGGGAAAGTGTGTCTTCCGAAAATATATGGTACTTTTTATTTATTTTTTATTTTGAGAGCTAAGTTTAACAGTTTTTCAAAGAGTGGTACTAGAATATACTTTTTGCTAGCATGAACCTTGGCTACTGCACTCTCTGCATTCCTATTGTTGACGTTGGCCACTGCATTGTTAAGAATCTCCCAAAGTAACGAGACATGCACATGGAAGAAGATATTCTGCATGTTTGCGAAGTGATAAGTACCATAAAGAAGATAATTCTGTGTATGGAGAAGTCAAATGAATAAAATAGCGTTTATCTCCATCTTGCTGCAATCAAACAATATGTGGAGAAAAATATGTGAATTATGCCACCAAACCAAACTTGCTGATTTCTATAAGACAATGCAAAATTAGGTTAGTGTAAAATGGGTACAGTGTAATTGTATGTACTATATAAATTAAGGTTGGTTGCAGGATTGGAATACACCCCTTGCATAACTGACATATAATTGCATTTAAAAGTGGTGTACTTTACTGTATATTACTTACTTCACAATATACTGTAGTTTATTATTGCACAAATGTTTCCCACCACCTCTGCAGGATCGCGTTTTGTCACTTCTGAGTAAAGATTTTGATATACTGCGGAATCATTATAACGTGGGGCTAAAGCACGTGCCCCAACAACCGTATTATTTCGGGATTCTACTGTAGTTTGTTTAAAATACAGAAAAAACATATATTATACCTCATATGTGAAAACATAACTGTCTTTCAATAAATGATTAGCCTCACTGTTAAAAGAACTTCCAATCTTTAATGAAATATCTTTTCTTGCTTGAAAAGTAAACTGAATAATCAGTGCCATTGTTGAAAACTTTCATCATTGTTCAAGTAGGAGAGACATTTTTACATTTTTAGGACAGACTGCAGACTTATGAATATAGGGGGCAATTTAAAATTAGAGAAAATATATAAGGAAGTTTAACTGGAAACCAAAAAGTAAAATTTTTGCTCTTTGCAACAAATCTATTGAAAGCCATAGAAATTGTTTTGTTTCTGAAAATAATAGATATACTTTTAAATATGTCAATTCAATTTTAAGTGGGTGCGCAATGTGCCCAGGATCAAGTGTAAGTACTTTTACAAATATCTTTGGGGTACTTGGATAATATGCAAAAGTACAGAGGTATTTTTAATTGCTAGGATCTGTGCGAGTGAGTAATGCAAATTGATGGTGGGGGTAACATCTGTTTCCTTCCTTGAAATAAAGAAGACACTGCTGATAATGCGAGTAGGCATGTGCTTAATGACATGCTATTCTCAATGTTTACTGCACGAAAATCTAAGAGATAATAACCTGACACCCCTATGGTCATATAAACACAAAAGTGAACTCGACCATAAACCACTGTGCAACAATCGGCCATTGGTGTAAAAAATACCTCTGTATATGTTTAGAAAATTGTGATAATGACAAGATAAAGTACTTAGAGCTAGCATATTTGTACTGTGCATGAAAGCTGGGTATATCCGACAACTCTGCCAAGGGCCTGTACTACATTGGGAAATAAATACATTTAAAATTATCCAACAGTTTACACATTTATATGAAAGTTGGATAGGAAATGTATGCTATGACTTCTTGATATTCACAATCTGAAAAAATATCCTCCACATTAGCTAATAAAAATTTGAACAGTGTTTGATGAGCAGAAATAGAGGTCAAAGCAAAACATAGATGGCTGTTGACTGCATTAATTTAGAAGAATATTAAATAAAACAAAGCATATATGGTATTGCTTTAACTTCAATGGAACCAAGTTGTTTCCATATAAGATGCTTTCTTGAAGAGATAAGTTAGCAAGTTTTAGGAGCAGTAAAGAATTGAATTGGGATTGGTTAAAATCTGTGGTGTCAGTGGAGGTTTAGCAGTCATTTAAAAATGTACATATCTGTTTATTTCAGTCAATACTGTCTTACATTTCATTCAATAGTATTAAATGCCATTATTCCTTTTATGTACAATTGGGTGGTAAATCATGTACTGCATCTAAGAATATAAATGATCCTAAAACAGACCCTTGAGGAACACCAAATGAAATAATTGACTCAGAAGAGAAAGCTGCATCAACTTGTTTTAAGTTTAATATGAGGGATGAAAAGAAATAAGTGGCAACACTGTTTTATCTCTGTGCAGGGATTTTTGTTTGAAGTGTGGTTGGCAACACATATTTGGTGGAGCTATACAATTTGGGTGGTGGCATTAGTGTAGATACTGCAGTGGTAGGAGTGGCGTGTTGAATGTAAGTCATCATGTCACACCGCCTTAAAGGGGATGTGTACCAAGTTCGAACAGTGTACATGGGTGAAGATCAAAGTGGCCTGTGGAAAAAAAAACACCAAGAAATGTCACTCTGGGCTATGTGAAACATGCAGCAGTGAGGCTATGCCATATCAGACTATGGTAATGTTTCCTAAGGACATTATAGTGTGCATCAGGAACCAGCCGGAGGTCGACATGGGGTCGAAAACAGCATTGCTGAATTGATTCAATCTTTGCTGCATGTGGACATCATCTGAAACATCGTCCTTGTCCAGCACTGCGGAGGAAATGACCCAACTTCTGAGATAGGGATTCATCCATTGTTTTGCAGGAAAATATCCGCTGTCACAATGCAGTAGCTATGTGGAACCAGTCTGCACGATGGGGTGGAAGGTTCTAAGCATCCAACCTATTCACCGGACATGAGTCCTTGACTTTCATCTGTTCCCTAAGGTGAAAGAACCACTGTGAGGGATGTTTCTGCACCAGAGAGGTCATATTTCGAGCTATAGGGCGCTTTCTTGGAGACATCAACAAAGAGTTCACTGCTTCTGGTATCCTGTGACTTCCCCATATCTGGCAACGGTTGCTTCTTGTGACAGGGGATTATGTTGAATCCTTGTAGAAGTGTACAATAAATAGTTCACAGAAGATTTATATGTTGCAACTAATTTCTTTCCAGCCCACATAAATAGGACTGAAAAATATTTATTTTGAATATCACATATACCTAAAATTTAAGTTGAGGTACCACTTACATATTCACCTTTTTAAAAAGTGAATAGAATGCTATGAATGCATTTTTCAATAGCAGCTATTGCGGATTTGTCTTTTCTAAATCATATTCATTTACTCAACAGACCATTGTATTTAAAATATAGATTTAACTGACCCACTGGTATTAACAAAATTGGTTTATAGCTGGCAGGCTCATCAGTTGATAATACAGGACATTGCAGATAGTAGTGCATCAAAATCCATTGATAGTACAGGAGAAAACATTTATCTTTCAGTTAGGTAAACTGCAGTTTATGTATTTAAGTTCTACTTGGTGGTTGTAGTACAGGTCCTGAATACTGCTTCACAAAAAGAACAACTTTGGAGATACCTTGTATGTCTCTAAGGGAGGCATAGAACTTGCAAGATATCAGTAGCAACCAACCAGAGCTACCTCTGAAAAATAAGATATAATTTTAATCACTGTCAAAATAATAAGATGTCAAAAGTTTGCTGAAGCCATCTCCAGTGAAGAGCTGCACAAAACAATGCAACATGTTACATGATTATGATAGAGTATAGATCAACAAGCACACAACAAACCTGAATTTAAAATAATTTCTCATTGGAGAAAACCATAACACCGAAAAACTATCATGCATAGATATGTTTATCCTTAAAATGTTAAAACAAGAAAAAAGAAACAACCTTAGGTGCTTAAAAGGAGCAATTTTAAAAATAGTATATCACAAGTTGTACAGAAGTAAAAATTGCTTTAAAATAACTGCTACTTTCCAGGAGAAAAGTTGTATAGTGAATATTATAGTTTATTTGTTGTTAGTTGATGCACCAGATGTAAAGTAAGAAGCTGACATAAAAGAATACAAAGAAGGGAAATGTTAGAAATATGTGCACATTAGAAGATTTCAGTTGAAAAACACCAAAGTTTTGACTGTACTTCATTCCTTGAACAAGTGAAAAGCACTATAGGGAACGGTTTGATGACTGAATCTAAACAAGAGTGTTAATAAACTTTTCACTCTTTTGTGATAAAGATATTTTGTAATGTGTTCTGAATAAAGTAATGTGCAGAATTGGTAATACATTTTAATTCATGAAGTTTGGTGGTAACAGTGTTACTCAGTTTATGTTGTAGTGATTTAAAATATTGCATATTGTGATCTCTGAGCATATTTGGTAAATTATTAAGCAGTGTTCTTATTAGTCAGATGCAATTTAGAATGAAACATTAATTATTCCTTTGTTGCCTTTAAATGTGTAAATGTTTTAAAATACAGGACTGTACTTTAATTATTCCATGAAAATGTGATATTTTTGTCAAGATGTATATTATTTTGAAAGACATTAATATATTATTTGAAATGTTTCCGCATTGCAATTTTTATTTTCAACACTCTTAGCTAATTGCAAATTTAAGAATACATTACCGGAATGGTGTTTATGTATTTATTTAATTTTAAAATTATGTCATTGGTGGTGTTATAACACCAGATTGCACTTGTGAAATACGGAGTGCACATTTTTGAAAAGCTGAAATTGCATACTTTGATACGTGAGGGAAAAATGCCTCACAAATGTGAAATTTGTAACAAGAGCATGTACTTTTAAAATTCATGTTTTTTCCTTCATGTTTTACAGTCTTTACAGAAATGTTTATTGTGGTAGAGTAGCACCTAAAGACTGTGCTTGTGTTATAAATACTTGAAGGTTGCCCCCTGAGGAGTCTCCTTGGCATTTCAGTGAATCATGGCAACTTACACTTCTCTTTATTATTATAGAAACAGTATTGATACATTAGAAGTTAGAAGTTTTAATACTTCAACAATTACGTTTCTTGTACTAAGATTCAGAAACTGAGAATACTACATTCTCAAACCATGGGCAACTCACTTCAAATACTCATCATCATTAGTAGGGCTCGGAAGTTCATGCTCCAAAAAACACTGAAATATGCATGCAAATATGCTCTTAAAAACTTGAAAATATGCCAAGAAATATGCACTATTTAATTAAAACAATTAATGTCTCTTGCAGTAGACAAGACGAATTACTATAAATAATAAATAAAGTTACCTTATTCCTTAGAGGTTGAAGCAGAAGTGGTCCTGCTGCTAGCATTCACTGCTAAATTGCAGTTCACAACCAACACTTCGCAAACATTTTCAACTGTAAAACATTGTCTGTTGCCTCGCAAAACACTTTTGTAACGTGAAAAACTTCTCTTTACATCACAAGATGTTATCAGGGCATATTTAAATGATGTTAACTGCTTCACAGAGAGAGTCAAGTCTCTTGGTGTGACAGATGGTTTTCTTTAGAGGATGTCTCAGATATCGCACATCTATTTATAACCAGAATTTTTTGAAATTACATAATTCACTTTCTCTTTCACTTTTTATCCTATGCTACCAGGAACCGAACTTAGATCACATATTGTTTTTTCAAAGACAGTAAGTGATTCATGCAAAGGAGATCCTACAGCTTCCGATGCCATTATGGCTGTTGGTAAAAAAGAAAAATGGGCTGATATGAAACTAAGATCCTCTTTTAACCCAGTGCCTGACAGAATATTTTCCACAGTTTCTATTGATGAAGCATCTTTCGAGTCCAATTAATTAACAACCTCTTCGACTATTTCTATGTGCTCAGCATAATATAAAACTGCATGGACCCATGTTCCCCATCGAGCTAACACTGGTGCAGGAGGAAGTCGGATACTAGATGCTGTTGATCTAAACAACTTAACTCTTTTAGGAGATTTAACAAATATTCTCTTTGTACTGCACACAAATCTATCTACCAATGGGAAAGAATCACTTATTGTCTCAGAAATGCGATGAAGAGCATGTGCCAAACAAGTTATATGAATTAAGTTAGGAAAAATACCTTCCAGAGTTTGTCCTGATTTTACCATATAAGGACCTGCATCAGTAACAAATATAAGTAACCGATCCTATTTGATTCCACAAGGCCACAGTAATTTCAAAGAGTCCATCACAAACTGGGTCACAGTCACATTGTCAGTGGCCGACAATTCGCACACATTAAGAAGATAAGGTGTAGTCTTTTGACCATAATTTAAAGCACCCACAATTATATTAGAAATAGAACAGCGCTCAGAATCAGGGGTAACAGGCAACCACACAAACTGATCCGCTAATTCATTTTGTATATTTGACAATACATTATTGTAACAATGTCCTACATAAGTCTTACACAGTGTACTTTCTTCAGGCACATGCTGTCGAGTGTACTTGGCAAGAAAGTTTTTAAATGTTGGATTATTAATTTTGAACAAGGGAATATCAGCTGCTAAAAATGTTTGGCACAAGTCATAGGAAAATTCAGTAACCCTGCTTCCTAAACACTCTACTAGCTGTTTTTGAACAGGTTCTTTGTTTGTGTGTTTATGTGCTGAACTATTTGAAATCTTTTCTCACTTCCTACATTTTTCTCTTCCGACCCCGATGCTATTAGGGTTCCTGAGGGCTAGAGAGTCTTTATTTTTCCAATCTCTCCATTTCTCTAATTTCTCTATAAAACCTTAACCCCTAACATCCTGACCTGTCATGGCATGTAATACATCCTCTGATTGGTAATCAGAGGATATGATCGGTGAATTTATTTTGATAACTCTCGCGGTCAGGTCGATGAGACCCGTAAACCAACGACAGGTGTGGTCCTCCAGACATTCTGGGGGTTGTGAGAGAGCGATGTGACCGCCAAAACATAAAAATATGCTGCTCTCTAAAAAGTGGTTGCATTTACTGCTAAGCCTCTTCAATATATTGGAGAGCAAGAGGATTAATGACTTCATTGTCAGAAATCCAGCATTAGCAAACAACAACATTTTTCTCACATGCTCCACAAAACAGTACCTTATTATCTGTAGATATTAAATCGAATACTCGTTCTGTAAATTAATTAATCTAGTACTCGAAGTTGGTTTTATTTTCGGCATTTGAACAGCTTTTTAATATTTTATATGGCTAATTTAATTTGGTGGAAACTAGTTCACAACACTGTTACGTTTGAAGACCACGACACAACTACTGGTGGGCAGACAAGCATTGATATAATTGTGCTGCTTGAAACGTTGACCGGCAATTTATCTTTGTTATGTAAACCTCTCAGATAACGAACTGATTATTCTCTGCGCACATACATATAATGAAAGGATGGAAACAAGAGATTCACTGCATGACAACATGACTCAGTATTAGTTCTCGTCACCTCGCGAGTTGCATCATCATGTGCAATACTACCAATGTGAAAAATATTATATAGATGGAAAAAAAATAAAAACATTACAAATAAATGAAATATACAATATAAGGGATATAATATTGAAATGTTCATCAGTTGTATCATCATATGCATTATTACCAATATGAAAAAAATTATCCAGCCGGAAAACAATAACAAAAAACCATAAAACTCATTAAAATATGCAATATAAGGGCTATAATATTGAAATATTATGCATTTATAAAAATCAGGAAAATATGCAGTTATATGCACCATAAAATCATGTCCAAATAACTGAAAATTCCATAATTTGTGCACATAATGTTGTTAGCTAATGCTGGATTTCTGACAATGAAGTCATTAATCCTCTTGCTCTCCAATATTTAATATATTGATAGAGCAATAGCAGTATAGTAACCGCTTTTTAGAGAGCACCATATTTTTATGTTTTGGCGGTCACATCGCTCTCTCACAATCCCCAGAATGTCTGGAGGACCACACCTGTCATTGGTTTATGGGTCTCATCGACCTGACCGGGAGAGTTAACAAAATAAATTCACCGACCATATCCTCTGATTACCAATCAGAGGATGTATTACATGCCATGACAGGTCAGCATGTTAGGGGTTAAGGTTTTATAGAGAAATTAGAGAAATGGAGAGGTTGGAAAAATAAAGACTCCCTAGCCCTCAGGAACCCTAATAGCATCGGGGTTGGAAGAGAACAAGAGATGACCAAGGTAAGGTCAGATAGAAAAGTTACAGCGAGGAGCAAAACACCAGTAAGTGGAAGTAATGTTCTGCTCAGCTTGGGCACCTTGTGATCGCCATTCACATATCCCCTAGATGGAGACCCCTGAGTAGGTGCACATAATGTAAAAGTACACATTTTAAACCCCTATGAAAAAACTTGCAAATGCATGAACTTCCTAGCCCTAATCATTAGCCTCTGTTTAATTTATTTGTCAACTTAACCGGTTTGTACCCTGAGATAAAGATCACATAGTTGACGTCAGGAGCAGCTGGCAGCAAAGACAAAGTCAAAGTCGAGGACATTGGAGATGACGCCAAAGCAAAATCCTCCTGTCAAGTGGCTTATATGGTATGTATATTCTGTGTTGCTTTGATAGCCGAAAGTTTTGTACAGTGGATTCAACTTATATGGGCAGTATTCTAATAATCACTAGGGCTCAGAATTTTATGGGTTGTCATATTTGTATCCTGGCTTATATTTGTGAACATTTGTGAACATAATGAATTAGGTTTTACTAGTCATATAAATGAATATTTGACCATATTTTAGTGTTAGGTGATATCTTGACCAAATATAAAGAGCATAATTTTAGTCATATTTTATAAAGTATTCCACACTTCACATATTTTTGTGAACATAATTTCATAACCTTTTCCCTTTCCCCCTCAGCCCATTGCAACATGTTGAGAGGCTTGGCTTGCTTGCCTCTGCAGCGTGGTGACAGCATGTCTACCTCACATCCAAGAGGTCATGAGTTCAAATCTCATTGAGGGTGAGTTATCGGATAAGATTTTTCTTTGTCCTGAGAAGATGAATGTTGGGTAACTTAAAGCTCTATGGACCTCGGGTTCACTTGAGCATCATATCACCCATTTCATTCATTCACTGTCTGATATGACATTACGTTGGAGGACGTTGATAACAAAAAACAAAAAAAAAACAAAAAAAAAAAAAAAAGGAAAGAAAAAGAAAAAAGGCTTGACTTGATTATGCAAACTATTATTGCATTAACTACAGTGAGATTGAGAAGATTTTTGATTACTTTGATGAAAGTGATTCATTTTCAATTAAAAATGTACAACAATTGTTTTCATTCACCATGACAGGAAACAGCCTACAGAAAATAAAATTTCTCTGCAATATTCAAGTTCATCACTCACCTTGAAACTTTGGGCATGATATTGTATTGTGCATTAAGCATTGTGAAGGAAACTGAAAGGGAGTTATTGAGTGTGCAGGATGAAATATCTGACAAGGCTAGGGATAAATTACATCGTGTTCTTCTAAGAAATCCTGCATATGCAGCATTAGTAACATTCTTCGTGGCAAAGAAGCAGAAGTGGATGAAAATGAACCATAACTTTCTGCTAATGATTTCCCTTGTTTCACGTTTGCCCTCATATCATGTGATATAGACAGAAGTTTCTCCAAGTGTAAGGCTCTACTTGCTGACAACCGAAGATCCTTCATGTTTGACCATCCGAAACTGCATGTTGTTTATCCAGTGCAATTCTGATAAAAATGAAGGTTAAGAGAAGTTATTTCACATGGTACCATTAGAAGTAAAGGCATTTTTTTGTCTTTTGTTTTAAGTTTTAGATCATATTTTGGTAATTTTTACAGCATAAATGCCTGCATATTTCAAGAGTTTTTAGGTCATAAAAATCTGAGCCCTAATAATCACTTAGGCAATCGAAATTCTTATAAATCGTTATGCACTGAATCTGCACTTTGATGCATCTTGTAATGAATGCGTAGTATAGCTGAGTGTTTTGAAACTTTGGTCTTAGTTTTCTCTCTTTCTCTCTCACTCTCAACCCCCGTCCCACCCATGTTATTTATGTATGTTTAATGGAATTAATGAAACATCACATTAATAGCTATGTCGATTAGTATAAGGATAGTTCATGTGCAGATGTCTTGGAGCTGACAACAAAAGTAATGACAATCTTGTAATCGTAGGCAATACATATATCTTAAACATTGCCCACACACGGCTTGTGTGTTTAAAAACACCAGCAGTAAGCTTGTTGGC
The DNA here is from genome assembly GCA_030765045.1 of Tenodera sinensis. NCBI lineage: Eukaryota > Metazoa > Arthropoda > Insecta > Mantodea > Mantidae > Tenodera > Tenodera sinensis. Next base: position 136,451,106 of record CM060967.1, on the reverse strand, counting down.
ATAAATAAATAATAATTACCTCTAAAGGTCACTTAAACCTAGGACATGAAAGACTTACATTTGTTAGTCGCCCTTGGGTATTTATCCCTGATGTGAGATTCTCTTGTGGTTAACTGGGAATCAGCTGGGGAATTTAATGTCATACTGGCAAGTTGGCCATGGTAGCTTAATGGTTAGAGCAGCCGCTCGATAAGCGGAAGATCCGTGGTTCAAATCCTGGCTATGGCATTGAATTTTTCAGTTTCTGACTCAACCCCTTAAACATTGCCCACACATAGCTTGTGTGTTTAAAAACACAAGCAGTAAGCTTGTTAGCATAAATAAATAATAATCAACTATTCATTAACCTCTTCAGCGATATGGACATGAAATCACGTCCATTTAAAACGACGGATGAGCGATATGGGCGTGTATACACGTCCTGTGCGTTTGTGCATTTAACCCTTATTTATCTCTTGTCTAACTCAACTTATTTTAATTTTCCCTTTATGAAACATTTAAGTAAAGTCTATATACTTTACTGGCTTACCTTTATATGTTCCTTGCGCAGTGATATGCCTCAAAATAGGGATAAACACCCAAGCGTACATCTCCACATTCACAAATTCCCTTCTTGCGGCACACGAAACACTTTCGAGATGGGCGGGACTTCTTTGCTGTTGGTGGTATCCTTTTAGGATAATGTTTTCCTTGAAGTCTGAGGGGTGCAGGGGTTCTGGATTTTCTACCTCCAACATGGTATTGCTCAATTAGGCTGCGAGCTATTGATAGTCGGAAGTCCAGGTAGGTCATTGTCCTGTGTGGGTTTAGAGCTCTCCAAATTACCAAACAGTTGTATATGGTTATATCCAGTTGGTGCAAAAATACCTTTTTATACCACTTCTCACTTCAGCTACAAGCAGGAAAGTATACGTGTGTATTTCAAGAAAGAAAGAAACGGAGTATACTAAGTTACAAAACACGCGTAAGCAAAAGTTGCAAACATGCTTTATTCTGATGACTCAAGAGACCACGCATACACTAGTGCTTTATGTCACATTATGCCTTGTTTTGCTGACAGAAGGCCCACACATACAATGGGTCGACTACTGTTTCTTTCAGAGAACTTATATTAGATGCGTTTTACAGAGCAAAGTTAACTTTTCACCACTGTGAAACAAAATAGTTCCATTTCAACGTTTTGTAAATGCAACTCAACTTTGCTGATGACGTACATGTATACTGCATATAACGAGTTTTATACCAGTTTTTGTTTCATTAAAATAACTTAATATTTACACAAAATACAGCTGTGTATATACAAAGCACTTTAAATGCCCTGTGCTGGATGTTGGGTCGCAGTTCTCGGTTCGCGGACATTTTAAATGGCCATCGCTCAAGAGGTTAATTGATTCTCAAAATTGAGATTCCCTAGTCTACCAGGAAAATGCAAATTAGTTGGGGAATTCAGTGTTGTACCAGCATATTGCCATGGTAGCTCAGAGTAGCTGCACGTAGAGTTTAAGATCCGTGTTCAAATCCTGGCTATGGCATTGAATTTTTCAGTTCTGATTCTGCCTCTTAAACAAACTAGGTATTTGTACTAGAAAATCTTCCCTCTCCCAAACTACTCTTTACATGGAAAAATGTTTGTTACATACTTTAGGTTCTCTCAGTGATGGTTCTAATGATTTTGAGTAAAATACCATCTATTTAAGACATTTTGATGATGAATAATATGTATATCTTTAATAAATTTTCTGAGAATAGCCCACGAAGTGCTCTTCGTTCTGAATGTCTTGCATAGTTGGCAAAACATAAGGTACAGACAAAATCATGTATAAAACCATGTAAATCTTAAGGCACACAATTTATGTCAAAAAATTGTTTTGTGGGATTGATCATTCCAGTGATATTCCTTGTTATAAGTTTTTATTTTTAAATACTTCTCAGTTGGTGAATTGTTGTTTGTTCTTTCTTGGTGATGCAAAGAGCATGGCATTTCAAAGCCATCATATAGCAATATGCCATTTAAAAATTGCTTTATTTACTGTGTCCTACAACAAAATGTTTGGTGTGTATTAAAAGTTCATCTGGAATAACAAGAAGTAGTTACAGTAATAAGTTTTTGTAAGAATATACTTTCTATGTATAAGGCCAGTCAATGATAATTGATTTCTTTATGTTAAAATCAATGCATAATGTAGAAGCATGAGCTAAGACTTTGTCATAAGAAAGAGTCACTAGCAGTGGTAAAGCTGAAGGGGTGTCTGAGAGTCTCAGGTTACCCAAACTAAATACAGACAAATTGTATGGTATATATTGGATGTAAAAAGCAAAAAAAAAAAAAAAAAAAAACTATTTGAAAGTTGTCAATAAGTTGCTTGTATGCTTATTGACTTACTTGACTTACAACAGTGTAAAATGTTAGAAGTCTAGAAAATGCGAGACTCACACTTTCTGTTACGAGAGAGGGGCTTACTAGATGTTGCTAAGCAGCTGCCCCTTTCCAAGCCACCTTATTTTAATGCTTTATGTCTTCTCGGGAGTCTAGACTCTGTCTTTCTGCAGCGTGGTACTGTGGGTTACGGGGTGTGCCACTTTTCATTTTCTATTGCACTGCAAATTCAAAGTATTTGCAGTTTTTCCTAAATTCTGTGCCTTTCATTCTTTACAGCTAGTGAGATTAATGATTTGGTTATCCATTTTATTAAAACACCATTATTATCCCTTTCTTTTGAAGAAAAAGAATAAGACACCAAGACCACATGTGAATATTGTACAGAAGGATGGAGGTCAAATAAGAACTTTCCAGTCCTGGTGCTTCTAGGGGTATCTAGCTCACAGCAAGTATAACAAACTGTAAGTTATATTATGTTTGCCTATTTGAAGGAGAAAGAGAATGGGATGATATTGGCATAAATTGAACAAATTTTTTTCATAGAAGGGCGAGTAAACATTAAGTTTCCAAAATAATATTTCGAGCATGAATATTTTCATTTTCTTAGAAAATGTAGAATCAGTCATATCTTATCAGAAACAGCACAGTGAATCAGTAAGTGACAATAAATGATTTATTGATGATTAATTTAGGTGTTGTGTTACCTAGGGAAATGAGAACTTTCATTCGTGGGCACAGTATGAATGAAGACTGCTAATAAAGGCAGTTATCTTGAATTGCTTGGGCAGGAAGAACAGTATAAGATTTGGATCCATCTCAGGATTAGGAACTTTGAGTAATATTCAAAATGATCTAACTGAATGTGTAACTCAGGTAATAAATGAAGAAATTAGGAAAGAAATCTCAGCTTGCGGTATTTAAGCATATTTGCAATAGACAAATCACTACTGAGGGAACTCTCCATAATCAGAGCTCTTGGGATCGTGTCACAGACCTTTACCACTGGTCACTGGTAATGCAACTTAAAGAATTGAGGAAGAGGGTTATAGTAAGGCTTTGTGGCTTTCTAAAGTACCATTAGCTTGAAGGTTAGGTACCTGGAAATCAGATATGTTTAAAAGTCCATTCATGTGGAAATTCAGATAGGTAAAATTCTGAAAATTGGAAAGGGAAATGAAATTTTTAGGATTTAGCAAGACACTGAGTAAAAATTTGTGTTTTGGGCACAAATTAACAGCTTTAAGATTTGGCAGCATAATGTTGATATGGCAACCATATAGTTAATGTAGTTGAGTTAATAAAACTGTGTATTTCCCTTCGTGTTTTGCAGTCTTACAGAAATGTTTAGTTATTGATTATCGGTGCTTAAAGACTGCCCAAATTATCTAAATTTAGCAGTTACTGCCGGAGCATATAGACATGTTTATCAAAGTATTATTGCTTCTGATGGCGCTCTTGGATTACTATACATTACAATTGGGAATTTTTTTCTCAAAATTAGATGCACCTTAAATAAACAACATAAAATGTTTTCAGAAGCTATCGGACAACAGGGATTTCTTCTTCTTTGCAATAATGTAAGACTTGGTTATCAATTAGCGGTTAACAGTTTGACAGGTATTAGCTGATTACAAAATTAATTAAAACTACCTCATGCATCCATTGGAGCTAAATCCATCTGATTATGAACTTTTATACAAAGTAAAGGATCGGTATAATCGTTTCACAATTACCTGAAAGCAACTTTGGCTCGACATATTCTGGAGTTAAACTTCAAAGGAAAATTGTTAAATGGCATTCAACAGCTACTACAACATTGAGAACAGTCCTCAAACTCAAACATTATTTTGTAGGGCATTGGTGAACGTATATTGAGAACAATTGTGACAGTTAAGAAATTCAGTGCATCGCTTCTGGGATCAAACATCATATTATCTATATGCCAGCCAAGCGGGGTGGCTCAGTAGTAACGTCTATGGTTCGCATTCGCGAGGTCGTGGGTTCGATCCCGTGGCCTCGCACTCTGTCATGGTTTTTTCCGTGGTTTCTCCTCGTCATTTAGGCAAATGCTGGGGTGCATTATTTCATACCACGGTGTTCGTTCCATAATTTCCCTTTCCTATCTCTTCCATTTCCTTATCTTTCAGGTGTATTTTCAGGCGAATGTTGGCCGTGCCGGACAGATGGCGCGGAACTACTGTTCTCGGCGCTAGATGGCGTTTGGGCGACCGCTGTTCTTCGTTTATGGGGTACGCTTGTGCAACACCTAACCCGCGGTGTGTGGTGGCAGCTCGGCAGGGCCTGGCGCCGAGATTAAGAGATCTCAGCACTTGTTAGGGACTTCCGCGCGTCTCTGTGGCCTGTCTCCTGTCTAGCTGCGATTCTGTGGCTCCTGTGGTTACTTCACTTCATCCCTGCCTCAATGAGGTGGTAGTAACAATAGATCTGAGTTGGTCGAGGTGCGCGAGGTGTCGCCCCTTGTGTTTACCATACACTCTATACTCCATGTGCCATGTACAAAACTAATAACTTAATCTGTTTATTGTATTTCTGCTAATCTCATTTAAATGTAAGAGCTCTTGTATTATTTGCTGACAGTAACATTTCACACGTGCGGGGCTAAGATAATTAATTGTATTAATTTGGTAATGTTCTGAAATAAATTATTACAGTTTGAAACAAAAGACAAGGTGGGCAAGCACAAATGATTAGTATTGAAATATCTTCCATAATTCTTATCTATGCAGCAGAGCGAAATCTATTCATGGTCCTCCGAATTCCCGACCATTTTTACTTTCTCTACTACGTATAGTCAAGTAGAGAAAGTATTGTATTTCACCCAAAAATTCGAGGTCGAGATTTCAGCGGAGGCCTCCTGAATAAAAAAAAGCATTTTTAGAAAAAGGTCCGCGTGCACCTCTGTGTGTGTGTGTTAGAGGTCTGCACGGGCTCGGCCCCGGCCCGGCCAGGCCCGCGGGCCGGGTTCGGGTCTAATTTGAAAAATATTTGTCGGGCTCGGGCTGGGCCCGGGCTTGAAAATTAAGAGATACAAAATAATGTATTATATATTTTCCGAGAATAGCACAATTATCACAGCATTCCTTTACTAGGAATTTTCTATGATTAGTCTGCTGAAAGGTTTCAAATAATAGTAATAATAACAATAACAACAATAATAATGTCATCATAATAAATTTAAATAATTGGGCCGGGCCGGGCTCGGGCCCTGGCACTATAACCTCTTCTCGGGCTCGGGCCGGGCTCGGGCTTGGCTGAGTTCGGGCCGGGCCGGGCCGGGCCGAATCTAAGAATGTCGGCCCGTGCAGGCCTCTAGTGTGTGTGTGTGCGCGCGTGCGTGTGTGCGCGCGCGTGCGTGTGTGCGTGCGTGCAGTCTGGACAGCATGACTCAAAAACGAAAAGTCTGTTAAAAACCAAAGTTGGTATTAAAGTTTGATATCTTTCAAGGATGTGACACAAAGATTTTGAAGAAAATTCCTCCTCCCTAAACTACCCTTTACATTGGAAATTTTAATTTTCTCGAAAATGGCTGTAACGATTTTGATTAAAATGACATATGTTTAAGATATTTTTATGGCAAATGTTATGTGTATCTTGAATTTTCTGGCTGTACCCCATGTAGTCCTATTTACTCTGGATAACTTTTGCATAACTAGTAAACCGTAAGAGATAGACCAAATCTTACTATGTGTGAATAATTTTTTTTGGTAGTGAACCATTACGGAGATATTCATTGTTATTTGTGTGAGTTTTGGAGAACTTATACTTCTGTCAAATGGAGCATCATTATTCATATTTTTATATGTTAACCGTGCAAAGAGAATGGAATTTGAAAGCTTTAAAATATTTCACTATCGCTCAAAGCCTACTGTATTCCCATATTCTCCTTGCACCTAGAAGAAAATAAACAATAAGATAATTCCTGCAAATGTTTGTCTTAACTAACACTGAAATTGCACGTTTTGAGGTCACTGAATTAAAAAAGCCTCTTTTACAAGAAGGTTCATGAGTGAGTGTGTGTGTATGTGTGTGTGTGTGTGTGTGTGTGTGTGTGTGTGTGTGTGTGTGTTCGTGTGTCTGTGAACACATAATTCAAAAATGGAAAGTTGGTTAAATACCAAACTTAGTATTTAAGTTCAGCGTTGTTCGAAGGATACGATATGGAGTTTCCAAGAAAGTCCCCGCACTCCAAACTACCCTCTGCACAAAAGCTTTAAAAAGTCATTGATTTTCTCAAAAACTGTTCTAACGATTTTGATTAAAATGCCGTATATTTAACATATTTTCATGACAATTTCAGAACATGTCTTCAATTTTCTGGAAAGAGTCTCTGAATATATGAAAGTTCTTATAAAGGGAGGGAGGATGGACTACGGGCACCCTAATTAATCACATCTACGTTTAAAATGAGTCATATATGTATTTTCTTTCTTTAAATAATTTTTCTTCCGCATTTACATGAAGGGATTGATATGAAACGGTTACTGTTTGATAAACATGTAATAAGAAATTATTATAAAGAATAAATTAGAGTTATAAACAGTTCAACAGAATTTTAAGTTATAGAGGACATGCTTGCTCTCTTTTGTTACCTTAAAAGTACAGCTGTCAGAAGTGATGATTTTATGTTACCTAGAGTATGAGAATATTGACACCCGTGTCAATAAATGATAATGTAGTTTTTCAAGATGTGGTTCCAATAACAGACCACCACACTACAGACAAGCTTAAATATGCATGCCGAATTGCGAAATAAAAAATAATATCGCGAGAACTGAAGTAGAAAGTTGCCCGCGTGTTAGGAATGTTTTAGATCTAATTTTCAATAACTAACGAGAGAATTATGTAGCAAAATAAGTAGTGAAGAAAATTATTTAGCAAGACGAACATGTGTGATTTGGAGAAAAGCAAATCTGATGTGTTGCACTCACATGACTTTCCCTACTCTTGTATTAACCATTCTTACAAACTCTTATTCCTATATCGTCTTCGTGTTAGTTAAGATAAACATTTGCAGAAATTATTGCTTATTTCCTTGCAGATGCAAGGGGAATATTAGAATACAGTAGGCTTTGAGCGATAGTCAAATCTTTTAACGCTTTCAAATTCCGTTCACTTTGCATGGCTAACTTGTGAAAATGAATAACGATGTTCCATTTGACGAAAGTTCAAGTTTTCCAAAACTCACACAAATAACAAGGAATATCTCTGAAATGATTCACCCTACAAAAATAGATTGTGTGTTTTACCGAGATCTACATTTTTTGCAGAGTAATATTTCATCTATCTCTTACAGTTTACCATTTATACAGAAGTCATCCAGAGTAAACATGACTACATGGACTACAGCCAGAAAATTCAAAATATACATTTCATTTGTCATAAAAATATCATAAACATATGGCATTTTAATTAAAATCGTTAGCGCCATTTTCTACAAAATACAAATTTTCAAAAAAAATTCCATGTAAAGGGTAGTTTAGGATGGAGCAATTTTCTTTAAAATCTTCGTGTCGCATCGTCAAAAGACTTTAAACTTAAATACCAACTTTGGTTTTAACCGACTTTTCGTTTTTGTGTTATGCTGCCCACAGACTGACACACACACACACACACACAACACACACACAACACACACAACACACACACAACACACACACAACACACACACAACACACACACAACACACACACGCTGACCTTTTTTCTAAAAATGCCCCTTTTTTGGATTCAGGAGGCCTCAAAAGATATTCCCGGCGAAATCTCTACATCGAATTTTTATGTGGAATACAATATACTTCCTCTACATACTATACGTAGTAGCAAAAATAATAAGTGTCATGTCGCTGACAAAAACCTGGCGATTGACAGCATTATTATGAAACCAAATATTTTTTTAAAGAACACTTAGATTATCTTTGAAGCGAGGAAGTTGCTGCGGCACTCGAACATTTCCGGCGCGAGAAAGTCTTAAGAAGGCAAAGTCCGGATATCTGCGACCGGGTGGTGCCTCAAAGAACTGCCGAAACCGGTAAGAAGAGGTAAGGCAACAATGGAAACACTCATTAGTACTGCGATGTCAAACGTTTGCGAAAGAGGGGAGGTTGGTATTAGTTCCTTCCACCATACGCGAACTTCGTCACTCTTTAACACTCAGACGTGCATTGTGTTGCAGTGGCAGGTTGGTTATATGTACGTTACGCATGATTTGCAAGAATACTTTCAAATCTTATTCGACAAACATCTGTTCATTAGTGATTTCTTTGTTACTGCTTACGTTTAAGAAATCTATCAATATTTGGCGACAAAGTCCTTAGAAGATGCCTTAGAAGATACACCAAGTGATCGTCGCGAAACCTCTTGCGATACAGACTTTTAATATAGTTCAATTTGGAGAAACTCTGTTTACAAATATATGTAGAACTGTACTCACTCTTATACTCACTATTCTTGCAAATCCTTATTTCTCTATGTACTTCATTATAATCGACATAAGCATTTTCAGAAATTATCTTATTGCTAATTTGCTTGTAGGTGCAAGGAGAATGTGAGAATATGGTAGGATTTAAGCGATGGTAAAATGTTTTAAGAGCTGGTTATTATGCAATAACTTTGAAATTCCTTTCTCTCTAAAGACGAGTAACATATTCCTGTTTGAGAAAAGTGTAAGTACTGGCAAATTCAAACAAAGAATAAAGAATATCTCGGAAATGGTTCATTCAAAAGAAACAAAAAAATGACAAGTTGTGTGTTTTAAAGAGATCCACTTTTTTATTCAGTAAGATTTTGTCCGTCTCTTACTGCTTACAATTTATACAAAAGTCATCCAGAATGAAGAGGATTTCTAAGGACTTTCCCAGAAAATTCAAGGTATGACTTAGAAACTGCCATGGGATCACCTGTTTGTGTCCGTCACTGGAAATTCGCTACCTGATTGTGATTTTACACGCCACAGGCACTAGATGATTCACCCTCCGTCTGAAAGAGGAGGTGGGGTTGTAGCGGCTAATAGTGTAACGTCTCCAAAGAGACAGGGTTGGACATCGCTGCGTCAGAAGTTCAGTTACTGGAGTAGTCAAGCAGAATTAAGATGAGTGGGAGCAAAAGGCAAACTGGTAGAAATAACAATGAAATACTGGTTTAAAATAAAGCAATTAGGACGAAGTAATATACTTAAAATAATGTATGGTTGTACAGGATATGGATAACATTAGAAGAAATAGGAATGGGAGAGCTAGGGGCAGAACGAAAAATAAAACTAAGGATTCTGGAGCGAAATTGGAATAAGAGTCAAGGATACTGAAAAGCAAGAAATTGTAAACAGTTACAAAAGATCATTAATACGAGTATATTAGGTATGTATATCTAAAAATAGAATGGGGAAGAGAAAAATATTTGAAGTATGCAACAATGAGGCCAGAATGGGTGTGCAATGAATTTAAATGGCCTAAGTGGGAGAAATTGTGGGGACAGAGGTCCCAGCTGTAGTAATTGTACACTAACTGATATTATATTCTAGAATGTGGTGATGCGGAAAAAGGAAGAGAGAATTTAATACTAGAGAAATGGGGAACATTTTCAATAGAGTTAAAAGTTAGGCGATTCTTAACTCGAGGTCAAATGAATGCATGAAGAAAATATGGTTGAAATGGTTAAAAGAAATGTGAAGTAAAAGTGAGAAAATACGGAAATAAGGAGAAATCTGGGGCATGGCTGCAGACACCCACCTCCTGCGTCTGTAACGTATACAGAATAGAGGTCTTCATGTAATCTATTCTGTATGCCGTAGATTCCCTACGAGACTACTGCACGAAGCCTCGTCCCTCCCGTACGTGGAGGACGAAATTAGGCGCCGGGCAACCAAATTCTACGACCAGTTTCCACAACATCGGAGCGCCCTGGTTAGGTCTCTTGGGGACTATATCCCTAGAGAACGCACGCTTGTGCGACACCGGGTTCCCCGCATGGCTTGCGGGCACCCCCGGTAACACAGGAGCTACCCATCAACAGCGCAAGCTGAGCTCCTTACAGTCCTTCCAAGAGTAGATTGGAAGTCCAAAATTTTTCGCCAAATATCCATATTTGGACCACCCATCAGCAGTGCCCAACGGTAGTTGCACGCTGAACTTAACACCCGATGAGGAGCATAAATTTATGCTACCTCCTAATAATCCACAATCCCCATTCTTCACCAGCCATCCTATAACATCCTAATCCCGTCATACAGTGGTTAAGCCCTAAAAGGGCAGGTACACGAATGACACACCTCGGGCTGTTCTCAGCCTGCCATCTGGTAGTCTAGTCTAGTCTATGGAGCATTAAAATAGTGGGTACGCTAGACTTCCCCATCATATACATACAACCAACAGGATGTTCAATGTAAGGGAAGGAAATAAAAAATCAGATGTGTTGGCTTTCTCTGCCCTTTAACTATTCTTAACTAAACCCGCAGCGCAACTTCCGGGCCAAGGCCTACCGCTCAGCCGCTGCGTCATCCCCACCACAGGCATCATGAGTTGGGTGCAGTACTGGAGGGTGGTACGTGGACAACGCTCCGATCCCTCCTGGCCGGTTATGCGGCCTTCATTGCCTGGGACTGCTACTTCTTTATTCAAGTAACTCCTCAATTGGGTCTCTCAGGAATTTAACGAGGCTTAGTGCACCTCCCAGCGGGGAAAAGTCCCATTCCGGTACCGGGGATCGAACCCGAGTCCCCCGCGCAGAGGCAAGCGCGCAACCATTGCGCTACAGGAGCGGTCACTAACTATTTTTACAAACTCTTATTCCTCTACCTTCCTCATATTAGTCAAGATAAACATTTGCAGAAATTATCTTATTGCTAATTTCCTTGTAGGTGCAAGGGGAATATGGGTATATTAGGCTTTGAGCGATAGTCAAATCGTTTTAAGCTGGTCGCTATGTGAAGACTTTGAAATTCCGTTCTCTTTGAACGGTCAAGAGATAAAAAAGGTAAATAATGATCTTCCATTTGAGAAAAGTATAAGCATTGCAAGACTCACACAAATAACAAGGAATATCTCCGAAATGATTTACTCCACAAACATGCATTTGAATTTTTTGCATAGTAAAATTTGGTCTGTCTTACGAATTATCATCTATGCGAAAGTCATCAGAGTAAACAGGACTACATGGGTTATAGAGAGAAAATTCAAAATATATATTTTATTTGCCATAAAATATCTTAAAAATGGGATTTTAATCAAAATTGTTAGAGCTATTTTTGAGAAAATCAAAATTTTCGAAAAAGTTTCCACGTAAGAGGTAGTTTGGAATGGAGGAATTTTCTTCAAAATCTTAGTGTCATCCTTGAAAGTTATTAAACTTAAGTACCAACTTTGGTTTTTAGCGGACTTTTCAGTTTTGAATTATGCTATTCACAGACCGCACACACATGGACCTTTTTCTAAAAATGCTTTTTTTTTTTTTTTTTTTTTTTGATTCACGGGCCTCAAGCATATCTCCAGTGAAATCTCGACATCAAATTTTTGGAACGAATAGAATACTTCCCCTACTTATTATAGTAGAGAAGGTAGAAATAAGTGTCACATTGCAGAGTTAAATCTGGCAGTTGACAGCGTCATTAACAAACAAGGTTTTTAAAAGAGCACTTAAATTATCTTCGAAACGAGGAAGTTGCTGCGGCACTCGCGAGAAAGTCTAACAAGGCTCAAGTCCCGATGATGTACCTACTGGCGATCGGGTCGCACGTCAAGGAACTGTAGGAACCGGTAGGAAGGCGTAAGGCAACAATCAAATTTCGTTAGAAGTTCACCAAATGAAGTTACACAAGCAGAACTAGGAAGAGTGGGAGCAAAAAGCAGCCTGGTAGAAATGAGAATCAAATACTGGTTCAGAATAAAGCAATTAGACTATAGATGGGGAGAGCTGACTCAATGTGTCATTTCCCCTACATCGTAGTTTTAACCCCTTCCACTGCCTCACAGAGGTTAGCTACCAGGCCACATCTCCCGCTATTGTCTGTCTACTTCAGAGAACCGGGCAGTCCTTCAAACTGTGTCAGTGAGTGGAGAGGGTAAATACTCGATTGCATTCCTGTCACCCCTCTTCCCCATGCTTGAATTAGACGAAAGTGATATACTTAAAACAATGCATGTCTGTACAGGAGAAAATAAGTGGAGGGATACATAAGATATGGAATTGTAAGAAATAGGAATGGGGCAACTATGGGCAGAAAGAGACAATAAAACTAAGGATTCTGGAGCGAAATTAGTATGAGAGCGAAGGCTATTAAAAAGCAAGAAATTGTAAGCAGTTCCAAGGAAAAAAGATCATCAATATATTAGGTATGTATACTCGTATTTAAAAATTGAATGGGGAAGATACATATTTGAAGTATGCAACAAGGTCAAAGGCTGGCCCCGTAGCTCAGTCGGTAGAGTATCTATGTGCTGTGCAGGAGGTTCTGGGTTCGATTCTCGGCTGCAAAGGTGAGACGCTTTCTTTAACTAGAATTATTCCCCATCAAATGAAGTATAATGTGCCAATGTGTTTATGATTAGTTGAAAATAATCATCGTTGCAGTAGAATAGGTAAAATGGCTTCCTCAGAGCCATGAGGTATGAATGTGTGTGTATGTTTTTTTTTTTTTTTAACATTCTTTATTGTTCTACATGTTCCACTACAATATGTAATACTACATATTGGGTTTGCTTACAAAGTAAACTAATAATCATATATTAATTAAGATGAATAAATGTATAGATTTGTACAATTCAATTATTTTTCGTTAGATCAATTGCATTTGCATACTGAACATATTCTTTAAAATAACTTTTAGCAATTTCGGCTTTAGTTGGTGGCCATTTTCCTCTTCTTTGAATTATTTTCCTTCTGAATGTTCTTCTTTTTTCCTCTAGATTTCTGTAGTCATATAATATATGGTCTGTTGTTTGCTCTCCTCCATTGCAGGAACAACTTGGGTCATCTGTGATGTGGAACCTATAGTAGTATGCTTTAAGTCTTCCGTGTCCTGTCAGTAGTGTTGTAAGGTTTGCCGTTAGATTTATCCTTAACTTCATTCTGTCTGCTACAGTAGGAAAGTATTGCTTTGTTTCCTGACCTTTAGTTGCTTCTTGCCATTGACTTTCCCAATGTTTTAGACTTTCTTGTCTTAGCGTTCTTCTAACAAAACTCTTTGGAAGTCTATTATAGCTGCATTCCTCTTCGTTTGTAATTGCTCTCTTTGCTAGTTGGTCTGCAATTTCATTACCTTGTATCCCTATGTGTGCTTTGACCCACCCAATTTCTATATTCCAGTTTTGTTTTTCTAAAATGTTTAACATTGTTCTAATTGCTTCTGTTAGGTAACTGTGAATTTTGTAGTTATGCAATGATTGTAATGTGACTCTACTGTCCGTGTATATCGCTGCAGTTTTGCTATCTTCTTCAGTTAAGTGAATATTTTTAACGGTTTCTAATGCTTTCAACACTGCAAATTGTTCAGCTTGGTTATTGGAGCACCGTTTGTCTAACTTATATTGCAGCTGATATTTCAGTTTGTTTTGATGATAAATTGCTACTCTAGAACCAACTCTTTCTTCTGTTTTACTGCCATCTGTGTAAATTTCCAGTGCATACGTTTTATTCTGATTTATTTCTTTTATTATTAGTATGTCGGCTGGATGACACCATTTCCTATGTGTGTGTGTGTGTGTGTGTGTGTGTGTGTGTGTGTGTGTGCGCGTGTGTGCGTGCGTGCGTGCGTGCGTGTGTGTGTGTGTGTGTGTGTGTGTGTGTGTGTGTGAATTTTAGTAATTAATCTAAAACAATAGAAATTCAAAGATCAAAGCTAATGCTAAGATCAAAGCATTGATTGTGAACAATTGTTCCAAGAGGTCAAAAGCCGTCGATATGGCCTTCGATGTTAAAGACGCCATATAAATGCAAAATTAAAAAGAAAAACAATGACTTTATATGGCTTAAGAGGGAGAAGTTGGGACAGATGTCCCTACTGCAGTGTATTGTACACTAATTGGCATCATATTCTGGAATGCGATGATATGGAAAAAGGAATACGGAATTTAACATTAGGGAAATGGGAAACGATTCCAATAGACATAAAAGTTAGGACGACTCTTAATTCGAGGTCGAATGAGTATATGGAGAAAGTATCTATACCTACTCAAGGAGATATGACTGAAATGGTTAAAAGAAATGTGAAGCAAAACGGAGAAAATACCAACAAAGGATATGGAGCATTAAAATAAATAGTGGGTACACTAGACTGCCTAATTATACATATACATACAACAATACACATAAGGCAAGCTGGGCAACTCGCGGGATAGCTTGAGCGACCTTCACTTTTTTTACCTGCTAAACATACCTACTGCAAGGCCACGAGCTGGCTGCGCCCTGAGAGTACCGGTTCCCGAACCCTGATATAAGGCGAAGACATAAAAAAATTAAAAAATAACGAATATATTGTGTAAATTGTATGTAAAGTTTAAAGATAATAATTCATTAATTCATTCATAGTTGTTTTAAAGTCGAAACACGGCAGTGTGGCAAATAATATGTGGCGAGCAGGAATTGACCTCCAAATTACAATAAAGTCACCATTCAAAGTTGTAGTTGTGTTCATTCATACAAGATAAGCAAAGTCACTGGAACCACCACACTCTGAACCTTATCACGATTCTCATGCTCACCATTTTATCTGATATTATATAAAGGAGGAAGACGAGGGTCACAGTAATTCATCCTATACGCCCTCTTTCTCAGACCCTTCAAAAACGTGCTGTCATTTGGGTTGCATATTCGAACAAAGTGTACGGCTATTCGGGAACACCATGTATTTAAACAGTTTTTCGTAATCCAGTATATGAATAATCAACCAAGTATTATTCACTGAGATACACTATAGAGATAAGTAACATTATATGGAGGAGGAATAAGGTTTGCAACCGTTCGCTGTGGTGCGAAACATACTTGCAGAAAACATATGAGGGCAGGCAGGCAATAGCTGACAGTAGAAGCGCTAATCAGATAACAGGCTTACCCTGGTTTTCAAACAGAAGCGCAGCGAAAAGAGCAGGCGTTTTGTACTCCTGCTTCCCCTAACACGCCAAGCTGGACCAGATCTGGTCAGAATGGCACGTTAAGAAAACAGTTTTAATGTCCATTCAGGTACTTCATTTAGCTTTATCGTTGTATGCACATCTAGTTTTTCAATAAGGGGATGAAATAAATTCAAATTATACAGGCCAAACATAGGTTATAGGTTATACAGCGAAGAGAGACACCTCATGCATGCGATCTATATAGATTTATGCACGGATGAAGCGAAGGAACCACAGGAGGCTACTGGTAGCAGAAAGATGAGCCACACAGACGCGCGGAAGTCCCTAACCGTTCCAGGCTTGAAGGCCCGTCCCACTGCTGGAATTTTCTAGTGAGCACGATGAACGATGCGCTGAGCAAACAACCCTCTCTGCTGTGCACGTGGAGTACTCTTTCCTTTGAATAAGCATCCGCGCCATCGGTCCGGGGCAGCCATGCGCCACGAAACCTAGAACCACACCTCAAAGATGAGAGGGAAATAGAGTGAAAGGGAAATGATGGAAAGGAAATCTTGATAGATGAGAAGCCATATAAGCATTCGCTTATATAGATCGGGTTAGAATTTTGAGAGTAATGCATTGTCGTAGTCAGATTTTACATCAAATCAGTCTATAATTAATGTAATCTCTATTTATCTTGACGATGTCATTAAAAAAAAAGAAAAAAGAAACCGACAGGCGTAGTCACGGTCCACGCCGTAGATTTTCCATGAAAACGTCGGGATAAAATCATAACAGGTGTTTGTATTAATATGTACTTAAATTATCAAACTCTTTACTACAATAGTTATACAGATTAATATCTTTACAGAATAAATATTTTCTGTTTTGCCTCCTTGAAGTTTGCACATGATCCATCGACGTTTGGATTGTCGGTGGCCGCTGTACGCCCGATGGGCCATCTACGTTATTGCTTTGCACCGTTTGTTCATGTCCTTTTCGATACTGCCGTAGCTCTCCCATTCGTTTGGCACTGAAACTTTTAGATTTTTTAATTTCCTTTTGATGCAAGCTTTCTTCTAATTTGCGTTTTCTATAACTCCGCGCATATTTACAATTCTGATATCTTAATTTGTTGTTGTTGCAATTTTCAATTTCATACCGATTGTTACGTATATTTCGGCAAATAGTTTTATTGTTTGACTTTGAGTCCTACTAGTGCTTCTCAAACTCTTTACAATGACGCCCGAATCAACGTCCTAGCTAAACGCATTCTCACACTACAGTAATTTATAATTTTACACAACGTTAATTGACAACAATCATGTGCAGGCGCTTACACTAGCTCGATGACGTCACGGGCAAAATAAAAGCTGCATGAAAAGCACGTACAGACATGATCTATCCGTTGTGACGTCAAGCGTTGTTATTGCATTATTAGTCTCGTAGCTATGAGCGTTTGAAATCTGACGGTATTTTGTAACACAAGAAAGTTTGACCAGCTGTAGTTGACGAACGAATAGACGTTTTCATATCAAAATGGCTAAACATGTTATATTGCAATTTTATATTAATTGATCACCAATAAACTGTTTATTGTTTGCGGATGACCTACCGAACTGGATTATATCCCATCTGAACAAACAGCTCGTTCATCTCGGGACTCCGCATAAAAGATACCATCCCGGCGTCAAGCGTTAGGGACCCCATTCTTGCTGGCGCATCGTCCGGATCTGGCCACTTCCTCCCATGGATCACGTAAGTTACAAAGGACATACGGAGGCCTACGTGTGGGTTCTAGCTTCTGCGTCTGGGGATCTGGCATCCTAATTCCTAATCAAATTGTTGTTTGGTTTTATGCACGTGCGAATTGAATGCAACTTTCTGCTGTCCCTGTTATTTGCGAAAGAAAAATCCAAGTGGAATACGAGCTATATTGAAAATAACCACGATTTCTGTACCCGCAGTCGCGATGTGATATTTTTTCTTTCTCTACCATGCATAGTAAGTAGAGGAAGTATCTACTGTGTTCCATCCAAAAATTCGATACCAAGATTTCACCGGAAATACATGTTTTGAGACTGCATCCAAAAAGAGCAATGTGCGTCTCTGTGTCTGTCTCTCTCGCTCTGTGGATGGGTTGTGCGTATCTGTTCGTCTGTGGACAGCATAACTCAATATTAAGTTTGGTTAAATGACAAACTTGAACTTTAAGTTTGGATTTTTTAAGGATGCGATACAAAGATTTGGAAGAAAATTCTGCCAATCCAGATTAGCCTTTATATGGAACATTTCGAAAGTTTTGATTTTCTCAAATGGCTGTAACAATTTTGATTAGAATACGACACGTTTAAGATATTTTCATGACAAATGAAATGTATGTGTTGAATTTTTTGGGAACCTCCTCAGAAGCACTCTTCATTCTGGGTGATTTTTGTATAACTGGTAAGATGCAACATATAGAAAAAATTTTACTACACAAAATGTAAATCTTATTAAAACACACAACTTGTCAAACACATTTTTATTTTCTGTATCACGTACATAGCAGGTAAAAAAAAAGTATTGCATTCCACCCTCAAATTTGATACAGAGATTTCAGTGAAAATAGAGGTTTTGAGGTCTCCCGAATGCAGAAGAAGCATTTTTTTAAAAAAAATCGGATGTGTTGCACTCACATGACTTTCTCTACTCTTGTACTAACCATTCTTACAAACTCTTATCCCTATATCTTCTTTCTTGTTAGTTGAGACAAACATTTGTACAAATTATCTTATTGCTTATTTCCTTGTAGGTGCAAAGGGAATGTTAGAATATAGTAGGCTTTGTGTGATAGTCAAATGTTTGAGATTCTGTTGTCTTTGCACACTTGACATATAAAAAAATGAACGGCGATGATCCATTTCACGAAAGTTCCAAGTTTTCCGAAACTCACACACATGACAAGGAATATCTCCGAAATGGTTCACCCTACAAGAAAATTTATTGAGACATAAGTTGTGTATTTTAGCAAAATCTACATTTTTTGTACAGTATAATTTGGTCTATCTCTAACGGTTTACCAGTTATGCAAAAGTCGTCCAGAGTAAATACGACTACAGGGGATATAGCCAGAAAATTCAAGATATATATTTCATTTGTCATCAAAATATCTCAAACATATGACATTTTAATCAAAATCGTTAGTCATTTTCAAGAAAATCAAAATTTTCGAAAAATTTTCCATGTAAAGGGTAGTTTAGGGTGGAGCTATTTTCTTCAAAATCTTCGTGTCACATCCTTGAAAGACATTAAACTTAAATACCAACTTAAGTTTTTAACCGACTTTTCGTTTTTGAGTTATACTGTCCACAGACTGACAGACTGACACACAGACACACACACGGACCTTTTTCTAAAAGTGCTTTTTTTGGATTCAGGGGCCTCAAAACATATATTTCCGGTGAAATCTCGATATAGAATTTTTGGGTGGAATACAATACTTCCCCTACTTACCAGTAGAGAAAGAAAAAATGATCTGTGTGTATGTGCCTGTGAACAGCATAACTCAAAAACGAAAAATCGATTAAATACCAAACTTTGTAGATATTTAAGTTGAATATCTTCCAAGGATGCAAAAGGAAGATTTTGTAGAGAACCCCCAGACTACCCTTTACATGGAACAGTTTTCAAAATTTTGATTTAAAAAAAAAAAACAGCTCTAACGACTTTGTTTAAAATGCCATATGTTTAAGATGCTATTGTGACAAAGAAATGTATATCTTGAATTTTCTGGGAATGTCGTCAGAAGTCCTTTTCATTCTGGATGACTTTTGTATAATTAATTATAACCGGTAAACCGTAAATCTTAGTACACAAAAATGCACACCCTGTGTCTTGGTTACATTTTCGAATACTTATACTTTTCTCAAGCGGGAAGTCGTTATTCGTTCTTTTATGTCCGGATATTTAAACGGAATGGAATGTCCAAGTTCTCGCGTAGCGATTTGACTAATATTCTCCTGCTCCCATTGTATCTATAAGGAAATATGTAATAAATTCATTTCTATAAACGGCTATCTCGATTAATGTGAAATAGACGGATAAGCCTTTTTACTTTCTCTACTGGTAAGTAGGGGAAGTATTGTATTCCACCCAAAAATTCGATGTCGAGATTTCACCGGAAATACATGTTTTGAGGCCCCCTGAATCCAAAAAAAGCATTTTTAGAAAAAGGTCCGTGTGTGTGTCTGTGTGTCTGTGTGTCTGTGTGTCTGTCAGTCTGTCAGTCTGTCAGTCTGTCAGTCTGTCAGTCTGTGGACAGCATAGCTCAAAAACGAAAAGTCGGTTAAAAACCAAAGTTGGTATTTAAGTTTAATGTCGTTCAAGGATGTGACACGAAGATTTTGAAGAAAATAGCCCCACCCTAAACTACCCTTTACATGGAAAATTTTTCGAAAATTTTGATTTTCTTGAAAATGGCTCTAACGATTTTGATTAAAATGTGATATGTTTGAGATATTTTTATAACAAATGAAATGTATATCTTGAATTTTCTGGCTATAGCCCCTGTAGTCGTATTTACTCTGGACGACTTTTGCATAACTGGTAAAGCGTTAGAGATAGACCAAATTATACTATACAAAAAATGTAGATCTTGCTAAAATACACAATTTATGTCCCAATAAATTTTCTTGTAGGGTGAACCATTTCGGAGATATACCTTGTTATGTGTGTGAGTTTCGGAAAACTTGGAACTTTCGTGAAATGGGTCATCGTTGTTCATTTTTTTATATGTTACGTGTACAAAGAGAACGGAATCTCAAAGATTTAAAAGATTTGACTATCGCACAAAGCCTACTGTATTCCAATATTCCCCTTGCACCTACAAGGAAATAAGCAATAAGATAATTTGTACAAATGTTTATTTTAACTAACACGAAGAAGATATATGAATAAGAGTTTGTAAGAATGGTTAGTACAAGAGTAGAGAAAGTCATGTGAGTGCAACACATCAGATTTTTAAGAATATTCTGCGCATGAGTGAGTAGAGAAAGTCATGTGAGTGCACACATATTTTAATTTTTTATCTAAAACGTAAGCATACATTTATGAAGTAAATACTGTTCACAGCGTGTTAATTTTACTACATTTCCTAATTTGTTTTACTTTCATAAGTTGGCAGCACTGCAGAAATAAATATTTAAGCAGCAGTTTTCCTTTTTGCTTTGCGCATTTCTCACCAAAGCCAGCGTCCAACGAATATTAAGCCTATAGACAATAAGTTTAACGCCCTTAAGCTGAATGAAAGTATTAAATGAACGCGCACCTAGGTTGGGGAATACTAAAGCCACGCCAAGTTCCTCCTAATGACTAGGGGAAACCCCCTGGTACATACCTCCGCCAACCTGCTTCACCCAATTCAAACTCAAAGCTTTTACCCCTATGACACCATGCCTTGCAGGTTTGAAATGATTTTCATCTGTTTTCGCTTCTCAGAAGTGTACACAAGTTTCTGGCTAATATGAATAAATCATTGGGCATTTAACAATGTGTTATGATTGCTTATCAAAATGCTCAAACTACACATGGTGTTAATGAGATACTGGTAATGCAAATTCTGGTAATAGAATTTGTTTTTCTTTTTTTTACCTGTTTACCCTCCCCTTATGTGGGGCTTACACCTCCTAGAACTTACAAGCCATACACACATACACACACACACACACACACACACACGCACACGCACACGCACGCACACGCACACGCACACACAGACACACAAACACACACAGACATACATACAGGGAAAAAAAGTGGTTTTATGGGACAGTCTTCTTTACCCGTCCATAAACACTAAAACACGTGGACTTTTTGTTACTTATTTTGGATATCTTACCACAAACAATTTCTCCTCTTAATCTATAGTGCAGAATGACACAAATTACACTATACTAACATCAATGAAAGAAAAAAGAACAAAAATTTATTGCTTTTGATAATCTTTAAATTTTGGTAGTAATATGGGACAGATGCGCTATCCGTCATAAAAAGTGTAATATGTGCTTGTATTTTTAAACTTACAAGGAAGTGAAACACAGTAAATTGATTTTGAATACAGAAAAATAGTTTCTCCAACAAATAAGGTAAATACAATTTTTTGCTCAGTCTTTTTTAATGGAATTCAAAAATTCTTAGACTGAAAAGAACTTCTAAAGAGCACAACAATCTTAAGCACAAGTTACAAATAAAACTGTCATCCTAACAATTAGAACAGTCCAGGTGTACCCATCAGTCACAATAAGATTGTCACACTTGATCCAGAATACACACAATAGTTCAACCTGGGAACTACCTCTCATCTCTCGTCTTCGCTAACAGACAGAAGGAACAATGATTGGATTTACCCCGGTGCGTTCTGCAACTTTTTTAACGTACGAAGGGTTATCTACTTACCTTGATGCCGGATGAGATGGGCCACCTAGTACAGCAAACAAGTTTAAGCCAACATGCAATTTAGTATCTATAATTTAACTATATCTGCAAATAGGATAAAGATAATGACTTTTAAAGGGAAAAATCCGCTGAGATCTAAACTAATAATAATAATAATAATAATAATAATAATAATAATAATAATAATAATAATAATAATAATAATAATAATAATAATAATAATAATAATAATAATAATAATAATAATAATAATAATAATAATAATAATAATAATAATAATAATAATAATGATGATGATGATAATGATAATAATAGTAATAATAAAAATAATAATAACAATAATAAATGAAACTCTTAGAACAAGTAACCTGCTTCAATTATCTAGGCTGTGATATTAGTTTTAAGTATGACAAAGACATTGAGGGGAAGATGAATTGGTTTGCGGAAGAATTGGAAGAATTTCGGGTAGAAACAAGAAAACAAACACAAATGAAATTCTATAAAGTTATGGCTGTACCTACTCTTATACATGGTTCCGAATCATGGACGATAAAAAACGAGTGAACATAATCACCGATGTGCAATTGTTCTAAAGGAAAAGCCATCGATATGACCTTAGATGTTAAAGGAGGCATATAAATGGAGGCGCTCCCCCCCTCCCCCCAAAAAAGGATTGAAGAATAAGCTTTTGTAAGAATAGCTTTAGAAAAGCGAATAGAAAAAGCCACGTGAATCCAAGACATGGGATTTTTAACTTTGTACATCCTTGAGGGTATGAAATATTGCATGAAATGTGACTTTCATCCACGTGAAGCATGTCTTAGGAATACATGGAAGCCGAAAGTAAGTTTAGCGGCTCCTTCAGGTTTGCTGAATATATGCAACGGGTATAGTGATGCTGAAAGTCATTTTGTTCTCTCTCCAGTTCTAAGGCTCATCCCTGACGGGATATTGGGAATACGGTTTTGCAGAACTACGTATATAATTATTCAGTGCATCTAGGGTAACCAGCAAGATGGCGTTCAATATAGTGGACACAGTTTATCAGCAGTTCCCACGAGTTCAACATGGCCGACATTACACTAAACAGCAGACGAAAGTAGCCCTTAAAGCAGTCCTGCCAACGCACACATTGAAGGTATTTCTAACCTCAAATATCACAGGGTTAAAGTACCATGCTTTCAAACGATAATAATGCTTGAACATCGTTACCACACAACAAAGAACGTACTCACCTTCTGCAAATCTTCTGCAATAACACTTTTGGATAAAATCACTTCCGAGCGCTGAATATCATAGTATATATTTAATGCATTACTGGTGAAACAAAAATAATAACAGTAACACAAAAATAACAACGGTAGCTATAACTGCATATACTGCTCTAAAAATGCAAGACAAAATCGTGCAAACACGAGCAGTACGTCCACATTAATTAATACGGCGTCTAAACAGAATCTTGTTTTAAAATCTATCGGTTAGACTCTCTGTAACGCGTTCATAAACAAGGGCTCCTGTGGCAACATAACAGACGCAATAACACCAGCTATAGCTAGCTGGTTATATGTTACGAACAGTTGGGGGCACTAAAGTAACCTAACGGATGGAATATCACCAAATATAACCAGACTGCTCCATAATTGGGGAACATGTCAAATTTGTTTCTTGGGGGTATCTCAATAAGCTGTGCCTACTATACCTCCCGAAGAGAGTGGCGAAAGAGGGAGAGAGAGAGAGAGAGAGAGAGAGAGTGAGAGAGAGAGAGAAGAGAGAGGGACTTTATAGATTATGTGAATGCATATTTCAATTTTATTGTTTCTAAATGAAGTCAATGCAGCTAACATTCGCAGTTAACCTCACTGTCAAAGCTTTCTTCCAGTTCGGGATCTAAAAGTTTGAAGCAGAGTGGATATTTTGAAGAGAAGTGAAGGGGCACTGCCCAGACTTAAGGTTTATTTGTTAACAACAGCTTGTAATTAGTTTCACTAAGCTCTACAAAGAAAAAAGAAACATAACCGTTATTTTGAAATGAACCCAAAGATGGAACCGTTCCAAAAATAATTACATATCCATTCCCCCAGCTCCACAATAACATTCCTCCAATACCACACTAACGCGAATTTGGATGCTTTTATGAGCATTTTTAAAAGTAAGGGCTTATTGCAAACATACATACGATATGATGCCTTGGAACCATCCTTGTTTCGTATGTTAGGAATCAGGGCGTGCATGGCGAATGTAGGATGGGAGAGACAGAAGAAAGGAGGGAATATCACCTTGCAGTTTCATAATAATCACTATTTGATGCGCAAAAACATAAGTTAGCAAGCAACAATGGAACAAACCGAATGAGATGGCTCTGCAGTAGCGTGCGAAGCTCGTATTAAGGAGGTTCCGGATTCAATTTCCGTTGACCATCCACTTTGATCTTGGGTTTTCGTGATTTTCACTTGTCAGTAGATGAATACTGGCGTGATTTCTTATTTACCACGACTTTCTTCCCACAATTTACCTTTTATTTCGTTTCCTTCTCATGTTTCCGAAGCGTTTCCAGGTCTTGTGGCATGAGGCGGCGCCGGATAGTTGGCGCGGATGCTTGCTCAAAGGAAACAGTATTCCCCATGAACACTAGAGGACTACTTGATCGCCCTTTATGCACAGCTCTAGTAGTAAGATAGGCCTTGGTGCACCACCGCGTGTGTCAGTGTATCTGGTACAGTATAACTTAAAAGCGAGAAGACGATTAGATATCAAATTCCCTATACAAATTCAGTAACTTCCAAGGATGCCACACAACTATGCAGCATATGTCTCCAACCTTCATTTCATAATGGATCGGAAAACTAGTTTCCAACTCTCCACGGCGACAGAGAGCGAGAGATTAGAGATAAGTCGCGTAACTATCAGTACAAAAGTACACCAATCCCACTCCTAGTCGACACCAGTGCAGATGTTTCTCTAGTATTACTAACACACAGACAAAGGGAATCACCGAAGAAATATGAACTTTTTGCAGCAAATGATAGCAGGATCCAGACTTATGGTCAACGTCTCATGACACACTCGACCTTGACTTACGTGGATCATTCAATTGGCCATTCATTGTTGCAGAAGTAGGCTGACCTATTCAATCGCACTTCAACCTACTCGTTTACAGCTCTCAATATCACTTAATAGACGGAAACACACATGTGGTACCTCCTCTCACCACTATAGTCCTCAGGTACTAACGGGTATTAACAACCAATGTCAGAGAATCATACATGAATTACCTGATGTCGTGCGACCTAACATATTATTTTCATTACTTCCATTCGTATACATATATGCAAAGGTAGTGATAAATAGAAAAAAGAAAAAAATCTGACGTGTTGCACTCACATGACTTCTCTACCCTTGTACTAACCATTTTTACAAATCCTTATTCCTATATCTTCTTCATGTTAGTAGAGATAAATATTTGTAGAAATTATCTTATGTTCTTGTAGGTAAAAGGAGAAATGGGAATACAGTATACTTTGAGAGATAGTCAAATCTTTTAAAGCTTTCAAATTCCGTTCTCTTAGCACGGTTAACATATAAAAAATGAATAACTATGTTCCATTTGATAAGTTCTCTAAAACTCATACAAATAACAAGGAATATCTCCGAAATGGTTCACTATACAAAAAAATTATTTAGACATAAATTGTGTTTTTTTAGCAGGATCTACATGTTTGTATAGTAAGATTTGGTCTATTTCTTACGGTTTACCAGCTGTGCAAAAGTCATCCAGAGTAAATAGGACCACATGGGCTATAGCCAGAAAATTCAAGATATACATTTCATTTACCATGAAAATATCTCACACATATGGCATTTTAATCAAAATCGTTAGAGCCATTTTCAAGGAAACCAACATTTTCGAACAATTTTCCATGTAAAGTGTAGTTTAGGGAGGAGGAATTTTCTTCGAAATCTTCGTGTCGCATCCTTCAAAGACATTAAATTTAAATAACAACTTTTATTTTTAACTGACTTTTCGTTTTTGTGTTATGCTATCCACAGACTGACACACACACACACACACACACACACACACACACACACACACACACACACACACACACACACACACACACAGGGCCCTTTTTCTAAAAATGTTTTTGTTTTTGATTCAGGTGGCACCAAACATATATTACCGATGAAATCTCGGCATCAAATTTTTGGGTGGAATACAATCCTTCCTCTACTGTACTATACGTAGTAGAAAAAGTAATAAAAACATTAACAATCATTCATGCACAGCATAGCATTCTTTTGCTACAACGTGTACGAGCATTTCAGGCACGCGCCCTTTGCTTAAATCTGGACTCACCCTCTCTCCTTCAACATAAACAGATACAAAAACCAGTCACGCTGATCCGCCTTTGCTGCAAAACAAAATACGGTTGCAAGAAACCCTGAAATTTGCAGCTTAATATTTTGGTTGTTTAATTGAATTTATGAAAACTAAAAATGGCTTGCCCAAATGTTACGAAAGTGAGTGAGTGACTGAGTGAGTGAGTGTGTGTGTGTGTGTTTGTGTGTGTGTGTGTGTGTGTGTGTGTGTGTGTGTGTGTGTGTGTTTCCAGTAGAATCTAGGAAAGCAGTCAACCGATTACGGTAATTCTTTCAACCCTGAAAAACTCTGCCCTCCCCCATGTGCACATGATATTAAACATGCCCTATATGTTTTAAAACTGAAGGGGTTGCACGTTTTCATATTCATGTCTGCGGTATTGCTCCAGTTTCATTAAATATGAATATCACAGGATACGTGTAACCCGTTATTGTGAGGTGAAATTTAATGACATTCCAGCCCCAAGCGGTAAAAGGGGAGCCTTAAAATCTTTAAAATTAGTTTGTTGCTTGTAACGAGATTAGTTGTGTGCGCAACATCCAAATTCTTGAATTTATTGAACTAAGGTATATTTTGGGGACGATTCGGACAAATCTTTGGACAACTGGGGCTTAGGACTGAACAAAAATAATACACTGTCCCATAAATTTATTTTCAATCCCTTAGCTATATGCTCAATCAACTCCGTTTATTTAGTGTACAGTAACGCTAGAGGGTCAAGGAAAATTTAAGGACAGTTCAAGATTTTCAAAAGTCATTCCTTCCCTGTTTTTAAACCCTAATTTGTAAATCTTCAAGTGTATCGCATCTGGAAATAACATAACAAGCTTAAAATTCGCAAATATTAAGATTTTCGAAAACTAGAACTGGTACTTGAAATACTACTGCTATCTTTATTTTCCTATCAAGGAAACATTTACAAGAGCACAAACCACCGAACCGTCGCAACCCACCACACACCGCCACCTGGTCCTTCAACCCCGAAATGGATGAGAAGGGAATGATAGGAAAGTCGTGGTATGAGGGTGAGTACCCTGGAATTCACCTAGGCCGCGCCGTAGCCGAGTGGTTAGGCCATTCGCTTCTCATCAAAGCGGCCCGGGTTCGATCCCAGGCAACCGCATGTGGGATTCGTAGTGGACGAAGCGGCGCTGGGGTTTCTTGCGGGTTCTCCGGTTTCCCCCGCCACCTTATTCCAACGGTGCTCCATCTTCATTCCATGTATCATTAGTGTCACCGCCTGCGGTGCCGTAGTAGTAAAAGCGGGAGTTAAACACTACCAAAAAAAGAAAAGCATTCACCTAAGTTACAATGGGAAAACCCAAGTCACAGTGCGTAATCGGCGGGGATTGAACCTGTGACCTCCCGTTCGGTCCCGTTGTGACGTATGTTTAAGTACCCCAAAATTTATAAAATTCCTCACAAATTTTGTTTGCCCATATTTTAACACACAAATCTGCGAACGTTACTTATCTGCTTCATTGCCAGATGCAAGGCACTAGAAAACAACTTATCTGATAATTAGGTCAAATTGTGCTCATTTAAATTTATAGCTGTTATGAAGTACCTATATAACAGGCATGTCCAACCTTGTCTCTTTGGAGAACCTTGCGTATTGAGCGGCTATACCCCATTCCACTCCTTCAGTTGGAGGGACACACAGTCAGTATCCAGTGACGGACACAAACAGGCGGTCCCATGGTCATTTCTAGGTCATACCTTGAATTTTCTGGGAATGTCCTCAAAAGATCTCTACATTCTGGATGATTTTTACATAAATGGTGAACAGTATGAGACAGACAAAAACTTACTAAATAAAAATGTACATCTGGTTAAAATACACAATTTATGTCAAATGCTTCGTTTTTCTTTTGAGTGAACCATTTCCGAGATATTCTTTTCTTATTTGTTTCAATTTGCCAATACTTACACTTTTTTCAAGTAAGAATATGTTATTCGTTTTCTTATCTCTTGGCCTTACAAAGAGAACGAGATTTCAAAGGCATCGCAAGCAACGAGCTCTTAAAACATTTCACTATCGCTTAGGTGGAACGAATCCACCCCTGCACTTGTATCAACACAACATTCATCACTCTGCAGGAGAATGTGGGGTAAGTAAGGCAAATTCAATCGCTACCTCAACTCTTGTGCCCATTCCTGCGCTATATGATATAAAAATTGCTTTAATATCACTCTGGTGTTTACACAGTATCTTAGAAAGTAATAAGATAACAAAAGCGCTTCTTTAATTGTCCCAAGAACAACATGGAAAAAGAAAAAGTAGAAGATGGCCGGTGTGTGTTCTACTATGCGTTCGCTTCTTCATGAAATTTTCCTAGGTTAAATTACACCACACACTTCCTCCTCCACCGGTAGCGATGGTCTCTAAGAAATGTGTAGGGAACTGAACCTTGCGTCCTGACCTGGTGAACCTCTGTCCAGTTGCATTGACATGACTTTCCTGAGGAGTGTTAGTAACTTAAGTGTTGGTAACCGTAGGGAGATCTTCTTTCAATAGAAAAGCTGGTTTCTATCGAGATACGCTCTATCAATCCTCCGAAATTTACCTCAAAGAACTTGTTGATCCTGCTTTTTACCTGGTAAGGGTCATTGTATATACATACGTTGAAGTGGTGATAATGGAAGCCCGTGATGTATAAGAACGCGTGAGCTATTAGCAAGATGTTTGGACACCAAAATAGTTTTCTTGCCATGTGTTGATGTCCGTTTTGTTACGTAAACAGAATCCTTGGCATGCAAGTAGAACTCCCCGATGTCAACATTTATGTGTTTGAATCCGTCATTGGGGACTAGGGTTTGTCCAACTGGGGATTTGGTGTGCCAATGGACTTGAGATCTTTGGCAATCGATACATGTCCGTGTCCGTTGTTGACAGTCCTTGTTTATATTGGGCCAGACGAATGGTTCAGTAACCAGCTTGGTTGTTTCTCTGATTCCTGCATGAGAGAGGCTATGAATGGATGAAAAGACTGCTTGTTGAAAGTTGTGTGGAATATACGGGCGTATGTGTTCCGTTGATATGTCGCACTACAATTGCTTTCTGCTCCTCGGAAGTCTGAATTTAACTATTTTCAAACTCGGATTCTTTTGCAGTGCTTCTAGATCTGCATCCACTTGTGCCTCCACTTGTTGATCATAGTGTAGAGATCACGGAGATTCTGTGGTAGCTAAACGTGACAAGGTGTCTGCCACAATATTATGTTGACCAGCGACGTATTTATGTTAGTTGCAAACTGTGCAACGTACTGTAATTGAGTCTGAGTGATACTTGTCCAAGTGTTGCCAAAAAGTGTACACCATATGTTTACGGTCTGTGAAAAACTCGAAAATATGACCTTCTAAAAATATTTGAAGTGTTTAATTGTACTGTATGTTGCTAATAACTCGCGGTCATAAGCACTGTATTTGGACTGTGCTTTGATTACAGTTCGTGAGAGGTCGAGCTGTACCATCCATATTTTGTTGAGTTACTGCTCCTATAACGACATCCAATGCATTTGTGACTAAGTAGAGCGGAACTCCAGGAATGGGGTGCACCAGGATGGCTGCTTTGCAGAACACTTCCTTCATTACCGCAAAGGCGGTTTGTACTTCCTCGTCCATTTGCTTTGTGCTGTTTTTCTTGCGCCCTGTCAGCATTTGTGAGAGAGGTTGCAGTTTGGTGCATTCTGGAATGAATCTATGATAGAAATTTACCATTCCCAAGAAGCGTTGTAGTCCAGTAATTGACTGAGACTCTCAAAAGTTCTTGATGGCGCTAACTTTTTCTGGTAGAGGTTTAAGGCTTTGAGGGATAACTTCGCACTCTAAGAAGTTGATCCTTGTACATCGATAATGCATTTGGCAACTTAGATACATAAGCCGTACTCATTGAGTCTTTCACAAAGAATGCGGATTCGTTGGATGTGTTTTCTCATCCGAAGAAGGAACTACAATATCGTCTAGGTAACAAAAGACAAAATTTAATCCTTTGAGTACCACGTCCATAAATCTTTGTAAGATCTGTGCAGCATTTCTTAATCCGAAAGGCATGAATAGGAATAATATGAAAATAACACAATTTGTTGCCCTTTTGTTGCAATAAATTGTGGGGTTTTTAAATTTAATTTACACAAAAACTGTTGAATCTATTGAAATACGCCAAAAGAAAAAGTTGTAGTTTGTTCAATTTTCTAGGAATATAGCCTTAAATCAAGAACATTCGATCAATAATGATTCAGCCAGGTGATGATAAATTTTTTTGATAAAAATATTTTTTTTTCTAGAAAACTATAAACTTTTCAACATTTTGGTATTCGACTTTCTTGTTATTTACAACATGAGATATTCGCTGTTTTTTTCAAAGACAGTAAGTGATTCATGCAAAGGAGATCCTACAGCTTCCAATGCCGTTATAGCTGTTGGTAAGAAAGAAAAATGGGCAGATATGAAACTAAGATCCTCTTTTAATCCAGTGCCTGACAGAATATTTTCCACAGATTCTATTGAAGTATCATTAGAGTCCAATGAATTAACAACCTCTTCGACTATTTCTATGTGCTCAGCAAAATATAAAACTACATCCACGCATGTTCCCCATCAAGTTAACATGGTGCAGGAGGAAGTCGGATATTAGGTGCTGTTGATCTAAATAACTTAACTCTTTTAGGAGATTTAACAAAAATTCTCTTTGTATTGGACACAACTCTACCTATAGGAAAGAATCACGTATTGTCTCAGAAATGCGATGAACAGCGTGTGCCAAACAAGTTATGTGTATTTAGTAAGGAAAAATACCTTTCGGAGTTTGTCCTGATTTTACCATATAAGAACCTGTATCAGTAACAAAAGTAACCGGTCGTATTTGATTCCACACGCCCATAGTAATTTCAAAGTGTCCATCACAAGCTGGGTCACAGTTACATTGTCAGTGGCCGACAATTCGCACCCATTAAGAATATAAGGTGTATTCTTTTGTTCATTATTTAAAGCACCCACGATTATATTCGCAATAGAATGGCGCTCAAAATCAGGGATTTCATCAACAGATAACCATACAAACTGAACCGCTAAGTCATTTTGTATATTTGACAATACGTTATTGTAACAATGTCCTATATAAGTCTTACGCAGTGTACTTTCTTCAGGTACATGTTGTCAAGTGTACTTGACAAGAAGGTTGATATAGGTTTTCAAATGTCGGACTATTAATTTTGAAGAAGGGAATATCAGCAGCTAAAAAGCATGGCACAAGTCATAGGAAAATTTAGTTACCCTACTTCCCAAACACTCTACTAGCTGTTTTTGAACAGGTTCTTTGCAAATTTTCTGATTAAATTCTCCTTATGCTTTGCTGGTTTATGTGCTGAACTGTTTGAAATCTTTTCTCACGTCCTACATTTTACTCACACGCTCCACAAAACAGTACCCTATTATCTGTAGATATTAAATGACTCAAAAACTCTTTCTGTAAATTAATTAATCTAACACTCGAAGCTGGTTTTATTTTCGGCATTTGAAGAGCTTTTTAACATTTATGCGCCTAATTTAATTTGGTGGGAACCAGTTCACAACACTGTTACCTTTGAAGACCACGATGCGGTGGGCAGGAAAGTGTTGCTATAATCGTGCTGCTCAAAACGTTGACTTGCACTTTATCTTTGTTAATATAAACCTCTCAGATAACGCACTGATTATTCTCTACGCACATACATATAATGAAAGGATGTAAACAGCGGATTCACTTCATGACAACATGACTCAACGTTAGTTCTCGCAACCTTGCGAGCTGTAACATCATGTGCAATACCAATATGAAAAATATTATACAGATGGGAAAAAATAATAAAAAAACCCATAAAAATCATTAAAATATGCAAGATAGGGGCTATAATATTGAAATCTTTGTGAGTTGCATCATCATGTGCAATGCTACCAATATGAAAAATATTATCCAGATGGAAAAAAAATAATAAAACACCATAAAAACCATTAAAATATGCAATATAAGGGCTATAATATTGAAATAATATGCATTCATCAAAAATCAAGAAAATATGCAGTTATATGCACTATAAAATCACGTCCAAATAACTGAAAATTCCATAATTCATGCACATAATGTAAAAGCATACATTTTTAACCCCTATGAAAAAACATACAAATGCATGAACTTCCTAGCCCTAATCATGAGAAACTGCATTCGACATCTCAAAGAGGTAAAAGGTGATTACGAATAATAAACTCTGTCAGTCTGATATTATTCTTTCATCTTTTGTTCTGGAGGGGTCAGTTAGTTTTTGCAGCAAGACTTCTTGCATAGCATACATTGTTGAAAAAACTGATGTGTTGCACTCACATGACATTCTCTACTCTTGTACTAACCATTCTTACAAACTCATTCCTCCATCTTCTTCATGTTAGTTGAGATAAACATTTACAGAAGTTTGTTACTCCTTATTTCCTTGTAAGTGCAAGGGGAATATGGGAATAAATAGGTTTTGAGCGATAGTCAAATCTTAAAACTTTGAGATCCCGTTCTCTTTGCACGCTTAACATAAAAAAATGAACGACGTTCCATTTCACCAAAGTTTTAAGTTTTCCGAAACTCACATAACAAAGAATATCTCCGAAATGGTTCACTCTAAAAAAATTATTTGGACATAAATTGTGTCTTTTAGGGAGATCTACATTTTTGTATAGTAAGATTTTCTCTATCTCTTACAGTTTACGAGTTATTCAAAAGTCATCCAGACTAAACAAGACTACATAGGCTATAGCCAGAAAATTAAAAATATACATTTCATTTGTCATAAAAATATCTCAAACATGTGGCATTTTAATCAAAATCATTAGAGCCATTTTCAAGAAAATCAAAATTTTCGAAAAATTTTCCACCTAAAGGGTACTTTAGGGTGGGGATATTTTCTTCAAACTCTTCGTGTTATATCCTTGAAAGACATTAAGCTTAAATACCAACATTGGTTTTTAACTGACTTTTCATTTTTGAGTTATGGTCTCCACAGCCTCACAGACACACAGACAGAAACGCACACACACGGACCTTTTTCTAAAAATGCTCTTTTTTTGGATTCAGGGGGTCTCAAAACATATATTTCCGGTGAAATTTCGACATCGAATTTTTGGGTGGAATACAATACTTCCTTCTTAGCACTAGAGAAAGTAAAAGTGAACAACGATGTTTCATTTCACGAAAGTTTTCAAGTTTTCCGAAACTCACACACATAACAAGTAATATCTCCGAAATAGTTCACCCTACAAATTTATTTGGAAATAAATGGTGTATTTTAGCGGATCTACATCTCTATCTACATCACCTGTCTATAACGGTTTACCAGGTATGCAAAAGTCGTCCAGAGTAAATACGACTACTGGGGCTATAGCCAGAAAATCCAAGATATAAATTTCATTTGTCATAAACATATCTCAAATATGTGAAATTTTAATCAAAATCGTTGAAGGCATTTTCGAAAAAATTTCCATGTAAAGGGTAGTTTAGAGTGGGGCTATTTTGTTCAAAATCTTCGTGTCGCATTCTTGAAAGACATTAAACTTAAACACCAACTTTGGTTTTTAACCTACTTTTCGTTTTTGAGTTATGCTGTCCACAGGCTGACAGACACACACACACACACACACGGACCTTTTTCTAATTTTTTTTTTATTCAGGGGTCTCAAAACATATATTTCTGGTGAAATCTCGACATCGAATTTTTGGGTGGAATATTATACTTCCTCCGTTTATGAGTAGAGAAAGTAAAAACACTGTGTTTTCTAACATATTGTCACCCATCGCATTATTGTCGGCACTACCGCAAAGGAGCCGAAGGAAAGAGACAGAGAATGGCCGCATTGTTGGGGCGCTTACCGAAAGAGAGAAAAGGATAGAGGCTTCTGGAATCTTCTGCTTTGTATTTCACCGCAATAACTGAACTTTCCAGAATAGTGCCTGGGAGATATAAATAGCGGTAAAGTGCGACAGACAGACGTATGTGAAGCGTTGAGTAGTCGTGCCGACGGAAAGAAGAGACGTATGTGAAGTGTTGAGTAGTCGTGCCGACGGAGAAGGCACAGTTGTGTTACTAGTTCGGAGCCGTGCTGTTGGAGAATCGGAAAAGACTTTCTTACTGTTGCAACGAGTGTACAAAGTTACTGTTTACGGAAATAAAAGTGTTTCTTTATGTAGACTACGTCTGTCGTCTTTACTTTACACCCACCCAAAGTCACACTGGTGGCAGAAGTGGGATATGACGATGATGGAGGCTACATTGGTGAGTTTTTTACAAGAGCTGAAAGCAGAGATGAAGACGGCAAACGACAACCTCGCTGCCGAGCTGAAAGAGATGAAGACGGAGCTATTGGCGAAGATTGACGGGGGACTCGTCGTCGTGACGGAAGGCGCGAAAGTACTCGGCGAACTGGTTAATGTGAGGGAAGACGTGGAACAACTCGGCGAACTGATTGGCGTGACGGAAGACGTGGAAGAACTCGGCGAAAAGGTGGAAGACCTCTGCCAGCATGTGGACGTCGTGGAGGACGACGGGGAACGTCTTGGCGCCCTGGCAGTAAGAGTTTACGAGAGCGTCAAAGTACTGGATGCCAGGGGCAGACGGAATAGCGCGGAGCCGGGGAGGGAGCACCTAGTGGCCGAGGCGACAGTTGCGCCCGTTTCAGATGATATGAGGGAAGAAGTGGAACAACTAGGCGAACTGATTGGCGTGACGGAAGACGTGGAACAACTCGGCGAACTGATTGGCGTGACTGAAGACGTGGAACAACTCGGCGAACTGATTGGCGTGACGGAAGACGTGGAACAACTCGGCGAACTGACTGGCGTGACGGAAGACGTGGAAGAACTCGGCGAAAAGGTGGAAGACCTCTGCCAGCATGTGGACGTCGTGGAGGACGACGGGGAACGTCTTGGCGCCCTGGTAGTAAGAGTTGACGAGAGCGTCAAAGTACTGGATGCCAGGGGCAGACGGAATAGCGCGGAGCCGGGGAGGGAGCACCTAGTGGCCGAGGCGACAGTTGCGCCCGTTTCAGATAACGAAAGTGTACGTCTCGGGGAAGACAAAGGGGCAGTTCAGGGACGTCGTCGAGGATCCCCTGGAGGAGTGTGTCGGGTACGTAACCAACCAGAATATGACGTGGAGGACGATCAGCAGGGAAGCGCACAAGCAAACGAGCAACACGCGAGAACCGACTTGGCGTGGGACATGGGGGGACCGTCGGAGCCATCCAATCACCTGACGCATAGTGCCGTGAACGGAAGAATGGCGGACATCATCGTGGACGGCAGGATACAGGAGAGGCCGTGCCGAGCACGAGTGAACACGAGTGCAGCGTTGGACGTGACTCGCGCGGATGTGGCGGGGTTTGTTGCCGGACCCATCGGAAGCAAGGTGGGTGCGAAGGTGCGCCAGAGAGGTCGGCGGACATGGTACCCAGTGAGCCGTTTCCAAGTGCGCAGGATGGCCCGTCAACACACCAGGAAGAAGGGCAACTGGACGAGGGACCGTCAAGACCGGCGGTACTGTTGCAGAATTTCGAAGCAGGATGGCATACATCGTCCTACCCGGACCAAGGGACTATCCAACAGCGATACTTAGGATCGTGCCTCCTGGAGAAGAGGTTCGATGGGTTAGTCCACCGGTACGCAAGGGAGATGCCGCAGTGATAGTGCTGGTCGGGACGACCGACTCTGAGGAGGGAGCAGTGTCACCTATCGCATTATTGTCGGCACTACCGCAAAGGAGCCGAAGGAAAGAGACAGAGAATGGCCGCATTGTTGGGGCGCTTGCCGAAAGAGAGAAAAGGATAGAGGCTTCTGGAATCTTCTGCTTTGTATTTCACCGCAATAACTGAACTTTCCAGAATAGTGCCTGGGAGATATAAATAGCGGTAAAGTGCGACAGATAGACGTATGTGAAGCGTTGAGTAGTCGTGCCGACGGAAAGAAGAGACGTATGTGAAGCGTTGAGTAGTCGTGCCGACGGAGAAGGCACAGTTGTGTTACTAGTTCGGAGCCGTGCTGTTGGAGAATCGGAAAAGACTTTCTTACAGTTGCAACTGTTTACGGAAATAAAAGTGTTTCTTTATCTAGACTACGTCTGTCGTCTTTACTTTACACCCACCCAAAGTCACAATATTCTGAAGTTTAGCTTCACACTTTTCCTAATTTCTGCATTTATTTCCTTAATTTTTCCACACACTTCTTCCGCTATGTTTATAGCCTTTGGTATTTATAGATCAGATGTTTCTAAGGAGATTATGGGATTGGATATAGTTATACTTTATGAAATTTAAACAATTCAGAAGATCCACTGAAATTAGGGATTTTGTAATTTGAATTGCACATGACTCTTTGAAATCTGAAGCATTGGTTAGTTTGGGTATATCCGTTTACCCACAGTCTGACACGTGTCAAAATGGTATGCTCTCTGCATCAGTAACTTGAAATCATGGATCAACTCGATAATCCGCCCTCTACTGAAGTATAATGAACCGGCTTTTATCCGCGGCTTCACCAATAAGTATATTCGTTTACGTCGAACCATTTTCTTTAATTACCTATTCCAGCATTGCCTATTCCAAAATAATACAGCCGTCTAAGAGGTTCACGCCAGTTTAAATTTTGTCTTAGCAGAATAACAAAAGTCGTTTCATGGATTTTAACCGAGCTGGATGGCTCAGGCGGTTACGTCTGTGACCCACATTTGGGAGGTCGCGGGCTCGATCCCCTTGGCACACCTTCCTGACCCATGTTTTTTTCGGAGGTTTCCCCGGGTCGCCAGGTGAACGCTGCGAAGTATTTCCATATCCTTCGAATTTCCTGCCCCTCCATTTCGTTACAATAATCATTTCATTCCACCCTTCATCAGTTAGGTTTCTTTCAGGGTTGGAAACGCCGGCGAGCGTCAGGACCGCAGCACGGTAGGGGAAAATGATGCGCTCTGGAAATCTCGTCTCTTGGATTGGAAGGCGAGCCTACTGGTTTCCGGCCCTCTTACGGGATGCTACAAGCCCGAAGGGGGAGGGAAGCCGGTTTTCTAGCCCCGCGCCCCCCTTGGGAGCACGAACCCGAAGGGGTGGGAGAGGAAGCGGGCTGAGCCACCCTCCGCCTGTGTGTTTCTAATTGGGAAAGTGTAGAGACCGTGCCCTCTTCTCTGTAGTGGTAACGTTCCGGGCGCCCTTCGGATACATTCACTCCTTCCATCCTCGCGGGGAGTGCCCCGTCAGGGGCATAGGCACGAAAGATCACCTTTCGATCGAAATGCTAAGTCCCCCTCCGCAAGATGTCGTTGAGTCATTCCCCGAATTTATCTTTCTTTTTCCATTTCACCTCACCTTTCATTCGCTTGGTTATTTCAGGATTGGTCCTCATCGACAGGTATCCCGGGAGCTGCATGGTGGAGGATTTGCACTCAGTGAACCCTCGCCCTCCGGGGATGCGGTCTTCAGCTTCAAGCCCGCACCGCGGAGTGTGTCCGACTCCAACGGGGGCAACTAAGTCGTCGCCGAGGCTAGCAGAGTACTAGGGCCACGCCACTGGGGATGTTCGGCGCAACTTCGGACGAAACGTATGGAAGATTTTTCACTAAACCACAAGCCCGGATAATCATTTCCAATTTTTGGTTTCAGAGTTTTGCTGTTCGCAGATACAGACAGAACATTTTCTAAAATGCTTTTTTTGAGGGTCCGTTCAGGGTCCTCAAAGCATGTTTTCGGTGAAATATCAACATCTAAATTTTGGATAGAATACAATATTTCCCCTACTTACTGTACATAGTAAACAAAGTAAACATATTTTAGTGCAATTATGCTGCAAGTCACTTGTAGGAGGATTTCCCCATTTCCACATGGACATTTTGTGTATACTTAGCTAGCAGGAGCAGCACAAAGGTTTTACAATCACAGATGATTTGTCGTAATAAAGGCGATAGATCGCTTACATTTTCACAGTGCTCCAGGATATTCGTTCTCTGCGCACCCAGATCGAGGGCTGCACAAGAATCTCTCTATAAGGGTGCAAGTCAGGAAAGACGTCTTCAACTGTCACAGACATCCATATGCAGATCATAAGTACTTAACGGAACGACAGAAAGTGTACGAAAGAGCACATTTTGAAAACCCAGCGTAGCTTTCGGCCAAGTGGATCGGCGCTGGAATATCCCGGATATAGGACAATTAATCATAACCAAAAAACATAACTTAATCTTATTAAAAAATCAACATTAATGAACAATATTAAAGAAACAAGAAATAATAAATTTTGGATTAATCATCATCTAATATAGCATTTGTAGATTTAGAAATAGCTTTTGATAAGGTAAGCAGGACTACACTTTGGCAAGTATTAGACAATAAACGATATTAAAACAATTGATAGATGTATTCAGGAATATATTATATCAAGAAACAAACATAAAAATAGTTTAGGAAATGGACGATTATCACAAGATATGATAATTAATAATGTTTAAGACAAGGGTGTAGTTTAACACCGCTGTTATTTAACATTTATATGGACGAGTTTCTTAGAAAATTACAAGATGAAATCCCATTAAGAATAAATATAAATAAAAGTAATGTATTAAATATGCTACTCTTTGCGGATGACATGATGTTAATAAAAATCACAGAGGATAAGCTCACGACTTCCAAGTTATTCAACAGTCATCCAGAGTAAACAGGACTGCATAGACTATAGCCAGAAAGTTCAGAATATTCATTTAATTTTTTATAAAAATATCTTAAACATGTCATTTTAATCAAACTCGTTCGAGCCATTTTCAAGAAAGCGGTGGAATTTTCTTCAAAATCTTCGTGTCGCATCCTTGAAAGACATTAAACTTAAAAACCAACTTGGTTTTTAATCAACTTTTCG
This sequence comes from Tenodera sinensis, assembly GCA_030765045.1. Classification (NCBI taxonomy): domain Eukaryota; kingdom Metazoa; phylum Arthropoda; class Insecta; order Mantodea; family Mantidae; genus Tenodera; species Tenodera sinensis. The sequence continues at coordinate 136,411,943 of CM060967.1, read as the reverse complement.
TTTTTGAGTTATGCTGTCCACAGACTGGCAGACACACCGACACACAAACGGACGTTTTTCTAAAAATGCATTTTTTTTTATTCAGGGGGCCTCAAAACATATATTTCTGGTGAAATCTCGACATCGAATTTTCGGGTGGAATACAATACTTCCTCTACTTACTAGTCGAGAAAGCAATACGAAAATTTAAGGGAAAATATGATTATAATATGAAAAAGACAAGAAAATGACAAAAAAGTTAAAAAAGTCAAAATATGACTTTATATGACTCATCAGAGTTGCATAATTTTAATCATTATAGATAAATTCGTGCTTTGCTTAAACTTTCCATGGAAAAGAACTACAAAGAAAAACTATTTCATAAACATCTGGGCCCTCGTTATAACTATGTCCAGCTAGTAAGTAGCATGATTACTGCTATCAGTGGAGGGGAGTAAAGAGAGCGAAAGAAGTGGAAGCTACGAAGGCTTTGGTAAACGATCATGATAACCTCGTATTTTACTAAATTCACTTTCTCTATACAAATATGATTTGAACTTTAATGCTGAAAATGAATGGCCATGCAATGAATGCTATTTCCTTTCATCATTGGTTTCCTAGAGCTATTCTTCCTATTTGTGTTTAAGGCAACTTAGTTACTTTTTGTGTAGTGTTTAACGCCCGCTTTTACTACTACGGCACCGTAGACGGTGACACTGATGATACATGGAATGAGGATGAAGCAACAGTGGAATGAGTTGGCGGGGTAAACCGGAGAACCCGGAGGAAACCCGTCGCAACGCCGCTTCGTCCACCACGAATCCCACATGGGGTTGCCTGGAATTGAACCCGGGCTACTTTGGTGAGAAGCAAATGGTCTAACCATCGGCTACGACGCGGCCTAACTTAGTTACTTAGATGTAGTTGGTAACCTGTACATTACGAATGAAGTTTTGCTGTTGCGTTCCAGAAATAATCGAGCATCGACCAATAAGCGTTTCTATCTCGTTTTGTAGGATACAGAGTGATTAATTGTCCAATAATTCCTCCAAGACTGATTAGAGACGTCTGTTATGGTGCAACAGTGTATTAAGATACAAATGTGAAGCTATCCTTATGGTATCATTTCAGCTAATTTTAGTGAAAGAAAAACTGAAGGATCGATATCGTTAGTCAGTCGTGTTTGGCCTTTGACGTCACTAGATCTGTCTGCCAACCATTCACTTAAGTGGGCGGACAAAATACACATAACGCAGAATATCCTAACTGCAATACTGGCTCTGTTGAAAACCATCGACCTCTATGAACCCGCGAGGCTTGGGCAAATTATCAGCCACATATGAAATGAACCCGGCAGTGCATCCAGAAACATAAATTACATATGAGAACCTGCAGATGAATACAGGATGTTTCAAAAGCGACGATCATTAAGGTAATTGAAATAAGTAAAGGAAATAAAACTATTAATGCGTCATTTATATGTTGCAATTGTTAATAAACAATGCAACTTGAATATTAGGCAAAATGCTACGTATTGCATGTTCAAAAAGTTTATCTTCTTGTGCTTTTGTTATAAAGTGTTCGTATAAATGCATTTATAATTGTATATTTGCGTTTTCATCTGAAGGAATGAAAGTACATGGGGGTTTTTCTTTCTCTTTCTTTCATTTTCATTTCTTTAATTCTTTCTTTATAAGGCATCACACACTTCTATCCCTGGTTGCCTAGGGAAGTTTCCGGTGCCGTGCAATCACAGCAGTAAACAATATTATAACATAAACGTTATTTTGCAGCTTCATTTTCGTCATCAAAGTCGGAACCTCGCGTGTACAAGGTTTAAAATGAATACAGAGGGACATCTTTGACACAGTGAAGTCGCTAGTTTTGTAGGTATTGAATGGCTCCGGTAAATACTGAGCAGTAGGTTGGGTGGATTTATCTCCGGTCGCTGCAGGGACTTCTAATGTGAAGTACTGTAAGCTCAAAGATAAGACAGCATAAGACGGACCCAAATTACCTAATTCTCGGCGAGCCTTTAAATCTCACTCACTCACTCACTCACTCACTCACTCACTCACTCACTCACTCACTCACTCACTCACTCACTCACTCACTCACTCACTCACTCATTCACTCACTCCAAACGACAGTACCACGGGGACTGCTTTCGTTACCGATGGGACAGCATTACATTCTCACACAGTTGCCATGTTATGAGATGTCAGCTTCTCTCTATGCATTTCATTTGTTATTACTCGTACATGGCATGTTGAACCGATAAACAAGACAGCTATTTGCGTGCATTCTCTATCTGGGAGAGAAGTGAGTGGGCGCTATGGACTGTGAGGTAACCCATTAGCACATTAGATCTAAATTGAGATATAATATTCTATATTAAACATCATACAGAGCTTTTTGCTGGTTTTCTAAAACGGTTCCTCAGTTCAATATAATTACGGATAAAATGTTGCTTTAATTACATATAGATAGCGATTATCCCAGCCTCCTGTGAATAGCAAATTGTGCATTATTTTATTGAAATAATTTACGTTAGTCAGATATTAGGATTAATATGATATTTTCGGGATAGTCTGTAGAATTCTTAAGGAATAAAAATGGCGTGGTCTCCACGCTTGAAATTTGATTTATATACCACCTCCCATCACTTGGAACACGCATAAATTATCGCAGATTACGTATAAGTAAATAAATACGGGATGGCAAACTAATCGGTTTTCAAATGGGAACTCTTGTCCGGAAATGCACGGTTTGGACGCTGGAGAGCGTCGAAATTTGAGAATGAACGCTTGTGAAAATTTGTTAACATTTGTTTTGGTATCTTAATACGTAAGGTATTCAACGCTTTAGCCATCTATGTACTGGGATGAACGACCTGAGTATAATAACGTTCCTGCGCATGTGCTAAATTCCTCCATAGAGTCCTTGGTGCGCATCCTACTGCGTTACTTGTGTAGTTTCCAGTACAGTAACATTTTTAACAACAGTACGACATGTACCAGTACATAGATGCTGAAATGGCTGACATGAGCTAAATCACACTTTGATGTAAATGTGCAGAATCTCTTCAATATAGCATATTCAAATCGATGGATAGGTAGAGGTGGAATAGTTCCATGGCCAGCACGTCGCCAGATATGACACCTCTCGACTATTTTCTATGGAGTTGTATGAAGGTGTATGTCACTCTTGTGACGTCTGCGGAGGACCTTATGACTCGAGTCCACGGAGCGATTGAAAATCTTCAAAGACAACCGCATGTATTGAGTCATGTGCATGAGGCTCACCACCACCGATATGGGCTCTGGAATGACGTAGGAGGTACACAGTTCGACGCCCATTTGTAATGTAGACAGCTCGATGTTGGGTTTATTGACTAAATGTGAACGTACACACATTTCACACTTCGATGCACATCCAAGCCGTGCATTCCCGGACAGGGTTTTCTATTTGAAAACTTATCAGTTTGCCATCCCGCACAACATACTAAGTTTTATCGGCGTTTTTTTGGGACACTGTATCCATTTATTTTTAAATATGTTTTATCTATAAGTACGAATTATAGAATCTGTCATAGCTCATAACTTATTCCCATTGTAAAAATGCAATAAAAGTTCTGAAATTATAAGGGGTTTGTTGACCTTTTCATTGTTATTAAAGAAGAACAGAATAATTTAAGTGAATAACTAACACTGCTTGAATTTAAGAAATTGTGGTTTGAAGATTAAATTGTGCATTATTATTTAAGAGTTTAATACATCTTATTGTAATAAGTAGAGCGCAGCCTCAATGATTGGAGCTGAATCGGGCAGATTCCTTGGGATATTGAAAAATCCAATTGTATGGTCGAAAGCAACAGTTTTAATTTAAAATTTTTCCTTCTATCAGTGAAGATCATCAAGCTTAGTTGTATACCTCTATATCCTGTAAAAATTTCAGTCTGATATCCTAAATAGTGCTTTAGACAGAGGGTCTGGTTGCAAAGACTGCATAACAGGCCGGGAGGGACCGGGGCGTTGACACTTCCCACCATCCAATACTGCAACCCACACATGACGCCTGTGGTAGGTAAAGGTCGAGCGGTAGGACTTGGTCCGCAAAGGGCTGTCGCGCCACGAGGTTAGTTGGTTAGTTCATGAATATATCAGATTTAAAATTGGCAGAACATTACCTTTAATCTTCTCTTAAAATTCATATGGGAATATCTATTAAAACATTTGTTCTAACAAACTTACAAAAACCTCTGTTGACCAAATTTTATACAGTTTTATTTTACTGAAATCAACAGGTTTTGTTGTATTTTAAAAAACGATGCATTGTATTAAAATAATTGACAGAATGCTACACTTATGGAACATTTTATGAATGTCTACTCCGTAGAAATAGTATACATCAGTAGATTTCTCATTATAGAAATGCCCACGGTGACAGTTTTATATCCTTCGGTGTATATTTATTTAAAATAATTATGTTTCAAACAGCCTAATGCCTTTTTATTTCTCTATTACTGGATCTGGCTCTATTTGACAGATACAAAAGCTCACCTACGTTCATGAATAAAGTGCTTAATCCTTTTAATTACCGATTGTAATAAGGCGCACCTTAAGAAATGGTCATTTGTTGAAATCATGTGCAAAAGCGTGTTATATGTAAAACCGAATAACAGTCGATTTACTGCTTGCGGTTTATTTAAATAAAATGTGATACTTTAGGAATTCATATTATTCTAAGCCAGGTTTTTGAAAGTGTACAGTTTTACTAATTTTTATGTTACTCAGCTTTTCCACCAATTAATAGATAAGCATTAAGTTCTGTGAAATTTGGCAAAAAATGTGAATTTTTTCTTATTGATTTCTTATTGATTTTCTACTATACATAGTGATAACTTATATTTACATGCTACACGACTGGTTTTTTAATATCCAAATTTTAAAGCCACAAACAACACATTGGATAGTCCTGCAGATTTAAATAAAGCACTATTTTGAACTTGAAACTCAGTTTTTCTCAATTCCTCTTTACAGAATTTTTATATTAAAAATTGTCCCTGAACTGTAGTTTGTAACTTAGTTTTAAAATTTCAGAAGAATTCGGGAATTACAAACCAAGAAATTCTTTTGCTGTAATAGTTCAGCTAAAATTAATTATTTTTCATAGTTCAATTAGAAAAAGTTGAAAAAATTATTTTGTTGTTTAACGACGGTGCCAATTGACAGGATCACATCAGCGTCGCCGGTGTGCTGGAATTTCGTCCCATGGGAGTTCTTTTACATGCCAGTAAAACTACTGACATGTAGCTGTCGCTTTTAAGCACACTTAAAAACCACCGATCTGGGACGGATTTGAACCCGCGACCTTGGGATCATAGGCCAGAAAAGTTTGAAATGTCCAATAACGTGTATGGACACTTTCTTAAACTAGATAAAACTAGGAAAAGTGTGCATAAAAGTTTCTTTATGTTTGTATATTAAGCTTAAATTAACATTTTAGAGGCGATGCGATAAACCGTAAAGTTTAAGGGGTATTTCAGATTGCTGTAACAGATTGTGATTAATTATGAATGAAAAATTAACATTTTATATATGACTGGTTGAAATGTGTTCATAACATGTTTTATGTTCTGAGTATATAGTAAAGCAGACAGGGCAATCAGAAGAAAACTGTGGGTTTTTCGTGTTTCAAAGATACATTATTTAATCAAAGCGAAAATTCTAACAAAGCAGGTGCTGTGAAACAAAGCTACGTTTAGAAAACTGTAATTTTTTGTACTTTCACAAATACACTGTTTAAACTAAAACGAAAATACTAAAAAGGCAGGCATTGTGAAACTAAACTTCGTTTAGAAAACTGTAATTTTTTGTACTTTCAGAAATATACTGGTTAAACTAAAACTAAAATACTAAAAAAGCAGGCATTGTGAAATTAAACTTCGTTTAGAAAACCGTGGATTTTGGACTTTCACAGATACATTGTTTTAAGTAAGTGGAAAATGCTAAAAAAGCAGGTATTTGTTTCCAAGAGTAATGGAGGGAGATAAGTTAACCATGGGTTCGTGAAAGTGAAACCAAGTAAGTGTATGTTAAGTAGGATCCATGGAGAGAAAGAAAGAAAGAAAGAAAGGTGTTAATAGTGAGTGATTATAGAAAATATTAACAATACAAAAAAGATAGGGGCGTAAAAAATTATAAAGAAAGGATGGCATAGGCAGATAAATAATAAAGGGATTTAAAACAAATAGAAATCAAAGAGAAAGACTATAAATAAAGCACAATAACATAAGCACATTCCATACAGGTCCATCGACAAATGTAATTATATAAATGTATTGCAGAGAGCTGTCCAAGACGAAAGGGCTAGGCCGCAAGCTTAGGGATAGCTCAAAATGTATAATACTAGAATTAAATAAATTCAAATTTAAATTCAGCAAAGCAGGCGTTGTAAAACTAAATTTCTAAATTTCGTTTAAAAACTGTGAAGTTTTGGACTTTCACAGATACCTTGTTTAAAATAAGGCGAAAAGTTAAAAAGCAGACATTGTGAAGTTAAAGTTCGTTTAGAAACTTCTTGGACACTTTCTGGTCCCCTCAGGAGTTAAGAATGGTTGAAAACTTGTTAGTTCTTAAATATAAATTTGTTGCAGGTTAGTTGTGTTAGTGAGGTTTTAAGATAAGAGGTTATGTTTAGAGCGGTAGCTGGCCGGGAATCGAAGGGAGTACCGACCGACCGAACGAGCGAGCGAGCGGGCGAGCGAAGAGGGGGCCGGCCGCGCGCGGCGCTGGTGTAGAGTGCGGAACGCAGGCGTCGCTCTGGGTCCGTCAGGGAGCTGGAAGACGAGCTCGCGAGCGGCCGGCTTGCTGTGTGGGTGCGTGACTGCCGGCCGGTCTGTGTTCTTGTACAGTGTGTGTTTGTGGCATTCGCTTCAGCAACCTACAACATCGCAACCACCATCACGACGGAAGAGCAACGCCGCGGTTCGCTGGGGCGATGCTAGGCGTGCCTGAGTATAACCACTTCCTCCTCCTCCGCCGCCGCTCAGAGCACACCAGCCGGAAGCACGTGGCTGCCGATCCTCCATGTCCGTCCGCAGCCTGCACAGGAGGGTGTCCACAGGGTGAGTTGACTCTTCTCGTTGCAGACCCGTCTCTCTGTGGGTGTACCACGCCCATTTCCTTGTTCTGAAAATGGCCGGGTCCCGTCCCTGGCAGCGTACGACTGGGGATGCTCTGTGTCTAGGGCAGGCATCTAGAGCGTGTGCATTTCTGATAACATGTGTACCTCCCTGTTCCCGAAACTTTTCTCAAGGGATCGATATATAATTTGTAAGATGGAGGACGCGCCTTGAGCTGAACACCGGTCCAGTGTTGCCAACACAGGTCCTCGTAAGGTACTCGCTACTTCAGTTAAACAATAAAACTGGAGGAGTTGAATGAGAACATGAATAGCGACATACATATATCATAATGGGGGAAAGCATTACCTTACAATTCTTTTGAATCTCGTTATTCGTTAACAACTTCCCTGCGTGGTGGATGTTTTTGTTCTGTACTGGAACACGACACAAACAATGTAGAGCCCATGAGCTCTGTCAAACCCCCTTTTTAGCTTTTATTTCACTTTTGTACAGCAGGAGTGACACAGCTGCTTTAAATGTCCCAAAAGTGTTCATATCTATATGGTTTTAGCAATGTTACTTACAGTTCAACTGCAATGTATTCTGTGCCCCATTTTACCTAATGCAACTATGAAATAGTGGGTGGACAGACGATCGCAATTTGAACTTCGAATTTATGACGAGTTTGGAAGATATTCTATAGTGTTCTACTACTAGGAGGAGAAAATGTCCGTCTTGCAGTTAACTAATTGACGTATTATAAACTGGATATTCGTATGAAAGAGTTAAAATATCACTTTCATTACTTGAGCGTCATTCTGTAACTCCTGCTGATACTCGAGCAGAGAAACTAGTTGTATTTGCCTATACCACCTTGAAGATTCACAATAATGCAATGTTTCTATGAACATCTCAAAACCCATAGTTTTCTTCTGACCAGTTTGAATGTTTTACAATGTACTTAGAACATAAAGAAAGAACGCACACAACATTTAAGGAGCTATATTAAACCGTTGTTAAGATACTTATTTTTAATGTATAACCCTTTTTTGATGTGGTAATATGAATTATTCCCTAGTTTTATCGTATCGCTTCCAAATTTTTAATTTTAGCTTAGTAATAAACATAAATAAATAGTTGTTAATTGTAATCAGTTTAACAGAAAACTTTTTAGTGAACATTTTTTTCAATGCGAGTTATGGAAAATAACTGCATAGTTCAATTAGACTATTTGTTTTAATAGTACAATAACATTTTTAAAATCAATTTATTAAGCCCTACTGAAAATTTGAAGCTATTAAGTTATAAACTGTAATTCAAGGGGCACTTTGAGTAGCAAAACATGTCAAAAAGAAAATGAAGTGGAAAAACTGAAGTTTAAAGTTCAACACGATACTTTGCAAAATGGTGTAGGAGTCATTTGTGGCTTTATAATTGCTGGTGTTTAAAGGCCAATTGTCTAGTATGAAAGTACGAGCTATACGTATAAAAAATTGTTAAATCCTTTTTACGAAGTTTCATAGATACATTGCCTTGCACTGAACTATAGTAGTGATGGAATCGGATTATAATTTTCCTTAACACTGAAACCTTAATGTTCATTGTATTATTTCCCATTACTATTATTTTAGTTAAATAATCCTGTAATTTTGATTAGGGGCAGCAGTATATTATCTAAATATACATTTCCTTAATTTTATTTGCTTTTCTTTTACCAATTCCATATACAATTTACCAATTCTCTTTGGTGGTATCTGAAGTTTGGAAATGTCTCCGTGTGTGGTGGTGCTTTAGTCTTAATTAATTTTCTAAGTTTCTATAATTTATAGCAGTTGATAATTGTTAAAAATAAGACAAAGACACTGAAGGAGTAAATAGGTGTTTAGTTGAAACGTTACCCGCTGTTTTATTAGGTCGTTTTAAACCAGTAAACCCGCGCGACTGTGGCATTTTACGCTTTATAAATTATTCCTAACCAGTGTGGGCTCTAGAGATTGCGGAACGCCTCAGTGCCTCTATTTTTGTTTTGTTTAACTGTTTATGTGCTGCACATTTTGTATGGCTCTCAGGACAAAGGTAAGACCATGACTTCTAGCGGTAAATAAAGGTAGACTCGGTCGAAACGTCATGCATAAACGCCAAGGGATAGTCTGTGGACTGTACACGTACATAGTGAAATCCATTCATCCTCAAGGGGATAATGCTACCTTAAAGATTCATGCACGTGTAGTACACCTTGCTATAGCTTAGTCAACACCCCATTCATAACCAGGTTACCAGACATTATCACATGGCTAGCCTTCTGTTGTTATGTTCATAGACCCTATCATCTCTTTGTTCTCTACAGGTCTTTAAGGAATGTATAAATTAAGTTTTTCATATTCAATATTTTTTTTCTTCGAATTTTAGAACTTGCATTAATGTTCGTTACCTTTTAATGCTTACCAATATTATAGAGTTCCACTGACTTGCTTTACTTTTTCTCTTCGACGTACATTAAAACCCATAGGTGTTTTTTCCTAGGGTAATACATTTAATGCTGCATTTAATAAACAAATACGTGCGACAAACTGAAAGGAAAATACAAAGGTTTTGAAATAGAATATTTTTATGCTTGATCCATTAGTTCATGACTACTTTTGTAATTCGTGTAACTGCTATGTTATTTATATGATCTTTCCAATTTTGTTGGTATCCTTTTATGTACTCTATAATGCTATTTTTAATTCTTTTGTAAATTCTTCATTTATCCTTTTATCTAGCAATGCATATCCAACAACGTATCTAAGGAATTGTATCTCAGTTGTTTCTGCATCTAAGTATCTAGATCTAAGTTCTAGATCTAGATTGTATCTAAGGAATTGTATCTCAGTTGTTTCTGTTAGTTTCTCCAGGCTTTTTGTCAAAACCTAAGATTCACAGTTATATAATAAGGTTAGAACTGCCATAACTTTATAATATTTAAGCAATGTTTATTTATTCACTTTTCTTCCTAGTGTCCTGCGTATTTTACCACAGAAATAATTAAATTTATTAATTTTTTTCCTCATTTTAAAAATATATATGGCAACTCATTTCTCAAGGAAAAACTTCCTGGATTTGGTGTTAGTTTTGTTACTTGTAACACGTTGGTCCTATGTATTTTATACCGTGGAAGGGGAGAAATCCTACTTTTATGAATTTTTTCATTGCATTATCAAATGACCTTTTTAGTTGCTGCTACGAATGTTACATGCTACGTTAATTTAAAATCCACATGTTTCAGCGAAAGCATTTAAGTAAAATATCTGATTGAGAAAACTTTGATGAAACACTTGAACAAAGAAGGCTTGAAAATTGTTATTTCACAGATTAAGGAGATTTAAAATCACCACTATATACATTCGCCAGTATGTGCTGTGATCGTTTTACGTCTATAAACGCACTTTATGGATAAACAAGGTGCTCTTATTGAGCTTTGGATAATAATTTAGACTGTATTTTATTTAATAAAATGATGAAGACACCCTCTCGATGCAGTAGACTGTTTTTATTTGGTTTTGGTCGTGTGCTGCGTTGCGCATGTAAAATGGGTCACTTGGGCGATGCACTGAAGTTAAAATAGTAGTTCGAAAGGGAAAGTGCTCTCCAATTTTCCCTTTCGTGCTGTCGTAGCCTTTCTTGGTTTTACTAAGACGGATGTACACATTTTACTAATTAGAGAGTACTTATAAAACGATGGCTAATTTTGTTAAGCATTTGATATATATATATATATATATATATATATATATATATATACAATTGCGCAATAATATTATGCAATATACTTACATGAACTATTTTACAAGATTCGAACCTGTAGTCTATTCTGTAAGGTTTTTCCAGCCTCTTCGTATTCCGGATTACATGAATTACCTATAAGTAGTTTCAAGCAATCTGGGTCTCATGAATACCATCATACTGTATAGGTTCCATCAAAAATGGAGAATTTTGATTTTCTTTTCACCTTGGCCGCTCATTCTTTTAAATTGCATTTAAATTTTGTGCAGGAAAATTCTATTGCTGGGTATGATTTTCATTTATACAAAGTCAGGGGAATGTAATAATATCCTATGTTTAACAAGGCATATTACTTCAGAACAGTTTTGAAATCTCTATTCTTGATTTAGTTGTCACGGTTGCTAATTGTTAGTTGTTAATGAATTTCAGATATATCATATAAATACGGAACTAAAAATCAAATGTGTTGTAACAAGTTTTGTTGGCATTAATTAATCGATTAAATTCGATTTTTAATCGAAACCAGACTTGCTCAAATAGTATCATTTCTTGAATTACTTTGAAAGCTTTGGACGACATGCAAAATAACGTTTGAGATGCAACCTTACTTAAGAAATAAACTATTATTAATCATTCTTTATTGTATTTATGCTTTCTTGTTTCTGAAACAAAGAGTTTAAGTGGGCTTGTCTTAATTTGAATACAAGCTTCCTAAAACACCACCAGGTCCACGACAACAACGTTGATGATAATACTTTTCATTGCTAAATTATTTAAGCACTTGTTCATATTGCCTACCCTTATCTTTTTCATGTCATTTAATTGGCTGTCGCATATCTCGCACTCATTTTGGTTTGTGATTTGTTAAGAAATTTCACAGCATTTCTAATTTTATTCTTGGCACACAATTAACGCGTTGTATTTTGTATTTTTTACTTTATCTTTCAGACACTTTTCTAGTAATTGATCTCTTATTTCATTTATTTACGCTCAGGGTTTCTGAAGAAATTTTGTTTGCTTGAAGTCTATTTTTTACTTTTTAGGTCCTAATCCAAATTTTACTGCCATATTATACAGTTTAGCATTGTACAGTTAAGCACTGGCATTACGGTATCCATTTTTGATTATATATTATTTTTTTATAATTTCTTTAGTGACGTCCAAGTAGAAAAATATTTTCATTTTCTTGAAAAGTGCTATTTTTATTAAAGAACATGTGACACTACAGGTTTCAATTCGTCTACTTGTTTCGTTTCATTTGCTACTACAACTTTCATTACTTATAGGTATGTACTATTTTAGTTTAATCAATAAATGTAATTAATAACGCCAGAATACTAGCTTAGTTTAAAAGGCAATAAATGATAGGCACTAATATTCTCTTTTTTGAGCTCATTAGTTTATTCGAAGCTCAGCTGTTGCAGACAGTTAACTGAACTGTGTTCGTGCAATTATTCAATGTATTTCATCCATACTAGCATATTTATGTTTTGGATGCGGCAGGACTAGAGATAATTATATAACATAGTTTTGTCGTTTTTGTGTTGGAAGTTAATTGCGACACATTTATCAGTTAATGATGCGCTGTTATTGTATCGGGAGACGGCGTAGATCCTTCGTCAGCTGACGATGAAAGGAAACATTCTTCAGCTGGCAGCCGTGTTTATGCCTACATCTTCCTGCCAAGACTGACGTGAGGAAACGTTGAGCTGTTTCGCGAAATACTGATGTGCACGTCTTCCGGAATAGAACATAATGCCGAGAAGTAGCCAGCAGGGGATTGGGGAAACATTAAATGTATACTTGGAGAAACAGCAGAAGCGCGGAGAGCTGAAACAACAGCCTCCTCTTTGTAATGTGGGATGTTGTTTTTGTTTTTATTTAGAGATTGAGCTGTGGTGGATGTGTTGAGGCTTACCTACTCATACAGGCCAGTCTCGCCAACTAATATTGCATTCTTTTGTTTAATAACAAGGCCGGAGAGCTCTTCCCTAGGTTTCATCTCTCTGCCTCTCTAAGCAGATAAATTCATATCACAGTGCAATATTTGGGTTGAATACCAACCAATATAACTCATATAATCATTAAGAATACCCATTCAAGGATTCTAAGACTATCAAGTTATCAAGTTGGCTGATTAATTTGAAGTTTTAATGCAGAATCAGAGTGTAATGTATAACACTACATCAAATTTTATGCACAGGTACACTTCTCTGCTGCTTAACTATAGCAAATATTCCATATAAGTAGCTATTCCACCCAAAAATTCATTATCGACATTTCTGGAGACACGTTTTGAGGCCCTTGGAATGAAAAAGATTAGAAAAATGTCCGTTCGTTCGTCCGTGTGTAAAACGTAATTACATAAACACTAAAGCAGTATTCCTAAGCCCTCAAAAGTATCTCAAAAACTAGATGTACCAAACAGAGACATTAAGAAGTGGTGCTTCACTTGTTGAATCAACAACCGCAACTAAAAAGGGATTTGTTACGAAAATAATTATTAAAAATCTAATGTGTTGCACTCACATGACTTTCTCTACTCTTGTAGAGAATCTTCTTCGTGTTACTTGAGATAAACATTTGCAGAAATGATCTTATTGCTCGTTTTCTAGCACGTGCAACGGGAACATAGGAATAAAGTAGGCTCTGAGCGATAATAAAATATTTTTAAAACTTTCAAATTCCGTTCACTTTGCACGGTTAACATATAAAAATGAATACCGGTGTTCCATTTGACAGATGTATAAGTTCTCTAAAACCTACAGAAATAACGAGGAATATCTCCGAAATGGTTCTCTACAAAAAACATTATTTAGGCGTAAATTGTGTGTTTCAGCAAGATCTAAGTTTTTGTATAGTAAGATTTGGTCTATCTCTTACGGTTTACCAGTTATGCAAAAGTCATCCAGAGTAAATAGGACTACAGGGGCTCTAGCCAGAAAATTCAAGATATACATTTAATTTTTTATAAAAATATCTAAAACATGTGACATTTTAATAAAAATCGTTAACCATTTTCAAGAAAGCCAAAATTTTTGAAACATTTTCCACGTAAAGGGTAGCTTAGGGTAAAGCAAATTTCTTCAAAATCTTCGTGTCACATCCTTGAAGGACATTAAACTTAAATATAAACTTTGGTTATTAACCGACTTTTCGTTTTTGAGTTATGCTGTCCACAGACTGACACACATGGACCTTTTTCTAAAAATGCTTTTTTATTCAGGGGGCCTAAAACATATATTTCCAGTGAAATCTCGACATTGAATTTTTGGGTGGACTACAATACTTCCTCTACTTACCAGTAGAAAGGTAAAAAGGAAGGATTTTGTGTTTAATGAAATGAGTTTCGTTAATGAAGTCAATACTGCAATCTGTTACAAACAGCAACGATTTTGAGTGATAATATAAGTTACATAAACAGCAAAGATTTTGGACGAGTACTAGTTGTTGTTTATTGGATACAGATTAAATAAGAAAGAACAAAAAGTGCGAAGGAACGTTCCAATGACTTCAATAATTTAGGAGATTGCTTGATGTAACCTAAAATATTCAAAGAATTAATTATTGGAATTATAACATCTAAATTAGAAGAATTCGCGTGTCATTGTACTGATTGACTTATAACTTTATGCTGTAAAATAGATGTCTCATAGGTCGCCAACTGGCACATTCAGCTAAATAATTCGTGTGTTATTACAATGGGGTGCCTCGACTTCAACACGAACTTATGTGATAATTATTATACTTACATGCTATGTTATGTGCTGCAACGTGTAAATAAATCAAGAGTGTCATATGTGATATTTTATTACAATATTCAATTGGATATTTAAATTCAGGACCTTCCAGGACACAACACGAAGATTTTCAAGAAGCTGCCACCTTTACATCGACACATTTTTGTTATTTTTGATTTCCTCAAAAATTGCTCCAGTGACCTTGATAAAAAATGCCATGTATTTAAGGTATTTGTATGACAAACGAGACTTCCATTTTCTCGGAATAACCTGGAAATAATCCATTTGGAATTACCTTATTATAACTTATAAACTGTAAGAGATGAAAAAAATATGGATGTTGCTAAATAACACAATTTTTGTGAAATAAAATGTTTTTCATTAACCACTTCCATAATATTCTTTATTAATTTGAATTTTCAAATAATTTCTACTTTTTCAACTACATCATTTTATTTTTTTCTTTCTTGTGATCATAGAGCACTAAATTATAATCCTATCGAATAGAGACCCAAATTTAACTATCGCTTAAGCTTGCAACATTGCCTTACTCCTGCATCTACAAGCAAATATGCAATAAAACCATTTCTGCAAATGTTTATCTCCATTATCGTGGAACAGATAGAAAGGATATGCTTTTTAAGAATAATTTGTTGAACAATTTGTAGGGACATTTATGTGAACTTAACCGTCACAGTTTTAAATTGTTTACTTTTATAGATCTTCTATAAACCCTTTTTGCAAAAGCTTATTCTTTATTTGTTTGACGTTAATCGAGATAAAATTTTACATAAATAGTTTCATTACACATTTTGTTGTAATACATAGTGGGAACTAGAGTTACACCCTACCAAAACTACGGTATAGTACATAAATTACGTAGTAAATGGTAGAATTGTTGGTAGTGTTGGTATCATGGGTAGAGAAAGAAAGAATAAACACTATAACGAAGTAAAAATATATTGATAAACTCAAACGTAATGATTACCAAAAGCTATGATCATGACTTTGGTCACTGTGATAAAAATAAAAATTGTACTTTTTGGTTCAAAATAACATTACTTCGATCTGGATTGTAGTATACTTTAGAGGAGCTTCCGAATGTGTTTGAACACACGTAGGTTAAAGGACTCTTTATGCATCCTTTCTGAAAAGGTTCAAACTTCAACACCTCTGGTCTCTAAAGGGATCTAGCAAAAGCTGATCAAAAAACCTAAACAACACGATGCTATGAGGTAACCCCCGATAGGTATGCAACACACTTAACATACAGGTAAAGCGGCTAGGTTCTTAACTAAGAATTCTACAAGGAAAACTACCGCACACTACTCTTACTTAATATGGTCTACGGCAGCCTAGGTAGTTTTACAACTCAAGTACGAACCGAATGAATGGTATATGTTGGCCTTGAAATTCCAGATTCTTTTCATGACGTAGCAAGAAACTACTGAATAGTGAATATGGCAGAATACAGAAAAATTCAAACCAATAATAACGGATATCTTGGAAAATGTCTGACGCCATAAAGGAATTGGTTGAAACAAATGGCATCTTTTAAAGATATCTACGTTCCTTGTGTAGTGTTTTTCCTTCTCTTATGGGTTATCAGATATAGAAAATTATACAAAATTACTTCCGAATGAAGAGTACATACTTAGATTTCTCTAAGAAAATTCAAGTTATTCGTTTATTTATCATTGAGAATCGAATATTTTCCCATGTGAAGTGTGAGGGTGGAGTACAACATAGACCTTTTTCTGAGCATTTCGTTTTATTCATTGGCCCTAAAAACAGGCACTTTTAGTGAAATAACATCAAATTTCTGGATAGATTATGTCTTTTTTTACCTAATAGGTGGAACAAAAAGTAAAAAAGTTGTACTCTTAGATCAGTTCCCTCAAACCTCAGAAGTTTGACCTTGCTATTATAAATTTGAGTCTTTAAGTTCTCGATTTTTTGCACTCATTAAATAAAGTAGGCAAATGATGTCAAAACATTTGAGCCATAGAGATTTGGCTGCAAGTAAATAGAATGGATTTAGACAATGACAGTTGATGTTTATCCAAACTTTCATACTTTTAGGTTTATAGCTTTTCAAAATATATTAGATCATGTGTTCGTCTCCATATAAAATTCTCTGCGCACAAAGTAAGCAGCATTTTAAAACAATATTTTGTCATTTTTGTGATCCAGAGGAGTAATTTTGTAAAACTTTATATTGTTTCATGTTAGATATAAAATATTTAGTAAATTTATTCAGAATATGTATTTTAAAATTTTTAAAATCTTTGCAAGCAGATTTACATTTTTGTAAAGCTTGCTTTAAAACGATTTACATTTAACAGAAAACTATGCTGCTTCCTCTAGCACGTACATAATAGGTAAACAAAGTGCTACATTCCACTTAAATTTCATACAGCTATATCTCACTGGAAATGCACGCCACGGAGTAGAAAATACTCGTTTTATTTCACAGGAAATGCATGTAAAAACAAAAGTCTAATAAATTTTATTTCAAGCATAGATGGCCTTGATGTAACACCTAAACAAACAGAAGACACAGCTAAAATGTGATGATAAGCCTGACGACACCCACGTCACAGACGAGAGCGCGTTCATGGGACCTCAAAACATATATTTCCTCTAAAAGCTCCATATCGAATTTCTGGATGTTATGCAATATATCCTTTACTTACTAAGGTAATTAGAAAAATAATGATTCGTAATTAAAATGTATTACATTCAAAGTGCGAGAAGAATTACTTAAAAGATATTAGAAACTCAGCGTTTTCCATCGTGTAAGATTTAGTCAAAACAATAACACGTAAAGCACGATATTTTCTCATATGTCGCTCTTCCTCTAAACACATCGAGCAGTGTACTTCCTTTCGGAACAAACCTTTTTCTTTCATCCAAACGTCTTATCGATCTTAACCAGCATCGAACTTGAGACTGTTGGCAAGCAGTTTCCCAAACAATGAGGCCGGCATAACTGCAGTAGAATTTGTGACGCTAGCAAACTGCGCCATCGAGCAATGAATTCATGAATGCAGCGGATAATTTGTATCTTGTATCCTTTTCAATTTATAGGTACACTGAATTAATAACTGCACGTTTTACCTACTTTTACCAATAGAAGGTTTATTCTCAGAACTGACGTGAAATAGTTCACCAAAGAACTTCGTCTTAGAGACGAAGAGATCTTACTCTGACAGGAGAATAGTTGAATGGGTTAGTCTTTAACGGGTTATAATTACATATTACTAGCTGATCTAGGAGTTTGACGTCAGCCTTTTCAACTTAAATGACGAATTAAATGCGTTCATTTACTTCCCTCTCCGTTTTTTTATGAAATTATTGCGGAATTATATGAGAAATGTCAAGTTACTTTCACGTCACTTTATTTTTCATCTCAAACTGAAAAACAAAAACACAGTTCTCTGTTCTGTTTCTTCCTATCGTAACTTTGATACACTTACTACCCACAGTTCTAGTACTCTCTGTCTCACGAACAACTGACTTCAACGATACACTCGCTAAACTGGCTTTTCTCAACACTCACTGGTGCAATAGAAACCTTAAAAGCTGCTAACGCTGGCTGGCTCGCTAGGCCAAAAATGACCTAATGCTGATTTTTCTTCAAGTACACGGTTTTCGAAGTTTCTCGCAATATTGGAGGCCATTTGTGCAATATGTTAATTTCATAAACTTTGAATTATTGTATTAGTCTTTTTGTTTTTGTATATAATTGAAAATACGTAATAGTCGAACCACGAAATAACCAATAAAACACAATTCGAAACGTGATACGATAAATAAGTTAATGTAAGCCATGTAATACACTTAAATGCTATGGGGCATGGTGATTAGATAAAGTAAAAGCACTTCTCGTAAACAAGCATATAAATAGCTTCTAGAACCGTGCGCAATCAATTTTGTTCAATTTTGGACCACTCCGTTGTTTCCTTGTTTACCGCACCGCGTGGTGTGAGGTAGCTAGCACACAGCTTCTCTTTTATGGGCGGCTGGTGTCGAAATAATAGGATGTTATGGTTAATCATCCCCTTTACTCCTTGTTATTTCACACAGACAAGACTATTCCCAGTGATAAAAGGTCTAATGTTCACGCAAAAGGATGTCAAACATCAGCAGAACCTCCAACGTCCTGAATCTTCACCCCCCCCCCCCCCCCTCAAGACAGTTTTCTAGAAATGCTACTTAGCCTATTAAGTATCCTTTGGCAGCACAACAATCAGCATTCGGAACTTGTTAAGATAACTACAAAGATGAAAATTTAAGCATTTTGGCCTTCTCTCTGGTTGCTTAATTATTTAATAATATAACTTACGTAGTTATGACACAATGCAGAAGCTTTTAACCTATGCAATGAAGTAGAGATGAAGCCGGTGAATATGAAGATACCGCACTCCTAAGCCACCAAGTTAACCTCCTTGGAAAACACACAGATTACGACTATTGAGAAAAGTGATCTTCAGTGCATACATCCATAGAACTATAATACAAGTTATGGAGAAGCTTCGACACTGCGTCGTTATTCACATATTTGATAAATTCCAATTAAAGAAATCAATATAATACACGATTCGTACTGTTATGCATTTAAATGATAAAATGTATACCTGGAATTTTCTGCTAATGACCTTTTAAGATTGTTCATTCTGATTTATTTTATGTGATTTTATGTAACTGGTAAAGCATAAGTCAGACAAAAATTACTACACAGAAAAGTACAACACGTTAAAACACACATTTTATGTAATCATTCTCTGTGCGTTCTTGCAGTAAGTAGAGAAAATAATGAAATACACTAAAAACTTCGACGCCAACAATTCAGCGGAACTATCAGTTTTGAGACTCCCTAAATAAAAAAAGTAGTTTTAGAAATTGTTCTAGGAGTCTCTCTGTAAACGATGTAACTCAAAAAGGAAAAGTCGGTTAAATATGAAATTTGGCATTTAAGTTCAGTGTCTTCCAAGGGTGCTACACAAAGTTTTAAAAAAATCTCCTATCCCAAACTATCCCTTACATGGAATAAAGAACTAAACTAAACCCCCAGCGCAACAGTTCATGAAGGCTTGCCGCCCGGCCACTGTGTCCCCATCTCTGCCCGCTACAGGCGTCATGAGTGGGGTACAGTACTGAAGGGTGGGACGTGGTCAGCACCCCGAACCCTTCCGGCCAGTTACGCGGCCTTCACGATCTGGGATCGCTACTTCATCAAGTAGCACCTCAATTGGCTCCTCCGGGACCTAGCGAGGCTGAGTGCACCCCGTGCCAGACCTCCCAGTGGGGGAAACATCACCACGCCGGTATCAGGGAGTGAACCTGGGTCCTCCACACCAGAGGCAGGCGCGCTACCACTGCGCTACGGAGACGGTCCTTTACATGGAATAGATTTGGAAACTTTATTTTCTCAAAACTGACTCCAACGATTTTGATCAAAATACCTTTTCATAACAAATAAAAGGCGTATCTCGAATTTTCTCGAAATAGTCTTTGAAGTCCTCTTCATTCTGGATCACTTGCATAACTGGTAAACCGTAGGAAATAAACAAAATCATATTTCACAAAAATGTAGATCTCGCTTAAGCACACAATTTACGATAATTATGTTTGTAGAGATAATCATTTTGCAGATACTTCTAGTTTGAATTTGCAAATACTTATACTTTTCCTAAGTAGGGGTTCTTTATTCGTATTTTTATGTCCTGGCTATGCAATGTGAAGAGAATGTCAAGCTATCACATAGCGGCCACCTCTTGAAAGATTTGACTTTCGCTTAAGCCTACTATATTCTTCCATTTCCATTGCACCTGCAAGAAAATATAAATATATGAACACCTTAAAGATAGGCATTAATGTGTTCTGAATAACATAATATGGTCAAAATTTTCTCCATCATGCAGAACTGGTTTGACGAACTACTGCACGAAGAGGAATTGCTCTGCATGCTGTTGCACTTTCCCCTGTGACTCCTATTGTTGCTGGTTTATTTCGCTACATCACATCCCTTGGCGCTCCTAAAAGTTAAAAATTGGAGGAATGTGTGGGGAATTTAGAATGGTCTTCCATTGCTCGGAAGTCAAGCGTGTCTGCCATATTATGTCCTTTGTTGACTTAACAATAGCCACATGGCTGCTAAACAACTGTCCAACTATTGACGTTTTGGAGGCAACAAAATAATATTTATGCCATAACTTAGTAAGGAATTTGGGAGGAGAAAAAGATAAGAAAAAAAAAAAAACATTGCATTTACATTACCCGCACCTTTGTAATGCTCTTTTCAAACATTTGTAAATATAACTGATGCATGTGAGGAAACGCTGGAAGGTAAGCCCTTATTGGATCGATGTGCATATAAGTGAAGGTTGAATAATCGTACATAAGTAACACGAAATATATTAACAACTATTTCAGAAAATACAGACGAATGTAATATCGCAAGTTTTTAGCTAAGAGGAATATTGTTTTAACAATAAGTTAAATAGTCCAAGGGTATTTTAGTTATACTTCAGTATAGACCAGATGAAGACATCTTCAAGCGGTATGACGTATTGGAACGAACAGCAGTAGTTCGTGTGACGTCAGGCGAGAGCCGTGTACGTAATATCGTGTTGCTTAGATAAACGGCGCTGTGAGTACAGTAACATGGCCAGTACAAGTTAAGAATAAATGTTTCTGTCTGGTTCTATTGTGAAATTAGTTAATTCCAAATTCCGAAATACCTTGTCAGATCACAACCTAACATTCAGTCTTGGCTTACAAATTTCCCAGGCACTACGCTCTAACATCGATAAACTAGTTAAACAAAAACGAAACATGGCTCTTCTAATTTGCAGAAAAAATGACATCTTTTTACTTACTTTGTGACATGGCTATCTTTCTCATAAGTTAGAATTGTTGTATATTTTCTCATACCATAGAGCCAAAATGTAATTGATTGCAATCTGTGACCAACTGTGTAATTAAACAGTCAGCATTAATATTGCAACACCCAAGATGTTAGTTGGATTGTTAACATCAGGTATGGTTCCTATCTTTTCTAAATTGCTGCAACCTGCACACCTCAAACGATGTTCTCTTCCCCTGCGGCAGCAGTATAGAATGTGATGAAGTCACACGCTGAACTCGCGTTTAGTGCGAGCATGTTCAGGGTGTGAGCTGACGTCACATCAGTACTACCTGTCTTTTTCTTTGCTCGTATATGAGTATAATCATCTCAGCTACCATGCTGCAAGGAATGCAACATAAAATATTAAAAAGGAATAATACATTGAGTTGTGATTAACCGTAATAAAATGCACCTTAAAATATGAAATACCTGAGTATACCAAGATTATTTGAGTCAGAAAATGTTACTTAATTTTAAGCTAGACATAATTAATGGAAACTAAGCCTCCCCGATCAACGGCGACGTTCCTCATTCGTATGCCACACACAAAACAAGATGTTTTGCCTGCCGTCTGTGGAGAGGTGCCCCGAAGTGGACAGTTAGGCTGGCGATGGAAGAATGCAATTGAATTTCTGGCTGTTGCTCCGAGCTGGCATGTTCAGAAGCGATTGGGGGAGGGGGGGGGGGTCATCTCTGCCCATGCGCTGGGATGGTTTGGCAGTAACAACAGCGGTAAAATATATAATGTTAAAGATGTACTTTTGGGCCTCCATGGATTTATTTTGTTGAATTTAATCAACGATGTGTGTAGGGTTGCAGTAATACTGTAAATGTTATGGTTTTGTCAAGGTTCACCGTTATTTACACACAATGCAATTGATAAAACGGATTTTGGAACTTGTATCATCAGTTGCTGGGGTTAGGTTCAACACAGTTTCATTAAAAGTTCACTAAAATAGATCCTTCTTTTAGTAGGTACTAAAACTACATATCGAACTTGTGTAAAAATACATATTTCGTTTTTACTTGGATATGAGTTACGCTTTGCAATATGTTTAATATTCTATGCTTGTATGTCAAGTTTTGTAGTGCATAAAATTACATCATGTAATACACGTATTTTTAAATTTAGTTTTTTTTAAAATTAATAATTACGTACATTAGTGACATAACAGCCAGTTTAATTTATGAATTGGATTAAAATGCCATATGTTTAAAATATGTGCATGTCAAATGAAATGCTTGTATTGCATTTCCTAAGATTAGCCCTCTGAAGGGGAAAAGCCCTATGATACAAATGTTAAAATGGCAAATAAATGCCCCGTTTTCTCAGCATCTATTGGGTATATAAATCCAAATGTTTACAGTGTGTGTTTTGGTTCTTCATAAATATACTTACCCTCATTCAAATGAAAATCTAAAATAGTACATTTTTACTTTCTCTACTGGTAAGTTGGGGAAGTATTGTATTAAACCCAAAAATTCGATGTCGAGACTTCACCGGAAATATGTTTTGAGACCCCCTGAATAAAAAAAAAGCATTTTTAGAAAAAGGTCCGTGTGTGTGTGTGTGTGTGTGTGTGTGTGTGTGTGTGTGTGTGTGTGTGTGTGTGTGTGTGTGTGTGTGTGTGTGTGTGTGTGTCTGTCTGTGTGTCTGTCTGTAGACAGCATAACTCAAAAACGAAAAGTCGGTTACAAACAACATTTGGTATTTAAATTTAATGTCTTTCAAGGATGCGACAAGAAGATTTTGAAGAAAATAGCCCCACCCTAAACTACCCTTTACATGGAACATTTTTCGAAAATTTTGATTTTGTTGAAAATGGCTCTAACGATTTTGATTAAAATGTCATATATTTGAGATATTTTTATGCCAAATGAAATGTATATCTTGAATTTTCTAGCTATAGCCCCTGTAGTCGTATTTACTCTGGACAACTTTTGCAAAACTGGTAAACCGTTAGAGATAGACCAAATCATACAATACAAAAAATGTAGATCTTGCTAAAGTACACAATTTATGTCTGAATAAATTTCTTGTATTTCGTATATATTCCTTGTTATGTGTGTGAGTTTCTGAAAACTTAAAACTTTCGTGAAATGAAACATCGTGGTTCATTTCTTTATGTGTTAAGTGTGCAAAGACAACAGAATCTCAAAGCTTTAAAAGATTTGACTATAGCACAAAGCCTACTGTATTCTAATATTCCCCTTGCACCTACAAGGAAATCAGCAATACGATAATTTGTACAAATGTTTATCTCAACTAACACGAAGAAGATAGAGGAATAAGAGCTTGTAAGAATGGTTAGTAGAAGAGTAGAGAAAGTCATTTGAGTGCAACACATCAGAGTTTTATGTATATTTTTTACTGTAGCTCTTAATTTTTTCATTAAAAATTTAACCATTTATTTTTTAAAAATGTGTTTGAGGAAAATGATTATCTGAGGATCCACAGCATCACTTTGAAATGCAGATTATGTGATACAAATTGTATGGAGTTAATTAATAATGAGAAAAAGGGGCTTTTATATTGAAAAATGTAGTTTCGAGAAAATTGATGTTGAAGTAAAACGAAAATAAAATTTTCATATAGACTCAAATACATTTAAATATTTACACCAAAATCTTTCACAAATATTACAACTGACAATGTGAGTAAAAACTGATCTTAATATACGAAAATTAATTAATATATTAATACTTGTTTTATCTCCATTAATCTTAATGTACTTTTTCCTGTGTTGTGTAGTCTACTTTTCGAATCACTGGGAAGAGTTTCAACATTTTCAGCAGGATTCTTCAACACTAAATTTTCAGCTTTTTGTGCAGTTACATCTTGTTGTACCACATGACATGTTCTATTAAGTCGCTTTTCTTTGTTTTTTATCTTTTTAAATAAACCTTTAGGTTTTGTCATCGTGAAAACACAAAAAGCGTGAGCGCAATGTAAAAATATACAAATATCTAATAAATTATTACTTGTTTATATAACTAAAGACAATCTTACTCCACAATTCTGATGTCATACTGAATTCCAGAGCAGCCAGCATATGAATCAGAAATATCCCTAAACATAAGCCACACCAGAGCCCCCTAGAACAACTAGTTCCAGAGTTATGCTTTGTTCTATAAAATCTTGCAAGGATTAAATGAAATAAAGGGTTATAGTTACATGTATATACATTAAATTAAAATAGTAAATAGTGGTATATTGCAATAAAAGATATCAACTTAATTAGAATGGATTATACTATCATAATATAAAAAATAAAAAAAAAAAAATTATTTAAGGCCTCTGATTCTTCTGAAGTCTTAATTCTGAGCGAATCTTTTGTAACTTGTAAACAATAAGAGAGATAGGTAAAAATTTACACAAATCTCTTTAAATATCAAATATACATTTTTTGGCATTAACCATTTTCTAGATATTATTGGTTTGAATTGTCAGATACTTCATATTTTTCAACTGCGATTCCCTTTTGGTTTTTCGTAATGTAAAGAGAATGCAATTTCAAAGCCATCACATAGTCACCTATTCTTTAAAGGTTCACTTTCGCTTAAGACTCTATTCCTTTTAGCCCCTTGCACTTAGCAGGGAGCATAATAAAATCATTTCGACAAATATTTAGCTCGATTATCACGAAGTAGGCATATTCGTTTGCAAGAATGATTTGCTGAAGAAACCTTCGTGAAATGGAACACCATTGTTCATTTTTTTATATGTTAAGTGTGCAAAGAGAACGGAATCTCCAAGCTTTAAAAGATTTGACTATCGCTCAAAGCCTACTGTATTCTAATATTCCCCTTACACCTTCAAGGAAATAAACAATAAAATAATTTGTACAAATGTTTATCTTAACTAACACGAAGAAGATATAGGAATAAGAGTTTGTAAGAATGGTTAGTACAAGAGTAGAAAAACTCATGTGAGTGCAACACATCAGATTTTTCTCTTACGCCTCATTATTTTACGTGGCCTCTATTAGCTGTATTGTCCATAACTAACATGAAAACTCGGAATAGGTCTGACATCCTAGTACAATTTTAGTCGTTTTGTATCTTTTCTGAGCATGCATAACAATAGCTGCGTCATATGCAGAATTTGTTTACACACGTGTATTTCTTACACGACGCTGAGAAGGATAGGAATTATGTAACGGAACTGGAAGGGCTTCTGAAGGAAGTGGATGTAACTTGACCATTGTGCACTGTCGCCTGTAAGGCCATCTCACTGACATAAAATATTTGCAATGCTGCTCCGTGCCGAGGTCGATGATAAAGCAAACAGTAGCGCTGACTCAAGAGGAAGAAATTCTCCAAAATCTGGGCACCATTGTGATCCGAAGTCTTTGTCATGGTGTATGTTAGTATATCATCTAGGGGAATACGGTCCCGTTTAGTGGAGAAAGGTTAAGAGAAGTCTCCATGTTTCACCTTTCCACTTTTTACTTTCTCTACTACGTATAGTAAGTAGGGGAAGTAGGTATTGTATTCAAGTCAAAATTTCGATGCCGAGGTTTCACAGGAAATTTATGTTCTGAAGTCCCATGAATCCAAAAAAAACATTTTTAGAAAAAAGTGTGTGTGTGTGTCTGTAAATAGATAACTCAAAAACGAAAAATCGGTTAAAAACCAAAGTTGGTATTTAAGTTTAATGTCTTTCAAAGATGACGCCAAGTTTGAAAATTCCTCCACTCTAAACTCCCTTTCCATGGATTTTTTTTTCCAAAATCTTGAGTTTCTCAAAAATGGCTCAAACGATTTTGACTAAAATGCCATATGCTTAAGATATTTTTTATGACAAATGAATTTTCTGGCTGTAGTTTATGTAGTCCTGTTTACTCTTGATGACTTGTAAAACCAGTAAACCGAAAGAGAGAAACCAACTCTTAACATACAAAAAATGTAGATCTTGTTAAAACACACAAATTTCGTCTGAATATTTTTTGTGGAATGAACCCTTTCAGAGATATTCCTTGTTATTTGTGTGAATTTTGCAATATTTAAACTTTTCTCAAATGGAAGGTCGCTATTCAGCTTTTTATCTCTTAGCCGTGCAAAGAGAAAGGAATTTCAAATCCTTCGTATAGTGACCAGCTTTAAAAGATTTGACTATCGCTCAGAGCCTACTGTAATCCTATATTCTCTTTGCACCCACAAGCGAATATGGAACAGGCTAATGTTTGCAAATGTTTATCTCGACTAAAATGAAGAAGATAGAGGAATAAGCACTTGTAAGAATAGTTAGTACAAATATTGACATAAATTACATGCTTTAACGAGATCTAAATATTTTCTACAATAAGATTTGGTCTATCTCTTACGGCTTTCCAGTTATGCAAAGGTCATCAAGAGTAAACAGGACATACGGGCTACAGCAAAAACTCAAAATATACATTTTATTTGCCACAAAACTATTTTAAATATACAAGTCGTTTAGATCCATCTTTGAGAAATTAAAACTTTTCTAAATATTTTCTAAGTAAAGGTAGTTTTACGTGGAGGAAGTTTCTTCAAAATCCTAACTTATTCTTTTTTTTTTTTTTTAAATTGACTTTTGAGTTATTTATTTTCTTTCATTAAAGACATCTCAGACGTTATGATCATTTCGTTGGATGTCGTTATTGCTAGGTATGTGATAATCTCAAAATGATAAATTAGTCGTGCTACTCAATTATGCGTGGTTGAACTTCAATATTTCCTTCCGTTTTATTGGTTGAAAGTAATGTGACACACGAAAGTGGGAGAATCAATGAGAGCCAGGATTGTAATCTACGGAAGCAATGGAGCAGAATCAGGGCGATAGGTTAACTGCATCCCTTGTCGGAGAGCACGTGTTTATAGCCTTGTAGGCAGAGAAACCAACCCCTAGTGTTGTGTGTACGCCGTACGGCATCTACTTATGTTATCGGTCCTATATATAGCCCCAATGATAAAGATGTTGTCGATTGTGTACTTCACCTTTTGACCTGGTATCTGGGAATAATGTGAGAATTCCTCTTTTTTGAATGACTTTTGTATAACCGGCGTACTGCAACCGGTACACCGTCAGAGGTAGAGAAAATCATAGGTTACAAAAAACCTCATCTTGTTAAAGTGCCAATTTATGTCAAATACCGCCACCGCCACCGCCGCCGCCAGCGCCACCGCCACCATCACCATCACCATCATCAAATTCTTAGCTATTTGCTAGCGGCTAGTCCAGTGATGTCCAACGTTAACGAAAGAGGGGAGTTTGGTTTTAACTCCTTCCACTATACGTGGACTTTGTCACTCTTGAACCCCCAGCCGTGCATTGTGTTGCAGTGGCGAGTTGGTTAAATGTATGTTGTGTTTGATTTACGGAAGCACTTTCACTGGTATTGGTGGTGGACAAAGCGGCGTCAGGTCGGACTTTCTCCGGGTTCTCCGGTTTCTCCCGCCAGTCATTCCACCAATTTCTCCATTGTCACCTTTCCAATAATTGATTTCACCTCCATTTCATATCATCCTCTTCCTCACAGGATGCTCGGCTGACCACCCGCTTCCAGGTGTTAACTCTGTCCGGTCAATAGGTTCCTGTGCTGCCCGACAGGCGTCTGACTCTAAGGCACTGGCTTGTAAGTCCTAGGGGGTGTAAGTCCTATGTAACGGGAGGGTAATCAGGTAAAGGGGGGGAAAAAAAACGAGCCATTGTCCTTGTAAAGGTACTTGAGAAGGGACTTTCTTTAAAATTTTCGTATCCCATGTTTAGAAAATGCTGAGCATAGTTTGTTGACTTTTCTTCAGACGGCAAACGGAAACACACGCAGTCACACACGTAGACAAGGACTGCTTTCCTTGGATAATGCTGTTTTGCTTGGATTTAGGGTGCCTTAAAACATGTACACTAACATGTATAAAAAAGCGGCTCGTTCCCCTAGATCGCACCGTACCTTTCACTCCACTCAGCGGATATTATTTCTCTATGTGAGTGGAATAACAAATCATAGATAAAAAAACGAATGACTGAACGATATTTAACCGGTGTGAAATGAAGGAATGGTTAGGATACCAACTCTGAAAGGTAATCGCTATGATTGGTGCACAAGGAATCGCTAGAAAAACACTGCATACTTGGCTTTCTATAGGAAGGTCAGAATATTATTTGCGTGTGTCGTTAAACTGAACGACAATTATGACGTTTATATGACAGCAATATGTAGACCAAGACAGGAAGTTTTCCACGTTTATTTCTACGTTTTTATTATATTTTAATGGTACTCCGCTAGTGAGAACATACAGCATGTAATCTTACCCTTAGGTAGCTCAGCTATATTTTGGAGGAATAAAAGCGCCTTGCCAATCCAGCGGCTAAAAATTATGATCTAGGAGTCAGTGGCTCACACTGACAGAGAACGGGGTTACATTTATCACACCTTCATACAGGAAACAAAAGTTTGCGGGGTTTGGACTATAGGAAGTGGGAGGGCTAAGTCCGTCACATGATCATAACACAGAAGAGGTCAGGTAAAGTCGACGTAGGAACGTAGTAGATAAAGTTTTGGCATAACTTGTATTCAACGTTGTCACCATTTGCAGTTAAATATTCACTCCCAAAATCTTGTGTAAGTTCAGCAATATGTGAATATTTCGATTTTTGTGCTGTAGGTATGTTACTGTATGGAACTAGTGAACACATTCAAGAGACACTACGTGCTGTAGGCAGTGTGTTTTGTGCTGGCACTGTACTCGCACAATGACGTCACGCTCTGCCCATGTGGAGGTAACTTGCAATCACCTCATTTGGCGATAGCTGTTCGGACCCTAAAAACTAAAACTAAACCCCGGCACAACAGCCCATGAAGGGCCAAGGCCTACTGCCCAGCCGCTGCGAACCCCCCCTCTGCCCACTACAGGCGTCATTGGTGGGGTGCAGTACTGGAGGGTGGGACGTGGTCAGCGCCCCGATCCCTCCTGGCCAGTTATGCGGTCTTCTCGATCTGGGGCCGCTACTTCTCCATCAAGCAGCTTCTCAGTTGGTCCCCTCGGGACCTAACGAGGCTAAGTGCACTCCGTGCCATACCTCTCAGCAGGGGAAAAATCCCCATGCTGGTACCGGGGAATCCGGGTCCTCCGCGCCAGAGGCAAGCGTGCTACCAACTGCGCTACAGAGACGGTCTGTTCATCACCATTCTGCGTTCCATTATAGGCCAGAAATTATGGAAGACAACACAGATCTAAGAAATATCCAAGTTGAATTTTTGGGTGGAACATAATTCTTCCTGTAATTATTACAGGCAAGTACTAGAAAAATTAAAGTAGTTTTGACTTTATTCAAACAACCGTTGGGATCTCAAACTGTGTATATCCAGTGAATCATGATTAAGTGCTAGAGAAAGCAAAAATACTAACGAAAACTAGTTAACTAAGAGCAAAGTAGGTATAGTTTATCTCTGATTAAGTATCAGGTGTAGTAATTGTTTTGCCGATTTAGGGAATCTTTTTCATGTTATTTTCCGGTTATTAAAATTAACTTTCGTTTTCAGACATACATACGAAGTTAGACCAGAGAATATTTTGAAATTTTACAAAGCGTTGGCAATCACAATCACACATCAGCTTAGAAGAAAAGCTCCTGAAATGAAATTAAGGCCTTTAGCAGGTTATACTTCGTATGATTAGAAAATAAATGAAGAAATAAGAGAACTACATGTAATACCCATAACAGGAGACATCAGCACCCATAGAAATATCTAGTATCAATACATATTGCGAACGCTGGAAGAAAGAATAATTCAAAGACTAACTACAGACCAAGAGGTAAGAGATCTTGTACGACCAAAGGAACTCTGAAGCAGGGTTGCCAGGTCTACTGATTTCGCAGGAGATCTGCATTTTTGCAAGTCTACCGATCTACTACAAAAAACTGAACGCACTTCAAAATCTACTGCTTTTTATGTATTTTTCATTTTTAAACACTATTTTCCTTAACAACATATAATTCGCTCTTCCGAAAAAGATTTTCACGTAAGGTATTTCCCCCATATATAAAAACAAAGGATTAATATAATCACCTGTATACATAAACGGTATACCACATCCGTTGTTTCTGCATTGTGAACTATCCCTGACTGCTACATTAAACCTGAACATTTGGATTCCACTGAAATACATAAAGTTGAACACAGGGATCCAAAAGTATTTCTTCCTGTGGAAAACATGCATTTTGGTGCCAAAGTTCAAATATCTCTGACAAAATCATTCCGACAAATATGTGCAAGTTTTCAAACTTCACTGTGTTGATTTTTACATTGAGTCAGTTCGCGACATATGAAGTCAAGTGATCCTCTTCTTACAACTTACAATGTTGGAAGTGTTAGAACCAGCTGAAATCCAAACAGTTCAGTCAATTGCACCACTGGCTTCTCGGTTTCCTGCTTTGGTGAAAGCAGAAGAAATCCAACAAATAGATAAAGAATGGAGGCTATTGCGCGATACTAACATTGCAACATGCATTGTTGCATGTGGCAACAACTGTACAGCGCAAGAATTTTGGAGCAAATATATTATTATGCAGACCTGGCAACACTGTGCTGTAGAGACCAACTTCCAATATGAAGCAGAACAGACCAAGAGTTGTAATCCTCGAAAGTTATTGATGATGGTACATATATGTACATTTTGTCGAACCTTCCTCATTTTATGAATACTGTTTCTCACAGTATGAATTGTAGACAAATGTAATTCCTATAATCACGTTCAGCTTACTTTTTAGGTTTGACTTTTGTTTTATAAGACTCTTATCAAATGCGAAGTTTGTTGATTCACTCTGTTTACTGTTCCCAATCCATCCTTCACTTTGATTTCTTATGTCTGTAATTCAAATAGTACAATTTTTCTCTAAGGAATCACGCACATCGAGTTTATTTGACTACTCTTAGGAACCTTTAATTCTCTATTTATTTTATAACTCACTGTCATAAAACCTTACTTCGTAGACGCTTTATTCTTCTAGAAAATATTTCTCTTTAGATAAAATAACTAACCTTTTTGTCAAGATAAGTTGGATAAAATTTTTTTACTTAGTTTTGCATTTTGTTTTAAACAATTCCTTTACTGATTTATAATAACAATCTGCAGTAGTCCTGCTTGAAACAGCAGTTTATTAGAGTACCTAATTCACTGGAGGTATATAAAGAATGATAAATTTATTTATTTGTTTTTGAATACTGATTACTTTTTGAAAATCCATACTGTTCAGTAGCAACGTATACTTTATGAAATAAAAACACTTAACACGTTGTGAAAAACATTAAAGCGTAATTGGTAAATAGCTCCAATGATGATAATGAGTAGATTTAATGAAGAAAATAAATTATGGTTAATTTGTTTAATGGTTTCGTAGTTTCTTTATTCTTGTAAGCAGGATTAGGAATTCTTAAACAGTTTACTTTAAGTTAGCTCCACTCAAACCCTTTTTAATACAAAGTAAACAATAACGGACATTGGCCACTGGTGACAGGTAAAACATGGGCTGTGCTTAGCCGACTGCTATCTGTAAATTGTATGAGGGATGGGTGGATTGTTATCTGCGACGTAACTGCGTGAAGTCCAGTAACAGTTCAGCCAACTTCTTTTCGTTCTGGCTTTAATACTTAGAAATTCCTATGCCTGCTGTCAGGAATTAAATAGCTTATTACACAATTACCCTGTATCTTACCGAGGTTTGAGCATGCACAATGTACAAGAGCAAATTAAAGAATCGGAATGAGCTGCAAATCAGATATTCTGTAGATCAGTCATGTCCAAATGCAGCCTGATGAGCCAACCTTGGCTCAGCTACCCTGCACGTCAGGCGGACTTTGTACCTACCGACACCCCCCCCCCCTTACTTGGTGTGAATGTCACGGTACTCGTAACAGCGGTGAATTGTAACGGAGTGATGTCGCTGTCTTAAAACATTGTTAAAAGTATTTGCAAACAGCCTTTAGGAATCGAAGTATTTAAAATTTCTCCTAGAAATAAATATCCTCGTCTTAGGGCATTTAGCGCTCGTATGTTGGCAATGTTTGGCTACACATACATTTGCGAGCAACTCTTTTCCTCGAATGAAGCAAATAGAACTAGAATATCAGATTCCCATCTCTGGGTACAGCTAAAAATATCTATAACGGATATTATGCTGATTTTGGAAGCTTAGTTCACTGTTTATTGCAGATTATCGTTTATTACACAACAAGCCATGTGAGAAGTATTAAAGACTGGCTCAGCGTTTGGACATGGCTGTCCTAGACCTAATTCCACCAGCAGACTACACATATAATGTGCTAGCTATTTTTCTCCGCGTTGATCTTTTGGAGCCTTTTGGGAGTGATTTATTTGATGGCTGATAGGACTACCTTATCAAATAGCAATATGGCTTTAAGAATCCTATTCCAGTGGAGTTATTATGCGGTAATGCTAGGCTGCATGTCAGTCTTACCCACTACACTGGTTTCAGCAATGCTTTGCTCATTCATGAACTTTTGGCTTCTTCGGAATTTCATCAGCAAAACTTAGAGCTACGCGACGAACTACAACCAAGTTACGATGAAGGGAAACTGAAGTGGGAATACGTCAATAAACGGCCATTAGGTATTATCGGGGAATAAAGCTTCGCCATAAACGAGATACGATAAATATGTCAACTTTTAAGTTTTTTTCTTCTGTTCACATATAAATCTTTAGGGATATTTGCTTTAGGACTTGTCCCTTGGTAGCATGGGCAGTTCATCTGTTAATGTATTTGATAGTCTTACATTCTAAAAGTTCTCAGCTTCAGCAAGAGAAAACTATACAGGGATATAAGAGCAGATATGTTTATTGACAACTGAGGACAGTGCAGTGAACAAAATTACGCCGATATTCGCTTTATTTACGAACTTACACTTTTACTTATTACGAGTAATGTTTTCTAAGTAGGCAAGACACAGAAGGCATGATTCGATGTGGACCAGTCTCGTGATAACGAATGTTCTGTAAGGCCAGTAACCTCTCAGTATCTACACCAGCAGGTCACTCATTGAGGCGTGAAGCAAAACGGGTAGTCTATGTCACAGGTGTTTTTCATTCCGCGACGCAGTTATGACCACATAAAAAACTCAGGTAGCAAAGTATTTAGTGGAAAAACTGTTGGACGAAGAGAAAAAAACAATTAACACACCGACGCGGATGCACATTAAATGACCAGTTATCAAAATATCTGCACTTAAAACTTAAGAGAAATGTTTATAGTGTAGCCACTCTATAAATCTTTGAAATTGTACCTTAATCTCTAATTATTAATGTGAGTGTATTTGAACCATTGTAATCGAAAGAATTCGATTCATTATATCCACTTATAATAGGAAATCTGCTTTTCATTGACTATAGAATATATTACTCAAATAAAAATAAGTCAGTAAAATTTCCTTCTAACCGGATGGAAGGGAAGTCATTACATTAATTTAAACCAGTGGTAGACCTCGGTATTTGGAACCCATTTTGTATCTTACGTTTTTGTCTCTGCCCATTTCCTAAGGAGATATTTTAGTTTTGTCGAAAACAATCTGGAAGTGTGAGTGGTCCCTTTCCCTAGCTCCGTACACAAACAAACAGCGTAACGGTGCGTTTTGAAAACAAACCCATACCCTGCCTTGTCCTTCTGTATTTACTGCGACAGTGTAGGCCCATCAAAAGCTTTAGCACCCAATACATTACTGAAAGCGAAAGCTGTTTACATCCACAAACCAGGTTAATTCCCCGACCAACCTCAACGCAACGTTGTCGAGTTACGTCATCTCTGAAATAGTAGCTCAGAGTGTTTCTTCCCGTCTTATAAGTGATTATTTCGAAGCCCTATGTGATATCCCATAATTACTGCCGAAGTTATGTCAGAAATAAATTATTCTACGCATCTTACAAGTAACAAACAAGTAGCACACATTCTTATGGAATTACGCGTCCAACTTGGATAAACAATTTATTTTTTCGAAATCGGCTGATGAAAGAACAAAATGCTATTCTGCCTTTTTATTTGTAATGCTTCTATGAAGCACACATTAGAATGAATGTAATGACTTCCCTTCCACCCTGTATACTAGATGTGTATTGATCAACAACATTTGAAATGTGAATGGTTCAAAAGAGTACATAGCTTTTGCAACAATCGTGATGCCCTTAACATCTTAAGCGTGTTCCCGTAGGTCAGAAGGAGGCGAAACAAAGTGAAAATAATGCGCCAAGTTTAAAAAAGTATCGGGATATATTTTATTAATGTATTCCATTATCGCACAAATTCATTGAAAACTAGTAAAAAGTGCTATATTGAACGTATTTTTACTACTAGCAATCCTTTTTAATACTTTAGTATTAATTCTCTTAGTTCATTGTGGAATGTTGACATATAGTGTATATGTTTATAGCCATCAAAACAGAATTGTTCAGATAATTAGAGAAATTTAGAATTTAATGTACCTTCAAGTTTATAACGGGGGCGGGATAGTGGGTAATGTTACACAAATATTTACTTTATTTG
The DNA here is from genome assembly GCA_030765045.1 of Tenodera sinensis. Taxonomy (NCBI): domain Eukaryota; kingdom Metazoa; phylum Arthropoda; class Insecta; order Mantodea; family Mantidae; genus Tenodera; species Tenodera sinensis. The sequence continues at coordinate 136,376,901 of CM060967.1, read as the reverse complement.
CGGACTTAGAATTTTACTTAGGTGTAATGTTTTCAGGTTGGTTAGTTCCTTCAAGTAGGCGTGCCACAGAAAACATAACACAGAGTGGGAGGAACGAATTCTGTATCGGAACCGAGTTCGAATGACTTTTGCAAGGCTAATAACCTCACATTATCTAGACCAGTGAGTTGCGCATTTAGAGGTGAAGCAAAATGGATAGTCTACATCACAGACGTTGTTGATTTCGCGCCGCAGTTAGGACTATGCAAAAATATCAGGTAGTTAACTATGTGATTGGTTTGTGGGAAAACTGTTAGACGAAAAGAAAACACAACTAACACCATGAAATGGACACACATTAAGGTAACATTTGTCAAACTATCTGCACTTATATCCCTAACCCCTGTGCACACTGAAATAAAATTACATATTTTGACTTAAATGGATGGTTCTAAACATCAACAAAAGAACTTTCAAAGCTACGTTTTAAATCCGGAGTATCAACATCTGAGACATGAGTATATTTGGTTGCTTTTGTAGCACGGGGCAAATTCACGAAAGTATAAGGAACAAATAATAGTCCTCATTTAAACCAAAGGATACTTTAATTTACATAAAAAGGAACTTATTACGTTAATTACTAAATTAAGAAGTCGAAAGTCCCACTTACTGTGTTTTTAATTGCATAACTACGCTTAAACAGGGCACAAGCCTGCACAATTTTGGTAGGTTGAATGTTTGAGTTGTGCTAAATTTTAATCCTTATTTCTTGAGGCGTATTCCTGTTTGAAGCATGACGGTTGTTATCAATCATACATTTGATTATGACAGAAATATACTGAAAAAAAAAACAGGTATAGATTTGTTGCATTCAGTTTTGCATGCCTTTGCGCTTATCTGGTGTAAGGAACAATGCATTCCACTATAAATATAAGATATCGAAATTTCCCTGCCAATGCAAATCTTGAGAGCCCTGGAATAAAACTTATTTACCAATGTGAATTCAGAAGCTCAAAGGCGTAATCAGAATAATTCATTTGGTTAGATACATTAATAGGTTGCGAGGAAGAATTTCAAGGTATTGACCATCGATCTCATAGTTGGAAAAGTTAGTCTGATTTTTGATTTTTGTCAAATTTATTAATTGATAATATTGGTTAAAATATAATTGTTTTAATAAATAAATGTATATTTCAATTCTATGCAAATGGCACGTGAAGCTCTTTTTAGTTTCGTCAAATTTTCTATAACTTGAGAGAATAAGAGAAAATGGGATAGGTTTAATATATGTGAATGTACTTTATTTGTGGAGTTAAGTATTTACTCCCGATGTTCAATGTTTTTGTAATGGGTACTTTTAATTGGCAGTACATCTTGAAATGAGAACTGGCCGTTATTTTTTCTTTCCTTTCCACCTAACTTTGTTACATTAATTTCATTTTTTCCTGAATTCCTATTTACATTCAGCTGAAAATATTTTCAAAATGTTTCCACTAATTTGCTATTTTATAGAACATGGCATGGAAATGACATTAATTGCAAAGGTAATTAATAATAGTGTGCGCGGTTGTTATGTTGGAATAGATGTAATTGCAAGATATATCTAGACATCAATAAAATAGTGTATTCTCCTAGGATAAACACATAAAGTACCAGCTGCAAAATGAATTGAAATAACCGTTAATTGATTAGATTACTACTTATTGGTTGCTACACTTTGTTAATGGAGAATTGCACATCAGTAATACGTTAAATAAACAGGAATACGTTTGTGTTGCACATATGCAGTCAAAATTTATAGACGAATATAGAATATCACATTTATACTGCAATAAGTCACATTAAGTTACAGAACCTCATCCATGGACTTCACAGAATTAATTGCTATTTCTTTAGTTGCCTCTTAAAATGTTTCTTTGCATGCTTTTTATATTCGATGATTTATTAAACATACACACTCCAATTATATAAGAATCTTGATACCAGAGTTTTCAGTTAGAATTGGAGATTACGTTTAGCGGTGGTTTAACTAGCATGATACTTTTGTTCGCATTAAAGTTTTTTTTGTCAGGGAACAACTTGATAAATATACAGACGTGGTCAAATTATTAAACATTCTCATCACCTAGTTCTTGGAAATATGTCCATAGAACATAAATAGTTAATAATATAGTTAAACATTAAATACGAGATAATATTCATTCTTAGTGTTTAAAATGAATTGCTAAGCCTAATAAGAATTTTTAACTGTTTGGCATGTTTTCGATAAGTACGTATTTTGAAACGTTACTAAGCAGCACTACATCTTTTATAAATATGTGTTAAAAATAATCTGAGCTCCGCGGCTTAATAGCTCATGGAGGCTTAATGCCTATCTATGCCCATAACGGGCGTGATGAGCGGGGTGAAACAGTGAAGGATGTGATGCTTAGCGTTTCGAGTCCCTCGTGACCATGAATGCGGACATTGAAACCTGGAAACTCAGATGAGAGCAGAGAACCAGGAACCATAAATTAAGATGGAATTGATGAAGGGAAAGCTAGTGATGGAGCAGTGTGGAATGAGGACAACCGGAGAACCCGGAGAAAATCTACTCAGACGCCACTTCATTAACCGCAAATTTCGCATGTGGTCCCTAGGGATCGAACCCGCATCAAAATCTCGGGCACGGCACTTTTCCAAACGTGTACCTATCTAGCAGAGTTTGCAGCAATGTAGTTTTTTAAAACTTTCTTGACATAATAGACTATTATAGTGTAGACAATATAACTGGCCAGCCATTAAGGCTCTCATGAAAGAATGATTGAAAAATTTGGAACAATTCTAAAATGATAATATACTCCTCAATACAGTGTTATTTTATTATTCCTACTAATGTTATCCAAAGGCAAAATATTTGAACTCATAAATGTGGTCACATAGGCGTGCTGAATTTTACAATATAGAAATTAATGAAAAAATCTGATGTGTTGCACTCACAGGACTATCTCTACTTTTGTACTAACCATTCTTACAAACTTTTATTCCTATGTCTTCTTAGTGTTAGTTGAGATACATATCTGCAGAAATTATCTGATTGCTTATTTCCTTGTATGTACAAGGGGAATACGGAATTCAGTAGATTTTGGGCGATAGTAAAATCTTTTCAAACTTTCAGATCCATTCTCTTTGCACGGTTAAAGTATAAAAAATAACCATCTTCCATTTGACGAAAGTTTAAGTATTCCAAAACTCACACAAATAACAAGGAATATTTCTGAAATGGTTCGCTCTACAAAAAAAAAAAAAAAAAAAAAAAAAAAAAATATATATATATATATATATATATATATATATATATATATATAAATCGTGTGTTTTAGCAAACATCTCCATTTTTACTTTATCTTCTGGTAAGTAGGGGAAGCATTGTATTCCACCCAAAAAATTCGATGTTAAGATTTCACCGGAAATATATATTTTGAGACCCCCTGAATCCAAAAAAAGCATTTCAGAAAAAGATCCGTGTGTGTGCCTGTCAGTTTGTGGACAGCATAACTTTAACGAAAAGTCAGTTAAAAACCAAAGTTGGTATTTAAGTTTAATGTCTTTCAAGGATGCGACACGAAAATTTTGAAGAAAATAGCCCCACCCTAAACTACCCTTTACATCCAAAATTTGTCGAAAATTTTGACTTTCTTGAAAATGGCTCTAACGATTTTGATTAAAATCTCATTTTTATGAAAAATGAAATGTATATCTTGAATTTTCTGGCTATAGCCCCTGTAGTCGTTTTACTCTGGACGACTTTTGCATAACTGGTAAACCGTAAGAGATAGACCAAATCATACTATACAAAAATGTAGATCTTGCTAAAATACACAATTTATGTCTCAACACATTTTCTTATAGGGTGAAGCATTTCGGAGATATTCCTTGTTATGTGTGTGAGTTTTGGAAAACTTAAAACTATCGTGAAATGGAACAGAGTTGTTCATTTTTTATATGTTACGTGTGCAAAGAGAACGGAATCTCAAAGCTTTAAATGATTTGACTATCGCACAAAGCCTACTGTATTCTAACATTCTCCTTGCTACTACAAGGAAATAAGCAATAAGATAATTTGTACAAATGTTTATCTTAACTAAAAAGAAGAAGATAGGAGTAAGAGTTTCTAAGAATGGTTAGTACAAGAGTAGAGAAAGTCATGTGAGTGCAACACATCAGAGTTTTTGCGTAGTAATAAGCTTTGGTCTCTCTTAGGGTTTACCAGTTATGCAAAAGTTATCCAGAGTAAATAGAACTTCATGGGCTATAGCCAGAAAATTCAAGATATACATTTCATTTGCCATAAAAATATCTCAAAGATATGTGATTTCTAATCAAAATCGTTTGAGGCATTTTCAAGAAAATCAAAATTTTCGAAAAATTGTCTATGTAAAGGGTAGTTTAAGGTGGGGTAATTTTCTTCAAAATGTTCATGTCGTATCCTTGAAATGCCAAATTTGGTTTTTAAGCGACTTTTCGTTTTTGAGTTATGCTGTCCACAGACAGACACGCACGGACCTTTTTCTAAAAAGGGTTTTTTGGATTCAGGGGTCCTCAAAACATGTTTCCAGTGAAATCTCGACAGTGAATTTTTGGGTGTAATACAATACTTCCTCTATTTTGCTATACTTAGTAGAGAAAGAAATATAAGTAGTTATTTATCAGGTTTAATATTTGGCCGTGTCAGTAAATGTAAAGAAATTACACTTTATTTCATAAGGAAATAAAGTTGAATGAAGTTAATCACACATATGCTTGTATTTTATTATGCCTTGTTTTTAATTAAGACCTATGCATGCGTTTTCTCGGTGGTTTTTTCCTTGTTGTGGGTGGCATTTGCATGCTATCGCATGTTAAGCCTTTGGTTTATTGATCGCTTGTGAGGGGAGGCGGTCAAGACGCTGTGAATCCAGATCAGGAGATTTTCTCTGCTGTTCGTACACTGTCGGGGGTAACCTCTTCGCAGCAACAACTCATATTAAACTGTTTATTATGTCACTATATGGACGACAGATTGCAATTTAATATTGATGAGCAATGGCGGTGATGGTCCTAGCAAGAAAAGCGTAACTCAGCTGTCAGCAGATTGCCCAAATGAAACCATTTCCCGTGTATCAGATAAGCTAAGTGGCTGTTTTGTTAACAGCAGAAAGCCTTTATTGCTCACAGTCACGCAACTTTTCAAGTGGTTTGTTTTTCTATGAGTTCGTGATCATATTGAACCAGCTGGACTTAACAAGAAGGTAGAATGAAGCTTTTATTACAGTATTTTCTGGAATTATCAGGACAAAGACAAACATTAATTAGACAAACTGTTGATGACTGCCGCTATGGTTGGCATAACCGTATCCTGGCTTCTCAACCCGAGGTCTCGGGTTCTAACGGAAATTTTTCTTTAACGAGAGTCCTCCACAGAGTTTGATGTCGGAGTGAATGTGAGTGGTTTTAAGGATACGTACACTCGTGGGCAAACAAAAAGGTCGTGTCTGGCACGCATGCAAACAGACATAGGCACAGACAGACAGGCACAGACAGAAAGACAGACAGACGGACACTGACAGACAGACAGACGGACACAGACACAAAAAGACAGACAGACAGACAGACAGACAGGCACAGAAAGACAGACAGACAGAGACAGACAGATCACAGATATATCGAAACATTTATGTTACACATGCAATCCATGGTATTTCAAATATCGGAGAGCTGTCTTTACATAATGTTACATTTTATAACGTTGAGTTACAAACAGAAACGTATTAAACGAATATTACACAAGTGATTACATAATGCAATAGCGATAAAGATCTTGATGTAAAATTTAAAGAAAGTTAATCACATATAAACATCATCGTCGCCAAGATAGGCCAGGCTGGCCTGTTTCGGCTCAGAGATCATATTTCCAGCGACGTTTAGATCTTTCAACACTATGGTTTCCTTCAGGTTTATATCCTGCAACTATTTTAGATATTGTTATTTGACATCCATGTTATGTGATTTGCCCAATTCTGTTTGAATATAGATATTTACTATTATAGTTATATATTTTTATTTGTTCTGATTATGTAATTCATGTGATCTAAACGGGTATATCCACCAATGCTTCTTAAAAACTTCATTTCAGCTGTTCCCATTATTCTTTTATCCCTTCTGCTTACTGCTCAATTTTCGGAATCATATGTGAATATTCGTAACAGATAAAATCAATAAATTAATAGGTAAAAATTAGAGCTCGATATTTAATTATAACCATATACATATATAATTATAACCATATATATGTTATATTCACATGACTTTCTCTACCCTCAATATCTTATTGAGCCTAAAAATTATTTTTACGAAGGTTGTTTTTCCTGCGGATTAAAACTAAATAAAAGTAAAACTAATGTAATAAATTCATAACTAGCAGTGGAGGAAAACACGATAAATGAACCAACAAAGGTATAAACAAGTAAAACAATCTTGGGAATGCATGTGAACGAACAACTTAAATCTAATAGCCATCTGGATCATGTAAAAAAAAGACATAATATATACAAACAGAATTGGTATATACATATTTTGTCAAAGATTTTATTAGTGTCTACACATATTTAGGTGTTCGTGTAAGATGTGATGATGTAATGTGTTGTCCCGTGGAAAATATTTACTGATTAAAACTCAGTATACCCAGATTCGTTTTGGGAGAATTCCTTTTATCTAATATCGGTCTTGCTGTCACCCCATGTCCTATACTCTATCCAGCCTTAGATCCAGACCTTGTATCCCTCCGCGATAATCTGGTTCGTATCACCTGCGACTAACACAAACAAACGCCACGTGGATTCACGTTTATGATGAAACAGAACGATATTTATTCGGAAGTTATAGGAATAGCGTTGCTATCGGTTACATTCAAGTAGTCTTTACCAAGGTTATCATGCATCTGAAAACTCACAGATAATCGCAAGTATTTGCGGCACTATATTTTGTGGTGTACTTTGGATTTGGCGTCTCGGGAGTTGATGTAAACGCAAGCCGTCAACAACTAAGTGCGGATCTAAGGGTGGAGCGATTATAGGCTTCCTACAATATGTCTGGTGTTTCACACATAATTATAAATACCCACCTGTACAAAAGGTAAAACAGTTTAACACAGTTTCAGGCTATATTAAAATATGATGTAATTGTATGTAGACAACCCCCGTCGGTGGGTTTAACCCCCGGTATCGGAGTGGTGATTTTTCCCCTCTGATCCTAGGTGCAACCTCGTAATTCTAACTGAGTAGCTATCCCGATGGAAAGGCAGTGTCCTTAAAAGGTCAAATAGTCGCCTTATGGTTGGAGAAGTCGACGCATTGACCCCTACCACCCCATCTTGCATTGGCAGCGGCTGGAGGACGCAGTGGCTGGGCAATGTAGGGAAGACGCCCTAGAGATTATTATAATTATATGGATCAGTGCTGCAGGATTGGGTGTAGTTTTGAAAATAAAGAATGGACCTATTCAAAGCACAGAAAATCCTACAAGTCATTCAAAGTGTTAGGTATTATGAGACAATCTTCCCATTGCATATAGAGGCTTTGCTCAAGGAGTGTGGGGACTAAAGTACTAAAATGAATGTAATGAAGCTATATGAAGAGTGAGCTAATATTGTTCAAAATACGACAATCCTGGTCAGTGCTCTTCTGCCAGCGCTTTTTTCAATCTTCATACACCCCTGGAAGTCGATAACCGCAAGGCCATTCAGCCAGTCGGTTGGACCATCTCAGTCGTCTTGAAGTGATGTCTTTTCAGGTTGCTTTTGATCCGAAGGAACAAAACAAGTCGAGGAAGTCATATCTGGCGGGGGCAGCTTTGCTACTTTGTGTTTCTCCAGTGCCTCCCTTACAATTAGCGATGTGTGACTGGGTACATTGTCATGATGAAGGATCCACGATCATGTGTGTAACCAACATTTAATCTGTGATCAGAATACACATTTCTCGCGCTCTGGCTACGTTTCGATCGGTTCGCGTTGGTCAAATGACCACCAGTTTGTTCATCTTTGACATCTCGAATATTTTAAAATCTTTATGACACTGAAAAACATGCGTTGTGGATATGGGTTTGTCCTTGTAAGCCTCTAGAATCGTGACAAAACTTAGTACAGTGGATTTGTTCAATTTAACTCAAAATTGCATGACACAAGGCCGCTGAATGGTTCGCTGGATGTTGAATCTCGACGCGAACTTTAAACACATTCATTTTGGACGCAGTCCACTTATCCCAGAAGCCCGGAGACGAGTGAGCCAGGTTTCCTAGCTTACATGGCACCCCGATCATTGATCTGTTCCAAAGAGACCTCATTCCACCTTTACACATTGGCTGAAAAACGTCCCGTTACTTTTGGACAAACTTGTATGTGGTTTATTTACTTACATGTGCCAAAACGTCATAGGTACCCAACAGAGCCAAGAGCGAGAAACGTGAAGGTACAGGACAAAAGTTCCTGTAAAAAGTCCAGCAGTTCAAATATTTAGCTAATTACCCCCAAAATTAGAACATTAAGAAATATTGATCAATTCTGCAGATAGATGCAAAAGCCTTTTAGGCGGAAAGCATATTACTCAATAAAAGAATACCGGAAGATAGTTTGATATTAATATTAAGTTGAAAAATTAACGTGGTTTCTTTTAATCTAAAATTACGTGACATTTGCAAAGGTGTATATTTATGTATTTATATTAGCTTTATGTATTAATTTTAATATGTGCTATATATAATTTTACCCTTATATTTGCTTTGTATTTCTATCGTAAACCATCAACTGACGAGTTACCTGTTTGCAAGCATTTGCTCATTATTGCAAATGTTTTGTGACGAAGCTTCTATTTGGTTCCATTGTAGATCTCTTTTTATTCAACTTTCTAAACAGAATATGTCTTCGATCAGTTTCACCCCTCGTAGCTTGTTTACACGCTTAGATAAGCACACATTATTCCACACAAAACCGGTTAAAGAGAGATCGGATTTTCCCATTTGACAGAAGTAGAAGTTCTCCAAAACTTACACAAATAACAAGGAATATCTCCGAAATGGTTCACTCTATGCATAAATTGTGTTTTAGCAAGATCTATACTTTTGGTATAGTAAGATTTGGTCCATCTCTTACGGTTTACCAGTTATACAAAAGTAATCCAGAGTAAATAGGACTTCATAGGCTATAGCCAGAACATTCAGGATGTACATTTCATTTGTCATAAAAACATCTCAAATATATGGCATTTTAATCAACATTGTTAGAGCCATTTTGAAGTAAATAAACATTTTCGAAAATTTTTCCATGTAAAGGGCAGTTTAGGTTGAAGGAATTTTCTTCAAAATCTTCGTGTCGCATCCTTGAAAGACATTAAACTTAGATACCAACTTTGGTTTTTAACCAACTTTTCGTTTTTGAGTTATGCTGTCCACAGACTGACACACACACACACACACACACACACACACACACACACACACACACACAGAGACACACACACACGGACATTTTCTAAACTATTTTTTTGATTCACAGCGCCTCAAAACATAATTTCCAGTGAAATCTTGACATCGAATTTTTGGGTGGAGTACAATACTTTCTTCAGTAAACGTAGTAGAGAAAGTAATAAGGTATAGATGATCATTAAAATGCATTTTGGGTTTTGTTGACCTGTATTTTATGTTTTGATAGCATATTTTGTGTTTTGTTAGAATATGAAGTATAATTTTTGTTACCTAGCAAGTACGGCATGACTGATGATTATAGTAGTAGATACATTAGCAAATTCTGATGTGAAGTATATTGTATGCATCATAATAGCCCTTACAATATGCTTAATGACTTAAAATTCTAGTTGAGATTTTAAAACCTTTTAAAAGACGATACCACACAGCCCAAGTTAATATGCGACATCCCAATCCATCTAGTAAACAGCTAGACCAGAATTTAAAATCTGCTTTACTTCAATGTTCAAAATAGCTCAGTAGTATCATGGCTATTCGTTCAGTGTTCCGAAACTTACAGAGCAGCTTAACTTTTGTTTACCCGCTTTCTTTATTGCTTCGGGCTTCGGCTTGCATATTTCTGCATAACATATTGTATGAAGCTACGAGTAACTTAGACTGGTAAGATACGTATTTTAGGTGTATTGGGAAGAACTTTCAGGTCACATTTGCGATACTCTCCCCCTCCCCCCTTCGCAGAGCTTGGAAAAGAACTAAAGTTATTCCACAACAATGAAATGGGGTACAGTAATTTACAATTAGACGATGATAGTTAGATTTTAACCTTTTCGAATCATGAAAGCACTAGTATTGAATTAATAACGTAAAGGTTATCATTGTTTTCAAATTTGAACCATGGCTCTTCGATCTTGTCTTCTTGATTTCTGAGCACCACATGAAACCATTGCTAGGGTGCTCAAAACGCGGCATTTCGTTATAATTCCTGCTATTAAATCTACACTCGTGAATTGTGCACTTACTGTCACTCATGCCACGATAATCAAGATTACACATTTGTTGCATAAATTACTATTAAGTTTCTTCTTAGCCATTTCCCTCCTCTGTATTGTTAAGTAAATCAGTGCTAGATCACCTCCGTAGTGCAGTTGGTACTAGGTTCGATCCCTGGTGCCAGCATGGGATTTTCCCCGCTGGGAGGTCTGTTACGGGGTGCACTCAGCCTCGTTAGGTCCCAGAGGGGCCAATGTTTATTTTAATTAACGTCCTCCAATATTGTGTTATATCGGACGAATGAATGAAATGAAATGGGTGAAATGATGCTCAAATGAGCCCGAGGTCCATGGAGTTTTAAGTTACCCGACATTTGTCTTCTCAGGGTAGGGAAAAGCTCGGAAAAAAACCGGATAACTTACCCTAAGCGAGATTCGAACTCACGACCTCTTGAACGTGAGACAGACACGCTAACCATCACGCTACCAAGGGTGGGGCCAATTGACCTGACAATGGTAGCGTCCCTAAAAGGTTGAGGGAGTCGGCGTGCTGACTCCCGCCCCCCCAGCCTGCACTCCTCAGTGGCCTTGGCTGCGGCTGGAGGACGCAGCGGCTGTTCGATGAGGGTAATCTCTGCATAGAGGAGACGCCCTAGGGATTTAAATCAGATCTATGTAAATTACACAGTGAACAATGCACTTGTATAATCGGAATTTAAAAACTCAATGCCACAGCTGGGATATGAATCACAAACCCATATACATTACATCTTCCATAGTTAAACTATCAGTGTCCATTTTTTTCGTGTTTGTTGATTATTCAAACAAGTGAAGTCAGTCTACATTGCCTCTATTTTCACAGTCAGAATAATTTCAGAAGGCATACACAAAACACGCTTCAAAACCATTCATACAAACGCTTATTTCTGTATCTACTTTATGTTGATCTAGGTAATCATTTGCAGAAATTTTCTTATTCCTAATTTTCTTGTAAGCGCTATGGGAAAATGGGAATACAGTAGGTTTTAAGCGATAGTCAAGTGTTTTAAGAGCTGATCGCTATGTGATGGCTTTGAAATGCCGTTCTCTCTGCATTGCCACGAGGGAAAAATGTAAAACGATCTTCCATTGAAGAAAAGTATAATTATTGCTAAATGCGGATAAATAACAAGGAATATTTCTGAAAAGATTCACTCCATAAACAAAATACATAGACATATTATGTTGCGTATTTTAACCAGATGTGCTTTCTTATGTTGTAGGGTTTTGTCTATCCGTCACCCAGACTATTGAAGGCTTCCGAGAACATTCGCAGAAAATTCAAGATATGCATTTAATTTGCCATAAAATATCTTAAACATAGGTAATTGCAATCAAAATCGTTTGGTAAAATCAAAATTTCCGAAAAATATTTAATGTAAGAGGTAGCTTGAGGTGGGGGGGGGGCGGGCATACGCACAAGTTACTGAATTTGAGTACCAGGTTTGCTATTTAATGGAATTTTGGTTTTTTAATTATCCTGTACACATACAGACCTTTTTCTAAAAGTGCTTTTTTTTTAGATTCAGAAGGTCACAAAACATGCATTTCCGGTGAAATCTCGGTATCGAATTTTTGGGTGGAATGTTGTTGTTGTTGTTGTGTTTAACGCCCGCTTTTACTACTACGGCACCGCAGGCGGTGACACTGATGATACATGGAATGAAGATGGAGCACCGGTGGAATGAGATGGCGGGGGAAACCGGAGCACCCGGAGAAAACCCGCCCTGACGCCGCTTCGTCCACCACGAATACCACATGCGGGTCCCTGGGATCGAACCCGGGCCGCCTAGGTGGTAGGCGAGCGCGCTAACCGCTCGGCCACGGCGCCGCCTTGGGTGGAATGCAATACCTACTTCCTTTACTCTACGTAGTAGAGAAAATAAAAGGCAGCCAGATTGATTGATCCACAGGATTTGAACCCATGGCCTTCCGAGTGTAGGTCACACATATTACTCCTTGAGTCATTTCGCTCGCTCAAAGAACAATAAAATGTGCTTTCGGGCAATTAGGCTATTACTAGCCGATTCCTTGGATGGCTACAAGTGCTAGATTGTTAAACCAACAGCAGTACGCACCTGGATTAGGGATAAAAAGTAACTACTCGTATCTGCATACTTGGAGTGTATTTTCAGCGGAAGTTATTAAATCAATCTAGGAAAGAAAACAAGGCTTTGTTGGGTAATCCGCTGAAGCCCGGAGGCGTAGCTTAGTAAGCTCACTCTCACTCGTAGGGCCTTGCCCATATAAAGTGAATGCAATACCGCATTCGATTTCTTTGCTCCTTATTAATGGCTTTCGACACAAATAACTGTGTCTACCCTCTGTCGGAGTATAATTGAGCATTCTCATGCAATAATGGGGCAATTAAAACATCAATTTGAGCTACAGGCAAATTAACATTTTAGAAGATAACATTTCAACATGAGAATGTATTTCGTAATATATTTAACTGAATTTTGGGATATCTATAGTGAAAACTGACTTACCGCATTATTGCATGGAATGTATAGAGAAATGGACTTTGTTCATAAGAATTAAACTAAAAACTTTAATTTCAATATTTCTCTGTAATTTTAGACACACTTTGAATTTCACCACCAGAGTGGAAACAAATACACATAATCACAGGCATTCAGATTCAGTCATACACAACTCTCAGTTTTATCTAAACATGACTCACTAATCACTCTCACTTGAACTGCTGTCAGCTTGTTGTGACTGTTGTTTGCTTGGCTTTTCGATGAGTTAACTCAAACATTTTGCTTTTTTCTGATAACAGGATAGGGATTTGGGGTCATCCAATTTGGCTTTTTAATACCGATATTCGGAGGCGTCACAAATGTTATACTGCATCCCCTGTAAAGATAAAATTTCATACATATAACGTGAGCTCAATAGTGAACAAACAACTTCCAAATATATAACGCACGTTTGGACACTGGAGAGCTTCGAAGTGTTAGATGGGTGCGGGTTCACATTTCGTCAATAATCACATCGAGCTATCTACAGATCAAACTGGCTTCGAACTGTGTACCTCCTACGTCATTCTACGGTGCTGAGCCTCATGCACATTATCCAATACGTGCGATTGTCTTTGAAGATTTTCAACCGCTCCGTGGACTCGAGCAATAAGGTCCTCTTGACGTTTTAGGAGTGTCATACACCATACTGTTAATACAACTCCACAGCAAATAGTCGAGAGGTGTTAGATCTGGCAACCGTGCTGGCCATGGACCTAGTCCATCTCTACCAATCCATCGATTTCAACATGCGACGCTGAGATGATTCCGCACATTTACATCAAAGTGTGCTGGAGGTCATGTCGGCCATTTACACAGATGGCTGAAGCGTTGCATACCTTCCGCAATAAGATACCAAAACGAATGTTAACAAATTGTCACAACCGTTCGTTCTCAATCTTCGACGCCCTCCAGCGTCCAAATAGTGCATTTCTGGGCAGGAGTTCCTATTTGAAAACAGATCAGTTTTCCATCGCGGACAATATACTAAGGGTTATCGTATACATATCAGCACAGTTTGCAAGTTACTTCCTTTACGAAATATAAAACGTGCATGCTTGTTTACCTCATTCCTTAGTTTTTGCTTTCTCTACTATGCATAGTAAGTAGGGGAAGTATTGTATTTGTCTCCAAATATCGGTGTCGCGCGTGTGTCTGTCTGTCTCTCTGTGTGTGAACAGCATAACTCAAACGAAAAATTGGTTAAAAACAAAAGTTGGCATTTAAGTTTAATATCTTTCAAGTACGCGACAAGAAGAAAATTCCTCCACCCTAAACTACTCTTTACATGGAACATTTTTCGAAAATTTTGATTTTCTAAAAAATGGCTAACAATTTTGATTAAAATACCATATGTTTGAGATATGTTTACGACAAATGAAATGTACGTTTTGAGTTTTCTGGCTATAGCCTTTGTAGTCTTATTTACTCTAGATGACTTTTGCGTAACTGGAAAACCGTAAGAGATACACCAAATCTTTCTGTACAGAAATGTAGATCTTGCTACAACACACAATTTATGCTCAAATGGATTTTTTGTGAAGTGAAACATTTTGGAAATATTCCTTAATTGTGTGTGTTGCAATAATTATACTTTTCTCAAATGGATCGTTATTCACTTTATCTCTTGGCTGTGCAAAGAGAACGTCATTTCACAGCCTTCATATATCGACCAGCTTTAAAACATTTGACCATCGTTCAAAGCCTACTTTATTCCACTTGCACCTATAAGGAAGATTATTTCTACCAATGTTTATCTTGACAAACATGAAGATAGAGGAATGAGTTTGCAATAATAGTACAAGGGTAGAGAAAGTCATGTGAATGCAACAAATGAGATTTTTTATTTATATATTTATATATTTATTTATATTTCTCTCGGATGCTCTCCCCGTTTTCTTTATTTCACTTTCTTTTGCCTTTTTCTTCAGCAAGGGACAAATCATCAACAAAATCTGAATCTGAGCTCATTTTGTTACGAGTATATTGCAATAAACAATCATCTCATGGACAGTAACAGTTCAGTGTAGGAATCGTAGTAATGTTTGCAGCCTTCTAAGAAAACAGCATCTACGATCTATCTGTTGCTTCCTAGACGTAGAGCGGTGATCCTTTTTGCAGGACAGACAGAGAATTGCCAATTTTATGTACTCAAAAGGGAGTTAGCACAAGTTACGATCGCAGTTACCAACAATTTTTGGTTTGTGGAATATGTTTGAGGTGCTGATTACAAACGTGAATAAACTAAGTGCCATTGCCTATAACACTGTAAGCCACGAAGATTCAATATTCCGCTCATAATGGACCATACCTAACATGATATCATGACTGGAGTAACTTAAGTCATCGTAAACAGTTTCTTTCTAGCTAATGCACTTATTTGCAGTGTATGATATGTTCAAAATGACAGTAAAAGCAACGCCCTTACGAATTATGTCAAAAAAAAAAAAAAAAAAAAAAAAAAAAAAAAAAAAAAAACTGACGTGTTGCACTTGTTGCTTTCTCTACCCTTTTACTAACCATTCTAAAAAAACTCATTCCTATATCTTCTTCGTGTTATTTGAGATAAACATTTGGAGAAATTATCTTATTATTTATCTTCTTGTAGGCATAAGGAGAAATTGGGAATATAGTAGGCTTTCAGCGATAGTCAAATCTTTTAAGGCTTTCAAATTCCGTTCTCTTTGCAATGTTAACACATAAAAATGAATGGCGATGTTCCATTTGACAGAAGTATAAGTTCTCCAAAACTTACACAAATAGCTAGAAATAACTCCGAAAAGGTTCACTCTACAAAAAACTTTATTCAGACATAAATTGTGTGTATTGCTTTATATAGTAAGATTTGGTCTATATGCTACGATTTACCAGTTATGCAAAGGTCATCCAGAGTAAATAGGACTTCATGGGCTATAGCCAGAAAATCTAAGAGATACATTTCATTTGCCATAAAAATATCTCAAACATACGTTCATTTTCATAAAAATCATTAGCGATTTTCAAGAAAATCAAAATTTTGGAAACATTTTCCATATAAAGGGTAGTTTAGGGTGGAGGAATGTACTTCAAAATCTTGGTGTCATATCCTTGAAAGACATTAAACTTAGTTATCAACTTTGGTTTTTAACCGAATTTTCGTTTTTGAGTTATGCTGTCCACAGACAGACAGACAGACAGACAGACAGACAGACAGACAGACAGACAGACAGACAGACAGACAGACAGACAGACACATATACCACGCATACACACGGACCTTTTTCTAAAACTGCTTTTTTGTATTCAGGGGGCCTCAAAGCATATATTTCCGGTGAAATCTCAACATCGAATTTTTGGTTGGATTACATTCGAGACTATCCCTCCTGGGTGTGCGTCCTTTTACTTAATGTGCCATTCTTCCGACAGTTCAAGGCGGTTCTGAAGTGGATTGAAGATCATAGTATCCTTATCAGGACACACCATCGTTGAGGAATTCAATTTCATTGCTGATATGTATTCTACATAATCAGTTCTGTTCTCCAGGCTTCGCACATTTTGTTTGGTAATCCTGGACTACTTGACTTGAGAGATTTCAAACACCTTCCGACAGTATTTTAGATGTTCAAAAGCAGTGTGGCCCTGAAGCTATTGCAAGCATTCATGAAGTACTCCTACTGTGGTAAAAAGCTGTTTTGGGCACTTTATACTCTGTAAACATGTTCATCTTCTTAATATTTTGCCAAGGGCTACCAACGACTAATTTTTTGAACATACGTAAAGTGTACTATAAATGTCAGTTGCAAATATTGCGCACATATTTGTAATGTACATGTAAAACTCTTACATGCAAACCACAACTTGGTAATTCCGACCGCAACTTGCGCTAGTTTACTTGTCAGCATTGACTGGGTAACCAAACTTAGCCCATTATTGCACGCTCGTGCTGAATTATTGTTTTAATTCGGTGAACAGCCGGGTATAATCTTTAGGTTTACCATTCACCCTTTTGTTACGTTTACCTCGGTGACAAAATGTGCTCATATCACAGGAAGCCTAACGTCCGCGGCGTAACTTAGCTGGAGTACATACTTCCGGCGTATTAATGCGATGCTCTTGTCACTAAGCATTTTGTGCTTCAGCTCTCGAGTACTGGCAACTGTGCAAATCGTTTACCATTTAAGTACCATTCAGAAGCAAGCCTGTGTTCCACGATGAAATTGTTTTTACAGCTGCTGCAGACGTTCTTGAGAGAGAGGGAGAGAGAATGGTGGCATTTAACAGGAGATATCATCACCATTATCATCATAGAGATGATCATGCTGCTCATCTGTTTCTTTCTTCGAACATTTGCGATGCATCTGTGGTGATTATGATATAATTTAAGCGAGCATATGCCTCAGGCGGTAGTATCTGTGGCCCGCATTCCGGAGGTCATGAGTTCGAGTGAGTGAGTGAGTGAGTGAGTGTGTTGGGTTTAAGGGCCCGTCGAAAACTTGGTCATTAGGGTCCCTCATGAGTTCGATTTCGGTTGCCTACCTTCCTGAGCCAGGGTTTCTTCGAGCGTTTTCCTGGATCGGCAGGCAAATACTGGGAAGGATATTCATATTTTCCCCATCATTTCGTTGCATTAATCATTTCAGTTCACCTTCATTTCGTTAGGTTTCTTTTAGGGATGCAAGCGTCGGAGAGCACCGCGACAGCAGCACGGCAGGGGAAACAAATGCGTTGTGGAAGACACGTTCTCCGGAATAGAAGGCGAGCCAACTGATTTCTGGGCTTCCCCATGGAATGGTGCAAGCCCGAGGGGATGAAGGGAGCCCGTTTCGGAGTCCCGTGCCCCCCCCCCCAATTGGGATTACGAAACCAAAGGGGTGGGAGAAGAACTGGGCTGAGCTATCCTGCGCCGGGATGCTTCTAACTGGAACAATGTATGGACCCTGCCGTCTGCTCTGTGGTGGCAACGTTCCGGCTGCCCTTTAGATCTATTCGTCTCATCCTTCCTCCCGAGGGTGTCCCGTCAGGGACATGGGCACAAAAGATCGCCTTTCGGTCGAGGTGCTAAGTTCCCCTACATAAGATGTCATAGTCATAGGGGCCATAATGCTGGCTCGCAACCTCGCTGGGTTCCGGCACGCTCAACCTTTTTCTTCATGGGGCTTTTATGTGATCCATTTTACTTTGCAACGTATTGCGTTCATATGGTTTTCTCCGATAGCTTTTCTGTAAGGTAACGCATTCAAATATCCTCCGTCACCCTTCAACATAATACTCACCCACTTTTCTTTGATTAAAATAGAAATGCAACGTATTACATTCTCACTTTTTTTATACACGCTTTTGTTTTATGAAACTCAGTTACACCTCTTTCAATAAGTGCAACTTTCTATATGTTTGAAAATGAAATGCAACATCTTGCATTCACACAGCTTTCTCTATTAAATTTTCTTCCTGTGGTATTTGGGGTGGTTCAACAGTGCTTTTCATAGTGTTGTCCTCATGTTTTTATTTATTTTGTGTTCATTATAGTATCCAACTTATGTTCTAAAAGCTGTAGGGATAAAACGGTTAAACCACTGGCAACGCCGGGTATTTCAGCTAGCAAATAAATAAGCAAATGCGTGAATATATAAATAAGTGTATAAATAAATACATAAATATATAAAAATATATAAAAATAACCAAATAGGTAAATTTAAAAATAAATAAAATTTAAAAAGTAACTTGATTGCTCTTGAGAAGATTGCATGTTCTACCTCAAAATAATTTATTTTAAAATATGTATTTTAGGACATTGTCGAATTTTGAGGCAGTTTTTTGATGATGCGTTATAAGATATTGCGCTTACAACGGACGCCTGAAGGAGAAGTGTCGAACACGCAGATGGAGAAGCCTTTGCTAGTGCACTAAAGTGAAACTGTGACGTAATCACTTTCACTGAATCAGTGGGGATGCACTAATCCAAGGCACATTTCTGTCCTGTGCATCAAAGCCCAGTTCGGTGACAGTGACATGCAGCTGGATGTTAGTGGCGAGAAACTAGCAGTGTTTAGTCCATTAACACTGCATTTGTAACGAAATGAACTACAAACCATTTCAGTTTGATAAGCAAGTTATCTCGCTAAAACACACAATGTATATCCAGATAAAGTTTTTGTAGAGTGAGCCATTTCGGAGATATTACTTGTTATTTGTGTGAGTTTTGGAGAACTTTACTTCTATCAAATGGAACATCGTTATTCATATTTTATTTGTTAAGCGTGCAAAGAGAATGGAATCTCAAAGCTTTAAAAGATTTAACTATCAACTCAAAGCCTTCTGTATTTCTATATTCTCCTTGTACCTACAAGAAAATAAGCAGTAAGATAATTTCTGCAAATGTTTATCTTAACTAACACGAAGAAGATATAGGAATAAGAGTTTGTAAGAAAGCTGAGTACAAGAGTAGAGAATATGAGTGCAACACATGATATTTTTAAATTTCCTATTGCTCAAATTTTATTCATAGGACCGTTTCGAGCATTGCTTGGATATAATAGATATTTAGACAATATGAAAGGCTGACCCGTTGCTGAGAAGTGGATTGTGCTGTGCTTTTCCCTGATAATTGCATGCTGTTGTGTCTTCTGATTCTCTTACTTCTGTCGGATAGCTGGATGGTTTATGTATATCTTATATCGAAATGTTTCTGGAGCTAGATATTCCAACTCGGCGAGATTTATTTGCTCTTACCACCGAAATCTGCTAAATCAGCTGTGATTCTGTTTTTCTTTTAGGCATTTTTAGGCTGGATAAGACACAACCGCTTCTAGTAATCTGTGACAAACAGCTCAGTAGAATATCCAACCTCCAAATATGAGAGTTGGAAATTAGCATGCAAACAGCAATGGCATTGTTATTGTTAAACGTGATGCCTGTTACTGTGCCCGTTATCAACACTTCGCCAATCTCATTCTTCGGTGAATTTGCTAAATTTATTGGAGGCTAACGATATATTTGAAATGAATTGTCAACTCTTGAGGTTGAATAATCAAACTGCTTGTGAGTCTCTTCACTTAAAACTGTGCTATTGAATTATATCTAACTTCTGAGGTATCCAGTTTAAGAACAAATGTCAATAATGATGGCGATGATGATAATAAATAATTATTATTCAGTAGCTGAGGAGTGTTGCAGGCTGGGGACAGCCCTAGGTGTGTCTTAAGTGTACCTGCCCTTATCAGGGATTAACCACTCGAGGACTACGCTTGGCATTTTCACATTCGAGCTCTGACGAGCCACCGAATCACCTGGCAGTCCACATGTAACTTCGTTCAACCAAATGTTAACATAACAAACATGGGTTAATCTACACCATAAACTATGCACAGTCAGTTCACTGTACTCCATTTCAGACGACGTTAGACTATATTGCAACTGCTGTAAGCCCCAGAGCTAGACTGCCCTGAGTGGGATCATTCAACCCGCGGCCCGCTACGGGTCATCCCCGGCGCTCTCCAGTCGCATCATCCAAGATAAACCCAGAAGCACATATTGCTAACGAACTAAATCATTTAGCATGCACACTTTTGAAGTAGGTATCTTATTTGTAATTGCGAGCTTCTCTGCAGGGTCAACCGCCACATAGATTTTATTGCTAATATTTAATTTTTTCCATGAAAAGACTCAGCACTGCACATGTTGTACATTAAACACACCGTGTTTTATGAGGTCGGCACTTAAAGCTACACGGTGACTGGTAATTTATGACACCTAGTTTCGCTGTGCCTGGCAGGTAGTTTCTGCAACCATCAACGTGCTATAAAGGAGAATTATTTCAGTGTTGAACAAGCTTTGCTCGACTGTTTTCATACCGTGTTTTGCGACACGTTATTTCGTTTTACCTGTCACTCACAAACTTAAATCATCACCACTAGCTTTAGCTCCCTCCTATGATAAGAAGTCAGAGGTGAGAGAGTGACTTTAACAAATTGTCTCATACATCTACTGGTATCTACCACACTACGTTTGTTACTTTTACCTTTCCTTTTATCATCGCTTTTAAAGTTGTGAAGGTAAAAAAAGTTCGGCGCATTATAGTCTATACCTTTCCTACACACTATATTCTGTTTTTATGTCTTCTTGAGTGAGAAGTTATATTAAATTCTTCAAATGTTATAACTAGGGTGAGACATTTCCATACCTTTTCAGTCTCACAAGACCACTGTTAGTTTCTATCACCGGACATTAGGGCAAGGTCAGACACTGGCTGTGTTACGCACAGCCGCTCTAGGATGCTAGTACAGTACAGTAGTTTCGAATGGGGAACCTAACTCTTGAATTAATTTTTAATCGAAATAAACCTTTAAGTATGTCTCAAGTGCAGAGCTGTAGTTATAAATATAAAATGGTCTTGGTTTTTTAAATAATTGAACACTTGAAATTTTAGAAGAGTTTAGATATTAACAAGTTTACCAGTACTAGATTATTGTAGGTCTGGGTGGCTCAGTTGGTTAGACGCTGGCTTACTGATCCCAAAGTCGCGGGTTCAAACCCGGCCCAGGCCGATGGTTTTTAAGTGTGCTTAAAAACGACAGCTCCATGTCAGTAGATTTACTGGCATGTAAAAGAACTCCTGCGGGACGAAATTCCGGCACACCGACGACGCTGATGCGATCCTGGCAATTGACAGCATCGTTAAACAACAAAATAATTTTAATTTTTTTAGTGCTAGATTATTAATTTGCAATTAAATATTTTCCACAGCTTAAATTCATAAAAGTAAGAAATTTAATATCTACATAAAACGATTGTTCTAATACACTAACATTAGTACATATATATTTTCTTTGCATTGATTTTTTGAGTTCAAAATAACAATGTTTAACAGACATATTAAACCATTTGGCACAAAGGGAATTTTGTATTAGATATCAAAAATATCATTAACATAAACAAACAACATCTAAAAAGAGATTTAATATAGTTAATTAATATATTTCCCGTTTGTTTTATGTTTTGCGTACTAGTCAAACTTTTACTTTAATCAACACTTGTTTATGTTTAATTTTCTGCAAATGAATTGCTTGAAGTTAATAATTATGTTGATATTAATTTACTGACAATAACAACTCCCATTTAACGACTCGTTTAACTAACGCCATATTATTGTTGATTTCATTCTAGAATTTATGTCATTAAATACGTCTAGTAAAGCTGATCGTTTAAAAGCCAAGAGCCTGGTCAGATTGTAGTCGATCATTTTCGCTACAAAAGGACAAATTGCTCGTTCAACGGCGTAATACGGGAATTAAATAATCTTAAATACATTTGACTGTGTGCACTTTTAAAAGTAGGATTTTCCTGAGAGGTGTTTAAATATAAGGAGGAAAATGTTTGAAACATATACACATTTTCTTTTATGCTTATAGGCCAGTGGACGTAAAAAATTTTCTTAACTAAGGATTGTGCAGGTGAACTTCATACTGGAATTACCAACGTCTATATTATTAAGGATTTTAATTACTGAGAGCTACAGATAATGATGACAATTAGGCTCCGGTCCGGTTTGCATGAGAGCTACTTTACCGTATTCGTTTACACTTTGTTTGTTGACAGTAGAGGAGGTAGGGAAGAGGAGAATGGCACACCGCTACAGTAACCTGTCTGTAAGGCGAAACGACTGTACAGTCCCTACCCAACAGGTGCTAGGTCAGAAAATGTCCCTGCGAACATAACTGAAACACCGACCACATAATGATACAAATAATAATAAAAATAAAACTCAAGCTCAACTTAAAATATCTGACATGTTACAATCACATGATTTTCTCTATTATTTATTTATGATTTTTCTATAAACTATCTGCTAATCAAGATACATATTTACAAAAGTACTCTTTTTACACTTCTTATTCTGAGTACAAGGGAGGGAGGAAACGAATCGATAGTCAGATGTTTAAAAGGCAGTGGCTATAAGTTTCATACCCTTTCGCTGGAATAGCGAGAAACAGCTGAATCACGAAATGTTAAAATTGACATCGTTTTGAAAAATACAGACCTATGTAAACGGATATCTTGGAAATGAATGTTGATTATCAATGTAATTCGCCATTAGCGTATGCTATATATAATTGGAGATTTCCCTGTGGTTTACCGGAGAAAATGCGAGTTCATTAGGAGAATATTGTCATGGTGGCTTGTTGCTATTGTAGCTCTGGGTTAGAATAACCGGGCGCAGATTGAAAGATCCCAGCTATGGTATTGAATTTTTCAGTCTGATTCTATCCTTTTCAAATATTTTCACTTTCTATACTACGTATAGTAATTGGAGAAATATTGTATTTCACCCAAAAATTTCATGTCAAGATCCCACTGGAAATGTTTTGTTGTCTGTCTGTCTGTGAACAGCATAACTCAAAAACGAAAAGTCGGTTAAAAACCAAAGTTGGTATTTAAGTTTAATGTGTTTCAAGGATGTGACACGAAGATTTTGAAGAAAATAGCCCCACCCTAAACTACCCTTTACATGGAAAAGTTTTCGAAAATTTTGATTTTCTTGAAAATGGTTCTAACGATTTTGATTAAAATGTCATATGTTTGAGATATTTTTATGACAAATGAAATGTATATCTTTAATTTTCTGGCTATAGCCCCTGTAGTCGTATTTACTCTGGACGACTTTTGCATAACTGGTAAACCGTTAGAGATAGACCAAATTATACTATACAAAAAATGTAGATCTTGCTAAAATACACAATTTATGTCTCAGTAAATTTTCTTGTAGGGTGAACCATTTCGGAGATATACCTTGTTATGTGTGTGAGTTTCGGAAAACTTGGGACTTTCGTGAAATGGGTCATCGTTGTTCATTTCTTGATATGTTACGTGTACAAAGAGAACGGAATCTCAAAGCTTTAAAAGATTTGACTATGGCACAAAGCCTACTGTATTCCAATATTCCCCTTGCACATACAAGGAAATAAGCAATAAGATAATTTGTACAAATGTTTATTTTAACTAACACGAAGAAGATATAGGAATAAGAGTTTGTTAGAATGATTAGTACAAGAGTAGAGAAAGTCATGTGAGTGCAACACATCAGATTTTTTTATATCTAGCCGTGCAAAGTGAATGGAATTTCAAAGCTTTAAATTTAAAAGATTTGACTATTGCTCAACGCCCACTGTATTCCCATATTCCCCTTGCACCTACAAGAAAATCAGTAATAGGATGACTTTTGCAAATGTTTATCTTGACTAACATGAAGTAACAGGAATAAGAGTTTGTAAGGATAGTTACTATAAGAGTAGAGAAAGTCATGTGAGTGCAACACATCATATTTTTATGTTAGTAATGTTCGAGCTACAACAGTTATCGCTGACTGTGATGTAAATAGTCTTGCGAGCTCTTGTAAAATTAAATAATTGTGTAAAATGGAGTGGAATTTCTAATTTTAAGCTAGATAGTAATTTTTCCTTATGCCAAATGATCGAAATCGTTGCAAGAGTGTAGAAGCGTGTAAGGAATATACACGTATACACCCAATTTTATATGCGTATATTAAGATGAACGCTCTTAGAGTGGAATTGTATACTTGTATTGTGAACACAGCGCCAGTGAATGCTTCCCAAGTTTTCCAACTGTTGGGCACATGATATAAATCACGTTGCGGAAGTTTGGACACCATGTGCTCTGATCGCATAATTTGTGGCGGGTAAACCTCACAGCGGGGTTTTGAGCCGCTTTAAGACCGTTGGAAAGCAGCCTGGATAGCTGGGATGCCTACGCTAGATTAAGCCGACCCCAACAAGGGCGTCTGGTAGTGTTGCCGGAAGGCTCGATACGCGTAAGGGGCGTATCTGCTTCCACCGCAAGAGCGGAGGTTTGTGGCAGTGGCCTGGTCCCCTTGGAAGAAAGGGGAGGTAGACTCATTTATGATCTGCCACAAGCTGAATCTTTAATTTTAACCTTCATCTTTTCTCAATTATAATACGGAATGATCCTCGTTCTTTGCTTGCGTTTTTTATCTTATTACTTTCTCCACCACGTATACAGTAGGTAGAAAAGGTGCTGCATTCCACCCAAAAATTCCATACCGAGACTTCAATGAAAACGCACGTTTTGAGGTCCCCTAAATCCAATAAAAGCACTTTTAAACGTGTATCTGAACAGTATAACTTACTAGACAAAAAATCTAAATCTTCTACATACATACAATTTTTTTGTGTACAAATGATCCTCGTTCTTTGCGAACCATTTTCGAGATATTCCTTTCTATTTGTTTGAATTTCCAATACTTTAACTTTTCTCAAATAGGAATATGTTATTCTTTTTATCTGTTGGGCAAGCAATGAGGTCAAAATTTCTAAGGCTACACATGGGAACCAATTCTTAAAACATTTGACAATCGCTTAAGCCTGGTGTACTCCCAAATTGTCCTTGCACTTACAAAAGAGAAATTAGCAATAGGATAATATGTTATAATAATATAAAGTAGATAAAAAGTTTATAAGAATAGTTTATACAAGAGCAGAGAAAGTTGCATTATTGCAACACACCAGCTTTTTTTATTTTTTCATATTTTGTGTTTTAGTCTCTCGAATGAAAACAAATGATTTTGTTGTTTAAGTATATATATATAGTATGTCTTGCCATCTTCTTACGAAAGGTGTGAGGTACACTGGATGGTGACAATTTAGTGGAATACGTAGCGAAAACAAAATGTTAATTTTGATTAGTAAATAAATGTATGACAACCAGTGAAAACATATAGCCCAACATTAAGAGTTTCCAAAAAGAAACGATACATTCTTTTCATTCCGCTCGTCTCTGTACAGCCTAAGCATCATTTCACTTCTACGCTTATCAGTAAATGAAAGTACAATATCACCAACACTTTATGCCTCTTTTATGGCACTTTAAAGGTTCTTTGCTTATCGGTGACCCAGAAAGCGTAATAGAGATAGAAAAATGACTGCCATTTTAGAATGATGTGCTTACATTCTATCTATTTCTTTATTAATAATTACAACACATAGGTTTGAAGCAGACCTTTTCCCATTCATCATTTGCAATGACTTGCATCTATTTTCTAGGGAGTGACATCACCGGATGCTTTACTATTGGAATTCACCACGTAACTTTAAAACGAGTTTGCCCTCAGACTTACATACTGTTTTATGTAAAATTATTGTAACTTATAAGCTTGAAAATAAATAACAAATGTAGAATTTACAAAGTCTTAGGAGTCTTTAAAAGGTCTTGAGTTAGCAGTAGCCAATCTAGTACGACCAGAAGGTGTAATTTCCCAGAAATCCAGGAACATAGGAATTTTTCTGAGTAATACATTTGAGTAACTTAACAGGATGGCTACAAAAATAGATATAGCTTGATGTTTCATAAGTTCTAATGGAACCGTTCAGAATGGAACCTGAAAGTTTTATGTCAAGTGAAGCAGTCACCAATCGCCCCTCACCAACCTAGGTATATGAGATTTGCAGTGAACAGAGCGCATCTGGCGGGTTTTCTCCCGGTTCTCCATTTCCCCCCGCCATTTATTCCACAACCTACTTCACAATCACTTCTCCTTTCATCAATTTGACCATCTTTTCATATCATCTCCTCACTGTCATATCAGACTTTGGGTTGAACACCCTTACTGGACATTCTCTCTGGTTCAGATTCCCTTTGCTCAAAAGGTATTTGACCCTAGCGCTATCTTGGGGGTGTATATGTCATCCATACGAGGAAGATCAAAGGTCCCTAGAGAAAGCAGAAGAAGTGAAGCAACCTCCCTTTATTTTTGTGCAAACTGTTGGATTTGCTGAAAAATTAAGACTATTTTTAATATTGTAATATTCAGAATAAAAATAAATTAATAGACAACCAAATAATGGTGCTTTAATTAATCGGAAAATTTGAGGACAATGTCTGCGACATACCAGCGAATAGCCTAGTGCAAGCGGTGCCAGAAAAAGTTACAATCTGCTGCTAGCTTGGCTTTTTAATCCTTATCATAGAAACATAATTGTTGTGTGATGTCAGACCTTGTATTTTCATGGAATAATTATTTTAATAACTACTGGACATACGATAACTACAAAGTTTAAAGATACAAGATAAGCAGTGTACTAAGCATATTTTTACAATGAATACACAGACGACAAATGCCATAAATTAAAAATCTGATGTGTTGCACTCACATTACTTTCTCTACTCTTGTACAAACCATTCTTACAAACGCTTATTCCTATATCTTCTTCTTATTAGTTGAGATAAACATTTATACAAATTATCTTATTGCTTATTTCCTTGTAGGTACAAGGGGAATATTAGAATACAGCAGGCTTTGTGCGATAGTCAAGTCTTTTAAACTTTTGAGATTCCGTTCTCTTTGCAAACTTAACATATAAAAATGAACAACGATGTTCCATTTCACGAAAGTTTTAAGTTTTTAACCGAATTTTCGTTTTTTAGTTATGCTGTCCACAGACTGACACACGGACACACACACGGACCTTTTTTCAAAAAAATGCTTCTTTTTTGGATTCAGGGGGCCTCAAAACATATATTTCCGGTGAAATCTCGACATCGAATTTTTGGGTGGAATACAATACTTCCCCTACTTACCAGTAGAGAAAATAAAACAAAAGCGGTATACGTTTTGCACTATTTCTGAAAAGAAGGAATAAATGCATAATTTCGTTGTAAAAACAGTGGATTATTACTTTCACTTCATATATCTCAGTATCTTGAAATTACTTTGTCCAGTCCTTTCCTGGTGCTAACTATAGCAGCTTTCAGCAAGGATCTCGAGGTTTTTCCAAACTGAACAAGTGCATTTTTACTTTCTCCACTGGCAAGTAGAGGAAGTATTGTATTCCACCCAAAAATTCGATGTCGAGATTTCACCGGAAATATATGTTTTGAGGCCCCCTGAATCCAAAAAAAGCATTTTTAGAAAAAGGTCCGTGTGTGTGTCTGTGTGTCTGGGTGTCTTGTCAGTCTGTGGACAGCATAACTCAAAAACGAAAAGTCGGTTAAAAGCCAAAGTTGGTATTTAAGTTTAGCATCTTTGAAGGATGCAACACAAAGATTTTGAAGAGCATTCCTCAACCCTAAACTATCCTTTATATGGCAAATTGTTGGAAAATTTTTATTTTCTCGAAAATGGCTCTAACGATTTTGATTAAAATGCCATATGTTTAAGATATTTTCATGACAATTGAAATGCATATTTTGAGTTTTCTGTCTATAGCCCTGGAAGTCCTGTTTATTCTTGATGCCTTTTGAATAACTGTAAGATTTGGTCTATACGAAAAATGTAGATCTCGTTAAAACACAAAATTTATGTCCAAATGACCTTTTTTGTTTGGAGTCAACCATTTCGGAGATATTGCTTGTTATTTGTAAGTTTTGGAAAACTTATACTTTCCACAAATGCAAATTTATTATTAATTTTTACTTTCTCCACTGGTAAGTAGGGGAAGTATTGTTTTCCACCCAAAAATTCGATGTCGAGATTTTACCAGAAATACATGTTTTGAGGCCCCCTGAATCCAAAAAAAGCATTTTTAGAAAAAGGTCCGTGTGTGTGTCTGTGTGTCTGTCAGTCTGTCAGTCTGTCAGTCTGTCAGTCTGTCAGTCAGTCAGTCAGTCTGTCAGTCTGTGGATAGCATAGCTCAAAAACAAAAAGTCGGTTAAAAACCAAAGTTGGTATTTAAGTTTAATGTCGTTCAAGGATGTGACACGAAGATTTTAAAGAAAATAGCCCCACCCTAAACTACCCTTTACATGGAATATTTTTCGAAAATTTTGATTTTCTTGAAAATGGCTCTAACGATTTTGATTAAAA
Source organism: Tenodera sinensis (assembly GCA_030765045.1). Lineage (NCBI taxonomy): Eukaryota > Metazoa > Arthropoda > Insecta > Mantodea > Mantidae > Tenodera > Tenodera sinensis. The sequence goes on along the minus strand of CM060967.1, from coordinate 136,348,063 downwards.
TGTCATATGTTTGAGATATTTTGATGACAAATGAAATGTATATCTTGACTTTTCTGGGTATAGCCCCTGTAGTCGTATTTACTCTGGACGACTTTTGCATAACTGGTAAACCGTTAGAGATAGACCAAATTATACTATACAAAAAATGTAGATCTTGCTAAAATACACAATTTATGTCTCAATAAATTTTCTTGTAGGGTGAACCATTTCGGAGATATACCTTGTTATGTGTGTGAGTTTCGGAAAACTTTGAACTTTCGTGAAATGGGTCATCGTTGTTCATTTTTTTATATGTTACGTGTACAAAGAGAACGGAATCTCAAAGCTTTAAAGGATTTGACTATCGCACAAAGCCTACTGTATTCCAATATTCCCCATGCACATACAAGGAAATAAGCAATAACATAATTTGTAAAAATGTTTATTTTAACTAACACGAAGAAGATATAGGAATAAGAGTTTGTAAAAATGGTTAGTACAAGAGTAGAGAAAGTCATGTGAGTGCAACACATCAGATTTTTTTATATCTAGCCGTGCAAAATGAATGGAATTTCAAAGCTTTAAATTTAAAAGATTTGACTATTGCTCAACGCCCACTGTATTCCCATATTCCCCTTGCACCTACAAGAAAATCAGTAATAGGATAACTTTTGCAAATGTTTATCTCGACTAACATGAAGTAACAGGAATAAGAGTTTGTAAGGATAGTTACTATAAGAGTAGAGAAAGTCATGTGAGTGCAACACATCATATTTTTATGTTAGTAATGTTCGAGCTACAACAGTTATCGCTGACTGTGATGTAGATGGCCTTGCGAACTCTTGTAAAATTAATTAATTGTGTAAAATGGACTGGAATTTGTAACTCTAAGCTGGATAGTAATTTTTCCTTGATTATCTGTGCCAAATGATCGAAATAGTTGCAAGAGTGTAGAAGCGTGTAAGGAATATACACGTATACACCCAATTTTATATGCGTATATTAAGATGAACGGTCTTAGAGTGGAATTGTATACTTGTATTGTGAACACAGCGCCAGTGAATGCTTCCCAAGTTTTCCAACTGTTGGGCACATGATATATATCACGTTGCGGAAGTTTGGACACCATGTGCTCTGATCGCATAATTTGTGGCGGGTAAACCTCACAGCGGGGTTTTGAGCCGCTTTAAGACCGTTGGAAAGCAGCCTGGATAGCTGGGATGCCTACGCTAGATTAAGCCGACCCCAACAAGGGCGTCTGGTAGTGTTGCCGGAAGGCTCGATACGCGCAAGGGGCGTATCTGCTTCCACCGCAAGAGCGGAGGTTTGTGGCAGTGGCCTGGTCCCCTTGGAAGAAAGGGGAGGTAGACTCATTTATGATCTGCCACAAGCTGAATCTTTAATTTTAACCTTCATCTTTTCTCAATTATAATACGGAATGATCCTCGTTCTTTGCTTGCGTTTTATGTCTTATTACTTTCTCCACCACGTATACAGTAGGTAGAAAAGGTGCTGCATTCCACCCAAAAATTCCATACCGAGACTTCAATGAAAACGCACGTTTTGAGGTCCCCTAAATCCAATAAAAGCACTTTTAAACGTGTATCTGAACAGTATAACGCAAAACGAAAACCCGGTTTAATAGCAAACTTGGTATTTAAGTTCAGCATCTTCCAGGGATGCGACCCAAAGCTTTTCAAGAAAATCTCGCATCCCAAACTACATTTTACGTAGAACAGTTTGGAAAAAAAATTGATTTTCTCAAAAATGATGAACGATTTTAATTAAAATATCATGTGATAAGATATTTTCATGACAATGAAATGTATATCTGAATTTTCTGATAAACGGTAAGAGATAGATAAAAACTTACTAGACAAAAAGTGTAAATCTTCTACATACATACAATTTTTTTGTGAAGCGAACCATTTTGGAGATATTCCTTTCTATTTGTTTGAATTTCCAATACTTTAACTTTTCTCAAATAGGAATATGTTATTCTTTTTATCTGTTGGCCAAGCAATGAGGTCAAAATTTGCTAAGGCTGCACATGGGAACCCCAACTGTTAAAACATTTGACAATCGTTTAAGCCTGGTGTATTCTCACATTCCCGTTGCACTTACAAAAAAGAAATTAGCAATAGGATAATATGTTATAATAATATAAACTAGATAAAAATGTTTATAAGAATAGTTTATACAAGAGCAGAGAAAGTTGCATTATTGCAACACACCAGCTTTTTTTTATTTTTTTTATATTTTGTGTTTTAGTCTCTCGAATGAAAACAAATGATTTTGTTGTTTAAGTATAATATATATAGTATGTCTTGCCATCTTCTTACGAAAGGTGTGAGGTACACTGGATGGTGACAATTTAGTGCAATACGTAGCGAAAACAAAATGTTAATTTTGATTAGTAAATGTATGACAACCAGTGAAAACATATAGCCCAACATTAAGAGTTTCCAAAAAGAAACGATACATTCTTTTCATTCCGCTCGTCTCTGTACAGCCTAAGCATCATTTATGACTTCTACACTTATCAGTAAATGAAAGTATAATATCACCAACACTTTATGCCTCTTTTACGGCACTTTAAAGGTTCTTTGCTTATCGGTGACCCAGAAAGCGTAATAGAGATAGAAAAATGACTGCCATTTTAGAATGATGTGCTTACATTCTATCTACTTCTTTATTAATAATTACAACACACAGGTTTGAAGCAGACCTTTTCCCATTCATCATTTGCAATGACTTGCATCTATTTTCTAGCGAGTGATATCACCGGATGCTTTACTATTGGAATTCACCAGCTAACTTTAAAATGAGTTTGCTCTCAGACTTACATACTTTTTTACGTAAAATTATTGTAACTTCTAAGCTTCAAAATAAATAACAAATGTAGAATTTACAAAGTCTTAGGAGTCTTTAAAAGGTCTTGAGTTAGCAGTAGCCAATCTGGTACGTCCAGAAGGTGTAATTTCCCAGAAATCCAGTAACATAGGAATTTTTCTGAGTAATACATTTGAGTAACTTAACAGGATAACTACAAAAATAGATATAGCTTGATGTTTCATAAGTTCTAATGGAACCGTTCAGAATGGAACCTGAAAGTTTTATGTCAAGTGAAGCAGTCACCAATCGCCTCTCACCAACCTAGGTATATGAGATTTGCAGTGAACAGAGCGCATCTGGCGGGTTTTCTCCCGGTTCTCCATTTCCCCCCGCCATTTATTCCACAACCTACTTCTCAATCACTTCTCCTTTCATCAATTTGACCATCTTTTCATATCATCTCCTCACTGTCATATCAGACTTTGGGTTGAACACCCTTACTGGACATTCTCTCTGGTTCAGATTCCCTTTGCTCAAAAGGTATTTGACCCTAGCGCTATCTTGGGGGTGTATATGTCATCCATACAAGGAAGATCAAAGGTCCCTAGAGAAAGCAGAAGAAGTGAAGCAACCTCCCTTTATTTTTGTGCAAACTGTTGGATTTGCTGAACAATTAAGACTATTTTTAATATTGTAATATTCAGAATAAAAATAAATTAATAGACAACCAAATAATGGTGCTTAAATTAATCGGAAAATTTGAGGAAAATGTCTGCGACATACCAGCGAATAGCTTAGTGTAAGCGGTGCCAGAAAAAGTTACAATCTGCTGCTAGCTTGGCTTTTTAATTCTTATCATAGAAACATAATTGTTGTGTGATGTCAGACCTTGTATTTTCATGGAATAATTATTTTAGTAACTCTACTGGACATACGATAACTACAAATTTTAAAGACACAAGATAAGCAGTGTAATAAGCATATTTTTACACTGAATACACAGACGACAAATGCCATAAATTAAAAATCTGATGTGCTGCACTCACATGACTTTCTCTACTCTTGTACAAACCATTCTTACAAACGTTTATTCCTATATCTTCTTCTTATTAGTTGAGATAAACATTTATACAAATTATCGTATTGCTTATTTCCTTGTAGGTACACGGGGAATATTAGAATACAGTAGGCTTTGTGCGATAGTCAAGTCTTTTAAAGTTCTGAGATTCCGTTCTCTTTGCAAAATTAACATATAAAAATGAACAACGATGTTCCATTTCACGAAAGTTTTAAGTTTTTAACCGAATTTTAGTTTTTTAGTTATACTGTCCACAGACTGACACACGGACACACACACGGACCTTTTTCCAAAAAAATGCTTCTTTTTTGGATTCAGGGGGCCTCAAAACATATATTTCCGGTGAAATCTCGACATCGAATTTTTGGGTGGAATATAATATTTCCTGTACTTACCAGTAGAGAAAATAAAAAAGCGGTATACATTTTGCACTATTTCTGAAAAGAAGGAATAAATGCATAGTTTCGTTGCAAAAACAGTGGATTATTACTTTCACTTCATATATCTCAGTATCTTGAAATTACTTTGTCCAGTCCTTTCTGTGGTGCTAACTATAGCAACTTTCAGCAAGGATCTCGAGGTTTTTCCAAACTGAACAAGTGCATTTTTTAAAACAGTGTCCTTCTGCAAGTGTTCAGAAAGACTAGTTACTTTATAATTGTGTCGAAATAGATCAGGGGAGGAAGAACGGTATTCCTTATGAGATTTGGAGTACCAGCGGTACGGTAAACGCACTGCGCGAGTGTTTTGTTTACGTCTGAGGGCAATGCTTGCCTGGAAGCACACACCAGTTGCGTAGACTGGAAAGTGCAAGGACTAATTTCATCACGAAAAAATGAACACAGCGGTTAAACCTACCAAAACGAAACTTAGTATTTTATTGAAGTATTTCTTACATCTCGCCTATTAGCAAGGTTATTCTGGCCGAAGCAGTACAGTACTGTTCACTAAAGTAACTGCAATCAAAACTATGTACATTGCACTATTTTCGTCTCATCAATACTTTTACACCGACCACGAATTGCGGGTTGCATAAAACCACAACTTTAGTAGTGGCTTGTTCACCTGATATTAATACTTAATAAAGTGCGTTCCTGCTCGGCTTAAGCATCGCTCAGATACAGCAAATATTTACATTGTACTAAAAGGTGTTGAGACAGGGTAACGTTTATATTGTGACAAAAAGGCAATTCGACGAATCCCATTCCTGGCACCAGTGAGACAAAATGACAAACTGCAGTCCAATTACTTGACTATTGAGTAGGCGTAGAATACTTGAATACTTGACTATTGTTTTATTTTGCTCTAATTGAATGCATATATATATACATATACACAGTTCTCTTCTACTGACATTAACACAGTCTACAGTCTTTTGCAATAATACAACTCACAACTGTTTTCTTCTTTTAGTCTTGACTCACTACTCCTTTCACTATCTCCAATTTCTCTGTCTTACAAACACTAACTCAAACTATACAATCACTGTCGGTCTGGGTGGCTCAGTTGGTTAGATGCTGGCCCACTGATCCCAATGTCGCGGGTTCAAATCCGGCACAAGCCGATAGTTTTTAAGTGTGCTTAAAAACGACAGTTCCATGTCAGTAGATTTACTGGCATGTAAAAACTCCTGCAGGACAAAATTTCCGCACACCAGCGTGATCCGGCAATTGAGGGGATCGTTAAACAACAAAATAATTCTTGAAAGACACAATCACTCAACATTCGTTAGAACTTCACTTCGAAGCGATGCATCTTTCAGTCGTCTCGCGCTCACTGGCACACTGATCCACTCCAAAACAACCTGCACTCTGCAAACTTTTATACTGGCGATGACGTAGCTAGATCTTTCTCGAACTTCTTTAAAAAAGCCGGCCACCGGGCACTTCTCGAATGATCTGGAAAGAACCCCTTTTGGTTCTACCGCTCTAATTGTTGTGGGGAAGCTTGACAATAAGCACCTTTGGTACGTGCCGCGCCTGGTATGTAGTGTGAATTAGCTTTGCCCCGAGGATCCTTTGTTGTGCGCCGCGGCAGGTGTCACAGTATTATGAATTTTATCCCCTGTGTACTCCAATCCAACATTAGAGAATTGTTCACTGAAGGAGTAACTGAAAAGTGAGCCTGTGATACATTCATCATTGAAGTGAAGCTTACAAGTAAAGTACCGGATGTATAAAATAAGTATCTTTTGAAGTATATTGAATATTTTGTTGAACAAAGACAGAATACAATTTTACCACACGTAGAACAATAAACAATAATATTATACATACGTTAGCAGCGTTATCCATCGATAGATCCGAGGAAGGAACATAGTAAAAGGGAAAACAAAGACTTCGGCATAAAGACCTGTGAATTATTTTCTCTTTCAGTCGTCTTTGAGGTTCATATGGTTGGTTTCACGAGATTTTCTGCGGCAAAGGATTTCTATTTTGAAGAAAAGAACGGTGTAGCCTGCTGTGGCTGACGCAAAGGATGGATTTCGGGCGTTTTGAAGCCACTTTGGGACAGAATAAATTAAATTTGTGCGCCATTTGAAATGATGTCGTGTGCAAGTATTAAATGTCAAATAATCTACACTCATGAACTGTATCGGAAGTTAATGTTTATTTAATTCAACTATATCTCTGAATTCAGTGTATTTGTTCCTTCCTGCATGCAGTCTGTTTCAAAACAGTGAAGAAAAATACTGGTGAGCGTGAGGTATGCATGAGACATACTATGTATGATGCCGTGGATGCCGTGGGTTCGAGTCCTGTCTTTAGCATGGGTATTTGTGTCAGTATAATGTACGTGTGAAATAGAAAAATAAACTAGAATCACAGAAATACTCGTATAAGCTGGTAAAAACGGGATAGCCCAATAGAGCATTTTAAGTGGAGTAACATCTTTCGCATTTATTAAACATTAGAATAGAATAGAATAGAATAGATAATATACCTGCAATTAAGCTAATCTTGTCTGTATAATTTAAACATATTTACATGAAATTATATAAATGTAATTATTGTTTTCTCTAGCATACGTAAGAAGAAGTATTGTAATCCACCCAAAATTTGATGCCGAAATTTCACCGTAAATACATGTTTTGAAGTCCTTTAAAGATGCAGCTCTCACTGTTAATAGCATAATTCAAAAACGAAATGTTGCAGAAATGCTAAGATTTATATTTAAGTTCAGTGCCTTCTAAGTATGCGACACGAAGATTTTTAAGAAAATTCCCCACCCTAAACTACCCGTTAGTGGTGCCTTTTTTATCACTGTTTACTTTTTCAAAAATCCCTCCTACCGTTTTGGTTAAAATACCGTTTATTTATGGTATTTATGGTACTTGAAAAATAAAACCTACATCTTGAATTATTTGGGAATAGCCTAAAAGGGCCGTACCATACGACAAGAATTTTGTAAACATAATAGACAAAAACTTGCTACGTAAAATGTAGAGCCCTTTAAAACATAATTTTTCTGAGGTGTTTTTATAGTATCAAGAATTTCCGAGATTTTTGTTTGAATTTTTCATTTATTTGTCATTTTTAAAACACATTATCAGTTGTTTCTTGAAATGTCGTGAAAAGAGTATGGAATTTTCTAAACCCCGGCGCAACAGTCCATGAAGGGCCAAGGCCTACCGCCCAGCCACTGCGTCCCCCACCACTTCCCACTACAGGCGTCATTGGAGGGGTGCAGTACTAGAGAGTGGGACGTGGTCAGCGCCCCGATCCCTCCCGGCCAGTTATGCAGTCTTCTCGACCTGGGGCCGCTACTTCTCCATCAAGTAGCTCCTCAATTGGTCCCCCGGGACCTAGTGAGGCTAAGTGCACCCCGTGCCAGACCTCCCAAAGGGGGAAGAATCCCCATGCTGGTACCGGGGATCAAACCCAGGTCCTCCGTGCCAGAGACAAGTGCGCTACCAACTGTGCTACGGAGGCGGTTAGTATGAAATTTAGGGGTAGTGTATAGCGGCTGTTTTTAAACAATTGACTATAGCTATTACCTTTGAATGAAACTATTGTAATGAAAATATTTCTGAAAAGATTTAACATGGAATATATAACAATTACTTTTGTAACAATTGATAAATGCTGTATAAAATAATCGGCAGAGGGTAGGGAAAGTCACGTGAATGCGTCATCAGATTCTTTTGTGTGTTTCAACAGAATAGTCGAGTAAATAGCTGTAAGTACCTATTTCTGAAATAACTTCAATAACATGCAGTAAGCTCTACTGGAGAAGCAGTCCTCTTTAATTGTGTTTGCTTTCTTCCATGATTGAAAAATGACTTTGTTTCTTGACCAATGTACATAATCCATTTATCCGTCTGTTATACTATATGAGTCATCTGTCCTTGTGCATTCATATCTATGCAGAGTACCTAGCTTACAGTCGGATGTGAAAACATTGTCCCTTTTGTCGTCAAATAGTTATAGTAGCCATGCTCTTCTGTTATGCTTACTCGTACATAAGAAAGGCCTTCTATGCATTCACAGACCAAAGAAATTGAAAGCGTGTTGTACCTATCATAAATGATAATCTACAATAAACGGTAAATTAAGCTTCTAAATTCGGCATTATATCTACTACAGACACTTTTAGCTGTGCTGAGAGTGAGAATGTGATATTGTAGTTATATGTTTACGTTTTATTTGGTTCATTTGAGAAAAAAAGTTGCTGGTAAAGGTATGTGGAGGCAAACATTGAGAGCTAAATGTCCTAAGACGATGATAATTGTTTTACTTTTAAGATTAATTTTGGACAGCGACATAACTCTGCTACCATTCACCACTATTAGGAGTACAATGGTGAATGTAGTAATGTTTTAGGGCGCACAACTGCTGGGAAGTACAATGGCATTCATGGTAAGTGAAGGGGTGTGTCAGTGGGTACAAAACCCATGCGATGCGCAGGGAAGATGAGCCAAGTGGGGCTCATGAACCTGATTTGGACATGGCTGCTGTATATGGTACACACATTTATTTTGCGGTGGAATATTTGCATCATTGATGCCTGACTGGTGTTTAGATCTTGTGTTATGATCCTGAAAAGGGTATGTGGGTTATTTTCTACTGCATTTCGTACAGCTTGTTTTCTCCAAAGGTAACTGGAGCAGCACGTACTGGAGGTGCTCTTCCAACCGACCCAATTTCACGAAGGCATCTTTCAACTCTCCAAAATGTGTGTGCATTCAGTGTTCTTCCTGGAAGCTCTTCTTCATATAAGTCCATTGCATCGCACCTCGATCTTCATATATCAACGGCATGTCACTATATTCATTGTTTGAATACAAAGTATGAACAATAACCGTGTCCCGTAGAAAGACTGAAAATACTGAGTAGAGGATAGGGAATTGATCCATACCAAGCATTGACGTAATCGCAAATAACAAACGTCACTTTTATTTGTAAGTATTTCTAACTTGGTTCTATGGGTCAATAACACCAGCCTGCAGCAGTTTCACGGTTTAGATGAACATTGGGTATTTATATGGAAAAAAAACGCACTGATTTCGAAAATGAGAAGTTTTTCCATAACGCCTACCATTTTTATGCAATTAGAAATTTTTTTAATTGAGCTAGGCACTAGACCTATACAGTAATACGTGTGTATGAAACTATAATTATGATTATTACAGGTCTATAATTTTATAACTTAAGATGAATAACACTCATTGTGGATCTTCAGAGCATAAATACTGTATATTTACAAAATAAGCCACCCCTTATGTTCTTTCGTGATGATCTGATAACTAGCATAAGCAGTTTGAGTGGCAGCGGCTAATATGTATTTATCTCTGCGCGACCATGTGCAGGTAATAAAGCTTTCAACCATTGAACCTGTGACAAACATCCATTATTACTCACTCTTATAGGGACACATCGGTCTTAAGATATATCTGAACTTCAGTTGCTTCTAAGTCGCGGTGATCGGTAGTGGGAAGCTAAGGTAAAAGAGGGCGTATTTGATGGACCTCAGATAAGGCAGCTAATGAAGGACAGTGCACTTTTGGATGTCATGAATGACAGAGAACTTCAAGCATGGTGTGCTTTCAAAGAAGTAGTCAATAAGTTTCTGGGAAATACAAAGGATCCGCAGTATGAAGTAATTGTGGGAAATACGTTAGTAAAGTTACGAATACTAGGGTGTAATATGAGTTTAAAACTTCACTGTTTGTATTCGCATCTAGACTATTTTCGTGATAATTTAGGATCCCTCGGTGATGAACAAGGTGAAAGATTCCACCAAGAAATCAAAGCGATGGAGAGGAAATATCAGGGTCGGTGGAATTTTGCGATGTTAGCGGACTACTGTTGGTGCTTGAAGAAAGGGGAAATCACTCAACCAGGCTATAAACGTAAATCAACGCAGCCACCTTTCCGGGCAAGCAAAATGTAACTACATACCCGCTTTTACGGGTATGTAGGTATTTATTTTTATCGTTTACTGAGAAATATTTCACTCTTTATTTTATAACCCACTTTTTTATATCATATATACCTTTTTTCAATATAATATTTAGTGATTTGTAGAAAAACCTTACATGATAGAGGAAAACTGTAATCACCATTACAATATCAAATTGGCTAGGAAATACACTTCAACTTCAACTTATTTTATTAAAGAAAGCATTTGCCTGGTGCCGGTACAGAGGGGCCCGGCTTACAGGCCAAAATTAACACTAATTATAATTTTACAATAATTGTGAATTCGGGTTTGCTTTATTTTTTAAAAAACCCATACAGTGGGCAGCCTTAGCCCACCGAGAACAGTTTTTGGGCGTATTCTCAGTTTTTTTGTTAGTTTTTGATATTTTTTTTTTTAATTTATATACACGGATATATACACACACTCACTCCTGGGCATACCACACATATGTCCCATCACACGCACACACACACACACACACACTCGTATATACATATTTACACACACTGCACTATATACACTTTACTATGTACAGCTTTTTCTGCAGTTTTCCTGGGCGGACCAGGTTGCAGCTCCTGACTGGTTCCCTGGTATGCAGGCCTCTGAGGTAACGTGTGTGTGGCCTAGGGCCCTTCTTTGCGCGGACGCACACCAGTCGGTGAGCCGAACGACGTCTAAAACATCTTAATTCTAGTGTGTTTCCGATGCTTCGGCTCACCTTTGCCAATATTGGCAATCACGTAATTGTCATGGTTTCTGATGCGCGCCCACGCGACAGTGGCTCTTTTCGCTATTGCCTCGGGAATGGTTAGGATCTGGGTTTCCTGGTGAAGGGTTCAGTTAGTGGTTAGGATGGGAGCAGAGAGGATTTTCCGGAGGGAGAGGTTTTGGAGGGTTTGGAGTTGTTTGAAGGCAGTTTTGGAGGCATTAGCCCAGGCCACACATGCATACAGGACCACCGAGAGAATAAATGACCTATATAGTATAAGTTTTGACTTTAGTCGCAACTGTTTACTACGGAAGATGGGGGCGCACAACTTTAGCCGCTGTCTGCCTTTATTGGCGCTATTTTTTATGTGGGTGGACCAACACATTGTGCGGTCCAAGGTGACACCTAAGTATTTAACTTGCTGACGGCAGTGCAATATTTGACCACCGACCGTTAGGTCCGTTGCCAAAGTGTGACGCCGCTTAGAGAAATGAATCAGCTGGCATTTGTCGGGATTAATTTTGATTTTCCAGTCATGTTGCCATGAGAGGAAGTTGTTCACATAACGTTGCATTTCTGCAAGGCCGAAACGTGGATTTCTATGGTGGTTGTATATTGCAGTGTCGTCAGCATACATGGCGACCTTGCATCTGGCGTCCACTGGGAAATCATTGGTGAACAATATATACAGAAAAGGGGACATTATTGCCCCTTGTGGGACGCCAGCCCGCATCACTCGCTCCCGTGAGGAGGAGCGGCCCACTTGGAAGTAAAACTGCCGATTTTCTAGAAAATTGTGCAGCAAGAATAGATAATTTTGAAGAGCCGGGAAATTGTGGTGCAGTTTATAAATAAGGCCATTGTGCCAGCACCGGTCAAATGCAGCTTCTACGTCCAGAAATAGCGCCAACGTTGAAGCCCCATTGTTAAATTGCTCTGTTACGTCATCAGTTAGTCTGAGGAGCTGTAGTTCAGTGAAATGTCCTTTTCTAAAGCCAAACTGTGAATTTGAGAGTTCATTTGTTGCCGAGACTTGTTTTTGAAGTCGAGAAAGGATACATTTTTCGAGCAGTTTACCAATAGTAGACAAAAGACTAATGGGACGGTAGTTTTGCGGTTGTCTGGTGCTTTTCCCTTGCTTTGGGAGCATGATAACCTTAGCTCGTTTCCAAGTAGAGGGGAAATAGCCTTGCTGCAAACAGGCGTTAAATATCTTTGTTAGTTGCACCAGAGCTTTTCTCGGGAGTTGCTTAAGTTCCTCATTAGTCACTTTGTCTGGACCGGCAGCTTTCCCATTAGGCAATTTCCTAATGAGCTTGTAAATTTCCTGCGGTTTTATGGTGGGTAGTTGTTGCTCTTGCTTCTGCGCCACCCAGGTTTGTACCCATGTCTGGACCTCCCGTTCTATTTCACAGTTGGTCACTGGGTTTTCGGTGAATCTATCTTCAAGACAGTCAGCGAAGACCTCGGCTTTCTCCTCTGCGGAGAAGTGCAAGCCGCTTTGAGTGTGCAGCGCCTCAGTTGCGGAGTTGACGCTCGTGGAAACTTTGAAAGCCTTGAGTAATTTCCACAAAGAGGAGTCCGAATGGGTGGTACTCAGCATTTTGTTTTCCCATTGTTCAGTTTTATTGATTTTAATTGAGGTCCGATGCTACAGGGTAAACGCAATAAATAGACAATGAAATGGTGTAGCTGGAAATACACTTTTCAACTTCAACTTCAACTTATTTATTATAAAAGACATTTGCCCGGTGCCGGTACAAAGGGGCCCGGCTTACAGGCTCAAATTGACATGAGATATATTTGACAGTATTTACATTGGTTATTTATTTTGCTTTGGTGTTCAAAAACCCATACAGTGGGCAGCTACTTTTTTGCAGGCTAATGTAATAGTACCACTGAGTGAGATGGATCTGTGGTAAGGTGCGAGATCTCGGGTTCAAGTCCGTGGGCCGACCAATCTGACTGGGCTTTTTCCATGGTTTCTCTCAGCCGCCAAGGTAAATACCGGCTTGAATATTTCATACTGCGACCCAAAGGTCCACCTTAAGTCTAAAACAATAGTACTAATGCAACATAGATGGTAATAGTGATTGATGTGCCATCTATCTATAGGTATTGTAAGCAGATAGACTGGATGGCACCGTAATGCCATCTGCCGTCACAGAGGCAGAAGCACAGTTGCCCTGCACTGGTCCGTCTGTAGGCTCGCGACGAAGCAAGTTAGAATAGGGAGACCTTGAAGGCTGTGTCCACAATACTGTACGGGTATGTCCTAACAGATCCGTCGCCATATGGCTATTTAGCTACGTAAAAGAAATAGGAGAAAAATTAATAATACCGCAATAAAATACCTACCACATCCTACATCCAACCGCCAACATAAATTCTGAAACTTTGTTCAATTCTGTGTACAATTATAATTTATATGGTCATAATAGCGTTTTGTTTTATAAATATCCAATTATAGGCGTAAAGAAGTAAAGCAAAAGGTAATGAAAATTGAGATTAGTACGAAAGGTTTCAACCCAGATTGAAACGCCACAGTAGTGAAGGAACCGTAATACCGCTCGGCCATTGCTACCTTTTAAGCTAATGCTCCTATGCAGAATAATTAATGATCTCACCTCGAAATTATACACGTAGCTTCGTAGGACGTTTTAAGCTCGTGTTGGCAGTCATAACTGGAATAATTACATTGTATCAGCCATTACGCCTACTCTACAAGCTATAATTTACCGTAATTTGCGCCAGAGTGGAAATTACCTACCTAATATGTAGTTGTTTTCTTTGATATGGCTGTAGAACGCACAATTTGTATCTAAAGACTTACTTCGCATAGCGTAGATCTGTCACTTCATTTTCAAATACATTTGTCAATATGTATATGCGTGATAGGTTGTTTTTTCAATGGGGGTTACCACAGGTGTATATGGATTATGCTAAAGAATTATATGTAAAATCGGTTACAATGGTACTACAGTTTCCAGTGTCAAGAGTATAGTGTTTTTGCAATCGATATACATAGCCAATGATTTCTGTCGCATAAAACATTTATGCATCCAGTTATCTATCCCTCTATAGCGTGCAATTCAAATGAATCCTTAGGAATTCTTCAGGGTAGACGCAGGGCACTTGTGTGACACGCTCAGTTTGGCTGATACTATCTGTAAACCTTGTTTTCTTTAGTTTATATTCCAAAATGGACGCGTTGACCATAAATATCGTGACAATTGACCAATTTGTTACTTTTTCTGTCACTTTATTTCACTTAAAATTTTATTACAACACGTGGACCTCCTCTTTTTTGATTAACACAATCTACAACAGATAACCTTACAACTTAGAGCTGTTCTATTCTCACGTAATTTTGACACCAAACGCAAATACTGCTCGAGTGTTCACACAAACAACTGCGACCCGTCCCATTGTTACGTGTTTACTCGCCGCACGGTGGTGTGAAGTAGGTAACACGAGTTTCCTTTTTGAGGCGCACGGCCGCCCAGTGGTGTGAGGTTGCTTGATCTTGAGTGTCTGATAGTGACTACCAGCCACTGTCGTAGTATAAAGGCATTAACCTCAGCATTACAAGTGACAAATAATGAATTTTGGCTCAGTGTCCTGTATGAAAGTCTGCAAGTTAATCCTGACATGCTTTGTTTCATTTATAATTCGGGTACAAAAAGGTTGCTTACTTGTTCAGATCATAATGACATTTCTTATTCTATTAAGGTTTTACATTTATATTTATATACGAACTCTCTCTCTCTATTGCTTCTGGCTATAACTGAGGTACAATTATCCCAAAACAGCTATATCAAATTGGTATGAAAGGAGGGACAGGGTTAGGAAATTTCCCCCCTTAATTACTCTGATTGTAAAGAACTAGAGATGATGTAACGAATTCGATCTCGTGGAGAAGTTACCTGTAGCATTAAAATGCACTGTAGACACATTTATTTGTCAAATCTTTCTTTTTTCTTGAAGCGGATACAAATAGTATTTCTGAAGTGAAATAGGTGTAGTGATGTGTAATTGTGATATATCCCAACAAAGCGAAGAATTGTTGGAAAAAATTATCAAGAAAGATATTATTTTAACGTGTTTATCCCTTTTAATACCTTTGTTGGAAAGAATTTAAATATCAGGTGAAAGGTTGGTTAAATGAGTGGAGTATTATAATCTTTATTGATATTATTATGGTTATTATTAACTTAAGGGAATGCTAAACTGAAATTTAGCACAAAACTTGCAAAAACAAACATTTACATTCTATGATCAAGAATGCAAAATCTTAATTTTATTTCGAAATGCATGTTGACTTTTGGAGATATGGATGCCTGTATTTATATAAAGCACATTAATACTCTAGAATAAAATTATTTTTGAATTTATAATTTGAGGTTTTTGGAATATTTTGTTCAGCAGAATCGCTTTTCCAAAATATTCAACATGTAGTTTCTAGCCAGTTCCTCTGACAAAGTTCGTGTAAATTCCAAAACAAAGGCTATTGCAACTGTTAAATTAACTTCTGGTTTTGTGAACGAGTTTTTCTTTATTCCTGTTTAAAGTGACAAAAGTGTTAAAATATTACCTAGAAGTTTATATAGCAGGAGTTAAAACGAGTTTCTTTTAAACTAAGGCAAGAAAAAAAAATTAAAAGCGGTATAATCAGATAAATGGTGTAGGATTGAAAAAAGTTGTTTGTTTTTAATTTCAGACATTTCATGTATTTGGAGCATTTGGCATACATAATAAGATTCAGCTTTGAAATACAATTAGGTATTTTTACAAGACAATGAAAACAAGTTTTCAGACAAATTGGCTAAGAACGTTAATTTTTAATTTTCAGTGTAACGCCTCCTTAACGGTAGTCAGACAATGACATAGAATCTGTTTGATGATTTTACCATCCATTCACCTTTTGTGATGCTAAGAGGCTTCTCAATCAGAGGCTAGAATTATGCAGAAGGGGGCAGTAGACTCTTGAAGTAGGCGGAGTTATTATTCATTACTAATTTAAACCGCGCATTTGAACTCGTATGCCACTTGTGTGCTCTATGTGTACACGACAAAAATGATGTACCAATGAACAGGCAGATTTCTAAGCATTAGAGCCGAAATGAAAGGAAATCAAGCTGAAATTTTACTGGACTTTAGGCAGGGATGTCGCAGGTGACAACCCCCCCCCCCCCCCACCCCCCCCCCCCCCCCCCCATCTCCCGGAGTACCTGTCAACCAGTCAACGTTTGCGGACGGCACTTACCACACCGTGTTTACCCGCCGTCTGTGGCCCTTGGCCACATTCGTTATATTGAGAATAAAATGAGTCTGTAGCTTGAAACCAACTACTTAAGAATTCCTATGCCAGCTATGAGATTTCAATCCCTTTTAAACATCTAAACACTTACTAGAACTAAACTATGCGATTGTTGTAGGATGAAAGAAGAATAATTCTTACCAAGCAAATGGGAATTACCTTCCTGTATAGCTTGTTGTGTACATATATAACTCCATCAGCATAGTAGTGTTTTCATTGGTTTGTTGTTAAATATGCAGTATAGTTTGATTAACGTGCTTTTAATGAAAATGAATCTGTTTTCGTTTTTTAATGACAAAGATAAACGCTTTGTGAGAACGAATTCTCCCTCATGGAATTAAAAAAAGGAGTAGAAATATATTACTCTGATTAGCACAAATATTCAACAGTAGTGCACTATTTCCATGAATATTTTAAGAATTTACTTATAGGTATGCATGAATGTTTCAACGCTTTGGTATTTGCGCGGAGGTTAAAGCTTTAGTACTAATGAAAGGCACAGTGTTTTTGGTTGCCTCTTGGTATAATACAGAACTAAGAGTACCAGCATTTTTCAACAAAACCAGCACAATGTAGATATTGAGCAGAGGAAAAACTTTCATAACATTATTTTGTAGCCGAATGTCTTTTTATCTTTTCATTTGCAGGAATGAGAAGTTTATAGGAGACACATTCAAATATGAAAATTCATCACAAGTAATATCATAACACATCCGGGAAGTAGATCGTCGAATGATATTTATCTGGATTATTTCATAAATAGAATATGAATTTAAATGCTATATCGCAAATATTTGGCCAGAAGATGTTATGTTCTATACAGAGCCTAAAATATATTAATTTAATTAGTGTAGTTCGACTTATTCAGCATTACCAACCGAGGAAAACTAAACGTAAGAATTGCATTATTTCGATCGTCTCTTGTTATATAGCAGAAATCTAGCTTATCTCAAATAAATCTCACCTTGCTTCTGTAAGAACGCATTAATTATTAAAACAAAGATTGTTAATAATGCAGTTGTTAAATTAAAATAGAGTGCTAGTTTGTTAATCGATTGTAATGTGTAATAAACTGCTTTTTCAGCGATTTATGGGACACAGTTGGCGACACTGACTAAACAAACAAATGAGCTAATGGTGATTTGTACAAAACAAAATAGACTAGATGATAATTCGTATAATTTAATGACTATGTATGAAATAGTTATCTAACACATAATGGAATCTGAAAGGGGTATTTGTCTTGTAGAGTAATATAGTATCAAAAACTTTGTATTAAATAGCAGATCTGTTTTACTGCTGTGAAATAATAAATGTAAGATAAACAAATTACGCTGCAATTAAAGTCTCTGAGAAGTACCAGCTGCTTTACCCGTGCTGTAGGTGGTGTTTTAAATCTCAAATAATTTTAAATCCTCTCTTTTACCTTCTAAAATGGCAATCGCTTAGCCTCATATACACGTAATGCTATTCTCGAAAATGGGAGTGTTATATCGTTAAACGTCGCATTTATTTATGTTATCACGCAAATAACGTAATGATTCCACAGTTTTCACATTAAGGGAAAGCATAATTCCCTGACATCAATTTTCATTGAAATATTAGTGACACTGGCGGATATGAAGATGACCTATCCCCCAGTCATTAATTTAAATCATTTGGGCTTGGCGTAGTGTGTGTAAATATTGAAAACAAACAAACTTCTCAAATGTACATTATAAACATCGATTGAATGGTATATATGTTCTGCTGGATACAATTTACCCTCTATACATGATGATAATGAAAATGAGTACAACCAAAAGAGAGAATGCATTGAAAACTTGTTTACATAAAGTTTATTAAAAGATGTACACTAACAACGTAAAATAAAGCTGTCTTATTACTGTAAGCCTTGAGGTCATCTATGTATTTTGCAAAATTGCTGGAAGTTTGTTTTATTTTCTATTGAAAACATTCGATTCTCCAAGCAGTGAGAGTTTGTGTGTGTATGTTTGTGTCTGTGTCTGTGCGTGTGTTGTTGTTGTTTAACGACGCTGTCAGTTGCCAGGACCACATAGTCACCGGTGTGCCGGCATTTCGTCCCACAGGATTTCTTTTACTCGTACATACCAGTACATCTACTGACATGGAGCTATCGTTTTTAACCACACTTAAATACCATCAGTTTGGGCCAGATTTGAACCCACCACCTTGGGATCTTGGGGTCAGCGTGTGTGCATGTGTTAAGTCTAAGCTAATTCATTAATACTTTCTATTATGAATCCAACAGGTTAGTATTCCTTTATTCAGGGCTCTTAAATCGTTTTTAGGTCTTCAATCATTCAGGATTTGAAATTAGACGCTGTTTGATAGTCTATGTCCATTGGGAAGCATAGTGCTTTCAAGTCGTGAATTATAAAAATCGGTTGAAGAGTTTTCGAGGTTACCGTGACATATTTTATGACAATAATAATGATATCCCTTGTTTAATATCAAAACGAATAATTTTTCAAAATCAGGCCAAACCTCACCAATTTCTTAAGTTCCAGTGAGCTGAATGTTGCACATCAAGAAAGGTACGCCGTAGAGGGGTTGTAACGTAACGTAGCTATACTGGATCCGCTCTTTTTTTTTTTTTAAAAAAAAAAAAAAAGTATCCATTAGCACATTTTAAAAGCAATGGCATAAACAAAATGCGAGGTCTAATTTATTCTCCTCTGCTAAGTGTTGCGGTCAGCGACCAATCAGGGCTTCACTGCGGCCATGTGCTTGGAGCTGCATCTCGTCTTTGTTTATCTCAAGTGTGTTTCTTATTTCTGAAGGAGTATAGCTCTGTATTTAAGCTGCTGATTCTTTGTTTTGAAACTTTGGAAACGTGTGCCTATTCGTTAAATTGCGTGACATGGGGTTTTTCAGAGTTCTCCGGTTTCCCCTGCCATTCATTACAACTGCTCTATCATTTCCTTTAATTCATTTCGTTCTCATTTCATACCATCTCCTTCCTCACTCTCGTACCAGGCTTCGGGCTTAGATCGCCCATTCTGGCTACTCTCTCTGATCCAGAGTTTGTCAGCCCCTCGATAGGCATTGACCCTAGGCGACCACTTGTTGGTTCTTAAGTCCTTATGAGGAGGATAAACAGAAACATAATAGTAGCACTTAAAATGACTACAGTGTATAGTAAGTAGAGGAAGTATTGTATTTCATCCAAAAATTTGATGTCGATATTTCACCAGAAACACATGTTTTGAGACCTCTTGAATCCAAAACAAGAATATTTAGAAAAAGGTTCCGAGTGCGTGTGTGTCCGTGTGTCTATCTGTCTGTGGACAGCATAACTCAAAAACGAAAAATCGGTTAAAAACCAAAGTTCTTATTTAAGTTTAATGTCTTTCAAGGATGTGACATGAAGATTTTGAAGAAAATTCCTCCACCCTAAACTACTCTTTACATGGAAAATTTTTCGAAAACTGATTTTCTTGAAAACGACTTAACGACTTTAATTATAATGACACATGTTTCGCTATTTTTGTGACAAAAGAAATGTATATTTTTAATTCTCTGGTTGTTCTGGATAACTTTTGAATAACTCGTAAATCATAAGAGATAGACCAAATCTTACTGAACAAAAATGCAGATATTGCTAAAACACAATTTATGTCCAAGCAATTGTTTTTGTAGAGTAAACCATTTCGGAAATATTGTTATATGTGTGAATTTTGGAAAACTTAAAATTTCGTATAATGGAACATCGTTATTCATTTTTATGTTAGTCGTGCAAAGAGAACAGAATTTGAAAGCTTCAAAAGATTTTACTATCGCTCAAAACCTACTGCATTCCCATATTCCCCTTGCACCTACAAGGAAATAAGCAATAAGGTAATTTCTACAATTCTTTATTTCAACTAACACGAAGAAGATAGAGGAATAAGAGACTGTATGAATGGTTCGTACTAGAGTAGAGAAAGTCATCTGAGTGCAACACATCAGATTTTTAATATTTGGCTGTTTATATTCCGGGTTTCTTCTTCAATAAATAAAATCTTAACTGATTTTACAAAATAGCTTGCATGCAGATATTTGTACGGAAGCATAAAATTAATCTCATTTCAAGTTATACTAGTAGAGTTGTAAAGCATTGTGAATTGCTGGTAGTTTCCAAACTCTCGTTACACAGTTCGCTGATCTTCTTGCACAAGTCTATTCAACACTGGTCTCTGCCTTTGGCAGTATAATGAATATTTCCTGCGTTAGTCTGTTGCTTACAAAATGTTTTGTAATTGTCTTCCGAGACGGCCTTATTGGTATACATTCCCTGGACAAATAGTATATTGTCCAGGGAATGGAAGACTTGACAACGGTAAACTTAGTAAAGAAACCTGTATCCCTTTCACTCGCTCTTATACTTTTAAGAGTTTAGGATCTAGACGGAAGCCTGATATCAGACTCTGTTGATGTGCACCACTGCATAACGGCAGTTATGTTCTTCAGCATTTACTTTAAATATTTGCTAATTCCAATAATTTGCGGTTTTGGAAATGTGGCTTTGGCGCTATTGGTAAACTTTTGGGATTAAACTATTTTATAGCGGTTTTACTTCGGCCAGTCCTCTCAAGGTCACGCACGAATATCCCCATTCTCCTTCTATCTCTTTCTGCAATTCTTCCACCTGTCGGTGCACTGTCCCCTCTCATTCCTCGTTCACTTAGAGACGTTTTTCTTCTTTTTTTAGGCAGGGGAAAAAATCTCACAAATACAGCCACCGAGTGAGTTGGATTCACACCAACTAAAAAACCCTTGCTGCAAGCCGTGAGAGATTCTTCCTGGAACTACCAAGCGGTATTACTTCAGGAAGAAAGGCTGAAGATGGTGAATGTACTAATGCACCAATAACATGAACCAGCGACGCTACCATATAGTGTACAGCACAAGCCACGCCGAGTTACTCTCCACTTTCGTTTTCCTTCGCCTGGAAAATGGAAGTAATCATTCAGTCAGTAGTGCGCCAATTTTCCTGGGACTTTAGCATAAGTGGTAGGACGTTATGACAACCTGACCAAGTCGGGCGTAACACCGATGACGTATAGCAATCCAAAGGGAGCAATGTAGCATCGTATGCTCCGGAGTGTCCATTTGTGCACAGTACGAACAGAGGTCTGTGTCAAACAGCCCCATACGGTGTAGATAGGATTCAAAATGGCCACAGCCAGTCAAAAATTGGGTTACATAACATCCGACATCTCCATGCTTCCGAGATATCCAGGGGACGATCCCAGGAATCAGCAGCTTACTCCATTGAGCCGTTCTTACTTCCTGTGTCCAGTCCATCTGCCAGTTTCATGCAGAAAAGTTCATTTTACTTGGCGTTAAAGGTAAATATCGTAAGCAAATTTAACTCTCAATCTTCTAAAGCAGTGATGTCAAGCGCAAGCGTGTGCTTTGGAGTTTAGCAGACCCACGGAGCCCGTAACAGCAGCATCTTATTGCTCTACTGGGGACAGCGTTAATCAGGACTGTACACGTGCACACCATGGAAAAAACTAGGCCACTTCCACATTTAAAATCCCTTGACATAAGCACAGAAATTAATCAGTATTGTGACATACTGAATACTCTCTTAGAGGAGTTTGTTGGTAAATTTTCATATTTGGAAGCTCTCATATCTAAAGTGGATCTCTTTGCTTGCTCTATTCTGTTGATCCCGAGTATGTTCCAGTTGCATTTCAACTAAAACTTATTTATTTATGCTGTGATTCAGATCTAAGAAATGTGTATAATGATAATGTTCTCAGTTCTTATTAAGCCCGCAGAATTTTGAAACTTTTCTGCAAACATTATGTGTATGTTGGGCAGTATATATACCCGCGAAAATTATTTTCTTTAACGAACGTGACGAAGTGTCGTCTAAGACCAAAATTCTCTGATGATATCTTTACGCCTGGCTAGAGACTTGCTTCTGCAAGTAATGTTTCCCAAATATTAAGATGGTGACAAATCATAAAATGGACATAATAAATGTGTAATTTCGCTCAAAGTTGAGCACAAGTAGGGGTTCTAATGTGGAGGTATTTTAATTTTATATTATAGGAACGGTTTCCTTTTGAATTGTAAGGTTAAAAGTTATATAAATATTCCTTATCTTTTGTGGTTTTAATGTTTTGCTTTAGAAATACTAATTGTTTTGGGATGGTTACATTATTGTAGTTCATATTAAAACCTTATGATAACGAAATCTATGTAAATAAAAAAACTTGTAAACCAAACAAATAGAAATAGTTGACTTCGTTCTCCCTTCGAACTTTGTAAGCCATGCTTTGCTATATTTTGCTCAACGCCGCCGCTACCTGTATGTGTACGCATTACACTGAACTATTCATACATGTGAACCCTAAAGACCCATCCTTCAATTGATTTCTTCACTAAACTTAGTTGTTTATCACTAAGCAGTTTTCTTCTATTCATTTTAATTTTGTTACGTTCATATTGATGCACGTTAAAAGATTCAAGGGCGTGCTTTTGGTTTTCTTAACCCCTTTATGTTTAATTAATGGAAGACGATTAAAGCAGACACGAAATTTAATGCCGGGTGGCAAGGAGTTGGTACACACATCTAATCAGAGGCTCACCACACCTCTGTGTGTAGTAAACACGCTGAAAAGTCTGTGATATAAATATAATTTGCGTCCACAAAATTTATTTGTGCAACAGAAAATAGAATAATATGATCACGATTATCAGCTGCCATTAAATTTTGTTCCTGCCATAATTCAAAGTTTATTATTCAGCTTCCGACTGGACGAAACGTTTTACCATGTATGGTCCAAACATATTATTTATTTGAATAATAATCAAACGTAGTTCACACTTTCTGCAGCAGACAGGGGCAGCACACTGTGAAGGGGCTGTTCTTTGGGTAGCATGCTATATAAGCAGACCCTGTTAAATGAGAAATACTATGGAATTCAGTACTGTTAAGTTTGTAAACACAGACTTTGTGTACTACCAAATTGTCGTTCAGTCACCTTCACAAATACTCCTGAAAAATACCTATGGTCCATTAAAAGTTCCTGATCACATCTGGACCGAATCAACAGGCTTTAGAAGCAGGTATTGTTGATTTACACAAAGCGTTATTCCGGTCAACAGCTACGTGTGACTTGGAACAATTGCACTATTAGCAGACTGAATCACTGTTGCACGATACAGTAGACCGGTCCGTTGTTAAATAATAATAGCTGCTATAGACATTGTGTTCCCTTACACGTACACAGACCTTTAATCACATGCTTCTGGAAAACGTTGTTTAGTAGTTGAATCGGTGACCACAGGTGAAAGCGTGTGATCACGTTAATGGGATCCCGTTAATGAGACACGAAGCACATTTTATTAAACACGATTCGCAACACTGAACCAGCTATCTTTACTTACTTCATGTTGATACACCAGTTTGGGATATAAATTCTCGTCGATGTGAACCCCGAAACAGTGTCACACACTGTTGTCGGTCGAACTATTTGAATTGACAATGCTCTCCGCTTCATAACAATGTCTAGAAGCTTCTTTGAATCTGCCCTTTTGCCGGTGATAGATGCGAACTCTCTGGGTTAGCGTGAGTGTTTTCGAAACATGACAGCTTTTTAATACAACGGCTTTTAATGAAGAATCGATTTTTTACTCCTTTCGCTGGAGATATTGCTGACTAATATATGTATTTTCTAAAGGCCGGAGGCGTGTGCCTTTTTCCATAGGTATACTGCACATGGACTTCACTGTTATCACTCGCGCATGTAAACAACTGCAGGTAGGTACAGCCTGACCATGAAAACCGTCTCACTGCAGCACAACCTACAAGCATCATAAACTATGCATTCTGGAATTGCACTTAAACACTTATACATACTGTTATTTCTTAACTATAATATCGACACAGAGTACATTACACTGGGTTACAATGTGCATTCGTAAATTATTATTAAACCTGAAATTTCGACACCTATCACTGAAACAGGTTTTAGACAGTGAAACACTTCTTTCTACGTCACCTTTTCGATACCTGGCACAAGAGGTATCCTATTATTGAACTAGCTAAGTCTTCTATTATGCTTATGGTCTTCTACATTTCCAAAACCGATTTTGCTAATTGTTTAATAGCTTTGGTCAACACTGTAACATTGTTGCACATGAACTGAAGATTTTCAGATAGTTCAGGCGATATCAGAGACTTTACAGTTACAATAGCAGATGAATCTGTCTCACATGGAGCGCTAATGACAATTTCATTGTAATGCACGACGGCCTATATCCAAGCACTCCATCTTGTAATTATTGGCGTCTGCAAGGCAATGCTTCACTAGTTCGCACAGTGCTACGTTACCTTGTTTTCGACTCCTGCTTCTAGTGGCAGTTGTTTGCACATTTGATGGTCGTGCTGTACATCTGACGTCATTCATACCCTGCGTTCAGCTAACCTGTATCGCATGCGAGCGCACATCCCTCCGGCCTTTAGTATTCTCGGATAATTTACCAACCAATCAAAACTATTTGCGGACACAAATACAATTTAAGATACTCACTTTATGTTCGCTGGTGTTTAAGTAATTTGATGTGAAAACCCTTCAACAGACTGTTCACCAACATTCGTTGCTTTAGGGACACACCGAACTAATGCAATGAAATCAATTGGTTTCGCTGTACCCATCCCTGAGGCTATCACCTTTTTTGTTCGTTTTCTCTCTATATTTATTATTTCTTTAAAACTATTACAATAGTTATCATCAGTATTATTAAAAAATACTTATTTTCTTTGTTTTAATTAATCTTCCTAAAAGTATCTACAAACTTCCGTATCAACATTTAATAAAAATACCGGATTTTAATACTAGTCGTTAGAAGACTGCATCCTTTAAATGGGCATCAACTTGACGACAACATTTATGGGCTGTGCTAATTATACTCTCCGTTACGCTCGCACGGACCTTTTTCTAAAAAGGCTTTTTTTTATTCAGGGGACCTCAAAACATTTACGTTGAAATCTCGACATGAATTTTTGGGTGGAATACAATACTTCCTCTACTTGGCATCCGTAGCAGAGAAAGTAAAAACACTTATTCTCCTATCTAACTCAAGTTAATTTCCTATCTAACTCAAGTTAATTGAGATACATTTTGGTAGAAGTGGTTTTATTATTTCCTTACAGCTACAATAGGAATAAGGGAACAGTAGGTTTAATCGATAGTAATATCTTTTAAGACCTGGTTGCTCTACGATGACTTTGAAATTAAATTTTCTTTGCATGGCGAGGGCATAAGAAAAACGAAAGCGAATTCCTATTTAAGAGAAGTGTAAGTATTGCCAAATTTAAACCAAGAACGAGGAATACCTCTAAAATGGCTGTCTTCACAAAAAAGTTATTTCACATAAACGGTCTGCTTTAACGAGCAAACGTTTTTTGAGTAGTAAGAATTTGCGTATTTCTTGCGGTCCAGAATGATTTCAGGGCTATTCTCAGAAAATTCGAGATATATATTTAAGTTATCTAAAACTAACTTAACGATATGGTGTTTTAATAAAAATCGTTTGAGCTGTTTTTGAGAAAATCGGAGAGTCCAAAAATTTTTCCATGTAAAGGGTTGTATGGGAGTGGGGATTTTCGCGTCTCATCCTTGGAACACACCGAAAACTTAAATACCAAGTTTGGTTTTTAATTGACCTTTCGGTTTTGAGTTATGCTGTAGACACACGAGAGACAGACCAAAAGACATACCAAAAGACAGTCAGACCAGCAGGCAGACAGACCGACAGGTAGACAGACAGGCAGGCAGACAGACGGGCAGGCAGGCAGACAGACGGGCAGGCAGGCAGACAGACAGACAGACAGACGGGCAGGCAGGCAGACAGACAGGCAGGCAGGCAGACAGACAGGCAGGCAGGCAGACAGACGGGCAGGCAGACAGACAGACAGACGGGCAGGCAGGCAGACAGACGGGCAGGCAGGCAGGCAGACAGACGGGCAGGTAGGCAGACAGACGGGCAGGCATACAGACGGACAGACAGACAGACAGATGGGCAGACAGACAGGCGGGCAGGCATACAGACAGACAGACCGACAGACAGACCGACAGACAGACAGGCGGGCAGGCAGGCAGACAGACGGGCAGGCAGGCAAACGGACGGACAGACAGACAGACGGACGGACAGACGGACGGACAGACAGACGGACAGACAGACAGACGGACAGACAGACAGACAGACGGGCAGGCAGGCAGACAGACGGGCAGGCAGGCAGACAGACGGGCAGGCAGGCAGACAGACAGACAGACAGACAGACTGACCGACACACAGACCGGCATAGAGACCAGCATACCGACCGAGAGGCAGGCAGACAGACAGGCAGGAAGACAGGTGCTTGCACTTTTTCTAAAATGTTTTTTTGAATTCAGGTGGTCCCAAAATAAGTATTTCCGGTGAATTCTCGACATCGAATTTTTGAGTGCTATACATCAATACTTCCCCTACTTCCTGCACGTAATAAGGAAATGTAATAAAGAATCTCAAACTAGCGAAAGAGGTTAAAAATCTGCAATATATATCTATCAGCATTGCCAGCCTTTACAAACAAAAATGTTTATTTTCTCGTGGCTAATAATTGTGCACAAACTCTTACTCTCTAACCAAGAGCCTTTCAGGGGAAAGGTCATGTTCTCAGTGCTCCAATATTGATTATTTTGAGAGTTTACATAACCACAGAGGTGGAACCAAGCCGCATCGGAAAAAAAGGGATTAGGGTCGAATTCTGCATTGTGCGCTTTAGTCATAAAACTGATGTGTAGTTACAGGCTCACCCAGGTGTAATTCTTGGACAATAGCTTTGCTCGGCTTTAGTTTTCATAATTTCGTAGCTATGCGTACGGAGGCATAAGTTGCTGCTGGTAAAGGTTCCATATTGCCACCTAAATGTTCGAAAATCCGCTATAAACCATATCCTCCTAACTTAGGTAACACTCCAGCAAAAATTCGTAGTTACGTTTATTTTTAATTATTTTTGGGGGGACTAAAATGTTCGTTTAAATATTTACTAGAGTAAAGTGATTCCGTCGCATTATCCTTATTGGGAAATTAATTTAGTAATGATGGAGTTTGGAAATTCTTCTTTTTGAAACCTTCGTGAATCACTTTGTACTTTCTGTACTACGTATAGTAAGCAGAGGGAGTATTGTATTCCACACACAAATTCGAAGTCGAGATTTCATCGGAAATGTATGTTTTGAGGCCCCTTGAACCCAAAAAGCATTTTTAGAATGCGTGTGAGCGCGATGGTGTGTGAACAGCATAACATAACGAAAAGTCACTTAAAAACCAAAGTTGGTATTTAAGTTTAGTATATTTTAAGAATACGACACGAAGATTTTGAACAAAATTCCACCACCCTAAACTACCCTTTAAATGGAAACTTTTTTGAAAATTTTGATTTACTCGAAAATGGCTCAAACGATTTTGACTAAAATGCAATATGTTTAAGATATTTTTATGGCTAATAAAACGCATATTCTTAATTTTCTGACATAGCCCACGTACTCCTGTTTACTCATGATGAGTTTTACACAACTGGTAAACCGAAAGAGATAGACCAAATCTTACTATACAAAAATGCAGATCTCGTTAACCCTTTCAGTCCCGGTGTCCATTATAATGGACATAGACATTTTTGCCTACTTGTAATACTTTTAACACTTTCACTTGGTCAGTACATAAACACCGCAGCATGGCGTCCCGTGAATGTAAACAAATAGCATACCATGTCCTTTCATGTTTATTGTGCGAGTGCAGACCAATCAGAATACCAGTTGTACTCATTTCCCAAACATTACACCACCCGACTACGACGAGCTACTGACAGGCTGAGGTTCAGCCCGACGACTTTTGCTGCGTGCCTACCCCTGTTGGGGTTTAACCGCTGGTAGGAAATTAGGATAGGAGATTTTGTAGGGTGACTTGTTTTTATTTACGTTGGTGAGGGTTAGAAGGGAGCTTTAAAGCCCCTTGACAGCTGTCCTGCAGGATGCAACGATGTCTGCAGTCTGACGATTAATAAACAGTTTTTAAATTTTTAAATTTTAAATTGGTGTTATGTGAATTTTGAATAAGCGACCGAGGTGTTTACAACGAGAAACTGGCTCAGATCCCGGACCAACCTAAACGCAACGTTTCAGAGTTGCTTCATCTCTGAGAAAGCTGCTCGGGATATTGCTGTAATTCTTTTAAGTGATCAATTATTTCGAAACCCTGTGCGATGTCCCATAATTACTACCGAAACTATATCAGAAATAAGTTACTCTGCGCATCTTACAAGTAACAAACTAGTATCTTCGTACATTCTTGTGGAAATATGCATCCAATTTGGAACAAAAGCCATTTAATTTTTTTTCGAAATTGGCTTATCAAAGCACAAAATGCCATTGGACTCTTTTGCTTGTAATGTTTCTATGAATCACATATTATAACGAATGTAATAAGTTCCCTTACACCCTATACTTTCCACAAAAGGAAAATGTTTATTCATTTTTTATATCTTAGCCGTGCAATGAGAACGGAATTTCAAAGCTGACTATCGCTCAAAGCCCACATTTCTCGTGCACCTATAAACAATGAGCCGTAAGATAATTTCAAACATTTATCTCGACTAATATGAAGATGGAGGGATATGGGTTTGTAAGAATAATTAATACAAGAGAAGAGAAAAAGTCATGTGAGTACAGCACTTCAGATTTTTACTTTTGCTGCGACCAGTTGAGGAATTATTGTATTATCTACAACCAGAAATTCTGGGACTGTGTGTGTGTGTGTGTGTGTGTGTGTGTGTGTGTGTGTGTGTGTGTGTGTGTGTGTGTGTGTGTGTGTGTGTGTGTGTGTGTGTGTGTGTGTGTGTGTGTGTGTGTGTGTGTGTGTGTGTGTGTGTGTGTGTGTGTGTGTGTGTGTGTGTGTGTGTGTGTGTGTGTGTGTGTGTGTGTGTGTGTGTGTGTGTGTGTGTGTGTGTGTGTGTGTGTGTGTGTGTGTGTGTGTGTGTGTGTGTGTGTGTGTGTGTGTGTGTGTGTGTGTGTGTGTGTGTGTGTGTGTGTGTGTGTGTGTGTGTGTGTGTGTGTGTGTGTGTGTGTGTGTGTGTGTGTGTGTGTGTGTGTGTGTGTGTGTGTGTGTGTGTGTGTGTGTGTGTGTGTGTGTGTGTGTGTGTGTGTGTGTGTGTGTGTGTGTGTGTGTGTGTGTGTGTGTGTGTGTGTGTGTGTGTGTGTGTGTGTGTGTGTGTGTGTGTGTGTGTGTGTGTGTGTGTGTGTGTGTGTGTGTGTGTGTGTGTGTGTGTGTGTGTGTGTGTGTGTGTGTGTGTGTGTGTGTGTGTGTGTGTGTGTGTGTGTGTGTGTGTGTGTGTGTGTGTGTGTGTGTGTGTGTGTGTGTGTGTGTGTGTGTGTGTGTGTGTGTGTGTGTGTGTGTGTGTGTGAGGGGGGGTTTGTGCGTGCGCGCACGACACGAATATTTTCAAGGAAATCCTCTCACCCCAAACTACCCTATACTTGAGAAAATGTTGATTCTCTCAAGATGACTAACGATTTTGATTGAAGTGCCATATGTTTAAGATATTTACTATGACAAATGAAATGCATCTCCCGTTCATTCGGATTACTTTTTCATAACTGGAAAACCGCAAAAGACTGCTAAGCAAAAAATGCACACAAATTATGTCAAATTCTTCCGTGGGGATAACCATATTCCAGATATTTCTTGTTATTGATTTGCATTTTCCAATACTTCTACTATTCTCAGATAGGAAGTCATTCATGTTTTATGTCCTGGCCATGCAAAGAAAATGGGATGTCAAAGCTGTCACAGAACGACCAGCTCTTTAAATACTTGACTATCACTTAAGCATACTGTAGTATCCTATTTGCATTGTACCTATGAGGAAATATGTAATAAAACAAGTACAAAACATATTATGAAGAAGGTTGAATAAGTGTTTTTAAGAATAGTTTGTACAGAAGTGGGTAGCGAAAGTCTTGTGAGTGCAAGCATAATATTTATGAAGTCCTTGACTATTTTAGGTACGTCAAGTGCATGAGCGTTTTGTAATTAACATTCAGAGAACTTATGTCAACAAAAACCTCAGTAAAGGTGCGAAATATATATAAATACTATACCTGGACTTCAAAAGTCATCTTG
The DNA here is from genome assembly GCA_030765045.1 of Tenodera sinensis. Lineage (NCBI taxonomy): Eukaryota > Metazoa > Arthropoda > Insecta > Mantodea > Mantidae > Tenodera > Tenodera sinensis. The sequence goes on along the minus strand of CM060967.1, from coordinate 136,317,532 downwards.
ACCTAAGTTTTCATTTAAACTGCTATTTAGGCAATAATTATTCTAAATATACAACGTGCATCTTTTATAAATACTACCGTGTAATATAAATAAAGGTGTATGATTAGCATTGTTTTACAATGTTGGCAAAAGCCTGTCGTGAATTCTACGTTATTCTCATGTACACTATACGTTGGAACGTATGGACCAAGGTCTAGGTCGTTTTCGCAGAAGCTTAGTCTTAGAATTATCTCACCAGAAAGGAAGTTTTTTCACGTCCATTACTCTTCCTTGCAGGGCCGCAGCATCAATGGATGTCAGAGATATATAACATACCCTGTAAGTTTCCTCAAACTGATTGTTAAATTGGTACTAATTACAATTTTGTGGTACATAATAGTTTTAATTGCATTTAAAATCAGGCTTTTCTAAACATTATGATTTACATTTGCGCCACTCTGAAGCAGTACGTTCCGAAAATAAAGCTTGGGCCAACATTCTGTTGTCAGCTTGAGGAAACTGGTGTTGTGTGCCCGATCCAAGGTATGCAACGGCTCAGGACACATCTCGTGTTATGAATCGTGCTAACATTATTGCATTTATAGTCGTGAATATAAAGTAATTGGTGATTTGTTTTGCTTCTTGTATTAGCGCTTCAATTATGGACACTCGGGCAGGACTTGGCTACTTGCTATTAAAGCAAAATGTAGGTTAAGATTTGCGCGGCTTCCGGGCGAAGGTATGCAAGACAGGCAGTTACATACATGACGTCACAGTGATTCTGAGTTCGAGCGTAAACGAAACCTTGTTTCCGTGCCGTTGTTGCAACGAAAATCAAAATAAGCTTTGTGTCGTCGACAAACTCGGCGTAAGAAGCTTCCAAACTAAAATATTCCTGCAATATGTAATTGAAGCAGATCTTCCGAAACACGCATTCAGTATTATGACGAACGTTACAACATTTGTAAGGCATTTCAATATCAAAGTTTATGAAAGTGATCCTGGCTGTGTCGTAATACTTTAAACAAATGTTTTGTTGGTCTTTTCTCAAAAGAAAAGTGAGTTTGAAATTCCAGCGGTTATGAAGATTTAAATAACATTTATAAAACACCCAAAAAGCACTACTGTTCTTGTAATCACATAGTATGCGGAAAACAACAAATGTTCGCCATAATTCCAAGAGTAATTGAAGTCAGTGTAAGCTCTCAGTTGAACAACTTAATAATGAAGTGAAAAAGAACAGGTTTAATTCCTCATTTTGCATGGGCTGTATGTTTTGTTGCAGAATAGGCACTTGCTTTTCATGGTCGCAATGAGAATGAAGGATATTCAAACAGAGGCAATTATATGAATATTTAAATGCATTGGCAATATGTGACGCCTCTCTGAAGGAACACTTGGAAAAATCGACTGTTTTCGTGCAACTTCACCTGATATCGAGAATTATTTAATTTTAAGAGGAGTGCTGTCATGACACATGGAATTAAGAAAGAAATGTCTTGTGCTTTCATTGTTTAAGCAAGAATATATAAAACTCCTGACGTAATAGTGAAGAACAACTCTGTGCCGTTTGTTAAATAAATGTTGATGGAAATGTTAGGAGGTTTATTTGATTACAGATAGAAGTTTTGACAGAAAAGCAAATTCTCTTTTGAATCATGCTTATTATCAACATTTTTAGTGTGATTCTCAGGTTGCGTCACTGCTTCCTTGATATGTTTAATTTGTCTTGGTGGATCCCAAACAATCGCATCACGCAAGTACAGTTTGAAGAATCAGACATCTAGGATACAGAACAGATTTTTTGAATTTTAGTGTTTTTAACCTGTCAGAGGTCGCATAGGACGATGAATAAATGGGTGAAATGATGTCCAAATGAACTGGGGTCCATAGAACCTAAATTTACCGAGCACTTGTCTCCTCAGGATAAGGGAAAAAAACCGGAAAAAAGCTTATCTAGATAACTTACTCCAACTGAAATTCGAGCTTGGGAGTCCCCACAACACAGAGCGGAATTCGGTATTGTGATACAAGCCTCAAATGAACGTAATATTTAAAACTAATATTTTTATGGTATCTCAAATTTGGTATTAATATTTATGACTACATCCATGGTATGTCTAGCAATTCAACAAACTAGGTCATTAGTCTGCTCTTGATGTCAGTACTTTGAAGCAATTTTATCACCAGTTCTTCTGACTGAAGACTAGCTAAAGAATGAATGGAAGGGATAGCTTCGCAGTCACCTTAGTGAAATACATGTTTGCGACTTCCTAAACCCAAAAGAAGCATTTTTACACAAATGTGTATGGTTGCGCGCGCGTGTGAGTGCGTATGTGTGTTAACACCATAACCCTTAAAGTGCAAAATTCGCTAATTACAAAACTTCATATTATAATTTTTTGGCACCAGCCGTTCCCAAGATATACGTTATTCACCATCATTATCATCATCATCATCATCATCATCATCATCATCATCGATGTATAAGCCTTGTGGGTCGTTCCGACTTCAAGGAAACTGATCGGACCATCTCATTCGTGGCCTCCCAACATTTCTTCTACCTACAGGTTTATACTTGTGCACTATTTGTGGTGTACAGTCTTCGGTCATTCTCTGCACATGATATTGTCATTTTTGCCTGTATGCAATGATTGTTTCATTTAGACTCTGAATTTCCAATTCTCTTCTAATATCCTCGTTTCTTTTCTTGTCTATGAGTCTATAACCTGCCACCTGTCTCAGAAATTTCATCTCAGCAGTCTCCACTTTCTTCTGTTGTGAGATAGTCAAGACCCAGTTTGTTGGATGGGTTTATCATTTATGCAAATTTTTGCTCTTAAATGGTTTGTTCCTATAAAAGCCATTATTTTTGCTTTTTCATATGAAATTTGAAGATTATATTCTCTTGTAATATTATTTAATTCATATATGGCTCTTTGTAAGTTATCTTCCGTCTCCGCAATTAAAATCTGGTCATCAACAAACAGCAATGTGTCAACATTTCTCCCATTTATTTTAAAATGTGTTTTGAGCATAGTTTGCCATCGTACAACTGCGTCATTAATATATATGTTTATATTAAATAGGGTAGGTGACAATGGACACCCCTGTCTTAGTCCTAAATTAATCTCTACTAGGTTATGTTTTTTCTATGGATTTCTCCAATTTAAATTTTGTATATATATATATATATATATATATATATATATATATATATATATATATATATATATATATATATATATATATATATATATATATATACTTTGTACTGTTCTTACTAAATGTTGAGGAAATCAATTTTTAATCATTATTTCCCATAGCAGATTTCTTTTTACTTTATCAAAAGCTTTTACATAGTCTATGAAAGCTATTAGAGTTGGTAGATGATATTCTCGTCGTTTCTCCATAATCTGTGTTATTGTGAAGATACAATCATTGCAGGAACGCCCTTTTCTAAATCCATTTTGTGAATCATGCAATTTAGTTTCTGAGATTGGAGCAATTCTTTGTGTTATGATTTTTGCATAGATCTTGTAACCTGAGTTCAAAAGATTGATTCCTCTATAATTATCACATGCAGTTCGGTCTCCCTTTTTAAAAATCGGACATATCAATGCAATATTCCATTCCTCTGGTAAATACCCATTTTTCCAACATATATTGATGAAATTCAAAAGTCTAGTCTGGAATTTAACCGAGGCATATTTAAATAGTTCCATATTCAAACCATCAGTTCCTGGACTTTTTTTGTTTTTGAAATTCTTTAAAGTTTCTTTTAGTTCATCCATACTATTGCATTAACATATGTTGTTACTAATTTATCTTCGTCTGAATCAGTCCATAATTTCTTATATTTGTTCCATTCTTCAGTATTAATGGGTTATGTTGCAGTTTATCTTTTTCATTCTCATTTAACTGTTTTAGGACTTTATATACTTTTTCTTGTCGTCCATGGAGGTCATGCTGTAAGTTGTTCACATATTTATCCCAACTTTGTCGCTTTATTTCCTTTATTTTACGTTTGGCTATAGCATTTAACCTCTTATATTTTGTTCGGTTCTCTGGTGTTTGATTATTTAGGAACTGTAGATATGCTCTTTTTTCATTTATTATGTTCGCAATTTCTTCATTCCAAACTTTAAGTCCTCTATTTTTATACCTTTTAGTCCTCTTGCCCAATACTTCTGATGCAGCCTTTATAGCTATACGTTTAATTTCTTCCCATTCTAAATTTATATTATTATTTATTGGGTTTTCATCAACATATTGATCAAGACGCTTCTGATATAGTTGTAATATACTTTCTTCTTGAATAAGGTGAACTTTAAAAGTTTGTTTTGGTTCATTTATGTGTCTTTTAATTTTTTTCCACCTAGATGGTATCGAAATTCTTGAAATTAATAGGAAGTGGTCTGTACCTACATCATATCCTCTAAATACTCGTGTATCTTCCACTAATTTTGATACGTTTTCATTTACGATGACATAATCTATGATTGTACGTCTACCTCTAGCACTCCAGGTATATTTATGTATGCCTTTGTGGCGGAAGAATGTATTTGTAATTTTCAATGTGTTATATGATAATATGATACAAAGTTTCTTAAGATATTTCCATTGGTATTGATTGTAGGTTCTCCATTTGTTCCTATTATGTTTGAAATTGGAATATTCCCTATTCTAGCATTTAAATCTCCTGCTATGATTGTATAATCATTTTTATTTGATTTGTCCAATGTTAGCTGATCATAGAATTTATTTGTATCTTCTAATTTCCCTTCCTCTGGAGCATAGCATCCTATTATTGTCATTGGCCCTCTGGGTGTTTTATATCTCAGTTTCATTATGCGTTCATTAATAAATTCGTAACTCTGTATTTTTGTTTTCCATTTTTTCTTTAATAGTATTGCAATTCCTGCCGATGCTCTCATGTTTTGTGAGACTCCACTGTACAACATTATATAATCTTCCAACTCTACAGATCCCTTTAATTTCTTTTTCGTTTCTGGGATGATTGCTATATCAACATCTGCTTGTTTAAGTTCTTTCTGTAATTCGTCTTCTTTGTGGCATATACCTCTTACGTTCCAAACAGCTAGTTTCAGTTCTCCGATATTCCAAATCTTTTGTCCTTTTTCTGAGCTGGGGTCGTCATAATATTATATACGTTATTATTGGTTTAAATTTGTGCATACGTTTAAATGTGTGTATATTAAAGTGCAGTCGCTATTTATTTGTTTCTCAACTTATGGAAATGCTCTTTCAAAGCAGCATATAGTAACACATTTTTGAAGTCTATGTATTTGTTTTCCCTGTACCGCTTATATCTACAACGAAATGTAGGGTAACAATATTTTCGGATTAATATGGATTAGATAGAAGAGAAAATTTCATAAGAATAGTTTGGAGAGGCTATATAAAATATAATAGGCAGAGAAAGTCACATGACTATCAAATTGAGCACTTGTATTTGAAATGTTTTGTAGACATAGCATTGTCGTAATAATTCTTTGATAGTAATTACTGGCGAATGTGCTTAGGGACAGATAACGGAAGTTGACCATACTCGAATATGTGAACCAGTTCAGCAATGCAAAATTACACCCAGGATACTCGTACTTGAACCACCAGAGGAGCATTAAAGGACATTGCAAGCTAACAGACGGCCGTTGAGCAGCACAAAACAACTTCCTTACCATCACAACCTAATTTACATCAACCCTACAACCCTCACCCTAACCCATACCTGTAGCAAAATTCTACACAAGCTGGTGCAGAGCAAGTATCGTCTGCACACCAGAAGAAGGCGAGCTGGAAGAATGTGCTACGTAAACATCCCTATCATGTAGTAGTGATTGTTGTTGTGGTGTTTAACGCCCGCTTTTACTACTACGGCACCGCAGGCGGTGACACTGATGATACATGAAGATGGAGCACCGGTGGAATGAGATGGCGGGGGAAACCGGAGTACCCGGAGAAAACCCGCCCTGACGCCGCTTCGTCCACCACGAATACCACATGCGGGTCCCTGGGATCGAACCCGGGCCGCCTAGGTCGTAGGCGAGCGCGCTAGTAGTAGTGATTCACATACCAGTGTTACCATCTGGTGTTAGCCAAAAGTCGCCAGAGCTTAAATTAAAAGTCACTATATAAAAGTAAATGCTATAATTAATTAAAGGTATTTGTATCTAGGCCATACAAGTTAGCCAGAAAAAATGGAAAGAAGGCTACCGGGTGTTAACTTCAGGGACAGGATGAGGAACGAAGAGCTGAGAGGGAGGAATGAAATAGAGGACGCGGCCACCATAGCTAGGAGGTCACGTGACCAGAATGCACCAGGATAGGTGGGCCTATGCGACAACGGTATCGGACTCAAGACGAGGGAAAAGGAACAGAAAACGCCAGAGATGGTCACAAAAGTTTAATGCAGTGATGGGTGTGCAGTGGCGAGACAGAGCAAAGTGGAAAGAAATGTGACAGAGGATAAAAGCATAGGGATCGGAAGTGGAAAAGGGTGGAGTGAAAAGTGGGGTCATAATATCACTATAAAGGGAAGATAGACACAATAGCAATCATGTAACTACCAAGTAGGGGTAGTAAGAAAGGTGCAAAAACAAGACTGTACCAGAGAAATTTAACTTGCAGAGGCTGCTCACTCTGCGAGTACCATTGAGGTAACCCTACCAGAAGGCTCTTGTCCGACAGGGATCTTACGGGCTTGTCCATTTATTATTTATTTGTATAGTATTTAACACTGTTAAAAGACGTGGCCAAGAGGTATAAACATAGGAAGAAATGAGATTAAGACAGTTTTATTTGCGAATGACCAGGTACAGTTAGCTAGTGTAGAGAGCGACCTCCAATATAATGTAAGCAAATTGGCAAAGATATTAAAATATTATAACATGGAAATATCCTGAAAAAAAGTAATGGCAGTGGAGGGTAAAGCAATGAGGAGAGCATAAATAACGATAGAGGGGCAAAATATAGAACAGGTGAAAAATTTCAAATACTTAGGATGCAATATAACAATTCAAAATGAATTCAGACTTAGAGGAAATATACCGAATTATAACAGGACAAATGAAATTATAAGGAAACAGTTTGGAAGAAATATGACAAGGATGTGCAAATTGGATTTGACAACGTTCTTTCAAAACCTTTACTATTATACGGCAGTGAAACATGGACCATGAGAGTTTAGGATCGGAGAAGGATAGAAGTGGCAGTAGTAAGATTCCTCAAATCAGTTGAAAAGGTAACAATAAGAGACAAAAGGAGTAGAGGCGAAATAAGGGAAAAACTAAATGTAAATAATATTGCAGATGAAATTAAGGCCTATAAAAACTGGCAGGATCATGTAGAATGTCCATTGACAGACTGCCAAGGTAAGCAATGTGTGACTTTGGGTCATTCAACAGTACACGTGACCTTGGGTACGGGACGGCTGTGTGTGTACGTCACCGTAATAATGGCGGCAAGACACAAAAGAAAGATCCGAGACTACACGGCAACTAGCGACTGTGTATGTGATCGAACAGCATAACACCAGTAAGATCTAGAAGCTTCTCGCTAATTTCGCTGAGTCATTGCACGTGTGTATGGAGGTGTATGGGGGGTTCTCGAAGGTCAGGTGACATTGAATTCTGACCAACGCAGATGCCTTCTAGACCACAGCCTTACAAGCCCGGGAGAGATAAACTTAGTTAATTGTCAGGACGCCGACCTTGAAAGCCTAAGTTTGTATACTGCCGGTTACCGTTCATTATCATGCCTAACATGCCGACATGACACTAAATTTTCCAACTTACTCTCATTTTTCGCAACATTCTAAGTCGCCGTTGAGGTGTTACATCTTATAAATTGAGATCTCCGGACGGTAACCGGTACATCCGTGGTTCAAAACTCGGTCATGATGCATGTATTTAGGCTTTCACGGCCGGTGTCTTGACTATTCGACATGTTTAGTTCTTCCGGGCTTGTAGGCCGTGGTCTAGAAGGCATTGTAGATACCAAAGTTTCTCCATGTACTGCGCTTGGCATCATCAGGGTAACACGATCCTCCGGCCACCCCCACCCATATAAATAACCTTAACGGACGTTAACCGTCAAAACTTCCACTACTTCTCTGCTTCCGCATTCAAACTCTGACCAGTGCAGACGGAGATCGAGCTTGGTAATTTTTAGCGTATTCAAATAATTGACCCCCTGTTTGATGCCGCCTCACTTCTTTCACTACCGACGTTTGAACTATCATATTAGCTCATAGTCGGGGCACAATAGCGCCGAGTAGGACCGTAATGTGAATTAGAAGACAGGATATGGGATCCGTTTTATAATATTGTTGAATATTTACTAATGCGTTCGACAGGTGTCAGGGTGAGTAACGTGGAGCTGCATCGTTTTGCACACATTTCATTTTGTTTCCCGGCCTTAGCATTATCTATGCGACAAGGCCAGTCTCTGCTAGGGAGGGCGTTGTACCTCGAGTCACTTTCTAAAATATTTGTTATAACCTTGATTTAATTAGCATATTTCGTTTTTTTTCTTAGGTTATAATAAAATTTTATATTTTTAAAATGCAATTGGAAAAAATCACCAACTCAGCCAAATAAACTGCTGCTGCACAGTGGACCAACACTACCCTCGTGTACCTAGGTACAACTGTACTATACCTTGGACCATACTATAAAAGGAATATTTAAAGCAATAAATCAACGTATTTCACAACTACTTAAGAAAACATTTTATTCATTAATTATGGAGCACAATACACAATACATAGCATGCACGAAAACCACAACAGTAAATTCTCCATTCATTGTCTTCAACTCCAGCACAAAGATAATCAAATGACCACATTTGATACATGTACAACTTTCTATTCTTGCTTTGACTCTTAATTCTTTATTGACAATGAATTATTATTGTGACTATTTTTACTTTCTCTACTACGTAAGTAGAGGAAGTATTATATTCCAGCCAAAAATTGTATTTAAGTTTAATGTCCTTCAAGGGTACGACACGAAGATTTTGATAAAGATAACTCCACCCTAAACTACCCTTTCCATGGAAAATTTTTCGAAAATTTTGATTTTCCTGAAAATGGCTCTAACGATTTTGATTAAAATGACATGTTTAAGATATTTTTATGACAATTGAAATGTATATCTTGAATTTTCTGGTTATAGCCCATGAAGTTCTATTTGCTTTGAATGACTTTTGCGTAACTGGTAAACCGTTAGAGATAGGTCAAATCTTACTATACAAAAAATTTAGATCTTGCTAAAATACACAAATGTCCAAATAATTATTTTTGTAGAGTGCACCATTTCGGAGATATTCCTCGTTATTTGTGTAAGTTTTGGAGAAGTTACACTTCTGTCAAATGGAACATCGCCATTCATTTTCTTATATGTTAACCGCGCAAAGAGAACGGAATTTGAAAGCTTTAAAAGATTTGACTATCTCTCAAAGCCTACTGCATTCCATTGTTCCCGTTGCACGTGCAAGAAAACGAGCAGTAAGATAATTTTTGAAAATGTTTATCTCAACTAACACGAAGAAGATAGAAGAATAAGATTTTGTAAGGAAGGTTAGTACAAGAGTAGAGAAAGTCATGTGAATGCAACACATCAGATTTCTAAAATTATATTTCAAATTATTCATTTGCAGAATCCACAATAATTTCGATATGAAAATGCTGATAAGATATTTACTGAGAAGATGCAATTGCTTAATTCGAGTCTATGTTGGACATGAACATATTCTCTTTTAGAGAGATAAATCTTGCTCTAGCGTTAGAGTGGCAGATGGAATGATGAAGGGCATATCAACGTCACTAGCAATGGTCCTGAATCTGAGGCCATGCTTCACATTTCTGCTGCAATCTATAAAGTTAGTTTGCATGTTAATAACCATTTTTAGTTAGAGGAGCTGTAAATCAGCCGACCTCAACAGGTTATTACCACAGACCATAAATCCTATGTTATCTCTGATTTGTACAGCATTACTGCTGATCGGTTTCAATCATATAAAAATGATATGATACCGGACCGTAATGAATGTTGGTATTGGGGAGCTGATTCCCAAATACCATTTATGTATGTTTAGTAATTAATTCACAAACCCTAAGCCAATGTTTGCAGTGATGGTTTACTAGTTATGAACAATTAATTATATTAGCGTTTATATGAATACGGAGAGCAACCGCGTTTATAGATACAGACTAAAAAATGTACAAAATTGTAACGTTATATCACAGTGAAACAATACAACTAGAAAGCTACGGTTATTTATCTTTTGCTTATGCTTTACTTCAAATTCTTTCTTCGTTATTTCTTATTTCTGAATTTTGTTTATAATTCAAATGTAGATTTTAGCTTTAACTACTTAATACACACATTACTTAACGTATGTTGATGTCAAGCTTCTGCAAAAATAGATTCTTAAATATTTCTATGCATAGTGAAAACTTGTATAAAACGTTTTCTGCTAAGAATTTCTTCTAATAATACAACTTGCGACTTCTTATTCATAATTTTCTATCACCTGGTCCACATTACACGAATTAAGCTTCAGAGTTCACTAAATACGGTTTTAATAACCATCAAATAGATTTTGTTTTGTAAATAGTGTTCTAGCTTGGATTTATAAATTGTAATAAATAGGTATTTATTATAACCTATTTAATAATACACGATACGGAAAGCATACTTTATTAAAACTTTGGTAGTAAACAAAGCATTGTATAGCAGATGTAAGTTTTCAAGCACATATATTAACCAAACTAAGGATTCTAAAAATAATTTGTCAACTTGATATAGAGAAAGAACATTTGGAATTCATATTTAAATTAAGGTTACGTTGTTTTATTTCATTGTTAGTACTTGAACCTTTTGTTCAATGATTTAATTCTTAAGATAGAAAACAAAAATCCTAAAAAAAAAAAAAAAAAAATAATATCCTATTTGTTAAATCCACTCCCGCGACTTTAAACGTCGGACCCTTTCAAACCTTTTTACAAGGAATGATCCGCGTCCCCGTCTCTTGTAGTTTGTTTTATATTACAATTTTGTTATAAATGTGGGTTTATAGTCTTTTCTACTTTCCAAAACTTCTGCATTTTCTAGCCTTAAGATTCGTTTTAGTGGCATATATATATATATATATATATATATATATATATATATATATATATTTTCCCTTAATTTAATTTAATTTAGCCCTTAATCTTTCTAAAAGTTTAAAAGAGCATTTACTATTTGTTCTGAATCCCATCGAGAAATCATATGGGTGTCTTCATAGAAAGATATTTATTAATTTATCACTATGTTTGGACGCTTATTTTAAAATTAAACATTTAAAAATACCTGATGGATAAAAATGATTAAATATGCAACAAAATTGGAAATATGCAATGATACGCACTGTAAAACATCATATATTTCAAATATTCACGTATTAGCCGAATAAAAACCGTGGAACAAATTGGAAAACTGATTTGCATTTATCAAGTAAAAACAAACCATATACGTATTTGCATACATATACAATGTTTGGTCACGAGGAAGCGCTTTCATTGAACTGAGAATTTCTACAGTGGTTATTGCATAGAAACATTGGGTTCCATTATGCTCTAATTATTACTCACACGTGCCACAAAATACTCTCCATATACAGCTTCCACCAAAAGTTTACGTTTCGCTATAATACACTCTGACCTTGAACTATTTTGTCTAGGGACCTCATGTTTCCTCAAAAAAATTATCTTGTTAAAGGGCAAATTTAAAAAAATAATTATGTAGATATCATTATTTTAAAGGAGTTATAACTTTTGTGGTTTTAGAAAAAACCGAAAAAAATAGCACTTTCAAACCTTTTTGGAGAAGGGAAAGACACACATTTGAAGAATATTTATAAATGTGACACTGTTACGATATACTAGTTATCAACAATTGACACGATGTTTATAACTTTAAAAAAATTGTAAAAATCTGACGTGTTGCACTCACATGACTTCTCTACTCTTGTACAAATCATTCTTACGTATATCTTTTGTGTTAGTGGAGATAAACATTTGTAGAAATTGTCTTGTTCCTTACTTTCTTGTAGGTACAGGGGGAATATGGGAATACAGTAGGCTTTACAGCTTTACAGATATAAAGAATAAACTATTTTCCATTTGTTGAAAGTATAAGTATTGCAAAAGTCGCACAAATAGTAAGAAAAATCCCCGAAATAGTTCACTCCGAAAAAAAATTATTTGGACATACATTGTGTTTTAGGGAGATCTACATTTTTTGTATAGTAAGATTTCGTCTATCTCTTACGATATACCAGTTATGCAAAATCATCCAGAGTAAACAGGGCTACATACGCTATAGCACGAAAATTAAAAATACAGATTCATTTACCATAAAAATATCCTAAATATATGACAATGTAATATATAATCGCTAGATCTATTTTCAAGAAAATGAAAATTTTAGAAAAATAATGCCTTTAAAGAGTAGTGTAGTGCGGAGGAATTTTCTTCAAAATCTTCGCGTCGCATCCTTGAAAGACGAAATTAAATATCACACACACAGAAACAGATAGCCAGCAGACATACAGACAGACAGACACACAGACACACAGACACACTGACAGACACGCAGACTCACACATACATACGGAGGTCTCAAAACATATTTCCGTTAAAATCTTGACATCGAAATTTTGGGTGGAATACAATGCTTCCTCTAATTAACTATACGCTCGTAGTAGCGAAAGTAAAATAGTTAAAAATTAGCATTATATGGCACTGGATTCAGTCCTATGGTGAATGAACAAGCGAAGTCTGTTTATAGTGTATGCAAATCGTACCACTGAATGCTGCTATGTTGACGTTCTTATGATCCCATGACATTCAATTGTTCTGTAGCCTGCATTTTGTTGTGGTGCGAAAAGAGGTTGTTACGTAAAAATGGCTAAAAACGTGAAGAAGGATATTAAATGGCTAACGGTTGGTTTGCGGAAAGTTGTACAGAGATATTGCAGTTCAACTGGGAATTACAAAAATGTGTGTGGCAATGACAATAAAAAATCTGATGTGTTGCACTCACATGACTTTCTGTACTCTTGTACTAACCATTCTTACAAACTCTTACTCCTATATCTTCGTGTTAATAGAGATGGAGATTCGCAAAAATTGCTTATTGTTTATTTCCTTGTAGGTGCAAAGAGAATATGGGAATACAGTAGGCTTGAGCCATAGTCGAGTCTTTTAAAGCTTTCAAATTCCGTTCTCTTTGCACGCTTAACATATAAAAAATGAACAATAAGATAATTTGCAGATGTTTATCTCAACAAACACAAAGAAGATATAGTAATAAGCGTTTGTAAGAATGGTTAGTACAAGAGTGGAGAAAGTCATGCGAGTGCAACACATCAGATTTTTAATGGAGCTTTTTATACTATCGATTTTACTATACAATATATTATATTCACATGGTTTTCTCTGTTCACTTTTCTTTTACGTAACACATACATAATTAAAGAAAAAGAAGCCGAGCAAAGCTCGATCGCCCAGGTACTGTAACTGAAGCGAGAAGATCACGTAATTTATTCCTGTGAATAATGTGAGAACGAATGTGTAGTTCAGGGCTAAATAGTTGGCATAGATTAGAAAGGTAGCACGAATGAAATGATTACGATCTAGCTCCAGGGGAGTTTAGAATTTCGGATATAAGAAGCTGAATTAAACGTTGTTTACGTTTTTATGTGTTCAACTCTTGTGTTGATAGCCCATAAATTGTGTAAGGAAAAATGAATGCAGTCGCCATGCATTACCTCAAGCGCGATGGAAAGGTAGGTTTCACCAGCGTGCATGTATGAATTGCACATTCATTCTTTTCATTGTTTGCAGACACATGACACGTCTGAATACTAAATAGGTGACTTTGTGCAAGCAAAGAAAGCCTTTCCCTAAATTAAGTGGTGTCGTAAAAGCACATTTAGAGCAGTTCCTTAGAGTGTTTACTGGGCTAGCTGGTTCCAACAGCAACACAATTTGAAACAGTGATGCTATTTTTACTTTCTCTACTACGTAGGTATAGTAAGTATTGTACTCGACCCAAAATTTCGATGTAGAGGTGTTTATACATTTTTTGAGGTTCCCTGAATAATAATAAAAAAATAAAGAAAAAAACAATTTTAGGAAAAGTTCCCTGTGTGGTGTGTGTCTCTGTGTCTGTGAACGGCATAACTCAAAACCGAAAAATTGGTTAAAAACCAAAGTTGGTATTTAAGCACAATATCTTTCTAGCATGTGACACGAAGACTTTGAAGAAAAGTCCTCCACTCTGAACTGTGTTATGTATTTCAGTTGTATAGCATAATTGCCTATGCTGATGATGTATTACTTCTGGTCCATGCGGATTCAAGAATTGAGTTAGAAACCAACTGTGCCATTGTTTTGGATGTGATATTGGGGGAACTTACTAAAATTAAATTAAATGTCTCAATTGTGTAAACGTGTTATGTTTTATTAAAAGGTTAATTGTTAAGGTCTCCTATATTAAAATTGCGAAATAAGAACATTTCACCTAACCAGAGTGCTCGGAGTATTTTTGGATGAACAATTATTGTTTAATGTTCACGTTGAAAAAGTTGTGTGAAGGCCTTCGCTGTTTTAAATAAAATGCTTTGCGTAATTAAAGGTTTCAATGATATTCCATATGAAGTTGTCAAATTATTTAATAATTCTGTTTTGGTACCTGTTGTATCTTATGCTGCTAGTGTTTGGGGGAAAAGAATGTTTTTATTAACGGCTGAAAGAATGGTTAGATGTTTACAAAGGAAAACTTTAGTACGACTTGTTGAGGCCTTCTGCACTGCTTTTACTCATGGTTTACTAGTTATATTAGGACTATTGCCCTTAGATTTAGAAATCAGGAAAAGAGCGGCTAGATACTGGTTGCGCGTTGATAACTTTGTTAGGGCATCAGATATTGTGGGTGGGTTAATGTTGGAGGAAATTCAAATAAAATGTTTAATTTATAATGAATGGGAGGATTTAGAGACTGGGAGAAGGGTGTTTTCGTTTTTTCCTTCGATTGGAGAAAGATTTAGGATGAAATTTTTAAAACCTAATAAAGAGTTACTCCATTTTGTATCTGGACATGGTCCATATTGTGAATACCTCTTTCGTTTTGGCTTGTCTAACTCTAAATTATGTCGTTGTGGTCTAATTGAAACCCCTGAACATGCGTTATTTGAATGTACGTTGAGATACCATTTTGTTGTGGACCAACAGTGGCACATTTGGAACAGTTGCCTATTCAATTTAATTAGAAACAAGAAAAAATGGTGGATTCTAAACAAGCTTGCAGACTTGATTTCAAATTATAAATATAGGGAATTTAAAATCCAATCACTTTTGTAAATTTACTTTGTTGTTTTATTATTTTATTTTGTTATTGTTTATTTATCATTTATTATTCTCCTTTGTTGATTCTTATATAAAATTTTATATTGTACTTGTTATAAGGATTTTGTTAATTGTTAATGAATTATTGTTAATCATTTTCATTGTTTATTTCATATTTATCTTCGTTAATGTTGTACCTTATTGATTGTTTTATTGTTAAGTTTATTGTTTATATATTAAAACTGTATGCTTGTAAGAGATTTGTGAACTGTTAATTGCAATTGAGAATAAGTCTGACATATAAGATAGGTGCCAGGCTAAATAAGCAGGCGTCCCCTGGTAGGTGCCAGCAGAGGCTAGGGGACCACTTTTACTCTTGGTACCATTTACGAGTGTTAAGATTTGTTAAATTGGCATCACGTGTTCGTTTTACCCACTTATTTATCTCGTGGCACGTTTCTCTATCTTTATATCTCCAATAATATTCTGTTATAGGCTTATTAAACTTATGAAAATTACAGCTAAATGAATTCAGAACCAGCATTGGAATAGTTCATTTCAGACATGTTAAATCACTCATAAATTCTGTTGTATCACTCAAACATTTGCTTAAGATATCCCAATTGTTTACTTCTTGGCCTTCAATTTTTTTACTTTCTCTACTGGTAAGTAGGGGAAGTATTGTATTCCACCCAAAAATTCGAAGTCGAGATTTCACCGGAAATACATGTTTTGAGGCCCCCTGAATCCAAAAAAAGCATTTTTAGAAAAAGGTCCGTGTGTGTGTCTGTGTGTCAGTCTGTCAGTCTGTCAGTCTGTGGACAGCATAGCTCAAAAACGAAAAGTCGGTTAAAAACCAAAGTTGGTATTTAAGTTTAATGTCGTTCAGGGATGTGACACGAAGATTTTGAAGAAAATAGCTCCACCCTAAACTACCCTTTACATGGAAAATTTTTCGAAAATTTTGATTTTCTTGAAAATGGCTCTAACGATTTTGATTAAAATATCATATGTTTGAGATATTTTTATGACAAATGAAATGTATATCTTGAATTTTCTGGCTATAGCCCCTGTAGTCGTATTTACTCTGGACGACTTTTGCATAACTGGTAAACCGTTAGAGATAGACCAAATTATACTATACAAAAAATGTAGATCTTGCTAAAATACACAATTTATGTCTCAATAAATTTTCTTGTAGGGTGAACCATTTCGGAGATATTCCTTGTTATGTGTGTGAGTTTCGGAAAACTTGGAACTTTCGTAAAATGGGTCATCATTGTTCATTTTTTTATATGTTACGTGTACAAGGAGAACGGAATCTCAAAGCTTTAAAAGATTTGACTATCGCACAAAGCCTACTGTATTCTAACATTCCCCTTGCACCTACAAGGAAATAAGCAATACGATAATTTGTACAAATGTTTATTTTAACTAACACGAAGAAGATATAGGAATAAGAGTTTGTAAGAATGGTTAGTACAAGAGTAGAGAAAGTTATGTGAGTGCAACACATCAGATTTTTTTAAAGATATTTTATATTCAGCTAAAGAATGAAAAGCGGTTGTGACTGATTAAAGACTTTCTGGGACTAAAAACATGAAGGAACCGATAAAAGGTGAGCCAAAGAAATTGTGGAGTCAAAATGCCAACAAACAAAAATTAAATAATAACTAAAAAGGTGGCCTAAAGTGGAATAAAAACAAGAGTATTGTAGCAGAGGATTTTCTTAATTACAAATGTGTTAACATTTCTGTGAGTCAATGTACTGTCTGAGTTTGTAAGATACTGAAAGTGTTGTAAAACACTATTGCATATTCTAACCCTCTGAATTAGATAAGTGTCAATGTGCAAAAGAAGAATAAAGCTAGGTAACATTCTACGGAAATGTTTTTGTTCGGCAAATTTGATTTCAAGCGTGCCAAAATGAATCATAGATGACCATTTTCAGTCATTGTTTCCGTCAGCATAATCACTGGAAAGTCAATCCCAAATTAGAAAATTAAACATAAAATATTTCCTATGATACGTATCTTTTGATCTGTGTAGATTTTAACTATATTTCACCAAGAAAGAAAGAAAAACAAAAGAATACCAATGAAATGTATTACTGGAGGAAAATAAATATTTACAATGCAAAATAACTGATAGACATTCATTTAAGGTTTTGATCTGATTTAGACATTTGTAAATTACTTCCAAATGCAGAACCTAGGATCATTTTTACTGTAAAATATATTTGAGCCTTAACAATTTTTACACCTCTTTAGCTTTACTTTTCTCAAAAAGGAGGATGTTTTCTAATTCACAAGAAGGAACGAATTACACAAAATCGAGTTTTAATATTGAAGACTCTGATTTCATTTTGGTCTATTATTGACTGCTGTAACATTAAAATTGGCCCAATACAGCTAATCTATGGAGTGTATTTCATAATTAACACGGTAATTACATCGATAGCACACAAAGCATCAGCAATACATTTTCACGTAAAGTTTCCATATAGATAGCTAGCTATTCACAAAGGAGAAATTCCTTAATGCATGCCACAGATGGCTTTGCGAACTTCATTTGTATGGCTCTGCCGAAGCGAAGCGATGCGTCGACATACCGCAATCTCCCCAGCGCTCGATAAACACTACCTACCTTCATCATTGTCATCCATCAAAATGGTTAGTGATAGTTTCCGGTTTCACGTTTTATTGCTTTTGTGGCGAGGGAGTGGGGTGGCTTTAGGACGCCAGAGGTAATGGAAATTTGCCCAAAGATAGTCTGGCCAAGGTTTACAAATGTTTCTTGCACAAAAAAGCGTCGGTTAAAGCTGCGACCTTTTGTTCCAAAGGGAAAGTTCTCCGGATATTCCACATCTATCTACCTACTTAAACTGTCTGTATTACAACTTTCACAGCTGACATCAGCCGTCTAAACTCTCCCAATTTTACCTTCTCCACTACTTGCGTATAGTAGATAGACAAAGTATTACATTACATCCGACATTCGATACTGATACTTCACCGGAAATACATGCTTTGAGATTCCCTGAACAAAATTAATTTTAAATACTTGTATCTGTGAACAGTATGACTAGCAAATCGAAAACCTGTATAAATACCAAACTTGGTATTTAAGTTCAGCATCTTTAACAACGCCACGTGAAGAGTTTGAAGAAAATTCCCCAAATCTATATAATTTCCATTATTTTTTATTTTCTCAAAAAAGAATGGCTCTAAGAACCTCGATAAAAATGCCACATATTAAGATGTAATAATATCAAATAACGTATATGACCAATTTCGTGGGAATACCTGCAAAGTCCTCTTTATTACCAATACCTTTAGTATAAATTAATAAATCGTAAAAGAGACAAACGCTTACTACAGAAATAAGTGGATCCTGTTAAAACACAATTTATGTCAAACTGTTTTTGTCCACTTAACCATTTCCAAAATATTCTTTGCCTTTGGTTTGAATTTTCAAATATTTAAAACTCTTTTCAAAAAGTAAGTTGCTATTTCTTATTGCTCCTGATCATACAGGGAATATAAATTGAAAATCTATCAAATACCAATCCACTTTTTAAAAATCTAATCTGTGGCACTCACATGACTTTTCTCTACTCCTGTATTAACCATTCTTACAAACTCTTATTCGTATATCTTCTTCAGGTTAGCTAAGATAAACATTTGTAGAAATTATCTTATTGCTTATTTCCTTGTAGTTTCAAGGGGAATATGGGAATACGGTAGGCTTTGTGCGATAGTCAAATCTTTTAAAGCTTTGAGATTCTGTTATCTTTGCACGGCTAAGATATAAACAAATGAATAACGATCTTCCATTTGACGAAAGTTTAAATATTCCAAAACTCACACAAATAACAAGGAATATATCTGAAAAGGTTTTCTACACACACAAATTAAAAAAAAAAAAATAAATAAAAATTGGACATACATTATGTGGTTTAGCAAGATCTACATTTTTGTATAGTAAGATTTGGCCTATCTTCTTACGCTTTACCAGTTATGCAAGAGTCATCAAGAGTGAACAAGACTACATAGGCTATAGGCAGAAAATTGAAAATATACATTACATTTGTCATAAAAATGTCTAACATATGGCATTTTAATCAAAATCGTTAGACATTTTCCAAAAATTTTCGATGCAGAGAGTAGTTTAGGGTTGGGGAATTTTCTTCAAAGTCGTCGTGTCGTGTCCTTAAGACATCAAACTTTAGTTTTTAACCGACTTTTCGTATTTTAGTTACTGTTTGCATACAGCCACACACACACATAGCTTTTTCTAAAACTGCTTTTCTTTTGACTCAGGGGGTCTCAAAACATATATTTCCGGTGAAACATCGACATCAAATTTTTGGGTGGAATGCAATATTTCCTCTATACGTAGGTATTAGAGAAAGTAAAAATCTGAATAACGCTTTAGCATGCTGTATTCTTCTTACATCTTCAACGAATATGTAACTGTGAAATGAAGGTTTATTTGATTTACAAGAATTATACAGAAGAAAAGGGTGCATTCTCCTTCCACACTATATTCCATAAAGTGTTTTTGCACAAATGTCCTCTTCATTCGGAATCCAAAGCAAGATTTTCTATTGGTGGCGCTTCTAGGTTAAAGCAAAGAAAGAAATATAGTACAGACACTTCATTTATAAATTACGAAAGAACCTAGATAAAGTAAACAGAGATGCATCATGCCAAATCATCAGGACAATGGAAGTAAATAACTTAACCATAAATGCCATATCGGCATTTTAAGGCGGTTTTAAAATGAAACATGAAGTGTCCATAAGAGAGGGGCATCGTCGACCCTCTCTTACATGGTCATTCAGCTAAGGAAGGAAGTATGTGCACTGCGTAACTATTACATTCCATAAAGAAGCTTCAAATACCAAAAACTTGCCCATAAACTGAATATTACAAACTTTAATACGCCAGTTATATGAAGATAGGTAGAAAACGAGGAATATACATAGTTTTTCTTAACTTTTTTTTAATTTTTTTGTAGCTTGGTATTCCCTGAAGTCAAGGTGCTCTTAAGATGAAGGAAAACTGTTGGTAAGAGGATGAAAGAAGAACATAAAAGGTTACTTTCTCTGTGAACTTAATTTTCTATAAACTTTTTTCACATAGCTGAGTTAATTGCCCTTTAGGTCCTATAATCGCATTACGAGCAGAAGACCGAAGGCAGAATGATGCAGTTAGCTTAAAAACATTGCAGGTCAAGGTTAACTTGCAACTAGCACGTTTATGTATGTATGTTTTAGCACTTTTATTCAGTTCAATATCCCAAAAGATTGCGATCAGCTTTCTCCATCTACATGAATAAATCCGATTGGATGCAGTGCTGAGGATGATTCCCTACTTCTGTGAACATAACCTCACCCGGTTAGCGTCAAACATAATGCTTTGCGGCCTTTCCTCTTAAGTACTCGTATTTGAAGATTCTAGGGAGGAAATGCACCATTTATATTTTTAGCCGAAATTTTACTAAGCAAGAGAGCAATTTGTATAGGTAAGCATTGCTTTATTGAAATTATTCAAAAAATGTTCTATACATCTTTTTTTTGCTTTCTCTACTAGGAAACTAAAACGCAGGGGAAGTATTGTATTTCACCCCAAAAATTAATTTCAATATTTCACCGGAAATATATGTTTTGAGGTCCCTTGGACCCCAGAAATGTAATTTTAGAAAAAGACCTCTGTGTAGGTATGCGGGTGTGCGTCTGTTTGTGCCTATGAGAGTGTAACTCAAAAACGAAAAATCAGTTAAATACTAAACTTGGACTTTAGGTTCAGCATCTTCCTAGGATATTACACAAAGATTTAGAAGAAAATCCTGTCACTCCAAACTACCCTTTAGGCAGAACATTTTTCGAAAATTAAATTTTCTAATAAAGGGTTATAAACATTGTGATTCAAATACCATAGATTTAAGGTATTTTTATGAACAATTAAACATATATCTTGAATTCTATGGGAATAGCCTAGTAAGTCCTCTTCATTCTTTGACATAATTGGTAAACGTAAGAGATGCATAAGAATATCTTACCACACAGGACATGTTGGTTTCTTTAAAGAAGTCACTTTTGGTCAAATTCTTTTGTGAAGATAACCATTTTAGAAATATTAATTTTGGTGTAAATTTTGAAATAATTTACTTTTCCCATTAGGAAGTTATTAATTTTTAATGTCCTGGCCAAAGATAATGGAATTTTAAAGCCACCACATAGGACAGGTTTAAAATTCTGACTATGGCTAAAGTCTGCTGTATCCTCCTATGCCTTTGTACCCATAAGGAAATGTGTAAGAAAACCATTTCCACAAACGTTTATCTCAACATGAATGAGAGAGAAGCATAGGTCTTTTTAAGAAGAATATGTACCACAGTGAGTAGAGAAAGCTATGTGAATGTGCATATAACATAGTTTATAATTAGCACATCCTACATAATTTACAATGGTCACACTTATTCTACAAACAAAAAAGTAGCAATATTCGTAATGTTATATAATAAAACTAAACAGTGTTTTGACCATAGTGGATCATAGTCAAAAGTTCACTAACAGTGCATTTCTTTAAGATATCTCGAGTGGAAGTGTTTCTGTTGCGTAGCTCACGGCTAACCTGTCCAAAATTTTCTAAACTGCTTCACTGTAGAGAGATTGCAAGGCGTTTAATCTTGTTTAGGGTTTAGGCGTTGGATTATGCAAGCAGGTAACAGAGTAAAGGTATCCTCACCTTCCAACAACTTGCTTTCCTCAAGGCATAAAGTAGCACAAGTACCTACAAGGAACCAGTTTGAAGCTGTACTGGCCAATATTGTTAGTCCAGCAAAGTGATGCTGCTAATGCATAAATCAACAGCTTCTCTAAGTATTCTCGAATAATGGTTACTTCTTAAAGTTTCTGGCCCACATTCTTTTTTGAAGATCTGTGAATCTATTTTCCTTACTTTCTTTTATGCATCACTGCTATCACTCCTGCAAATGATAATTTAACATATGAAAAGAAAGGAACAAATGCTTTAATCAAATATGTATAAAATGCATAAAAATGCTTTATTATAACCATACTTTGAATAAAATTGCAGCTTATTGCTGGTTATATTACATAAACAGTCTTATATCTACACACACAAGAAAACTAAGAGTCCAATCGTTATTTCATAAACTGTATGGAATTTGGCAATTTCTCATTTGAATTATTGGAAGTGCAGTTTTGGATGCAATCTGAACGTTGGCACCATGCTTGCTTTCCCTACTATTTACGCTTAGTAGATAAATTATGCAACCCATCTAAAATTTAATAGCGAGATTTAACAAGAAATACACAATTTGATACCTCTGAATTAAAAAAAAAAAAAAAAAAAAAAAAAAAAAAAAAAAAACAACGCCTGTGTGTATATGGTTTGTCTTTTCTGTATTAAGTCCTCCAGTGTAATATCTGGAGGATGGATGAATAAAATAATGCTGAAATGAGCCCGAGGTCCATAAAGCTTATAGTTACCCGACATTCGCCTCCTGAGGATAAGGTTGAAAAAAGCCTTATCCGGTTAATCCACCCTAACTGATATTCGAACTCGGGGCCTCTTGATTGTGAGGCAGACACGCTACCACCACACTATAGATGCGGGCTTTGTCTATCTGTGCCTATGAACAGCATAATAGAAAACATAAAGTAGGATAAACACCAAATTTGGTGCTTACGTTCAGCATATTTCAAAGACGTTACATGAAGATTTTTAAGAAATTCCTCCTAACAAACTACCCTTTTCTTGAATTATAATTAAGAATTTTTGAGTGTTTAAAAAAAAGAGAACTCTAAGGTTTTAATCAAAACACCATATTTGTATAAAGAAATAACATGTTTATTTTCAGTTATTTCTTCTTCGTATTCATGCAGAGAACACAATTTCAAAACCATCGCATCCTTCCGAAACAAATCGTGTAATGAATCTATTTCTGTAAAAGGGTCAATCCACGTCAAATCGAACACTCGTAAAACACGACTTTTTCGTAGGAGGCTCAAATTTTTTTTATGAATAATGGGCATCAAATAAGGAAACCCGTATATTTTTATTTCCGAATTTTTAAATTACTTGCTTAGTTATGACTATTAGAAATTAAGCGATTTCTGCGCGCACCGTAATATAAAATCACTTGTTACTCTAAGGCCATTTAGAGTTGAGAGTTGGGGTTTGGCGCACTGGAAAGGTTAAATACAACACTTTCAACAACTTTCGATCAATCATTATTACACAGAAATTTTGAACTTTTTTTTGATGGTATATTTTGTAAAACCAAGAATAGAATTTATATCGATGTGTTAAAAATAACAAAAAAAAAAAAAAAATACACGTTTTTTTTTTCTGGAGACCTGCCAGCGCACACGGACGAGTAACAAGCCAGATGACTGCAGACAGCCTGCGAATTGTCGCGTCAGCTACACTGTCAGATAACTTCTTACTGAGGCAGTACAGTCCATACAGAAAAATGTCTCCACAATCTTTGTGATACTCCTGTGGCATCTGATACGTGCTTTTGAACTTTCGAATTGTTTTGAAAAAAATCTTCTGATGTAAGCAGTTCTTTGCTTTTAGCTTCTTCCTTCATGTAGGTCCATACATTTGAAATAATTTCTCTACTCTGACTGTGTAATGTTTTGGTCCCTAATTTAGAACGTACAGGTGGCATAATTGATTTACGCTATGATCAATTTCTCACAAGTTCGCTGTATTCACTCTTTATCGCAAAGATCTATGTCTTCAACTGCACGCTGCACTAAAAAGCACCTTTGAATTAGAAAGACTGTCTCAGATCATGCAGACATCACTACCTTCTCCCTCCCTCCCCATGTGCATGGTTTCATTCGCACTATTATATAATATGGGCTGATGAAACAGACAAAAGCTATGGATTCGCCAACACTTTAAAATGCATATTTTAAAAACATTTTGAAGATACTAATAGTGTACATATAATAGTGTCAGCTAGCAGTGTTCTCCTTACTGTACTGTTGTAAAGTTCATGGAACCTCAAGCAGTTGACAGTCGCCGTAATGGAAGGTGGCAATTGTGTGAGGTTACCGCTGCACTGATTTGCAAATAAGTTAATTACAACTGAACTATTAGAGACTCCATTCTGATTTTTTTCTGAGAATATTGAATAAACTTCATTGTATTTTTAGTTTTTTTTCCAGATTTTTAAATGGTCGAGTTTGTTATTATCTAACTTTAAAACTTTAATCGTATAAAATATAATACTAATAATAATTAATAAAATTTTCTAATAAATACCTCACGAAACACTGCGATTTATCTTTAATTTGAGCTAAAGATCAAGTAATTTGCTTCGTTACAATCGGAGGTATGATTGATCGAAGAGGGAGGAGCGCGCGATTTTTGGGACATTTCAAAAATTAATATCCGCCAAAATAAATTTTTATATAAAACGAAGAAACACGGGTCAAATATATTTTGTTCCAAAACACACAAAAAAAAAAAAAAAATTCAAGAAAATCTGAGAGATCAAGGTCATTTTTTGCCATATTTTGTTCGATTTGACGTGGAATGACTCAAAAGTGTATTTTTCATTTGGGTAACATTAAAATTTGATGAGTTGTAACTTTGTTGCTCTGGAGATTATAACTGCAGCACTTTGTATAATAATAATTCGTAGAGCATCTCCCCTACACAGAGGGCACCCTTATCGCGCAGCCGCTGGATCCTCCAGCCGCAACCAAGGCCAAGGAGTGCAGTATGGGGATGGCGGAGGTCAGTGCGCAACAGGCGCGGCTCCTCAGGGTAGGCAGGGTAGGCATTGCCTACCCTATCGTAATACATCAAGAAATAATGTTTAACTATGATTCTGCATTTTATCATTTGAACCGTCATTTTCCCCTAATTGCAGTTCAAGAAAAGTTTTCTCGGTTATAATGACCAGCGCATGGTCAAATCCTTGAATCTCAATTCCGATTCATCAAAACTGCGCTTCGTGTTCGAATGCGCAGCAGAAATGATACGCATGGAATCTGGGTAGTGGAGAGCAGGCTAGCTTAACCTCTGCCTGCCCGGCCCCATTTCCTCAGTACGAGGCCCTTGAACAGGGATAAGGAAACATTCGGTCTGTATATGCACTCCGAGCATGCGTAGACGCGTCTGCCAGCAGTCCGAACACTTGCCTGCCCAAATCCGAATTTATACGACATTTTCCGAACAGCCATACTCCACGAACGAAGATCTCAGAGATCTGAATCTGTCGTTATCTCTGTGTAATACCAGTATGACCGACTTAATTAATGAACTATTACAAACGCTTTCGCGGCGCACTGACAATGAAAAGAGGAGTGTTTTAGCTATTTAACACAAAGCTGCAGTCAGACAATTTTTCAATTTCTCAATCTATTTTAGTCATGGGCGTCGCGAAACTGGGGCAAGGGGGGCCACGGCCCCCCTCCCCTTGGAAGTTGGTGAACTTAATGTGCAGTCAGTTACTGACTTTCAAACTATTATTTTAATTTTGATGTAAAGAACAATTTTTGTTTAGCACAAATTAATACTCTTATCTGCAACAAATACTATAAATTTTGAAAGTAAAATAATGATTTAATATTATATGATTGCAAATTTCCCCCCTGGAAAAAAGTCTGCCGACACTTGTGATTTTAGTTTTGGCGGTAATTCGTCCGTAAGTCACACTCATTCACTCTGCTCTTATTAAACAACCAAACAATATATTATTATTTATTTATGCCAACAAACTTACTGTTGGTGTTTTTAAACACACAAGCCGTGTGTGGGCAAAGTTTAAGAGGTAGAACTGGAACTTAAAAATTCAATGCCACAACTGGGATTTGAATTTTTAAGTTCCAGTTCTACCTCTTAAACAATATATTGTTTGCGTTATCCGCAATGACCTCGCCCCCTATATTTCGGATAAACAGGGTTTATTATTATTATTATTATTATTATTATTATTATTATTATTATTATTATTATTATTATTATTATTATTATTATTATTATTATTATTATTATTATTATTATTATTATTATTATTATTGTTGTTGTTGTTGTTGTTGTTGTTGTTGTTATTGTTATTGTTGTTGTTGTTGCTGTTACACTTTGCCTACCTTAAAATTTTGACTGCGAGCCGCCACTGGTGCGCAACTCCCACGTCCGTAGGGTGTGACCTTTTTGGGACGCTACTGGAGTTGTAAAACTAACGTGGGCTACCATAGACTGTCGTAAGTGTAGAGTATGGTAGTTTTCCTAATAGAATTGGTCAGTTAGGAACCTATCTCTAATACCTGTATCGATCGTGTTGTTTATGTTATGTGATCAAGTTTACTAGATCTCTCTAGAAACCGGAAACGTTGAACGTTGAACTTTCTCAAAACTGAGAGAGGGTATATAAATGGCTGCTTAACCTACGGAACATTAGTACCTTTAAAAACATTTGGAAGCTTCTCTAAATATGCTGCAGTTCAGATTGCAGACACTGATAGTGATCACGAGTAATGTTATTTTTTGGTCACAGTGATCAAATTCATTATGGTGATCATTATGTTTCAATTTCTCATTAAATTTCCTAATTCGTTGTATTTTGTTTCTTTCCCAAACCAGTGCTACCAATACTAGCGGTGGCAATCCTGCCATTTACTACGTCATTTATGTACCGTACCAAAACTGTGGCAGTAACTTTAGGTCACACCCCGAATTCACCATTTTTGTTGCATTTTAATTTTATTATATGATAATTTATAAGTTATTAGTTAATAATTGGTGTTAAACTATTAAATTATGAGTAAGGTAAAACAGCTCTCCCTTATAAATTAATGATATTTGGTATGCTATGGATATACAGCATGGCAATGTCCTGGTATTACAACTTCTATGGTTCGAACAACTGATGAACACAGACTGTTAGAACATTTTTCAGTTAACAAGCATACATAAAAGAAGATAAATGCTTTGGTCAATATTTCCTACGACGAAAATTATTAAAAGGAAATTGTGCATTGGTTAAATTGAGTCTTAGCTATAATAAACTGTTATTGGAATCGACGAACATGGTATGGATTGTAAAATATACGTAATAATCAGTTGAAATATAGTAGTTTAACACGAAAATAATTACGGAATAACTTCAACAAAAATTGTGAGCTTTTATACCTTGCTTAATAGAAATAAAACCAAATATTGTAAAGGTCAGTGATTATAAAATGTAATCGACGTGAATAAAAACAAGTGAAAGCCACGTCATTTTTGTAGGAGTTCCCTGCAGCCATAACGCGCCTGCAAGTCTCATCAGAAGGAGCCGACCGAGCAGGCCGAGCAGCAAACGAGCGTAGATTTGGTAGAGTGCAACTCTAGACGCTAGCTTTCTATCAGAATAGCTACCTAATTGGCGTCATGAGGCTGAATACACCCCGGACCACACGTTCCAGAGGAGAAAGAATCATACGTCGGTACCGGCGACCGGACCCGGGTCTCCCGCACCAGAGGCAGCGTCTACTACTTATACTTTAGAAATTACGTATCCTAGTATTACATGACTTTTGAACAATTACCGTGTCCCATAAAACCTTATCACTAGGGCCCGGATTTTTAGGTTCTTAAAATTAACTTTTAGTTATTTTTGTATCTTAAAAAAGTTTTTTTTAGTTCTTTAACCTCCTGAAATAGTTTTTATATTATTATTGTTTATTAATTTTATTATTAATTGTCCTCTTTTTTATAGCAATGTTGCTAATATGTCCTATAGATCCTTTGTGCTGCTCAAAATGCGATTTTTGGCCAGAGGACACCTGGAAAATACGTAAATAAAATTATAATTTATACGCTATGTGCATTATAATAGGTGTTTAATCCTTACCTGCAGTCCAGCATTCGAGAACTGGTCGTACAGGATATCCTGTACGGTATGTTTATCTGCACAGCACCTAGCCGCTTAATGCGACTTTATCTGTGCAGTATAGAAGGTGTTCATATTTGTTCAAGCTTTTGTGTCTGTGGGCAATGGTTTCTTTCGCTTTTGGCAGATTTGGCAAAATATTACTTTGCCATCTGCGGTGAAGTTCGGATCGTTACCTATCCACTGACGAATCAATCACCTTCAAGATGAGCTGACTTTAGGCATGACACTGGCTCCTTAAATTACCTGCTTAATCTAACGAAAATTAACTAACTTCTAACGATATAGTAATTGTATACATTAACAATACGTGGTAGTCGACTGAACACAACGGATACTGTTTTTAAACTGATTGGTTTGAGTTTATGGCGGGTTCTCCTAGTGACCCCTTTCCCCTCGACAATAATCCCCGCATTCCTTGCTTGCAACAATACAGAGCTTGGTCCTACACAGCTAAATACAAGTCAGTTGCCTCTAGCATTGTTGTCACTACTCCTCTAAGCATACATAAGCGAAAAGACGTAGCAAAATTGTAACAGTCAAAGTCCATTCATAATTTCATAAACATTTAATTTTCCCATTTTAAAATAGTTTTTTTTCCTCTTCATTTTAAAATAAATAGATTTAGCCTCTTTTATGTTTTAAAGTCTCATTTAGCCATTTTTAGGTTTTATAAGATTCAAGTATTTGGCTTCGATGAACATGAAAGAGATAATTAAATTAAACCACTGCAGTTAACTATCAAGGAACAAATTAGTTAAAAAACTAAGAATCCGGGCCCTACTTATCACTAGGCTTAGTAGTCCAGCTACATAAAAGAGTAATAAAGTTATTGGCATTCGTAGTGCATGTGACGTCACAGTGTGGGGAACCGGTTCTGTCCGTCTGCTGTACAGACTAAGCATGCACCACTTCATTCTTTTGGTAGCTCACCTACAGTTCGTTTGGTTTATGTTGAAACATGGGAATTAAAGAGAGAACGCACTACTGCCCGCGCGTTGTGGGTACTCCGTAACTGCCTAATCCCATTTCGCATCGGTTCCATGCAACATGCAATGGTGCGATTGACTGCCTGACTATATCGTAGCTATCAGAGTGCAGCGCTTTAAGAACTGCTGTTGGATAGCGGCTGTGGCCATGAAGGGTTCCTTGGAAGGTCCCGGTAAGCTGGTAAGATCTTCGGCTTCATGGATATCGAATGTTGGAATATATCCGCAATATTCAAACGCATCTTCCGATTCAGAGTCACTGTCTTCTAAATTTATGATGAAACTGTCCAACATATCGTCCATTAATCTGTCTTTTTCCCGATTAAGGGCGCTAATGACCCAGAAGTTGAGCGCCCTTAAACCCACACAAATCAAATCTCTTTCCCGATATATTTCTTCTACGCGCTTCACATGCTCACAGGCAGCTTTCCAATTTTCCATAGTAACGTTTAGTACTGCATTATGGAAGATCTCACTTACGTCTTGTTCTTTGAATGTCACATTTCGTTTCGTCACATCTGCTTTGATCTGTGCCCATATTAGCTCGATGGCATTCATATCACTATGATAAGGAGGCAGGGAACTACGGTATGTCCATTTAATTCTGCTATGGAGTCTATTGTATACCGTTTGAACCTCTCTTTTTTTCTCTTAATTATGTCGTGCAACACTGGTTTTGTTGCTCGTTCGCCGTAGTCGATTCCGCAATTCTTCAACCATTCTTGTATTACACGCTTTAGGGAATTCGACACTGGTGCTTTGCTTATTTCCACGGAATGATAGGGTGCATTATCCATTATAATAACACACTGTTCTGGGATGTTCGGCAGGAGCTGACTAGTAAACCATTGCTTGAATACATCTCCATCCATTTCCTCGTGGTAATCCTTAGTGGATTTCGATTTAAACACTAGTAGTGCATTAGGGATAAATTCACTAGATGTTCCAGCATTGCCGTAAAAACTGAAATCGTTTCACCAAGACATCGGCTTTCTCCATCATGAATTTGCGTCCTAGATTGTTCCTTGCATAACGAAATCCCATGCTCTTCATTATCTCACGTAGAGCCCACCTGCTTCCACTGAAAATATCTGTCTCTTTTAATGCTTGCAGAATGTCATTTAAACTGGGTAAGAAGTGCGATGTGTACAAGCCATAAATTGTGCTACGAATAGCCGCCTTTGTAAATGAATCACTGCTGTGCTTGTTGGTTGTCTGTTTGGTCGTTTCCTTCCTAGTGTTATAACAACGGTCCCGTTTTCGTCTGCTTTCTTCTTTTCTTGCAAAATTCTGTATATTGAGGCGCGAGATGCACCAGTAGCTGCGGCGGTTCTTTCCATGACCTGTATCACGGATATTGTTACCCGATGTTAACGCCTCCAGTTCATCAGCAAAAAACTTATGTACCAAACATACAATTTCCCGTACATCAGATTGAAGAGGTTTCCCCTTTCTTCCAACACCAGCTTGGAACAATACGATTGCCAACACAATGAGGACTAAACACATCACCAGCATTTCCATATTTCACTGTCAATATTAAGGGCTATATGTACATAAGCAGCCCGTACACTCGTCGAAACACCTATTACCGACGGACGTAGACTAGGCAGTCGCGGATAGCCGCGGCGATGTGTTGTCATCCCTCCCCTATCACAGGGAGGGGTAGCGCTAAGTAGGTCATGTTCCAACGTAGACCAGACGGACTGCAGTAAGCTTACTTATTCCTTTCTCTACTATGTGTGGTAAGTAGGGAAGTATTGTATTTGACCCAAAATTTCGATATCTATATTTCACCGGGAGCATGTTTTGAGGCACCCTGAATCCAAAAAAAGCAGTTTTAGGAGGAGACCTCTCTTTCTCTCTCTCTCTCTCTCTCTCTCTCTCTCTCTCTGTGTGTGTGTGTGTGTGTGTGTGTGTGTGTGTGTAAGTGAGTGTGAATAGAACAACTCAAACACGAAAAGTCAGTTAGAAACCAAAGTTGGTATTTAAGATAATATCTTTTAAGGATCCGACACGAAGATTTTGAAGAAACTTCCTGTACTCTAAACTACGCTTACATGAAGCATTTTTTAAAATGGATTTTCTCAAAACTAGTTCTAAAGATTGAAAAACAACATGTTTAAGATATTTTTATGTCAAATTAAATGCATATTTTGAATTTTTCTGTCTATAACCCATGTAGGCCTGTTTACTCTTGATGACTTTTGCGTAACAGATAGAGAAAACCTTGTTATGCAAAACATTTAGATTTCGTTACAACACACAATTTGTCCAAATGCATTTTTATGGAGTGAATCATTTCGGAGATATTCCTTGTTATTTGTGCGAGATTTGCAATATTTATTTTTTCTCAAATGGAAGATCGCTTTTCACTTTTTTGTGTTTTGGCCGTGTAAAAGAGCGGAATTTCAAAACTTATAAGATTTGAATATCGCTCCAAGTACACTGTATTGCATATTCCCCTTGCACTTATAAGAAAATCAGCAATAAGATAATTTCTGCAAATATTTATCTCGACTAACAGTAAGAAGATATAGGAATAAGAATCTGTAAGAATAGTCAGTACAAGAGCAGAGAACGCTATTTCAGTGTAACACATCAGATTTTTTCCCCTGAAGATGTTCCTAAAATTGACATATTATGTCTCTGATATCAGATGAACGGACAGGGAACTTACAAAAAGAAACGAAAGCAATATCTGTATTTTAAGTTTATTGGAAATATAGCACAATCGACAAAGAGCTTTTGTTTTTAAAACAAATAAATGTGCATTCAGAATTCTTACAGTGCCCTGCAGTGCTTGTAAATTAAAGAGCAGAGCTATAACAGCTACAATTACAGAGCTTAACGACACTAAAGCACCATCACAAAGGGACACACATTTCTACCTGTAAACGGAAAGAATCAAGTTCATTGCGGCATTACACCGTGCTCGGCGTTATTCCCTCTTGGATGCCAGAATGTGTATGAAGGAATAATGGGGGAATAAATCCTATCACTAATAGGAATTATAACGGTAGTTTGCTGTAGCATCAAATTTTTATTTTGAGGAAAGCAATATGGAACTGACGAATGAGCGATCCGGATTATTGCCGTACGTTGATGTGCGAACATCCGTTGAAAAAGTAAATCGTCCAGATCAAATCACCATATGATAAACAATACATTATAGTTGTTAATGGCATGCACTAAATCGGCGAGGCATAAGAGGGCTTAGTGAGAAAGCATTAACTATAATTATGACACTCAGTGAGTCTTTTTTTTTCAGCAGAGAGAACATAGAGGCACAAAGCTAATGGCTATATCTCTAGGTTTTACCACACTTTGTTTTAAGCTGATCATCCACTTATCCATACAACACTGACATATTAGTTATATAAATGAACTTCTGAGAAGTTTCATATGCAATTCAGGGCATGGCTGATGCCGATTTTCATCGAAAATCGGTTAGAAAGGAATTGGATGGAATAAAATTGAAATTTATTACTTGGTGATTTTTAGGTGGGCTATGAGATGAAATTTATTACTTGGTGATTTTTAGGTGGGCTATGAGATGAAATTTATTGAAGTAATTTGATAAACTTCTGTTATAGCATCTTCGCTATTTAATAATTTACCATAAAACTTTGTAGTCTTTCGTTGAGTATGTCCATCACCAGTTGATTTAACAAGCGTTTAAAGTTTTTCTGCCATAAGTATTTGTATTTAAAATAATAGTGATGTTCGCTTATAAAAGAGATTCAAACTTAGTTGGTATGGGTGACTCGGTTAGATGCTAGCCTACTGCTTCCAAGGTCGCCGGTTCAAACCCGATCGGGACCGATGGAGTTTGTGCTCGCAAGCGACAGTTGATTTACTGGCATGTAAAATAACTCCTCCGGGACAAAATTCTGCCTCACCGGAGGTGCTGTATGATCATGGTAATTGACAGCGTTGTTAAAAGAAAGAGGTTTTATTTTTCACTTTAAATTTCATATAATTTCCTGTGAAAAAATACGTGCTGCACTCACATGACTTTCCCTACTCATACTTGGTCAAACTATTCTTACAGACGTTTATTATATATACTTGCTTAATCGAGTTACATTTGTAGTGTGGTTTTTTAATTTGTTGTAAGTAAAACGGAATTTGGAAAACTCAGTAAGCTGAGTCAAATCTTTCCATATCGGGAACCAGTAGGAACTAGGTATATAATATTTCTTCACAAATTAACTGCACCTGTACATAAATACTTATATACATAAAATAAATAAATAAATGAATAAATAAAGAAATCACAAACTAAATAAGTTAAATAAATACAACACACTGATTTACAAATCAGTGTACCAAATCACGAGCTACATTCGGAATTTATCGAAACAAAAACACACATTTTCATTAAAGTAATTCCGAATCTAGAGAAACTTCGTTCTGCATCACAGATGCACAATGTAAAAGTGAAACATCAGATGAATCACAGATTCAATTGAAATGAACATTATCTATGACGCACATATCTCCAAAGATAGTTTCCTCCAAGACATTTTCCATTAAACAATAACAGGTTTCTCCGATCGATGACTAGGTTTATCCAATTAGAAATAACACTCGCATATGAAATAGTTATCTACTTTGCTTCACGTTGATGTGACCTTTGAAGCAGGATTATATAGTATTTTGTTGGTCACACGTTGTTAATACTGATTGAAATAATAATGCTTCACGTCGCCTACTAATAAAGCTTCAATATTTTCATATTTTCACGGAGACGTTACCCACTAATATACGTCTATTATAAATAATTTACCAGACAAATAAAACTGTGCTCACAATTACACATCTAATATAAGTGTTACGATGATAATTTTGAGTGTCCGTTAGTTTCTACACATTCCGATGCTCCAAAAAATTTAGGTCTTCTCACTTAGGCCAACGAGGAGTAAATGTCCGTTCTCTGACTGAGGCGACGCGACAAAAACTCTTGACTATTCCGCTTTTTAAATTCGCGAGGCTAGTCCCTTTTTGCGTATGTTTTCTCTATTATTAGTTTTGCTGAAACTTATTAACTCTTTTACTTTAAGTTCATAACTTAAGTTTAAATAATTAATTTTATGTGTGTATAATTTCGGTATAGCATATAAAAGTCGTAAAGCCCTTTATTCTTTTCAAGCTATGTGTCACTTTAGCTAACTATTTAGCTCGATAAATTGTATTAATTATTTGAAACAAAATCATTCACGCCTATCTTGTATAACGGCCCAGTGGCTGCAAATACAGTGCCGAGGTTTGTTCGCCAGCACTGGATTTGGTAAGCAAATTTAACTTGTATTTTATTTCGGGGCTTTTTAGCCGTTTAGCGTATTTTGCCTTTATTTTAGCGATTTACAACTCTACCGCTCAGTTTTAAGTTTAAATTCTGTCTGTTTTAGATTTTAGCTGTTTTGATGTGCACCTTTTAGCTTATGAGTGAGACTTCACACGTTGAATTTGCCTGTTTTTATCTTTTGACTTCGGGCCCTAATACCCTAGTTGTCGAAGGGTCCTTAAACTCTATGCATTCACTTTCTCACTCACTCGCTCACTCTCCCACTTTGTCACTCACTCTTTCACTCACTCTCTCAATCATTCACTTATC
Organism: Tenodera sinensis; assembly: GCA_030765045.1. Taxonomy (NCBI): domain Eukaryota; kingdom Metazoa; phylum Arthropoda; class Insecta; order Mantodea; family Mantidae; genus Tenodera; species Tenodera sinensis. The sequence continues at coordinate 136,282,596 of CM060967.1, read as the reverse complement.
TTGCAAACCGTTGCTATTTATTGTCAAACAATGTGATCGACTTACAAAGGCTAAATTTCACATTTCGTTTGAGGACTTAGAAAGGAAATAGTCTCAATGTGGAGAAGTAACCGGTAGAAGTAGTTGTCCAACGCACAAGTGCCGAATGGGTTCCAATATATAGAACATGATACCGAGTTTTACCCGAGGTTGCCCCACCTAAACGTATTATTTGTTACATAATTTATATAAACACATTATAGGGTTATTTCCTAAAAGGAGAAATAATGCCCTACTGTTATTGGATACATTAATAAACAGAAATGTGTTAAGTGGGTTTGAACAATGACCATTTTGTCCCATGAAACATGGATTTGCTCATTTGAATCTAAATTGAAGTCTAAATTTAGAATGGCAGTTGCTGGAGTCATGAGGCAGGGTGCTTTCAGAATAATGTACGGGCATACTGTGTTTTTGTATTCTCAGAGTTCATACTTCAGCTGCCATGGACCAAGTGGTACAACGGTGAAAATGAAAGACACACTGCTAGTTTTTGCTATCCAAAAGTTCTGCTTGGTAATTCAACGGCGATGATGCTATTTTAGTATATTCGATAAAACAGCAGTAAGTTCACTACTGGAGAACTAAGCAGAGTTTGGAAATACGAGACGAAGAGGTTCTTCAATGTGCTTAATGCATGCATATTTCCTAATTATTTTTTGCGTTGGTTAGTAATGTAAATAGTATTTAAACAAAAACAAATTTAATCGTTTACTAATAGCTGTTGTAAAACTGAAATTGAGTTTCCATTTATGGACGCTGTGTAACTACTGCTGTTTTCAGCGTTCCAATCTACATCAGGCGTAAATATACGACACGGTACCACCGGCTTTACTTCCCTTCCAAAAGAAGCCATGCTAAAGAGTTCTACGCTCGAAAAAATTTATCTCCTCCGCTGGATTTGAACCCGCGACCTCGGCAACCATAGGGTAGCATGTTACCCTTAGACCACGCAGAAATACTAACAGCTATTGGACATGGTGGTACTAGAAGTAAGGTTACCAGTGTTAACTTTAACGGCAAAGAAACGATCGATTATATACCTGATGTTGATCCTAAAAGCATCAATAACTGCAGCTCATAATTGGCTGCTTCCTTAATTGAATTGTAACTAAAAACTTATAATCAGTGATGTCTAACCTTATGCGTAAGAGGGGAGAGTGAATTTGCCTTCACCGAGTTATGACGCATCCATGGCACTCAAAAACTAACCTCTCTGATACTTCGTTACCAGAGTAAATTAAGGAGAAATGCTTCATGCATAAAGCGAAGAGGTGGGCTGGAGCGACCAAAAGACGTCCTTGGCACGTAAAAGACGAGGTTGGGAATTTATGTAAATGCTAAAATACAACCATCAAAAATTACAATGCTCTCTATTATAAACACAAATATATAAAAAGTTAAAGCGTTTAATATTATCAATGCACATACGTGAAACAAAATAGCCAAAACCAGCGCTTAATACAGAAAATTCAGTTTTCCACAATGGAAACATGAACGGAAATCGATTAAAAATACTATCTTGGAAAATATTCATAAATATTGCGAACGGTAAGTGCATTCTTGCAAGGCAAAGAAGAGTTTGAAAACTCATACAAGATGAGGTACAGATTTTTATATTTTTGTAATGATCTTATACGGCTTCAGCCAGCTGGTTCTTAATTTGGGACTCTCGTGGCATCTTTCCCAATTACTATTTGAATAATGGTTTAAGAAACTCCATTTCGAAGTTTCGTTTATTAACAAGGATTAATTAAATATTTGAATAAATGCAATCGACATGTTCTTTTTTAATGGGCACATTTACTTAACAAGGAGTTTCATTTATGTTTCATACGAAATAATAAATTAAATCGATTTGGGGTTACTGTGCTTGCAATAATTTATTTAGTTTTACCTTTCTTTTCTAGTAACAAAATCTCAATGAAACGATATTATTTTCTCGCGTTCCTTTCTTGACATATTATAAGAGAAATTTAGGCCAGTGTTTTTTCTGTTTTACTCCTCATTAGTTTTCCTAGGAATTTTATTTTTAAGAGTGCCTTTAATTAATGTGGAAGAGTTCTTACTTCAATATCTCTGAGAGAGTTAAATCAGACACTTATCTTACGAAAAGTAACAATTTCACTCTATGCGAGTTATTTTGCGGAGGATTTGTAATTTGCATTTCTAAACTCGCGGAATATTTCCTTTTCTCGACCTCTCACAATAAATTCACTTCATTATTTCTCTAAACATTGTTTGCATCTGATTCTTATGTATGGTTCAGACATATCTGCTGCATATAAAGTCACTGTGGTGTCTTTTCACGCTTGACTTCTCTTTGACAGCGCGAACCCATTGTTGGATTGCTATGCACTTTCAACTGATTGTGGTCAAAATTAGTACTAATTTTCTCTTTTAAAGCTTTTATTTTTACTTTTTCTACTGGTAAGTAGGGGAAGTATTGTATTCCACCCAAAAATTCGATGTCCTGATTTCACCGGAAATATATGTTTTGAGGCCCCCTGAATCCAAGAAAAGCATTTTTAGAAAAAGGTGTGTGCGTGTGTCTGTGTGTCTGTGGACAGCATAACTCAAAAACGAAAAGTCGTTAAAATCAGAGTTGGTATTTAAGTTTAATGTCTTTCAAGGATGCGACACAAAGCTTTTGAAGAAAATACCTCCACCCTAAACGATCCTTTACATGGAACATTTTTGGAAACTTTTGAAAATGGCTCTTAATGATTTTGATTAAAATTCCATATGTTTGAGATATTTTTATGGCAAATGAAATGTATTTCTTGAATTTTATGGCTATAGCCCCTGTAATCGTTTTTATTCTGGATGACTTTTGCCCAACTGGTAAACCGTAAGAGATAGAGCAAATTTTAATATACAAACGCTGTAGATTTTGCTAAAAGTCACAATTTATGGCTAAATAAGAAAAACAGATTTGACTATCGCCCAAAGTCTACTGTATTCCCATATTTCCCTTGTACCTAGAAGGAAATAAGCAATAAGATCGTTTATGCAAATCTTTATCTCAACTAACACGAAGAAGCTATGCGAATGTGTTTGTAAAAATGGTTAGCACAAGAGTAACATATTTATTTTTAGGAGTGCTTTTATTTAATGTGGGAGGGTTGTTACTTAAGTCCCTCTGAGAGAGTTAAATCCGGAGCCTTCTCTTAGAAAAAGTAACAATTTCACACTATGCATCTTACTTTGCGGAGCATTTAAAATTTACATTTGGAGCTTTTTCCACTTAAATTCTAAACTCACGGAATATTTCCTTTTCTTGACCTCTCACAATAAATTCACTACACTATTTCTCTGAACATTCTTCTGTATGGTTCCGACATATCTGCTGCATATAAATTCACTGTAATATCTCTTTTCAATATTGTTTTCTCCTCTTTGACAACGCGAACCCCTTGCTGGATTGCCACCATTGCTATGCAGTTTTAACTAATTATGTTTAAAATTAGTGCTAATTTTCTCTTTAAAAACTTTTATTTTTTTGAAATTATGATAGGCAATATACCTATGGATTGCAAAATTATATACAGCTCCGGCACAAGTCAGTTAACCGAAAATGCAGTGTTATTAGACCAATATAATTATATTGATTTCCTAAAATATTTAAACACTGATTTACATATCTTGTGACACAACTTCTCTTCATTACTGGAAAAAAAAAATGTCAGTTCGTCACGTGCTGCTAGTGTTCCTTTCTAGCGCACCTTTGAGACTCTGGAGATACCTGCCAGACTTGCAGAGGTCTTGGCGGACGAGAAATAAGGTGTCGAGTGAGTTCCTAAGTTTTTGCGTAGAGTAATATGAGTTGGAGGATTTGAAACTTTAGATATCTAGTTTTTATACTCTTTTTACATCTTTATCACTTTGTTTTAATTCTGGCTTTTCACTCTGTTTTGTATTTTTATGTATATTTATTTTCCTTATTACTAGAACTTTTATTTTTTATTGAACTTCATACCTGCTTTTACCATGAATTGTTTTTAAAGGCGCTGATGACCATGTAGTTGAGCGCCCTTAAAACTACATCTCCTCACTTCATTTGTCCTCCATCCTCCATTGTTGTTTAGAAATTTAACACAACATTTAAACACTGATTTACATATCTAGTCACACAACCCACCATTATCAAAAATTTTTTCAAATTCTTGTTAAATCAAATCTCTTAAATGCTATACGTTTAATGGTTCCTTAGCGTAAATTTTGTCCTCCAATATCGCCCCCCCCCCCCCACATTGAAGACTCATACGGTGTGTGGTCCGGTGATCAGAAGAGACAGATGATCATCTTCTATTCATAATGTATAGTTTTTACGCAAACGATGAATGCACAAATGATTTCAAGGCCGCGATTGTCACTTATTAATAATGATAACAAACCAGTTCTGCCATCACGCTTTCAAGAAAGTAAATGCCATTGCAATTTCGGGCAATAATGTAACAATCATTAACTAACTTACGCCGAAACTTTATATTGTTTGCATAGCTTTGGTGTTACTTCTTCCATATTTCACTAAATTTAAATAGTTAAATAGTTAATAGTCAAACCTAGCAATTTAATTTATGAAAATTAAATTAACACCAACACTTAACGCATGCATAGTGCATAGTTTTGTCAATGATATCGATTAAAGGAAAGTCACACAATTACTACGCATCTGTTGAACACGATTGTTCTAGTAGCAATGTGACCAACCCTAATCGACTATCCACGGTGGTTGTTTACCCTAAAAAGATAAATAAATTTCAGCTCATACTCAGTTTATGTCAATTAAATCGTAAATAAACATTAATTAAACAATAAAAGGAGGTAATTATCCAAGTAGGATTTAAGTGGAAATGTTTCACTATCAAATTCGATTACATTTCATACACAGGACTGAATGAAACAGTTCATCCATAGATGCCAGTGAAATAGGTACAACTCGCAAGGTTAGGTTAGGTTAGGTTACCAGCACTGGCTGCAGGAAATTCAACTTTTGCCAATGACAATTTGAACGGGAAATGCATCAAAGGACGATCGATGTCAATGTTATTACCGTCGTCTTCCGGTGTAGGCTGCGTCTTATTTTTGCCTCTAGCTGACGTTTCGCTCATTCTTCTCGGGCAGTGTGCGAAGAAATTTATACTGCAGTGTCGATTTAAGAGGGCCAACTTCTAGAGATGCTATTGTCAAGTGCAGTGAACACAATGTAAGTGAATTAAGGAAGGAATATGATAGAATCCAGCCTCTTCCATTATTAATTCATATTGCTATGCTTTTTAAATATATGAATACTCTCCAAAGTCATTATTTGGGAGTCGTTTTCGCAAACGAAGACACGTTTATTCATTGAAGTCAACATGGTATTAATAGCATCCTCCACTAACGCTGATTTTCCAGCTGGTATAGTTTTAAGCTTCCTAAATCCTCTTTTCTTCTGTTTTGTACTTTTACATAGAATCCTGGGATAGGTACATGTCTGTTTTGATATTGATAAAAATTACATCATTTACAGAACGTTTTGGAGTTAAAAAAAATAGTCTGGTCAACGTATTTGTACAAAAGCCTATTGAATAGGGAGCGTTTATGGAGTATACTGGTAGAAAGAATTTTCTGTTATTTTATCAGTTTCATGTAACTCGCAATTTATAGCCAAAAGTAAAATCACAGATCTTATGATATGTAAAAGCAGACAATCACTCTCCTTGTTTTTGCATGTGTACCTGGAGCATGCAAACATTCACATGCAAATAGGAAACTGCCTAATTGCTTTTTGTGTCCTTTTGTAATAATTATAACACATTTTCTTTCATTCTATGTAGTAACTCGTACTTTGTTTTTGCAGAAATTGTTCAAGGGATAACAACCCACATGTTGCGGATATTTTATGTTCATATTATGTCAAAATGACAGTATAGTCCAATTATTTTTTTTCTTACTTTATTTTCTTCCATAACTGTTGTATAAATACACAGTTCTCTTTTACTGACGTTAACGCAATCTGTAGTCCTTCGTGATATTACAATTCACAACTGCTATTTCTCTCGTAACCTTGAGTCAGTCCATTATGTTTATTCACTTTCAACGTGATCGTGCAGCTGACTTTGACAATATAATTACTCAATACTCATAAACTGCTTCGATCTCTTCCTCCAGGATTCGCCAGTTCTCTCACGTACACACGCAGCTGACACACACACACACACACACACACACACACACACACACACACACACACACACACACACTAAAACCTGAATTGACTCCTGTCTGTAACTCACTCCTTATACAGGGGGATGACGTAACACGATCCTTTCTCGAACTTCTACAAACACGCCGGCCGCCGGACACTTCTCGAATAATCTGGAAAACTCTTTTTGTTCTGCCACTTTGATTGTTGTCACGTGTTAATAATAGCCGCGCAAGGTGCCTTTGTTTTACGCACCACTAGTGCTGAGAGGCAGCCCGGCCCGAGACTTTGAAGAATTGCCGCTTCCGTCAGCGTCACAATACCTACAGATGAGCGGATTCACACAGGCAGGCAGGATACCGAAATATGTAAATATGTTAATATGTTAATCTGGCACAAATCAACCCAAGAATGCCAAAATTCTCAAACGAAGAACATATAAATGTATTACTATTTACAAAGAGCATGTGTATTGCAGAGTATTATTTCCATGTAGGAATGCATGATATTAAAAACAACAATTAATGATGTAATTTCCAACCGAAAACGTCGTGTTAGAGTTCCTAATCAGTGACTCCATGACAAGGAAATTGGAGCACAGGAATCGAAGTTCAGCTTCAAGGAATAAAACCTTACGGCAGTAGATTTGAATTGTTGCGACATAGGACATATTATGCGAATATTTTAAGCATATTTAGAGAATGTGATTTATAGCCTCAGTGAGATTACAGTTGTTTAACTATTGAATTTTGCTTCGGTTAATAAACATAAAAACACACACACAGTTAAAGCATGTTTAGTTTAATTTAATTTCTTGCTAGAAAATTGTGTATAAACAGAAAGCGATGACCAATTTATAGCTTCAACCATAAATGAGTAACACTTGTGCTTTCCCCATAAAGGGTGTCTAAAGTTAATTTTATAGATTTATATCCCTAATATTTCTGAACCTAATCTAAACCTTATGTTTTTATTTTCTGCTCATAAAAAATTAATCAAGGTACTTTAAAATTTTTGTACATAGCATAGAATTGTTAAATAATAATTAACAAAATTATTTGAGATTATAAAAAGTAGTAAGATATGATAATTGTATTATGTTACAAAACAACACATATTATTAAGAGTAGCTATAAAAAATTATTTAAAACTCTCAAGCTTGTGTGTTGGACTTTGAATATTTAGAGAACACAACAATCAATACCTTTTTGAGATATATTTAGCCAAATTCATGTAATAATGTTAAACATATAGTGGTATCGATAAACGAAGTGCTCCATTCTGTAATACTGCAATGAACATCGCAGTAAACGAAAGTTCAACATATCTACGTCATTAGGCAACTATGTTCACAATGTAGTACATTGACTATTTGAGGAAGTCTATTGCATGAGTAGGTTGTGCTTTAGTCTTTCGTAAGTACTGAGCTATAAAATTACCACAATATTTTGTTTGAAGTGATTCTTTTGTAATATAACTTTTCCTGCAGATATCAAGACAGCAGACAAATTTTACTATAAAGTGAAGAATCAATCGATTATAAAGCAGCATATTATAGAAGGGGAGTTCTGTTACTTCTAGTTTGTATTTTGTTGGTGTTTAATATGAAGGTGCAAGCTGAGCTGTCTTTTAATTATTTTCCTTCCGGGCCACCACAAGGTTTTCCTCCAAATAACAAAAGCGTGACGATTCATATGAAAATATTCACCATATTCTTATAAACCAGAAATAACATAGAGCCGAGTACTCTATCTTGTGGACGGTAATATTGAATTTTGAAGCATCACTGAGTTAGTACAATAGTGTAAAAGAAGAAAAGAAGGTTTCCGGATTTAAGGGAACTTAAAATGCCCTATCTTGCCAATGTTAAAGCTTGACCCATTATCACAGTAACTACTTAAGATAATGAGCTAAATTTTTCAAGGTATATTCAACAATACCTTAGAGTTCATTGATAACAACTAAAATACTTCTGTTCATCACAAGGAAAGCTATGGCATTTTTAGTAAAACTTAACATTTTATTGAAAAATGATACATTAAAAATAACTAACCCATATACATAAAACTTTTCGGCTAAAATAACGTCTGTTTAAATGTATATGTGTGGTAAAAGTTTCAGTCCTTAGTGTTAATTAGTTTCGTAGATATTGGACATTTGTATATAACATTTTACTTCTTCAGAAATTGCTTTCAATGATTAAAAAATACGAAAAGAAAAGGAAATTCACCAATCCAATGTTTACCTTTATCTTCTGGAATATTTTTGTTTTCGTCACAAGACTGTAACTCACACTTTCAAACTCGCTTTAGTAAGCAGTCTGAAATTTATTATTCTGCTGATGTCATCAGAATCATTATTTACAGTATTATAAACATGTTTGCCTACTTGTAAGTTTCTCTGTGAAGCACTTGGTAAGCGAGGTTTAGGTTTCGAAATGCTTTCATTTACTGCTCCTGCTGACAACCTCATCTGAAATAGCAGTTTTAATTGGGTATGTCGCAAAAAATGTAACCTAACTTTCCAAACAACTTCACAGTACTTTGAAACTTTCACGTGGTGGAAATATATATTAGCCGAATGCCAAATGCTAAAGTAAAACTTTCCAATCAAAATTAAAAAAAGACAGGTAGTTGATGTTTTACTAAGTGAGTCTACCAAATGCTCTACGCAGGATTATTTTCAACAATATTTTTGAACTATTTAGAATTAGCCTACCTCTATGAAAATTACGTGAAAATAAATAGGATATCCCAAATAATCATATGCAATTAAAACACGAAAAGAAAAAAAAAAAAAAAGCTCATGAAAATTCAATTCGGCTCCCCTTAAGCAATTAGTTCGAGAATGTAAATTACTGCCATAGCTGTTTTAAAATCCACACACAAGTTCAATCGTTTGGCTTGTATGCTACTCGTGACGAGCAAGAGAATGTTAAATGAAAATATTCACATTCCTAGAGTCCTGCAAGCAATAAACGTAATCATTAAAACTGTCAGTACAAAAGCAATAATTCCAATTTATAACTGCATATCTGCATCAGAACTTCTATATGGAGCTGAGGAAAAACAAAGGAAGCAAAAAATAAGAGAGAGAGAGAGAGAGACATAAGTGGTGTTACAGAGATTATTGAATTGTTGCAGCAGCCTAGAATATAAAAAAGCAGACGGAATAATTTCATTATTTGAAACCCAGTGGATATACTTTATAGAACGACTCAAAAGGATAGGGATTTCATGGGTAGTAGATATTCCTCAGACGAAGCCCTTCACTTGATCTATTTGTGGATATATATATATATATATATATATATATATATATATATATATATATATATATATATATATATATATCCACAACTAGATCAAGATGATGGTGATACGCTATTAATACGTTGAAGACTAATATATTTCAAATACGTACTAAGGAGCTCCATTTACTGAAATAACTAAACATATTTATCAAGATACTGAAATTCAAATCCCAGGAGGTTAAGAGTCAAAAGTAGAAAAAAGCTAACATAGGAATATGACAAAGGTGTAGTATGTCTTCAGTAGTTTTTAACCTATATGTTCATAGAATTTCTAGTATACTCTTTTATTCAAATAATTTTAATAAAAAAGACCAGCATTAACTTCAATGTTCACAAAGGACCAGGTTATTATACCTAATTCAGAAGAAAATGTCAAAGTCAACATATGCCCTTAATAAAATAGCAATCTCCCTATATAAACACAATTAATAGCGTTGAAAGGAAAAGAAAGTATAAGATTGTGGAACAGGTATGGTCGAATTTAGGTATTTAGTGTGTAATATATCATAGGTATAAAAACAAATAGATAAATTAAAAAAGTGGAAGCATTTAACTATTTAAATGACACAATAAAACGATGTTTGAAAAACAAAGCAAGAAGGGATACAGTATTAAAATTGTATAAAATAACCAGTGCCAAAATTACTGCATGGGGTGAAGCATGGATTATGAGAGAGAAAAACAATAGGAGACTCGAACTAAACGAAATGAAGCTTTTATGAGCAGTGGCAGGATATAAGAGGACAGACCACAAAAGAAATGTAGATATAAGAAAGTAATTAGTTATATACAATCCGAATTAAAAAATATAAAACTAAATGGATAAGCCATGTTCAAAGAATTATTAGAGAGCGATTACCATTCCATTTTAACAATTACAAAGCAATACGGAGAATAAATGTTGGAAGGCCAATTATAAGGTGGCACGAACAAGATATGTAGATTGCTACGGACAAAATGTTTAATGTATGGAGGAAGAGATAGAGTGAAGAGATGAGTGAAATATGATGGATGTAAATAATACGAAACACCTAAAAAGGAATTCAAAGAAATCTAACTTTCAGGATAAAGGATTGAATACTTTTAGAACTGAAAATAAACATTAGTAGAATTTAAAATATAGTCTGCCTACTTCATCACTGCTGTCCAAGCATTTCTCCGCTATGTTCGTAGACTTAGTTTGGTGTAATAGTGAAAAAATCTAGTGATATGAAGCTCTTTAATGTCGACAATTAGACTGGAGAAAGAAAACTACCTGTCTTTGTATCGTTCTGCCATTTTGTGATAATATAAAACTTCTTTCTTTTTTTTCCTCCTTTCCTTCTCCATATTTTATCTTTGGGATATCTTGTAAACAGATATCACAAATGTAGCCTATGCACTGATTTAGTCTCACTTCTCAAGTACATATCCTAATTGCGCAAATATGTCTCGCTGTGATGATAATAATAGTAATAGTAGCAATAATAGTAATATTAATAACAGTAATAATAACTATAATAATTAATAAAAACTATTATTACCCTCACAGCTTTTCCCTTCCCGTACTTGATAACTCAGGGAACTATTTTCCGTGAGCACGAACACTACCGATTACTCCGCGCGAAGCTATGGTTCATTGACTCCTCCACAACTGGCACACTTAATTTTGTACACACCTTGGTGTGCAGCAACAAACACCAAGGTGATTAAAATACAGTTAAAAAGGAAGAAGGTGGCATTCGTTTCAATATAGAAGGGAGTTAGAACCGTGTAACTGTAGACCATCACATAATCACGAATACCACGAAATGCAGAGCCAATCAAGAGAGTTTGTCTGATAGGCTTTCAAAATTAATTAGGAAAGGAATCTGCTCAGCCTCACAAGTGGTGAACCCGGAAAAGAGTAAACTATATTGATATAACCAATTTGTTTACTTTCAGTGTGAAGGAAATTTGCATAGTATTGACGTGTCCTGACCGCACGCTGAAAGAGGAGAGTTACGGATTTTATTATAAAGTTGACGGCGATTTAAATTTTGCCAGATCTGGCCCAAAGGCGTTGCCTAACTGTGTCATGGAATAAACTGACTGAAATTTATGAAAGCAAATTTCCGGTTTAGATACATTATTGATCAGTGTAGCATCGCTTTAGGCAGAGGTTATGTGGCCACAACCAACAGCGGAGAGCTTGAGGCAGGCTCAGATATCGCGTCACTTTGTCGGTACTATGACACAACGATACTTGGAAATCACATGCAAGTTGAGGATGGTGAGAGAAAGACCTGTGAAGGGCGGTAGCACTCATACATGGACAAGAGTGGTTCTGTGACTGTACCCATGTCACCCAACTGTTGCTGCGTTTCCATCTTCTCTTTCAGTCGAGGGTGAATCACGCCTGTGGCGTGTAGACTCAAAACCAGTCAGTATTCAGCGACGGACACAAACATGCGATTCCATGACAGTTTTTTAGTCATGCCTAGAATTTTTTGGGAATCTCCTCCGAATATTTCTTCACAAAAAGAACAGTAAGAGATATACAAAAGCATACTAAATAAAAATGGGATCTCGTTAACACAACATTGATGTCAAATACTTCTTCTTTTCTTTTCTTTTTTTTTTCTTTTTTTTTTTTTTTTGAATGAACCATTTCCGAGATATACTTTATTATTTGTCTGAATTTGCAATACTTATACTTTTCTCAAATAGGAATATGTTATTAATCTTTTTTATCCTTTGGCCTTGCAAAGGAAATGGAACTTCAAGAGTGTCGCATAGCAACCAGTTCTTAAAACAGTTCACTATCGCTTAACGCCAACTGTATTCCCATATTCCCCTTGCACCTAGAAATCCAACCTCCTCCCTTTCGCAAAGGTTGAACATCGTTGCGTTATAGCATATGACATGAAGCTATGAAGAGTTATTTCCGTGTATGAAGTAAGCTATGACATTTTAATGAGAGCTTTCATAAGCAAGATAAGAATGAACACAAAGTTTTTCTTTTTGTTATTATTTGTATCTTTGTATTATACCCCATTTTATTTTTGAGCCTAAATTCAACGTAGCATTACCATAACGGTATTCCGCTAGTGGGAACATGTGGCTTGTAATGTTAGTCTTCGGCAGTTCGGCCGTATTTTGGAGAGTGAAAGTAGTTTGTCAGTTATGCTCGAGGAGCAGAACAGGTTATACTGCTAGAGAGTGGGAGTACATTTCTAATTACCACCATAATCACCTGGGTTCCATTTTGTTATACAGAGTACTTAAATCTGATTTTAAAGACATTTTTAATAGTTAGTACTACTTTTATGCGCTAACATGTCATACAAAATACCCTTTATTAAAACGATAAAAACAATTGTACTTGTGACAGGGTTGAGTTTATTTAATCTTCCATAAGCAACTTCCCATTGCAAGCGAAGTGCTTTGGAAATAATACAAAATACGACACAGTATCTTACAATCCTTGCTTTATAATAATAATGACTCCAGCATTATGAACATATAATTTCCTATTCATAGGTAGTTTACGTGGACATTTGAAAGAATTTTACAATTTATGACATTGCATTCTCCTTCCGTAAACTCTGCATATAAATGCTCGACTTTGGGGCATTTTGTACTTCAAAAGCCTTGATAATCGGTGTCAATTTCCGTTACTTAAATGATCCAATAAAACCAGGTTAGTTTAAGTTTCAATATTTGATATTTCCAAAATATAGAATAGTGTAAAAATGTCCGTATAGAGTCGTATTAATATATTGCGATACAAATGTGGTAAATTCACCATTAGAGAACCACAAAATGCATGAAATTACAATACAAGTAGCATGTTTTATCTTCCGAGAATCTCCAATGCATTTAGCGCATGTATACTGCTTACTATTTTTTCGACGTTAGTAGTTACTTGAAACTAACAACCGTTGAACCGGAAAGTCATCAGCATTAATACTGGTGGCAAAACGACGATGGATTATACACTTGTTTCTTCACCTTAAAAGTAACTAACTAGCACCTCATTCTTGGGTGCTGCATAACTAATTAAAGCACAAATGTCAACAAATAAAAAGGAGGCAAACAACTACGTAATATTTAAATAAAATTGTAAAATTCAATTATTAATTACTGCAGCCTACGTGAATAATTATATAAAAAATCTGATGTGTTGCACTCACATGACTTTCTATACTCTTGTACTAACCATTCTTACAAACTCTTATTGCTATATCTTCTTCGTGTTAGTTAAAATGAACATTTGTACAAATTATCTTATTGCTTATTTCCTTGTAGGTGCAAGGGGAATATTGGAATACAGTAGGCTTTGTGCGATAGTCAAATCTTTTAAACCTTTGAGATTCCGTTCTCTTTGTACACGTAACATATAAAAAAATGAACAACGATGACCCATTTCACGAAAGTTCCAAGTTTTCCGAAATTCACACACATAACAAGGTATATCTCCGAAATGGTTCACCCTACAAGAAAATTTAGTGAGACATAAATTGTGTATTTTAGCAAGATCTACATTTTTTGTATAGTATAATTTGGTCTATCTCTAACGGTTTACCAGTTATGCAAAAGTCGTCCAGAGTAAATACGACTACAGGGGCTATAGCCAGAAAATTCAAGATATACATTTCATTTGTGATAAAAATATCTTAAACATATGACATTTTAATCAAAATCGTTAGAGCCATTTTCAAGAAAATCAAAATTTTCGAAATATTTTCCATGTAAAGGGTAGTTTAGGGTGGGGCTATTTTCTTCAAAATCTTCGTGTCACATCCTTGAACGACATTAAACTTAAATACCAACTTTGGTTTTTAACCGACTTTTCGCTTTTGAGCTATGCTGTCCACAGACTGACAGACTGACAGACTGACAGACTGACAGACTGACAGACTGACAGACTGACAGACTGACGGACTGACAGACTGACGGACTGACAGACTGACAGACTGACAGACACACAGACACACATACGGACCTTTTTGTAAAAATGCTTTTTTTTTTATTCAGGGGGCCTCAAAACATGTATTTCCGGTGAAATCTCGACTTCGAATTTTTGGGTGGAATACAATACTTCCCCTACTTACCAGTAGAGAAAGTAAAAATTGAGGATTTAATATACTACACATTGGTGCAATAAATAAGCAAAATATGTTGGTGGGTTAGGTTACCGGCACTCAATGCACGGAAGTAAGTGTTCCATTAAATGGAAGTGGATGGAAAAAAAAAAAAAAAAAAAAAAAAAAAAAAAAAAAAAAAAAAAAAAAATCCGTGAAAAAGTATTTTATAGAATATCTGATAAAGGTTCACAATTTATTTTTTTAAAACAGTTTTAGGTTAACTATTGCATTTTTACTTTCTCTACTACGTATAAGTAGAGAAAATATAATATTCCACCCAAAAATTTGATGTCAACATTTCAGCGGAAATATATGTTCTGAGGCCCTCTGAGTCCAAAAAAGCAAATTTTGAAAAAGGTCCATATGTTTGTGAACAGCATAACTCAAAAATGAACAAGGAGAAGTAAGTCACCCCGTATCTCCTCACGAAGACTGAAATATAGAAACCTAAACAGAAATCCCACATCAGTAGCAATAGTTATTAAAAAAGTAGAGAAAGTCATGTGAGTTTTAGCTTAACTTAATTATTACGTTTATGTTCAAATATAACGATAATTTCCTTATTAACTGAAACTTTGTCGAAGGCTGTTGCGGAGTCTATATGAATATATTTCAGTAATGCGCTGTACCTTGAAGCAGCTCTTAACTGCTGCATCTTCTGTTGTTACTACAAGTTTGCAGTGCATGTATTTCCATATATTTTAAGGGAAGGTAAGTTAGTTACGACGCAGAAATACACTTGAGTTTCTGTGGAGCGGCTCTAAAGGACAGCAGCCGGCAAGGTAAGAGTGCAATCTCGGAGGCTAACGAGACTCTAATCCCTGGGGATTAACTCCCGTTGAGGGTCGCGCCTCTCTGTTCATGACGTTTAGCCACCTCGCTGTGCTAAATCAAGTAATGCTGCGGTATGTACGTATCTGCGAATGTAAACTACACTTCTCCATTATTAATGTGTAATGCTTTCCTCCGACACTGCTGTCTGTGTTAATCGTAAAATATTCGTTCCTGACACATATCAGACTCTGCTGCGACCAGGAGCAGATGCGCATATTCCATTATCTCCGATACTATATTGGAGTAGGTATAGTAAAAGCTACAGTTTGTGTAAAATCCCAGTCTTCGTTCACCCTCCTAATTATTGACTGTGCTAAATTCCACTTGGTGCTGGACAACACAGTATTGGAATATAACGTGCAGGCTAGTATCGATAAATTAGTGAGGCTTAGCTATAGACCGAACAAAGGCAAGTAACAACAGTATAAAAACCCTTTATTGCGACCTGGATCTCAGAATGCCAGTTTCTTATTTGTGGTTTTCGATTTCGGATTCGTAGCTCGCTGAATGAAGTTGACACGGAAAACGTGAATAATAATGCATGCGCGCATACATTTTTTCAAAACAAAATTTAAATATTGTGACGCCGGCCACGGCGTACGAAAAAGAACGTTCGGGTCCAAGCTAGTTCACACCACATACCAGGCCAGCGAGTAAACAAAGGTGTTCAAGGTCAAGCTTTCCCACACCACTCACGTGAGTAAATATGTGACTAACAACAATAAAGTGGCAACACAAAAGGTTTTCAAGTCTTCGAGAATTTTATTGTACGACTGTCGACTTGTTTGTAGAGGTTCCAGAAAAGACCGCATATCATCCCCGATATGTAAGGAGGCGAGGAAACAGCAGAGAGAAGAGTTACAGACATGAGTCGGTCAGTGTGTCAGTGAGTCCGAGACAGCTGTGTGTGTGTGTGTGTGTGTGTGTGTGTGTGTGTGTGTGTGTGTGGTGTTACGCGTGTGTATATGTGCGTGTGTGCGTGTTACTGTGATCGTGATAGGTACGTCGCGTCGAAGTGAAGTTTTAACAGGCGTCGAATTATAGTATCGTTGGAGAGACATAGAAATTGAAGAAAGACAGTGAAAGGACTGAGCCAAGGTTGTGAGAACATAACTTCCATATGTTAACAAATGTTGCTTCTAGCGTAGTTCTCAATTCATATGAGCAACACTTCCATTTACACTTTGAATCTTCCACGGATACCATCAGTTGAAATACCTTCGGGGTTGGACAGATCTGGACGACTTGAAAATATGTTTAATATATGAAATAACCCTTCCTTATTCCTGTGGGAAACATTTTCTGGCATCCGTCAAGTTTATTGCACTAACGACAAGTAGTTTGTTCAACTTTTAGAGGTTTAAAATTTATCAAAGCCTTTATTAAGTAGGCACTCTTTTCTATAGAGTTTAAACATATAGGTATGTAAACAACATGTCTATGAATTTAAACTCTAAATGTTGTATCTCTATTTTAAACTTGTTTGCCTTGTTTGGTTGGTTGGTTGGTTGGTTGTTTTTTTATTTCGATTAATATATAAAGTAATAAGACGTTTAAAAATAAGTTATAACCCTTGCTTCAGAAAGATGTTGCATCGAATTATAGGTATAATCTGGCAAGTCATTGCATAATATAATGAAGTTATAATTAGGAACAAAGATAGGAATATCACTGTGCTTCACTGTTCTCATGTAGTATATGTTCCAGTTTAATTAAAGCGTTATTTATTTAGTATTGAGTGAGTATTTTCAGACAGAAAACTGGTTTCACAATTACATGTAGGTTTGCATCCAGTAAAACTTCGTAGTGTGAAACACGTATATAATATGTAATATCTAATTGAATAATTTTAAAAGAATGGTCCTGTTACATTTGTGAACCTGCCTTCCAGTACAATTGGAAATTATGCCATGAAATGGCAAATTCCATTTCAACCTGATCTTCATAGTTTCTATATAGATTTAATTCTATTTGGTTTAAAATTATGCAAATGAAGGGTATACCACAGCCATTCTTCAGTAAAATTGGAAAATTGCTATATCCTTGTTAAATTTCTGAGTACACTGATTCAGAATTACTCACTATCAGTAAAAGTTATTTCAAAATATTGTTGATATATGAAAACTAATCACAAAGGTTAGCCAAGAAAATTAAACTTATTTCTTTCATACCCCAAATGTTGTAAATTCGGTTTCACATTTGAAGTGAAGTGGGAAACCACCGACATTTTCAAATCTTATAAAGTGTTCATGTTGCAGCTATTAACTTGGAAACAAAATCAAATATTTGAAGTAAATTTATCTTCCCAAAGGAGGTGTGTAATTTAAAAAAAAATAGTTATAGCTACGTGCTTTCATATAAAGGATAATACAATATACAAGTTTGGACTGTAAATTAAAATTATGAAAACTACATTGAAATATGTGATCTTGGTGACTTCCATTGATGACCTTTGTTGTTTATAATCTGCCAAACAAAAGGGAAATACAAATTTAACTTTCATAAAAAGGAGCAGTTTATTGTAAGATATTTTATCTTTAAAATTACGCTCTGCCATATGCAGGTGCTATTGCCGATTACAGGTTTCCATGTGATTGAATACTTTAATAAAACTGGAATCAAGCTTCTTTATTTTAGATAACTGATGCATTACATGCTATCCAGATCAACAAAAGAGAGAGGTCAGCAGCAGAATAAACTGATGAAATTGAGGAAGAACGGAACTTATTGATATTGCATCCGTGAATAAGTCGATTTCGTAATGCCAAAAATGCATCTTTTATGCCACCGGAAAACATTTATACCAATAATTTTGAATTTGACAATGGAGTCATACTTGCAGCATTGGCATTCTTAGCAAACATATTTGATATATATAGCTGTATTTAACTAGTTTTAAAGATGCAAGCATTTTCTTACCTACATGCATTGTAGCCAATGCCAAGTCAAATAAAGTTCTGCACCTTTTTCTAGAGCTTTAATAACTCAAAAGCAGTTTAAATATATTAGATGAAAAATGACGTATCACTAAACTATAAAAACAGTAAACTGCATATAGATATATTTGTGCCCTTACTAAACGAAATATTGTTTTATTAGTTTCCTAAAACATACTCTTCGACAAAGTTCTAGTAAACAGGAAATTTGTTTGTAAACCCCTATTAACATTCTCATAATTTCATTTGTGGTAATGCTAATTAATAATAATAATAGTAATAGTAATAATAATAGTAATAATAATAGTAATAATAATAATAATCATCATCAACATCTCTCCAAATTGGTGAAGGGGTGTTTGTATTGCGTTATAAATTAAACACATGAAAATCGATTACACTTAACAGTGAATATTGAAAAGTAGACTTAAGAATAAATCTCTGATACAACCTTTGGGCATTATTTTTACTTTTGCGTGAGGTGAAACACATTTTTGGTTAAGGTAACTGAAGTTCAACACAGTGATATCCTTTTACCATCTTTTTTGGGAAACAGAGCAAGCCTAAGGAGCAGGAAAAATTTTCTAATGTTAAACTTAATTTTAGTATGCTAAATGAGTGATGTTATAATTTTAATAACCTCTTAGAAGAAAACAAAATGCTTTAATAAACTCAGAAACAATCTTTCCCGCACACGGGGGAGGGGAGTTATAGCTAAAGCAATAACTAGGGAGACTCTTAGGTTTATAATATTTTGTAAAAGTCCAAAAGGAAGTAATTTAAGAGAAACATATGAAATCTACAAGAATCCAAGAATACAAACAAAACTTAGTTCCCTTGTTACAGAAAAGGTTTAGTGATTTTTGTAGTACAAATTTTATTGAATATTTTATGGCCATTTAAACTAGACAAAGATATCAAATACAGTGTTTGATAGCTTAAAAACAGAGAACAATTCCTTTGAATGGTCATAAAAAAGACTAAATTAATGAAATACACGCATTTTACAATCAATGACATGAAACCATCAGTCATTTAACAAGTTGGAAATGTAATAAAAAAGAGAACCTCAAATTATTGCGGCAGCAGCGTGTTAAACACCCCACTGTTTTGGTATTCCTGTACCAGGGAACAAAAAAGAGGGAAAGGAACAAACAAATCACTCACAACGATACATGTTTAAACACGCATATTAACTCCCTGATTGATGTAACCAGTATGTGTTCGGAAATCCGTCAACTCACGAATTTGTTGCTTTTATTTCAGTAGTGCGTATATTACCTACATTCTTCCCCCCCCCCCCTCTCTCTCGCTCTCTCTTTCTCTCCGTGCAACGCATATCTTGTGAGATGTTAGGAAAAATTAAAACAAAAGGAATTGGTTTAACATTACAAAACCTTTGCTGTTTCTAATAGTTACTATTTTGTTTGTAATGTTAATTTTTGGACGTGTTATGATTAACAAATCTTGTCAGAAAAATTGTGGTCGTATTCTGTATTTACAACACTTTTCATAAGACTGTATAAAGAAAATATTACGCTTTTTATTTTTCCCTTTGAGATTGGAAAAGTCAGTGGCAGGAATATCACTGGAGGGGACACGCGTTTTAACCAATACCGTTGTTTTGTTATTCTTTTTGCATAATTTCCTTGAGCTTCTGTTTTATTAGCGCTATTTCATCATAAAGTCCAACACACATTGTGGAGGGAAAATGGAGGAGAGGGGCACCGACTGCCACGAAATGGCATGCTGGCAATGTTAAATAAGTTTGGTAAGGTCAAAAGTATTTCAAAATAACAAGAAATGCATAATGCAAACTTACTAGGGGATGGATGAACGGTTGCGTGAATGAAAGGGTGAATAAGGGCAATAATTGTCTCTTCGATATGACAAGAAATGCTAATACAAGCGTCAAACAGCAAAACAAAGCTATACGAATTAAAGGTATTGTCTTAGGCTCAACAATATCAATTAACACAATGCAAATAATCCCTAGAGTGTCTTCAGTATACAGAGGTTACCCTCATTGCCCGGCCGCTGCGTCCTCCAGCCGCAGCCAAGACCACGGAGGAGTGCAGGTTGTGGTGACGCGGGTCAGGACGCCAACTCCCCCTACCGTAAGGCGACTACTTGACCTTTTAGGGATACTACCTTTCTATCAGGATAGCTACTCAATTGGTCCCTCAGGGATTTAACGAGACTGAGTGCACCCCGTACAGACCTCCGAGTGGGGGATCGAACCCTGGTTCTCCGCTCCAGAAGGAGGTGCGCTACCACTGCGCTACGGTAATATTACTTTAAATAATTACAAAACAACTTGATAACAACACATTTGATGCCGCGTCCACTCTCGATCTCTGATGAATCTGCTGCCAGCGACTCCAGTATGGAACTATGAGAATTTTCTCAGGGTACGCGTGAGTGCGTATAGGATAAACACTATTAATTTGTGTAGCGGTTCTATGTCTCGCCGCTCACTATCTGGTTGCTCGGCCAGCCATCGGGTGCTCATTTTATTCTGGCATATCTCAGGTCGTGTAGGTGCAGAGAATAAATAGACGAATACGTAATTGATATAATATGTTAAATTTTACTAGAAGGATGTTTTTATACAGTTTCTTCGTTGAATAATGACTGGATTTCAAACAATAAAATATCGCGCTCTTAATCACTTTCTTTTATATTTTTGCTAAACAAACAGCTCTAATAATTCAGTGTTAGGATAGTAAAGTTCCATCAGTCCTTTTTAACCCTCGTTCTTCCAATAACTAAAAATTGCGAACGGTTCGTCTACTCAAAAAGGTTCTTTGCTTGTTATTTTTTCCATAACTATTAAAACAATCGAGGATCGGCTTCCCAAGGGCTCTGTATTTTGCGTTTTATTATGAGGGCTTAGAATGGAAACTGCCTCTGTTTGCTGAAAAGTTTAATGGATAATAATAGCAATAATAATATTATTAATTATTATTAGTATTGGATTAATAATAGTAATAATAAGTAATAATAATCATAATAGTAATAATAATCATACAGTAGCCTGGTATGAGGGTGAAATTGATTAGAAAAAAGTTGGAGTAAGCAGTTGGTGAGATGACTGTTGAGGAAAAACCCGGAGAAAACCCACCCAGACGCTGCTTTGTTTATCACAAATCCCACGTGTGGTATCAATCCTGGGCCACCTTTGTAGGAAATACCACTTGACCATGGCACCGCCTAACGGGTGCTCTAAGATATTGTATTTCAAGTAACACTTTCTGCAAGTATTACGGGCTTTCAGCCAACGAGATCTGAGCTAAGGACGTCTAAGACGAGAGTAATAGAGGCTGCCTCGGAAGCCATCTTGCTCGGTAATTGCATACCTTGTAATATACAGAGTGCTTCATTTAACAAACGCTTCATTCCTAAAGACTGATGGGATTCGAACCCATTTTCTAAACGGAGCTTAGCTGACGACACTGCAGGTATTCACGCCCATCTCCTTGTTGATTGTGTAAGAAGTCCTTCACGTGGTCCACGGTTATGTCATGGCTAGTATACGTTTTGATAGGCTTCTTATTTCGCTACGTTTGTGCCAAAATCAGTAAGAGTTTTAGCGCATTCCGTTTAAGCCTGCCACAAAAAGGAACACTAGAGAAGTAAAGGAAACCCTTCTTACAACAAGAAAAGAATGAAAGAAGAGAGGTTAAGGCTATCCTCAGTGTGGCGGCGCTGCTCTTTTGTCTTGTGTGTGAGAAGTGTGTGGCGCACGCGCAATTGGTCGCAGCAGTTGTATAAACTGTAGGTGTTGGAGAGAGGCAACATTCTATTGATTAGAGGCGACCCGTGGCGACTGCGCTGCCTCCTGGCGGCGTTGCTTCTTCATGTAATGATGCTAATTAATTCCGAAACAAGAAAGGTAATCCTCACCGTAATGGGTACAGTGGCCAAGGATTAGGCTTCTTTGCTTAACCGGAAGGAGCAATCTGTATTTGGATTTCTTTTATGAGCTTGTACAGGGTGTTTAACATAGTTGTTTGGCGCTTAACGTGAGGTTCACCAATCACTGGTGAGAATAGCCGCGTGCCAGAGCAGCTTTACTGCTTGCGTACTATGGAAATTAAAGTGGCTTTTATTTCCAAGCTTCCCCAAATTTTCTGTCGTTTTCTATATCCTCTATTCTTGTTCTTACCAATTTACTTACCTCACATAGATTCTTTTCTTCTAGCCTCCATATTCTTCCATTCCTATTTTCTCCATAATTTCTCCTACCGCTGTCCACCAATTATTTGTACACACTAAAATGGTTTTGCTATTTCATAATTGCCTCTTCTTCTTTATCAAGCACCTGCACCAAAATTGTATTATTCTTTCTAATATTATTTTCTTCCTTCTTGTCCTTCCTAATTCTGCCAACGTAACTTCCATTGGGGCCGATCTTTGAAACCCTAGCAACTCTTTACAAAGCATTTTATACATTTTATCGGGGCTCTAATGATCTAGCTATCGACGGGCCCTTAAACCCTACTCACTCACTATACATTTTATCCAGCTGTTTGTTTACCTCTGTGACCCCCCACCCCCAAATCTCTGTTGCATAAACCATTTTTGATTCCACTAATACCTCTTACATTCTTTCCAGTTATTTAGTTGTCATGTTTGCATATAGTAAAGTAAGGCAAGTATTGCATTACACAAAAATTCTATGCCGAGATTTCACCGGAAATACACGTTTTGAGGCCCCTGAATCCAGAAAAAGCATTTTTAGAAAAAGGTCTGTGTGTATGTGTCTGTCATATCTCAAAATCGAAAAATCGGTTAAAAACCAAAGTTGTATTTAAGGTTAATGTATTACAAGGATGAGACACGAAGATTTTGAAGAAAATTGCTCCACCCTAAACTACCCAATACATGGAAAATTTTTCGAAAATTCTAATTTTCTTGAAAATGGCTCTAACAATTTTGATTAAAATGCCATATGTTTGAGATATTTTTATGGCATTTGAAATGTATATTTCAATTTTCTAGCTATAGCCCATGTAGTCTTGTTTACTCTGGATGACTTTTGAATAACTCCTAAACCGTAAGAATAGACGAAATATTACTATACGAAAATGTATATCTCGCTAAAAGACAATTTGTGTCGAAACAATTTTTTTGTTGAGTGAATAATTTCGGAGACATTCCTTGTTATTTGTGTCAGTTTCGGAAAGCAAACTTCAGTCAAATGCAGCATAGCTGTTCATTTTTTATGTTAATCGCGCAAAGAGAACGGAATTTGAAAATTTTAAAAGATTTGACTATCGGTCAAAGCCTACTTTATTCCCCTTGCACCTACAAGAAAATAAGCAATAATATAATTTGTACAAATGCTTATCTCCACTAACACGAAGAAGATATGGCAATAAGAGTTTGTAAGAATATTTGGTATAGGAGTAGAGAAAGTCAGTGAGTGCAACATATCAGATTTTTTACTGTGTGCTTCCCATTTCCTATCACTGTTCAACCTTACCCCAAGTATTCAAATTCTTTAACCATCTCTAATCTTTTGGCATTCAATATCAATTTTTATTCCTTTTTTAACTTTATCCCTTTTCTGGTAAAAGGGGTAAAGTTACCATAACTTTCAATTTATGTATATTCTTATTTCTTTACCTTATATATCACCTTTTGTAACCCTACTATCGTTATACCATTAAATAATTTGCATATAATAGGCCAGGAATTCCTTTATTAGCTATTACTGATAGTGCCCTTTGTTATTTGCTTTTCTGTTTTAAAGCTGCAAACTGCTGAGATATTTAAGTTTTAAGAACCTTAGCTTAGCACTGTGTTTTGGCAGTCTTGAAAATGTTTGTATTTGGACAAGTAGCTAGCTTTCCATTCTGTTTTAGCTAATAGTATATCGATCGGTCCTTCCGGCGGCGTGGAATATGGCTTGAGGAAATTGGTAGGACCTTCCTCAATAAACATTCGATGTCTATAAGTAGGAATATTTATTGTTTCCCTATACCTGAGGACTGTTTTATGGTAGCCGAATGCAGCTCTCTTGAATCTATCTGGAGCTTCTATCCTTGTTGAAAGGGAAAGCACATTTCTAGAATCTTACTTTAGCCATAAACTGCAATTACTGTTGTCACTGTTTTCATAATATAATATTCATTTCTACTTATTTTTTAACGTTCTGTTGTGGTACGCTGGTACATATTTGCTTTCATTAGTGTGTCCAAAGTATGGGCAAGGCCCCAAATATGGACCTATAGTTAGTAACGGAAGTGTTGTGTTCGACTAAATCTGAATTAACAAGTAATAGAACAATATACTTTTCTAAAAACAGAGTTTTGAAAAGCTAGTAGAGAAAGCGATGTGAATGCAGCGCATCAGACATTTTTATCATCCAGTCGCTGATCTGATTCACATTCTCTGTTAGCGCCCAATAAGAAAGGATACACACATCTGGCAACGTGGACGAAACTACTGGGTAAACAAACCCTTGTAGAATTGCCTGCCTTGCTTACAAGCCGTAGGTCTAACTTAATATACTTGGACAGCGGGTTGCTGCTGCTGCGAGAAGAGGTTCCTTGTTTCTGCGAAATTTAACAGGATGGTTAGTCTCACTTAACTTCTTTACTAAGGTAGAAAACAAGTTGGAATCCGCCGCGTTATATTTGTCTACGTAGGTAAGCAGAATCACAGCATTTCATTTCATACGCCTAAATATGTTGTAGTTCTAATATCTCTAAAGCATTTTGTAGTTCTTGTTCCTTATTTAGCATTGAGACTTACGTTGTTTAAGAGGAGCACCTGTTTGTGGTAATATGAACTCTGAAGTGTATATTATTAAGCTCCGGTCCGGGTTGCTAGCTATTCTACTGTGTTCGTTTGCATTTTGTTTGTAGACAATAGAGGAGGTAGAGAAGGGAAAGGTAACACACCGCTGCAGTAACTTGTTCATAAGGCAACGCGACTGTACCGCTCCTACCGAACTTGCTGCCATACAAAACTTCTCTGCAAACATAACTAAAATGCCGACCACATGCAACCGGGACGGAAGCTTACTATTTTTCTATCGCTACAAGTTCCAACTCGGCCTAAGGATTACTGAAGGTATAATCAATATAAACATTTAGTGTCGTAGCGGGATTTGAACACGATCTTCCGCTTTCCGTGCTGAGCTAGCATGGAAACATACCATTAAATTCGAGTCAGCTGGAGAATTTAATGTGCAAAGGTAACTCTGTTGCCCTTGTAGCTCACTCGGTAAAGGTGTTAACTGCAGTGTGAGGGGTCCTGATTCGATTCCCGGCTGGGGTTTGGAAATTTTTCCCTATCTCTCTTAGAATCTGGAAGTGTGATTGCGTGTGAGCCAGTACATGAAACCTACAGAAAACCGCTATCTCCCGCATGCGAGTCACAAGTGTTATGCCTCAGTCGGTTACGAAGTAGCTGAGGGAACAACTATACTCTCTCTTAGGTTGTCTGAACTTCAAACGACATATAAAGTAAATATTGATAAAGTAAATATTGACGTAAATATTGATGTAATGTTCATTACATTGCTCTGAGTTACCAATACAATTATCTGCACTTATATCAGGGTTTACAATTGTGTAGCGATGGCCTTTCGGAATGTGCGCTTCGCAGAATATTTTATTTAAATTTGTATTGAACGTGGCCTGTATCTTTTACTAAACGTGCAATAGATCTTGCTCGTAATTATTCATGTAATTTCCAGTTCAGCATCCAATGTTTTAAGCTAAAAAAATCAACAAAGCCTGCGGACATCCCCCTTTTCCTTCTGGGAGCAGATGCTTTTTCGATAAAGAGCGAAAAACTTACAGCAGCATTCATTTTTGGCTGCTGATTATGTATGCAAGGAATAGATTCGCAGATAGTTCAATGCAAGACAGCATCGGGAATCGGGCAGTTCCCTAGGGCACATGTAAGTCGAGCTGTAAACTTGCAGTTTAATCAACTACTAGCTGAAATACCCGGCGTTGCCCGTGGTTTGGCGATTTTATCCATACAACTTTTAGACTTACGTTCGATACTATAAAGAATACAAAATAAACAAAATAAATAAATAAAAGCTCCCGAAAAACACTATGCAAAAGCAATGTTGAACAAGTGCAAATGCCACAGGAAGAAGAGTGAGTAGAGAAAGCTGTGTGAACGTACGACGTTGCATTTTATATAGAAAATGTTATGAATTGTTTGTAGCAGAGGGACTGGAGGAAGAAATGCCATCGTGTTTCGTAAAAGTTGTGTTGCATTTCAATTTCAAACATATGGAAAAATGTATACGTTGTTTGTAAAAGAGGTAGTAGAGAAACAAGTGTGATTACAAGTAAATAATGAAGCTATTAACAGTGAAGCAACAGAATCTAAAATAAGAACAAATTAGAAAGTAAAAGCTTCACTAGTAATATTGCAAGATGTTTCACAGCTGACATGTTTCAAGTTGACTCCAACTTATTTTCAAAGCTATACAAACTAGTTACCATAGCTAGGTACTAATGCTCATTTTAAAACTCTATCACCAATCTCTGAAAGCAAAAACCTATAAACACAATCTATTGGAGGTATTTCAAAATTCATAGGAGGTTCTTGTTTTTAAAATAAATATCTTTTTCCAAACCATTAAATCTACAGGTTCATTTAATTGTTTTAATAATTTAACCTCTGGATTAATTTCATGATTAAATGACAAAAATTATCTGCCACAGCTCATTTATCAGTTTGTTTATATTTAATATTTCTAAAATGCCCTTTTATTCTGGTTTCTATACGACGTTTAGTTTTACAATTAATATAAATCCTATCACAATCCAAACGGCTAAATTTATTAAGGCCAGATTTTTTTATAAATAGGGATTTTATCCTTTTTAGAAAAAAATAGTAAATTTTGTATATTAAATTTATTTTGGGGGACCAAATTTATTCCATGTTCTTTAAAAAGTTTTTAAATTTTTTATTGACCCACGAATGGTAAGTAAACTTTTTAAAAATACAATTATATTTTATTTTTTGAGGGTAGAAACCTCTTTAACAGCCTTTTGATACTTCAATTTTTCTGTCCTTTTCTGTATAAAATCTGTATTAAAACAGCTAATTACCGCAGTATTAATATGTTTATATTCTGCGTCAAATTCTTCCTTATTAAGGCGTATATTTATTAAACTATAAATTAAACGATTAAAAACAGTAAATTGTGCAAAAGGATTAAAGCTTTATTTTTTATGTAATTATCAGTGTGAGTATATTTTCTATAAATACCAAATTCAATTTATTGTTATGGTTTTTTAATTTTTAAGTCTAGGAACGGAAGGCATCCATTATTTTCTGTTTCCAAAGTGAATTGTATGGATTTATCCTGTGTGATTATGTTACATAAAAGAAAAGTGTGTGGTGAACATCGTGTGAATATAATGCGTTGCATTTCTAATTCAATAATAAATAATTGTATAAATTGAATTTGTTAAATGGGAATATAGAAAGAAATGTGATCGTTTTTCGGAAAATACTGTAATATGTGGCAGTTCTATTTGTCATAGAAAATTGTATGATGTATATGTTGAAGGGCGAGTAGGAAAGGATATGTGAATTTAATACGTAAAAGAAAAGCGAGTAGAAAAAACCACTTGAACGTATGTTGTATACTAAAATGGATGGAAGAGAAACTTTCTCCATAAAAAATACATATAAGTGTATTTCTATTTGTCATAGAAAATTGTATGAATTATATGTTGAAGGGCGAGCAGGGAAGGATATGTGAATTTAATACGTAAAAGAAAAGCGAGTAGAAAAAACCACTTGAACGTATGTTGTATACTAAAATGGATGGAAGAGAAACTTTCTCCATAAAAATACATATAAGTGTCGAATTTCATGGTGATCAGTCAAGCCGTGTATGTGAATATTAAAAACCATGTGAATTTTATGTTGTATAGTAAAATGGACAGCACTCAAACGTGCTCCATGAAAAAGTACATACAGGTGCCGAATTTCACGGTGATCGGTCAAGTGGTTTACGAGTGCATACAGGACAAACATCCGAAGTGACAATTTTCCATACAAAATTACTCGTAATTTCTGATTTTTTCGATTTTTCGGCTGTGCCTTGAGATTTCCTAATGTTCTTTGTTCTAGATCATCCCTGTATTGAGGCGAACGAAAGAAAAAAATGAATTATTCAAATCGGGCTAGTCATTTTCGAGTTTTTGCAAGAAGTGAAGTGAAAGGTATTTTATATCAAGCATTCGTGTACATAGTGTTTGGTTTGGCGGGGTTACGATGGTCCACTAGACCGTATTACAAGAAAGACTCACCCTAGCGTGTGTGTACGCTTAGGCATTCAAGACTAGATTTCCTGACTAACCACAAGTAGATGTGGTCGCTTGACCAATTTCTGACAGCGAATCTCGACGTGAGCACAGGATGACTATTGCTTCTGTTATCTATCCACTATTATAACTGCCTTATTGGATGTAGGTAAATAAATACACATAAGCACAGAAAAGTTTGATTGGTCATTGACTAAAGTAAGCTACTACGTCACTGCCTCCTGCTAAACAGTAAGCAAATACTCTTCATAATATGTTGTAGTATTTATCACCGTTCTGAACTACAAGTGACAGTAAAGCTGAATGACACTGTTGATACACGAAATCAAATAATATATGGGAGGAAAAGTTACAGGCCTAGGTTTAGGGTACCTTCCCGATATTTACCACCAACGAAAACGTGAACAAAAATAATATGCGTTGCACTCACATGACTTTCTCTACTCTTGTACTAACCATTATTACAAACTCTTATTCCTATATATTCTTCCTGTTAGTTGAGATAAACATTTGCAGAAATTATCTTATTATTTTCTTGCAAGAGGAATATGGGCTTTGAGCGATAGTCAAATCTTTTAAAGCCTTGAAATTCCGTTCTCTTTGCACTGTTAACATATAAAAATGAATAACGATGTTCCATTTGACACAAGTATAAGTTATCTAATAACAAGGAATATCTCCGAAATGGTTCACTCTTAAAAAAAAAATTAGGACATAAATTGTGTAGTTTAACAAGATCTACATTTTTTGTAGAGTAGATTTGATTACTGTTTACCAGTTATGCAAAAGTCATCCATAGTAAAAAGGACTTCATTGGCTATAGCCAGAAAATTCAAGATACGCATTTCAACGGTCATAATAGTGTCTCAGTAATATGGAATTTTAATTAAAACCGTTAGAGCCATTTTCAAGAAAATCAAAATGTTCGAAAAAGTTTCCATTCGAAGGGTAGTTCAGGGTGGAGGAAGTTTCTTCAAAATCTGGTGTTGCATCCTTGAAAGACATTAAACTTAAATACCAACTTTTGATTTTAACCGACTTTTCTTTTTGAGTTATGCTGTCCACTGACACGAAGACACACAGATCTTTTTCTAAAAATACTTTTTTATTCAGGGGACCTCAAAACATATTTCCGGTGAAATCTCGACATCGAATTTTTGAGTGGAATATAAAACTTCCTCTACTTTACTATACGTAGTTGAGAGAGTAAAAAAATGAGTTAGAGGGGATGGTTCTGGCGGGATTTGAACCGTATACCTCTGGATGCGAACCTCACACGTTACTGCAGTTATCTACTGTGCTATTCAAATGGGAAGAGTTCTGATCTGCAGCCAATGAGATACGTTTACATGCACAGCGTTGCAAGGTCATTACCCCCCTCTCTTTATATTTCTTGGCGCGCGTCAAGCCCTACTTAAGGGGAAAGCAATATGAGAACACAGCAGGACCCCGATTGGTTACCGTCCTGGAGACGCTCCAGGACAAACTCTTTCGCATTTGAAACGCACAGTACTATTATTCTTGTGTAATTAAAGAGATATTATTAAAAGAAATGGATAAAATAAATATTATTACAGAGTGTACGCATTATTTTGCGCATGTTTACTAAACAATTGACATAGGTATTCGACTTACACTTCACTTGTTTTACTACTTTTAGGCTCCACTTTCGGTACTACAACTAGTACAATAGTAGCCAAGTGCGCAAGTGCAATGAAGGGGTACATAAAGCTTAAGATGTATAAAATTAGTGATATTTATAATTAATTCCTCTTCATGAATCAACCATACAAACTTGCTATTGAAGTCTTTATAGGAAAACGGGTATCTTGTACAGCCAGATTAATCTAATTTAAATTTTACAAAATTAATTTACATGCGTATTTCAATTATTCAAAGTGGCAGTAGCTTTCTATGCAGGAATCAGGCTTATCCATAATTAGTCATTTTTAAAGCTATTTCAATTCTGTTATTCTTATTTTAAATCTTAAGCTTTATTTTAGGGATTTGGCCACAACTATTATTAGGGTCCGAACTTTCACACAGGGAAGTTGCGAGCTTTGGACTATAGGAAGTAGGAGGGGCCAGTCTGTCACATGATTACGACACAGTGGAGTCAAGGTACAGTCGGCATAAGAACGCCGTAGATAATTATTTTGCATAACTTAACATTCAATGTTGTCACAATTTGCAGTAAAACATTCATTCCCAAATTCTTGATTATTTCGATGTTCGTGCTGCAGACATTTTGCTGAGTGGAACTAGTGAACACATTCGAGAGACACCATGTAGTGTAGGCAGTGTGCTTTGTTCTGGCACTGTACTCGCACAATGACGTCACGCTCTGCTCATGTGGAGGTAACTTTCGATCACCTCATTTCACCATAGCAGAACAAAGGTTTGGACCCTAGTTGTTATAAATTCATTTACAAACCAGGAGAGTGTTTAATACTACATTTTTATCAGAAAAAGAAAACATTAAACAGAGCAGCATAGTTTTGGTCATTCCCTATACTATGTATAGGTACAGTATCAAGCACAAAATATGTCATTTAAATCCCTTAAGTAGTTTTTGAATTGTCAAGGCCAAGGTTTAGGAAAATGTACTTGTGGGAAATTAACTTTGAAACTTTGGTGCCCTCTTAACTAAGTACAACTTGGTGCAATATATTGACTTTTAAATCATTACTTGAAACTAACGCAGAATTTAAATAATCATTTATGCAAAATAAACTTAAATGTTTGCTGCATGAACTAAAAATAACATCTATGTTGCGCTACTTTGAGTGCCTTCTTTGCTTTGATCTAGCGTGAGTACATATTCCAAGGTTGGCAACATTATCGCAAGAGTGATTAGGAACATGACTGTTGCTTCAGATATCAGCATTATTTACTGACGTAGTGGCTCGCTGCAGGGACCATGAGCTGGTAAACAAACTGTATGTGTTACAGGTGGTAAACAACGGAGGGGGTCATCTAGCGCACTGCGCACTGAAGACCCATTGTGGGTAACACTGCCGGGAGGAACGGGTTAAAGTGAAGGTACCAAACTCGAAGACGGGTCCAATGCTGGAGCAGCCTAGAGAGGACAAGAACGATTCGCCGACCAAACAGCCCTCTAGTTTCCATGATGAATACGCTTTCCTTTGAGTAAGCATCAGTCCCATCTATCGGGTACCACCATACACCAGGAAACTTAGACGCAAGTTGAGAAATCAGCGAGATGAAAGTCTTCGAGCCGGGAACTAGGGATTTCCATGTGTTTCTGTGCCCCATGTGGTTCGTTCACATCATCCATTTCTTACGAGAGTTGCAGCAGGAATGATCTAAGCGTGCGAGGCGCCACCCCTTCGTTGTGTAATCCTCACCCTAAGTCAAATAACTCTTAGGTGAACTTAACTGAAACACAATATCTGCCTAAAGAGATAGCCAACTAGGTCACCTGGATAAAATAAACATCACACATCGGAAGATCACTAACAATGAGTGTACGCACAAGACTTTCTTGACTCACTCCTGCAGAAACTTTTCTCTAAAACTCTTATTCCTATATCCACTTCCGGATAATCGTTTCTAGAAGTTGTTTTATTAAATATTTCCTTAAAGGTACAATGGGAATAGGAGAATGTAGTCAAATCTTTTAAGAACTGTTCACCATGTGATGATTTGACATACCACTCTCTTTGCATAGCCAGGACATAAAAATGAATAACGACTTTCTATTGGAGAAAACTCTTTTAACATTAAAAACAATAACAGAAAAAGTTATTTGACAAGTTGTGTATTTAACGAGATCTACATTTTTTTGCGTAGCAGGATGTTCTCTGTTTCTTATGGTTTTCCAGTTCTGCAAGTCATCCAGAGCGAGGAGGACTTCAGAGGCTATTTACAGAAAATTTACAGTATACATTTTATTGATCATGAAAGTGGGATTTTAATCAAAATCATTAGTCATTTATGAGAAAAAAATGTTTTCGAAACAAATTCCACATAAAGAGCAGTTTGATGTGGAGAAATTATCTTAAAACTCCTCGTGTCGCATCCTTGAAAGATGCTGAACTTAAATATCAGTTCTTTTTTGTGCTGTACTATTCACATGCATACACACATGGCACTTTTCCTAAAAATACCTTTTTCTTTAATCCGGGGAGTACATATTTCCGGTAAAATTCTGGCATCGAATTTTTGAGTGAAATGCAATACTTTCTCTACCTCTGGTACAGAAACAAAGAAAGTACTCGCTACATATACAAGACAAAGTTATGGCCAGTGCTATCGATATGCGGTAATACTGAAGCTTTCTCCACGACTCCAATTTATCACACTGCCATAATCTGGGACTCCATCTGTCGCAATCCATTACCATGAATGCAACAGTCTCAGATGTATAGGAATGATTCAGAATCTTGTTACGGAGAGGAATATTGAAATATCTTGGAGCTGGCAGCTGTAGCCCTGAAGGAAAGAGCCGTATATGTCAAAAAGACATAGGCAAGTTGTCTGTGACCCCTTTTCCTGTCTTTTGTCAAGAATGAAGAAAGGCAAAAACGACACAAATCCAATGCATCTTGCTCTAAGGTGAAGTAATTCCAGTAATTCCATTGTCGGACCCATCAAGCAGTGTTCATTTTAAGTAACCGTTGATGATTCTTAAAAGGTGTACCCCTTTGTTCTTCTATTTCGTAAAATATTGTGAAACTTTCTCTATAAATTGGCTTATAACATATATTCGTGTTCAACTATTTTCTTTGGGGGGGGGGGGGCGGGGGAGGGCGTTCTTGGCGTTGGGAGATTGTAGAGCACTTGCCCAGATGATGTGTGCAATTGCATTCATAGATGACGCACTAGTGTAGAGTTACATCAATTCTATTTAGAGGTTAGGGGCCAATATTTGAATTTTCCAAAACCTAATGAACTTTTCTGAGTTTTTAAAAATTTTAACACTTCTTATATTCGTATGAGGAAGTGTGATTTCGCAGTTTAGTACATATACTGTGACGTTGTCCAGTTTTAACTTAACTCTACTAAGTTGTCACTGCAGTTTCACTTATATCATGTAAAACTTTCATTGGGAGTTCTCTTAGTTCAAACTGTGACTTTATTAATGTGATCTAGTTCAATTTTTCCAGTGAGTTCACTTAGTTCACACTGCCAGTTCATCAATGTGATCCAGGTGATTTTTACTCTGTCGTCACTTAGTTGGGTATTCCCAATGAAGCCTAGCTTTGTGCTTCAACTTATCTGATTTGAACAATTTAAGATTAAGCAAGGTGTGAGATCTGGAACTTTCACAATCTAAGGTAGAACGTCAAGAGTAGAACTATATTTTTGAAAACTGTTAGAGAATGTTTCTGAAGGAAGTGGTTAATATTTAATGGTAATGTGTGGTCGTTTATTCATTGGAAGCAATGCTCGATATATCTAAATTAAGCCTTAAACACAACGTCAATCATGTATTGCTTGCAAAACACGAAATTACCTGAAACTCTCACTTCAGTTTATTGTAGAAATCACAAGTGATAATCGTGAGTAGATGTGTATTAACTGTTCCTTCAAATATGTGATCTTGGCTTACTGTGCCATTGTTCCAACCAACGGAGCTACCGGGGCAACATACTGGTACGGCATTAAATTCCCCGACACACACTTTTCGCGGTAAACCACAAGATGTCCTCGAATTCATTGAGTTAACATATTCCAATGGTGACTTACAAACTAGGAAGTGGTACAACTCCTGAGCTTAAAATGTTTAAATTATCATTCCACAAAACAGAAATTACAATAAATTTGGTAATCTGCAAGTTTGTAAAGTTAAATAGTATTACATGTTTACAAATTAAAACAAACTTTAGCAAGGTTCAGCAATGGCTGTACACGCCATGGAAGGAGCTAAGTCATTAAGTTAATCAAGACATAACAACGTAAAAATTCTCATGGAACACACATTTCATCGTCAGTGTGTTTCTATGGGGAATTGAAATCGATTTGAGACCATTCCCACTCTCCATACAATCCGTGTTTCTATGTTAAATTCTTTCCGCAATGAGATCGATTTGGATACGCAAGGCCCAATCATTAATGATTCAAGCTTTTATGTTGGCGAACTTGTAAAAACTGTTTTTTTCGTATTTTAAGCAAGTTTCGAAGTTAGCGAATGTTTTTAAAAGAATATATTGCGAGATTATATAAACAACAAAAGTGTTTTTTTTTCCCAAGAAAAACTGACGAGCGTACAGCGTGTTACGAGTACAGTAAAGTCAGCATCTTTGACGGATTCAATTCGATTTGAATCCAGCAGGTGTTTCCCTGCAACAAAATTTCTATCCGATCCCATTTCTAAGATTATCGGATCCAAGATTCAGTTCGATCTGAATACGCATTTCCATACAATATTCAATTCGGAATGAGGACTCAAATCAATTTGAATTACCCATGGAAACTTAGGGATTATTTCATTTAATACTAAACTTACTATTTTATATTCATGTTTGTCAGTTAAATTGGGTGTCAAGCGAAAATTTTGGTTTTCGAAGTTCAAATAGTTAATTTGTTTAATAATTTCTACAACAAGAATTGTTCACTTGTATGTGCGGTGCAACATGGCAGTATACTGCAGTGACGTAATGCGACTGGCCAGAGCAGTGGACAGAACAGAAGTGTAATTAGGATCCTGCATTTTACGTGTATAAACATTTCCATGGAAATACTAATTTATATCACTGCAGCAAATATATCCACAGTAACTCAAGACCCATGCCACATAAGACACACAACATTCTAAGGTGAAAATCAGGACTAAACCGTCCCATTTCTGCGTTAGCTTTCTTTTATCAAGAGAAGAAGATGTGATTTCAAAAGGCCAGCTGTCGGCTTTGTGTAATACGATGGTGTGGTACGATCTTCTAGGGTTTCCTGTTGTGTGGAGCACAGTGCAAAGTGCTGATGACCACTCTCGACGCCGTGCAAATCGAAGGAGAACACGCTCATTTGGTGTGAGTGTGTCGCTTTTGTGAGCTGATGCGATTCTTCAGCGAAGGATGCTCATTCCTTATCTTCTAGTCCTTGGTTCCGAAAGCTTTCTACTAATATTGCTTTATAAGAAAGCACAATACAAGAGAGCCTAATGATATAAACAAACAAAACACAATTTAATTTTGTCCTGTTGCCGGTACAGTTGACCCGGCTTGCAGGGGTAACAATTTCCATATATATATACATTTTTCGTGCTTTTAATATTTATAGTCTTTCTGGGTTTGCCCAAACCCATACGGGAGCGCGCTGTGGGTTCCGGAGAACAGTTTGACGAAAATTAATCTAAACGCGAAAATAAACTTCATCTACGCTGTTCTGCAAAAAGGTCATCAGTTTGTGGTTGTTGTTTTATCGGAATGCAGTTGGAATGCAATTTGGGCTGTGAAATAGCTTTCCTAGCTGCCGGCTGTTCCCACATCTCCTTTTGCTGTCACTTGAGCTTATCTGCAGTCCTGACATCTAGAGTCTTCACCAGGACATAGTATCCAGCGATTTTATTTTTATTCAATTTATTTTCAATTTTATAGATATGAGCACATTTGCAGATCAAATAGCTACTAGATTAGGAAAACAAACAAAACAGACAATTAAATCTAGATAATTATTGTTCATTTACATCAAGCTCTAGTGATCCTTGAAATCAAACTCTAGCCTCACTTCTTCTTGCTGCATCTAATCTTCCT
Source organism: Tenodera sinensis (assembly GCA_030765045.1). NCBI lineage: Eukaryota > Metazoa > Arthropoda > Insecta > Mantodea > Mantidae > Tenodera > Tenodera sinensis. The sequence goes on along the minus strand of CM060967.1, from coordinate 136,246,142 downwards.
ACTGAAGTCCAGTATTCTCTTCTGTTTACTCTAGATGTTCCATCTTCTTCTCGTGGTTCCATTTCTTGACCAACTTCTAGCTATTACACCTCTTGATGTTAACAACTGTCGAATAATGGATGGTTCTATTTGATCTTCGAGGTATCCTTACCTTCCTACCGTGCAGTGCGTTGTAAATCAAGGCCACTATGTCTCTTAGTAAACCACATGTCCAGCAGAAGACTAACTTTAGCGGAAAAAGCCACCATCATTCGACAATTTGAAAAGGATTCGAAGAAAAATCTGAAATTGCGAGAGAATACGGGATACTACCGAACCATTTGTCAACTTATCTGAAGAATAAAAATAAAATTTTAAACTGTGCCTCTAGTGAAAATGGAAAGAGTCGAAAAAGAGTGAGAAAAACGGAAAATCCTGATACATATATGTACTTGTATTGCTAAAATGTAAATTTTAGACGTAACTTTTGTAATTCGAATTTTTGGATATTTCAAATTTTTCTCTTGTCTCTTGAGCTCCGAACTATCCAAGTTCAGCAGTAAATATAATACGTGAATTAATTTTATAGAACGAAATATATTTCATAACTAGATCACCAGCAAACTTCATGCCACATAAAATAATTTGATTGTAAATCTTCATAAGTGATTATCAATTTGACTGACTTCGACATGTTAACTCGTCCTCTCCTTAAGATTGTAAAGAACACTGTAAATCGACACGGAATTGTTTTCACAGTCATTCAAATTTGGTGAATTTACTTTGAGAACTTTGCAGTATTGTAATGCTCAAACTAATTCCTTCGATTACGGTAAAGCATATTTTGCCACATTTTGGTTGGGTTATGTATGAGCCTGGCCTAATTCCTCGAGTCTCGTTAAAACAAAAGTTTTACTCAGTAGATTTACTGGCATATACAATAACCCCTTCGGGACAAAATTCCGGCACACCAGCAACGCTGATATGATCTTGGCATTTGACAGATACTTATATATTTTTACCTGCTTTGTGCGTTGTTTGGTGAGAAATAAAATGACAGACATAATATTTGAAAACTTTGTTTTTAGACATACAGGAAAATTCAAACTAACAACAATAAATATATTCAAAACATAAATCTGCAAAAATAAGATTCAAAGGTTGCATGTTTTAGCAAGTTCTACACGTTTTTGTGTAGTGCATGTTTAACACAAAGTCGAAATAAGAATATAGAGTGCAAACTATTCATGAAATTTAAAATTATACATTTTATTTTTTACATCAGTAGAGGTACAGGTGGAGTATTTACGGAGGAGATTCACAACTGAGCTAACTGTTGAGGCTTTGTGTGTCACACACCGAGAAGAAGGCAGGAAATAACACTGCGCTATGGGCGTTATGAAGCTCGGGCGAATAGCGCTACCCAGGGACACGTGAGGGTTCCTAACGTGTGTTGGGGATTCACCATCTCGACACAGGCATTCGCCAAGCAGCCAGCAGCCGCAAGGGTTTCGACAGCGGTCCAGCCCAGCAGTCAGAAGACCACAACACTCCCATCGGTCGAGAACAGCTGTTGCAGTTCGCAAAATCCGTACACACCAGCGGCAAAATCGCTCATCGCCAACATTTCCGATCCTGAAAGACCGGATAGAAAGGAAGGTGAAAGGAAATGGAGGGATTGGAAATTTGAAGGATATATTTATCCTTTCCGGCATTTACTTGGTGACCCGCAACCCCCGAAAAAAACCCAAGGATCAGGTTAGTCGGCCGCAAAAATCGAACCCACAAGCTCATTACGCAAGCAACTCCAAAGAGGCGAGGCTGGACAACATTGATCTAAAATAAGAAAATATATGTTTTGAAGCCCCCTGAATGTAAAAAAAAAAGCATTTTGAGAATAAGATCTGAGTGTATGGATTTTTTTTCAGTCTGTGGACAGCGTAACTGGAAAACGAAAAGTTGGAATTTAAGGATGCGACACGAAGATTTTGAAGAAAAGTTTTCGTAAATTTTGATTTTCTCGAAAATGGTTCTAACGATTTTGATTGAAATGCTGTATACCTTGGATGACTTTTCGTAACTGGTAAATCGTAAAAGATAGACAAAATCTTACTGGAAAAAGATGTACTTGTGTATCTTCCAAGGCTATGCCCATTGACTATGTCGCCAAGTAGTGATAGACTTGTTAAACGTAATCAGTACCAAAGAACTCCGTAACGAACAGATGTTTATCGCATAAGATGTGAAAGTGCTTTCATAAATTAAACGCAACGTACATGTAACCACCCCACCACTACAACACAATGAAGGGTTGTAGTTTAAAGAGTAGCAAGGTTCGCGTATAGTGGAAGGAGGTAAATCCGAACTCTCTTTCGCAAACGCTGGATATCGCTGTTTCAGGCAATGCCCAAAGTCCGAAACTCATTCCTCGCATCATTAGATACAAATTCAAAGTTTTTAAAGTGAAGCTTAGAACCTCTACGGTTATGGTAATTATGATTTGTTAGGTAATAATCTTATCTAAAGTAAGCCATAATTTTGGCGGTGTCCTAAAAGCTATAAAGCTAGTATCGGATGGTATATTTTTGGTGGGATGGAGATGTCATGAGGTAAAGTGCTAAAGAATCTGTATTAATATCCCTTACCCGTCGAGTTAAGGGCCATAAATAAGCTTCATGTGGTGCGGGCGGGCACCCGCTGACTGGAAATGAGATAATATAGGACGTAAAAGGTCTATTTAACCATCATGCTGAGCCCAAGTTCCACAACTTTATGTGAAACTTCTGTTCAAATTATGCCGCAGTACGAGAGCTGCAACAAACTCTTTGATGGGAAATGTTCAGCAAATTATGTAAAACAGAGTGCAGGGCAAGCTGGGTTCAAATGGGATGTTCGTTATGTTGTTTACGCTGTTTCGAATTTTCATAGATACGGATAAAGAAGCAGTAATCCTAGCACGAACCATCGACCTAATAAAATGAGGTAGTAAGTCAAACTCTTCTACAAAGAGAAATTTGTAGTTTCCAATTTATTTGGTATCGAAGTTACGAAAAACGAAAAATATTATAGCAAAGATGGATAAGTTTGATTAAATTACAGTAGTAATTTAATAAGTTCAATAAAATGACTGGAAGAAGATAATTTTAAAATAACAAAAACATTGTTTAGATTTCTCATGTTAATGAATTTTAAGTTCTAATACTTTCTTTATTTCAACTTAATTTTATGATCTTCAAGAAATAGAAAACTAATATATCGTTTCCTTTTTCCATCGCGAGTAGTATTGGCCACCAAACAACATTAACAATAATACCAGTGATAATGATAATAATAATATAGTAACAATAGCGTGACGCCGGGCGCGGCGCGCAACAAAGCACGGTCGGGGTCAAGCTAGTTCACATCACATACCAGGCCGGCGAGCAAATAAAGGCGCAAGGTCGTTTCCTCGCACCACTCACGCGAGCGAACACGTGACTAATCACAAGATTATTTAATTTTAACAATCGTACTACTTTGGGTTTAGCGTGTTCTTAAACGCGCTGGTAGAATTGCTACTTACCAAGCGGGGGACCAGGGTTCAATTCCCGGTACCGCCGTGGGTATTTTATTTCGCTAGGAGACATGGTCCGGGGTGCACTAAGCCTCGTAAGTTCCATGAGGGCCAATTGAGGAGCTACTTGGTTGAAGAGTAGTGGCCCCTGGTCGAGAACACCGCAGAACCGGCCGAAAGGGCGCTGACCACGTCCAACCTCCCGCTCATGATGCCTGTGATGGGCAGAGGTGGGGAACGCAGTGGTCGGGCGGTCGGATGGGCTGTTATGCCACGGGGTTACATTTTACTACGTTGGGTTAAAATAAAAGTTAAAATTAAACATATTAACAAAAATCCATTCAATCAGTTTTATTTCGTTAATTGTAATGAAGTATATAGATTTTAATTCATTGATAATGAAGGCTATATGCTATGGAACGACTTGGAGACGCGGGAGTGCCAACATATGAAAACTAGTGGAAAAAAATTAAAAATTGTAGCCCTGGAATAAGAATGTTTCTGGCGTTGCGTTGTTTGAAAAGAATTCTGCCCATATAAAGGCCCTCCTTTCTTGCTTTTCTGAGGCTAAATTAGATTTCAGGGTTCCTGACATATCTCTTGGAGGTTTAGTTAACTTTAACTTAGGCAAAACTTCTCCTCGTTTACTACAACTTTACAAAAATCTAAGCTTAGATGCATACATTCAATTCGCTAAATGATATGCTTTAAAGATAAGAAAACTATAAAGGCTACTGACAACTAAAGTGGAAGATTTTTAGTGTTTAATAACACTGTAATTTTATTTATAAACTTTAGTAATGTTAACTTTTTTCCTTAATCATCTATCGAAAGGAAACTATCATTTATTTGCTGCCATTTCGAACTTCCGCACAAGACACGTTGGTGCCTGGATCTGAGAAAATTCCCCAACGTTGTTTCATAAATTTCATTTCCAGCTTCCTCAGGGAGGTTATCTGATTATTGCTGAGTGGTTCAACTAGAGAAGCTGCAGCTGAAACCTAAAAAAAGGCCACTAGAAACAAGATGCGATGGATATAAAAACCCTTGAGCTTAATGACACGTCATTGTTTGTGGATGCATTGTTTGCTAGAAATGCATAGCAAATAAAAACAGGAACATTGGTCAACAAACAAAAATTAAATCAGCACTGTGTATACATTTTTATTGATCTGCTCACGCATCCGTTTTTATGGGTAGAATTAACCCCTTAGTTGAAGTTCTTTTCTAAACTTTGGATTCACGCTAACAAATAAATAGTTTAGCACCAAAATCTTCGTAGATATACTTTGTCGTTATTCATGCGAATCTGTATGATAGATACATACTAGGCGGAAGGGAAGTCATTACATTAATTTAAACCAGTGGCAGATCTCCGTATTTGGAACACATTTTGTACCTTAAGTTTTTGTCTCAGACTATATTTAGAGTTATTTTATTTTTGTCGAAAACAAACTGGCAACACTGCAGATTGGTGTGCGTGTGTCACTTTTCCTAGCTCAGTACATAAACACCGTAACGGTGCGTCTTGAAAACAAACTAACATCCTGCCTTCTCCCTCCGTGTTTACTGTGCGATTGTAGGTCAATCACAAGCGTTACACGAACATTACACGAAAGCGAAAGTGCCCGACCTGTTTACATCCACAGATTAGGTCAATTACCTGACCAACCTCAACGCAATGTTGTCGACTTACTGAACGTCTGAAAGAGTAGCTCGGAGAATTCCTTCGCGTCCTTTAAGTGATTAATTATTTCGAAATCGTGTGTGATGTCTCATAATTACTGCCAAAGCTATGTCAGAAATAAGTTACTATACGCATCTTAAAAGTGACAAACTGTTATGTTCGTAAAGTTTTGTGTAATTACGCATACAATTTGGATAAGAAACTATTTTTTGTTTCAAAATCGGCTGATTAAAGGACAAAATGCCACTCAACCATTTTGTTTGTAGTGCTTCTGTGAAGCACATATTGGAAGGAATGTAATGACTTCCGTTCTACCCTATATAGGTAAGATAGGGTTATATTTTGGACAAGTCCAAAAATAATGAAGTAACCTAGAAGACAGGGTTGAAAAATTTAAGTGTGTCGTGACGTAAAAAATCGTAAAGCAATTTTTTTCTTCGTTGCGAATTCTGAATGTTTTTCTGTATTTAATCATGTCATATTTGCACAATTTCTAACATTTTAGGTGCTCAAAACCTAAGTCAACAAAAAAGAGTCCTGAAATTTTATACGAAAATTACACTACTATATGGGCCAGAAGTAAAGTTGCGCAAAACTAGGATCGGTAGTTTGGTACAATATCTAAATGACGTAGTAAATGGAAGGATTACCGGTAGTATTGATAGGTAAAGAAACATAGCACAAAATGCAACGAATTAGGAAATTTATTGGGAAATGTAAACATGGTTATCACCAAAAATTGTGATCATGAGTTTGATCACTGTGGTCAACATAAAAATGTACATTTCGGATAAAAATAACGCTACTCGTGATCACTGTCTTCGATCTGAACTGTAATATACTTAGAGGAACTTACAAATGGTTTTGAAGACACTAATGTCCCTTAGGTAAAGCGGCGCTTTATATACTCTTTCTCAGTTTTCTAGTTTCTGGAGAAATCTAGAAAAAAGATCAAAAGAAGTAAACAACGTGATCGGTATGAGATAACGCCCGATATGTATGCAACACACCTAACGTACAGGTATTGCGGTTAGGTTCTTAAATAACGAATTCTACTAGGGAAACTACTTATAGCCTATACTTACTTATGGTAGCCTTCGGTGGTTTTAAAATTCTAGCCAGAAGTATGAACAATGACAGCGCAGTAGAAATGGAGAATACAATATGCATAGAAAGAAAGGTAAATCATAAGAAGGATAAAGAAATTAGAATTGAAATAAACACACATAAGCACTATGGGTGAAGCTATAGACATAATGGATGTACTATGTATTAAGAATGACTCCAACATTCTCCAAGAGAATGTTCTATTAAACCATATTTTAAAATGTTAATTTATATATAGGTCAAGAGGTCTAGTCCATACATATAAGACGAATATGACGAACGTTTAAGTGCTCAAAAATTAGTACAGTAGAGGAACTTCTAGTTTGACTGAACAGGTCACAAGTTTCCCATTTTTTCACAACCTGAAATTCATATCTTCTAAAATAATTATGGGAATAATTATTAAGACCGCTTTAGATATGCTGTGTTTATACAAATAACATTTTCGTCAGACTTCTAATCTGGTGCGTTATTTCATAAATGTAAATTTGTGCATAAACATTTAAATAGCACACAGTTGAGTAAAATAAAACAATTATACATTAATCAATTATTCTTATAAATAACCTATTTAGATATACTGTAAAGCTAGGAAGCATTTCACGAAAAATCTGATATGTTGCAGTCACATACTTTGTCTACTCTAACCATTCTTACAAACTCTTATTCCTATATCTTCTTCCTGTTAGTTGAGATAAAGATTTGTACAAATTAGCGCTTATTTCCTTGTAGGTAGAAGAGGAATATGAGAATACAGTAGGCTCTAAGCGATAGTGAAATCTTTTAAAGCTCTAAAATTTGTTCTCTTTGCACGGCTAAGATATAAAAATGAATAACGATCTTCCATTTGAGGAAAGTGTAAAAATAACAAACGCACCGAAATGGTTCGTTCTACCAACAAAAAGAATATTTGGATTTAAATTGTGTGTTTCAGCAAGAGCTACATTTTTGGTACAGTAACATTTGAACTATCTCTTACGGTTTTCCAGTTATGAGTCATCCAGAGTAAATAGGACTGCCAGAGAAATAGCCAGTGAATTCAAAATATACATTTCGTTTGTCATAGTAATATCCTAAACATATGGGATTTTGATCAAAATAGTTAGCCATTTCCGAAAAAATTTCGATGTAAAGGGTAGTCTAGGGTGGAGGAATTTTCTTCAAAATCTTCGTGTCGCATCCTTAAAGTATATTAGACTTAAATACCAACTTTGACTTTTAAGCGACATTTCGTTTTTGAGTTATGTTGTACACGTATAGACACACACACACACACACACACACACACACACACACACACACACACACACACACACACACACACTACACAGCCACATATACACAACGTTTACTAAAAATGCCTATTTTGCATTCAGGGACCTGAAAACGTATTTTCTGTGAAATCTCGATATCGAATTTTAGGGTGGAATACAATACTATATGTAGTAGAGAAAGTAAAAATAAAATATCTGTTGTAGAAAAGCATGCCAATGGTATGACACGGGATGCTATTGTTTTTTTTTATTACACTTGAAAATGTGTTTTGCTATATTTTGGAACATACATCTTTTATTCCATGAAATGTGAAAATAGTAATTTGTCAGACCAATTAATGTAAATAAAACTTAGGCAAAGAGAAGAAAATAAGTTTATAATATTTAGATATTTTCTTGGGCTTGATCGCATACCGATGCTCTTAACTACAGATATACTTTCTCTGTGGATGCTTTATAACTATATATGTTCAGTTTGTTAGTTAAACTTAGAAAATAATACTAAGCATCTCAAATGCATTTTGGTCAGTTTATCCTGTGGGTGCAGATATAATTTAAAAGCAAAATATTTGTAATAGAACATTTTACATTGCAAATTGTACGTTCGGTTATTCGTATACTCAGCATTATGCATAGGATAAATGACAAAGCAAGCACCGTATTGCAGATATACACACGGGCGGCGTGGAATCGAAAGGGATTGATGGTGTAATTATTACGGTTTGCGCTGCCCACATACGCAAAGCATGTGTAATGGGCTGCTAAGTAATGAACAGAGGCCTCAAACAATCAATTTGAAGCAATTTCTCCAAATTACAGAACTACTCTATTGCTGACTCAAGTGGAAAGGAAAGACCACCCAGGCGTGCAATAAACTTTATGAGCAACATAAAATCCGATTCCGATGGTACCTTCATCTATCATTAGTGGCTATACTTTCCTGCACTGTAAACAACGCCACTTCAGAGCGATAGACATTTCTGTTGGATTTGTTACTTCTACGGGGTGATAGGATACAAGCTTAAGAGGATGTAAACCGTAACCCAAGTTACATCCACTGCAGCCATTTTATTGTGCAGGAAACCAATTATTTTCTTCCGCACAGGGAGAGGGTAGTGTGAACATCATATGGACATGCAGGTAACCCAAAAAATGTAGTTCTCTTTGGCTGTAATTTAGAGAACAATGTAAACAAATCTGATATGTTGCACTTACATAACCTTCTCTGCTCTTGGACTAACCATTCTTACAAACCCTTATTCGTGATAGTTGAGATAAATGTGCAGAAATGATCTTTTCTTGTAGGTAAGCTTTGAGCGATAGTCAAATCTTTTAAAGCTTTGAGATTCCGTTCTCTTTGCACGTTAAACATAAAATGAATAACGATGTTATGTTTGACAGAAGTGTTAGTTTTCCAAAACATACAAATAACAAGGCATATCTCCGAAATGGTTCACTCTACAAAAAAATTATTTGGACATAAATTGTGTTTTAACAAGATCTACATTTCTTGTATGGTAAGGTTTGGTCTATCTCTTACGGTTTACCAGTTATGCAAAAGTCCATGGGCTGTAGCCAGAAACTTTAAGATATACATTTCATTTGTCATAAAATATCTCAAACATGTGGAATTTTAATCAAAATCGTTAGCTATTTTCAAGAAAATCAACATTTTCGAAAAATTTACCAGGTAAAGGGAAATTTAGGGCGGGGCTATTTTTTTTTTCAAAATATTCTTGTCGCATGCTTCAAGGACATTAAACTTAGATAGCAACTTTGGTTGACTTTTTCGTTTTTGAGCTATGCTGTCCATAGACTGGCAGACAGACACACACTCGGACCTTTTCCAAAAATGCGTTTTTTTGATTCAGGGCCCTCACAAAATATATTTCCGGTGAAACCTCGACATCAATTTTTGGGTGGAATACAATATTTCCTCCACTTTACTATACGTATCAGAGAAAGTAAAAATACTGTATAATCTGTATTTATATATGCATGCATATCCTTAAAATAAATAACTGTGTAGTTTGTCTGAACAAATTTAACTTCGAAAAACTTTTCCTGAATAAATGGGAAACTGTTTTGTTGTTAGGTTCCCTTTTCTCAGAAACCAGTAGCAGCAGAGAACTGAAATTTTTACTACATAACTTTCACCTCGTACCACTGAACTAAAGGAATTAAGCTGCCAATAATATTTCTGGTTCTATTTTTTGTTTCTAAAGAAGACGAAACAAAATTTATGTAAAGTATTTTTGAAGCAATATCCTCAATATTTTAAAATGTAGTACATTTAATATATTATCTCGCACATGTTTTGCAAAATTTGAATATTGTGAATTTTATAGTTTTTGAAAAAAAAAAAAGAGTATGTTTACAAAAATGCAGTTTTAAGACAATATCATTGAAAATTAACTTCAAAGGTATGCCTGACATTAGTGCATTCCAAACAGTAGTTATCATTAGCTGTATCCTCATTTATAGTTCTGCATCTTTTGACCTGGGACTGCTTAAATGAAGCTAGATAATGATCTTAGCGGATCATTATCTTAAAAATACTCGATATATTAAAAGTTTAAGGAGATGCACAATCAGTTTAAGTATTTTGTAAAAGGTTAAGTGTTTTAAATGACCAATAAACCGTTTATATTATGGACAAGAAACCAATAGAGAATTTTTTCCATTAAAAGTAGAAAACGCCAATCTTTATCATTTTACACTATCCTTTCCCCTTAAGAGGATATAGTTAACCGTAATCCAAGTTGTGCAAGAAACCAATTATTTTCTTCTGCATCGTTTCGAATTAGGCCATTTGATACGAAGCACTGTACTTCCTCTATCCATCTTCAGTTTCATTTCTTCGACTATCCAAGGAAGTGTATATTCGTAGATCACTAGAACTGTAATGTCAAAAATTGGTTTCTGAAGTCATTGATTCGCTTAGTGATATCAGTGTAACTTCGTTGGTTGCAGAAAACTTAAAAACAAAGACGCCATTCCATCATTCATACCCTGTCAGCAGAAATGAAAAACCAGTTTTGTGAAGCCGGAGTTCGAAGTCGACCGGTGCCAGTTTGTGGTTCTAGTGTGCAGTTGTCGCACGTAATTTGTGAAATAAATTATTTCTAGCCATAAACTTCAATATATTTACAAATCGCTAGATACAAATTCATTGACATATTTTTCTCCAAAGGTAAGTAATAACGGAAGGGTGGAAAATGCCTACAATGGCTGCCCTGCTTTAGAACAGCATTTTTAGATATTTGTCTTGCTTCAAAATGGCGCTGTTTGCGGGAGCATCGAGGTTAGTGTTCACTGTTTTGTAAACACACACTTAAATAGTTTGCCAGTTGTAAAGTAAGTTTCAAATGCCATTGTATCAGAGAAACATCAAATTTATGCGTAGATGAATAATGTTAGTACATAGTAAACATACAACTTTCATTGGCATTTTAGAATAACAGCATTTTTGTGTAACATTAGTTTTATATACTACTATAATAATCAGTGATGCTTTAATTTGTAGTTGCTAGGCAACAAAAGTTATTCTTTATACTCCAAGAAAACACAAAACACGCTATCAAAACATAAAATACAGGTTCAACAAAACCTAAAATGCACTTATTATTTTTTTTTTTAGAATAGCATGGATTAAAACAAAAACTTTCTTCCCTAATTAATAGTTACTGTCGTATTACAATTAAAATTTGTAGTACTTACGGAGGCACATTTTCTTTATTATCAGAAGTATTGTTTCTCACAACCAACCTTGTAATTGAACTATATAAATAAACTTACCTTGCCTTTTCTATAAGTATATTAATAGTTAAATATTGGTCTGCTTTTGAAATGTTTCCTAATGAATCATGAAAATGACTATCTTCACTAATTTACTTTAAATTCACATATGAAACTAGTATCCAAAGTTACAGAATATAAGAACAATATTTGTTAATGTGTTATGGCTTTCGTTTTCCAAAGCCCAAATTACTCCTTTAAAAATATATTTTACGTAATAAATAAATTTCATTAAATATACTAAATATGAAGCATATACTAACATGCTCTTGACGCAAATAAAATATTGCAGAAAATATGTTACAAAATTAGGATTAATAACTTGGAAGAGTTCCTTCTGCAGTGTTCTAACTCGACCCTCTCGTTACTTAACCTTTACTTTTATAACTGATACTCCAAATATATAACATGATTAGCGACACAAAGTGATAGCTATTGATCAGGTAATTATTGTGGACATTAAAACTAACTGTTGATGAATATTTTCAGAAAATATTACTTCTTACATCTGATAAATACCAATACGGCGAGTTAGATGTTACTTACGAACACAGCTGCTCTGTTTAGCCAATGAAAATGGTCATTAGTGAATTATTTTTATCTCCACTCGGAGTGAAATACCATAAAACCAATTCGACAAGCGCAGGCGACTCATAATACTTCCTTTCATTTGTAATTCTTGTATTTATAGGCTAAAGTATACAACGATCCATACAAATGACACAATAATGAAGACAGGGGAATTGGTATACTGAAATCAGCACGGAAAACAATTATTATGGCATTCTAGTTTGGGTATTCTTACAACTGATTTTGCAGCGTACCTTTCTGGGAGAAACAAGGCTGACATAGGTGAGCATAGGCTCAGATGGTAGAGCTTTAGGGTGCCGGGGTTGAGGTTGCCATTGGGATAAGGATGCTAAGGCCAATAACTAATCTCTAGATTCTATCCTAACTACGACAATGAGGCTATTATTACTTGGCTAATATATGGGGGCCATGCCCCAGGTGCGAGAGCTTCGTATAGCCACTTTCTCACTAACCTGTGTTAACTCCAGTCTACGAGTATCTTGCTGTACTCGTTAAAATGATACTTAAATAATGACCAAAGTTGACCGCGTCTAGCATGGTGCTTCGCAGGAGGTCAAAGACCAGACATCGTGACCTAGAAATGTGGCGAGTAAATACTGTGACAAAATGAAAAATCGACGAGTCCCACTCCCTGACACCAGTGTGACAAAGTGACAAAATCAGTCCGGTTATTTTCTATCAGTTTATTGTGTTCTAAAATTGTATCATAAATCCTTCTTGTTAACACCGTCTAGAGTTTTTCATGCTATTCCCACTCATAGCTTCTTCTTGCAACCTTGCTCAACCCTTTTAGTATCTTTCTTCACTTTCTCTATCTCTCCTACACTCACTACGACGATGAAATCATGTGTTCATCATGACACACATTTTGTGGAATAATCAGGAACACACATGTATATTATAGCATTGAAGTGTTGCAGAAATGTCCGAACAATGCCTCAACACACAGGATTTTCAAAAGTAGAAGTGTCTGGGAGAATGCATTGTGACGCCGACCGCACTTCAAAGAGAGGTGAAGTTGAGTACCTCACACCATTGTGCGGCAAGTAAACAATATAATAATGGAGCGGGCCGGAACAAAGATAGATTTTTCTTGATTCAAGAAGCTTTCGGCTGCCACCTTTAAGTTTCTTGGCAAAAGCTGTATTTTCCAGAGAAGTAGCCACTAATTCGCCTGGGCTATATAAACGAGTCGGGACGGTGAGAGCAGTCAATTGTTTATAGTTATAGTTGTGTACAGTTAATGTTGAGAGAGTTTCAGTCGTCAGATACTGTTTTAGACGTTTAATCGTCGGGGTTGAAGTGCTTTCTTGTGTAAAGCAGTTGTTTGTAAGACAGAGAGAGAGAGAGAGAGAGACAGACAGAGAGAGAGACAGAGAGAGAGACAGAGACAGAGAGAGAGAGGCAGAGAGAGAATATTAGTGAAGTGTGTGTCAAGGTTACTATCCTACAGAATAGCTGTGAGTTGCAAGGTCAAGACGAATGGTATGTCTATTGTGTTAACGATAATAAGAGCACTTGTTTTTGTGGTTCTATTTTAGAAGAGAAATAAGAGACAGTAAAAATAACTAGACTTGTACATTTGTCACACTGGTTTCACTTGTGGGATCTCTCACGTGATTTTTCACAGTATGTTCTGCAAAGATGTCGAGTTAATTAGTGAATGAAACAAACATAAAAGAAGAAAGCAAAGTTTGCAGTATGGAGGAAAATAAATATAAATATCCTTATAGCGAAAGCAATTGGGTATAAAAATGAACTGGGTTTAAACATAAAATCAAGCTAGTAGGCAGTAGAGCGTCAGATATCTCTATGAACCTTCTAATTTAGCTTTTTATTTTAAAATAATTTGATATGTGTACCGATAGGAACTGAAATGCATGGAAATGTCATCCATTCGCTTTTGTTTGCAAATGATCAAGTAATTAAATCCCAAGGTCGAGAGGACATAAATGAACATTTTTCAAGAGAAAACCATATCCAGCAACTCATACATGGTTTGGACATTGTGGGATGTCTACGATTCATCGGAATGCTCCTTGATGTGGGGCCACTACAGGTTTGTTGGGTACTGTGGCTGCAACATGACCAAATTTAAGCACATTTTGATGCAAATGTGCGGCACCACCTGAGTGCCAAATACCCCAATTGATGGATTGGTAGAGAGGGATCTGTGCCATGACCGCCACGGTCATTGATCTCACATCTCTTGTTTTTTGTTTGTTTGTTTGTTGTTGTTTTTTTTTTTTAATTTTTCTGTGGGGTACCATGAAGGTTGTGGTGTGTGTTAGCCGAATTTTCGGTGCCACTGAAATACTGAGCAACCTGCGTGTCTCTCTGCACCACCTAAGTACGCTCTGCATTCAAGTTTAATCCCTTTTATGATTTACTGCACGGTGTGATGTTATTGTTGGGTTTCTTAACGAAATCTAGAACCCATAACTCGTATATCTGAACCGTCCACAAACTTAGACGCTCCACAGCTCCCAAACCATGAATTACCCAAAATTTATTGCAACAAAAAGGCAACAAATTGTGGGTTCTTTTAAATGTAATTTACACAAAAACCGTTGAATCTATTAAAATACGCCAAAGGAAAAAGTTGTCGTTTATTCAAATTTCTATGAATATAGCCATAAATCAAGAACCTTCAACCAATAATAATTCAGCCAGGTGATACATTTTTTTGATAAAAATATTTTTTCTATAAAGCTATAAACTTTTCAACATTTTTGTATTAGATAAGTATTATAAGAAACCATATCAAACGTCAATATATACCAGTCACGTAGCACAAACGCCACAAAAGCATAATATATTGAGTACACAAACTTGTACAAACTATCCACGTGGTATACATCAACAATTTGTGTCTACGTGTGTGTATATATGTGAAAATAAAGAAAAACAGACAAATGAACCGGGGAAACAAGGTAAAATAAACCCGGTCATTGTATCCGAGTTCTACCACTCCTCGAAAGACGTCTGATCGAAGGCGCAGCCCTGGGGATCCTAAAGCCTCCATACGAGGAGAGTGCAAAGAGAAAGAAGAAGATTAATTCTTCTGTGCATAATTCAGAAAATACTTATCATTACGCTATGTTCAGGGTTTAAATGAATGCACCACTACAATTTGGTGGAACTCTTGGAAAAATGTATATTAATTTGTATTGCTATTACAAAAAGATTCGACAATAATTTCAAAATCCATTTTCACTTTTGATATTGCTGATGCCTTGCCTTGTTATAATAATTTGGAACCTTTTCAGAAATGTTGCTTATTCAAAACATTCGACACGATAGGATTTTAATACGAAACCTCTTAGAGTCAAATAAACTATTAAACTGCACAATATTTCTGTGTGGCGAATTGGTCCGTCTAATTGTTGTATATCTAATTGTTGCACTTCTAACAACATGATTCCAATATACTAAATATACACCTAAACAACTCGAGTTTATTTCATAGAATATTACTGTTTACTTATCCATAAATAGGAGTAACTTAAGCTTAATACTGTGACATGGCTTCTCCATGTCATTAAGACTCTTTGATTTTCAAGGAGGTTGCCATAGAGACAGTTTGAGTTGTTGAAGGTTAAGAGACAGAAACTAGTATGGTGTTAGAGTTTGGAAAGATTAAGAGACAGAAACTAGTAGTGTGGCTGTACTTGAAGCTTGAGAAAATAAAAGAGATTTGGTAAATTTGTTACATTTGGTGTCAGGAAGTGGGATTCGTCGAGTTGCTTCTAGTTTCATTACATCGTCGTTAGAAGTTGCAACGTTAGAACCAAGATGGAGGGAGATTCGGAAACCAGGATGATGGCAATGATGAAAGAATTATTTGCCAAAATGGAAACGAGAAACGACAACCTCGCTGCCGAGCTGAAAGAGATGAAGACGGAGCTATCGGCGAAAATTGACGGGCAACTGGCTGGCGTGACGGAAGGCGTGGAAGAACTCGGCGAAAAGGTGGAAGACCTCTGCCAGCACGTGGACGTCGTGGAGGACGACGGGGAACGTCTTGGCGCCCTGGTAGTAAGAGTTGACGAGAGCGTCAAAGTACTGGATGCCAGGGGCAGACGGAATAGCGCGGAGCCGGGGAGGGAGCACCTAGTGGCCGAGGCGACCGTTGCGCCCGTTTCGGATGATATGAGGGAAAACGTGGAACAACTCGGCGAACGGATTGGCGTGACGGAAGACGTAGAACAACTCGGCGAACGGATTGGCGTGACGGAAGACGTGGAACAACTCGGCGAAAAGGTGGAAGACCTCTGCCAGCACGTGGACGTCGTGGAGGACGACGGGGAACGTCTTGGCGCCCTGGTAGTAAGAATTGACGAGAGCGTCAAGGTACTGGATGCCAGGGGCAGACGGAATAGCGCGGAGCCGGGGAGGGAGCACCTAGTGGCCGAGGCGACAGTTGCGCCCGTTTCGGACGATCAGCAGGGAAGCGCACAAGCAAACGAGCAACACGCGAGAACCGACTTGGCGTGTGACATGGGGGGACCGTCGGGGCCATCCAATCACCTGACGCATAGTGCCGTGAACGGAAGAATGGTGGACATCATCGTGGACGGCAGGATACAGGAGAGGCCGTGCCGAGCACGAGTGAACACGAGTGCAGCGGTGGACGCGACTCGCGCGGATGTGGTGGGGTTTGTTGCCGGACCCATCGGAAGCAAGGTGGCTGCGAAGGTGCGCCAGAGAGGTCGGCGGACATGGTACCCAGTGAGCCGTTTCAAAGTGCGCAGGTTGGCCCGTCAACACACCAGGAAGAAGGGCAACTGGACGAGGGACCGTCAAGACCGGCGGTACTGTTGCAGAATTTCGAAGCAGGATGGCATACATCGTCCTACCTGGACCAAGGGACACTATCCAACAGCGATACCTAGGATCGTGCCCCCTGGAGAGCGAGGTCCTACTGGCCCTCAAGGTTTACAAGGATTCCCTGGCCCTCAGGGTCTGGTAGGCTTGCCTGGAATGAAGGGTGAACGTGGATTCCCAGGAATGAAGGGTGAACAGGGCAATCCAGGACCTCCAGGACAAGCTGGTGCACCAGGACCTGAAGGACCTAAGGGTGACTCAGGCTCTCAAGGACAACATGGAGCTCCAGGACAACCTGGTCCACAGGGCCCTCCAGGAGACAGAGGACTTCCAGGATTACCCGGCCCAACAGGACCTGCTGGCCTCAGAGGTCAGAGAGGTGCACAAGGTGAGACAGGTCCACCAGGGAAGCCAGGCAGTGAAGGACCTCCAGGACCATAAGGTATTGCAGGACCTCTAGGACCACCGGGACCAATTGGAGAACAGGGACCAGAGGGAGCACCAGGTAAAGCAGGAACACCTGGTATTGCAGGAAGACCGGGAGATAAGGGACCTGTAGGACCTTCAGGACCTCCGGGAACTCCAGGGGCACCAGGTCTTCCAGGGCCACCTGGTCCAAATGGACCTCCAGGACCAGCAGGAGAACGGGGTCTTCGAGGAGAAACTGGACCACAGGGTGTAGAAGGGCCACAGGGAGCTAGAGGAAAGCCAGGACCTCCAGGGCCAGAGGGAGGTAAGGGTGATAGAGGAGAAGAAGGTCCAAAGGGTGCAAAAGGACACCGTGGTCTCATTGGTCTACAAGGGTTACCTGGACCTCAGGGACCTCCAGGAGACAGAGGCATGACTGGACCTCCAGGATTGTCGGGAAAAGATGGTGAACCTGGAACTAAAGGTATGCCTGGAAGAGATGGAAACCCAGGACCTCAAGGTATACCAGGACCACCAGGCCCTCGTGGACCACCAGGAGAAGAGGTTCGATGGGTTAATCCACCGGGGCGCAAGGGAGATGCCGCAGTGATAGTGCTGGTCGGGACGACCAGCTCTGAGGAGGGAGCAGTGTGACATGGCTTCTCCATGTCATTAAGACTCTTTGATTTTCAAGGAGGTTGCCATAGAGACAGTTTGAGTTGTTGAAGGTTAAGAGACAGAAACTAGTATGGTGTTAGAGTTTGGAAAGATTAAGAGACAGAAACTAGTAGTGTGGCTGTACTTGAAGCTTGAGAAAATAAAAGAGATTTGGTAAATTTGTTACAATACATTGTTTTCACCATATATATTGCATACGGTAATAGGAAATATGTAAACATAGGCAGTATATGTTCCACAGTCGTTAGCATTGTCATGCTGTAGTTTATTCACCCGACTGTGTGCTTGTAGTGGTCACTTGATCGCGCCCACTTCCATCTCTGTGACTCACAGCCACGACTGTTTACATTTTGTGCGACGGATCTAATGCGTTGTGTAACCTGAAGCAAACTGCTTGCAAAGTCCGCAGCCTGAACAAATTATACACGTGTTACAACGTTTTATGCAAGTCTAGCAATAAAATAAGCAAAAGTAGCTAATAAATTTGCAAAATTATAGTTACAATGTATCAGAGATCAGAGATGTATGACGTAGTAATATGGTTGCTTTAGCAGATGTTTCACTGTTTCAACACTTAAGAGGAAAATGGAAGGTTATGATAAAACAATAGAAAATATGGATTGTATTCCGTTTGACATTTTGAACGAAGCCAAAAGAGCTGAGAGTTTATTAATTCCGGAAAACCCAAAATATGCCCAAGGAAAATAATATGAAAAGTTCTATAGATGGAGAAACAAAAAAATGCGTTAGTTTGCGAGAGTGACGATTTCAAGTTTTCTTGCAGACACATTGGAGAAAATTGTGTAGTGGCCATTCTGGTACCAGAAAGAGGATAATTTCGCACGATTTATGTCGTCATAATAACCCGTTTTAATTCTGGCTTGAATAAAGAATGGTTTATTCAATAGCTTAAAGTAATTTCGATAACAGTGATTCATGAAAGAAGATTGCAAATAACGTATTAAATATCCTAATAATTACCAAATGGATAATGGAAGGTTTTTTAACAAATGCCAAGTTAAAATCAAATATAAAAAAGTCACTTATGTGTAATGTCCAAGTGCTTAATATGGAAACAATTTAACTTTTAACAGATTTCAAACAAAGTTTCAATCCATAAACAAATGTTTTCCAAATTCTCATACGTATATGATTTTTGAAACTAGGGTTTATGGTTAACGTAGAAGCTGAACTTTAAAGGAGACTTCCCATCTGAACCTACCTCAATTCTGTACCAATTTAGACCATATAAAATCCCATCTCTCTACCTGCAGGGTTGTGCGAGCTTTTCAAGTAGGTTTCTAGATGTACAGTTGAGGGGAAAAGACGGACAAAACAGCAGTTACTGCTCTGCAGTTGCAAAAGTGCCCAAGATGAGTGTTCACTTCAGAAAGCACTCCCTAACTGCAAAATACAGTGGCTGTGAATGAATGCCCAACCTGATAATTGGAGCTCTCAAGGGAAGCAACTCCCAATTTCATTTCAGCATTGCCAGCATAATCATCATCAGCACCGTTTATGTGCTTATTTATAATTTCTAGGAATGCACAATATAAATATGTTACCCGACATACTTCTACATTATACTGATGTGTCAAAGATAATAATTTTGAATGTAAAATGACAAAGTTAAACTCTAGTGAATTAATTTGTTTTAGAACGTGTTTATATCTCTTCAATAAACAATAGTTTCTTCACAGTTTAATGAAAAATATTGACGCAATTTCGGTTAACACATTTCTGTGTGCCCTTACATTGGGAAATGTATAAATTAGTCATATTATTAAACGCCTCTTGTATTGTTTCTACAGCTTACCTAAACCAGATGAGATATACAGAGTGTCTCAAAATTAGACCGATAAACTTTGGGAGTTGATAGATAATGTTATTTTAAAAATTTTTTGTTAAGGAATGTTTTTTGCTGCGGTGCTTCGTTTAAGCGCTAAACGAGTTATGGTCATAGATTACTCCCCCACCTAGTATAAGTATTTACGCCAAAGTCTACAATGCAAATTAGTATTGCATTTATCTTAGTAAGGCACACAATCTTAATCTAAGAAACAAATACAGAACACACAAACAAAACACAAACATCTCATTGTTTACAGTTAATCACAGCTTTAAATAGTAAAGTAAATGTTGGAACGCACGCCCATTGCGATTATCACAAAGAGTGCATCGGTGTGCCCTAATCTGCCGTACTCTCGCAGACACCAGCTATTTCTCTGGTTTAAAAGTTTGTCGGTCTAATTTTGAATAGTAACGCTGAGATGTAGAATGTTTGAGAGGTAGAACTGGAGCTTAAGAATTCAATGCCACAGCTGGTATTTGAACCACAGACAAATTATTATTATTATTATTATTATTATTATATTATTATTATATTATTATTATTATATTATTATTATTATATTATTATTATATTATTATTATATTATTATATTATTATATTATTATATTATTATTTTATTATTATTATTTTATTATTATTATTATTATTTTATTATTATTATTATTTTATTATTATTATTTTATTATTATTTTATTATTATTATTTTATTATTATTATTATTATTATTATTATTATTATTATTATTATTATTATTGTTATTATTGTTATTATTGTTATTATTGTTATTATTGTTATTATTGTTATTATTGTTATTATTGTTATTGTTATTGTTATTGTTATTGTTATTATTATTGTTATTATTATTGTTATTATTGTTATTATTGTTATTATTATTATTATTATTGTTATTATTATTGTTATTATTATTATTATTATTATTATTATTATTATTATTATTATTATTATTATTATTATTATTATTATTATTATTATTATTATTATTATTATTATTATTATTATTATTATTATTATTATTATTATTATTATTATTATTATTATTATTATTATTATTACAGTCTGAAAAAATGAATGACAGCCGAGAGTAGAACCAGAGTTCTTCTGTTGGTCCTAACCAACTGAGCTACACTGGAAACATACCGGCACGACATTAAATCCCCTAACTGACCTGGTGGTTCATAACTCTGGATTCAATTTTTCGATCTGATTATACATTTCCACCCTTTTCTACAGATGGTTTGCTTGAGTGAAAAAGCAATACCAGTGAAATGTTTTTCTTTCTATACTATATATAAGAAATGTCCATAATGTCTCATGTTAAAGCATGTATTGCTTGATGTTTGTTTCAGGTATGTTAAGCCTACAGAACAATGAGCCTTTTTGTGATTAGGAATCGCATGGTGTGAAATGGTATGTAACATGTTGGATTTCTTTATTTCTGATTTTAAATTCACAAGGCCTTTAATGGTGTGAGTTGTTTTTTTATAATTTTTAAAATAGTTGGAATAGCATTTTTGACTTTGTTGGAGCGAAAAGTTTTAGGTTATGGTAAATGGTTACATTAGTTCATTTGGTTAAGATACACTTTGTTTGGTTTTTTAACATTTGAAGTTAGTTGTCAATTACTGTCGAAGGTTTACCTCAAAGCATTATCCAGAACCCCCTGAGTGTTGGCATGAAGAGTGGTCAGTCTCCGCGGTAATAAGCTTAGAGAAGTGAAAGAACTTCCGGTAAACTGGGTAACCTTCTCTCGCGTATCTCGTCGCCAGGAGGATAACTTGGCTCCGTTATGCATTGGCCCCTGCAATTTTACGCATGTTAACTTTTTAAATAGAACTCTGCTCCTCTTTGTGCACTTTGCGACAATATTTCCTTAGTCCACCACGTCCTGCTAGTGTTTGCCTAGCGCACCTTCGAAGTTCTCTGCAACTGCCGGTCAGATTTGCAGAGGTGCTGGCGGACGATAAACAAGCGGTCGAAAAATGTTTGAAGTTTTTAGCAAAGACGGATCTCAAGATTTAAAACTTAATATATCAGAATTTTATATTTTTTCGACCTTTTTATAACTTTGTATTAGTTCTGGCTTCTGCCTCTTTGTTTGGTATATTCTTGCATATTTGTTTTCCTTTTTACCATTACTTTTATTTTGTATTGAACTTTATCTCTGGCTTTTGCCATGATCTCGTTTTCAAGAGCACTAATGACCAACCAAAACGCCTCTGAGCCGTCTCCGCTGGGCGTGTGGAAGCATAACACACTGCTACTGTAAACAAGGTCACGCTTCTGAGGAAGTTTTGCTCTGTATGCAGTATTGAGTTGACGGTGATGTGCTGTGGTTCAGTTATTACGAGAAAATGTATGATTTCATCCGCGATATTCTATGATGACAGCAACGAGCGCCTAGGACGTGGACAGGCAAAACACCGCGCAGCCGGTTCTTAGGTTTTTTGCTCTCTCTATTGAGCGACCGTAAACCTACCTCTACTGCTCTCCCTTCCCCTTCCTGCTGTCCTTCTTGTTTCTGCTGAAATTACAGATATGAAGATATTACTCTTCTTCATAACATTCCTTGCTTTCTTTCTTGATTTGTTAAAGGACTTTAATAATATCAAAACAAAGAAGATATCACGTCAGAGACTAGCTGAACGTTTTGTAGCAATACAAAGACTTTTTAGTAACTTAAGGAATAAGGCTGCTTAATTCTAGACACCATTAATGTTCAGCAGTGTCTGGGTTGATAGCTTTGTTGACATCACCTCTAGTGGGAAAGTGTTCAAATCACTTTTAACATCGGATCTACAGATGTATTGAATGAAATGGTGAAATCTTGTAGTAGTAAGCTCAGATAAGGGCGGTTTTATTTCTTCTTTTTCACAAGGCATAAGTACAACAACCTGTTCCATCCTTAATTAAACATATCAATACTAATAAGACCGGTTTATTTGAGGAAAATCAATACAATTAGTAATGTGCCCTGCCCGCGTTACAAGCGCTGTGTAGGGTTAGTTTTGTGGTGTATCTTCTACCTTTAAGCAAATTTGTGGTAGAATATTTAGACATTACTTATATTATGATAGCAGTGAAGCAATACATGTACTATAAATTATAACAAATGTCTTAGAAACTCTAAGTTTTACTTATCTTAGTATTTGCTGAAAGTTCTTGAAATTAAAAGCAGACTACGCAGTTTCACAGCATACTTACTGTACATCACTGTGCCACTTTTATTTATAGTGGTGACCGTCGTAACAAACGCTACATCGTTTAACATTTCTATGTACTACCAACCAATGGAAAAAAAAAAAAAAAAAAAACAAAAAAAAACTTATTAACAGGATCAGTCGGTGGTATTTAAAAATTTATTACGAAATCCTTATTTTTCAAAATGAATATCTTTTCTCGGACCATTAAATCTATTGGTCCAATTAATTGTTCTAATAATTTAACCTGTGGATTTGCTTCCTGATTAAATGGCCAAAAATGATCGGTCACAGCTGATTTATTAATCTGTTCATACTTGATATTTCTAAAATGTTCCTTTATTCCGGTTTCCAAGTGACGTTTATTTGTACCACTATAAACTCTGTCAAAACCCAAAATGTTAAATTGATAAGCCAGATTTTTTTTTTTTTTTTTGTAATTTGAAATTATATCGTTTTTAGAAAAAGTCAATGCATTTTTTATATTATATTTATTTTGAGGAACCGAAGTTATACCATATTCTTTAACATTTTTTGTAAATCTTTTAATAGCCCAAAGATAGTAAATAAACTTTTTAAAATTACAGACATATTTTATTTTTTTGAGTGATGAAGCTTCTTTACAATTTTTTGGTATTTTCCAGGTCATCTTTTGTCATTTTTTTATAATTTATAGAAGTTTTTTCGAGTGGGGGAAATACATTTATGGACTCCCACTGTGTTGGAGGGCACAGTAGGGAGTGTCGACTTCACCACTATGGCACTACTCGACTAGAAAAACCTTCAGCATGTTTCTTGGTTGAGAACTATTGACTTCATTCGCTGTTTAATGATTCCGATTTTGCACTTCACCAAGTGCTGGTACCACATGGCTATCAAAGTTGTTAACACTCATTAAATATTTAACTTAGAAATGCCATACAGATTTGTTTTGAAATGTATACCACATTCTCTCTAAGCATCCCATATTTTATTACACATACTTCCACAAAATGTCCTCTTTCTATTTACATGTTCTCCTGAAACATTTTTGACACATGTGTGATGATTGCAATGTGTTCCTAAATTCAGTGGTATTAACTATTTTAAGCAATTAGAAAAATATTAATTGAAATGCTATACCAAGTGGCAGCAACAAGGTGTGTTTAAGGATAAGGAAAGAGGTTTCATGACTCTAACTCACCTCTCTTACGTACGTACATACTTCTGACTCGGAGCACTTCTTTTAATGATCATCCCTGAGATTCCAGTATTGATTTTTTGTTAATGGCTTCAAGCTTTATTCATCCTAAAGCACAGATACCTGTAACAGCTAAACTTATGCAATGATTTTTATCTCCCTAGAACCAGGTTTCTAGATATAGCGAATAGGCAAAACCTCAAATATCCTTTACAGTTTTTGTATTTCTGTGATTTGTGCAGGAAAAATAATTTGTTGTTATCTGAACTAGTTTTATTGAATATTATTTCAAAAAGTTGATGTAACTATTACTCTTGTAACTATTCTTACAAACTCTTATTCCTCTATCTTCATGTTAGTTAAGATAAACATTTGCAGAAATTACGTTAATGCGTATTTCCTAGTAGATGCAAGAGGAATATGGGAATACAGTAGACTTGACTCTAAAGCTGGTCCTGTATGAAGGCTTTAAATTCCGTTCTCTTTGCACGGCTTAGATATAAAAAAGTGAATAACGATCTTCAATTTGAGAAAAGTATAATATTGCAAAAGTCATACAAATAACAAGGAATATCTCTGAAATGGTTGACTCTACAAAAAAAAAAAAAAAAAAAAAAAAAAAAAAAATTCATTTGGACATAAATTATGCTTTTAACGAGATCTACATTATTTACAGCAAGATCTAGTTTATCATTTACGGTTTACAGTTATGCAAAAGTCATTAAGACTAAAGAGGACCACATGGGCTATAGCCTGAAAATTCAAAATATGCATTTCATTTGGCATACAAATATATTACACATGACATTTTAATCAAAATTGTTAGCCATTTTCGAGAAAATTAAACATTTCGAAAACCTTTTCATGTAAAGGGTAGTTCAGAATGGAGAAATTTTCTTCAAAGTCATCGTGTCACATCTTTGAAAGACATTAAACTTAAATACAAACTTTGGTTTTAACCAGATTTTCGTTTTTGAGTTATGCTGTTCACAGACAGAGGGACACACACACACACACACACACACACACACACACACACACACATGCACGCACGTACACACGCTAACACGCATTCACATAGCCACACACACAGCTTTTTTTTTTAATTAAGGGGCCTCAAAACATATTGTAACTTTATTAATTTCTCAAATCAATAGAATTACACTTAACTCTTTTTTTCTACATAGACTTTACACTTTCTAAAATTAGTCGCATCTATGGCAACGTCACCTCATGCCAAGGACCATTAACTATGGATACTTTCGACAGAAGTCTGAAACAACGTTACCGAGCATCGCCACCGGCGTCTCTTTCGAGGCAGCCTCTGGATGCGTAGACCGGTTCGCTGATCCGTTCACCCTCCTAGTGCGGGGTTCCTGTGCCCACGGGTTTCCACGACCACTGATCTCACCTAGTGCGCCTTCGCGAACACCTTGGTCCTGGTGGGCGCTATAGTAATCTCCTCCAGGGTTACCCTGCAGACCTCTACACATTTCTGTCCGACTAGCAGCACCATCCTGCGGACGTCGGTCGCCGCCTCGTGGCTCCTAAGGGCACCCTACCTAGGACCACCTCTTTAGTCACCCTCGCGAAGTACACCCACAGACTTGTAGCGCTCTGCTCCATGATCAACTCCAGCTAGGACTTCTCCACAGGTGAGGTGTCGCCCAATGCCAGCGCCCTTGTAAGGCCGATCTGGTTTCCTCGATGTTGCGCCCTCCTCCACGTCAGATCACAGCACAGTCCCGTTTGCACCCGTGTCCCGTCTTCCGCGATTATGTCGTCCACTATGCTGCACAAAGTGCACATTATCACTTAAGGGGTCGGCGATGACAGCTCCGGCGTGCCCTTTTTCACGCCGGTACTTATTCGTTTACAGTTATCTCAACACCAAATTTATATAAAGCAAATGTAAATTTAAGCGTGTGTTAGAGAAGTTTTTTTACACGGCCACTGAAGCTTTCAAACCCCCTCCTTCGAACCGTGCGCCATGTGCATATCGGGTTGCCTTTCCTGACCTCACCTTTCGTACAATCGCGATGATCATTTTGCCGACTCTTGAAGTAATGTGCTCAATTATCTTCTTTACCTTTCACAATAGTTGAATTTGTTAACAGACTTTGTTATTCGTCATATTTGAGTCTAACGTCACATGAAATCTGTGCACTCACACCTCTTTATTTCAACGGCGTAATTTGAAGTAAAACATGTGCTAACTTAAATAACACGCGTTTTCTTGAATTTAAAATTATTACAACAGTATGTACACAAAGTATAATAAAATGTAACAATTTGTTCTCTGTACTACATTCCTGACCACCTCCGCAGCGCAGTGGTAGCGCGTCTGCCTCAGTCACGGAGGACCCGGGTTCGATCCCTGCTACCGGCATGGAAATCCCCCCCCCCCCGCTGGGAGGTCTGGCACGGGGTACACTCAGCCACGTTATGTCCCGGAGGGTCCAATTGAGGAGGTACTTGATGAAGTATCCATCCCAGGTCAGGAAGGTTGCATAACTGGTCAGAAGGGCTTGGTGCGTTCGCCACGTCCCAACCTCCAGTACTGCACCCACTCACGACGCCTGTAGTGGGCGGAGGTGGGGTGTAGCGGCCGGGCGGCAAGCTTTGGCCCTTTTTTATTACATTCCTAAATGTTTATTCTTTCTGCAAAGCATATCATAGATCTTGATCTTGGCTCGCGCTCGCCTACCACCAAGGCGGCCCGGGTTCGATCCCAGGGACCAGCTAGTGGTATTCGTGGTGGACGAAGCGGCGTCAGGGCGGGTTTTCTCCGGGTTCTCCGGTTTCCCCCGCCATCTCATTCCACCGGTGCTCCAACTTCATTCCATGTATCATCAGTGTCACCGCCTGCGGTGCCGTAGTAGTAAAAGCGGGCGTTAAACACTACAACAACAACAGATCTTGATCTTGAGCAAACTTCTTCATCGTGTTCTTTTTACTCCTAATTTCGTCTGTTGGATAGTCTTATAGAAATTTAATCGTTTTGGTAGTTTCTTACTGATTGTGCTCATTAAGAAAATCACATTTCTCAATTAATCTTTTGGTAAAGTCTTTATGATCTACTTTATTTCTTGCAGTATTCAACACGAAGAAAATCATAAGGATGTCAAGGACATATTTTTCTCGCAATTGAGTACAGTGAACGAATTTGATCTTCAGCATCACTTGAGGCACATTCAAATAAGCTTTCGCCTTTCTCCAACTCCTCATTATAAACGCTTACTGTAAGAGTTCTTATATCCTCCTACCGAGCTTCAAAGGATGTAATTTTGTAAATAAAATATTAGTAACATTAAAACATCAGTGAGATACCACTGAGAATAGAGGTACGTTATTGTCGCTGATGATAGCTTAGTTTAACTAATAATCGCGTTACCTGGCAGCTAAATCATTCTTAAGAGAGTAGTTCTCAAGTCGATTAATTTCTGACAGGTGTTCTACTATAACAACGTGTGGTCGGGAGTAATATATTTCGCATTGGTAATTCAAGGCTGGAAGGTTTCAGATTAAGCATTTCTTAAATCAGGGTTTAATGTAACATTTTGATACATTATATTTTCCAACTTGTTATGTAAGAAACAAACATTTACAATTCTGTCCTACATATGGCTATTGTGTGAAACAACATAAATTACATTGGTTGACCGTGTAACTGGTTAAACTAGAAGCTCGGAACAATATTGTGATTCGCCATTTAGGTACGTTGTATCATATAAATTGAAATCTCCTTGCGTGGTTTACCGGAAAAATGCGAATGAGTTGGATAATTTAATGCCAGTCCATCGACAACAATCATAACAATGGAAGCAGCCCCCACTTTAGCCCAGGCCATGCAGCAGTCGAACCAACAGAGACTGGAACAACCAAAAACGCCCACACATGCTGAGCGTATAAAACCTGTGAGACCAAACGGCTTCGTATCAGTCGTCACCGAGACCAGCAGAGTACTACGGTCACACCAGCTGCATCACGCAGCTTCGAGCGATGCCTCTGTGAGGAGGATTTCCAGGTCCAGAAGCCCGGATAATTATTTTCTATTTGATGGTACCGCCCGTGGAAGCTTACGCAATTTGATCATATGAGGTTTAGTAATTACAAAAAATATAGGTTCAAAATAACCAGCCTAATGGCACAATGGATACTAGCCAACATTACATTGAGTATGGGATAATTTGTTCTGTGATGCTGCTTCAGCCTAAAGGCATACATAACTGAGCAGAATATTTCCTTCTGTACCCTAGTTTCTACAAGAAACACAGGTGGGCTCATAAAGACATAAATACTGCGATTATGTATACAAATGGAGTGGTGATTCAGCCTATTTGTGTGCCCGACAGACGATAACACGTGGAACAAGACTGTAAATAAACTCAGCTTCATTTTGGAAATATGGCGGAAATATACACGGAAATATGTAATCAAACCATTTCTATAAATGACTATCTCAATTAGCATGTACAGGTAGAAAAAAAGTTTTTTAAGAACAGTTTGTTGAGGAATAGTAGATGTGACGGTAACAGATCTAGTTTTTTAATTTACATATTGAGGTGTGATATTTTGGACGCTGTAGCGCATTGAAGTGTGAGACGGGTGTACGTTTACATTTCGTCAATAAACCTAACATCGAGCTGTCTAAATTAAAAACGGTCTTCGATCTGTGCACCTCCTAGATCTTTACAGAGCGGTGATGAACCTCATTCGCATGACCCAATACGTCAGATTGTCTTTGAAGATTTTCAATCGCTCCATGGACTCGAGTCATAAGGTCCTCTGCTGGCGTTACAGGAATGGCATGCACCATACTCTTCATACAACTCCATCAAAAATAGTTGAGAGGTGTAGATCCGGCGACCATGCTGGCCACGGAATTGGTATACCTCTATCAATCCATCGATTTATATATGCGACGTTGAGGTGATTTCGCACATGTGTGCTGGATCTCAAGTCGGCCGTTTCAGCAACTGTACGTGTCGTATTGCTGTTAAAAACGTTATTGTACTGGAAACTACATAAGTAACGCAGTGGGATGCGCACCAAGGACCATATGCAGGAAACCCCAGGTCCTTCATCCCATTACACAGATAGCTGAAGGTGGCATACCTTCCGTATTAAGGTACCACATGTTTGTTCTCAAACTTCGACGATCTCTAGCATCCAAACCGTACACTTCCAGACAGGGTTTTCTATTGGAAAACCGATTAGTTTACCATCCCACCCAACAGCGTTGTGCGTGTTTTTTTGGGACACCCAGTACGCACACACAAACACATGCACACACAATTTTGTTTCTACAGTATCTGAAGAAGAAATGCTACAACTACGCAGTGGCTATGGCATGAGCAGCTAATGACACACAAACGCAGAGAATGCTTGAGTTTCGGGTAACATAAAGCTACTCTTAATTCCCTGCACGTTCTTCTGGCTTAACACACCTGAGCGGTCACCCGTGGGAAACGTAAATATGCTGTGTACTGAAAGAAATCAGCTGAATTAGCGAAACGGCAGGGAAATTTTAAACTACATATAGAGCAGTCCTCATAACATCCTAATTGCTATGTTGTTTGTGGAAAAAGAGGATTATTATCTGGGCTAATGGTGCATATTTTGAGTATATCATGTGATTCTAGCAGCAAACTTAAGTAGCATGCGTTTAATATCTCGTGCATATAGCAATATGGATTGAAAATATATGTTCACACCTCTGTATGGTGTATTTGACCATGTTTAGAAGTACGCAGTCATATTGCGAGGAATCTGTTAGGAGATATCGTAGATCGGTGTGTGGCAAACAGTTAGCCTTCAGGTCTCATACCTACCTATCTATACCATCCTGCTTCGTCATGAGCCTACTCTGTATTCACTCTAAGGTTGATCCGCGCGAAACTGAACCCAGGTGGCCAGTGCAGTTATAATGTATCCTTCCGCCATTCGCGCCAGAAATACTGTCACAGCACAGCACATGTGGTGAGTGCATGCCGTACGTAATAGGAAGGACCAATCCCTTATTCCGTCAATTTAAAGATTGAATAACATATAACTAGAGGTTAAAGGTGATAAGATTGATAGTGACAACAAAATAAACTTGTTGTAGCACTTTGTCAATTGTTGGCGGTTCATTTTTAAACAAGAAATTGTGCACTGTTACACGAATTGCCGTTTTAACAAAATCGTCACATTCTTGCATGGCGTATTTCACACGCTTTCTTTTTTCCGGGTGTAACCATTTTTCCCGTTTCAGCTTTTTCTTTACCATCATGTTTATACTGGTATTCGAAACACCGGTGAACTCAGTTTATTTCACTACTTCTTTGAAGGGAACAGTTGGATATTTCTCACATAACTTAATATGCGTTCAACACTATTGTTTTTTCACCACTATCAATGTTTTGCCCACCTTATGCTTTACATATTAAGTCGGCGAAGACGCAAGAACAAATACACCGCCACCGTCCGCCATGATCCTAAATAGAAACTGCTGGCTGTAAACAATACTCCGTAAATATTTGAATGTCAGGTAACCTACACGCGTTGCATGTTGGGACTTGTAGCTCTGTATATCAGTTTACATCAGCGTTAATTAACCTCTTAAGTATTTGTATAGAATATTATATCATTTAAGGATGAATTCATTCTAAGATTCAGATTACTAATATGGGACTACTTCTCTGCACGCATTGCTACCGTGTTGTACCACGGTACAGTCGTCACATGGCTTTGTTTTGACGCGGACAAATCTTATATATCGCCTTTACAAACCTAAGAGTGAATTGAGTATTTACCTTGACGAATGAGGGAAACCATAACAAATTTGAACCATTCGAACCCGAGACTTCCTGAGAAGACGAACTTAAAGCTCCATGGACCTCGGGCTCATTTGAGCAGCACTTCACCAGTTTCATTTATTCACCGTGCGATATGGCATTACGTTGGAGGACGTTAATTAAAAACAAAATCTCTGGTACCATCAACTCAAGACGTTGTAATGTGCATTTTCTTTAATTTGATGTGCACAACTCTGAGGCAGACTGCTTGGCTGGGTTACATGGAATCTTAGAATTCTAAGGAACCCGCTAACATGAGAACTAGCTGTTCAGTTCCTTGAGGCCTTTGTATTTCTGTTTTGGAGCTTGCTGCGAGAGGAGTGTAGGTTACAACCGTGTTCGGGCCATTTAACTTCATAAAACTTGGAGCTCGTAGCACCAAGTTGTGGGAAGGAACGTCCTACGCTAGTTGGTCTTTATATGCTTCATTGAATATATGATCGTGTATCTGCATTATAATGAAGGAAATCACACTATTATAATTGCAGTTGCTTCAGACGGTAATTTAGACCCACGATGGCTTCAGATATACTTAAGACTATCTCCAACACAGGTTTCAAGAAGACCTGTTTTACTAAATTTAAATTTTCCATTTTTACTTTCTCTGCTACGAGTAGTAAGTAGAGGAAGTATTGTATTACATCCAAAAATTTTATGTGGAGATTTCATCGGAAATATATGTTTTGAGGCCCCCTCAATTAAGGAAAAAAAAAAAAAGAAATTTTAGAAAAAGGTCCGCGCGTGTGTTTTGTGTGTGTGTGTGTGTGTGTGTGTGTGTGTGTGTGTGTGTGTGTGTGTGTGTGTGTGTGTGTGTGTGTGTGTGTGTGTGTGTTTGTGTGCGGGCAGCAAAACTCAAAAATGGAAAGTCGTTTAAAAACCGAAGTTGGTATTTAAGTTTAATATCTTTTAAGGATGCGACACAAAGATTTTGAAGAAAATTCGTCCACCTTAAACTATCATTTACAGGGAAAAGTTTTACAAAATTTTAATGTTCTCCAAAATGACGAGTTTAAAATTGTTTTTTTTTTAAATGACAGTATGTTTTAGATATTGTTATGAGTAACAAACGAAATGTATATTTTGTATTTTCTGGCTTTAGCCCATGTAGTCCTATTTACTCTTGATGAATTTTGCATAACTAGTAAGCCGTAAGAGATGGACCAAATCTTACTGTACAAAAACTGTAGATGTTGCCAAGATACACAATTTATGTCTGAATAAATTTTCTTGTAGGGCGAACCATTTCGGAGCTATTCCTTGTTATGTGTGTTAGTTTCGGAAAATTTAAAACTTTCATGAAATGGATCATCGTTGTTCATTTTTTTATATGTTAAGTGAGCAAAGAGAACAGAATCTCGAAGCTTCAAAAGATTTGACTATCGCTCCCAACCTACTAATAATTCTAATATTCCCCTTGCATCTACAAGGAAATAAGCAATAATATATTTTGTATAAATGTTTATCTTAACTAACACGAAGATACAGGAATAAGAGTTTGTAAGAATGGTTAGAGAAGAGTAGAGAAAGTCATGTGAGTGCAAAACATCAGATCAGAAATAAAATACCTACTGGTACCATGTGCTACTTGTGCACAAAATAACAATTTGTTTATCGATACACCTGTTGATTTTTGACATTCATAAACCAGTGCTCTACTGGTTAGTAGGCTAAAGAATAGCTATTTATGGAGTAACCCCATAAGGAAAGTAATTAATACGCGAGCGACGAGTAACTTTCTACACGAGCAAAAGAGCGTTGAAAACTTCATGAGCGTCTTAATAACCCATGTATGAGAATTGCATACAGTAGTTTTTCTACGATATTTAGATGTACAATATATATATAATCATAGATGCATACGACACTGATGGTACAAGGAATGAAGATGGAGCACCGGTGGAATGAGATGGTGGGAGAAACCCAGAGCCTGGAGGAAACCCACATGAAGTCACCTGGGTTCGAAACCGGGCAACTTTGGTGGGAGGCGAATGGTCTAACCACTCGGCCACGACCATGTACTCTGAGCTGAACGGCGCGCAAGAGCGGAAATCTGTATGGAAATGAAAATCTGTTGGAAATGGACTTGTGCTTCTGTGACTACTGTTATCCAAAACTACATAAGACTATTATATTATTTGTACACGATTCCCGGTGTATTTCCCAACAAGTCATTAGGTGTTATACAAACCGGTGCGTCGTACATAAATGCAGTATGCAGATATATTTATTAAAGTTTATAAGTATTTATTTGTAATAATATTGATTATTACTGTTTAGTTCCAGCTTATCAGTTTAAATTGTAGGTCACGTATTCTGAAACAGTCTATCAGGGGTGGATAATCTATTTTTAGCTTGGGCCCGTAAATTTTTGGAATTTTTATAAAGGGCATGTAACTAAGTTATACTAATAACTAATTAAATTGTAAATAAACATTATAAAATACTGTTTTAAAAGCCATTCATTATTCTTATTACTCATTGTTTTAAGACAATATCGTATTATTTAAATTGTTTTTTAGAAGTTCACAAAACAAGTATAACAGGAATATTGAATAGGAACATTCAAATGAATGTTGAATACCTTTTGAAATTACTTATTATTTATCAATTTCTCAATAATAGATGTACTACTTATGTGCACAGAACACGTATATTATAAGGGTGCGCAAGTGTACTGTTTAAACGTAGTTTTCATGACAGAAAAACTTCGTTTACAAATGTATCTGGAACCTAATTTGCACACGAGCCTTAGACCAAGATCATGACGTTTATTTATTTGTCGTCACTTTAACTAGGTCATATCGCAACGTCTTGGATCATGACGCTTAGGAAACTGATCTGAAAGGATATATTTCCAAACTTCAGTTAAATTGGGAGATGTGGGTAATCCATAATGTAGTTCAAATTTAGTAAAGAGTTCTGAGTAGTTTTTGGTTTCTATTATTTTCATTTCCAAGAATGTAAGTATTTATGCATCTGAGACTCTGAAATTCCAAATTGATTAAGAAAAAAATTTAAATTACTCATTTCATATTCAAAAGAGGAAGATTTTATAGTGATACACAGTTTATATAAGATCTTTAACTAGCATTGGGTTGTTCAAAATGTCTTAACGGGCCATTACTTGGCCTGCAGACCTACGATTGTTCGCTCTTGGCTTAGGTCTTCTGAAAATACATCTACCTACGACTACTAATTAGCCATTTTGTTTATTGGAGGTGTTTAATGACCCGTAAAGATTAGAAAATATTATCAATAACGTTATACAGATGCACATGTCTTACAAAACTGTGATATCAGTTTAAGAGGCGGAATTAGGACTGGAAAAATGCAATGCCTTAGCCGGGAGTTGAACCGCGGATCTTCCGCTTATCGAGAAGCTGCTTTAACCACTAAGCTACCATGGGCAACTAAATTTCCTAGCCGATTCGCATTGCCCACACACGCCTTGTTGTGCGTTTAAAAACACCAGCAGTACGTTTGTTGGCATAAACAAATAATAAATGTGATATCAGTGTTTACATACTCCAAAATACTTTCAACATTCCCAATTCTAATTCTAGAGATACACTGTTAATGTACTAAAATAATAAAATAAAGCAATTATAATTAATCTTAACAGTATTTTCCAGAATAAAACAAACATAATTAATTATAACCATATTTCCCGAAGTGTAGTGGCTACAGGAAGTCTACATCTATTCCATCTGGTTGCCAGCTAGAAATTTATACAATTTATTTCTCCCTCTTATAGCTGCCTATGTCTGTTAGTTCTCTTTATATTTAACATTTAGTTTTATGTATAATGGTGAATTTATTATATCCATTATTTACTTTTGTACCTCATTACCCTTCTCTATTTTCTCTATTTCTTCATTCTTTTTCTATCCATGTTCATTCTTATCTTTCCTAAATCTTTTCCCGCTTTCTCCATATATTCATCTGATCTTCAGTTAACATTTTTTCTAACTTTTAACTCTAATCAAAAGTATTTCCATTTCTTGGGTATTACATTATCTTTCCTTTTTTCGGTACCGTATTTCGTACATCGCTCTCCCTTTTCATCCCTGCCATGTCACATAGGTGTACGTATCAGTAACTCATTCAGTGCTCTGTGATACACTTCCTAATAAATGAGCAACACTGTTTTGGTATCATGTTAACTTTTACGGGACATTCATCTTTTGTGTCAGAGGACAATATATTTAAGCGATTTATTATTTTTTGGTTCCTGGTTTTGGTTCCTAGCTTTCCTTTTTTACTTTCTCTACTACATATAGTAAATTAGAGGAAATATTGTTTTCCGCCAAAAAATTCGATGTCGATATTTCACCGGAATATATGTTTTGAGGCCCCCTGAACAGAAAAAATTCATTTTTACTTTCTCTACTGGTAAGTAGGGGAAGTATTGTATTCCACCCAAAAATTCGAAGTCGAGATTTCACCGGAAATACATGTTTTGAGGCCCCCTGAATAAAAAAAAAGCATTTTTAGAAAAAGGTCCGTGTGTGTGTCTGTATGTCTGTGTGTCTGTCAGTCTGTCAGTCTGTCAGTCTGTGGACAGCATAGCTCAAAAACGAAAAGTCGGTTAAAAACCAAAGTTGGTATTTAAGTTTAATGTCGTTCAAGGATGTGACACGAAGATTTTGAAGAAAATAGCCCCACTCTAAACTACCCTTTACATGGAAAATTTTTCGAAACTTTTTATTTTCTTGAAAATGGCTCTAACGATTTTGATTAAAATGTCATATGTTTGAGATATTTTGATGACAAATCAAATTTTTATCTTGAATTTTCTGGCTATAGCCCCTGTAGTCGTATTTACTCTGGACCACTTTTGCATAATGGTAAACCGTTAGAGATAGACCAAATTATACTATACAAAAAATGTAGATCTTGCTAAAATACACAATTTATGTCTCAATAAATTTTCTTGTAGGGTGAACCATTTCGGAGATATACCTTGTTATGTGCGTGAGTTTCGGAAAACTTGGAACTTTCATGAAATGGGTCATCGTTGTTCATTTTTTTATATGTTACGTGTACAAAGAGAACGGAATCTCAAAGCTTTAAAAGATTTGACTATCGCACAAAGCCTATTGTATTCCAATATTCCCCTTGCACCTACAAGGAAATAAGCAATAAGATAATTTGTACAAATGTTTATTTTAACTAACACGAAGAAGATATAGGAATAAGAGTTTGTAAGAATGGTTAGTACAAGAGTAGAGAAAGTCATGTGAGTGCAACACATCAGATTTTTAGAAATAGCTCCGTGTGTCTGTGTCAGTTTGTGGACAGCATAACTCAAACGAAAAGTCAGTTAAAAGCTAAAGTTGGTATTTAAGTTTAATGTCTTTAAAGGATGCGACACGAATATTTTGAAGAAAATTCCTTCACCCTAAACTACACTTTACATGGAAAATTGTTCAAACATTTTGATTTTCTTGAAAATGGCTCTAATGATTTGGATTACAAAAACCATATGTTTGAGATATTTTTATGACAAATGAAATATATACTTTGAATTTTCTGGCTTTAGCCTATGAGAGTTTCTTAGTATGGATGACTTGAATAACTCATAAACCGTAAAAGATAGACCAAATCTTACTATACAAAACATGTAGCACCTCACAATTTATGTCCAAATAATTTGTTTTGCAGATTTAACCATTCCGAAGATATTCCTTGTTATTTGTATCAGTTTTTGAAAACTTAAACTTTCGTCAAGTACATTTCGTTGTTCATTTTTTATATGTTAACCGTGCAAAGAGAACGGAATTTCAAAGCTTTAAATTATTTGACTATCGCTGAAAGCCTACTGTATTCTCATACTCCTATTGCGCCTACAAGTGATAAGATAATTTGTACAAATGTTCAACTAAAAAGGAGACGTAGGAATAAGAGTTTGTTGGAATGGTTAGTACAGCAGTAGAGAAAATCACGTGAGGGCAACACGTCAGATTTATTAATATTGTTGCTTATGTAAATTAGCCCAAGGCATATGATGAGTTATCTGTTGTTAAGATTGTATAGTTGTTTTACGTGCTATTTTTGGCGGGAAGTCTTAAACCAATCGTGGTCTGCGACATGTGGTATGCAGGAAGTGTTCCTTATCCTGACAGGTTGTGATTGAAGCCTGCGATCTGCGGAGTAAAGAACGCACGTAAGACGAGCGTGGGGTCGGGAGCCGAATGTCAGGCAGCCAGCAGCCGGTAATGAATTTATATCGGAAATCGATTGTCAGAGGCAGTGATGCCATTCCTTCATTCAGCATGCTGTAACAGGAACAAATATCCAGGGTTCGATTCCCAGCGCGGAGTTTGATCCCATTCCTTCATCTACAAAGGAAGTTCTCTGCAGTTCGATTCTCACCGAGGTCGAGGACAGTGTAGACGCTGTCATTCCTATATCCCACACACTACGAAGGTTGGTATGCACGTTTCAATTCAGGGGATTTTTGTTGTGGTACCTTCATCCACCACACTGGAAGAGGTGCGTGTCTCTGGGATTTAGACCGAGCCCCTATGGGAAAGGAGATGATACTATATCTTCATCCAGGGTAATATCTTAGAAACAGGTGACAAGCGTTCAGGGTTCGTTATTGTTTATAAGGAACTACGGATGAGGCTCCAAGTTTATCCTGCATACTAATTAGGAGCAACATATGTGCAGGGTTCGACTCTTTGAATTGCGCTGTAACAAAATAACTTACGGTGAGAGTTTGGAATGTATATTCCGATCTGTTAATCTCATTCTACATCTTGCAGTAATATTTAACTCATTTACAATAATGTGGAATTCCCTTATTTCCTATCTCATTTATGTTCAGATACCAAGCAGTAAAAATAACGTACAAATGACTAAACTTAGGGATTTCAGATTTCGTACACTTTTGTTTTCAAGTGCATACATTACCGGATCCAAATTTCAGCTGAACTTCTCAAACGCCCTTTAAATGTTAGTTTAAAGTTTTGGAAGTTCAATATTGTTTTCTCTATTTTTTTACATCATTTTAAGCACGTAGTCATATTGCGACGTACCTTCTAGGAGATACTCATAGAGCGGTGTAAGGTGGACAGTTGGCCTTCATGGTCTCATCCTTATTCATACCATCGTGCTTCCTGACGAGTTCACAGAGGAAGCAGCGCAGGGCAACTGTAACCGCTGCCTCTCTGACGGGAAAATGACATTAGGGTGCCATCCAGTCTATCTGCTTACATTACTTGTAGATGGATGGCACAGTATTCATTATTACCATCTATTTTTCATTTATACTGTTGTTTTAGACTTAAAGTGGAACTTTCGGTCGTAGTATTAAATACTCAATCCGGCATTTAGCTTAGCGACAGGAAAATAACGAAAATACTCCAGTCAGGTGGGTCGGTTGACGGGATTTGAACCTGCGACCTCCCGAAATTCAATATTGTTACTGAAACACGTCTTATTTTACAGTTTTGTTTGCGCATAACTTTATAAATATGTCAGTATTCAAAACAGATATTAAGAACTTGCAAACATGACTATCTGTTAGTATTAAAAATACAAAAAAGTTCATTTAACTGCAAAATGACACCAAAATTTAGCATACTTTGTACATGGGAGTTTTAAAATAGCGTGTATCATGTAGAAATTGAGTATCTGGGGTGGGGTAATGCTTAAACCATTAGCATAATAATTTTAATGTATGTTTCGCAGTTTGTACATAACTGTACCTTGTTTTGAAGTTAATTACGCTATAACGTCTTGAATTAAAGGACCCTGAAAGTAGACTTCAGATATGCAAATATGAAATATGCTTGGTTTTGCATTTATGGTAATCTGCTAATACTCAACGAGTTCCTCGCTAGTTTTAAGTATTTGATCAAAGCAACTCTAACAATGACAGCTTACTGCTACAAGGTAAAGAAAATATCTCTAATGATCCGGTGGAGACATTTTAAGCACCAAACACCAAGAATATTTCAGAGAGCACTTGATCAGAGTAGGTTGGTTTGTGCATGGCATTAAAGCGA
This sequence comes from Tenodera sinensis, assembly GCA_030765045.1. NCBI lineage: Eukaryota > Metazoa > Arthropoda > Insecta > Mantodea > Mantidae > Tenodera > Tenodera sinensis. The sequence continues at coordinate 136,207,136 of CM060967.1, read as the reverse complement.
CTTCTGAATATCTCAGTCTGCTATTGGATAATAAAGCTGGACTTCTTTTGAAGGTATACAACAATAGTTAGAAAACAACAAAGACTGGATATCTGCTTGAAATAGAACTTCAAAATTGGCCATAATAGTGACGAATTTTCGCTGTAGTTATTGTACACTTCAGGTTTTATATGTGGATTACCCCTCCATTTTTTGTAGATATTTTTATCCAGATGGGTTGGAAGTACTATAGGAAAATTTAAGTAGGGGATATACTTCATAAATAATACTTCCATAATGTTAATTTGCAAATAGAAGAAAATAAGAAGACGCAAAATTGAATGATGGGTAGCAGTAGATGGTCAACAAAACATGCAATCAGAGGCTCATTATATAGTTATAAACGCTGTAAAGCTGGTGATTTGAATATTATTTGCACACAAAAGTTGTTTGTTCAACAGGAAAGAGAATAATCCGATCATGAAGTGGTCACCTATGAGCCACCACTACATTAAATTTTGCGTCTGCCATAATATAGGAAATTAGTATTTTTCCGACATATTTAAAAGCGTTTACTCTCACTGATGTATTTAGCACCCTGATTATTTTATTTTACATTAGTAAACAAAGTGTATTTGAGCATATGTGTATTAACAGTAATACATACATATATAAAATATAACGAAGTATATAGTGTATAACATTCAAGGAGGGGAGCAGTAGCCTGAATCCGAATGTGTAGCTCCTACAACAGCGTTAATCAATATAAATTTTGTAAACTTTTCAAACCACTTCCCTCTACGTATGCTTACTTGTAATCCACAATTTGTAAAAAGGAGAACGTTTTCTGGAGCTGTAGACTTATTTTTAAAAGAAAACAAAAGACAGCCGCCAGCTTCTCCACATGGAGAGCTGCAGTGTTGTCAAAAAGCAGATAGCAAGTTACGCACATCGCCCTCTTTAACCCTGGATACTCGAAACATATAAACAAGCGTTCGGGCAGCGAAAACATGCAGACATAATTTATATTAGCCTACCTTCAGAACAAACGTAATTTGTTCCCAATACAAATTCACTGTCTTTGTGTCTTCATTGTGATTCTGAGTATCTATTTTACAGTTAAGTCCGACTCACTCTCTCTGAAGAGCAGCTGGGTGACATGAACCAAACCATGGAACATACCAGCACGACAATATTAAAGCGGTCACCTTTTCTTGTAGGGCTCCTTGTGGCACATTAAAGCGTAGCATCAGTCCAACCTTTGACATGGTATGGACGGCATTACCCAAGTTTCATCCAACCTCACTATTTCCTTCAAGTTCTTGTTTTGAGTTTCTCTTAAAAACAAAGCTCTGAGCGCTAAAATATTTAGTATCAGTTTTCAGCTATTTATATTTTTGAAGTAAAATCACAGGTCATGGAGGATTTTGTTCCATTAGCTAAGACTTTCCTCAACTAGGCATACTTCTCTAAGAGAAGAAAGAAGCTTACGTGAGTAGGATGCTCTTTTAGATTGCAACAGCTACAATTGTGCTTTCGTATGGCATCCAACTGAAAACTGTCCAGTTGGGTACTGGAGTTACAATTCGCGATGGCCCTGGCTATAGCTGCTTCCTTTAGAGATTTTCGAAACCTTCAGCTCACTTATTTTAAGAGTACGTGCAGTTCTTTTTCTCACTTAGTTGAAAGAAAAACAAGTCCATTATGAAGAAACATATTCCTGTTCGAAGAATTCGCGAAGAGAAGAGACTCTAGCTTGACTGTGCAATGTAATACTCCGACAGGAAACTGATATTTATCTTGGGCCATGAATCCTCGGTCTACCTCTATCTCCACCAACTCTAGCTTTCATAAGCACGTATTTTAATATGATTTTTAACAAAGTAAGAGAACAACACACAACTCAACTGAACGCTCAAGTCAGCTCGATTTCTCGCAAACAATTGGCGATAATAGACCTAAGAAGCACGTGATTTATCAGTGTAACCAATGTGGCAGCATTTGTTTACGTTTCCATAGCAACGGCCTTCCCTCTTACCCTTGTTCGACAACTGTCATGTATCTTTTAAAAGTCAGACACTACATGTGCTGTAAACATCAGCGCCTGCCAGGTTAGAGTGACCCCAAGACACCGTAGTGACGCTGGAGGTCTAAGACGTAGGCAAGGGATAAGATTGCCGGCTGCTGCAGATTTCAAGTTTAAACATTGCTCCATTTGGACTTTAAGGAGGTTTTGATTTTGGTCATAGTCTTAGTTAGATAACACATATATGGTAATCGAAAAAGATTGCGCTGAGTGAAAAATAAGCACATGAAACCACACAATGAAGCTATTCAATATTTTGGATTTACTCCTTCATCGGGAGATTAAAAATAAATGAAAACACTCCTGACGTTAATAATCATTGACGTCATGATGAACATATTTCAAAGCTTAAATCACCAACTACAGCTAATTATTTAAATTTGAAACCTAAATGCAAAAGCCTTTTATGCAATAGTAACATTCATATGTTGGCTTCTGATTTATCAATAGCAAAAGGTGAATAATAAAAGAAATGTTGGACAAATTTTGAAATGAACATTATGAAAATGACATTTTCATTTTTAGTTATATTTGGTTTACTCATACAAATATGTTAAATATGGAACTTGAAAATTACGAGTCTCCTTCTTTCTCTTTATCTCCCTCTAATATATCATTCTTCCGCTTTCACTATTTCCTCAATCTCTGTTTAATCACTCTCCTTCCCTTACATTCTTCCTTTCGTCTTCCCTATCTCCTTGTGATCTAATTATTTGTATTATTTTACTTAGGTTTTTCAGTGTAGGTCGATTTTTCTTGGGTTATATGTAGGCCACATGGCCTGCAAAACGTCAGCAGCCAACGCATACAGGCCCGGGTTCGATCCCAGGGACCCACATGTGGTATTTGTGGTGGACGAAGCGGCGTCAGGGCGGGTTTTCTCCGGGTGCTCCGGTTTCCCCCGCCATCTCATTCCACCGGTGCTCCATCTTCATTCCATGTATCATCAGTGTCACCGCCTGCGGTGCCGTAGTAGTAAAAGCGGGCATTAAACACTACAACAACAACAACCAACGCATACATGACGCGGCATACCGGAAAACCTAAGTAAAATAATGGATATCTGCCGTGGAAGCCTTCGTAAACATTTGACTATATGTATGTCTTTATATGCAATATTGTAACAATTACACTTGTGTCTGAAATAGGAAGACAAATATGTTCTTGCCATGGAGTACAATGTCCAGAATGAATAGTACGCGCATTAGATCGGAATTGTGTTCAAGATGAAACATTGGACTGAGAGAGCTGAACACAATTTAATTACTTTTTGCAATCAATAGAGTAATCATTACCTGCAGGTAAATTTCTACGTTGTAGTTAATGCTGCATTGAACCGCTGGTATTGATACCATAGGAAATTATCAATGCGCATGCTCCGTGCTGTAAAAACAAGGAACACTGCGACGTAAAGCTGGCATTATGAATGAAGCTCCGCCTTCGTTGTTCTCCGGAAGTAAGCTATTTGTCATTTCCCAATTGATGACGTTTCCCAGCTGAATGAATGAAGCAAAGGAACGCCAGCTTAAGCGCAGATTAGCTGGCAAGTAATATTTGACAATGGAGTAAACTCTTCTGCAGCTATGAACTACTGAATTAATTCGTGAAAACAGAAAGTATGAACCAGATAAACGAAGGGGAAGAGCACTAAACGAATAAATAATTATATTCATAAACATTTAAAATTATAATCAATTTTACAAGTAAGAGCAGAGTTTCTATAAATAAACAAATCTGATGTGTTGCACTTAAGACTTTCTCTGCTCTTGTACTTGCAGAAATTATTTTAGTGATAATTTCCTTGTAGGTGCAAGGGACATATGGAGATGCAATAGTCAACTCTTTTAAAGTGGGTCGCGTATGAATGCTTTGAAATTCCGTTCTGTTTGCAGTGTCCAGAGATGAAAATGTGGACAACGACCTTCCATTCGAGAAAAGTTTAAATATTGAAAAACACGTAAAAATAACAAGGTCTTTCCGAAATGGTTCCAGACTCACTCACACACACACGCACGCACGCACGCACGCACGCACACACACACACAGACACACACACATACACACACTGCATTTGGACATAACTTACATGCTTTATCAAGATCTGTGTTCTTTACATTGTAAGATTTGATCTGTCTCTTACGTTACCACTTGTGCAGAAGTCGCCAAGAGTAAACAGAACTATATGGGCTATAGCCTGAAAATTCAATATATGAATTTCAATCAATATCCTTTAGATCAAAATCTTCGAAGTTTTCCATGTAAAGGATAGTTTAGGGCGGAGGAATTTTCTTCCAAAGTCTCCGATTGGCATCCTTGAAAGATATTAAACTTACATACCAAATACTTTGGCTTTTAACCAAATTTTCGTTTTTGAGTTATGTTGGTTACAGGCGCGCACGCACACACACACACACACACACACACACACACACGCACACACGCAGACACGTACACACACATGAACACACACACTCATACACACGGACATTTTTGTAGGAATGCTTTCTGGAATCATGGGGCCTCAAAACATATTTCTAGTTAAACTTCGACATCGAAATTCCACCTTCTACTCACAACGTAGAGTAAGTAGGGCAATACTTACTCTACGTTGTGGGTAGAAGGCTCTTGAAATACTAGAGCTATGAGGATTTTGACAGCTATAATAACCCAGTAAGTCTAATTTGTTGCTTTTGAAAATCAATAAGGTAAATATGAAACTAAAACACTGATAACAGACTTAAAAATTGAATGTCTTCTTTTTTGTCTTCAAACTAATTCTTGGTTTTGTAATTTGTGTACCTATATACCCGTCGGAATCATTCTTCCATCTGAAGTTGACCATCTGACCATCTGAAGTAAAATTAGATTGCTTCTATCTTTGGAACCTGTTAACTGTAGATATTGGCTTTTATTTTAAAAATAAAGGGCTCATGTTTAACTGTAATAGTACAATGGCATTGCTACCTGTCTCGTTTAAGTTTGCGAATAAGTCTGCCAGCTCTGCTGAATGCTGTGTTAAAAATTCAAACCAATAAAAAAGGAATGCCTTGGAAAAGGTTAACTATACGAAAATGCATTTGATATAATTGTGTGCTGTAATAACGGGATTTCTGTTCCTGCGTGGTAAGATTTTGTCTGTGTTAGGATTTACCAGCTATGCAAAAGTCATCCAGAATTAAGACTTCAGAGGGTAATGACAAGAAATTTAAGATATACATTGTATTTGAAATAAAAATATCTGAATAGTATGGTAATTTTGTTAAAATATTAGAATTATTTTGGAGAAAACAAACCCTTTAGTTTGCGTCGGGGAGGCTTTTCTGCATACCCTTGGAAGGTGCAGAACATTAAGTTGCAGTTTGGTATCTAACCAGCTATTCATTTTGCAGTTAGGCTGTTAAAACACACACACCTTTACGCATGCATATGGAGCGGTTTCAACTTTTTGGGTGTGAAACAGTTTTATATGTGTTTTATATGTTCATTCGAGGGCAGTTTTGAAACTATTTGTTTCGTGGCGTAATGATTTAACAGACCTTTATATGGTAAGATAGTTCCTATATTTTTAAGTCAGGCTCTCCACTCCCCAACTTTTTACTGCTTACTGTGCCGGTTCTGAATCAGTCGTGTTTGCATGAAACTCTTGTCTTAAGGTGGTGTTGTCGGAATAGTTACGTTTACGTTATATTGAAACGATTTAATCCTTATATACCATCGACCTTTTTATCTTTTTTATTCTATTTTATAATTATTTACAATGCTCTTGGAGTACAGATGAACTTGACGAATAATAGTTTATTTGCCTGTGCTATATTTCAGACCCCTTACTAGTCGTATGCCTAAGCTTCTCTGTGTCATGTGTTGTTATAAGTACTTAACAAAATGTCTTAGGTGGAATGCAGTACTTCGACTACTATGTATGTACGTGGTAGAAAAAGTGAAGAAAATATTCTTATTCTGTGATAATTAAATTCCTAGACAGTTATAAATAATATGTAATCAGTTGCAGTCCAAGGAAAAGTATAGTTCGTTCAGAGTCTTTTGAAACAGTGGAAGGGGCGATAAGGACGTCGCGTGTCCGGCGCATGTATAGAAACCAAAACAACCCAGGCAGAGTTGCAAGGTTTATGTAGTCACCAGTAGTGACGCACAGCAAAGATTGCACAAAACTATAAAACCTGTATAAATACGTCGTGGCAGTGGGACACAGGTAATGCACCTGATACTTATAAAGAAAATTCCTCGCCTATAGGACATGGAAAAGCAGGACATTATTAAAAATGTGTACTATTACTTTAAAAGAGGCCACGGCAAGTGCGACTCGCCGATCGCATATACTGCGGCTGCAACTGCGTTCCCAGGTATATAGTAATAAGAACCATTAAACTAGATATTCAAAACTATACAACTCCAACAAGGACGAAATGCAATGAAAACTGTTCGTAAATTTTATAAGATTCATGGCTTCTTCATCGTCTTCGAAGGCTGAGGAAGAAGAACATATCTACATATTATCTATATCAGTGTAAATAATGATTAGTTTTTCTGCTGGTATTTCCTTCTTTCGTTCTTTTTGTGGAGGGTTTAGGTAGTACCAACTGTGTCGATATATATTTATGATCAATAAAGCAATAAAAGTATTGTAGTTCAAGTAAATATGATTATGTACTCTAGTTTTTTATATTCATTGTATTTATAGTCCCAGGGTGAGAATAAGTTGTTGAAGCAATGCCAGTTAAGTGCATAAATAAACAAATAAATAAAGGATACACATGTAAACAATGTAAAAGAAGTTTGAAAGGGATGCAAATGTAACAACAGTGCATTTTGCTATCGCAGTGTGCCAGCACGCATAAGTGACTTGCGGCACGTGCTGCCTAGCTGCCTCTTCCATTGTCTCAAAAGACTCTGAACAAAGTATATGTAAACTTTAAAGAGAAAATACGGACAGAATGGAGTCAAATACCTGTCCTTAGGCAGAAAACCATGAATGATTTGATTTATGATTAGTCGATGTAAGTTTTCGGGTCGGTATCGTTCCACCACTTCACAGAGCTAGTTTCAATCGTGACCCTTACATGAAATTGAACATCCACTTTGCTGGCGGCAAGTTCTGGTCTGATCGTCTTCATGTCGCACAGAGCTCATCTCATTAGGAAAGAGGATGGGAATGATATCCTGCTGATATGTCAGCAACAGGTCGCCACGAAGAACATCGCTGTCAGTTGCCCTTTTTTCCCATTCGAGCGTCGCCAGAGGCGGAACATGAAGCGAGACAAAGACTTTTCTTTCCATCCGTGTAATGACTGCCGAGTCGCAATGTGCAATTGTATGCATCCTTAAAGTTGCACTGCATTGGTCATTAGCATAGATAGCACAGTCTTACTCTTCAACTGCTGACATTGACCTCCTTTAAGAAGTACCTACTTCTTGTTTAATGGCCGTTAAAAACTGAGCCAGCAAAGTTCGTCACAAGTTACATTACAATATTTGTAAACAGCTGGCACTAAAAGTAGAACTTTTAAAACCAGCCACTCGTACTAGAATTTGTAACACTCAGTGGAATACATTTTGTTTCATATGACAGAAAATAAATTGTGACAAAATCACAAATTTTCTGTCCAATTACTTTTTTCTTACTTTTTCTTCTATCTGAATGCTCAACAACACAGTTCTCTTTTACTGACATTACACAGTCTTCAGTTCTTCCTGATATTATAATGTACAACTGTTTTCATTTCGTATCCCTAATACAAATTTTCAGTCTTTTAACTTTCTCCGACTTTCAAACAGCTGATTTTGACGATATTATCACTCAACACTCATTGACTGCTTTGATATCTTTCTGTCAACGCGACGGTTCCCTCGCAACGATCGTGTCGGTCTGGGTGGCTCAGTAGGTTAGCCATTGGCCTACTGACTCCAAGGTCGCGGGTTCAATTCCGGCCCAGACCGATGGTTTTTAAGACTACTCCACGTCAGTAGATTTACTGGCATGTAAAAGAACGTTAAACAAATAAAAAAATGATGACCGTGCACACGCAGCTGACACACACACACACACACACACACACACACACACACACACACACACACACACACAAGACCTGATTGACGCGATACGACTTACCCGTAACAACAACTACTACTACTGCTCTCGTCGCCTCACCTCTTTATAATAGCAACTATGACGTAATACGGACCTTTCTCGAACTTCACCTTTTCTGGAGCCTTTAAAAATACACCGGACACTTCTCGAATGATCTCGAGAACCACTTTTGGGTCTGCCACTCTAATTTTTGTCACATGTTTGCTCACATAAGTGGTGTGGGGCAGCTTGACCTTGAGGGTCTTTGATAGTCGCCGTGCCTGGTATGTGGTGTGAGGTAGCTTAGCCCCGACCGTTCTTTGTTTTGCGTCCTGGCCAGCGCCACAATATATCAACATAGGCCTTGTGTCGCTCAATGTAATGATGGATTATTTGAATGTTCTGAATGATGGATCTGACAGAACCAGAAGAACTTCTTTGATTTTTATCCAGTTTGCACGATACTTTCAATGTTTTTATAGTGTAGTAATCAAAATTAAGACATGTGCCGAATTTGGTCACTTTGACACGTGGTTTTAATTATTTTAATAATTTACTGAAATAAATTCAGTTATATTTAGAAGTCCTTTGCATCAAATCATTTAAATAATTTCTCCACGAAGTTTTTATACACAAATTTTGCGTACAGAAAAGTTGCTATGGGTAGTATTCTGTCATAATTTTAAGACTAGCAGATATATATTTTGTTTTGTCCTGTAATTAATGCACGTGTATACAACAAATTTTATGCACAGACATGACTTAAGACATACCACACTTTCAAGTAGATCTAAATTGCGACGGGTGGAACATCTAGAATGATAAAAATATTTTGAAAAAATAATGTTATGTAAAAACTTAGACTTAATAAATTTTCAGCACACTTAAAAGCCATCGGTCCGGGCCAGATTTGAACCCGCGACCTTGGGATCGCTAGGCCAGTGTCAACCTACTGAGCTACCCGGACCGACGGCATAGGTACATAATTGTTGCGACTGTTACACATATGTTTTCCTACTTGATTGTAGTTTTTGATCTAAGAGGCATTGTTTCGAAAACATAACGAGAAAAAGAACTGAAACGGATTTCAGATGAAAAGAAGGATGTTTTGATTTTGGAGAACGAGCAATATTTCCCCTCTTCTTTGCTTAGCAAACAGCACTCATTGTACGATACCTCATTGTAGGAAAATACAAAACAAAAGCAGTTCGAAATGAGGGTTGGAAGCCGTCAAGGCAGGATTTATTGCAAGTGCTTGTTTTTTCACATATTAAAATGTTTTAAAAATATCTCATTGGAGCTAGTTACTTAACCGGTGTCCCATTATTCCTACACGATGTGAAAGTCGTGATTCAGTTTATTGTATTGGATCTCTACAAGAAATATTACCTACTAATGGTTGTTAGAATCTACTTTAAGTTATTAATTTGACTAGTTAACTCATAGCCCGATAGTCAGCGGCTTCCTGAAAATCTTTGCCTTTCTGTTGGTAGTTTACATAAACATATCTCTCCACATAGCTTCTTTGACCAAGCTATCGATACAGTAACAATCGTACGATTGCATAGAAACCGTGAAATAATTCTGATTTTAATTATTGTATTTTAATAATAATTGTACATTTTAAAGTTCCCCATTAAATTGTGTCCAATGAAGTTGCTTACTGATTTAGCTAAAATAAATCTAAAAACTAAGTACTAAGTACTAATTTATATTACATGACCTTAATTTAATTGTGGTATATATTACCCAACCTTGTTTCTTGGCATGGTACTGCTAAAATTGGGACTTCATTTTGTATAGTTCTAAACTTCAGAAAGTCAGCTGGCAAAAATACAGCTAAGGTTATTTAATGTATTCCGTAAGTGGTTCGTTTTTAAAGTTTTATTCACTTCTGCTCTTGTATTTTATTCAGTAAAATAGTCGTACCAAATCTAATTTCAGGTTATGTAATTCCTTAGATAAAATCACTCGCGACCTGCAGTCGCTAGCGATTTTGTTTTCGAAATAACACAATCTCTAGTCAAATTACTTAGGATTACTTATGTTGTATGACACTTTTGATGCCGTCTCCAATATGATGAATCTACTGCCGACTCCTATAGTGCTGAACTATGGGACTAATTTCCCAGAGTATGCATGGGTAGGTTTAAGAATAGACAATACTGTTAAATGGGCCAATACATTTTAATACAGGCTAATGATTATGCTATTTATAGTAAGTTGCCAACTATTTGAGGACATAGAATTAAACTGTTTCTGAATTTTAGCCCAAGAAATTGTAAATATTAAAGCATTGTGTCTGATAACTTCTGACGAATCAATGCTTTACGGTTTAAATATCTATTTCCGTAACAACAATGCGAACTGAGTCGCTGAAAATCTAAACGGAAAATTACCGTGCGCCGACCGGGAAGTATGTATAACCCCCGCGGTCTTTGACCCTATGGAACGCCGATGGTATGATTGATCGCAGTAAAACACTTCTGTAAGTCTGCAAGACATGTAAGACCCGAAGGAAAAAAATAGACTTAGAAGTACACGTCTGTTATCAAGGTAAGCCCCGTCTACTTTGAGATTAGTCCACCAAACTTTTCTACATCATGCTTTTCCAAATCGTAACTTCTTATTCACATCTATAACAAAACTATTACTCTGTGACTTGCTAAATTCCAACAATCATTTTACTTTTCTATTTCTCAGAACTGGCATAGGTGCCTTTTCCATATGCCCCGATTTTTGAACATATTGACTTCTAATTAACTGAATGTGGAGCTATATATTTTTATTGGCTGAGTTTTACGGAATACCTAATTGCCTTAGCTACACTAATTTATTACCAGGGTCTGGAGGTTATGACAGAAAAATGTTAGAAATTTATGACCCAAAAAATAGAAATATAACGATAAATATGACCTAACCTTTTTGGAAGTATTTTCGAAATCTTGAACATTTTAATGCTGTTTTAATTGAAATTATACTTTAAAAATCTAGGACACTTAACAATAAACATATCAAGAACTAACTAAATAATAATTTTATTGTTACATTTTTAACTATTTAATTGCTCATTCCAGAGCTGACACTCAGCTTTGCACAGAATGAAAGAAATGTCACATTTTAAAGGACGATCAGAAAGAATTACAATAGCAAATTACACACATTTTAAAGTTTTCAAAAAGGAACGATCTTCTATCTTCAAGCCAGATTGACTTGTAACAGGAAAAAGACCTCTCAACAACGCTTGCTACAAATCTCCCTTCAGTGTCCGTTGTTTCATCCATAGAAAACCAGATCTTGTCAGCGACGCAATGGCGTATTCTATTTAAAATATCTTCATAACAGGCAGTCAGTAGTCCTTGCGAAGTCTTATTGCATTAGGAGTGTGCTGATTAGCGTGTTTTATCAAACCGTCCGGTAAAAGAGGGCTGGTTTATACCCAGCCGTCAGATATCTTTGAGACTGAATCAATAGATTTCTCAGAATTTTAATTACGGAAGCAATTGAACTTGGTAGAAAATCTCACAACAGACATAGTGTACTTTTTTGCATCTGTCAGTTATACGTGTCTGTCTCTTTCTGTAGAGCTTACTCTCCAAACTTACAGAAACATATATTTCTAAGAAAGATAATGGTAGGAAATGTTACAGACAAGAATTAAAAGATATGAACAGAAGTCTATGAGACGACTGTAACTATGTATGCAAAACTAGAATAGAAATATAAACATATGACAAATATACCAAAATTTAAGAGAATATATGACTATAACATGAAAAAAAATCTGAGGTGTTGCACTCACATGGCTTTCTCTACTCTTGTACCAACTATTCTTACAAACTTTTATTCCTTTATCTTACTCATGTTAGTCGAGATAAACATTTGCAGAAATTACCTTATTGCTTATTTTCTTGTAGGTACAAGGGGAATGTGGGAATATAGTAAGCCTTGAGCGATAGTCAAATCTTTTAAAGCTTTGAAATTCCGTTCTCTTTGCACCATTAAGACAAAACATGAATAACGATCTTCCATTTGTGGAAAGTATAGGTACTGTAAAACTAACAAGTAATAATGGAACTTTCCGAAAAGTTTTAGGAAGATCTACATTTTCTGTATAGTAACATTTGGTCTATCTCATCAAGAGTAAACAGAACTACATGGGCTATAGCCAGAAAATTCAAAGTATACATTTAATTTTGCCTTAAAAATATCTGAAAGATGTGACTAAAATCGTTAGAGCCATTTTCGAGAAAATCAACATTTACAAAAAAAATGTCCATGTAAAGGGTAGTTTAGGGTGGAGAAATTTTCTTCAAAGTCTTCGTGCATATTAAACTTAAATACCAACTTTGGTTTTTAACGACCTGTTGTTTTTTAGTTATGCTGTCCACGGAATGACAGACCCTCCCCCTTTTTTGTAGTGTTTAACGCCCGCTTTTACTACTTCGACACCACAGGCGGTGACACTGATAATACATGGAGTTAAGACGGAGCACCGGTGGAATGAGATGACGGGGGAAACCGGAGAACCCGGAGGAAACCCGCCCCAGCGCCGCTTTGTCCACCACGAATCCCACATGCTGTTGCCTGGGATCGAACCCGGGCCACTTTGGTCAGACACTCCCCCCCACACACAGAGAAACACAAACATACAGACACACACACGGACCTTTTTCTAAAAAAATTGCTTTTTGGGTCCAGGGGGCCTCAAAACATATTTCCGGTGAAATCTCGACATCGAAGTTTTGGGGGGAATACAAAACTTCCTGTACTGACTATACGTAGTAGAGAAAGTAAAACTACGACAGAAATACCAACATTTAAGAGAAAATATACTATAATGTGAAAAAAAGACAAATTGTATAATTTAATCACCATAGATAAAATCTGGTTCCGTTATATTATCCATGGAAAAAACGGAAAGGAAAACTATGAGATTTCGTAAACATCTGACCCCTGCTTCTTACAACTTTATTTTTCCTTCACACAGTTCTCTTCCCCTGATAAAATTATTAATCATGCTTCCTGCTTATACATTGATTTAATACATGAAAATTTTGTATTACAGGTATTTATCTTCCTACAATTTATTTGTAAAATTATTCTTACGTCATTAATTCCGGTATCAACACATAAAATTTGTGATAAAAAAGCGACGTTTGTAGTATATAGACTACAAACAAGGCGGAAAAACTAGTCAGAGGTTTGTTCAGCAGTTTAATCAATAGAGTGCCTGCCTACTGTGCGAGAGGTCCTGGGATCGATTCCCGTCTGGGAGGCGGAACTTTTTATCCTCTCGAGAGTGAGAGTGGGAGCGTGTGTGTGATCTAACGAGCTAACACCATTCCTATAAGCAACATGTGCCAACGGTGTGACCAAAATATGTGAGTTATTTGTTAAATAAATATGAATGTTCACGATTGTGATGTTGGCACCGCAGGTGTCACCATATCAAAAAGCAATAACACTAAAATATGCAGATTATGCTTCATTCGTTATGACAGCCCTGACAGTATCGTGGATGTCTCAATTGGTCGTTTAAGTCCTTTCTCTTCTGCGTTTTGATCCATATATCACTATCGTACATGAAAACCTGCATTTATTTGGTAATTTCCGGTTTCTGTGGATTAGCTGCGGTCCCACCTAACCCGGATATACAAGCTCCTAGTGCAATACTCAAAATGGGGGTATAAACAAAGTTTCACCGTTTCTCGAAAAAAAGAAAGAAAAGGAAGCTTATGAAGCTAAAAAGTTGTATGACAGATTTGAACATTTATTCATGGTTATGAAGCAAACTGGGGATCTTTTAAGGCTGAGGCTTAAGGTGGTTTGCATTCTAAGCCCTCAAAACCTAATGGAAAATCAAAGGGCTTTGGAAATTTATCCTCACATATTCGAAAAGTAAATAACGTATGTAATCTCTAAACCAAAAGGAAGGCATGATGGTTTGTCCTAGCGTTATCTAACGTGTTGAATTGTGGCGTTATTCTTGAATAAAGTTTATTGTAGAGAGTTACATAATAAAATAACAGTTCTGATGTAAAGTCAGTGTACTGTTAATTATACACATTCAACGAGACACGCCTTCCCGTAAACGTTAGTTCGTTTGCCACGAAATGAGAGGATTTGAATGCTCCAGATTCAGTTTTCGGAGATATTTGGATGTATTAACGGTGGGTAAATTCACGCTAAACGCTTAAGAGACAAAGTGAGTTTAGTAGTAACTGGTATTCTCAGTACTTTATGTTTAAATAATTACAAGAAAAAAACATTAAATATCTTGACCTTTCTATGGATAGCTTGTGAATTCCTATTAATTTGAAATCATTTTGTATACTTTTGTATAACGGGCAAACCATCAGAGGTATAAGAAATGTAGATCGTTTTACAGCGGTCATTTTCAAGACATCTGCTATTAATGGTTTGCATTTTTAAGACCGTTTTATACACTGCTGTTGCTGTGTAGTTGTTTGTGGGGATATCATCGAAAACAATATTGAATTTGAAGGCCAGTATATAGCCACAATAATTTAAAATCCGAAAATATATTCGATTTCTTCTATGCTCTTCTTATCTTCAACGAAATGTGTAATTAAATTAGTTCTGCTAAGAGTTATCTCTAATAATATGGCATAGATACAAAAATAGGCTTTCATAAGAAGAGTTTGTAGGAACTATATTAAAAATACGCGATACTGGGTAGAGAAAGTCGTGTGATTGTAAAAAATCAGGGCAAGACATTTCAGTACGTGTCTCTTCAGGTTTCCTGCACACGGACGTAGCCCACAAAATACCGGGCAGCAGCCTCTTTTGCGGATACTTTCAAATGACTTACAGTCGCGTGAACGTCTTCCTGTAGATGAGGCGCTAATTTGAAATTATGTGGGGTTACAGGGTAGCCATTAAATTGCAATTTGAGATGGTATAAGGGACAGTACAATAAAAATATGATGTGTTACACTCACATGACTTTCTCTACTCTCGTACTAACCACTCTTATTCTTATATATTCATGCTATACAGCTGGTTCGCTCTATAAAAGCTTTTATTTGGACATAAATTCTTTATTTTAGCAAGATCTACATTTTTGTATACTAAGGCTTGGCCTATCTGTAACGGTTTACTAGCTATGCAAAAGTCGTCCAGAGCAAATACAACTACAGGGGCTATAACCTGAAAATTCAAGATATACATTTTATTTGTTATAAACATATCTCAAACATAAGGCATTTTAATCAAAATGTTAGAGCCATTTTCAAGAAAATTAAAATGTTCGAAACATTTTTCATGTAAAGGGTAGTTTACAGCGGGGCTATTTCCTTCAAAATCTTCGTGTCTCATCCTTAAAAGACCAACTTTGATTTTTAACCGACTTTTCGTTTTTGAGTTATGCTGTCCACAGGCAGACTGACAGGCACACCCACACGGAACCTTTTCTAAAAATGCTTGTTTTGGATTCAGGGGGCCTCAAAACATATTTTTCCGGTGAAATCTCAACATCGAATTTTTGGGTGGAGTACAATACTTCCTTTACTTGCGTAGTAGAGAGAGTAAAAATGGGAAGAAGGTCTCCATGTCTAAGTTTACGACTCTTTCCGTTATTTGCTGGTTATAAGGTAGGAACCTCAGTCGGGGAGAACGATCCCTGCAGGATTTTAACCTAGTGTTCACAAACATCACTTATAAGAAAATAAACTACCAAATCTCTATAGTAGAACAAAGAGATGCAAGAGGAGGAAATAACTGCGAATGTGTTGCTTAAGTTGAACAATTACTCAATTCTCTCTGTTATATAAACGCAAATTTGAATTGTCATCTAGTACCGTTTGTATTATTTTAAACATGTATTAATAAAAATGCAATTGTTTAAAAACAATATAACATTCTTGATTCTCTATGTTTAATCTGTATCAACTTTTTCTGGTCTTTCTTGCACATTTTATGCAGTTTTCACGGCTTAAGATGATACTTACTGCTTTCCTGAGATCTATAATTGCTGATGCACCCCTCTGGTACTCTTATTCCACTTTAATATTCTCTGTGTTTAAGTTTGTTGATCTGGAGCTTATAAAGGCCTGTTTATCTCTACGATAGTGTTTAATCCATGCTTGCACATTTGATGAGGTTCTAATAACTTTCGGATGATTCAGGTTCCTTATATGAAATACGTTCACTCTTTAATTTTTTAAGTCTTAGTACACTTCATTACCCATAGTCTATAGAAAGCTGCATTTGCTTTATGGGGCGGACTTAGGCAATTTCACCTGTTTTATGCGAACTCGCATGAATACTTAGAATACAGCATTCTCCGTTAAGTGACATATTAAAAACACTGTCATTCTAATATTGCAAATGTTGAAAATGCCATGAGTGAATATAATATAGGAACAGAACACGGAATTTTGATGTGAAAACAACTGGCTTGTTTCCTGCTCGCGAACTGCAAGGCAGTGTTCTGGAATAGAAAATCAATTCTAAAGACATTATTTCCAATTGATCGTGTTCTAGGTGTACGAAGTTAATGGATTAGAAGACTTGCAGGTCATTAGTGGTGCAATACTTCCTAACTGCTACCTGGTTCTGTTTATTAGAGATGTCAACTTGATCCCTGAAATCAAACCATCAAAGTCACAACTTTACGTAAAACGACAGCTGCAGCTAGTTATCCGTCCAATATGTCACGCTTCGAAGTTCTGAGGAAACTAGTTTCACCTAGTGATTGTTAGTTTTATGGGTAAAACATTGATTTTTTTCACTTCTGTATTTTTGTCGCTTGAACTATGTAGTCATTTTACGACGGATCTGTTAGGATATACTCGTGGTGGTCAGTTAGTCTTCAAGGCGTCATCCTTAAGCATACTATCCTTATTCGTCACGAGTTTTACACAGGAAGCAGTGCAGGGCAACTGTACCTTCGCCTCTATTACGAACAGACGGCATTAGGGTACCATCCAGTCTATCTGCTCTCATTATTTGTGGCTTATATTATCACATCATTCACTATTGCTATATATTTTTATTTGTGTTATTGTTTTAGGCTTAAGGTGGAACTTTAAACCGTGGTATTAAATTTCCAATCCGGTTTTTACCTTGGCGATTGAAGGAAACTACGAAAAAAACCCAGTTAGATTGGCCGGCCCGTAGGATTTCAACCCGGGACCAAGCGAGTGCGAGCCTCACACATTACCATGGAGCCATATCGCTCGGTAACATTGATTAAGTGCCACAATTTTCCTCTAATTTATTCATTGAATAAGTACTTAAAAGTTGTAATAATGAGCTTCCTGTATGCATCTCAATGGAAAGCTGGGTTAGAATTTCATAAATTAGCTCTAAAATGAAATATTACGCTTGTTGTTTAAGTATTTGCATGTGAATAAACTAGGTTTCACTAGGTTAGGACTTCGAAACGTGCGTTCGGGTTTCGATCTGTGGGGACGTTGAGTTTGTCTTTGAATGTGAATATTACGTATCGTCCGTAAGAAAGAATGGAAGTTAATATCATTGTATATGTAAATATTCTTCTTCTTTCTCAGTTGACCTCCTGGTGTCTTACACCTTCCAAATCTTATACTTGAATTTACGTTACTTGCCAATTCTGACAGCTCCCGGGTGTGGTGTATAGGTGGCGTATGAGTCTGTTGTCATTGTAGCCAGGTTAACCTTGAAGTAGCCAATAGCCTTCGTGGCTACAAAGACACCTTCCGCACGCTACGCCTAAGCTATCGAAGGCTGTTGGTTACTTCAAGGTTAAATATTGACAGACCACACGCCACACAGATGGCACGCGCGGGAGGCATGCCCCTTGGTAAGTAACTTTAAGGGGCGCTTGGTGTCAGACGCTTGTGGAGAAGTAGGCCAACCGTGTCATTAACTGTCTCCTAGAGCCACGTCCTCTACTCAGCTGTGTACCGCCCTCCATACCAGCAGGCTACACGGTGCAGTTGAAACTATATAGTCAAGAGGCGTTGAGGATGTCTACGCGCACATTTCATCAAGTATGGGCAGAAGATTATTTTTGTATTTTAGATAATGTTTAGATTTTGTTTAGTTTGTGATTATCCGTTATGCCATGTATCTCATTTTAGTGTTATACACCATTTTAACTCAAAAAACCATAAATGAATATAGAAAGATGTTTATATCATGTACGTATTTATATATTTTCTTAAAACCTATAATAATCACCAATTCTTCTTGTCTACTTTATTATATTCGGACAACTGCATTAAATGGTGAAAGACAGACTTTATGGACAAATATATACTCTTTTCACAAATCCTATGACTTATGATGTCTTGAAGCACTAGAATCTCTTCAGTTGGAATTAATCGATTTACAACATAGTCAAAAATTAAGTGTTCTCCAAAAACAGTATTAGATCTTTTCCAGTGGCTTCCGGCTGAGGATTATTCTCATATTGTAATTTTTCTCTAAGGCTGTGAGCAATTATGTTTTAAAAGTTAATATGAAAAACAGACCCAGGTGTACATTCACAGATATTAATTTAATGTATGTTCTCCAGCTAAATTTCTAGGCTTTGAAACCTGATTTAAATACATTAATAAGGGTACATATGACTGAATTTTTCAACTTCTATATCTTTTAATAAATTTTGATGACATTTTGTGTGCATATTTATATTATAACCATATTATGCTGTGCAAAGTTTCAACTCTGTATGTTGCTTGGTTAAAAAAAATATTGCAAATTATTTAAATAAATTAATAGTCGCACTTAAAAAGTCCCTTGCGAGAAAGTTTTCATCCAATCATTCTAAAATTTTGTAGAGATGTACTTTAAACAAGGATAAATTAGAATTGTATTGGGTTTTTATATCTGGTTATTTGTTTGGCTTACAGAAAAATGTAAATATTTATATTTCATAATTTTTAAAAAATATAGAGTAACAGCGTGTTCTGAAGGATAAAAAACACACTAAAATCCATCTGATATTAAAACCCAATACAATTTTTATTTATAGTACATATTACTACATACTGTGCAAGTTTCAAGACATTATGACAAGAAATGCTCCGCAAGGAGCATTTTGTATAGAGCAAAATGCTGAAAAATTGCAAACTGAGAAAAAGGCAAAAGAAAATAAACTGACCTCAGAATTGCCCTGGACCATATGTCTTCCCCTCAGACCTCTTGTTTCTTTCTTCAGATGATATTTTCAATTACGTTACAAATGGCAGTAGCCAATCATTAGCAAGTTCAAAATAGGAGTGAAATGGCGCAGTAACAGTAACAGTTATATCGTAAAAATGGGCATATATGGACATTTAAATACCACGCACATGAAGTTAAAGGATGGCTTCTGTTAGCTTTAAAAATGACGGAACTGAAAAAATAATGGATGCATATGATAGAGGAAATATTGTAATATTTTTAACGCTAAAATAAAAAAAAAAAAAGAAATTTTTACAAAAAATCGTCAAAACTCAGTCATATGTACCCGTAATGAGAAAACATGGCCGTCAATCTAGAATTAAAGGATTTAAAATATGTGCACAAATAGGGCTTCTTTTAGCTATCACTATGTGTCGTGTATTTGTACGGACAAACAACGGTTTAATGAGAGTGAATGTAGAGTTTGGACTTGAACATCCTGTGTCATTCCGTAATGTGGTGTGGGAGCAGTTGCTACCCTTCCCCTCCTTTCCTTATTGACACGTCTGACGTAGACAAACTCTAGATCAGAGAGAGTAGCCAGGATGGACAATCAGTCCGAACCTTGGTATGCGAGGAAGGAGATGATATGAAATGAGGGTGAAATAGATGAACGGAAAGGTGACGATGGATCAAGCAGTTTGGGGAAATGAATGACCAAGGAAAATCGGGAAGTTGGGCTGCAACTCGGGCCAACCTGGGGTGAGACCAGAGATCTAACCACTCGATCTCGGCGCCGTTCATTTAAATATTGAATTAAAATTCTGTGCTAACCGAAAGTTAGAAAATTGCTTCCAAAGGCAAAGTAACCTTTACCACAGGCGAAGTTAAAACACGGGTGTGTAAGTAAAACACGTATAAACAAAGTAATTCACTTGCAGCAAATCCTCACGAATATGTATAGGTACTTGTATACACAGGGTCCCTAGAGTATGCTCATATAAACACAGAGTGAGAATGTAACGGGTCCTACAATATGTAAATGTATGCATAGTGTGAGACAGGCGCACACACAAAATGAGGCACTAGATACACACCCCAGAATGACGTAGCACTTCCAGTAGAATACAGAGTAATACACTTACGTTAGGTCCCAGAATATATAGGGCGGAAGCTACAATAACCTGGCTGATAGATACAGGTTTAAGAAATGTAAAGCACTAAGTTTCGTTTTGATAAGTTTGATCGTTTTGTAAAAAGTTCGTTTTTCTCGGCAATGTAAATGGCAACGCCAAGCCGATGGGATTAGTTCTCGCACATGCCAGTGGCCTACAGTTTGTTCACCAGCTCATGGTCCCTGGGTGAAATGCAGCAAATGAGTACGTCAGTAAACTATTTCAGGTAAACAGCGACATCTAAAGCTGGCCTTGGAATGTTTTCACGCTAGATCACAGCAAAGAAGTCACTCAAAATAGCCCAACTTAAAAGTTATGTTCAGTTCATTAAATGTATTTAGCTTATAAAACATAAGCGATATTTTCAATTACTCTGTCTTTCTCACACTGATAATTTTCTACCTTTTCTATGTGTTTTAAAAACCTCTACCAGTTTGTTTGAATCATAAATGATATCCCTCGAGTCACCTGTTACATTTATTTAACTATTCGCTTTACCTTGGCCCAAGCTATTCTATGGCATTTGAGACCACATATGTGTGGGGCAAAGAAACGACAGTGTGGCTCAATGAAACCCAAACTACGTCCACTTTGGAAACTTCTTTAGGTTTGTTTCTTTCAATCATCCTGCAAAAATTGTTTTACACATAGAACTGTCACTCTGAAACCCTTTGCTCTGCAACCACAATATAATAGCAGATTTCACTCCACTCCTAGGGGGGAGATAACACCAGTGACTCGACCAATTTTTAATTGAAATTAAGAGATATTAGCATATTACGGAGGAAACATAGCGGGAATAACATTTAAGGTAAGTTCAAGTAGCAATGTTTACAAAACTCGGTTTAGACTATCGTGGAATGTCTCTCCTCTCCCCTTCAGTCACCTAAGACCTTGAGCTGGTGAACCGACACTATGTTATACCCGACTGGCGTGTGCTTCGACACCAGGACTGATCTCAGATGCAAACAAAGCACTTTACCGACATATGCAAGTAGTACCCTAAGACGTAGACAAAACACTCGCCCAGTTATAGGTTTATTTCTCGCACACACAGGTGTTATACCCGAACCTCAGGTGTAAACAAAACACTCGTCCAATGTGTTTACTGCAAAGCCTTTATCTCGAGCAATTCCTCAGGAACCGAAATGTTATGCCTGAAAGGCGTGAATGCAACTGAAATTACATTCTTTCAAGTAATAACGAAGATTCAGATTTTGCATTTAATACACAAATAAACAAAGTTTTCCTCTTCGCTTTCCTAAAGCAATTGCGCTCTTTTGTAGATTATCGGGCTGAAGTAAAATTAATGATCTTGCCATTAATGACAGCTAAAGCTGCCAAGCCATCTACCAATGCTTATATCTGGCCCATGAATTTGTTGATTGTCCTTCTTTTCTCCCTCACTTTCAGTAACGCCAGGCTATATCTGGCCTAACCTCCTCTCCATCGGAACATGCTCGCTATGAGAACACATTTAGAACACCTGAAGCGCTGTTGTCGCCACTCGATGTTCTCTCAGAAATTAAACATTTAATGACATTTTAACATTAAATTGTGGCTAAATTAATTCAAAGGAGTCACTACAGAATTATTTACAGAATGTTTGCTCGACAGATTGTGAAATAATAAACAATAATACTAATTTATATCCATTCGTCAAGATGGCTCCAAATATTTGAAAAAGACAAAATGTTTGAGTAAATTTGTTGAAAAATCAAGTAAATCATAATCACAACAAGCTGAACGCAGTTCAAGTGAGAGCGACTAGTGAGGCATGTTTAAATATGTAACTTAAACACAAAAACCTGAGAGTTGTGTTATGACGAACATAGCAGAAAATATGTCCATAAATAGGTTTATTTGTTTCCATTCTGGTGCAGAAATTCGAAGTGTTTATAATTACAGTGAATTTAAAATTTTTAATTTAATTATTTGGAACAAAGTTCATTTCTTTACATATCCCATGCAATAATAGGGGAAGTCAACTTACTGTTATTAATGGATATCCCACAAATATATTAACGAATACATACACAAATGTTGCCAGATAAAGATCTGTGAGGTTTCAAAATATTTTAGTCAACTGTTATTGAAATGTGATCTGAAATTATTGTTTGATGTGTTGTTACTTAACCCATTATTGCATAGGTATGCTCAATTTGAGTCGAGGTATCTGTAGAAATAATGCAGTAACCCTGTCTGGAATGAAAGTGCACCTGCAGCGTGCAGATTATCGCTGGAGTGAGTGGTGCATGTGACCTAGTTGTCACTCCACTTTATTTACTTCAGGTCTGAATTACCGTATCGCACATATGTACGTATGTGTAGAGGAAGTTCGAGTAATATGGAATAATACCAGTTTTTGTTTTCACCATATTAGAGGTAACAGTATTAGGGAATAATTTGAACCTTTTTAGAAACTTTGAACGCGAAATTGGAATTTTTTATTAACTTTTAATAAAAAAGGTGTCCAGATATTTATTGCAGGTAACATGGAATAGGAAAGGTAATATGAATACTACATAAATTTTTCAATTAATAATTATTTGAAGTAACAAATTTACATAAGAGCTCATTTATTTCTTGCTAAAACTTTTTCTCGTTTAATAATGCACCTATTTGGACTACAATAGCATGCACATAGGTTACTAAATATAGTGTTGGTTTTAAAAATTGAAATTGCAAACATAACAAAGATTTTCCGCTCCAGCACATCCATTGTGTGCCCACATGTTACACAGTAGGCATTGGACCCAAAATTCCTCTTTTTTATCTTCTGAAAATTTCCCACTACAGAAAATGCACTCTGCATCTCCATTCGAGGGAATATCTTCGTCCCATTACTTTGACGTTGTTTGGCATATCTGCAGAAATAAATTTAAATGCCTTATAAAAGGTTCATTTTATTTATAAGAAAAAAATGCGGGTATTATGCAATACTTGGAGAAGAGCAATGTGGGATAACAGTATTCCATATTACCCGCCAAGCCATATTTTTCATAAATATATAAAGACTTGCCTGTAAAGCGTTTAAGTGATACAAATCAGATAATAATTTACAAACACTAAGTGGCACAGATTGGGCTCTGAAAGTAACCTCTGATGTATTTCTAGTGGACAACGTTAGGTGTCAGCACCAAACAAGCCAGTAACTTGAGTATTCCATATTACCTACCTGTTCCATGCCATCCCAACTTCCTCTAATAGGAATCCAGTGAACGCTCAACACAATGAATACTTGTAAACGCAAGTCTCCGGTACCAGAGCGTTAAATAACCATCCGAACTATCTTGCTGTCAGTTAATAGACAGCAATACTACCTGCAGCGCTGTAAGGTTTGGGATTTACATTTTGCTTTAACTACCAGTTCCAGAAATTTCTTGTAATTGTTTAGAGAAATTCTCATTTTTTGGACTATAATTTGGGTTTAAGGGGATTTACCTTTTGAATTAAGAAAAAATGCGGAATATACGAAATTATTAATATTTATGACACAATAATATTTCCAATTAAATTCGAGAAGATAAAAATTCATACCTAATTCGTTTGTAAATGTTCTGCTAAGAATAATTATACATTTGTAGTTAGTTAATAGGTTTGTTATAGAAGGTGAATTCCCTATTCTGGTGTCTGTTGCGCTGAATGATACTAAGGATTATTAAAGTACTTCTTCTTGTGGACCATAGCCACAAAATTCAAAATATACATTTCATTTTCCATAAAAATGTATCAAACATTTTTGGATTCAGGAGGCCTCAAAACATATATTTCCGGGGAAATCTCGACATCTAATTTTTAGATGGAATTAAATACTTCCTCTACTTTACACAGTAGGGAAAGTAAAATCAGAGGAATACATAGAGAAAGCAGGAAAATATTTAGGAGAAATGAGGTTGAAATGGTTAAAAGAACTATGAGAAAATAGAGAAAATTGAAAAGGGTAATGACGAGTTAAAGGAATTAGTGGCCATAATAAACTTCCCCTTTATATTATATATATAAAACAAAATGTTAAATATAAGGGGAAGTAATCTATATAAGCAACTCCGGGAGGTAGGAATAAATTGTATATTGTGGGAAATATGGTTATGTATTGTGTTGGATTAAGGCTGTATTTGTATAATTAGAATATGCAGAATATATGTATGTACTTACAGTAAGATTGTGCTTTCTCTGAGGACTTTAATGCTTTCATGCTAAGCATAGCTTTCTGAAGAAATGTTTCTCAACTAGGTAGTAGATTTAACATGTTGAGTGGAGAAAATAGGGATTTGGGATAGTCAGACAGTGATCCGCAATGCTTTCTCATGTGGAAGCAATTTACTTCTCAACTGTTCCTTTAGAAGGCGAACAAGTGGAAAGCTGATGGTGTTAGGTCCAAGTAGTGGCACTCTTCTGTGATAGTAGATGCTTTCTTTATGTTTGGAAATATCGTTCCAACATCCATGGGCGAATTTCATCAAGAACCAGAACCAGTCACCATAGACACACAACACGGAATATATGTATACATTTCTGGCGCCGATTATAGCTCAAAACGATATAAATTTTAATCACACAATTGAGCGCTTAATTGAATATTGACTTTGTTCAGAAGCAAAGAGACTTGATAGGTTCTTATAGTGTTTTTCACGTGTAATAATACCAAGGTTGTAGTAAATTATTCATACATTTTTGAAGAAGTAGTTGCGTGGTTTCTTTTGTGCCACATTAATTTGTAATATGATTTTTTTCTGCAGCAAGAACTTTATGTATGCTAACCGTGCGATGGCTCCGTAGTCACGAGTGCTTGGGTTCGATTCCTATCGACCGCACAGTCCGACCTTGGGTAGTTTTCCTTGGTCGCTACGTGAATGCTTTTACATCCACTACGATTTACTTTCCATTATTTTCCTTTTATTCTGTTTTCTTTTCGTGTTTAACCTATGTTTATTGACGGGCAATTGGTGCGGATGCTTGCTCAAAGGAAAGAGAATCTCTATGTACACTACAGGGCTGTTTGGTTGATGGGTCGTTCATTGCCCTCTCTAGATAGCTCCAAAAGTGGGACAGGTCTTCGAACCCGAAGCTGTTAGGAAATTCCGAGCCTGCCTGTAGTCTCCTCTAGTTGCTCCGTTTCATCCCTTCCTCACAGGATAGATCGTAGTGTGTGAGGTAACCCCCTCTATTGCATAATCTATGCCTATACCTATAGTGCATGCTAATGTCTTTCAAGGATGTGACACGGAGATTTTGACTGCCCTTTACATGGAACATTTTTCAAAACTTTTGATTTTCTTGAAAATGGCTATAACGATTTTGATTAAAATGTCATATGTTTGAGACATTTTTATGACAAATGAAATGTATATCTTGAATTTTCTGGCTATAGCCCCTATAATCGTATTTACTCTGGACGAGTTTTGCATAACTGGTAAACCGTTAAAGATAGACCAAATCTTACTGTACAAGAAATGTAGATCTTGCTAAAATACAGTTTATGTCCAAATAAATTTTCTTGTAGGGTGAACCATTTCGGAGATGTTCCTTGTTATGTGTGTGAGTTTCGGAAAACGAAACTTTGGTGAAATGGAACATCGCTGTTCAGTTTTTTATATGTTGAGTCTACAAAGAGAACGGAATCTTAAAGCTTTAAAAGATTTGACTATCGCACAAAGCCTACTGTATCCTAATATTCCCCTTGCACCTACAAGGAAATAAGTAATAAGATAATTTGTACAAAAGTTTATCTTAACTAACACGAAGAAGATATAGAGTAGGAGTTTGTAAGAATGGTTAGTACTAGAGAAAGTCATGTGAGTGCAACACATCAGATGTTTTGTTTATGAAACCATGCACTATAGGGGAAAATGGTAGGGCAATCTATGCTTCAGCTTATCGTCAAGAAGTTACCGTTAATGTCTACACACTCTTACCCCAAGACTTTATATAGATTCATAAATAAATTAATCTTCTTAGATGCGAATATGCCACGTTAGGAATCAAGGGATTGAAGATACCTCGCAGTAACTCCATGTTTTGATCTTGATGTTGTGCAAGGCTTTCCTTTATTGCTAGAGTAAAACTCTAGAGCAACTTGAGGGAACAATAACGTGATGGTTCACGCTGTTAGGTGTCGAGAGTGTACCACAGGGATTTCTGAATGAGTGAATAGGTACACGTGAAATAGAGCCCTGGCCAATGTCCAACATATAAGCAGCTTTCTCAGGGTTCCGCTGGTTTTGTTGGGCACGTTGCCAGAACTGTATCCATGAATGTACCCAGATGTAAGGATGGAAGTATACTACATGTTGCTGTTTGTTCCTTCAAGTCTCCTTCGAAATCTGCAAAATATCAATAATTTATGGCCTTTTCGTTTATTTAGTTCCACAATGAGTGTGGTACGTTTTTGCTACTGAATTTATAACTTATTTACCCCTTTAGATGACATTAACACTTGGTAAGTAGGGCTTTCAAAGGCACACAAATTCTCGTAGACCCTTTTACAAGAAATAAACCATTTTCTAGCTGATTTCATTAATATTTATTATAAGAAGTATTTATCTTGTCAGCCAAGGATAAAAATAATTGCATGTATTCAATTTTAAAATCAGATAAAATGAAATAGCTGTTCTTAGGAGCTAGAAACGATGGATATATGCAGATAGAAAACTGGTTGCAGTGTTTTTTTCTCTATTTATTTTAGATCACTTTAACGATGTAGTCATATCGCGACGGATCTGTTAGGAGATGCTTG
This sequence comes from Tenodera sinensis, assembly GCA_030765045.1. NCBI lineage: Eukaryota > Metazoa > Arthropoda > Insecta > Mantodea > Mantidae > Tenodera > Tenodera sinensis. The sequence continues at coordinate 136,179,954 of CM060967.1, read as the reverse complement.
TGTGTGGTGAACAGTTAACCTTCAAGCTCTTATCCGTATCCATAGCGTCGGTGTGGGTGGCTCAGTCCATTAGACGCTGGCCTGCTGATCCCAAGGTTGCGGGTTCAAACCCGGTCCAGAAGACCGATGGTTTTTAAGTGTACTTAAAAAGGGACAGCTTCAAGTCAGTAGATTTACTGGCATGTAAAAGGGCTCCTGCGGGACAAAATTCCGACACATTGGCGACGCTGATGTGATTCTAATAATTGACACCGCCATTAAACAAAAAAAAAAAAAAAATTCAATTAAATTCGTGTCCATAACATCCCTCTTCGTTACGAGTCCACAGAGGGAGCAGTGCAGGGTATTTGTACCTCTGTCTGAGACGGCAGATGGCATTTGGTTCATCCATTTATCTGCTTACTATATCTGTGGACAGATGGCAGAACATTCACTATAACCATCTATTTTGCATTTATACATTGTTTTAGACTTAAGGTGGAACTTTGTGTCTCGATATTAAATATAGAAGTGGTATTTATCTTGGTGACTAAATAAACGTGAAAAATCCGGCACCCTCCACCATACGCAAACTGCAGACAGTGCAGAATAGGGCGTTAAGAACAATATGATACCGGGCGTAGATTCCCGTCTTGCCAAATCTACACGAAGGCCAATCAAAGGCGGAGTCCCTGAAGGTTCTGTGTTGTCCCTTGCGCTGTTTAGCGTATATGTGGCCGACATTCCATTCGAGCAGCACGTTAACATAGCCCAGTATGCTGACGACGTGCTACTATACTGTACAAACAAACACCCTCGCAGAACCTTTCTCCCCATACAGCGACACCTTCGCCTCATCCAAGAGTGGTGTAGGTGTTGGCGATTGTCCATCAATCCGGAGAAAAGCCGCGCCATACTTTTCACCAAACACCGCTTTCTCGCCAAGTTCCCCACGTTTACTTACCTTCGTAGAAGGATAGAGTGAGTGGATACCATTAGCTACCTACCTGGGAGTGAAGCTTGATAAGGGCCTTACTTTTCGGGAACACATCAACGACCTGTCAGCGCGGGCCGGTGGGGCAACTGCCTCCCTGTACCCTATGCTGCGGTCGGGGATGCCAATTCCCTTAAAGCTATGCCTCTTTCGGGCTCGGCCCTAATGACCTAGTTGTCGACGGGCCCGTAAACCCCACTACTCACTCACTACTCACTCTTTCGGGCTCTCATCATCCCTATCCTCCTGTACGTCTGCGAAATCTGGGGCATGGCTGCAGACACCCATCTCCTGCGTCTACAACGTATACAGAATAGAGGTCTTCGGATAATCTATTCTGTATACCGTAGATTCCCTACGAGATTACTGCACGAAGCCTCATCCCTCCCGTATGTGGAGGACGAAATTAGGCGCCGGGCAACACAAATTTACGACCAGTTTCCACAACATCGGAGCACCCTGGTTAGGTCTCTTGGGGACTATATCCCTAGAGAACGCACGCTTGTGCGACACCGGGTTTCCCGCATGGCTTGCGGGCACCCCCGGTAACACAGGAGCTACCCCATCAACAGCGTAAGCTGAGTTCCTTACAGTCCTTCCAAGAGAAGCTTGGAATTCTAAATTTCTTTTCCAAATATCCATATTTGGACCACTCACCAGCAGTGCCCAACGGTAGTTGCACACTGAAATAACAGCCGTTGAGGAGCATAAAACTATGCTACCTCCTTATACCCTACAATCCCCATATTTCACCAGCCATCCTACAACATCCTAAGTCCCGTCATATAGTGGTTAAAGCCTAAAAGGGTAGGTAACGAATGACACACCTCGGGCTGTTCTCAGCCTGCCATCTGGTAGTCAGTCCCGTCTTACATCCTTCACAAGCATTCTGGACTTCCCTACATCATGGACTTGGTAAGGGAGCGATCCGGAACCATGCACACCAAACTGAATTCCCACACCAATCAGCTGGTACGGGCATTAGGTCAATACAACCACATAGCACCTCGTAGAAGGAAAAGTTACCGCCTTCCCAAGGACGTCCTTGGATAATGGTAATGCCACTCCCATCATCTAACACATACTTACCCCAACACGTATTCCTACCCCCTTCCTGCATCCAAACTTAGGTATGCAGGAATAAACCATTGCACACAGACACAAAAGCTTGAAAACATTTGGAACACCTTCTATACTGCACAGATAAAGTCGCAATAAGCGCCTAGGTGCTGTGCAGATAAAATACCGTACAGGAAAACCTGTACGGCCTGTTCTCGAATGCTGGAATGCTAGGAAAGTTGCAAATAATAGGCAATTTTAAAAACACTTAGTATCAGAGACTAATGCAAACTGGGCAGTATTAACATCTTTTCAGCTTACGATGCGACACAGCGGATTCGAATTTCGCTTAAGCCCTTTTCCTCTTATTTTCTTTACTGCTGTGTGCAGTGCTATATTTTCGACCATGATCCGCGCTGCCGAGGGAGCGTTCTAGCGGCGGGCGGGCAACTGCTTGCCGGCGGAGTCAATTACTCAGACCTTTAAATTCAAGCGCAAATTGAAACTAATAACAAGGAATATCTCGGAAATGTATACATTCACGAAAAAATGTTTGAGAAAACTTGTGTGCTTCAAAGAGATGTACCCGTGAACCCCCCCCCCAAAAAAAAAAAAAAAAAAATTTCATGTCTGGAACGCATAAATACTTACATATGTGTCTGCATTAATTCATACACACATTCATGACAGATAGACAGCCAGACATACCTACTTGTTGAAAACTGCAAGTTATTTGGTTCTCTACCGTTAAGGTAGCCCCGCATTCTAGACATGACTAATTTTTTTGTCCATGGGTGTAAATTGATCTTTTTTCTGCAGTAAGATTTAGGTCTACCTCTTAAGGCTTAACAGTTGTGAAAAATGAATCAGATTGAAGAGGACTTCCGAGGATGCTTCCAGAAAACTGAAGATACAGATTCAATTTGTGTTAACATGTCGTAAACATATATTTGAATCAAAGTCGTTGCAACCATCTTTAAGAAAGTCAACAAAATATTTCACACAAAGGGTAGCTTGGGATAGGATTTGTCAGTGTTCGAATCAGACTTTCTGACGAGTAACAGCAACCTATATGTTACTGTCTTTAAAAGCACCGTGAATTCATCCATGCTAACAAACAATAGAACAGTGAGTTGCAAGAAACGCAACTGAATTTTGCAAGCTGCAATTTTCAGTCTGAATGCCAACCCAACTAATGGCCTGAGAATTGTTTATTCTTTAGCTCACTTCCGATATGATACATTTGCTTACTCACAGCTCGTATTTGTAGCATATACAGTCTGCATCAAAAGTGTTCCATGTATTTTCAAACGGCAGTAATAGTAAATACAATAAAAGATAATGTACTTCCCTGGTAGGCTAGGCGGCCCGGGTTCGATCACAGGGACCCGCATGTGGTATTTGTGGTGGACGAAGCGGCATCAGGGCGGGTTTTCTCCGGGTACTCCGGTTTCCCCCGCCATCTCATTCCACCGGTGCTCCATCTTCATTCCATGTATCATCAGTGTCACCGCCTGCGGTGCCGTAGTAGTAAAAGTGGGCGTTAAACACTACAAACAAATTCCCTGGAAGGGAAAGAATTCTTGATTGACGAGGCGCGGAAATTATTTATGAGAGGGGGAAACTCCCCCCATCCCCCCGTTAATTCAAGCCCTGGGATTGTCGTATTCTTGAAAGATCTGAAGTTAAATAACAGGTTTGGTATTTAAGTGACTTTTCGTTATTAGTTATGCTTTTCTCTCTCACTAACTCACTCACACACACACACACATACACACACACCTTTTTATTATCTTTCTTTTGTATTCCGATGTCTCAAAACATGAATTTCAGCAATATATTGGTATAGAACTTTTGGTTTGAATGCCGCATTCCTTTTCTTACCGCACAGTAGAGAAAGTAGCAGACAAGTGAGTAGAGAAGGTCATATGAATGTAACACATTCAATTTTTATGGATAGAAAGCACTAATGTTTGGCTTTCACAAGTACCCGGGGATACACAGTGCTATGCATTTCTGAGCAGGTTCATAACGAAAAGGTCAGAAGGATATCTTGTACCGTTCACGTCATAAATAGAACATATGAAGCATAACGTTTGAGCAGTTCCAAGTTTACCTATCTATGAGACTTTTCCCTTACCTAAATTTAAGGTACACTTCCTCTTTCATTTTACCACTTACTTTTAAAACACCATACGATGGCGAGACGTGCACGATTTGTAGCTTTTTATTGATAGCTGAAATGCAATGTTTGGAGATGATGTTTCCTTCCAGGCCAAAGCCTAGTGAGAATATTGAAAAGTTAAAATGACAATGTCTAGAAAATGTTTTGATAACATCGTGAGCCCACTGTTACCTAAGAAAAATGGGCGGCGGGCACGGTCAAAATGTTCTGTTCCAGCAAGCGGGCGTCGTGTTGCAGTTGTTTCTTCGAGCGCAGCAGTGGCGGATGTGTGTAGCCAAACGGTATATGTTTGTGGACATGGATAGTACAACGAGATGTTTAGGGTGCAGTAAGGTTGTACAAAAGATTAAAAAAATAAAATCTGATGTGTTGCACTCGCGTAACTTTCCATATTCTTGTACTAAGCTATTCTTACAAACTCTTGTTCCTTTATCTTCAGGTTAGCCGAGATCAGCATTTGCACAAATTATCTTACTTATAGATGCAAGAGGAATATGGGAATGCAGAAGGCTTTGAGCGATAGTCAAATATTTTAAAGTTTTGAAATTCCGTTCTCTTTGTACGGTCAAGAGATGAAATAATAAATAACAATCTTCCATTTGAGAAAACCTTAACTACTACAAAGCTCAAGGAATAACAAGGAATATTCCTAAATGGTTCACTCCACAAAAAATGCTGATAGACTTAACTCGGGTGCTTTAACGAGACCTACATTTTAGTATAGTAAGATTGGCCTATCTCTTTCGGTTTACCAGTTATGCAAAAGTCAAAAGTAAACAGGGCCAATAGGTTATAGCCAGAAAGTGAAAACTATGTGTTTAATTCGTCATAAAAATATATCAATCATATGGCATCTTAATCAAAATCATTAGAGGCATTTTTGAGAAAATCAACAATTTTGGAAAAATTTTCTATTTAAAGGGTGGTTTAGGGTGAATGAATTTTCTTTAAAATCCTTGAAAGATATATCACTTAAATACAAACTTTGGTTTTTAACCGACTTTTCATTTTTGAGTTACACTGCTCACACACACATAGACACACAAATACACACGAACATTTTTATAAAGATAGAGCGCCGCAGAACAAAGCGTTTCGAGAGTGTTCGCGATACTTCTGGCTGCTGGTTTATTTAAAAAGGGAAAGGCAAAAGACAAATTTCTAGAAAGACCCGTGCTACGTCGTTCTTGCCTATATAAAGCTTGTGTGACGGCGAGAGAGGGGAGTTAGGTTAGAAAAAAGGGAAGATCAGTTGTTGGTTTGTGAACGGGACAGCTGTTAGCAGTTCGCGTGTACAGTAGTCGTCATGAGTGAACTACACTGTCGACAGAGAGTTTGGCATACTTCGCGTCGGAGTTAGTCTTTGAAGTAACGTAGCTTTAGTGAGTGTTTAAGCATTGTATCGTCAAAGTGAACTTTTAGTGAGACAGAGAGTGTAAAAGAAAGACAGAAAAGTGTGTCTTAAGGTTATGAGAAGAGAGAACAGCTGTGAGTTGTAAGATCACGAAGAACTCTAGAATGTGTTATTGTATTTGTGCTATGGTTCGAGTTTAGAAGATAAATAAACTGACAAAAAGTAATTACACTTTGTTTTCATTGTCACAGTGCTATGGTTATAAAGGAGTGGAATGTTATATAGATAGAGAAGCTCAAGGAACGCCATTAACTGCTGAAAATGAGTTTCAATTTGAGCTTATTGCCCGGCAATATCTTCAGGAAATGAAGAAGTGCTTTCTTAGAAAACAAGCTGAATTGGTTTTGGCTTAAAATTTCTTCAGTCCGCATGTCCATAACTACGCAGACACACTCAAATGTTAAGCATTTTTAAGTCTGTGAGTATTCCTTTTAATTAATGAAACCTGTAAACCTGGTCAGAGAAGCAAATTATTACCTGAAAACAATTTAAAACGTAGTCTTTGGCTTTGTACAATAAAGAAAGTTACTACAGTATTGAAAAGATAATTAGACGGAAACGGGTACAAAATGCTCGACTTGAATACAATTGTAAATACTGAAGGTAATACCGAAGTGTACCCGTAAGTGACAAAAGAGGTACGAAATGGTTTGTTCATTTGCTCTGTTAGGCACCCAATAGAATGCAATATGAAATATTATTTCTATTTCATCCTGTACACACAGTCAATACTGTCAATAAAAGTGCAAGACAAGTATCGCAAATCGTACAACAGTCACTGCCTTTCCTTCCATTTATGTTATCCTTCCGGGAATCGGGCTAAAGCAGGGCCCTAATGACCTAGTTGTCGACGGGCCCGTAAACCCCACTACTCACTCACTCACTCGGGCTAAAGCATGGCTAACGGATAGATAGGCTACGGTGCGAACTGCAGTGACGTAATTCTCCTAGTCCAATGCTGGCCCAATGAAGTAAAACCACAATCGCCTAATACATACACATTCCAAACAGCCAAAAAAATTCCTCTTTGAATTCATACACAAAATTCGTACAATGTTAGCCCTGTATCAGACTATCACTATTACGTAAATGGTAGTAAAAGAGCGAAACATTCTTCCGTGAGAACCATTACATCTATAGTTACATATTTTTACTTTCTCTATTACGTACACTGAGGGGAAGTATTGTATCCCATCCAAAAATTTGATGTCGAGATTTCACCGGAAATATGCTTTCAGGCTCCCTGAATTAAAACAAAGTATTTTGAGACAAAGGTCTGCGTGTGTGTGCGTGCGTGTGTGTGTGCGCGTGTGTGTGCGTGCGTGCGTGCATGCGTGTGTGTGTCAGTTAACAGTAAAACTCAAAAACAAAAAGTCGGTTAAAAGCCAAAGTTGATACTTAAGTTTAATATCTTTCAAGGATGCGACACGAAGATTTTGAAGAATTCTTACCCTCTACATAAAAGTTTTTCGAAAATGTTGATTTTCTCAAAAACGACTAACGATTTCGATTAAAATGACATATGTTTAAGATATTTTTATGGCAAATGAAATGTATATGTTGAATTTCTTGGCTGTAGACAATGCGGTCCTGTTTACTCTTGATGACTCTCACATGACTGGTAAACCGTAAAAAATGGACCAAATCTTACTGTACAAAAAATGTATATCTTGTTAAAACATACACGCTACGTCCAAATGCATTTTTGAATGTAGTGAACAATTTTGGAGATATTCCTTGTTATTTGTGTGAGTTTTGCAATACTTAAACCTTTCTGAAATGAAAGGTTGTTATTCACCTTTGTGTCTCTTGGCCGTGCAAAGAGAACGGAATTTTAAAGCCTTCATAAAGTGACCAGCTTTAAAAGATTTGACTATCGCCCAAAGCCCATGTTCCCCTTGCACCTACAAGAAAATGAGCAATGATTTCTGCAAATGCTTACTTCGACTAACATAAACAGTGGAATGAGTTTGTAAGATTAGTTAGTATCAGAATGGAGAAAGTCATGCAAGTGCAACACATCAGATTTTTAAATTTAATGAAATGCATTTGGAGCTTGTTAACCTCCTGTTTGTAGCTTAGACTCGTTTTGCAGCCTTATAAAGGTCACAGCTTTACTCCAAGCGTGTAGCAGTAGGATGTCCGATTTAATGTCTACGCGTCTAGACACCATTAAGAAGTTTACTTTGATTCTATTATGCCAGCAACACTGTGGCTACGAACAGACCTAAATATAGAAGCAGTTATGATTGATTTGAGTACTTGTTGCGATAGGGCGCTTTGGCCAATGCCCAAAAAACAGTGTTACCAGGGCTTCCCTGGTTGAGCTAGGCAACTTGCCAATCCCTTTAGCGTAGATGCTAAGAACAAACATTTAAGCGCGTTCGAATGCAAGCTTCTTTTCCGGCTTCAATGTGCTATTTCAATTGAGTGCAAGTGTTTTACGTTAAAGAACTGAAACGGTGACCAGCGCGGCTAACAACCCTACAGGGAAAGAATCTATGGATTCCAACATACCGGAAGTTAGAGAAGAATCGTGGATTATGGTTGAGGACGATTCCCGCCATTGGAGATATTGCTGGAAGTTCGCCAAGGTCGGCTCTACCGGTCTAGACGTCACAAATTCAATTTACTTCGGCATTCAATGCATCTCGGAGCGTTCGTCAGGTGTCAGGTTGGGAAACCAATCTTTGAAAGCTACCTTTTCCTATGCTTATTCCCACAACACGCGCGGCCTTAAAGGGGAATATCCACATGGGATTTTAATGCTGGTCATAAATCATGGAAACTGAAGTGTAAACCTTTGAAAAGGGCTCGCCTGGGAAACGCTCTTACACATAGCAGCTGAATAGCCGGTGCTGAAAAATTATTTACTTCATATTTTCAAATGATTTAGGAATCGGGGTATTTACAATATAGCCTAATTTGAATTCAAATTTATTGAATACTAAAGCAAGTACACCTTGGATTGCCCATGATCTATAGTGCCTAATTAGCTTTATTCATAAATTTCTAATTCCATCCTTCCTATCACATTTGACTTCGACTGAGTTAAATCATTTGTTCTTCACGTTTACTGTTATATCACATAGGGTGTACTCCGTCATAGGTAGGTAATCCATTTTTTTTGGATCTGCTCAGTCTGCAGAAGTGCATCCATATAGTGAGCTGTATACGGAACGACCATAACTCATCAAAACGCTAATTTCCTTAGTAGTTGTGCACCCCAAGGTCCCAAAAACTATACCCATAACTCGTGCACAGTTACGCTAACGTAAGCTTAATATCATGGAAGAATTTTTAGCATAAAACTCGGTTTTTAATTAAAATTTACATATAGCAACGCGAGGCATAAACAAATATAAATTCAATCTGTTTGTTAAACTTTATTAAATATACTGGTTCTAATGTTATTCTTTGGAAGTTTTAATTCATATTAAAAATGAATAATTAATATAGGGGGGACCAAATAAATGTTGTATGTTTCTTCTTTTGTACTTTGTAAATTATGTAATATTCTGCAATAATAAAACAACAAATCTTTTGTTAGGCCACGACTTATTATCCCGGATAATTTAGGCACCAGTTGTAAAAGCTTCTGTATACATTCTAATCCTTGCTATAAAATGCATTGCTACACGCCAATTAAAATGCAATTAATGAAATTTACAAACGGGATGAGGTCTGTAGTTCGCCTTATTTTTTGGAAGAATATTTGTTTATACTTTCCGCACCGCTGATTCAAGATGAAGCCACGGTAAACTTTAAGAAAACAATGCACTTGAAAGTGTTAGTTTTTCGGTATGTTTTCTGTTCAGTTTAAATAGAAAATATTCAGAAACAACTGACATATAAAAATCATTTAAGAAAACGTTACGATCTGCAGAAAAATATCGTATATGTAGCAGCAAAATAGGTTTGGATTAAAAATTACATAGAAAGTTCATTTACATATCTTAAGAACACAATTATAGTCGTTTTTGTAACAGTTTGGAAAGAATTGAAACTTCGAATCACTAACATACGGAAAATTGTTAATGCTGCTATACTTGGTGCTATAAGCATTCCTAGATTTCATTTACCTGGCCCTTAAAACTATAAATAAGATATTTTTGTTCTTTTATCTATATTTAGTATTAACACTGTCGTCATATCCTGTTGTTAAAGTGTTAAACCAAATTTTAATTATTTTGTCTAATGGCTGGTAATATTGTTATTAATGTGTTCCTTTTATACTTTGTCAAATTTGACTACCCAAAATGTGTGAAGTTGTTGATTTGTTTGAATAAATATAGAAAGCTTTTTCGACGAAGTGGAAACTTCACAAGACGTTTCTAAGCAAACCAAAACAATGAACATAATTAACAGCATTATAAAAAATTCCTTAGCGAATTAGGCATCGTTCCAGGAAACAGTGGACTGAAAGTTCAACTGTGGGACCGCTACAGGGCATAGGACCTAATATTTGAAAGGTAAAGAAGATAATTTTGAACAAGCATGTCCCTTTTCCTCAAAATATTGGATACATCTTCATGGTTTTACGACATGCCAATATGAGGCTTTGAGACTATAGATATTGTGATGCCGACCGCGGCGCACAACAAAGGCCGGCCGGAGCAAATCTACCACACACCACTTAAGTATCAAAAGCGCTCAAGATCAAGCTGCCCCACACCACTCACACGAGCAAACACGTGACAACAATCAGAACGGCAGAACGAAGAGGGGTTTTCGAGAGCATTCACGAAGTGTCCGGCGCCGGCGTATTTGTAGAACTTCCAGAAAAGGTGAAGTTCAAAAAAGGTCCATGTTACTTCATCCTCGTTAAATGAGGAGGCGAGGCAACGAGAGTTTGGAGTCAGTCAGTTTTCAGTTTCAGTGTGTGTGGGTGTCAGTTGCATGTGTACGTCGTCGTGAGAGAACCATCGCGTCGAAAGGAAGATAGCGAAGCAGTTAACCAGTGTTGAGTGGTCGTATCGTCAAAGTCAGTTGTTTGAGAGGCAGAGAAAGTGAAGAAAAACAGGGTTGTGTGTTAAGCATACGAGAAGAAAAAGTTGTGAGTTGTAATGTCACGAAAGACTGAAAACTGTGTAAAGTCAGTAAAAGAGAACTGTGTTGTTGTGCATTCAGATAGAAGAAAATATTGTAAGAAAAAACTAATTGGATTGATTTTGTTGTCTTTGTCACACTGGTGTTCAGAGGTGGAATTTGTGTGTTTGTTACAATATTATTTGGGCTAATTCATGTTTATTGTAAACAAGGAATAACTCTTCGATAACTCAACGAAGATATAGACTAAATATTGTTGTGCTACTCTAATGGTTAACATGCGGTTCGTCAAACCGAGTGAGAAGGTGATATTCAGTGTTGCTAAAAGCAAAGTTATGTAGTTTTCTCCAAGTAAACGTACACACTCCACTAACAGAATGAGAGAGAAAACAGGGGAGATGTTGCAACGCTGTGGTTCAGTCCATGTGGATTTTACAACTATCATTTGTGACACGCAATGTAAAACATCGTCGACTTCCAAGAACAAACAATGCATGCGGTGCGAGAGAATTTCGATGGTCAAGGGTAAAACGTATGTTAACCATTAGAATAGGAAAATAATGCATACGTGTTGAGTATAGACCAGTTGACGTAGTTTTCCACGAGATGAAACTGGCGTCCTAGCAACTTGATAGCAATAGGATCAAGATGCTGTCTGCCGTCCGCTGATGCAATGCTGAGCAGCAATGGAGTATTGCCAATACGCGACAGACATCGATAGTGACCATTAAGACACTTGTTGAATCCCACGCAAGCCGATTAAACCCGTATCGTTTGATGTACTGTGCGAACTTAATGCACTTAGGAAGTAACACCAGCTTTTGGCTGGAGAAAGCGTATAAATAATTTTATCATAAATGTTTTCTCGTGGTATACAAAAACTGCGAAGTTCAAGTGTCTTACAAGTGGTCCATATGTCACAGACATCTAAGATTTACTGTGTTTAATTTAGTAGCAGATTTTTTAGTATACTCCATTGTGTTTTCATTAAATGTATATATAACCCCGTTTCCTTTTCAGCTAAAGTACTCGAAATAAAGCTTAGGTCCGTCAAAATGGCAGAACAGCGATGTCCAAGCTTGCTGCTATTCTTGATCTCTCTTTCAGTCAAAGGGTGAGTCAACTCCCAACCAGACAGTCAGGATCCAACGACGGACACAAACCGGCGATTCCATGGCAGTTTCTAAGTCATACCTTGAATTTACTAGGAATGTCTTATTGTTTGAAATTGCCAATACTTTTCTCAAATAGGAGTATGTTATTGGTATGTTATTGTTATTTATCTCTTTGCAAAGAGAACGGATTTCAAACGCATAGCGTAGCAACCCGCTCTTAAAACATTTGAGTATCGCTTAAACCTTACTGTATTCCCACATTATCTTTGTACGTTCAAGAAAATTAGTAGTAAGATACTTTCTGAAAATACTTATGTCGATTAAAATGTAGTATATAGGGAAATAAATATTTGCAAGAATAGGTTTATACAAGTAGTAGAGCTCTACATATATTTACGAACAGAGTTTCTCCAAATTGAACTATATTAAAAGTCTGTATCGCGACATATTAGCGACAATCACTTGGTGTATCTTCTAAGGCTATGCACTTCGACTTTGTCGCTAAATATTGATAAACTTCTTAAACGTAAGCAATACCAAAGAAATCCCTAATGAATAGATGTTTGTCGCAACGTGCATATCACCAGACTAGCCACTCCAACACAACTGAGTGTTAAAAGAATGGCATAGTCCACATAAAGTGAAAGGAGGTAAATCCGACCTCCCCACTTTCACAAACGTTGGTCATCACAGTGGTAGACTATAAAATTATAAACAAACGACCAACTGATCCTTAGAATAAGTCGCAATAACATAAATTAAGCCGTTTCTTGAGAGTCTAAATAGTCTGATAGCATTAAAAATAGCTATGCAGTACACTGAAGGATAGTTCTGGTGTGTTGCGATGAATATGTGGTTATAATGCTGCAAAAATGTCTTAATTGCCCTTGGCTATTCACTCTGGTTCAGGGGTGATTATGCAGGTGGATTAAGGAATACTAGCTACAGACACTTGACTTTATTATCTCGTGTTATTTACATTCCCCTAGCTACTTCACATGTTTCATTGCCATATTTATAGCACTTAAATATGTTCTGTTAGAAGAATTAGCCACGGAGCTGTTCTTTTGTACATCTTAACTTTGTTTATCCATTCTCTGGACCAAAACGCCTCTGTCCAGGAAATACCCCATCTTTCATCCTCACCTACCGAATTCCTGACATGACAAATGCCATATCACCTCTCACATCCTGTCAGTTTTTATCCTCTCAATATGGAATGAAGCGTTTGAAGAGGGTTGGTCATTGTAGACATTTGATTCTTACACTTACACTTCCTTATAACTAAAGCATTAAATAATTCTTAAGACTAAAACATTTACCTGCATACAAACGATACCTCTAATCTACTATGTGCATAGTAGGGGTGAGGCATAATTACTTACCAATGTACTGTTGACAGTTGCAAGAGACGTGGTGCTGTAATAAGGGCGAGAAAAGGGGGAAAGGGTAGATTCACCTGACCTAGTAGAAAAGCCACGCTTTAATTTTCTTTACAGTGATCTCCAAACTCTTAATGCCTGTTATTGCAAAGATTGCAAATGCTGCTTGAAATAAGCAGCATTTATTGGTTCAAACCATTCTGTTATAAGAAAAGCTTTAACTTTGTCCTTAGAATCACAAAAACGTGCAAAGCTTTACAGTTAACATAATACAATATTATATTGAAAAATATAAAAATGTTTAATCCTACAAATCTTCCCTGTGATTATACTGGAATTAAAATTCCTTTCCAAATAGCTCTAAACATGTTGTCTACTATCTCATATTAAATACAGTTTCTGCTTTCGAATAAAAGGCTTTCTTCTAATACCTTTGCAATAAAACGTCTTTCTTGCGTGGCATTAAAACTTAGTTACATTTCTGTGAATTTGCACAACTTCTAAAATTTGTCGAATTTGTGAATTTGCCCAGAACAGCTGCACGTATTTTTCTGGCGCATTCATAAGCAAACTTTTACTCCGACGATTTCTAGTATTAATTCAAATTTCAAGACAAAACTATTACCCATAAGGTACGTTTTTCTACACCTAAAGCGATGTTCGTTACTTCCTTAGGCAATGCTTTCCGTTTTTCCTCTCAAAAAAGGGTATTGCCTTAACAGTGGTTGTGATGGCGCCCGCGCCTCCTTAGGCATGAGGTAAATGTGCCCGAGTACATAAACTGCAGAGCGCTCTTATAGACCAATGATCTGGCTACAAACGATTGTAGCTTGATTAGTAACAATTTAGTAAGTCATCAGAAATAATCAATACTTCCTTTTTTGTTAGCTTTTTTTAACTTATTCTTTATCCTTTTCTGGAGACGGTGTTTTTAGCTCGGTTGAGAATTCATTACAATGAGAGCACGTGCCATTATATGGGTACCCGATACATACCTATAATGAAATTCGTGTTCATAATGTAAACAGTAGTAAAATGAAGTTCTTCAAATATTAGAAACATCTTCGCGTTTAACTTCGTTTTATTTTTTATTTGCAATTTCAAAAATGTGGTATATAATTATGTGCTATAGGATAACCATTCATATACAATTGCTTAGACAATTTTCCGATTCCACCTTAACTACACTGCTAGCACGGGGGGAGATATCTTTTAACATAGCCAACCCGGATATAAGACACGTGCTGGACCCTATACACCAAGACAAATGCCAGAGTAAGTCTCCACCTTTTATAGCACAGAAGAGACAAAGAGGACCGTTTGGTCATAAAGCCAGCGCCAAAATCACGACTGTGTTTTGGTATAAACCGACAAACTGTTTACGGTCTTGTGGCACGAAATACCCTCTTCGCATCTCGTGTATGAAATAGAGCTAAAAGAAGCGACATTTCAAGATTCAGAATTCGTTACAGCGTTTCGTGTCCTACAATTTCTTTTACTCTCCTACATGCTAAAATATTGTAACAAGGTCGACAAAATGCACTCCGGTTACTTCTCTATTACTTTGTTGCCTAAAAGTTTATTACAAACACAATTTTCTTCTGGTCGCTAACACAGTTTGCAGTCTTTCGCGACTGGATTTTTCTCGAAGGTTCCGGAGAAAACCCCTTTTGTGTAGCCGCTTCCATTGATGTTAGTCACCTACATACAAATAGTTACGTGAGGCAGCGTGACCGTGAGCGCCTTTGCCCGCTCACTGCCCAGCATGTAGCATGAAGCAGCTCGACTCCGACAGTCCTTTGTTTGCGCTGAGCCCGGCGTCACAATATCGTATTGGTACCCTTTGAATTGAACGCGCTAGGCGACTTCTGCACTGCTGCCATTCCTCTTACAGCGAACACTCGCTTCAGAAAACATTAAAATTATAGTGTTGTTTAACGACGCTGTCAATTGCCAGGATCACATCAGCGAATTTGCTATAGTGCATGTTAAAATCATTCGTTTATTCGCGCATCTGCTTGAAAAAACCTAGAGCAATCCAGATCTCTTTTATTTTAAGAGAAGATATGTAGTAACTTCTTTTCCACTTTTACCCTAGAGTCGTAATACTGGTAGCATTGTACTTATATTATTAAACTAGACTTTAATGAGGTTCCTCAAAGGCTACTGTGAACGAGAAAATGTAAATAAAATTGGCTTAGGTTTCAAATATATGAGAAAAACTCAAGTTCAGGTCGGAATATTATTTCTAACATGCCCAATAATAATCTGAAGTTACGATATGTGTATGGCTCTACACTATTGGCTTTCTAACCCAGATAGCTTGAATTTGAATCACCGCTGGAATGGGTTGCCAGGATTTTCCGATTTCTCTTATTCTCTCCAGACAAGCATCGGTTAAGTTTTAGTGAATACGGAATATATGAATTCTTATGTATATATTTATTATTATCACTCCCTTCTCCACCATTTCCTTTCCTCTCTGTATAGCTCCGATAATTTAAAAGAATCTAAACTTGTACTAGATAATATAACAAATAAACACTCGGTTCAGAATTATTTTCAGTTTCTCTACTGGAAAGGAAAGTAGAGGAAGTATTGTATTTCACCAAAAAATTCGATTTCGAGATTTCACCGGAAATATGTTTTAAGGCCCTCTGAATCCAAAAAAGGCATTTTTTGAAAAAGGCCGTGTGTACCTATCTGTGTGTGTGTCTGTGTGTTGCGCGCGCGCGTGTGTTTCAGTCTGCGGACAGCATAACTCAAAAACGAAAAGTCGGTTAAAAACCAAAGTTGGTATTTAAGTTCAATGTCTTTCAAGGGTGCGATACGAAGATCTTGAAGATAATTGTCCCATCCTAAACTACCCTTTACATGGAAAATTTTTCGAAAATTTTGATTTTCTTGAAAATGTGTAACGATTCTGATTAAAATTCCGTATGTTTAAAATATTTGTATGGCAAATGAAATGTATATTTTGAATTTTCCGGCTATAGTCTATGTAGTCCTATTTACTCTGGATGAGTTTTGAATAACTCGTAAACCGTAAGAGATAGACAAAATCTTAATATACAAAAATGTAGACCTCGCTAAAACACAATTCATGCCTGAATAATTTTTTTAAGAGTGAACCATTTCGGAGATATCCCTTGTTATTTGTGTCATTTCCGGAAAGCCTAAAACTTTTGTGAAATGCAACATCGTTGTTCATTTTTTTCGATGTTAAGCATCCAAAGAGAACGTAATTTGAAAGTTTCATAAGATTTGACTATCGCTCAAAACCTGATGTATTCCCATATTCCCCTTGCATCTTCAAGGAAATAAGCAATAAGATAATTTCTGCAAATGCTTATCTCAACTAACACGAAGACAGAGGATTAAGAGTTTGTAAAAATGCTTAGTACAAGAGTAGAGAAAGTCGTGTGAGTGCAACACATTAGATTTTTTCTCATAGAGCCGTAATATACCAGAATTTCGACATTAACATTTTATATAGAGGACATCGCGTGATGATAGATTCAAATATGACGAATAAAAAGTCCAATAACAAACTTATTTATCGTGAAAGGTAAATGATAATGACAATATCTTCTCTGTGAGATTATCCCCGTCTACCACTGGCAGAACACTATACAGCAGTGAGCGTTTTGCCAGACGTTCTAATACAATGCATTCCATTAACACCTGACCATTGGAGAAGCCGTTTTAATGGTGCAGAGAACAAATGGCGAAAAGTACTCTTTTCTGATGAGAGAAGATTTGGTCAGCAATTAAGGGCACCAGCTAATCTACAAAGAGGCTTGAAAATGTTGATAATCCAGGGGTTCTCTTTGGGGGATGGGTTTTCTTGGAGAGTTCTGTAAAACTTCTGGTACTTCGGACATTCTAGTTGTCAAGCACTACAGATATCCACTGAGCGGGGAATCAACGTAACTCCGCTCTATCTAGCACACGTGATATCGAGGGCTGAACAGCTGACAGTCAGTAGTTCGTCTGCAGTACTGGCAGTGTAGAGTTGGTAGCCATGTGCTCTGTGTTAACATTCTGTTCTGCGGTATACAAAGTTCAGTATGTCAGAATCATCACGTTCAGCGTGGAATGTGGAATGTGGAATGTCCATTTTTACTTTCTCTACTGGTAAGTAGGGAAAGTATTGTATTCCACCCAAAAATTCGATGTCGAGATTTCATTGGAAATATATGTTTTAAGACCCCCCTGAATAAAAAAAAAAAAAAAAAAAAAAAAAAAAAAAAAAAAAAAAAAAAAAAAAAAACTGTGTGTGTGTGTGTGTGTGTGTGTCTGTATGTCTGTGTGTCTGTGTGTCTATAAGCCTGTGGACAGCATAACTCAAAAACGAAAAGTAGGTTAAAAACCAAAGTCGTTATTTAAGTTTAATGTCTTTCAAGGATGCGACACGGAGATTTTGAAGAAAATAGCCCCACCCTAAATTTTTCGAACATTTTGATTTGCTTGAAAAGGGCTAACGATTTTAATTAAAAAGTCATATGTTTGAGATATTTTAATAACAAATGAAATTTATATTTTGAATTTTCTGGCTATAGCCCATGTAGTGCGGATTACTCTGGGTGACTTTTGAATAACTCGTAAACCTCAAGACATAGACAAAATCTTGCTGTACAAAAAATGTAGATCTCGCTAAAACACAGTATGTGCAAAAATATTTTTTTTTGTAGAGCGAACCATTTTGTGACAGTTTTGGAAATCTTAAAACTTTCGTGAAATGGAACATCGTTGTTCATTTTTTTATATGTTAAGCGTGCAAAGAGAACAGTATCTCAAAGCTTTAAACGATTTGACTGTAGCTCAAAGCCTACTGTACTCTTATATTCCCCTTGTACCTACAAGGAAATACGCAATAAGATAATTTGTACAAATGTTTATATCGACTAACATGAAGAAGATACAGGAATAAGAGTTTGTAAGAATGCTTAGTACAAGAGTAGAAGAAGTCATGTGATTGCAACACATATGACTTTTACTTTCTCTACTGGCAAGACACACGCTTCTTATAAATCACGATGGGAGAAAGTTTGCCTCACGTTGTATACACGTACACTTCATTATGCATGGGGACCCTCTGGTGCCAAATAGACTTCGTTCCCCAATCAATGAAGTTCAATAAAATCTTTAGATTAAATTGTGCCTGCCATGATATATTGTTGGTATAAGTTTCATTGCTCTAATTAAATATTTTTGTAGGAATCGAATAGTAATAAAAAGTGGACGTTTTGTTGTTTGGAATTAAAATAGACACCTGAAATTTGGATGCTGGTTTTTCTATAACATTGTGCATTTGTTTTCCAAAGTATTAATATGTTAGAAATATTATTCTTTTTCTAATTAGAACGGAATCAAAAGCAATATTACTATAATTACAAAGAAAGAATGATATACTTGTATGCATGAGTGTAATCAACAAAGCAATATATAGTTTTTTTTAACAAGTTATTTTAAGTGTGTCTTGAAAATTTCAGCTTTATACATCAATATTTACTGCAAAAAATTTACTCCAAAGTACAAAAATTCTTATATGGAGAAAAAGATATTTAAACTTTTGGGACCGGTTATTGGAAATATTGCGGTTATTCGCAGCCTTGGCACTTCACTATAATATGCGGAGAAAATCATAGAACTCTTAAAAAACAAATTCTTCAAAGCATTACTGTCAATAAGAAGTTAATTTGGCTCTGTACACAGCTGTAGAGTTATTAGCATAAGATTCTTTATTTTTACCTGCTTTAAAATCTCCATCTTCTTTCTGCTAAAAGTTTAACTTTCGTTTTCTTTATTAACTTTCCACTCCACACTTTTCCCATTACATTTGCTAATAAGACTCAAGTGATATAATGGATAACCATACATGAATGCTTTAGCTGTTTTTTTAAACAACACAATTCATTTGTTATATTTTTATTATTTTTTTGTGAACCGATAGCAGCACTTGTGCAATAAGAGCAGCCAACATGTATATTTTAAAGGCAAATGTCTCATTAAAATCTAAAAACAGCAAATAGACCAGCTTTAGCTGAAAACTGAAACCTGACAAATTTTCCACACCGTCTTTTCGTTACAAGCGTCTAAATAAATTTGAAATAAAACAATTTTCAGGTAAATTTGACACACAATATTTAATGGTCATATTTCTTCAATATTTAATTTAAATTGCAATTTTGGTTGTTTTGGTAACAGTGTTCGCTTAATCAAATATTTCTTTATACTAAAAGCGACGTAAGCAGTACATTAATATCGAATTCAGCCCATAAGCAAACACCAATATGCTCTGTATATTTTTAATTCAGAAGTCAATATTTGTCATGTGATTCTCAAGATGGTATTTTTGAAGCGCACTTAAAACGCATATTGTGTAAACTGCTTTGATTGTTACTTGTTCTTAAACATTCTTACCTCGGTAAACTCCACTGAAGCCATAGCCAGTAGTGCAGAAACGCTAATGCAATATAGTTCCCGGAAAATAAGTTTGTGCATCTTAGAGCGCTTTTCCATTGAGACAAGAATTGTTTTAATGCTGTTAAAGCGTGAAGTTCGGGGACTTATTGCTGTTGTTGTAGCTTCCCCCTACTCCTCGACAAGCACAGTAAGTGCTATAATGGTACACCTTTCTTTGTTCTTTTGTTTTAAAGGTAAAGCACCGCGGGCTGCTTTCTCTGCCAAATGTTCAAATAGTACTTGAGTAAAGCGTCTCTGTGCTGGTTACATTCATATAGCTGGAACAACATTACGAAGTTTAATATTCTCTGTGCTACACCAGAGTGGAAC
Source organism: Tenodera sinensis (assembly GCA_030765045.1). Classification (NCBI taxonomy): domain Eukaryota; kingdom Metazoa; phylum Arthropoda; class Insecta; order Mantodea; family Mantidae; genus Tenodera; species Tenodera sinensis. The sequence continues at coordinate 136,159,979 of CM060967.1, read as the reverse complement.
AATGGAGTATCCCACGAGAAAAATGACGCCCTTCTCTGCATTTGATACGTTTTGCTAACGTTGTAGTGTACAAAGTATGTCGTTAATAATGGCGTGGTGTTGCGTATATTTTTACCATCAAAAGCTACGGAGCAGATTTGAAACTATTGATATAACTCGCGCATTCGTTTTTGAACACTGACCTTCATTCAGAGGACAGCTAGCAATCCGGGATCTCCTCTCTCTTCTTCTTGTTTCCTGCATTAAGCGACCTTATTCGTTTTATTACTTAATGCAATACACTGTGTGAATCATCTGCATCCCTCAACTTCCCTGTGTAGATACGCATGAAATAAACGTCCAGTGATACTTGAAGGAGTGACACCAAAATGAGATAACACTGCTACTAATCGCAGGTAAGTCCTCGTATCGCAGCTTTCATTTAAACATTTCAGTGTTCAAAAACGATTGCGCAGGCTGTACTGTATTTTTCCACATGGAGCGTACAGTAAGGTAGGAAAGGGAAACTATCATTTAAAAAATCAAACCATGTCCAATACAAACAGCAGACTTTTGGAATTCTGTATCATTGCTGTAACAGTAATAGTAAAATTCAGAGTTGGATCTCAGAACAGAAATTCACTGCTGAGCTGATCGTAGTCATTTTGTGGATATCTAGATTCTAGAATCAAAAGAAAAGCTCTAAAGATCCTTTCTTTATCGTCATACCACGAGTTTGTTCCACAAAATACTCATAATTTGGTTAGGAGAATCTCCTCAATCTTTAATTTGGATGAAGACTGATATACATTTCAGCGAAATGATAACATTGGTAGCACTAAGGAACAATCAAGGTCATAGAAAAATTCTTAAGTGCTGGGGAATAGCATTTACTTCAGTTGTTTTCAGTTAAAAGCAATTTATCTCTGATTTTTCTTTCATTTCGTTTTGTTTATTTTTTTCACCTTTAACTTTATCTTAAATGTGCATGTACTGTCATGACACATGCACTGAGTATTCCTCGTGTCAGTTAAAACCGAACTGCCTTCGTTCCAGGCCCCCAAGCAAATCTCTTAGAGTATTACATATACAACAAACTTGAATCATTAACCGAAGCATGTGTATATCTTTATAGCATTTTATAGCAGCTTTGGTAGCAGTAGCCGGCCATGTAGTCTGTAACGGTGAGGATGCCGGTACGTCAGACCCGGGAAGGACGAGGAGGATGATGTAAGAGTGCCCCACAGGTGCCTAGAACCGTTACAGGCAGAACTACTGTGGTGGGGCCCTAGCAGATGTAGGCAATTGTTTAATCCGACTGAGTTCTAGGTCGCCAAGAGAGTGCACCACCGAGCCAGGTTCGGCTGATCAGTCCCCCTGGCGGATGGCCAGCCGACCGCTGGGCCTCTCTTCAGTCGAACACCCTATTTACAGAGCTAGTTCTACCTCAGCGTATGCTACAGGCGACTCCGCTGACACAACCTGGAAAGATCGGATAGAAAGAGAATGAAATTAAGGGAAGTGACTCGGGGTATATAACGCAAATACCCTTCCGAGCATTCGCCTGGATGGCCCGGGAAAAACGCAAGGTCACGAAGGTCGGCCGTGGGAATTGAACTTGCGACCTCCCGACGTTACCACAGGCCACAAACGTTACCGTCTGAGTCATGCCGCTCGGCTATTGGCCGTTAATATAGCGGCTGTCACCCCATCAAGAATTGAAATTATTTTACTTTACAGCTTCCGTTGTAAGCAAAAGAAGAGTAAGATCAAATTAATTTGACTTACTATCTCTACCACTAACTTTATTAGAATGAGCTACAGTGGGAATTAAATTCAAATTGATTTTCTTCTGTGCAAAAAGTGGAGCAAAAAAAAAAAAAAAATGATATTGCTGGGAAACAAGGAATTCACATTACCATGCATCAAGTGCATGACTTCTTTACGACGTTCTTTCAGAGATCTCTAGCAGCTCGTTTTAAGTTAGCTACATTACCTGTCAGTTCCAAAAATATAAAGCAGAAAAGTAACCTGCCCCAAGTGTATCAAATCCCATATTTTAACACACATGAAGTATGATTCTGAAACCGTTGAATCCTGGTATTTGTTTTGTGTAGTCAGGAGATTATTTCTGAGATTTAGGAATATAATACAAACAACGTTAATTGTTTTATACCATTAGAGATCTATTCTTTGCTTCTGCAGTTAAAGTAATAGACGAAATACCAAAAAAAAAAAAAAAAAAAAAAAAAAAAAGAAACAACATCCTATGGTTTACATGGTATCCTGTGAGGACCTGCACAGAGTGCAAGTTCCCTGTGACGTATTGACCAGGGTGAGGTAGCTCTCCGGTCCCACAAGAGCACTGCAGTTTACGATCACTCGGACATTAGGGCAAGGTCAGGCACTGTCTACATTATGCACGCCGTTCCAGGAGGCTTAGCACACTATGCTGCAGTAGTGGCGAATAGGGAATATCACTGTGGATTAATTTGCAATGAAATATTTAGGTATGTTTCAAGTGCAGGACTATAGTTATAAATTAATGTGTACAACTGTGGAGATTCAGTGTGTTTCCCTACAAAAGGAGGAACCATTACATGAAAAGTATGTCATTTTTTGTTTTTAAGACACGAAAATCTATATTGCCATAGTTTTCAACAGGTTACAAATTAACAATGTTGACATATAAATTTATGAGTGGTATAAATAATTCAATTTTATCCCCTCTGGGAGGTCTGGCACAGGGTGTACTCAGCCTCGTTAGGTCCCGGGGGGACCAATTGTGGAGCTACTTGAATGGAGAAGTAGCGGCCCAGGTCGCGAAGGCCACATAACTGGCCGAGGTTTGGCTGGAGCTACCACATCTTTCATGTGGTGAGAGAGCGGTTTCTCACACAATGCCAATATAAGCGTCTATGTCCTTCACTAGTGTCATTAACCCTCTTTGTGCGTTCCTAGCCAACCCTTGAGTTCAAGAGTATGCATTTGATTTCGCCGAAAAATCCGTTTCACCCAAAACCTGAATGACCGCCACTGTGCCACACGTCCCCTATTTGTTTACCTGGCAAATAGAAGCAAATAGGAGGGGTGTTTGTAGGGGTAAAGCATTTCATACTTCGGGAGCTCATCTTGCCGGCCCTGATCTACGGCTATACGTTTACTTTGCACTCGACTGTATGTCGTTTGAGTGATCATAAAAGGCAGCTTTGTTTACGTTGTCGCGGGCCGGTATTCGTGGGTTACGTCCTTGTGCATTAAACTTGAAGAGGCAAGCACTGAAATGCATCGCAGTGGTTATGAGTGACTCCTCGGTTAAAAATTGCATGAGCTTAGCATCGGCCAGCATAAAATAATTTTCAGATTATAATTTTCCTATTGGAATAGGAAAGTTTGAGAATAGACATAGAACATGATGTGTTCAGCACTATAGTTTTCAGCCCGCCTCTGTAGCGTGATGGTTAGCGTGTCTGCCTCACGTTCAAGAGGTCGCAAGTTCGAATCTCGCTTAGGGTAAGTTATCCGGGTAAGGTTTTTTCCGAGGTTTTCCCTACCCTGAGAAGACGAATGTCGGGTAACTTAAAGCTCCATGGACCTCGGGCTCATTTGAGCATCATTTCACCCATTTCATTTCATTCATTCGTCCGATATGACACAATGTTGGAGGACGTTAATTTAAAAAAAAAAAAAAAAAAAAAAAAAAACTATAGTTTTCAATCCAATGCGCAGAGTGAGTCAGTCTATAAAATGGTTCAAAGATTAAGAAGTGTATGTGACAAATACGTTATTTAAAATAAGTTTCTATAACTATCTTGCGACAGAGTTTTCTTTTTTATTTGCGGTTTTTCCGCTACTTTAACTTTTCTGTAGCTAGCCGTGTTAAAATCCTTTTGTACTAACTGCGATGTAGATCATAATTTCACCTTTTCTGTTGTTCCTTCTTGCCTCGCTTAGTGTAATCTTCACATTGAGATTCCTTTCTACACTCAGAGCAATGGCGATGAAACAGAAATTCGAAGATGCACTCTTAATAAATAGTTTAAGTTTAAGAACGACTCGGGTATTTTTTATGGTACGAAAATTTTAATTATGTTTGTAACCCTGGTTATACAATTATTTTTCGATGCACTCATTTTCTACACTCTCTTTAGCAATTTGACTTCTTTCTTCAACAGAAGTTTTTAGCATTTCTTAATAACATCACTTTTTACGATCCCTGTCTGTTGCGAAACTTAATATTGCTGCTAATATTTCTTTTCTCAATGAATTTCCGCAATCACTTTTAATACATGCTATAAATTCTTTTTATTATACTATTTTATGTATATATTTAAACAATATAATGCGTTTCTTTGTTTTATTTTGAAAAAGTTCCCAATATATTTTCTTAACAACTTGCCTAAACTCTATGAATAGGTATGTCTGTCTTAATGCATGTCTATATTATGATTCCAACATTTTGTATCAATTGTAAGAACAAATACAGCAGAACAGAATCTATAGAGATTTTGAGACTATCGTGAAATCTTGATGGCAAACTGATAAAAAAAACAGTTATCAGGAAGTATGATTTTACACACAACCTCAATATCCCACAGACATTAAAAACTTCTCATGTTTCTTTATTTGGAAGTGTTTCCTACCACAATGCTTACGAAGGTACTTTTGCACTGACCTGAATTCTGAGTATAATTTTATAAGTGTTATATGATACATTTTAATGCGGTTAACAACACAAACTCCATATTTCTAATACTAATACAAATACTGCAGCATTGTAAATTTTAAAGAACGACTAAGTAATTCAATTTCTTGAATAAGTGTATTTACTGTTTTCTACAGCGATGCAACATTTTCTAATTGGTGCTATCACATAGAATTTTGTTTCAGATTTCAAATGTTTCGAACCATTAGCAATAAGTGAAGTTGGCTCATAAACTGCTAGCTCACTAGTATTAAGCTACAGAAAACAATCTACGCTTATTTTGACATGAAAAACCCTAAACTATATTTATATTAAAATATATATTTATCTGCGTGTCACCACTGCTACTAAGAGCTTTGTTTGCCTTCAAAGGCGTTTTCTATTTACCTCTTATACTGACGATATTGGGCAAAGTTGCATCATTATGTTTCATTAACCTCAATTTCTCCGGTATTCAACGAAGAATGATTTAACAGTAACTTATCTGACATTTATGTTTCTGAATTGTGTAATCCAGAACAACATTTAGATAACATAATCTGTGATAAAATCTCAAGGTATACAGCGGTCATCACATCCGTACTCCGTGTTGCAGAGCTAAGGTGCTATGTAGCTTACTCAGGCCTGTCCGTATAACTACATCATACAAGTTTTTATTTTAATGGAAAGATGTAAAAAATCATTTTTGAGTTTCACAACAAAATAATTGTAGTATTCTTAATATTGCGCTTTCATTCCCGATAGTGTTGTCGCAGCTGCGAAACTAATTCCCTTCCGTGGAGGAAGTAGGGCCTATTGGCTGACCCTGCTACCTCCGATAGTGGACGGTTCCTTTAACTGAACAATAAGCCATACCAGTTAATAGTTGTGTACCGATTTCCGGCTACAGAGCCTTCGTTTTCTACCGCTCAAGAGCATTCCCTTTCCAGAACGTCCCGCCTTGTATTTGGACGCTATATAAAGAGCCCGATGGTGACCGCTGGGCAATCATACAGTCAGTTGAATTGAGTGAATATCTAGTGGTCAGTGTTCAGTGGACAGTACCATTGCAGTTCAGTTGTATTTTTTTTATAACTTGTGATTCAACAGTTCAGTAAGTAATTCGATTTGACGGGATAGTTGTGTGTTTTTGCTTCTGTAACAGTGTTTCAAGTGCAACGCTTGATTTTACAATACAAAGGAAATGGGTTTGGCAGTAACTGTATTTTTAATTTGTTATTTGTAGTATATAATGACGACGGGGTGCACTCAGCCTCGATAAGTCCCGAGGGGACCTGATGAAGAAGTAATGGCCCCAAGTCGCGAAGGTCGCATAATTGGCCTCGGGAGCTGACCGCATCCCATCCTCCAGTACTGCACCCCACCAATGACGCCTGGAATGGGTAGAGGTGGGAGACGCAGCGGCTGGGTGGCAAGCTAAGGCCCTTCCTGGGCTGTAGCGTTAGGGGTTTAGTTATATAACATTAGTTGTGAATCACATAGTTTGTGACTTCAGTAAACAAATACAATAAAGGAATGATTAGACCATATTTTTGTAAGATATAAATGATATATAATGATCAACACCAAATCGAAGAGTAATTACTTGTTTTTATGCATATCATATTAATTGCACATAAAACAATTCACACCAGTGTAATTCAACAATATACGATGCTCTATTGACCAATCAGAATTTAACTTCATCGATAGTTTTTGAGTATAGCGATTAAAAATCAATAACCGATAGCTTTTATCTCCTACATTAATGTAGGAGTTGTGCTCCTATTCGATTGGGAAGTCTGTTCTCACGTAGTTTCTTGTACATATTGACAGTTGGTATAAAGTGTAAAATGGGGAGATTTTATGACCTAGGATGGAAAACCAAAAAAAAACAGTACAAAATCTAACATTATATGATTACAAAAAAGGAAAAAAAAAAAAAAAAGTCGTGTATGGAATTCATTTTCAGAGTTTTGTGCCGAAATTACCTTTAACAACTACACTAAAAAGGAAGACAAAATGCAGTGGTCTCGTATTGTAATTATGATACCATATTCCTCACTTGCTTACGCAGTTTAATGAGCATTCTTTAATCTGAATTAGCTCACCAAGAAGCTTCAGCACTCCTATTACAGAAGATAATAATTATTATTATTATTTATATTCAACAACAGTGGATTATAGACTGCCTCTGTGACCTAATGATTAGCATGCTAGCTTCCAAATCCATAGGTCCCGAGTTCAATTCCCTGCTGAAGGGTGGGAATTTTTTTAGCAGGATTATTCTCCATCCTTTCTAGACTCTGTAAGTATGAATGAGAGTGCTAATGCGTGTGTGAATATAAATACAACTCAAAATTGAACACCAATAGTACATCATTGTCATGAGCATTATTGTTCAAAAGACATAATAGTCAACAATACCGAGATGTTATAGACGGCGTATAAATGTGGAAAAATTCCTTGATTAACACAAAACCGGATCACAACACTATGTCAATGACAAACTACAATTATGGCTGACACAAAATTGAATGGCAGGTGACAGGAGGAATTGGTCAACACAGCATCCAATCAGAGGTTTGCCACTTAAGTACTTGTTCTTTCTTATTGTACCATTCATGCAGTCTTTTACACTGACCAATGTTTGACCTCAACAACTAACCCGCAATACGTCAAAACAAAAGTACACCATAAAATATAGTACTTTAAATATTGGCGATTATCTGTGAGTTTTTAAGATATATGATAACTGTGGTAAAGATCACTTGAGTGTAAGACGATAAAAGTGCTATTCCTCAAACTCCCGAGTAAATATCATTCTGTTGCAATATAAACACTAGGCATGAGTCCACGCGGTATGTGTTTGTGTTAGTCGCAGCTGATACAAGCACCAGGTTATCGCGGAGGGATACAAGGTGTGGATCTAAGGCTGGATGGAGTATAGTTATCTCAATTCCTAGATATGCCTACGAGTATATACGTATATTTAAAAAGCATGACCAGCTCAATTCTGTTCCCCTCGAGTTCCAACTCATCTGTTTGAGTGAAAGAAGCTATGTAGTGGAAACACACTCGCGGTCAGTGATTGGTTAGCTTACCCTACAGACGCTCAAAGGTTGCCTTCCCTTTAAGATGAAACGTTCCCGGCTCCGCTGTAAGTGGCTAGTTAGAAAGAGACAGCTTTAGAAAACGCACTCACGCTTCGAATAAAACATTTATGTTTGCAAAAGAGTGCCTTTTGTCTTCTGAATGTTGTGTGTGTGCGAGAGAGAGTGAGGAGGCCAAACAAACAGGCTATGATGGGAGGGGAGTTTCGTAACTTAGCTCTTTGTTGTCGCTGTCTACTCACACAAAATGTCTTGCGGACAGCGGTATGACCAACACAGGCACTAACTTACCTTTATAAAGTGCCACAGCTCGTCCTCAAACTTGAGTTGAACAGCTATTGACAAAGAGTCTTCTTATCACACTGAAAAGGAATTCTGACTATTCTACATGTATCTTCCCTAATTTACACCACTTTTGAGTAGCTTAAGAAGGGAACAAATGCCAAAATTTACACTTTAACCTTTTATACCAGGTATACGTATATTAGTTACAGAAGGTATTACATTCCACCAAACAATTTTATACAGAGATTTTCCTGGAAATACCAGTTTTGAGCTACCCTGAATCCTAAAAGGGCTGGGTGTATGTGTGCGTTTAGGTTGGTGAAAGCATAACTAAAAATGAAGTCGGCAACACCAAACTTGGTATTTAGATTTCTACCTTCCAAGGATGCAATACCAAGACTTTAAAAAAAATCCCCATCTCAAACTACCCTTTTACATGGAAACAAATTGAAAATTTTGGTTTTCTCAAAAAACGGACCTAATGATTTTGATTAAAATTCCATGTGTTGAGTGAGCAGTGCTATTTAAGGGCCCGTCGACAACTAGGTCATATGGCCCGTCCATGTGTTGATATTTTCATACCTTACCTTGAATTTTCTACGTTCATTCTGGATGGCTTTTGCATAATTCTTAAACCGCAAGAGATAGACAAAATCTTACGACACAAGACATGTAGATATCACTAAAACATACATTTTCTAGATTTTGCTCTTGTTATATCTATTGCAATTTTATTTTTTATATCTTTAAGGGACACTGGAAGTGAAATTTCAAATTTCCATAGATTTGCATGGATTTTTGTGAAACTTTTACTGTGATTGTACTGCTATTAGGGTAACCTGCATACCAAATTTAATTCAAATTTGATGAATGGTGTTTTAATTATAAATGATTTCATGCATTTTATTATGCAAACGTGTCGTATGATGAAGTGCGCGCCTCAGAAGTTGAGAAAATTATTTGTACATTTTGGAATAGGAGCTTTGAGTCATGTAAAATAATAGTATGTTCAGATGCTATGTAGAAGTTGAATGAGTAAATTATTATAATTTTTTTTTTAAATGTTAGAAATTTTATTCTCTAAAATTAATCATTTTTAATGAAAAGTATTTTTGAAACATTATTATTCATGTTAGAATAACATAGTGGACATATAACTTTTACAATGAATGATTCTGCAAATTTGCAGAAAAATTTAATCCATTTGAAGAAAAACTCAGGCGCGACCTTGTCTTTGAATGCCTGAAAATGAAGTTTGGAGAAAAACGATGTTTTATAAAATAACATGCTACGAAACAAAGAATTATTTATTTAGGAATCAAAACCCTCCTGCTTTATATTCCTCTGTGTTTTTACTTCCCTTTGTATGCTTCCTGTTCTTTTGAGCCCTTTTTGCTACCGGCAGAACCTTTCTTGTTCGTAGCGGTAGTTCTCCTGCTCTCGTAGAGTCGAGTTAGGTCCTGAGTCGGACTGATCTTTCATCCCTTGCCCCTTACCACAGCTCTTAGATCCTGAGAAGCTGCACAGCCCTTATTGAATGCAGAAACACCATTTAATGCCGCTTCTTAGAAATAAAAATTTCCTTCGGACAATGTTTCCAAATGAGAGCATGAACACTTTCATTTGAATTTTGTGTCCCACCACGAGCACAGCGTGCAAGCAGTTCAGAGCAAGCTAGTCTCTGATATATGGGAGGAATTCATCATCGAACTGAATAGACATCTTGCAATGTCTGCGGAGTCACACCGCGAGCTATGCTTCTATGCACTTCTGATGTTCTGGCTTCTGATCTGTTGATCTATAATGGTAAAGCGTGGCATATACAGCATTCTTCATTTTATCAGTATTTGGCAGATGCTTCTGAATAGCCAGTCTGTAGTAGCTGATTAGTTTTTTAATAGTTTCAGCGTACCTCGACCAAGATCACCATCACCCAATCTAGTGTCGGTTGTGTCTTTCTTTAGCTTAAGGAAAGCTGTAGTCATCCTCTTAGCTACATGACTGACACATTCTTCCCACATCACCATACACTGCCAATGAATTTAGATGCTGGTGAGTCCTTGCGGACAGTACAGTTGTGTATCCCATTCCACAGTTCTGTACTGACCGCCTCCACATAATTTCAGCAGCCTGAACCTCCATGGAACCTGAAGCACCGTCAAAATGTTTAGAGCACTCACCACCTTTAGTGCGGAACCATATATTCTGTGGTAGCAGGATCCATTTCATTGGCCAGGGAGACACAATAATGACAAAATTTTGATAGAACCTCGTAATTAATGACTAGTCCTGTCAAAATATCTATCACCAGACCAATGCCATACAATGAAGTATGGCCTCGTTAATGCCAGGTGCCATCATGAGACACAGCGAGGAATCCATTTCTTCATGTGCTTTGCGAACCATCATTCTAGACTCACTTAGCAGCTTGTCTTTCACAATGGTGGCCTCATTCATGTGACTTGTAAATGTCCTGGAGTCCATGCAATGCATTGACATATACATGCAGAACTTCTGCATATATTTGTGTGTCCAACCCCCATGCTTAAGAAGACTTCAACGCTTCTTTTATTAATATCGAAGTGTGACAGTACAGTCTTCTGCTGAACTTTAGTTCCAGGACTGGTATATGCCTGTCCAAAACATTTGCCACATGAACTACAAACATCATGCAACTTTCTAACAAATCCATGTTCCTTTGCTTCTACATTCAAACTGGTAGAATCACAATCCGGACATTTCGGATTTTTGAATAGTTCCTGGAATGTGCTGGTATGAATCGGCAAATAGCTCGATTCACCTTGGTCATCTAGCATCGGAGGGAAATGTCCAGACAGTTTCTTTACAGGTTTTGTCTGACTTTCAATGGGACTTTCTATTCTGTCCTGTAACAATATTCTATTTATTATTTGTTGCTAATATTATTTTAAATAAACCTTTAAATTCCTATTCGTTTACCTGTCCAATTTCCTCCACTGAGCTGCCGGCATCTAATTAGGTTCCTATAATGTCAGATAATTTTGATTAGACTCAGTGTAATACTTTATCTATTCCAGTTATATCATGCTTGGCATGAATGAAGATATGTATGAACAATCTCAAAAGTAGTGGCATGAAGTGCACAATAATTTTTCTATCACAGCCACAGGTGGTTATAATGTTGTAATATTTAATCGTTCATTCCTCAGCTGATTGCTGGTTATGACACAAACATGAGTATGTTTGTAATCCTTGTGACTTTTAAATAGTAAAATAATATACAATTGATAGCCAAAACAATTTTACCAATTTGTGATACTATAATGTGGGCTCACATTTACAGCATGCAGTGTAATTCCTAAAAATCCTAGTAATTCTACTTGTAATAATATTTGTTCCATTGTAGTTGTGTGTGAATGAATAACTGTAAATATGTATTAAATACCTCCAGTTTGTTATGCAGGATTGCTGATTATAACACATGAGACAAACTTTCAATCTCTGTGAGTTCTAAACAGTGGCATAATTTATTATTTGATTACAAAAACAAGTTTACCAATTTGTGTACTAACATATGGGCCCACATTTACAGCATGCAATGTGGTTTCTAAAAACCCAAGTATTTTAACATTGATTACCAGTAATATTTTTTTCTAGTTATATTAAGTGTAGAATGAATGAGTGTAAATATATATTAAATATCTCCAGGTTATAATATAGAAAACAAAGCATGTTTACCACGTGGGTAGGTAATATTTTTACACACCTCACATTTGTTTTCCTTAAATTTCTTACGGCTATTCCCTAATGCCTGCAAATGTCGTCTTCTTTTCCTCGTGCTTCCCTTTAAAGAATGCCATCTTCGATTTACTGCATGCATAATGATTTTACTAAAACACAATTTGCACTATTCTGAAACACACAGGCCAAACCACAGCGCCAAACACAATACAGACGGAAACAGATACTATACAAATCAAACAATGCAAATAAACGTATATTATGTTTAAAACAGCTGTAACTGTGGGTTAATATCCTATATATGAAACGTTATTTTATTTATAAGAACTACTTCATAAGGAAAGTAACGCAAACACTTCAAAATACCAGCACAATTGACTTTCCTTTGACTTCCCTTTATAGAAACATTAGACATGTATAGTTGACAAAAACACTCATCAGATGGCAGCACCCAGCAGAAGCATAGATTTTCAATTTCAGATTTACAGAAACTGAGAAAAATGGACGTAATTTCTAGAGACAACAAGTGGGTGTGTCAGGAGGATTTAAAGGGTCAAACACAACACGCACGGAGCCATTTAAATGGCTGTAGCGAACGAAGGGAGGGGCCGATCTGCAAAAGTATTTTTGAATTCCCAAATGTTCAAACAACCAATTGGAGCAAATAGCTTATTTTTGTGTTGTTGGCAAATTTCACACCCAGTGTCCTTTAATAACTACAAATTCACGAGGATTATATTATCCCATTAACCAATTTATATTCTGATCAATAGTAACAATTGTAATTCTTTTAACATGAATGCGAGCACGTCCTGTTGAAGACCCTTACATTTTAACAGGACAAATTCTAACTGTTCTCTTGTTTTTAGGGTTATTTAGCAAAACAAGTAGCTTACCCTTGCACTGTGACCCAAGGCAACCAATTACATGGCCAACGATAAATAATGTGACTTAGATGCGAGGTACGGTGAGATTTTCTTTACCTTTCTTACTACATACACAACAGCTGGTTACATGTTGCATGGGCGGTCCTCCATACTTCACGTTACTGACGATGTTTGGCTGTATTAAAGTCATTTGATGAAACAATCAGATACAACTTAATCACGTTGGATGCACAAAGGAAGATAGAAATTCTATATGATAAAATTCTAATCAAGTTTGGGTTGTAGCAAAGAAGATGGAAACTAAGATAAAAGGATCTGAAATGAAATTCTTGTGAAGAACTAAAGGACAAAACTAGACCACATAAATAATGATGTAATAAGAACAAATCTGAAAGTGAAATCTATAAATGAAGAAATACAACACTAATAAATAATTGGCTGTTACATGTGGAGAGGATGGGCAATGATATACCTCCGAAAATAGCTCTAAATTATAAACCAGCAGGTAGAAGAGACGTGGGTAGGCCGCAGAAGAGATGGAGAGACACTGTAAAAACTCTGTGTTGCACTCACATTACCTTCTCCACTCTTGTACTAACCATTCTTACAAACTCATAGTCCTGTATCTTCTTCGTGTTAAGATAAACATTTGTATAAATTATCTTCTTGCTTATTTCCTTGTAGGCACAATGGGAATATTAGAATACAATAGGCTTTGAGCGACAGTCAAATCCTTCAGAGTTTTGAGATTTCGTTCTATTTGCACGTTTAACATATAAAAAATGAACAACGATGTTTCATTTCACCAAAGTTTAAAGTTTTCCGAAGCTAACACAAATGACAAGGAATATCTCCTAAGTGGCTCACTCAACAAAAAATTATTCAGACATAAGTGGTGTGTTTTAGCGAGATATACATTTTTGTATGATAATACTTTCTCTATTTCTTAGGGTTTACGAGTAATTCAAAAGTCAGTGTAAACAGGACTACATAGGCTATAGTAAGAAATTTCAAAATATACATTTCATTTGTCATACAAATATCTTAGATCTTAGACATATGGCATTTTAATCAAAATCGTTAGAGCCATTTTTAAGAAACTCAAAATTTTTGAAACATTTTCCATGTAAAGGGTAGTTTAGGGTGGGGCTATTTTCTTGAAAATCTCCGTGTCACATCCTTGAAAGAAATTAAACTTGAATATCAACTTTGATTTTTAACCGACTTTACATTTTTGAGTTATGCTGTACACAGGCTGACACACAGACACACACAACAAACACACGGACCTTTTTCTAAAAATACCCGTTTTTTGGATTCAGGGGTCTCAAAACATATTTCCGGTGAAATATCGACATCGAATTTTTGGATAGAATACAATACTTCCTCTACTTACCAGTAGAGAACGTAAAAACGAAACAATGTGTCTAACACATAGAGTGAAGATGAGAATTCTAGTCAACCATCAATGTCTCATGAAACACTTTTGTTGTATACAAAGTTTTAACCAAAAAGATGAATCGTGAGACATCGGCATAAGAGTTTTAAGGACAGTATTACATGTGAATGGCTAAAAAAATAGATATTTTGTTTTTTGTCTTAAATAAACGTAAGAGATTTTACGAATCTAGTATTGTAATACAAAATGGATATTCTTAATATGTAAGTCCTTTAAATGGAGATTTATATATGGTGTCTACTGGATCACGCCCGTTTCAAATACCTACTAGAGCCACCACCGATGTTAAATTTGCTATAACATTTTAGCCTCACAAATATCTGCTCAACAATTGCCCACAGAGAAGGAAAATAAGCTTGAAAATGAAGATTAAGGATAAAGGTTATGGTGCAGGAAATGCTTTAAAGTTAGGCGAGTTAGCGAAAAAGCGCACTAATTTATTTATTTATTTTTTTTTTTGCATTTTTCCACAAGTTTAAATTTTACAGCTTTGGTTATAATTTTATCAGAAACCACTTAAGTCAGAGGATTCACATTTGTTGTTGTGTTACATACCATCTAGTTTAACAAAGTGAACGGAAGGATATTTTTATCCGCAATATATTGAATATTTGAAAAAAAAATGTATTTTAAGTGGAAGTAAGCAATAAGACAATTTCTACAAATGTTTATCACAACTAACACGAAGAAGATGTAAAGAGTTTGTAAGAATGGTTAGTACAAGAGTAGAGAAAGTCATGTGAATGCAACAGATCAGCCTGTTTTAACTTTGTCGCCCCTTAGAACAGTTTGTAAAAGAGTGAGGAAGAACACAATCTTTTCACATACAGTGCAGTTCTAAAACTGGTAAGGATTAAGTAACAAGTGACGGTGGGTGG
This sequence comes from Tenodera sinensis, assembly GCA_030765045.1. Lineage (NCBI taxonomy): Eukaryota > Metazoa > Arthropoda > Insecta > Mantodea > Mantidae > Tenodera > Tenodera sinensis. The sequence continues at coordinate 136,144,974 of CM060967.1, read as the reverse complement.
ACATGCACTATTTGTGCACTAACAATGAGGAAGTTGTACGGTTTCTACACTTGCACCTTCAGCCCTGGCGTGACATTCAAGCCGTGGAAGGGATGAGGTAGAAGGTTGGACATTCTCGACACGCCGATAAACCACCCCGCGTGGGCAGCTAATGGTAATACAATGAGGAGTTTTGGTGCGAACGTACCTACCAGGAGGCGGGTCGTGGTATGACGTCAGGGCGGGGGCGTCACGTGATCGATATCACCGCCGCCTACACCCCCGCTGCACCCCGCATGCCCATCGCTCCTTGATAATATTAACCGTGTCCTGCTCCTGGTCAAAACGAGATAAATAGTTGTTACGATCGATTAACTGATCGAGATCCTGCCTCGCGACTGATAAGCCTTTTTTCTGTTTGCTAGCAAAAGTCCACAGAGCGCAGTTTATTTCCGCCCCTGTTCCCAAACACAAACCTTATATCAGGAATTAAAATTGTTTGAAGCATGCAAGTGTTACACTGTTGACAAATCACATTTCAAAAAAATGAAAACAGTGGGTGCAAAAGTTGACATAACTCGGTAAAGGGAACCACAATTTGGATGACTTGCAGTTCCAGGTGTGCAATAATTGGGCTTGGCGTTCAGATACATTCAATCTTAAACCAACTGCATTTTACCAGAAGTTGTTACTTTTATGGTATGCCAAGACTGCTACAACTAAACAGCAATATTGTATTCAAAGTCAAGTGTAACTTGTATAGTACACTTTCGTACCAAAATGAGCTATGCATTTCATTTCTTTTGTTCCCTTATTCTCTACAATAATCGTGTTAAACCAATAAGTATGGTTCATTTTCTTTGCAGAATAAGAGCCATAAACCATGAAAATTTCTCACAGATTTAAATACGACTTCCCTTGTTTCCTGTTGTCCTGTAACACGCTAAAGGTCAAGCTAACTCACACCACTAGGCGGCCGCGCACTTCAAAGAAGCTCGTTGTAAATTACCTCACATCAGTGCTTGTGTACGTGGTCAACGACAATGGAGCGGCAGAATAAAGTGTTTCCAGACTGTTCGTGAAACGAACACAGACACAAACTGAAGTATGTGTCAAGACAGAACAGCTATGAGATACATAGTTACGACGTATTCCATATTGCGTTAACAACGAAAACGGACTGGTTTTTGTGATTCAATTTCGGAAGAGAAATAAGGTGACAAAAATGTAATTTGCCATAGTGGTGTCAGAAGTGGGATTTCTCACATTGTATTATTTTCTCACAATACTTATTCACATGGTAATTAATAAATAATCTTGGGGAAAATGCGATTTGATGTCTTTTATTATATATCCGCCATGATCCATGCACTGATTTCAATAAAACTGTCACGGTCCACTTGCACTGTCTTAGCCTATCCACTCTGCCGGTTCGTTTTATAGCAGCGATGTCCAGCGTTTGCAAGAGAGGGGATGTTGGACTTACCTCCTTCCACCATACGCGGCCTTTTCCCCTGTTTGACCCCTAGCCATGGATTGTGTTGCATTGGCGGATGGGTTACATGTACGTTGCGTTTGATTATGAAAGCGCTTTCAAATTGTATGCCATAAACATGTGTTCATTAATGAGTTGCTTGGTGTTGCTTACGCACAGTCAATCAATATTTGGCAACAAAGTCAAAGTGCGAGTCCTAGAAGATCCACCAACTGATCGTCGTGTAATCTATTATGATACAACCTTTAATATGAATACATTTGGAGAAACTCTGTTCCCAAATATATGTAGCTATACCGACTCTAATACAAACTATTCTTGCAAATGCTCATTTCTCTGTCGACTACATTTTAATCAAGATAAGCATTTTCAGAAATTAACTTTCTGCGGATTTTCTAGTAGGTACAAGGGGAATATGGGAATTCAGTACTCTTTAGGCAATGGTGAGATGTTTTAAGAGCTGGTTGCTATGCGGTGCCTTTGAAATTCCGTCCTCTTTGCAAGACCAAAAGACGAAAACAAACGCAAAGATATTCATATTTCAAAAAACAGCTATAAGTATTGGCAAATTCAAAGAAATTAAAAGAATATCTCGGAAATGGTTCACTCAAAAGAAAAACGAAGTATTTGATATAAATTGTCTGTTTTAACCAGATCCATATTTTTTATTTAACAAGACTTTATCTCTTATCGTTTACCATTTATACAAAAATCATCAAGAATGAAGAGACCTTCTGGGAAGGTTCCTAGAAAATTCAAGTTATGAATTGGAAACAGTGATGGAATTGCCTATTTGCGTCCGTCACTGAAATCTGACTGTCTGTCCTTCCGACTGAAGGACTGGAGTGGGGTATAGTCGCTCACTACGTAAGGTTCTCCAAAGAGAGAATGTTGGAAAATTGGACATCCCTGGTGATGTGTTTCTACCACTTGTTCTAGGCTGACCTTTTGGTTCCTATGTCCCATCTGCTGCTATTTATATATTTAACAAATCTACTTCCCTGTCTTTCTTGGACTGTTTTTACCAAGTAAAAATGTGTTTTTCTTCTAGCACTTATTCTTGAGATTGCAGGTTTATTCCTATATTCTTATAAACATATAGGAGTATCGGTATAATATAAACAGTACATATATTACTGCAAATATTTTGCAGATTGAAGTGTTTATAGAACTCCAACATGCCATGGTGTTGGAATAGATAATAGACCTTCCTGCCAGACTGAGTTTGAAATACTCCCGTCCTTGTCTTCCTTTGTTCCCATTGTACAGAGCTGAGGCGAGACAAACGAAGACGGCTGTGCGGGTAGCGTCACCTCCAGGCGTTTTTGTTCTGGGCTATTTACAACACATTAATTAGATCGTAAAACATTAACCATTAATGAGGCAATTAAAAATATAGATAAAAGAAGGTGAATTGTTTACTTTTCACAGAAAAATGGCAAAATATTTGCATTTACTTAAAATTCAATGAAGCTTTTTTTTTTTTTTTTCCTTTTATATATTTTTTTTTCAGAAAGCGCATAAATCAAACGTGTATTTTCTTTCCAAAAATGACATGAGTTTAACAGTTTCTTATTGTGGCTGAATAACTCTATATTGTCTATCTCTGTTAGATTAAAAATGCCTAATTTCTTACTTACGTCATCACTTCTCCTTTTGTCTAACAAAACGTAACCTACTATATCTCTTGGGAATCTCATTTCTGCGGCGGCCATTTTTCTCGCTTCACTTTTTCTTAATGTACAACATTCTGAACCATATAGCAACATGGATACTGTCATTATTTTATAGAATTTTAATTTAGTTTTTATCCTTGTTTTTGAGCTTTCCTTTTGTTTTTCCACATGTCTACATAGTTAAGGCATTTTTAATGTAAGAAAAATTGCAGCTTAAATAATTAAAATTACTTACTTGTTCTATCATTTTTACTTCTAAAATAATTTTAGCTCTAATTATATTGGACCCTTGGAATGCAAAAACCTTTGTTTTGGCTGTAGAGATGTTTAATGTATACGTTTTACTTAGATTATTTAATTGATTTATGGCTTTTTGTTAATTATCCTCTGAGCTACAAATTAGAACTTTATCATCAGCAAATAAATTTGTGTCTGAAAACCTATTCTTAATCTGAGTCTCTAGAATTATCTGAGATTCTTCAATTGCATTGAATACGCATAAGGTATGCGATACAAGGTAATTTTTTTCATAAGTAAAATAATTGTTTTATATAATATTAAAATTTGATTTTCCGCCGGTAAAATATACATTTGTTAATTAAACTATTCTGAAAAAAAAAAAAACAACAACAACAACAACCCCTGATTAAATTGCTTCCACTGTTTTCGTTTCAGATTTAATTTACTTTTTCTTAACGGAATAGTATCTAACAATAAAAACATAAAATGTTGGAAAATTCATGTCATTTGCACACATAATCTAACGTATCTAAGCAATTCAACTGTATTAGTACAAAATCTCCAATTTTCGAGATGCCTGTTCGTTTGAAAAGGCGTGAAAAGGTGTTTCGAAAAAGATACAAAATTACAAACGCAGAGTTTAAATTTTATTTGTATATTTGTAATGTGACAGATTGACAAGTTAAGGTAATTATTCAGTCACCTTATTCCTTTTGTAAATTCAATTACAAAATCACAATTCACATTTTGTCTTTAACGTAATCTAAAATTGGTCTTCACCTTACAACTTGCAGCTGTTCTGTACGATGGTTACCTTGACAAACACTTCACAATATTCTCTCTGTCTCACAAACTGCTTCCGACGATACACTCACTCTGTCAAACAGGCTTAACTAAAACTGCTAACAACTATCTCGCTCTACACTAAAAGACTGCATTCGATTATATAGCCGAGAATGACGTAGCCCGGATTGTTCTCGAAATTCACCTTTTTCGTAAACAAGCCCTGCATATGAACGGTTTCTAGAACGGCCTGGAAACACTTTGGTCTGCCGCGCCCATTATTGTCCTTCTATTGACCGCTCCATTGTCAGTGGTCCGCGAATTTACAAGCAGTGATGTGAGGTAGCTTGATCTTGAGCTTCTCTTTGAAGGGCGGCAGGCGTAACTCTATTAGCTGCAATCTATTCAAATACGTTGTGACTTCGGTCCAGTTTCAAGATCTGTGACAATAAGTCTCTATTGTCACTCAGTGACCTAATTCAATTTTCCCTGAGTCTTTGTTGAGCTCATTGTGTCACTTCAATAATGTCAGCTGCTGCCACTATTCGCTGACACTGTACTTTACTTTGCCTCCTTCACTTTCTTTGCGTCGAACTAGCGGCGTAATGAAATACGCCCGACGTAGCCTCTTCTTCCGGACCGCACACTCACTTGGGAATCGAACATAATGCTATTGAATCGCAGTTAAAGGCCTCTCTGTACGTTATTACAGTCCTCACCAAGTCATTTGGAGAAATGCACTCACTAACTCACTCGCATTGCAAAACTCTGAACAACTTGGGAGAGCGCTCTCTTGTATAGCAACACAGTTATGGAACGTACGAGAACAGGAAACATCCAGAAGGTTCTAGTTAGCTAGCGATAGCACTTACCATGTTTACGCTGGGTGAGCGTGCGGCTTATCTGTTTAAAGTTCAGACTGCCCGGCGACCACTTTACAAAAAGTAAAATGTCCTTTGCATATGGCCTATATATGCAGTGTTTCCCGGGCCAAGGCCTATCATCCGGCTGCTGCGTCCCCACAGGCATCATAAGGAAACCACCACCACACAGCACTAGCATTTAGAAAATAGGTACAAGCCTTTATTCTTCTCTTTTAGTTACAAAATCTGTGCTGGTAACAATTCCGATAATTCGTTTACACGAAGCGATCTGTTTGTTCTCCTCTTCTCCTCTGCTTGATTTGCATCTCGCTCACTCGGCGTACTGCAGCAAATAAACCACTGTAGCATTTGCTGCTCAGTTTCAATTTATTCAGATCAGTCCATCACCAACATGAAAGGAAAAATGTGATGTGTTGCACTCACATAACTTTCTCTACTCTTTTACCAACTATTCTTGCAAACGCTTTTTCCTTAATCTTCTTCATGTTAGTTGAGATAAACATTTGGAGAAATTAACTTACGGCTGATTTTCTTATAGACACAAGGGGAATATGGGAACACAGCAGGCTTTGAGTGATAGTAAAGTGTTTTAAACCTTTGAAATTCCGTTTTCTCTGCAGGGCCAAACAGATAAGGTGAATAATAACCTTCTATTTGAGAAAAGTTTAACTAGGTACTGCAAAACTCGCGTAAATAAGGAATTTCTCTGAAATTGTTCACTTTACAAAAAAATGCATACAGTCATAGCTTGTGTGTTTAAACAAGATCTATATTTTTGTACAATAAATACCACCTCCTACACTATAAATATGTTTTGACTTGCCGCTCCCTCTGCTCTGCTCACCATGACAACTCACGCGCAGTAAAACAAATCCATATCTTTTAATATTTACTTTGACCGGTTAGCTAAAAGCTATACAGACCATTTATAATCAGAATGCAACAATAATTAACACTGAAGTGGGTCATGCCCTCATGAAGGTATGTATAATATTGTGTGAAAAAGAGGTAAATAAATTAAGTCGCACACAGCTAAAATGACTATAATCGGTCCACCCTTAGATCCGCACCTGATGTAAACACAAGCCGTCAACAACTAACCCGCGATACAGCGAAACCGAAGCACACCATAAAATATAGTACCTTAAATATTGGCGATTATCTGTGAGTTTTCAAGGTGTACGATGACCCTGTTAAAGACTAGTTGAATGTAACGCGATATCAGTGGTATTCCTAGAACTCCCGAGTAAATATCGCTCTATTGCATCATAAACACGAGGTATGAGTCCACGTGGCGTTTGTGTTAGTTGCAGATGATATGAACATCAGCTTATCGCGGAGGGATACAAGGGATGGATCTAAGGCTGGATGAAGTATACAAAAGTAAACAACATATAGAATTAACAATGTGAATGTGCAGGTTTGTTATATAGAAATTAGTACGATGTTAAACAATACAATTAAGTAATAACGGTGTTAAAGTATTAAAAGCAACAACATATACAATTTAAGTTAAATCGGTAATACTCTTCTTCACTTTCAGTGTGTGATAATACGATTTCTTGAGGTACTTTCTGTCAAATCTTGACTTTGGCGACTACTTTGTCCCAGGTTGTACAATAAAGCTTCTTAGGCATTAGTTAGTTTAGAATAGAAGAATTTTCAAATATATCTGACAGTCTTTTAATGGGCAGAATTATAAAGCTATTGATGCAGATTATTGTTTCGTACGAACAAGGATAATTTTCTGTTACTCGAAAAAGTTTATTCTGAATAACTTGAAAATCCATACCAATGGTATACATAGTTACACCTCACCTGTTACATCGGTCTCCAAGCTTCACTGCCTAGCAATTGACTTCACGTTAAGCTTAAGACATAGGTTTCTCCTTGTGCCTGGAACGAAATGTGTAATTCAACTATTCATAAAAAGGTTTATCCAATTAACACGAAGAAGTCTTTCTAAGAAGCTTTATAGAAAGCGGGTAGAGAACGTCATGTAAATGCACGTAATACCTAACATATTTTTTACAGTAGGTTACTATTCTCTAAAACGTTTTATTTAATAGCTGTGTCACCATCACGTACGGGAAAGAGCTAAAGAAATCTTGAAGCAGGATATGCGTTACTTTAGGTGTTGAAGTTAATATCGCGTCGTGGGGAAAAATGGGGTTGGGAATTCCCAGTTTCCTCTGCTAGATACGTGACTAGCGAAACAAAATGAGAGTGAGCTGCGCTTTTTATACACGTTATATGCCAAGTGTGTATCAACTCTTATAGGGGAGTACGCAAGACACGGTCTCTCAGGGATATCACAGACGTTTAATATGCCATTCGAGTAACGCTTTTATTTCTTAGTGAATTAAAGAAACACATTGACATTCCCCAACATTTTTAAGGTATTACAAGAGTTTAAAGAATAATCAGATCATTGGAACCTCAACTTTTAACTTGATTGGCTTTAGTTTTAAACTATTTGTTAAAAAAAGAGTCAAATTTTTGGTTTATCACCGTAAATTACGTTCCTGGCAACAACTAAGACAGAGTTAAGCTTTGTGCACAGTTTTTCCACAATCCTTGATATATACTTGGTTCGATATATGCCATCCCTACAGCTTCTGATGGCATTTTACCAACCTTCTCAGTGGGTGTGTACAAAGCAGGAAAGGTTGTTCCGCTTTTGTTGTTTGACCAGGAATGTTGTGAGTTTGTGGTTGCAATTGACATTTTCGGTTTTTGAATAACAAACATATTCTACAGACGCCTGTGAATCACTGTGGCTAATAATTTTTTTGGGTCCACCATTTTTAAAAGCTCAGGGACATATTTAAGTCACCCGTTTGCTCCCTCACTTTCTCTTTCTTTCTTTTTCTTCAGTTTTGCATTTTTTTTTTTGTGTTTCAAATTTATTTTACCCTTACATTTTAGTTTTACTCTGATTTGTGTATGAATTTACGTACATAATCTTAAACGTGCTACATTAACATATTCATTTCATAATTGTTTTATTCTTGGGTTAAAAAATTAATTTATACCGATAAAAAAGGAAGTTAACAGCAACAGTTTCATAAAAACAAAAATGAACTTCTCTGCAAGTAATACCAACTTAAATCGGACACTTCCATTTATTTTCACTTGTCTAAAAATGTGAATGCTGTAAAAGGCTACACAAAACAGCTACCTATTAAGTTTTAATGTCATTTAATTATTAGCAAATTTTAAATTCATAAACTCCTCTGTTTTAGCTTATTATAATTACGTTTTAAAATTTTAATCACTTTCAAAATTAAGAACAAAAAATGTTCAAATAATAAATTATTTATTTCCGATCTCCGATTTAGATTTAGATTCGTTTATTAAAAAATAAATGTCAATTTTAAAGTTAATAGCTGTTACATTTAAAATGTTGGAGAAGATAAACAGATAAATATACCTTGTTGCTTTATATACTCCACTTGTGAAGGCTAGTGGAATGCCTCCCGAATCTGTGGTGAAGAAATAAAAGGAAGTGAATGTACACCCTGTCTTCTGGAAGATATAAAGCATCGTGTCTTTAATTTTACTATTAAATGTTAATGAGCTCTCAAAATTATCTAGAACCGAGAACAAGTTATTTAAGCACAGAGGCACTATGAATACTTACGAACAGGTGCTATAGCGACTGTAAAGGCCAGGATGTCTCAAACTACATACTAGTTATCACAAGAGTGACTTCCAGAGTAATATGTTGAATATTTCTTCATGGTTTTATTCTTGCAAAGTCATTCTCGGAACCCGGGAGGCAATAAACAGAAGCAAAACGTGCGCATTTATATGTTAATTTACTAAAGTTAGTTTTTAATGGCTTATTCATTCTTCTTTTTCGTTGCTCCCAGTGTTCTACTTAGGTGCCTATTCCTTCACTGAGGGCACAATGTATATTTTAAAAATAATCTGAGGTACGGTGTATTGTGAAAGGCTGTGATTATGGTATAACTAAACATGCACATAATTCGAATGAAGCTTTGTGCTGTCACATCATAGGAGAAATTTTTATGTTACAAATTTAATTGGGCGTAAACCACGCTTCACATGGAAACACAATTTATGTGCGATTGAATCTTTTTCTGGAATGAACCATTTCGGAGATATTCGTTCTTATTTGTGAAAGTTTTGCAATACTTATACTTACCACAAATGGAAGATCGTTATTCATTTTTTATATCCTAGCCGTGCAAAGAGAACGAAATTTAAAAGCTTTAAAAGATTTGATTGTTGCTCAAAGCCTAATGTATTTCCATATTTCCGTTGCACCTACAAGGAAATGAGCAATAAAATAATTTCTGCAAACCTTTATTTCGACTAACATGAAGAAGATAGAGGAATAAGTGTTTCTAAGAATAGTACAAAAGCAGAGAAAGGAATGAACGAACTGAATTACAGAGAAGGGTACAACATCGACAGGAGTATAGGAAATGGGCAGAAAGCCCGATGCTGTGGGGCACAAGAGAAACTGAAATAGAAGAAGGTTAGTACCGCTTAGCACGCGTGCTACAGAAAGCGCGACGAGAATGGGACGGTCTCGTGATAACGAATGGTGTACCGAAACCGAGTTCCAACCCTTTCTGAAAGGTCAATGACCTGGGCTAGTAGGTCATGCAAAGGTGTGAAGCAAGATAGTATGTATATACGGCAAGCATTCTTCATTTTGAGGTGCGGTTACGACCACGCCAAAATCACGTAGTAAACTTTCTGATTTGTTTGTGGGAAACCTTTAAACGAAGGGAGGCAATATAAGGCTCTTTGTTCTGTGAAAGGAAACCGTTGTAGCACTGTAAAGTAGTATTTCAGTATAGAGAGAGACTAATATAACCTGGTCAATAAGTTTAGGAAGCCAAACCATTATCTTTGTATACTTTTGGGATGAAATTGATGTGGGTGTAGTTTATAACTATTGTAGCATTGGTTCACAAACATATGAATGAGCTGTTAATAGGTAATAACCTATTGTGTCCCTATGTTTTGAGACGTAAGATCTAAATGGAATTGGAAGACATGAATATCCTTGATTATACATCCCCATTGTAAGGAAACGCAACAAATTACCCGCATGATTCTTGAGTCCTCGTTGATTGAACATACGAAAGAGGGTGCTGCTTACAAAAAGTACGAACAGAAAAGACAAGAAGTACTATAATGAATCTGAAATATTTTCTCCGTTTTTAGAGAGTATTGTGTAAGTGGTTTAAATCACTAAGAATTATAAGAAAATATGTCATATGCAGGGGTCCCATAGTTACAATTTAAATGCGTTCCAAGAAGAGACAATAAAACGTTATTTTTCTTATTATAATTCTCTTCATCGCCATTTTAAGTGGAGGTTGTAAGCTCTATGCTTGCAATGTTGACTTTAAGAAGTTTTAACTGCATATTTCAGGGAAACTGTTTCCTCTAAAAGTGTGCAACTTGGTACAATGCTTTCTAGCGGTACTGAATTTCTATATTACATAGAATTGATTCTCATATTTTTAAAATATAATTCCCACCCCCTAGGGCGTCTTCTCTATGCAGAGGTTACTCTCATCGTCCGGCCGCTGCGTCCTCCAGCCGCATCCAAGGCCACGAAGGAGTGCAGGTTGGGAGTGGCGGGGTCAGCACGCCGACTCCTCCGAGCGTAGGGCGACTACTTGACCTTTTAGGGACGCTACCTTTCTATCAGGATAGCTCCTCAATTGGCCACTCAGGGACCTAACGAGGCTGAGTTCAACCCGTACCACAACTGCCCGTACCATGCCGGTACCGGGGATCGAACCCGGGTCCTACGCGCCACAGTGAGGCGCGCGACTAACTGTGCTAAGGAGGCGGTCTAATATATTATAATTAACATACTATTTATTCGCCTATTTATAGTAAGAACATTTTCTATAATCCTTGATTTCAATGAGAGTTATAAGAAGTCAGTACCACCACCCATCACACCAGAACAATGGTTCATGAGAAAATGCTAAAATGCACACGCAGAAAAATAAGTTTGACAAAACCTCAATGAAAATTAAGGGAGGTTGTAAATGCTATGCTTGTACTGTTAATATTAAAACGTTTGACTATTTGCTCTAAAAGTGTGAAGTTTGGTACACACATAAATTAATGTTTTCTAATTATACCGATATTTTTATGCTACATATATGTATATGATTTCCATATTTAAATGGATAATAGGACAAATCTTAAATTTGGTATTGTTTGCATTTTTGTTCACTATGATTAAAACTTTGTATCTTCTACGAAGGGGTAAACTGCGCAATAAGTATCTTTCTTGTAAACATGAATCATGTGCAGCATCTAAAAGCGGTGATTTTTTTGAAACTCATTTAAGCAAAAACTTGAAACGAAAGAGATAGAGAAGCCAGTTCTGGACACTACGTTAGTGCAAACATCACACTATAGGGGAAAGGTAATGTGTACAAAGTTAAATTCTAATCTATATTCACATATGACTGGCTATGTGGTTACCACGTCAACAATTTGCTCTATTGTTTTGCTTGCTTGCGTCTCGAGCGAATTCAGGAGAGAACTGGAAAATGGACTAAAACTTATTTCGGGAATATCACACGAGTTTCTCTACTCTTGTACTAACCATTCTTACAAACTCTTATTCCTATATCTAATTCGTGTTAGTTAAGATAATTAAGATAAGATTATCTTATTGCTTACTTCCTTGTAGGTACAAGGGGAATATTAGTATACAGTTTGAGCGAAAGTTGAATCTTTTAAAGTTCTGAGATCCCATTCTCTTTGCACGCTTAACATATAGAAAATGAACGATGTTGCATTTTACGAAAGTTACAAAAAATAATTTCGACATAAATTATTTGTTTTTGCGAGATATACATTTTTGTACAGTAAGTTTTGGTCTGTCTCTTACGGTTTACGAGTTATTCAAAAGTAATCCAGAGTAAACAGGACTACATAGGCTATAGCCAGCAAATAAAAAATATAAATTTCATTTGTCATACAAATATCTTAAACATGTGGCATTTTAACCAAAATCGTTAGAACCATTTTCAAAAAAATCAAAACTTTCGAAAAATTTTCCATGTAAAGGGTGGTTTAAGGTGGGGTTATTCTCTTCAAAATCTTTGTGTCCCATCCTTGAAAGACATTCAACTTAAATATCAACTTTGCTTTTTAACTGACTTTTCGTTTTTGAGTTATGCTGTAAACAGACTGATAGACTGACAGGCTGACAGACAGCCACACACAGACCTTTTTCTAAAAATGCTATTTTTGGATTCTGGGGGCCTCAAAATATATATTTTCGGTAAAATCTCGACATTGAATTTTTCGGTGGAATACAATACTTCCTCTACTTACCAGTGGAGAAAGTAAGAAGCCCACAACCACGAGAGTTTCATATCCAATATCAGTGCAGCATTAGACTGTTTTTTCGTGGAGAAAAACATGAAGATAAGAAAGAATGGATATGTGTTGCCACAAATAATGAATTGTATGACGTTTCGTGGCGCCTCTGAACTTGCACTCCGAGGTCACAGTGAGAAGGAAGATTCCATAAGTTCAGGAATTTCGAATGGGTTAGGATTCAGCTCCTAAAGAGGATGTAAGTGAGATGATGGTTTTTAAAGGCACATCAAAAGAAACCCTGAACGATTTGTTTAAGTGCATGTTGTAAGTGTACGTAAGAGGATAAAAGAGGAGTAGACAGCAGATTATGTGTGGCTAACTGTAGACAGAACGACGGACGTGCCATGTCTTGCGTAAGATGTAATGGGAAAACTGTAAAATGCTTCTTAACTTTGGTAAATCCTGCATTGTGTTCAACGTGTACCATCTAATAGTGCCATCTGTGGATGTGCTGTATAATCAACTTCAAAAGAATCAAATAGATTCTGTTTCAACTAATGTTGCAATCCCAGATATAGAACAAAGCCTTGTAGTGCTCAGAGAGAAGATTGATCTGCTTCACATATCCTTTCAACTTTCAACATTTGTTGGAAAATGGTCCACAATGAGGAAGGTAGCTGGCAGAGAAGTATGTAATACCATTATTATTCAACCCAAAGACTGTTTTAAATTTGCTGAGATCCTATGCAGTGGTATCATTGACGAGAAATAAGGCACTTACTTTCCCCCCTACCTAGTTACCCTTCGCTGTGACCTAATAGATATGAGGGCAAGGAAGAATGCTGGAGGATTTCGGTTGGAATTTGGACATATTGACGCCCAGCACTGACTATGTTGTGTAACTCCAAGGAGTGCAGATGTACTACATTAACCAATGCATTATCTTTACCCTACACGGCCTCGCCACTAAGTCAAAACAAGTGGAGGGAAATGGCCCACGGTGTCACTTTTTGGCACCTCTTATCTGATAGCCTTTATGGTCTTTATAAAATACATTTCAGCCATTATAATAAGTTCGCAGAAACCCTATTGTAATAAACTGTTGAAATAGACGTGCGTTACAATGGCCACAAGAAAGAGTAAAATAATATAAAAAAACAATAAAAATGTTAATCTTTGTTGCATAGCCCTGCCATCGTTCAGTCATTCCGCACAGAGACTGACTTTATTTACATTCGCAGAAGACAATCGCATCTATTGACACATTCATATTATGTTAGTTATGATAGCACGTATCCCGCTTAAAGGTTTCATGGATATTTCTTATCGAACGCCGTGCTTGCGAGGCAACGCCTTCGTCACACGAGCATCAACCTCTACGGCAACACTAGATGGCTGTATCTTAGCCTAAGCGGCTAGACAAGTGACGTCATAGAGGATGTCATTGGCATACTGATCTGAACACCAGTAAAGATGTTACAGTGGGGACAAAAAGGTTTGTGGAGGCCCTTTCCAAACCCATGTATGCTGATCAGTTTTTACTTCTGTTATTTGTTACTTTTAATCTGTAGTCCAGTTTGTCCTGATCATCCTGACACTCCATATGCGCAAGAAAGGAGAAATTAGGAGAAGTAACTGGAGTGGTGGGGAACAACGAGTGATATCAGAACTCAGGAAGTATGTATGTTTACGTATCGTAAACAGTCACTGTCAGAGCAAGTGGTGTACTAATCCCCACCTCTCCTAGTATGCAAGAGAACAGGTCTGTACTATTGCACATCTATGCTTCAGGAGTGGGGGAGTGTCGCGACGAAGTAGACAGGCTGTAATACCACGAGACGGTTTCATATGACTATAATTTTGCGAGCGCGAAGCTCCAGCAAAATTATCCCAAACATGAAAACCTCGAGTGCTATTTGCTTAGAGTGTCGCGCAAAATAATTAATTCATTTAATAGTAATTACCGATTAAGGAAAACAACTTATAATAACGTTCATACATTTTAATGAAGATCTACTTTCGTAGTTGGCATTACAGCTAATTCGGTAGGCTGTCAGAACAACACTCCGCTGTGAGTTCATAGCCTTTTTCGTTGCAAAACTTCTTAAACTGATTCCATACACATGACCTGATCCTTCACCTCTAATTAAAATATTAATATCCTCACAAATCTTTGACCCGCTTATTGTTTTTACTACGCATGGATAGGATACTCCAGGTGTTCAGAAACATTAGAAAATATTTAGGTTGACGAAGCCACATCTACCACGACCAACAGATGATATTCCGGCACGAGTGGAATAGTCGCTGTAATTATCGCGCTGTAGATTAACATTCGCCTGATTAAATACACACACACATACACACACAATGAACAGAGAACAACATTCTGTTTTTGTACCTAGGATTGTAGTGTTTTGCAAAGATGGCAAATAAGTTTCACGACGGTGAAGTGAACGTGATGTGCACGACTTCTGCCCTGTTGACTAATGTTCGATTCCATGTGACCTTTTCATCCACATGCTCGCTCAACCCGAAATGACGAATGTCAGTTAACTTCAACTTATGAGCGTCATCATTAATCATATCGCAGTAACGAATGAGACTTGCATTCTGGCGGTTAGTGGTTCAAATACTGCCAGGATCATTCTCCCTTATAGCTACGCATAGTAAGCAGGGGAAGTATTGTACTCTACCCAAAAATTCTATGTCGAGATTTCACCGGCAACACAGGATGGAAGAGAACTTATTACATTCCTTCTAATATGAACTTCATAGAAGCATTACCAACAATGGCATTTTGCACTTTGATCAGGCGATTTTGGAAAACAAATGGTTTGCTCCAAATTGCAAGCGTAATTCCACAAGAATGTACGAAGATAATAGTTGGTTACTTTTAAGATGCGTAGAGTAGCATATTTCTGACATACCTTCGGTAGTAATTATGGGACATCACACAGGATTTCGATATAATTAATCACTTAAAAGACTTGAAGCAATACTCCGAGCAGCTTTTTCAGACGTGAAGTAATTCGACAACATTGTGTTGAGATCGGTCAGGTAATTGAACCGGTTTCCTGATGTAAACAGGTCGGTCGCTTCCAGGGTGCTGTAATGTTTTGAGAGCTAACGCTTCTGATTGGCCAACTCTCGCACAGTAAACATAGAAGACACTGTATGGTATTTGTTTACGTTCAGAAGATACCACGCTGCGGTGGTTGTTTATATACTGAGCTAGTGAAAGTGACACCCACACAATCCGCAGTGTTGACAACTTGTTTTCGATAGAACTAAAATATCTCCGCAGGAATAGTGGGAGACAAAAACATAAGATACAAAATACTTTCCAAATACCGAGGTCTAGTACTGGTTTAAATTAATGTAATGACTTCCTTTCCTTTCTGTATATATTTTGAGGGCTCCCGAATCCGTCTGTGTATGTGTGTTTGTGAACAGTTTAAGTAAAAAACGAAAACTTGGTTGAAACAAAAGTTGGTATTTAATTTTAATAGCTTTCGAGGGTGCGACGCGAAAAAATTGAAGACAATTGCTCCACCCTAAACTGCTCTACATAGAACATTTTTTGAAATTCTTCATCTCGAAAATGGCTAACGATTTTGATTAAAATACCACATCTTTAAGATATTTTAATGGTAAATTAAATGCATATTTTGAATTTTCTGGCTTTAGCCCAGGTAGTCCTGTTTATTCTAGGTGACTTGCATAACTGGTAAACCGCAAGAGATAGACCAAGTCTTACTATACAGAAAATGTAGACCTCGTTAAAATACGCTATTTATGTCCAATTTATGATTTTTTTTTTTTGTGAAATGAACCATTTCAGACACATTCCTTGTTGTTTGTGAGTTTTTCAATACTTATACTTTTCTCAAATGTAAGGTCGTTATTCATTCATTCATTCGTTTGTACGCCGTTCAAAGAGAACGGAATTTCAAACCCTTCGTGTAGCGATCGGCTTTAAAAGATTTGACTGTCTACTTATTCCCATATTCCTCTTGCTCCTAAAAGGAAATAAGCAATAAGATAATTTCTGCAAATATTTATCTCGACTAACCTGAACTAGATAGAGGACTAAGAGATTGTAAGAATAGTTAGTACATGAGTAAAGAAAGTCATGTGAGTGAAACACAAGATTTTTCCAGTCCTCATAAACAGCCGAACTTAGGTTTGGAACGTTTGCTTTCCAAAATTCCTTTCCTAAATATAATTTTATTTTATGTGTTATCAGTGTACACCAGTGTATATAGTGAGAACGGGCGTTAAGACAGCATTAAAATAAAAGGCATTAATCATCCATTGCATTCGTCACTTGAAGTGTCTTAATAATACAACTGGAGTTGAGAATAGGGGAGTTACGGAGGTGTTTCGACACTGAAGCGAGGCTTATTATACCTATGCCCCAAGGGAGCACCCAGGGAGGAAGGATGAGGTGAGAGGAGGCACAGGGCGCCCAGATCCAGACTAGTGACACAGACTTTGAGAGATGTCCCTAAGGTTTACTGAGTTTGACAACACCTCGAAGTCTAAGGTCTTTGGAACCATCTTAGGGAGTCCCCACGGGTCCAACACTCCCATATACCGCTATCCTACGCGGTGCCCACGGACAACGAGGGACTGTGAGAGCTCCTTTACTAAGCGCATATCATTCCTGCCCTGCTGCACCTAACGCCTTCGCTGACACTTTTGAAAAATCCATAAACGATGAAGCAAATCATTAATGAACTGAAATGGAAGGACAGCAAATTTGGGGATGTAATGATCCCTCCCAGTAATTAGCCTAGCTGGCAGACCCCGACAGAAACATAGGTCAAGAAAGTCTGCCAAGTGAATCAAATCCACTATCTCGCGACCCTACGTTACCGCGGAGCCACCTCGCTCGGTAAGTGGGCTTAAGAGAGTAATTTCGAAACGTATTGGACAACTGTTTTCAAAAGAACAACGAATTGTATAAATACAACATTAGAAACCAAACCTAGGGGAGAGAATTTAATGGCTGGTACTGGGTTTGGGCGAGGAAAATTGAAAAAAGGACCAGAAGTCTACTCTGTTTGAGAGAAACGAATGAGCCTTGAAGCTACATAAGGATATCTATGTCACTGCTCCTGAGGAGCCGCAGATGAAATAGCTTGTACCAGCCAAAACTAATCATCATTTGTTGTTGATTTAGTACTGAATGGTCGATGCCGTGGCAGAGTGTTTACACCGCTTGCCTCTTACCAATGCAGCCGCAATTCATTTCAGGGACAAACTGTGGGATTTATGGATCTCCAGTTCTCCGGTTTCCCTCGCCATTCATTTAACCAAATGCCCCATCATCATTCTCTTTAATCAATTTCATCCTCATTTCATATCATCTTCGTCACTCTCAAACCATGCTTTGGACTGATCCCCCAGTTCATGGTTTTCTACTCAAATCCATTTCCGAAGACCGCATTTACCAATGAAGAACTAAGGCGCTATCCACGTCCCACCCTCAACTACTGTACCCCACTCGTGACGCCTGTTATGTACAGGACGAGGAGGAGGTAGCGACAGTGGGCGATAGGCTTTCTGATAATAAGAACAATACAACTTTTCTTCTGTGCATGTATTTGTTCCGCAGATGTTGCAAAGACCTTCAAATTAAACCAGCGAAAATTGCAATAATTGGGAACGTGCTAAACTGTTAGTCACATTGTTTCAATACCTATTTTATTCTTTTTCATGGTTCACTGTAAAAAAATGTGTGGTTGGGTATCAAATCAACGCAAGCACCGCAAAAGAGCTTCTGAACTTTGATTTGAGTCCTTAAAAACTATTTATGACAAAATTGTGGCTGACACAAGACGTAATGGCGGGTGGCAGGAGGAGCTGGTAAACACAAAATCCAATGCGACTCTTGCCACGCCTTGCGGTATTGTAAAGTTAAACCATAGCGGATAGAAGAGATAGTGTGAGCTCTTCGGGAGTTACTATGGTTCGCTCGCAAGATGGCACTGGTGTCGCGGTCGCTTTACTTTAGTTCACGAATGCATGGTGAAAATGGGTTTCATATTATCAGTTAGCATTTTAAATACCTAAAATCGTAAGCAGGAATATTGGAAATACTGTTTTGAAACATCGTCTTTCCTTGACACATAACATAGGATGCTATTTTACAATAATGGGTATTATAATTAACGAAGAACAGTGGGAAATATCTGCTTACATGATTTTACGCTGAAAAATTAAACCATAATGCAAATTATGTATTTTTTAAGCATTGTATCTAGAACCAGCTTTTGTTTTTTACTTAAATAATTTAAATTATGTTTATGTTCGCAACAGTTAGTAGCGAATTTCGTTTCTAGTATTTTTAATTTAGCCCTCTCTTTAGATAGCAGGATTTTAGTTCTAACTAAATTTCTATTGAGGTTTCTAATTCTTTTCTTCAGTGTAGCAATTTCATTATTGGCACTTGTGTTTGTGACCTTGGAGGAATTAGAACTGTTTTCTGTGAATTCCTCATTGTTGAAGGACGGCGCGTTTGAAATAAGAACTGGTTGACTGGATCCTGCATCTGGTAATTTACTGATTGTTGAATATTGCTTTTTCAGTAATTTTTGTCTCTGTTTTGTGGAGATTTTCGGGATTTATGCACTGTAGTTAAGTACCTGGGTAAATTAGGAAATATGCAGGGAATTGCCCCTGGCTTTAACCACCATTTAATTCTAGGGATTTCAACTAGTTTTCCATGCACAACGAATGAATCAACTTTCACTAAAAAGTCCTCTGGAAAATCTTTGTCACAAATACTAGATTTAACAGATAATTTAGTGTCTTTCCTAGGAATAGATTTTTCCCATTTGTAAAACAGATTTTTATCTTTAGGAGGAGTAAAAAAATGTCTAGCTTCTGAGCAGTTTGTGTATCCTGAACGACACCCGGGTACAAAACAAGTTGGCATTTTTAATCAATTATTGATGTTGCTTGAAACTTCCGTTTTGAAGAACACACACATTTATGCACAAAATTAGAAGCAATTTCACAAGTTCTGTACCTAATTACTCACAACACACAACGCATACGTATAAAATTGTCTGTACTT
The DNA here is from genome assembly GCA_030765045.1 of Tenodera sinensis. Taxonomy (NCBI): domain Eukaryota; kingdom Metazoa; phylum Arthropoda; class Insecta; order Mantodea; family Mantidae; genus Tenodera; species Tenodera sinensis. The sequence continues at coordinate 136,125,489 of CM060967.1, read as the reverse complement.
CCGAATCACATACTAGGCAGTTCGGCCGCGATCGCCACGCCGCAGTTTCGGTCAGTTGCCACGGGACCACGGATCATGCAGTGAACTAGCGGGAGAGCTCACACTTTCTCTTCTAGCCGCTATGGTTAAACACGGTGTGAAATAACCTGTAAAGCCTGTGATATAAATATAATTTACATCTACAAAGTTTATTTGCACAAGAGAATAGCAGTGGTCAACTATCACCACCACTAAATGTGCGTTTGCCATAATAAAAAATAAAGCGCACGTTTTGTGATATTAGATCTATACCACGCTGTTTTAAGCCAAAATTTTGGAGCCCCTTTTTTAGGAAGCCAAATCTAAAAGTAATATGTTTTATAAATTAAGAATTAGTTGGGTTAGGTATTTAAATATCCTGTGTTCTTGGAAAAGTGCAAGAGTTAAGTTTACATTTTATGTGTATACGATATTTAAACTACACTAATTATACATATGCGCAGAAGAAGGTGTAGCTTTGAGAGAAAGCATTCTTGGGTGCAGACAGCTTCATAACCTAATCTCTAGTAAGTTCACAATAAAGAACTTTTGAGTTGAATAAAAAGCGTTCTCTATTGAAGCAACTAATCGCATTATAACACACAACAGTGGTTTTCAAAGCTATTTTCTTCAGAATGATTTAAAGCTGGTACAAATCAAAGTGGTTAGGTATTAGCATTCGATTTAATCTAAATTCTGTTTTCAACAACTATTTGTGACTGTCGTTTAGGTGGAATGATAGCTCTTGGTTTAAACTTAAATTGGCTGTACTGAATTACCGCTTCGACAATCAACTGACCAATTATTACAATAGCGCTTAGTGGTTTGAATCCAACAAAATGGCTGTTCCAGAGTAAAGCTTTCTTATTTTTTCGCACTTTATGCCGCCAAGGAAAACAAATAGAATATGTGTTGGATTCACATAACTTTCCTGATGTTTAAGCAATCAAAACTTATTAAAAGTATTTAAATAGCATTTTTAAAGTAATTGGCTTTTATATGAATGATTATGTAGGCCTAGAACTTCATGGTTATAATACTCCTATTTCGTTAAAGATCTCTAGGAATAACGTCATCCTTTTTCAAAATATGTCGGTTAGCAAAGTAATATAACTAAACTGTAAAAAGATTACTTTATTACTATAATAGTCGGTATTACTTTACTTATTAGTAAAAAGTAACAAAAGTTATAGTTACTTTATATTCTAAGCAACTGTCGAATAGCGTTATAGGATGAACATTTATCTTATTTTTCTTGATAATAATGGGCATTAAAACAACTTTTTCTCCTAGTTCATACTCATTGTAATGGTAATACTTTGTTTGTAATACTTTTTGGAGGCACATTTTCTCTAGAATCAGAAGCATTGTTTTTCACCACTTTATCTCTAATTGAAATTTTCTTCAAAAGAGTTGATCTCAGCATGGAATATTCACTCCAAAGACTCCAAGCTTTCATACTTTACTTTAATACTTTCTCATAAAAAGATGCCAACAAATTAACTTCATTTACGTCTGCTTCATTACCCAAATACCAGTATTTGAATTTCGTGTAACCACATAAATAAACTTACCTTGACCTTTCTGGAAGTATATTAATATTAAATCTTGGATTACCTTTAAAATTTCTTCCTGTTGAACCGTGAAAAGTATCGTTTCCCCTCATTTTTACTTTCTCTACTACGTATAGTATAGTAGAGGAAATATTGTAGTCCACCCAAAAATTCGATGTCGAAATTTCACCGGCAATGTATGTTTTGAGGCCTCCTGAATCCAAAAAAAAGCATTTTTTGAAAAAGGTCCGTCTGTGTGTTAGTGTGTGTGTGTGCGTGTGTGTGTGCGTGTGTGTGTGTGTGTGTGTGTGTGTCTGTGGACAGCATAACTCAAAAACGAAAAGTTGGTTAAAAAGCAAAGTTGATATTTAAGTTTAATGTCTTTCAAGGGTGCGGCAGAAAGATCTTGAATAAAATTCCTCCACCTTAAAGAACCCTTTACATAAAAAAATTTTCGAAAAATGGCTTTAACGATTTTGATTAATATACCATAGGTTTGATATATTTTATGACAAATGTCAATGTTACCGCGATTTTCTTGTAGGTACAATGGGAATATGGGAATACAGTATCTTTTGAACGATAGTCAAATGTTTTAAAGCTTTGAAATTCCGCTCTCTGTGCACGGACAAAGATTGAAAAAGTGAACAACGACCTTCCATTTGAGAAACGTTTAAGCATTGAAAAACTGACACAAATAAAAGGAGTATCTCCAAAATTGCTCACTCCACAAAAGAATGCATTTGAACAAAATTTGTGTGTTTTAACGATATCTACAGTTTTGTGTATTAAGATTTGGTTTACCTCTTACGGTTTACCAGCTACACAAAGTCATAAAGAGTAAACAGGGCTACATGGGCTCTAGCCAGAAAAGTCAAAATATAAATATTTCATTTTTCATAAAATATCTTAAACATATGGCATTTTAATCAAAATCGTTAGAACAATTTTTGAGATCAATATTTTCGAAACATTTTCCATTTAAAGGCTGTTTAGATAGGAGTTTTCTTCAAACTCTTCGTGTCGCATCCTTGAAAGATATTAAACTTAAATACCAACCTGTTTTTAACCGGTTTTTCCTTTTTGGAGTTATGCTGTTTACAGATACTCACAGAGACATGCGTCAACGGATATTTTTCTAAAAATGCTTTTTTAATTCAGAGAGCCTCAAAACATATTTCCAATGAAATTTCTACATCCAAATTTGGGTCGAATACAATACTTACCTACTTAGTATACGCAGCAGAGACAGAATTAGTGTGGGTAAATACCAAACTCATACTTGAGCCAGGCAGTGTTTGTATCACAGTTGAGTATGAATGCTTTTTCAGCAAAAACAATACAGAATATCTGCAATCTATAGCTTAGAAACACATTGGCATACATAGCTCGGTAAAATGTTGAATGCATGTGCTACTCAGAATCACGGATCACGTGTTTTGGGCAACTTCTCCCGTTTTTAACTTTGAATTGGATATTTGGATACTATCAAATGCAGACAACCAAACACCGACCCACTGCTTGCGTATATATCAAACAGCTGGTTTTTGTTTTTAAATATTATCAACAGTACTTTCATCGGTAGCTGTTACCAGAGAGCATTCCATTTTCTCATTGGCTGCTAGAATGTGGCTGTGCTTTAGTGAATAACAAGTGGACAGATGTAAAAACTAAAAGTTCTCATGAACTCGTTAAAACTGAACTTCATATTGTTATAACTTCAAAAGGAGTTCTTTAGTTACGAGAGAAATGATGTTAAGTTTCTGAGTGTAAATCAATTTCCAAACATATAATGATTTGATGGTTGATATAAGGTTTTTAAAGAAGTGAAGTGAGAGATATTAAATTGATGCAGTGTAATTGTACCGGGTGCGATATAAATAACAACTGCATATGGCTGCGGCATTGTCAGCAATGGAAATTTGTTTAGAAGTGGTGGCAACACTGGCTTATTAATAAAAAATGACAAGCAGTTTTCAAGTAACCATTGTTAACACGAAAATCTTAAAAAAATAAAGTCCACAGAACAGCGCCTGTTTGTTTTACAGAAGTGGTGCCAACTTGATCAAAATTACGAGGACGTAAGGCGATATTTAATTGAACAGTATCCGCATTCTCAGCCACCAGGTAAGCAGGTAAGCTACCTATAAATTAAATCGAAGATTCCAGCTGACAGGCCCTATAGCTGACACCACGCAGCGGCCGTCCAAAACCTGTAACTGATAACGAAATCTTCAGGTTAATGCACAAATATTCATTCGTCCAATTAGCTAGTAGGTCAACAAGAACAGCTTCTAAGGAACTACAAATTTCTGACAAGCGTAGGGAGAAAGTTAAAATGTCAGATACGACGTTGGCCTTACAAGCCAACATTACTACATACGTGCCCTAAACAGGATGATCCTGATTGAAGGTATAAATTCTGCGAGTCGTATGCGATCCGTAGTGAAAGCGATTCCAACTTTTACCAAAGAGTTGTATGATCTAATGAAGCACGTTTTAAGTTGAAAGGAAAATTAAAACACATAACTGCGTGTATTGGGCTTCCAAAAATCCACTAGTAGTAATTGAGGAAGAATTGAATGCACCTGGAGTTACGGTTTGGGTAGGCAATGCAGCGAAGGTATATTTTTTCAAAGGGGCCGTGACCGCCAATACATACGTTCAAATTTTAAGAAATGATGTCATTGTAGAATTAGACAACAGACCCTGTGTTTGAAGCAGTACGAATTAATCTTGTTTAGAAGCAAGATGGTGCTCCACCGTACTACGCATCAAATGTCGCTGCATTTTTGGATGACCATTTTGAAGAATGGATTGGAAGACGGGGTAAAATCAATCGTTTGGTCACCGACATAACTGGACTTCAAACCATGTGATTTTAAAATGTGGGGAATTTTGAAAGACAAAGATTTTAGTACAAGGCCTCTAAACCTGTAACATTTACTGGATTTCATTGGACGAGATTTTGAAAAGAGTTTGTAAATAATGGAGATTTGTGTGATGACATCTGCAAATCAGTGTTAAACTAACTTTGAACAAATTTATGTAATTTTTTTTGTACCTGTATGCTTCAAAAAGATAAAATATTTGTATTTTCGGTTAATCAACTTATGCCGCACTTCTTGAATTCAATGTTAGAAGTAAATATCTTAAAACTAATTCTGTGCAGAATATAGACATAAATGTTGTTAAATGAATACAGTGAAATGTCGATAATATGTTCACATGCTGGGGAAATAGTTTGCAAAGCTCCCTTATTTTTAGCTTGAAAACCTAACAAACTTACTTGACTATGCCATCAGAGAAAGGATGTACATTTTAGGATTTTCACGGACACATATTGGCTTATCTAACCTAACGTACATTCTAAATATAGCTAATTAATAGTTCGGAACTCGTGACGTCACAGTCTATTGGAATAGAAAAACACAGCAATGAAGCTTTACAGAAATTGTATTTCCATGATCCACTCTTTGCTAAAAGCCTAATGGTGCATATTGGGGGATATTCATTTTTGCAGGGAAGCGCTTCCCCTGTTGCATTGCCCGAGTTCACCTCGCGAGACTGGGCCCTATCGAAGAGACAGTTCGCTGAGAGGGAATTCGATTGGCAGGCACTATCGACCCGGGAGCGGCCTCTTGGACTCGACTGTACAACAAATCTGTGTCGAGAGGCAGAGAGTCATTTTGCGTTTTCATCCCGCAGCGCCGCTCCTGTACAGAGATCAAGACTTGCACCGGCGTTGTTAATGAAATTGCGTCGGCGATCCACATGTGCTTCAGTGGAAGTAATGGCTTCTACGAAACAACGCCCTTTTGCGATAGCTTCCTAAGGATTTAATTATTCACGGGATGCTGTTGAAAAGCATAAACCCAACACCTAAGTTACTCTACGCTTCTTTAGCAGATGAGCAGATTCTCCACGGCTTAATTTTAGGTTAAATACCACGATTAGTTTCACGTTATACTTTTGCCAAAATTAGCTGCTTTAAAGTCCTAACACTGACATTGTGGGGATACAGAAGTTGCTTTATTTACTTTCACTAATGCCTACTTACAGCAAGCAGATGAAGTAGATGAAGTAGAGGAAGTTTGTAATCCACACAAAAATTTGAAATCGAGATTTTATAGCAAACATGTTTTCAAGCCCCTAAATAAAAAAAAAAAATAAAAAAACAACAAAAATTGCGTGCGCAGAGAGAGAGAGACAGACAGACAGACAAACAGACAGACAGACAGAGAGAGAAAGAGAGAGACAGACACAAAGAGAGAGAATGTTTCTGTCATAATCTTAAAACAAAATATTCGATAAATTTCAAACTTGCTATCAAGTTAAACTTTGCATGGAGAACAATTTTTATTTTCTCTAAAATCGCTATAATGATATGGTTCGATTGTTGCCTGGAGAGTGGAACCTTTCTTTAGCCAGGATTATTCTTCACTCCCCCTTGAGTCTGGAAGTATGAGAATGTAAATGTGTATTAAACCCAACGCAGACAAAGCTGAAGTTGCCCAAACCGTAAACGGGTGAACAACATTGCCAAAGTACAATTGTTCCAAAGAAAAAGCCAGTAATATGACACCAGATGTTAAAGGTAGCATATAAACGGAGAAAAAATATCTGATGTGTTGCACTCACATGACTTTCTCTACTTTAGTAGAGGTGCAAGGGGAATATTGGAATATTGCTTTGTGCGATAGTCAAATATTTTAAAACTTTGAGATTCCGTACTCTCTGCACACGTAACATATAAAAAAATGAACAACGATGACCCATTTCACGAAAGTTGTAAGTTTTCCGAAACTCACACACATACCAAGGAATATCTCCGAAATGGTTCACCCTACCAGAAAATTTATTGAGACATAAATTGTGTATTTTAGCAAGATCTACATTTTTTGTATAGTATTATTTGGTCTATCTCTAACGGTTTACCAGTTATGCAAAAGTCGTCCAGAGTAAATACGACTACAGGGGCTATAGCCACAAAATTCAAGATATACATTTCATTTGTCATCAAAATATCTCAAACACAGGACATTTTAATCAAAATCGTTAGAGCCATTTTCTAGAAAATAAAAATTTTCGAAAAATTTTCCATGTAAAGGGTAGTTTAGGGTGGGGCTATTTTCTTCAAAATCTTCGTATCACATCCTCGAAAGACATTAAGCTTAAATACCAACTTTGGTTTTTAACCGACTTTTCGTTTTTGAGTTATGCTGTCCACAGACTGACAGACTGACACCCAGACACACACACGGACCTTTTTCTAAAAATGCTTTTTTTGTATTCAGGGGGCCTCAAGACATGTATTTCCGGTGAAATCTCGACATCGAATTTTTGGGTGGAATACAATACTTCCCCTACTTACCAGTAGAGAAAGTGAAAAGGATATGAGTCTAGACATTTTGATAAATGGTATCTTAAAATCTATCCACTTCTTTGTAGAGTGAACCATTTCGGAGATATTCCCTGATATTTGTGTCAGTTTTGGAAAATTTAATGCAACATCATTGTTAATTTTGTTATAAGTCAGTCGTGCAAAGAGAACAAAATTTGAAAGCTTTGAAAGATTTGACTATCGCTTAAAGCCTTTATAATCAATTATTTTTCATCAATTTTTAATACGAAAACTTTCTACCATCCATTATTTTGTCAGGATTATAAAACGGTCAATATCACCAGAAGTAACCCAAAAAAGGAGCGCTAAAAGTTTAATTACTCTAGGATAAGCGATTCTTGAGAAAATGGTAAAAGTGTGTGCAGAAAACCTCAAGAAAACGAAGGCGAGGCTGTAAGTCCAGGGAAACTATTTATTCTAGAAGTATAATTTAGTACGCATATAAAGAAGTGCTTTCTGACTGTACTGACCTTTTATATTACATAGATATGGTTTCCATATTTTTTTAAAAACAATTGAAAGTGAATAGGTATATTATTTTTCTCCCATATCCATCACTGGACATCTACATTTATATTAAAGACAGTCCTGGCATGTTTTAAGGGTTAAAAGACTAGGTTATGATAAAACAAGTTTTAAGTTTGCAAAACCAACAAAAAACTCAAAAAAGATATTTTGGATCCAAACTAGTATACAAGTCCCCTTAAGATCAAACAGTCCCCACAAGACAGGTGACATTGTTTAACATTGTAATAGTATGATAATACCATTGACAGTTACTCTCAAAGTAATAAAGTGAAAGAGATATTACCTTCCATAGATAAGCTCGCCAGGATTTTTGGGTCTCCCTGTAAACTCTAACAAATTAGGTGCTTCAGTTTTCCTGGGTTAATTAACTGGAAAATAACAGTGAAAGGAAGATGCGGCATGAATTCTCCCCTAGGCGGGCGGGGAGAGGGTTTTTCTTCGTCTCAAAAGGCCAATGCCAGGCAAGTAAGCAGCAAACCCCGCTCGTGCATACTGTTGAGAACTTATTTCTTTTTTCCTTCTGCAATGCTTGAAATATGGAAGGCTAAATAAATGGGGCAACATTAAGTTTATAAACGAAATGAGTTGGTTACCGATACAATTCAATAACATAGAAGCCCTCGGTTATTAAATAAACCTTATACCTAATAGAAAAGTGTGCAGGAGCACCATTGTGTAGGCAAGTTGCTTAGTGTTGTTTGGAATCCCTCAACCAATTTGGGAGTTTTGGCACAGGCACGAATATCACATACACAGAGGTAGCCGAGGTGGTTAAAGTATGGTCTTGTGAACGGGATGTCTACGGTTCAGACCTCGGAACCCTCCTCCCTGAACGGGGTGTTTTTTTCCAGGTTTTCTTCGTCTTCATAACTGGCAATTTCTGGGGAGATAACCCAAAATTGGGCCTGGAAAGTTTCCTCTCCAAATTCATTTTCCCAATTATTTCATTTCATGTCACCACCTGTGGCACCCACCGTACGTGCGCGCGAGCGCGCGCGTGCGCACACACACACACACACACACACACACACACACACACACACACACACACAAACGCATTAATTGATCATTTAGTATTGCACTCGTGATTAATGTTGTATAGTTTTCTGAATTTAAATAAACAACAAATGCAAAATATCCGAGCCCCTGGTTTACCGGTATTTTTGTGTTCTGAGAGCAGATGAATCCAAAGGGTAGGGGGGGGGGGGTAACGTTCCGCTTGGTAGATAAAGGGCAAGTACAAGAAAGAACGCAGTTGACTGAATACATTTTACCTATTACGGAAACTTCTCACAATGAATATCACATACTACATTAAAATATAAATGTAGCTCTAATACTTTACGTATAGCATTATGAGAAACATAATTTTCAGGAAATGAGAGATACAAAGAAATTCACATTAAAGAAAATCTAATAAGAAGTGATTAAATAGCACAAATTTCCTTAAGCAACACATTTTTAGTGCATTCTTATGAACTAGAATAACCTCTTACTTTTATACTGCATATTTTATCTCTGTGGCCACAATACCTACTTATATTTTGAATGCATTTTTAAAACTGGTACTCTGTCATTTTGTTCCATGATTTCTGCACATCTTCACATAAAAGTGATAACTGTTGAACGATTTGTAGTAGAGGAAAACACTTTAGTCCATTTTTAGGGAAAGTTGTCTCTTTTTCTCCAAAGCTCACCTTACTCTTTAATTAAACATATCGTTTACAGAATAAATAAATTTTATTAAATATAATACATTTAGAGCATATGCTAAACCACTCTTTACATAGATAAAATATTGTAGACAACATCTTACAAAATCAGGAATAGTAACTCGCGGCTCTTAGAACGTCTAACTACTAAACCTCCACAGGTATTTTTGTATGAGCTGCGGTTGACAGCACATGGAAAGGGTTGTTGAAGCTAATGCAGGTGCTGAAGCCATAGGGTTGGCGTGTGTCTTCAAATCACAACATCCTAAGGGGCATGTTTACTAAAGTTCAAATTACAAAAAGACCGAAGTGGCCTACGAAAGAAAAAAAAAAAAAAAAAGAAAAAAAAACCGCTAGGGAACGTCACTTTGAGTTACGTGAGGCATGCGGGATAGGTGCTATGTCCTTGGTTCGCAGGACGATAGTGTGCACCAGGAACCAGGTGGAGATCAAGATGGGATCAAAACAGCATCATTGAATTGATTCAATCTTTGCTGCATATTGACTTCTTGTGAAACATATCTTCGTCCAGCATTGCGCAGGAAACAATCCAACTTCCGAGACAGGCTCCATCAATTGTTTTGCAGGTCAACGCTGGTTGTCACAACGCACTATCTTTGTGTAACGTTTTTGCACGATGGGGGTGAGAGGTTCTAGATCACCCTCCCTACTCACCGGACATGAGCCCTTAGATGAAAGAACTACTACGAAGAAGGTTTCCACACCAGAGAGGCTAAAGGACGTTCTCTCGCAGTCTTGATGAGGGCACCGTTGCTGGTACCGTGCGACATCCCCATATCTAGCAACGGATAGCTCACACAAAATTTATATCTTGCCACTCGTATTAAATAAAATGCGGATTTTAAAGAGCTGTATATTATCTGTGTAGTAAATGTTTACCTACTCTTATCGTTAAACTATTTTTCCAAGGAAGAGGATTGAGCAAGCTAGTCCTAGAAAAGTTTATATAAACATTTCATTTTTAATGTAATTATCATAATCATATCGCATTTTAATCAAATCTTCGGAGAAATATTGAGAAAAGAAATTATTGCAACATTTTATTTATAAATAGTAATCTGGGGCGGGGATTTTGTTGAGAATCTTCGTGTCGCCTATTTGTAAGGTAAACATTTTGTACTTCTGGGATGATTCTTTTACAGCTATGTTGTCTACTCTCTCTCTCTCCCATGCACACCGTTTGACCTTTTTTTCTAAAAGTTCTTCCTTTTGGGTTGAAGAAACCTCAAAATATGTACTTCCAGCGATACAGGATTTTTGAGTGAAATGTAATGTTTATTTTATTGGAAGTATATAATGCAGAAGATAAAACTAATTTACAGGACAGACACTATGCTGTGGAGCAGACCTGGAAAGAGAACTCCTAAGCTATGAACAGTTCTTCCCTTCCTTATCTGCAGCAGCTTGATGAAATTATCTTCTGAGAATAATAACATACCTTTAAAGAATTCTTTTTGAACTTGTTGCTCCAAAATGGTCACATAATAAATTGAAACGACCACAAAGCAAGTTATAGCCCGAATATGAAAGTATTATAGCATAATAATGTTTATTCAGGTGTTTATTTAATTTTTGTATAAAATTAAGAGTTCACTTAAAAGTATCTTCCCCCTTTTGCTAAAAGCAAATCCCAATAAAATGCGGTTGACTTTAAAGTGGCATAAATAATCTCATCTAAAAACAGTAGATAGTTAATATTTTTCCTTTCAAAGAAAAAATTGTCCAATCTTTGTTCTACCTCTCGCATATACATACTTATGCAGGCATTATGACGAACGGGTTTTCCCTACCGGTTTTCCGCTTTGGTGCTCACGACGGGGGTGGATGTAGGGGAAGGGATCGTCACCCGGCCTACGCTAGTGCACAAATATGTCCACACCAGGGAAGAAGATGAAATGAGTCGGAAAGGAAGACCATAAAAATGGAGCCCTTCAATGAACATATCCGTCATTAGCAGTGGGAGCGTACCACTTAAGATATCTCTTGGTCGTTTTTGCACGATCCACTAAGATACAATATTTATTTTGATACTAAAGTTGCCCCTGGATATCAATACCTTTCCACTCGATAAGGGTAAGTTAACCACTATTAGGTTTCCGTCAGGAGAACCTCAAATATTTTCCGACGTCATCCGGCTCGGATATGTTGTTAAAACGCAACTTTCTTCCCACATTGACCCCGCATTCAATGTTTATCAACACCAGTTGCTCGACTGTGTACTTAGCACTTATCGGGTTAATGCAAATAAACACTTTACAGCTTAGGCATACATATACAACGTACTGACCGCTTAATTCATAATACAAACACTTCCGAACATGAGGTTAAGGTAAACGAAGTTTGCCAATCAAGACTATACCAGCTGTGGCTTTTCGACCCGACCAGTCGAAACTGTGATTGCATTTACCCGCTGCTCTGAGTTCGTGGTATCAAGTAACGCAAGCGATAGTTGCGATTAAAGTCTACTTGAAAGATATGGACAAACAATATCTACTATATTCAAGGTAGTTCAGTGAGAAAGAATTTCTGCTGTTCTCTGTGGCATTCTCTTTGGGACACTTTGAAAAACTGACACTAATTCAATAAAAACACCCTAAAAATATGTGTTGCACTTACATGACTTTCTCTACTCTTGTACTAACTATTCCTACAAACTCTTATTCATCTATCTACTTCATGTTAGTCCAGATAAACACGGAAATTATGTTATTGCACATTTACCTCTAGGTGAACGGACACCATGAGAAAAGTGGGCTTAGAGGGAAAGGCTGTACGCTATAAGAAACCTTTGAAAATTCGTTGTCTTTGCATGGTCAACAGACAAAATAGTGAATAACGACCTTCCATTTGAGAAAAGTTTTAAGTATTGCAAAACACACAAATAACAAGGAACATCTTGGATATGGTTCGCTTCATAAAAACAAATACATTAACGCGCGCGCGTGCGTGCGTGTGTGTGCGTGTGGGCGCGCGCTTGTATGTATGTGTGCGTCTGTGTGTGAAGCCAGAGCACAGTGTAGCTCAAAATCGAAAAGTCTGTTAAAAAGCAAAGTTGGTGTTTAAGTTTAATATCTTTTAATGATGCGACTGGAAGATTTTGAAGAAAATTTCTCAACCCTATACTAGCCAATACCTGGAAAACGTTTTGAAAATTTTGATATTCTCGAAAAGGCTATAACGATTTGGATTAAAATGTCACATGCTTAAGAGATGTTTATGACAAATGAAATGTATACTTTAAATTTTCTGGCTATAGCCCATGTAGTCCTGCTTACTCTGTATGACTTTTGCATAACTGGTAAACAGTTAGAGATAGACCAAATCTTACTATACAAAAATGTAGATCTTGCTAAACCACACATTTTTGTTTTCAAGAGTGAACCATTTCGGAGATCGTTGTTATTTATGCGAATTTTGGAATACCTTAACATTCGTGAAATGGAACATCATTATTCATTTATTTTTATACGTTAGCCGTGCAACGAGGACGGAATCTCAAAGCTTTAAGGTCGCTCTGGGTGACTCAGTTGGTTAGACGCTGGCCTACTGATTCCAAGGTCGCGGGTTCAAATCCAACCTAGAGCGATGGTTTTTAAGTGTGCTTAAATACGGCAACTCCATGTCAGTAGATTTACTGGCAAGTAAAAGAACCCCTTCGGGGCTTATGCGATCCCGGCGATTGACAGCGTCGTTAAACAAAAATATACTTTAATTTAATTTCAAAGCTTTAAAATATTTGACTCGCTCAAAGCCTACTGTATTCCTATGTTCCCTTTGGAAAATAAGCAATTAGGTAATTTCTGCAAATGTTTATCTCGATTAACACGAAAGATATAGGAGTTCTATGGTTAGCACAAGTCATGTGGGTGCAACACATCCAATATGTTTACATATTAAGGATTGCATGGCTATTTGTTTGTACTATCTATTTCTTCATTGATTCATTTAAGTCAGGCTTTATAGGATACAAGGGTTAGTAACATTTGAAATATGTGTATTTAGTCTTTTTCCAACTACAGCTATAGCAGTATCCAATAGATGTATGAAATAGTTTATTTGATTTTATCATTATATGAATCGTACCAAAAACCCAACCACTTTCCAAAGGTTTCGACGCTGATATGAGATATTAAAACATCTCTTCTTCTGAACGTAAACTTCCCTCCCCTTTCCTAGCCCCTACTTCCTGATGCTAGTAATTCTCTTATATTGATTTAGCTGTCTATTCGTAAGTTCTAAATCAATAACTGCTAGGACAGTGGTGGTATTTCACCTAATGTTAAATCTAAATGCTGCCTACGTCTTTACTCGTTACGAGAAAGGTAGGACACTCTCATTCGTTGAAAAATAGTAACTTTTAGGTTTTCTCTACACGTAAGCAGGCACTTATGAAAGACAATTCACATAAATATAACTTCTTAGTCACATAACTATCCGGGGTTCAAGGCAAATATTTTCACGCAGTTGATTCTTACATAACAACCTTTTCACTATTGTCGCGTTGGCATAGAAGAGTCAAGTTCCTCTGAGCAATATGTGGTTTCGTAAACACGTGCGATGCAGTTGTCCTTGAACCTTCGAGAAAAGATGCCAGGAATTCTCGAAGCTAAGCGAATTGAAACGAGAACAGTCTGTATGGAAATGGGTTGGAAAATGTGGCGAGCTGCTAGGTAGTTAAGTGCTTTCTGTAAATAATTGTAAACGCAGTAGCAACTCTAAAGTAAAAATCTGATGTGTTGCACTCACATGACTTTCTCTACTCTTGTACTAAACATTCTTACAAACTCTTATTCCTATATCTTCATGTTAGTTGACATAAATATTTATACAAATTATCTTATTGCTTATTTCCTTGTATGTGCAAGGAGAATATTGGAATACAGTAGACTTTAAGCGATAGTCAAATATTTTAAAGCTTTGAAATACCGTTCTCTTTGTACGCTTAACATATAAAAAATGACCAACGACGTTCCATTGCACGAAAGTTCAAAGTTTTCCGAAACTGACACACAAAACAAGGAATGTCTCCGAAATGGTTCACTCTACGAAACAATTTATTCAAACCTAAATTGTGTGATTTAGGGAGGTCTACATTTCTTGTACATTAAGATTTTGTCTATCTCTTACGGTTTATGAGTTATTCAAAAGTCATCCAGAGTAATCAAGACTACACAGGTTATAGCCAGAAAATTCAAAATATAAATTTCATTTCTCATAAAAATATCTCAAACATATAACATTTTAATCAATATCGTTAGAGCCATTTTCAAGAAAATCCAAATTTTCGAAAAAGTTTCCACGTAAAGAGTAGTTTAGGGTGGGGCTATTTGCTTCAAAATCTTCGTGTTGCATCCTTGAAAGACATTAAACCTAATTACCAACTTTGGTTTTTAACCGAGTTTCCCTTGTTTAGTTGTGCTTTCCACAGACTGACAGACACAGACTGACACACACACGCGCGCGCGCGCGCGCGCACACACACACACACACACACACACACACACACACACATACCTTTTTCCAAAAATGCTTTTTTTGGATTTAGGGGGTCTCAAAACATATATCCGGTGAAATCTTGACATCGAATTTTTGGGTGGAATACAATACTCCCTCTACTTACCAGTAGAGAAAGTAAAAATTGTATTAGTTATAATTCTTCTTATTGATGCCAGTTTATATCCATTTTAATTAAAGGAAATAAAGATAATAAAAAGTAGCTGGGTTTTAGATTTTGTTGCAAGGTTCTACTTTCTTGGAAATAACTGCAATGGGCATTTCCATTTTGCAAAATCGTGTTTATAAAATAGAGATGTAAAGTTATATAGAATGTTTCTTGTTCATTGTAAGTAAATAATATATAACTTGTAACTTCCTCAGAACCAGTTAACATATTCAGGTACTTTAAACACATTTTCTCAGATGGAATAATTAACCTAAAGTGCCCCATTTGGGGAACATAATTGAAAATATGTTCAGATATCCTCTCACGAGTTAATAGCATAATAAAGTGTAATTTTTGCACCCGCATGCAAGGGAAAGCAGTTGTTAGCAGACTTGTATTCATATAAAATCATTTTTCTGCATATCTGTGAACATTCTTCAAAAAGGTTTCAACTTTTTCAACTCATCAATATCTGTATCTCGTACAAAGAATGGCAGCTATATTGTCTCAACCGATAGGACACCGAAGTGGAATAGGCAGTAGAAAGTTCTTTGAATTACCAGATTGAGGCACTTTCCTGCGATTGTCACTTACTCTGAGAAGACAAATGTGGGTAAGTTTGAGCTCTAGATACCCCGGGTCCTTTTGAGCACCATTTCAGCCATTTCATTCCTTGAGCGTCCAATATGATCTACCTAGTTTAGGGTACACAGATATAAAATG
The DNA here is from genome assembly GCA_030765045.1 of Tenodera sinensis. Taxonomy (NCBI): domain Eukaryota; kingdom Metazoa; phylum Arthropoda; class Insecta; order Mantodea; family Mantidae; genus Tenodera; species Tenodera sinensis. Next base: position 136,109,868 of record CM060967.1, on the reverse strand, counting down.
TCTAAACCGTGCAGTTTTTATATAAATATTTTCAACATTTGTCCCTCTCCACTGTTATAAGCGTGATGGAAATTTCATGGTGATATCTTATAATAGTTTTTGAGAGAACAATTTATTTTACAACCCACGAATATCGCAATAATGTAGACACTACAACTCCACTTTTGTGAAAATGAGGTATAAACATCGCAACATATTTCAAGAGGAACCTTTCCCTGTCATTCTCAAGGATATATGCAAATAATTTGAATGTCTCTTCTAACCTATATATTGTTCTATGAAGTTCATCTTCTGAAGTGGAAAGAATGACCTGATAGTTTGTAAATAAAGTTGTGTTTCACAATATACCCCCAAATTAAAATCAGCAATTTATTATGCACAATACATCACAACACGAGTTGACAGTGAAAAGACTAATTTACTCCTGTCCCTCCTTCGAAATACATGTCATGCAGGAAGTAGCAAAGACTGCCTCGGCATTTGGATATCGCTGCTTTAAGGAATGAGGAAAATAGTCCCTGATATGATAGAAGACACAAGTACACAAAGTTAACTGATGTTACACATCACAGCAACACAATACGGGGACAGAGACAATTCCAGTTTATACTTCAGCTGTGCTACACGAAGACTCCAAAAGTACGACTGCGTAATTAAATTTCTAGATTTTGTTTTTTATATGCAGAAGCTTAATCAAAGTCAGAGTAATTAAAGCCAACACTCGTTCAGATAACTTCATTATCTCCTCCACCCCTCTTTCTTACAGAATGCTTTCTGATGAAAACCACTCCCTTGGCTATCAAGTAGCGATTATTTGCTAACTTTATTTAGTGAAGGTTTCTCTCCAACTGCTATTAATATAATTCTTTTGCATTTATCTTCATAAGTGCTTTCTTCGTGCAAAGTAAGGAAGTTTGCATTTATGCATGACTTGCACTGCATATAAATGTGCTGAATCTGATTTTAGCATATCGTCCCGAGGTTCGAACTGCGAACAATCTGCTGATACTGAATGTGTTCTAGAACAGCCGAGTCAGACAGATCGTGCTCTTGCAACTGATAACTTTTATATATGTTGTAACTCAGCGCGCTACTTTTTATCAGCTTTTGAGGTTAGGTTAGGTTAGGTTATTTATTTGCCACTATTTTGTCCTGCTGACGATACAGTGAACCCGGCTTGCAGGGGTAACAGTTTTCATATACGTATATACATTTTTCGGGCTTTTAATATTTATAGTCTTTTTGGGGTTGCCCAAACCATACGATAGCCCGCTGTGTGTTCTCGAGAACAGTTTCGCTTTGTAATTGTTTCATGCTATCTTCCTCTTATTTTGTTCTTTGTACATATATGCAATATTTAATATTTACACTTACTCATGCACACAGTCACACGCACACTACACTCGTTGAAGGTATTTTCTTTTTGCAGTCCCCCTGTTATAGCAGTGCATGGTCGTGGACCGATGTTGTAGCCGCACAATTTTGGATGTCTAGAATATCTTATACATGTGTGTTTTCGGTGATTTGGCTCGCCGCTGCCGATGTTAGTTCTTGTGTTGAATAATTTCATTCGAATTACCTATCAAGATAGCTCAAGCGGTAACGTATGTGGCCCACATTCGGGAGGTACTGGGTTAAAATCCTATGAGCCGACCAATCTGACTTGGTCACTGAGGTAAATACCGGATTGGATATTTAATATCATGACCCAAAGTCCACCTTAAGTTTCAAACGATAGTAAAACTGAAAAAAAAAGTTGGTAATAGCGAATGCTGTGTCATCTATCCACACATAATGGAACTGGTAGACTGGATGGCACCCTAATACCGTCTGCCCGTCAAAGAGGCGGAGGTACAGTTGCCCTGCACTGCTTTCTCTGTTGCCTAGTAACGAAGAAAAATTGTATGTGTAGGGATGAGAACGTGAAGGCTGTCTGCCACATACCAATCTACGAGGTATCTCTTAACAGATTCGTCGCAATGTGACTACGTATTTAAACCGATGAAGAGAGAGAGAGAGAGATAGAGAGAGAGAGAGGCGGTAGGGTGGGAAAAAATAATTAGAATTTTATCCATGGAAATTAGTTTTTGTAATGCAAAGCAAAGATAAGAATTCAAACTTTCAAGCCTTCCGTCAGTTGAATTGCAGGAATATTTATGTGGCAAAAAGGCTAAAGCAGCAACACTTTGACATAAACTGGGAATTTTAGTGAGCTCCAGTTTTTGTGCTTCCTAGTTTATAATTCATAATGATCCAATTATGCAGAATTACCTGAAATTCAAACAGTATGAAGAAAGATTTGTAGTTTACTTTCAGACAACCAAACACATTCCATTTGTCACATGACTATCTCGAATATATAATATTTTAATCAACACCATTAAGGAACTTGAAAATAGACAATAATGGGTAATCCATGATGGTTTGCTTGGATACTTCAATTTTCTTGAAAATGCACACTTGGTGTTTTTGAACACCATCTGACTTAGTATGAAATTTGCTATCTATGAGGCTTTTGGTTTTTGAGTTGTGCTTTACTTTCCCCCCTTCATGTACGCACAGTACACACGTACCTTTTTAATAAAAAAAATGATCATTTTGCTTTTGCGAGCAGAGTTATTATCTATTAGATTATTTGGTAGAATTTTGGTATGATTAATATATACGCTTATTTTATTTTAATTGTTTATTCATCCGTAGCTCATAACGTTGAGATAGAGTTGATAATATCTTATCAGTAGGTATTGCTCATTTGTTTCTTTTTCCTTTCAAAACGTATATTTCCGCTGAAATCTCGAGATAGAATGAGTGGAAGTGGCATAGAAACTGAAGGTTGTATAAAGTAACACTTAACAGAGGTTTGTAAGAGCTCACTAATCATAGCTATTTCTTGTAAGGTTAGCTCATAGTTCCTGGGTAGGTCGTATTTTTGCTTAACGGGCAAAGCAACAGAAGTGCGCAATTTTAGGTGCTTCTGATTGCCCCCAGACATGAAATAGTGGGCAGTTAACTACTGTGTAGCTTGTTCTAACAGGTGGCAACAGGGAAAACAAAATCGTGTCTGGTCTCTTAGTTGAATATAGCTTTGAAATGTATGAACTTATTTTCCATTCATATCCCCCTATAATAGTTTATTACGTACTAAGTGCTGTGGTACTTATCACGTCAGAATGCATTTTGGGAATACGAGGCTCGCAGGACAAGGTTTTCCCAAGCATTCCAGATCTGTTTGTGCTTAGTCAATTAATTGTTGCAATACTTAAAAAATCCATGAAAAGCAATAATAGATTAAAATTGCTTTTCCATATTTTATTGGACATTAAGCAAAACTGAATTCTCAATGTGAACAAATGAAAAACTACATCTATGTTGTCTCAGATAACTTGTATATTTTTAAGTGAAAATCCAGGTTACACCAAGATTTACTGAAGAAATAAAAATAATTGAATTGCTTCTTAATGTTAACACGTCCAATTGCACATTTAATATTTCAATCAATAAAAAATACATTCGTTTGTATATTTTGCTAAGGATTCATTGATAGATTACTTTTAGGTTACTATACTGTTGGGTGTTACGTCATTTTCTGCTGGTACCGTAAGTATTAATGACCACTTTTAGCCTTGTTGTCATGTGAATTGATTCATAAATTGTAAATTTAACTTACGCTACCAAATAAGTGTTAACAATGGTTAACTTACGTATCAAGTATTGCAAAAAATACATTGGACACAACGGCGGCTTTTTACCTTTGGAGTACATTGCATATTGCCGATGGTATTACCTCTTATACAGTGTTTTTACTTTCTCTGCTACGTATGGTATATTTCACCCAAAAATTAGCTGTCGAGATTTCAGCGGAAATGCATGTTTTGAGGTCCCCTGAATAAAAAAACACATTTTTAGAAAAAGTCCGCGCGCGTGTGTGTGTGTGTCTGTGGACAGCATAACTCAAAAACAAGTCGGTTAAACATCAGAGTTTAATGTCTTTCAAGGATGCGACAACAAGATTTTGAAAAAAACATGCTCCACTTTAAACTGCCTTTTACATGGAAAATTTTTCGAAAATTTTTATTATCTTGAAAATGGCTCTAACGATTTTGATTAAAACGCCGTACGTTTGAGATACGAGTATTTTTATGATAAATGAAACGTATATCTTGAATTTTCTGGATATAGTCCTGTAGTCGTATTTACTGTGGATGACTTTTGCGTAACTGGTAAACCGTTAGAGAGAGACGAAATCTTACTCTATTTGTGTGAATTTTGGACAGTTTATACTTCTGCCAAATGGAACATTGTTATTCTATTTTTTATGTGTTAACCGTGCTAAGAGGACGGAACTCGGAAGCTTTGACTATCGCTCAAAGCCTACTATATTCCCACATTCTCCTTCCACCTACAAGGGAGTAAGCAAATTAAATAGTTTCTGCAAATGTTTACCTCAACTAACACGAAGAAAATATAGCAATAAGAGTTTGTAAGAATGGTTAACACGAGGGTAGAGAAAGTCATGTGAGTGCAACACACCAGATTTTTTCTTTGGGTTAATTACATTGAATAACACACACACACACACACACACACACACACACACACACACACACACACACACACACACACACCACACTTGAGTGAGAATAGCAAGTAATCGTAGCTAGAGAAACATCCGGTAATCGAACCTACGACCCCCTCACATAACGGACAGATGCTCTACCAACTTAACTACAGGGCCACCCTTTAATAACTTTTCAGACTTCTAAGAACACTATACAGAGAGAGCCAATGAAGTAAGAATCAACTGCGTGGTGCTTTTTAACTATCCGGTTGGCAGTGGTACGATGTAATTTAGTTATTGCTAGCTATTCATTATTTTGTCCTTTATGCAAACAGGAAAGACAGCACGCAGTCGGTTCTTAGTTTATTGGCTCTCCTGGTAATTGCCGCTTGTTAAGATATTGTCACTCTCCACGCATGTTGTAGATGCAAGTTTGATGCAACTATTTAGTACATAATTTAGATGATCTTACAACTGCATAACTTGAGAGTTTTGGTTTCAGCTTACAAGAATTGTAGTATTGGATAACAAAATAGGCAACTCATATATGAACGGGAGAACTTAAGTTGGTATTTAAATATGTATCTTCGTCATTTCAAAGTAAAAAACTTCTACCTCTTTCTTTTGATAGACACGTTGCTCACTTAAGCCCAAAAGAAGGGCAGAAGTTGACATTATTAATTAGCTTTCAATGTTCTCGTTAGGGGAGTATATTTAAGTAATTCATAATCCTAATATTAATATGAATGAGGGTAGGGAATTCATAATTCAATTAAGCATTCTCCATGGGAATCCGAGTAATTATAAGTTCTGTAAATATTAATTTTGTTATTAGCGTATCCAAAAGTTTAAACAGCAAATTATTGCAATTGACAAATGCATTACACGATTAACATCTTTCTTGCCAATGTTTACATCAACCAACAGTCAGTTCATCGACATATACTTTATGGTTCGAGCAGCTTACAATCCTGTTTGATGACGGCAATAATTCGTTGCTTAATTTACTTACGAAGAAACTTTTCAGAGGTAATTACCTCCCTCACTTCACTATTGTTTTTTTCATCATTTTCTTCCTTCTTTGCTCATTTCTCTCTGTCTCTATTCCACCACTTTTCGGTACACAATATTTTATTTCTTCATTTTTTCCATGATATACCACTTCCTGTAAAATATTTTTTCATGAAAATGAACACAAGGTAGAAGGTTAATGTGGGGAATAAATGGGGGTATAAGAAATATAAAATACTAAATTTCGTTTCGGTAGGCTTAATCGTTTTGTAAAAACGTTAATTTTACGGCAATGTAAATTGGAACGCTGCGCTGTCTCGCACATATGAACGTGTTGTACCCGACCGGCGTGTGCTTCAAAGCCAGCACTGTCCTCAGATGTAAACAAACCATCCGACCAGCGTGTGCTTCGAAGCTAGTACCGCTCTCAATAAAATTGTAAACAAAACACACTACTTGTGCGTACTTTGAAGTAAGCGCTGCCATCAGATATAAACAAAACACTCATCCAGTGCGTTTACCGCACCGCTGAGTGGCCAATATTTCGGACAAATCCACTGGAATCGAAGTTTTACGTCTGAGAGGTGCGAATATTACTGAAATGATATATTCTTTCAAGTAATAACGAAGATTCAGTTTTCTATAGTTACGGAAGCAGAACAATGAAGCAATCGAAACCATGTATTTTAGGCTGAAACAATACTGACATAAAGGAAGAGAATTTTCCCAATAATGCACCTTATCATTATTATTATTATTATTATTATTATTATTATTATTATTATTATTATTATTATTATTATTATTATTATTATTATTATTATTATTATTATTATTATTATTATTATTATTATTATTATTATTATTATTATTATTATTATTATTATTATTATTATTATTATTATTATTATTATTATTATTATTATTATTATTATTATTATTATTATTATTATTATTATTATTATTATTATTATTATTATTATTATTATTATTATTATTATTATTATTATTATTATTATTATTATCATCATCATCATCATCATCATCATCATCATCATCATCATCATCATCATTATCATTATCATTATCATTATTATCATTATCATCATCATCCACTAACAGATAAACAAACAGCAATTGTTTTTTACTACACAGACAAATAAGTTCTTTATTTTCGTAAAAAATGTGCGTTCTTTTATATATCACCGGGCTGAAATAAAAGTAATGCTCTCTTGTCGTAAATGCCAGCTAAAGCAGTGCTCATATGTGGCGCATGAATTTATGCCTAACCTCTGTTGCGTCACTTTTAGTAATTTCAGGTGCTATCTCCCCTAAGATCCCCTCCATCCGAAAGTGGTCGCCGTTCAACAAGATGAGAAGGCGCGATGTGACGTTTCCAAATCTCTCTTAGAAATTAAAATTTGCATGATATTTTAACACTAAATTGTGACTAAATTTATTCGAATTAAAATACAAATCATTATACCATTGTTCACACATTGCTTGCGCGACAGTTAGAGAATTAATAAACCTTTTATGTCCATTCTTCAAGAAGCTAGACGGTTCCAAATACTTGGCACAAATTACTTTTGTCGGTGATATGGTTCTTTATTGACAATAGTTGTGTTGGACATATTTGTTACACTCATTTGAGAATCACTGGTTAACGTAAGATAGAAGGTTTCACCACTGGGTTTGTATGCTAGATAGCCAGACTAGCAATTAAAGGCTACCTTCGAGACTATTTCATATGCAGTCCGCTCCATCTGGTAGCAAGCTGTTCATGACATCTTAACCAAAATATCAGCAGCTCAATAGTGTCCACCTGACTGATTACTCAGTGTAACCAACGGGGTATGCTAATCCAATGGATTGCAACTTGATCTATTGATAAAGCTGCGTAGGCTTTCACGGCCGGCGTCTAAATTGTAGAATAAAGTATCTTCCGGGCTGTTATGCCGTGGTCTGCTGGAGATCTGTCTTCCAGACGTTTCGTTTACAACTGCGGTAAACGAAAAATCGGTTAAAACCAAAGTTAGTAATTAAGTTTAACATATTTCAAGGATGCGACACGAGATTTTGAAGATAATTCCTTCACCCTAAACTACCCTTCATATGGAACAATTATTTTAAAATTTTGATTTTCTCTAAAATGGTTCTGACGATTTTGACTAAAATACCATAGGTTTAAGATGTTTTTATGCCAAATGAAATATATATTTTGAATTTTCTCACTATAGCCCATGTACTCTTGATGACTTTTGCATAGTTGGTAAACCGTAAGCGATAGACCAAATAATAGTATACAAAAAGTGTATATTAGTTCAAACACACTAGTTGTGTCTTGAATGCATTTTTAAGCGAACCATTTCGGAGGTATTCTTTGTTGTTTCTGTGAGTTTTGAAATATAATTTGATCAAATTGGAAGGTCGTTATTCACTTTATCTCTTCTCCGTGCAAAGAGAACGGAATTTGAAAGCCAACTTTACAACATTTGACTATCGCTCAAAGTCTACTGTTACCCCATATTCACCTTGCACCTACAAGAAAATAAGCAATACATAGTTTCTACAAATTTATCTCAACTAACTTGAAGATCGAGGAACAAGAGCTTGTGAGAGTAGTTAGTTCCAGGGTAGAGAATGCCATCTGAGTGCAACACATCAGATTTATTCATTGTCATTAAGGTTTGAAATGTGCAGAATAAAGAGATCTAATTATGAATTATATTTGAGCAATATTTGGTGCTAAATTAGCATTTTATATACATAGATGTTGATCTGCAGCACACCCCGTTTTGTAAACATATTTTAGAAGCGTGACCATGACTTCTATACTAATGGTCATAGACTTGTAACTAAATCTAGCTTTGAAAGGAATTTCCAAGATTTGTTTTGACTATTGGTACCACTGCCAATGCATAGCTTTCAGTTGTGTCTGGTGGCCAACAGTGTGAAGGATCGATGCGAAAAGTGTGTTAATTTAAACATCGTTAAATGCTCCGTAGGTTAAGCGGGCTTCTATATACCCTCTCTGAGTTTCCAGAAGGTTCAAGCATCAACGCTTCTGGTCTCTAGAGGTATCTAGTGAAACAATCAAAAACGTAAAGAACAGATCAATATGCGGTAACGCCCGGTAGGTAAGCAACACACTTAACATACAGATAATGCGGGTAGATTCTTAACTGACCAATTCAGGAAAACTACTGTAGTCTGCACTAAATCTAGCCAATGCCTCTTGTTTGTAAGCTCGTGGGTTCAAACCCGGCGGAGGACGATGGAAGATAAGGGAAATAAAGATAGTGGTTCCGTGTAGTAGATTTACGGCACGTAAAAGAATTGAAAGCGTGAAAAAGAGGCCTCTGAGCAAAATTAAGTGGTCTTTCACGTCCAATATAATACGGGACGCTAAGAAGCATATCAGTTGAAGAGCGTCCATAAATAAAATCTCATTTGGTTTTCCAAAACTGACATTATGGCCATTTACCACGACTTTCTTTTCGCCAAATTCATGGAGCTCAATGCTTGTTACCTAAATGAAAGGAGAAATGCTTCATGCACAAAACAAATGAGCGACAAAGTTTGTTTGTTTTTCAGCAAGACATTTCTTGTGATGAAGAAACAGATGAAATCGCTTGGTGCCAAATCCGGACTATAGGGAGCCTGGCCAAATTATCTCCAATTAAGTGATGCAACGATTGAGTTTGTGTGGCTGTGTGTGGCCGGGCATTATTATTTCTCTTTAAGCCTCGCACAAGTGGTGATGGATGTTCGCTGCAGTAACATTTCTCACATTCAAAAGACGAATCACTGATCTGGCTTCACAGTCCGCGAGTGTTCGATTGTTTTTAACATTTCGAAACGCTGTGACAATAGAAACATACAGTGACGATGGTTCACAGCTGCGTCTGGCTTCCTAATGAATGGAGGAAGTGTTAGCGCATACTCAAAACCGCGACTGCAGCGCTGTACCGGCAAAATATTTAAACAGTAGAGGCCTCGAATAAGGCAGAGTAAACACAAGTAGTGAATTCACAGTTATGTGGAAGATTATTTACTACAGATACTTATTTCGTTATCCTACGTAACGCACTGTATCTAAAATTTGGATGCTCTGGGCTTCTCAACGAAGTTCTACCTTTTACTTTCCCTACTACATATAGCATTCGATCCAAAATTTCGATGTTCAGATTTCACCGTAAATGAATGTTTTGAGGCCCCAGAATCCAAATAAAGCACGTTTAGAAAAAGGTCTCTGTGTGTGTTTGTGTGTGTCTGCCTGCGAGCAGCATAATTTAAAAACGAAAATTCGGTTGAAAAACAAAATTCGTACTTAAGTTTAATATTTATAAAGGATGCGACACGTATATTTTGAAAAAAATTCCTTCACCCTAAACCTATCCTTTGCATGGAAAATTTTGATTTTCTCAAAAACGGCTCTAACGATTCTGAATAAAGTGCCACAGGTTTAAGATATTTTATGGCAAATTAAATGTACATTTTGAATTTTCATAGCCTCTGTAGTACTGTTTGCTGTTGATGATTTTTGCATAAATGGTAAACCGTAAGAGAGAGACCAAATCTTACTATACAAAAATGCAGATCTGGTTAAACCACAATTTATATCCAAATGCATTTTTTGTGGAGTGAACCCTTTCGGAGGTACTGCTTGTTATGTGTGTAAGTGTCGCAGTACTTTTCTCAAAGGGAGGTCGTTATTCACTTTTTATACCTCGGTCCTGTAAAGAGAATGAAATTTCATAGCCTTCATGTAGCGACCAGCTTTAAAACATTTGACTATCGGTGAAGGCCTATTGTATTCCCATATTACCCTTGCATCTACAAGAAAGTTAGCAATAAGATACTTTTTGCATATGTTTACCTCAACTAACACGAAGAAGATAGAGGTATGAGCTTGTAAGAATAGTTAATACAAGAATAGATAAGGTTATGTAAGTGAAATACATCAGATTTTTTAATTTAGATATCAGTTTGCTTTTAAATATCTTTTGACTTCCATAATTGGCTTTTCTTTCGCTGACAGTTCTTTATTTTAGTTTCTTCTTCTAATGAATTGCTCCCACATACCTTATCAACGCACTTATACTCAGTTACTGATTATATCCACAAATTATTCGTGATCAGATCATAAAGATACTTATTTAATTTTTAAAAAGTCACAAATAACCTCAATTTCGTCGATGAGAATCCGCGAATGCTTTATGCAGCCCTACAAATTATGTTCTAGTTTCTTTGAGTTTTAACAGCATTTTAGACGACTTGAATATTGTCAAGCGGTTGCAGGCCAATGCACATTCTTATGGATGGACACTTTTCCCGAAGAGCTGAATCATAGCTGCGTGATTGGTTGAAAGCAACTTGACTCCTCAAGGGGAAGTCTTGGATATTGCGTGGTAAAAGCATCTGGACACACAGCTTACGGTCTTGTTCTCTTCTTACTGCAGTTGTCGTAAAACATTTTTATAGCTAGGACACACTGAGATAAGACTACGTAACAATGTCATGGATTGGAGGAACAGTTGATGTCGATTTATACCTTCCCGTATTCTTTGACTGAGTTTTCTAAAGGTATGGAACAACTTCGTTTTGCTTGTATTGTTTCTTCACCAGCTTATGGTGTTAGGAGTAGTGTAACCCGAGTTTTGTAAACTTCCACGCAAACATTGTTCTGCTGGTCCTATTGCCGTCTTACGTCTGATGTTATTCGTCCTATGCTTAGTCGCTGCTAATTTATCTTAATTTCAGTTGTAAAAGAAGGTTCTTAAAGTGGACGCATTTTAGGTTTTATTGGACCATATTGGCGTTTGCTTGACCCCATACATTTGTGATCTCAATGCCATAACTTGAGCCAAGGCAAAATGAATACTTAACAAAATGCAACAGGTGAGTTATCCTTAAATGAATTGTATGGTATAATCTTCGAGGATATAACACTTGCGACCGAAACAAACTGGCACGGTTTTTAAAAACTATATAAAGGTAGAATATGATCAGTGGGAGAAAGATGGAATAGTTGAAAATATCGTTTACGTTTTATAAGCTAGATATAATCCATGAACTGAAAATAACATTGATATTGCGCTATTTTGAGCGAGTTCTTTGCTTTAATGTAGCCTGAATACAACATTCCCAGGTTGGCACCACTATCGTGAGCGTGACTAGAAAGACGACTCCAGCTTCAGATATTGCTGTGTATCTGGAATTGCTTACTAACGTACTGGCTGCCTGCATTCAAACTCCACTACTTCTGGGAATTGTTATCTTCACTTGGGAATATTTGTTTTTTGAAAACAGTCTTGAATGGTAACACCTGTCCAAAAGCAAATATGCAGTAATCAGGTAAATATCAGATAAAGAAATGGAACGAAGGAACATAAACTAACATGAAAAATAAGGGGATATACGATAATAACACACCACAACGCTCCAGTCACACTGCAACGCTAACATAAAGCAGCTTAAGCGCAAGCCTCAGATAAAAAAGACACAGTCGCAAGCGTAACGCAAGTTGGAACTGCTTCCTAGATACCTAAATTGCTTACAGTAATCTTCCGAACTTATCACTTGGAAGATTTCCTTCATGGTATAACATGGTATAACTTTGCAAAGCTGTGGATGCCCAGGTATTCCAGACAAAAGTTGGGATACTGGAGAAGCAATGGGTTTAAGTGACTTAGAGTGAATAGTTTGAACAAATATACCGCATGTTAAACACGATATCTAGAAGTAGTGGAGGTTCTTCTTTTGATACGTAAAGAAAAAGCGTTAAATATTTATTTAACTAGCGTATATTCTGACCGATTGTCACACGAATATGTTTTATGATATTCTAGCACTAAAATACATAAAAAGTAACTAATAAATTTACTAACTGGGATCAGAGGTGTATGACACAATGTGGTTACTTAATAGATGTTATTTCATTTGTTTCAACACGTAGAGGAAAATGGAGAAAACTATTAACAATATGTTAGACTAATTTGTGGAGTTCATCCAAAAGAACATTGTAAACCACTTTTTATTGATTTTGGTATTTTAACCCTGCCATCAATATGTGCTGATCTTTCTCCTGTATATTAAGGACAATTTTAGCAGTTTTACAGTTTGCTCGAACATTCACAATTATACGACACGAAATTGTCTGAATTTATGTATAAACAAATTTAGTATACAGCTTTCTAACAAACTAAATAACATTTTACCCAAAAGGATAAGAGAGCTCTCTATTTTAACCTTAAGGACATAACGCCAGTCATTGGTGACTAATCCATTGTATTCTGAGCATGATTTTTATAATCTAGCTTGGTAATTTCAAAATATGACATTGCTATACCGTAGTTTCTGCAACTCTATGGATTCTATTTTGTTTATGACATTTTTAACGAAGCCAAGAGAGCTGAGAGCTTATTAATTCTAGAAAATTCAAAATATATTTACGAAAAAGAATATGAAACGCTTTGTGAATGAAGAAACAAAAAATGCGTTACTTTGTGAGGATTTTTTACAGGCACAATGCAGAATATTATGTTGTGGTGGTCATTTCTGTCTTATTTTCCTGGTAATTTGGTCTTTTATTTTCTGGCTCTGGTAACATAAACAGGGTAATTTCGCACGATGTTTACCGTGATAATAAGACATTTTAATGCTAGCGTTGCAAAAACATACGTTTTGTAATTCTATTCATAGAACGATAGGAAGTATTAGAAAATGGACATTGCTTTTCAATATTCTGAAGCAATAGCGTTACCTTCTAGGGAAAGTTTATTACTATCTCTTTCCCTTGACTATCCGAATTAGGTTAGTTATATGTATTTTATCTTTGTTTCTCACTTTTGCAACCATTTTATAACGTTGCTTTATTCTGGGTTTTGTCACTTTGGTATATTTATGTATAATTGCTCTTTTCGTAATATTTGTATTTTATATTGCAGTTTATCTCTGGTTTTTGCCATTAACCATTCGCATGTGAATGATTTTCAGAAGATTCGGAAGTATGTGAAGTCATAGGAAATGCTGTTAGAATTTCTTAAAAGGATATGAAAATACGACAGGCGTTATTTTTACGTAGCAAAATTCTGGAAAATACAGTAGGTCAGAAAAACAGCATCAAACAGAAAAACATATATTTTATATTAATGAAACATAAATAAGGTTACACGGAAGTTTATTTCAGTCTGCGTTATTATGAATTCTACCTCATAAGCACAGGCCAGAGATAAGAGAAATTAAACAGGCAGAATACAGTGGGGTTTTCCAACAATTATATGGATCGCAACACAGATGACAGAAGACATTGCATATGTTATTAATATCTCACAGCCATACCCATAAATTCAACACAGAGACAACCCGCTATAATGGTATAACTATGGTGGTCAGTGTCTGATACATCCTTCCACTCTATGCGGACTTGGCCATTCTTTAACACTCGGACGTGTATTGTGTTGCAGTGGCGGGTTGGTTACACATTTTTTGCGTTTGATTTACGAAAGCACTTTAAAATTTTATACAATAAACATCTGTTCATTAGTGACTTCTTGGGTGCTGTTTACGTTTAGGAAGCCTATAAATAATTGGAGACGAAGTAGAATCAAGTCATTGTCGCGTAACTTATTGCTAACATAGTTCAATTTGGAGAAACTACGTTCGCAAATAAATATAGAGCTATACTCACTATTCTTTCAAATGTTTATTTCTCTATCTACTACATTTTAATCGACAGAAGGATTTTCAGACAGTTCTTATTCTAATTTACTTGTAGATACAAGGAGAAAATAGGAATATAGTAAGCCCTAAGTGATAGTAAAATGTTTTAAGGAATACTTGCTATGCGATGTCCATTAAATTCCATTCTCTTTGCAAAGCCAAGAGACAAAAAATAACATATTTCTATTTGAAAAAAGTACAAGCATTAGAAAATTCTAACAATCAATAATGCTACGCACCAAAAAAAAAAAAAAAAAAAAAAAAAAAAAAAAAAAAAAAAAAAAAAAAAAAAGATTATTTGACATAAATTGTGTGTTTTAACCAGATACACATTTTTTTGTTTAGTAAGATTTTGTCTGTCTCTTACTTTTTACCATTTGTGCAGAAGTCATCGAGATTGAAGAGATCCTCTGAGAACATTCACAGAAAATTTAAAGTATGACTTACAAACTGCCAGTGAATCGCCTGTTTGTGTCCGTCACTGGATACTGACTGCTTGTGAGTCTAAACGCTACAGGCGTGGTCCACCCTCATATTGAAATAGGAGGTGGGGAATATCATTAATTACGTAAGCGTATCCAAAGAGACAAGGTTGGACATCACTGCATTACAGTATTGGACTATGTGCATGATGGGGAAACTAGATGTAGATTTTCGACGGGTGGGCGGAGACTTGTTAATATGCTGTCGACCTTTTAAAACTCCCATACAGATAATTAAAAACTGGAGCTCCGGGCTTTTATTTTTTCCTGCTTATATTACCTGCATAAGTAAATAATATGTTATTTATAAGAAAGCTAATTTTTAGTTGCATTAATAAAGAAACCAAATAAAAAAGTATGTGTACATATATACACACGTAAACCCATGCGATTATTCAAAGTACAGTGTTTTTTGGCTAAAACTTGCAGTCTATTTAATACCATGTGGACTGTGCACTAGGTAATATTATACAAACTTTAATTTTCTCTCTTACCCACACACTGTTGGGTTGAATAAACACGCTTTGTGGCTTTTAGTACTTAATTTCTTTTAGTATTTAATTTTTAATATGCCTTTTAAAGCCACATACACTGCTAATAAAATTTGAGTAAACATCTATGGATTTTATCCTGAACCACGTATTTTAAGAGTTAATGATTCCTTCCGCTGTAGGTTAAGCTACAGAGGCTCTGACATTAGGCCGCCATGTTGAACTCCGGTCTTCTTTCTATGTGCCATTTCATGTTGGTAATTGTTGCTCTAATTTAGGTCCTCGCGTAATTGAACCTTAGGAATGTGATCTTTTAATGTATACCGTGATAAGTGTTCGAGAAATTGCATTTCTGATGTTTCTCTTCTTCGTTTGTTATTTCTTGACGACGCAATAATTAATGATGTTTCCTACCTTCAGAAATCCTAACGTTCGAGGAGTATGTCGACAGAAGCCTTGAAAGTTTAATCTAAAATGATAGAGGCAATGGAAAAACAATCTGATAAATATTGTGAGGCCAGCCACCCGTCAAAGAGACGGTTACGCCAGTGTTTGTAATACGCGGTCCGACGACAATGAAGCACTCAGAACAGAGACTACGAGCGCGGCAAAACAAAGTGATTCCAAAAATTCTAGAATTTGTTCACATGCCGGGGACTTTACGGCAAGTTTTGAGAAAAGGTATATTTTCCAGAGAATTCACGGCCCTTGAATGACCTATATAAGCGAATGGGGATGGCCAGAGAAGTCAGTGTGGGTAGAGAGAGAAAGAGAGAGAAAGAGAGAGAGAGTATTTGCAATGACAGAGATAGTTTTGTGCACTTAATCGTCGCGTCGGATGTTTGTTATGTGAAGCAGTTTTTAGGGATTGTATCGTCGGAGCCACTTGTTTGTGAGACAGGGATAGCATTAGCACCGTGAGCAGTATTTGAGTCAAGGTTACACAAAAAGTACTGTGTTTTTGTGATTCAGTTTTAGAAGAAATAAAGTGCAATAAAAAGTATCTGCATTTATCATTTGTCATATCAATTCCTTCAAGATACGAATTTATGTAAATTGCTTTTAAGGCAGAATAAATGTTGGGTTTAACAATTTAAAGACCGGATATTGCGTTAGTATTAATATTATAGTTGTTTTTATCCAGTTGAGGCTTTTAAATATAAATCATAAAACAAAGCTATTTGTAGTTTTCAGGTCCAAATACCAATTAGCAAACATTTACAAAAAGGGCTGATTCTTTCTCGGGTACTTACCATAAGGCCAATAGTATCGATGTTATCGAGCTGATATTTATGTAAATATCTTTTACATAATTAGTGTTTGGTGATGTACAAAACCAGACCTCATAAATCATGATGTAATACGAAAGAGCTGAATGTGAAATCTATAAATGAAGAAATACAACACTATAGAAATAATTTGGCTGTCACATGTGGAGAGGATGAACTATGATAGACTTCTGAAAGTAGCTCTGAATTATAAACCAGCAGTGAGAAGACACGTGGGCAGACCGCAGAAGAGGTGTAGAGACACTGTGAAAGACAAAACAGACCATGTGTCTAATCCTTGGAGTGAAGATGATCATGGTGAATGTTTGGTCATAAGCTGAAGCTTTGCTTTTCCTCCAAGCTGAAAACTGAACTGAACTAGAACTTAAACTGAAAAGTTCAGTTCAGTTCAGTTCAGTTTTCAGTTATGCTTTCCTAGAAAACTGAACTAGAAATTAAAACTGAACTGAAAACATCATACCATTGAGTACAATGGCTGAAATGTGGTTGAGAAAGCTGCATGACAGTGAAGAAAGTGACTTGAAGGTTCGATACTTAGATATTTATTCTGGATGATGAACTGATAATTAGCAAAGTTGGTACATTCCATGTTTGCAAATCGTAGTTCAGAAGGTGCCTATGAGATTTAGGTTATGAAGCACCTGAAGGACAATGATAGTAGACATTTCTTATTAAATAGAGCTAGGATTTTTATGTAAATACATGCTCTTCCCCTTTGCTTATACACAACTAAAAACCGTAAATGTCCATCAATTAAAACCGTAGCTATCATATGACATGCCATTGTTACATATTTGAGCATAAAATAGCTTAAACAGTGACTATGAAAATAATGCAATGGTCATATTTTAACTAATATTATTGCATAAATATGTACTCGTACATGTTCATGTCGATATTGCATGATTCTGTGTCGATTCATTATGTATTGTTATAGTATGTACTTGATTTGACAAAGCTGATATTTCTGTATTGAAAGCATATGGTGAATAGAATGAATTGAATACATAAAAATGTTAGTTCCAATTTTTTCCCCTAATTCTTCTGCCTGTTCTTTCTACAGCCTCTGTTTTTCTCGCTATTTCTATACTCTGCATGCTGCATATTGTATAGAAGTTTATTCTGCCGAACAAAATGAATAATCCTTTGCTCTTCCAGGTATGAGAACTTACGTTTTACACTCATTTTGCACAAACTTGCAAGTAAACAAAACAATATCGCTATTATAACCTCAATTCTCATCACAGAATACCTGCTCAAATCGCTCAAGTTCAACTGAACTGAACTGAAATAACGACTGCGACCGTAATTTTCGTCGCCTAGATTTCTGCTGGACAACTGAAAAATCTAGAGACAAACGAAGTCAGTTCTCAGTTCTGTTCAGTTCTCAGCCGGAGGAAAGCATTTCCATAACAAACAATGCACCCATTAATGGTCAAGTGACCCTCAACTGAAAAATCTTAAGTTCTATTCAGTTCAGTTTTCAGTTTGGAGAAAAGCAAGGCTTGAATGTATTTGTACGGAATGTTAACAAAGTCATATAATTTTTAAAGATTTAATCTGTATAATTTATAATAACCAATTAATATAGTGTGTACGGTCTATACATTTAGTATTACAACTTAACATCAGATTCAGATTAAAAAACATTTGACATAGGGTAGTAGGTCTCTTGAAATTTTTGATTCCAACTAAAGCCATAAAGGTTTGTAGTGTTAAACACTACTGTGCAGCGTCTCTGTCAATGGAATTATAACAAATATTACTTGTAATGGCCACAAACAGAGAATACGATAGTGAAAATTTTCAGGCATTTACAAACTATAATTTGTAAAGGCGAATACCTTGATTTTCAGAACACCAATCTCTTACAAACACTTAAGGATAATCCTCCGTTTTAGCAGTGAAAAGTTTACTACGCATATGAAGCAAAAATATCCTTTACAGGTTTAAAATGAAGGGAAAAAGTATTGCGAAACAAAACAAAATCATTAGTTTGCTTCATTTATACGCCGTCTTTAATGTCTAAGTTGTCATTGCCGGCTTTTGCATTGTAACAATTGCTCATCGGCAATGATGTTCACTCATTTAGTATTTGTGTATTAACCTTGGGATTGTTTACTTTGAATTTTCTTTATAAAAATTAAATTCACATACACATTTACATTTTCTTTCAAACTTCCAGGCTCTAAGGTGGATGGGGGCTATCCAGCGTAAAGAAAAATTCCCATCCTCCAGTCAGGAATCTAATACAGAATCTGCGAATTTGGAAGTTAACATGCACCAAACTGCCGTGGCTATCACAAAAATCTTGACCTTACATATTCCTTTCAATAGGTTACCTAAAGCACTTCGTGATTCTCCAAACCAGCCTCTCACCGCAATTTGCTAATCGGGCCGCAAAACAACAGATACGATGAAAGCCAGACAACCTCTTACGTGAAGGGGAAAAGCCCTCCTGATTATATAACGCTTGAGTGTTATGGATGCAATTTATATTTGCTTTACTTTCACGCAAGAGAACAAGAACCCTTAATGTGCATCACTTAAAAATTATGAAAAAAAAACCATGCGCTCGGAAAAATATAGCTTTTTTCTTACATGTTGCGGTGGAAGCTTAGTCTAGCTCTAGTAGGATCTGACAGAAGCACAGTTCTGTTTCAACCCAACCGTACTGCCAGTTATAAGGTATTTTTACTTTCTCTACTAAGTACCTACTTAAAATAAGTAGAGGAAGTATTGCCCACTCAAGTGCAATGAAAATTTCTATAGCGCGATTTTACCAGAAATAAACCCCGTCTGTTTGTCAATAGCATAACTAAACAATTTGATGTATTTCACTCACATGACTTTCTCTACTCTTGTACTAACCATTCTTACAAACTCCTATTCCTATATCTTCGTGTTAGTTGAGATGTACATTTGCAGAAATTATCTTATTACTAATTTTGTTGTGGGTGCAAGGGGAACATGGGAATACGGTAGACTTTGTGCGACAGTTAGATCTTTTAAAGTTTTGAGATTCCGTTCTCTTTGCACGGCTAACATAAAAAAATGTACAACGATGTTGCATTTGACGAAAAATTGTTTTCCGAAACTGATACAAATAAGGAGTATCTCCGAAGTGATTCGCTCTACAAAGCAATATATTTGAACATAGATTGTGTGTTTTAGCAAGATCTACGTCTTTGAATAGTAAGATTTGGCCTGTCTCTTATGGTTTAGGAGTTATTCAAAAGTCATCCAGAGTAAATAGGACTAAATGGGCTATAGCCAGAAAACTTAGGTATACAATTCATTTGTCATAATATCTTAAACATACGGCAACATTATAGCCACTTTCGAGAAAATAAACATTTTCAAAAGTTTCCCGTGTTGCTAGTTTAGGGTGGAGGAATTTTCTTTGAAATCTTCGTTTGGCATCCTTAAAGGATATTGAACTTAAATGCCAACTTTGATTTTTAACCGAATTTTAGTTTTTGAGTTATGCTGCCCACAGACAAATTCACACACACACATAAACACACACACACACACACACACACACACACACACACACACACACACACACACACAGAGACAGGCACATACTGACAAACGCACACACAGGCGGACCTTTTTCTAAAAATGCTTTCTTTTTGGATTCAGGGGGCCTGAAAATCTGGACATCGAATTTTTGAGTAAAATACAATACTTCTACTTACTATATGTACATAGTAGAGAAAGTAACAACGAAAAGTGGTTAAATCGAAATTTGTGATTTTAAATGCAGCATATATCAAGAGTGCGGCACGAAGTTTTGCTTTTCTAAAAAGTCTCCAATGATTTTGATTTGATTGCCATATGTTTAACATAGTATTTTAAATATGTTTTTATGGGTTAACCATTCTGAGACTCCTTGTAATTGGTTTAAATTTTCAAATCCTTATTACTTTCCTTAAATGAGAATTCGACATCGTTTTTTCTTCTTTTGGTCGTGCAAAGAAAATGGAATTTCAAAACCATCACATAGTGACCAGCTCTTAAATGATTCCAGTGTGCTTAGGCCTACTGTATTCCATATTTCTATTGTACCTAAAAGAAAATATGTAATAAAATCATTTCTGCAAAAATTTATTACGATTAACATGAAATAGATCAAAAGTACGCGTTTATAAGAATGGTTTGTATAAGAGTGAGTAGAGAAAGTCATGTGAATAAAATAGATCAGAATAGGGCTCTTCCTTCTAGCAGTTTTGTTGTGGGGAAGATGACTTTTGATAATGTATTAGGAATTACACATTTTAAAACTGTTTTACACTGTCTTAATGTATAATATTTCTTTACTTATTCAATATGTTCTCGGGTTTCTAGCCAGGTGTAGTGATGCATAGCCATGACGTTTCGGGAGTGTACATCTCTCCCATCTTCGGGATATGAGTTGAGTATGTTCGTCGCCAGGAAAGCTTCCATTCATATTTCCTTACTTATTTGAAACTGATATTTGTGTGCTGAAAACTTTCGGTTTCCTAATAACTATACATGGTTACTAAAAAAAATAACGAACTGTTAAAAATGTGCTTGCATCTACAAAACGCATCGGATTTATGCTATAAATTGTGGATTTGCTTGAATTTAATATTTATCCTAAACGCTATTTTGGAGTAGAGAAAGTCTTAATGGCAGGGAAAGCAATGCAACAAAAATTCCTCAACTGAAGTTTTCATTAAGAATCAAGGTTTGTTTCTAGAGGATGTTAAATAATGAATTAAAATAAACAAAAGGAAAGAAAACTGAATTATTTATCCTCCTCTGGGTTCTAAGGTTTGAGATGATAGACAAAGGTAGAAATGTAATGTAATGACTTAATAATCTCATTCATTGCTAGTTCATGGAAAACCTCCAAGATGGAGGTACAATGAATGTATATCCTCGGATTAGCAGTAAATACAATTGGTGTTAGTGGTGAAGGTGCAGACCACGTGGAGAAGCTTAGTCCAGAGGCCTGCAACTCATCAATGTCTAAATGTTTGCACAGATATTGGGTCTTTGCCAGATCTGGGCTGCGTCAGGAACACGATGTAAACTGTGAATGTCTGGATACTTGCCTTCCCTTCTCTACCGATATGTACTTGTACGAGACAACTAAGCATATCATAGGAGCGAACCGTTATGTGACTGAATTATGCAAGTATATGCTACGACTACCGCTTCCACTCATACTAACCCTCAATTTAGTGACTTCCACAGCTTGCAGTGGCCCTCTGTTTTCCCTTTAAACCCCCAAACCACTACTGGTTTTCAAACGGTGCGCGTGGCGCCTCCAGGGGCGCAGTAGAGTCTTCCGTAGCAATGCTGAAGAAAACAGCTGCGTCAATTTATACGGAAAAGAGAGAAAGCACCTGTGTTACATTCACAAGATTTTCTTTAACTATTCTTCAATAAAGTATTCATGCAAAATCTTACTCTTCTTACTTCTGTTACTCGAGATTATCGTTTGTTGAAATTCTTTTATAAAACATTTCCTCGCGGATATAATACAGTGAGTTTAAAAAGTAGTAAGAGGTTTTAAGGACTGGTCGCTATGTGATATCTTTGAAATTTCCTTCTATGGGGGTGCAAAATATACATTGAATGTGTTTGAGATGATAGCATTGGCATAAAAATATTATACAACATTTTCTATAGGTAACTACTCTGCGAACTATTCTTCACTGTTATGGCATTTCATATATAGGGGAAAATATTGGAATGGAACTATTGCTGAAATCTATAATTTATGTGAAATAGTTAACGGTAAAGGCATTGACCAATTATTGTTTAAACCTTATCAATTTTGAACGTTGTATGGATTTTCGTTTTCTTTCCCTTCCTTTTATTTATTCTTTCTATTTTTCTTTTTCTCTCTATTCCTCGTGGACTAATCTAAATTGGTTAATAATCAATATCACTCTTTCGATAGTTCACTGTCGCCTCAGCTTGTTGCCAGAGTATAGAGAAGACAAAGTCTTTAAACTTTTTTAAAGCTTTTACTTTCATTTTAATTTTTATTAAAACTCCGGGATTATCAATTTATTACCGGTTTTCCAAACATTACATGGTTTATGCTTTAAGTTCCATGAAGAGAGTGAGGGAACTTTGAAGATGAAAATTCGAGAGAGAAAGAGAGAGTCGGAGAAAGTGAGAGAAACAGGTGTAATAGAGAACAAGATGTATGTAGACAATGAGAGGTGAGAGTGGGAGAGAGGTAGAGGGAGAAAGAAATATATGTTCAGAAAACCCGAGATAAAATGAGAAAGATTAACTACGCAATAATGCAATTTTAATTTCTCAGACTCATTCTAATGGGATACTAGGATAAAAACCAAAATATATTGCATATTATTGTGTTATTTGAAAAAAAATTGCATTAGAAGTGAAACTTTATACTTTTTACAAGTTTAATTATTTGAAATATCCCGATAATATGATATTAAGTTACCGCTATTGCTACGCGGAAGAGAGTAGCAATAATCTGATCAAAGGATGGGCGAGAGGTTGGAGAGGGTGAGCGGGAACGTCTGCAGTCAACACAACGAGGGCGTATCTGAGACTTCTCTAGTAGGATGATGTCACGTTGGCATAGAAGAGCTACGCAACGCTCAAGGCCATACGACGGGGAATGCTAAGCACTCATTAGTTTTATTATTCCATGGCTATTCTTTAGTTGTCATGGAGTTCTTGTTAAGTTCTTGTACAAAGAGATACATTAAATTGTGTTATTGTTGATTTGAGGCCAGTTTTTATCACTGTAAGCAGGAAGGAAATAAAGACAAAAGATAACGTGATTATGAGATATATGTAACACTAAATTGCCCTCTTCATTTTGAGTTTGGTGCACTCTG
Organism: Tenodera sinensis; assembly: GCA_030765045.1. Lineage (NCBI taxonomy): Eukaryota > Metazoa > Arthropoda > Insecta > Mantodea > Mantidae > Tenodera > Tenodera sinensis. The sequence goes on along the minus strand of CM060967.1, from coordinate 136,086,447 downwards.
TAGGAAAATAGGAGTCTATTTATTTTCTTTATATTTACATACTCGATGTTACTCCAGAGTGGATTTTAAATACATTATATATCATTCAGTGAAAGAAAAATAAATCCGATCGTTAGTGAGCAGTTCATTATGGAATGAAATGCACTGTTTATTTTCCAGCATGTAGAGCTCACTAAGATTAAACCATGACGATAACTCCTGCGCTAATCCTATATTGCGGCCATCAGCTCCAGTACATGAGCAAACAAAGTTGATAGATGCCACAAATGATGGCACTTCGAGTATCCACTAGAGCTTATGTACCTCTGTTTCTCTTATTTACGTAACCGTTAAACATGAAATGAATTTCACGTTTCTTCTGTTTCATGTGCATTTCAAACCTTTCTAATACTAAGTTTTACTTTTTACTTTCTCTACTACGTATAGTAAGTAGCGGAAGTATCGTATTAAATACAAAAAATTTATGTCGAGATTTCACCGTATATTTTGAGGCCCCCTAACTAAAAAGAACTATTTTTAGAAAAAGGTCCGCGTGCGTTTGTTGTGTCAGTCAGACTTTCGGCAGGATAACTCAAAAATGAAAAGTCAGATAAAAGCCAAAGTTGGTGTTTAAGTTTAATGTCTCTCAAGGATGTGACACAAGGATTTTGAAGAAAATTGCTCCACCCTAAACTACCTTTCACATAGAACATATTTCGAAAATTTTAATTTTCTTGAAAATGGCTCTAACGATTTTGATAAAAATGACACGTGTTTAAGATATTTTTATGAAAAATGAAACGTATATTTTGAATTTTCTGGCTACAGCCCATGCTGTCGTGTTTACTCTGGATGCTTTTTGAACAACTATTAAGCCGTAAGAGATAAAATCTTATTGTACAAAAATGTAGATCTCAGTAAAGCACAATCTACGCCCAAGAATCATTTTTGTCAAGTGAAACATTTCGGAGATACTTACTCCTTGTTATTTGTGTCAGTTTCGGAAAACAAACATTAGTCAAATGCAACATCGTTCATTTTTTTATATGCTAAGCGTCCAAAGAGAACGGAATCTCAAAGCTTTAAAAGATATGACTGTCGCTCAAAGCCTACTGTATTCCCATATTCCCCTTGAACCTACAAGGAAATAAATAATAAGATAATTTCGGCAAATGTTTATCATAACTAATATGAAGAAGATATAGGAATAAGAGTTTGTAAGAATGGTTAGTACAAGAGTAGAGAAAGTCATGTAAGTGCAACACATCAGATTTCTCTACATTGTGTAGGCTTCGGTGGCTGATGTCCATCGTATCTGAATCTTCCGGGAAGGCCGCATCTTCTTTATAATGAATCTCGACGTTTCACTCCCATAGGTTGGGCTTCTTCAGTTATCACTCCGTGACGGCACTTACAAAGCTGTGCTGACCAGTTGTTAGTTTTGGTATTTTCGTGGCACACGTATATGTTCACTATTTTCCACAGGAAAAATGTCTTGCCTAACCTCAAACTTAGGTTCGAAATGTTTAATGCAAACCACAGTTTCATCGCTCCCTTCAAAATTATCTCTATGAAGTAGTTCAATCCATTTGTTCCTCAGTGCTGCTTCTTTGGGAAACTTAAATGTTGTAGTAGGTATCGTATGTTTTGCCATAATTGGATTTACATCCTGGTACACAACAGGTACGAATCATCGCCACAACACTACACGTGCTTTACACTGCTCATAAACAACTTACTGGAGAATCTAGGAAATAAATGTTAGCGTAGCACTTATGACGACATTCACAGCATATAACAATAGGTACCAATAAATGCTTTAGCTAACAATCTCTTCAACGTCGCAAACAATGTTACATATGATGAAACCAGAAGCACGTCATTTTGTTTCCCCCATGATTGCCGCCATATTGTCAACTCTCGATACCTGCCTGAAGGTCTGATTTATTGTAGTCGGTCTTGCACGAGCATGTGCGTCCTACAAAAGATTCCTTCTTGCTGGAGCATAATACTGTTACCTGTACTTCGTTCAATTAGGTTATGTGCGAAAGTTATCACATTATTTGTTAGGTATCACGACATTCCCGGGCTAGGCCCATTGCTCATCGGTAAGCGATTCACACTCAATCGGCTTTTTGCGAAATTAGCTAGCCTTCTAAATCACAGAAACGGAAAGAAAAACTAGCACTACACATCTGTTCAGCAACTAAAAGCACAATGTCACATGTTTTACCACAACGCCTTCTGGTATCATCCGATATTTTCTTATTTAAGTTCGAACTAATCAAAGAGAAAAGTAGAAGCAGCAAATGCCATAGCCTTTTGTAATTCGACTTATATTCAGTTGCCGAAACAGACATCGTTATATTCCAGTGCAGCATGAATCTATGCTTTGTAGGTCATGTCATTACTAGGAATTTTTCTCTAGGATTGGCTCAGGGTATAAAACCATCTGCTGCTTGTATCGATCCAGTGAATGAAAAGTTGAAACATTGTCATAACACAAATGACGTCACGATGGACAAGTAACGGTTACCACATGTTATCAGCTCACCGCGATCTCTATTGGCCAATAGTGTTCGATAGTTACATATCCTCGGGTAATTGAGGATCAAGCAGTAAATTTGTACCTGGTGCCTTCGCAATTTCAATACTAGGAGTAAAGGTGAGAGGTCTGCGGGGCTCTAGACCGTGGTCTAGAGGGTGTCGATATCAAAGTTTCGTCAAAGGCTGCGTTTGGCATTTTCAAAGGTAGATCTAAGTCTACGTAGGTCTGATGTCCTTACCAAATTCTCCAAGGACTCTAGGCCACAGATTACAAGCCTGAAGGTCCTTCAAGTTTAAGACACTGACCGTGAAATCCTAAAATTGAACTCTAGTAACGAACTTAAAGCTATAAATGTAATTTTTCTTGAATATTCGTGCATTTTCTATATGGATGGTGTTGAATGTAATTACCTGATACATCAAAGTATATCTTAAAACACCATAGGAAGATCTCAAAGCGTGATCCATCTATTGGGAATAAATATATATTTATTACTCGTATATATTATTACTTTTATTAATAATAGATCGTTATTAACGCATTGTTACTGAGGCTTTTATTATTAATATACAAAATATAGAAGTCCAGACATTCATTGAATTTATCTTCCACACGGCTAGGAATATCTGATCATCTCAAACAAAGAAACATTGTTATTGTATTGTTTCAATAATATGGAATCTTTTACATCTGTGGAGATAGCGAAACTTACAATTTTTTAATTAAAATTGGACAGTAATATCGAACTTTAAGGCAGGAAGCTATAAGACATACATTAATTTAGGTTCTTTAGGTATTAGATTTTCTAATACATCCTCGTATTTTATCATAATAGACAATGAATGAAAGAAAATGAGTGTCAAAATAAGCTGGTATACATGCTAATATCTTTCACAGGAATTTAACGTTAGTTAACATGAGGATGGAGACAAGGAAGTGATAAAGAAAACATAGGTAAGAATACTATTCAGAAGATTATCAAAGGATTGTAGATTATGATAAACAATTTTTTTCGAGTGGAAGAAACATCCATTTATGGAGCCCCAATATGATGGGATGGCACTGTGGGGAGTACTACCAACTAACCTCCATCGGAGAGAGTTCATGGTAGGAAGGTGCGGCAGTATTTATTTATTTATTTATTTATTTATTTATTTAATTTATTTATTTATTTATTTATTTATTTATTTATTTATTTATTTATTTATTTATTTATTTATTTATTTATTTATTTATTTATTTATTTATTTATTTATTTATTTATTTATTTATTTATTTATTTATTTATTTATTTATTTATTTATTTATTTATTTATTTATTTATTTATTTATTTATTTATTTATTTATTTATTTATTTATTTATTTATTTATTTATTTATTTATTTATTTATTTATTTATTTATTTATTTATTTATTTATTTATTTATTTATTTATTTATTTATTTATTTATTTATTTATTTATTTATTTATTTATTTATTTATTTATTTATTTATTTATTTATTTATTTATTTATTTATTTATTTATTTATTTATTTATTTATTTATTTATTTATTTATTTATTTATTTATTTATTTATTTATTTATTTATTTATTTATTTATTTATTTATTTATTTATTTATTTATTTATTTATTTATTTATTTATTTATTTATTTATTTATTTATTTATTTATTTATTTATTTATTTATTTATTTATTTATTTATTTATTTATTTATTTATTTATTTATTTATTTATTTATTTATTTATTTATTTATTTATTTATTTATTTATTTATTTATTTATTTATTTATTTATTTATTTATTTATTTATTTATTTATTTATTTATTTATTTATTTATTTATTTATTTATTTATTTATTTATTTATTTATTTATTTATTTATTTATTTATTTATTTATTTATTTATTTATTTATTTATTTATTTATTTATTTATTTATTTATTTATTTATTTATTTATTTATTTATTTATTTATTTATTTATTTATTTATTTATTTATTTATTTATTTATTTATTTATTTATTTATTTATTTATTCTTATGAACATAACAGGCTTGGAAGCCCAATTACAATGTTCATCATACATAAATGTTTACATATAATAATATACACACTCAAATAAAAATACAAGAAAAACACAAATGAACATAAACTAATATATCGCTATTGCACCTGCGTATTCAAGGATAGGACATATTTGGTAGACCACAGGGGCTTAAATCAGGCGAAGGAGAGTGCCAGGACGCAAACATGAACGAGGCTCTGACTACGCTTTTCAAATGGGAAGAGTTCTGATTTGCAGCCAATGAGATACGTTTACGTGCACAGCGTTGCAAGCTCATTACACCCACTCTTCTCATATTTCTTGGCAGGTCAGCCCCACTTAAGGGGAAAGCATTATGACAACACAGCAGGACTCCGATTGGTTACCGGCCTGAGGGCGCTCAAGGACAAACTCCTTCCCTTTTGTAAAACACAGTAGATAGTTCAGTGTGGTAGGAAGAAGGAAGTTAAATGCCACCGAAAGGGATGGTCTAGAAGTAGATGGTAACGTCTGTGGCCCGCATTCGGAAGTCCTGAGTTTAAATCCGTGAGCCAACCAAACCGACTGGGTTTTTTCACCATTTCCCTCGGTCGCTAAGGTAAATACCAGATTGAATATTTAATATCACGGCTCAAAGTTCCACCTTAAGTCTAAAATAATAATATATATGAAAAATATATGGCAATAGTGAATGTTATGCCATCTATCCACAAATAATGTAAGCAGATAGATTGGGTGACACCTTAATGCCATTTGCCAGTCACAGAGACGGAGAGCACTAAAGATAATCTCATTCACTTCCGGTCTATGCCACATTATTATTTATCATTGTACGAAGCCATGGCCATTTCATTGGCTGCCTTAGGCCACGGTACAAGAGCACATTATTCGTATAACGATAAATAATGTGACAAACCGGAGGTGCAGTGAAATTATCTCTGGCGCTCTTTGTGCAGTTGTCCTGCACTGCTCCCTCAGTGGACTTTTGACGAAGCAGAGTGGTATGCTATAGAGATGAGACCTTTAAACGCTAACTATCCACCATTCATCAATCTTCCGAGCATCTCTAACAGATTCTAACACTCCGTCGCGATATGGATACGTAGTTAAAGCAATGTAAGAGTTTTACATTTAAAAGCAAGTTCTGGTTGAAGTTTATAGTAACTTATTGAGAGTTTACTATAATAATAAATAAAAATGCCATGAAGCTAAATAAAAAGCGTCCTTTATGTAATTAATTTCATATCACTAAGAGGTACATGATAAATTTTTGTTGATATTTACCTTAAAAACGGTTTAAAGTAAATGTTAAAACTTTGATTTCTGGTTTCTAAACAAAGACGATTGGTTGGTGCAAAATAAGTGTGCATCATATTCAAGAGCAACCTCGAAACACCCATAAGTAGTCTTTTGAGTAGACAACTGTCTTTTGTCCTTTTACTTGGAAGCTAGCACAGTTTTGCTGATAAGAAACAAGGAGACACACCTATGTTCTCATGACACACACACACTTGCCAAGAAAACTCTGAGGTGTGAGTATGTGGGCAACACACACTAGTGCCGCATGCGCTGCCTAATCTCCAAATATGTAATTCTCAATGTCAAATTCCGACTAATTCAACTATACTCGTTCTCTGTTGTTTCGAAATAGTCTCATTACATAATTTAGCAATGTGACACTTGCAGAGAAGAAGAATCTGGTTGAAAAATGTGTTCTTACCTTGGGAAATGTTCCCTTTTCACGGAAAAAGCAAAGAATATGTTATTATGAATGCCGTACGTATTTAAAGCTTCTATTTTAGTGTGTGAGTGTGCTCCATCACTGAATGTATGTTTTTTTTCAGCGAGTGATATTTCCGTCCCAACGTGTGATACTCATTCCACTGTTTGTTAATATTCACTTATCGCGAGTACCACCGCGGAAGGCCCGACAGGGGCTCTACTTCCGCCGCCAAACATCCTACACAGACAAGGTTAATCTCTGCGTTTATTCGTATTTAATTCCAGAACTATCAATATCATGCCGAGATACAAGCATTGCTATTAATCATTTTATATTTATAACGCGCAAAAGTGGTGAAGGGAACATTGAAGTTATATTTTAGCCTGTTTTGTCAAAAAAAAAAAAAAAATCTTTGGGTTTTTATTGCAAAATATTCACCGTACCTTAAAGCATATATCTGCGAAGTTTTATTCCCCTAGAGAGCGGAGAACACATTTTTGGATGCCATTCTTAAAGTGGTGTGGCCTTTTAAATGTGTATGCCCACACCTTCCATTTCAACTTCAAATTCATTTTTCTCAAAAACAGTTTTTCTTACTACTTTCTCTTCTCCCACAAAAATCTAGCTAGAAATCTAGAAATGTTTTCCAATACCGTTCAGAGTATGGGTACTAAAATGTCCGTCTGGAATTTTGATATTGGTTATAATTTTTAAAAAATAATTAACATAATAATGCACTGTTTTTATGACATTTTTACACTTTGCGGTATTAAAATTCTTTTAAGAAAAAATGTTCACTATACAAAAACTCCCATCCTTTAATTTGTTAAAAAGGTAAAAAGATATAATTTTAAAAAATTAACTTTGTAGTTCAACACCTGGAAAAGGAGATAGATTTTGATTATACGCAACAAAAGTGATATATCAAGAATGAGATTAGATATTGGAATGAAATTTGGTACATACATTTCTTTAGTTGCTGGAAATGCCTGTACAAAACATTAAGCCTCTAACTTCAATACTTCAGAAAATCACCTTTTTCACTTCCGTGAAAACAAGAGCATCTACAGCTTTCTCTTCATTTTACAAACACAGTGTGATTGTTACGGGATACGTAGCATTGGGTATTATTGGGTTTCGGTGCATCTTAGGATATACTGCAGTTGATTGGCTCCCTGTGAATTTAACACGCTTATTTACTATGTTGAACTAACAAACCTTGCACCAAGACATTTTCATATAAAAGTTGGTGTGTCTGTGTGTATGTATGTCTGTGTGTGCGCGCGTGCGTGCACATGTCTGTGTGTGTGCGCGCGTGTCTGTCTGTGTGTGCGTGCGCGCGTGTCTGTGTGTGTTCCTTATAGACCTGTACACCGTTGTGCCGATTTCGACCAAACTTGGGACAAATAACCTTTCACCCAAAATTTAATGTGTAGCTTAAAATTCGGAATTCCACTCTACTTCCTAATTTTTCATAACTAGTTATTTAACTTTACATTAATGCCTTCAAAAGTCACAAGACCACCTATATCTTTGTCAACGATAATTGTAGTACCTCCAACTTTGCGAAATTAGTGTGACGACAGCGCTCAAGGTCAAGCTGCGCAACCCACTCGCTGCGCGGCTTGTGTATTAGAGGCCTGCACGGGCCGACATTCTTAGGTTCGGCCCGGCCCGGCCCGGCCCGGCCCGAACTCAGCCAAGCCCGAGAAGAGGTTATAGTGCCAGGTCCCGAGCCCCGCCCGGCCCAATTATTTAAATTTATTATGATGACATTATTATTGTTATTATTATTGTTGTTACTATTATTTGAAACCTTTCAGCAGACTAATAGAACATTCCTAGTAAAAGAATGCTGTGATAATTGTGCTATTCTCGGAAAAATATATAATACATTATTTTGTATCTCTTAATTTTCAAGCCCGGGCCTGGCCCGAGCCCGACAAATATTTTTTAAATTAGACCCGAACCCGGCCCCCGGGCCGGGTCGGGCCTAGGCCCGAGGGCTTGGCCCGAGCCCGTGCAGACCTCTATTGTGTATACGAGACGAGAGTGCGGTACTACAAAGAGTTTTCGGGAGTTTCGACAGGCATCTGGCGGCCGTCGTATGTATAGAAGTTTCGAAAAGGTGAAATTCGAGAAAGGTATGTGTTACGTCATCCTCTCTACACCAGGTGAGTCAGCTGCCCCTTATTCTCGAGTTTTATGCAATCCGTATTTTAAACACCAACATGAAAACATCGATCCCATTACTACAGGCATCGGCAAACATGTACTCAATGAGGAATCGGTATGACGCCTCAACATGCAACCCGCAATGCACATGACGTAATGTAGAACCGGGGATGGCATTGACCTTCGTTAAGAGTCAGTGCTGGACTCGTTCGCTACAGAGTACAATAAGGAATAATACACATACTTGAATCCAGCTATTTTGGTCTACGATACTTTAGATAGGCCTAGATATTTGAGCAATATATTTCAGTTCACTTCTATTTGCAATGTACCATGAAAATCTAGTGATATATCACAAGTAGCCACTCTCAGTATAGCACGCAAATTAACATCTGTTAATTGCGATACAAGATTTTTTTTGGATTCAGTTTCTTTTCTTCTATACATTTCTTAAATGCTTGAAATAATTCTGTCCCTGTTGTATGTCCCCTAAGTGGAATGACTTCAAGCATATATTCTTGTATCGATGGGTTGTTAATAACTCCACGAGTGAAAATTACCAATTTTGCTGTGTCAACGTTGTCAGTGCTTTCATCCAACGCGAGAGAAACGGCTAGTAACGGTTTGTAGTCCTTTTTTGGGCTATTTCTGCTATTTTATGTATCCTTCTCAGTATAGTTCGTGATGATAATGCAATATTAATAAAAATATCATATTATTCAGGGCAAATTATGTTGGCAACTTTACTCTCACATTTTTATAAAATTTCCATCACTAAAACACGTCAGTGACTGAGCAATATCCAAAGCAACAGCATAGCTGGCGTGAAGTTGTCTATCAGTTATAATATTTGAATTAATATTAGGTGTATTATCTGAATATTGCTCTTTGAGCTGTTGCAGTTGGTTATTCCGATATAGACCTGAAAAAAATAAAAGAAAAGAAAATGAATAAAGGACAGTACGTCAGTGTTATGCTACTTTAAATCGTAGTGTAAATTTATGAATACGTACTTGTCTATAATTTTATGGTGAGTTTATGACATGTATCATAATGCCGCTTGATGTTCCATTGATGAGTGCCTTTTTGAACTTTAGAGCACAACAAACACCTTACGTTCCTTACATGATGAGAGAAGAAATCATCAATGTGCTATTCTTGATATCAAATTTAATAGACCAGGAATAATTAGATACACTTTAATTCTATGAATATACTAAGACTTAAGTTAAATAAACTAATATCCTTCAAAGCTATAAATAAAGAAGTTTATCTAATTACACTTTGACAGACACGTTTAGAAGTGCAGGTAAATACGACAGGACAGTCCTCTCGTGATCGGTGTGTATGCAGTGCCAGTTAAGGCTGCGACGGAGGGGGAGGGGGAGACAGAGTAAGCGCTGCCCCTGACACGTCATAGTTGCGAGGCCTCATTCAGTACATGTTTGCCGATGCCTGCATTACTAGGTTCTACCCACCTATTTAGCATGGATGTTAAACACTCCATGAAATTAGTGCTAATATAGATGTTATCGCATCGTCTTTTAATATATTGGTAATTAGACAGATGACGTTTGCACTTCTGCAAATGTTCACTAGAACCAGTAAATACTACATGTTAAACGGAATGTTTACCTCACACGTTACTAGGTAGCTCAGTTGGAACGAGCGCAAGACTCCGAAGTAATCTGTCTGATGTATGGTGGTTTGAATCACCTGCATGTAGGTACTAGTTCTTTTTTACCGTGCAATCCTCACAATTTACAAATTATTATTCTAAAAATGTTATTATATTCATTTTTATTGTTTTATTTGCTTTATGGCATTGTTTGATGTTTCTTTATTGGTGAACTACAATTATGTAGTCGTTTAAACACACCTATAGGTAGGTGCAATTGAAATAAGGATCATTTATACACATTTGAATACAGAAAGCAAAGAAATTACATTGTCAGAGTTTAACATGGAAGTTAAACACAATTTTGCAGACAATGAATTATTTTGCTACCGTGCTATTCTATTCCTGAAACACGACTTCTCTAACGAAGCAAGTGCTCGAACTGGTGACCTTGTTGGGTAATGGACGCCTGGGCACGCTGTTGGATGGAGCCCCTGACTTGGTGTAGCATGGCGGGTTGAACATTTCTACAAGCCACTGTAATACGCTGACGAAGGGTTTCTAGATTGCCCAGCTCCTCTGCATAAATGCAATCTTTTAAATAATCCCAGAAAAAGAAGTCCAGGGGTGTCAGATCAGGTGATCTGGCAGGCCAGGAGACTGGTCCTTGTCTTCCTATCCAATGACCAGAATGTGCAGCATTCAAATGATTGCAGACGATCCTCGACCGATACGGAGGAGCGCCGTTGTGTTGAAACAACGTCATTCGCTCCTGCAGTGGTACATTCCCTAGTAATAAGGGGTGAGCTACGGAGGAATTCCAAGTAGCGTGCTCCTGTTAGATGCCCCTCGAAGAATAATGGTCCAACAAGGTGGCCTCCCAAGATTCCACGCCAGACATTTATACCCCACTGCTCTTGGAATGCTGCCTCCCTTACCCAATGAGGATTATCAACACTCCTATAGCGTATATTGTGACGATTTTCAGTTCCATTGTTGTGGAATCTTGATTCGTCAGAAAACAATATCCTGGATGCGAATCCCACATCACTTGCTACTCGCTCCAGCAACCATTCACAAAAGGTTACTCGGGCTTTGAAATCTCTCCCGTGAAGCGCAAACGATAAGGATGGAACTTATTAGTGTTCAATATTCGTACTACAGAAGATTGGCTGATACTCACCTCCTGAGCAACTGCCGTGTACTAGTATGCGGATTGTTCTGGGTGGCGTTCAAAACTGCTTCTGCATTGACACCCGATGTTGCTGGTGCGTGTCTATGAGGAGGCATTCTTGCAAGTGACGCTATTACACGCAGACGCCTTTCAACATTCCGGAAGGTGTTTACTATTGGTTGTCGTCTGTTCGGATATCTCTCCCAATATAGATGCTGAGCCACTGGTGTATTTGTTCTTGCTTCTCCGTAGATCAAAAGCATATCTACGTACTCGTCTGTCGAATACATAATAAAAGACTGGCACAAAATATCGTGCAACAGCATACGTGTGGAGAACGCAGGGGTCGGCATTTGCAACACACTACACCATGCCAGTCCAATGGGCCAGAAGTCATACCTGTTCTATTATAAAATGCAGACAACCAAAAACGATTTAAATTATGTCCTAAATCCTCAGGGACTTTATAAGTAGATTATTGTGAATTCGGTTTCCAAGTTTTGATGAACATAAAAAGAAAAAAATTACAATGCTGAGACTCGAACCTGTGTCATTGGGGGTTAGCGGAGAGTACACGTCACAATCCTATTCAGCTATTTCGAGACTTGACTGAAAACACGTACCGCGTGCAATAGTAGAACTTGTACGCCTGGCGCTATGCCATTGCCACCTCGCAAGTTTGCGTGCTTGATTTAGCCTTTTAAGACAGTTTTAATCATTTACTGGGCGTTTTAATATTATTACTTAAATGGCAAAAGATGTTATGTATATTAATTGAGATGCACGAGGCGTAGTTCACGCAAAAATGTAAATAAAGTGTTGTTTAATAATATGTCCGTTTTGACTGTGCGGGTCCATGATGGATGAGGCGTGTCTCTAAACTTTTTCCTAACTTTTGGCATTCAACCCCTCCTCTAAGTACAAGACTTGTACTTGTACTTAGTATCCACCATTTTCTTTTTAGCTGACGTTATTAATGTACCCATATGGTAGGTCCATTTTTTCCGAGGCGTTTACTGAATTACGTTGCTATGTATACTCTAATAAAAAGTTTGTAAAATCGGCCGGAAACCGGAATTCGCTCTCAGTAAACGAGTCGTATGTTTTTGAGGTGTACTTTGGCGAGGGGTACGTTCTGTTCCTTAAACCCCTGTTGCTCTCAATTTTGCGCATTCCTCTCTTTAAGAACGTCAAGCAATACATTTAGTAAACACAAAACTGGACTAAGGCGCACATGCCGTTTAATGGGTCGCCTACCTTCCCAAAAAATAAGGCGCGGCTGACTCACCTTGTACAAGGAGGCGAGGCAACGACAGTTTGGAGCCAGTCAGTTTGTAGTTTTTGTGTGTGGGTGTCAGCTTCGTCCATACAGTCGTCGTGAGAGAACCATTGCGTCGAAAGGAAGATAGCAAAGCAGTTAATGGTATTGAGTGATCGTATCGTTAAAGTCAACTGTTTGAGAGACAGAAAAAGCGAGGAAAAACAGAAATGTCTATTAGGGATACGAGAAGAAAACAATTGTAAGTGGTAATATCATGAAGGACTGAAGTCTGTGTAACGTAAGTATAAAAAAAAAAAAAAAAAAAAAAAAAAAAAAAAAAAAAACTGTTGTGCATTCAGATAGAAGAAAATAAACCGAGAAAAAAGTAACTGGACTGGAATTTGGTCGTTTTTGTTACCTGGTGTCGGACGAGATTTGTCATTTTGTCACAATAAGCTAATTATTTACACGTTTACGGCTTCACAAAATAACAAAGGTACAGTAAGTTCATATAATATTCGTTGATCTGTCTGACATCCATCATGGAGTAAGAAGTCAAACTTGGTTCTGTTTTGTTTTGACTTTGTTATGTTTTCTTAATTGTTTTGAGTGTTGGTAATTGGGATAGACAAACTGTGTCATTCGTGGTTATTCAGCAGTATTTTTACACAGTATTTTCTTGGTATTTCTATTATACTTACAGTATAACTTCATGGTGTCCTGGGAGTTCTTATTAACCCTTTAAGTGTCTTAGGTAATATTTTTACGTGCTAGCAAACAAATACAAGGTTATTAGGCAAGTGCAATATAAGGCAAAATGTTGTAGATATAAATCTAACTCAATTAATCGTTGTATAAATGTTAATGTTTTTAAATGATTATAAATTATTACAAAGTCCACTGTGATACATCAAATCGGACATAAGTTTTAGACACACATTACATTACATGTCCTCCAAGCAAGGTGTTCAGTCAAAAACCGAAATCAGGTTTAGTTAATTTCAATGCAAACTTGTATAATCTAACTTGAGAGCCTAAGATATGTCCAAGTTGGATCCTGTTTAGCTGTAGTAATAAAGAACACTTACAGTTTTAAACAATCTGCAGGGTCAGGAATATTTTCAATTCATTTAGGGTGATTAAAGGTTAATATTTCTTGTCCCTCTTTCTCAAATTCGGTAGCCACCACAGGGAGAGGGAGAGTGAGTGAGGGAGAGAGACTTCAAGTGCATCGTGTCTCTCTCACTGGAAGCTCAGGTGCTACTGCGCAACCTGCACTTATAGCTCCCAACTAAGATTGCAGTAGACCAACCTATCTATCATGCTTGTAATCCATCTATTATTACAATAAAAAGTAATAAATGTAGTTCCTTTTGTTGAGGTGCAATCCTTTTTTTAAGAATACGAAACGATAGCAGTTTGTTTTGAGCAGTATTATAATTCCATATCTGAGCCTACTTGAAAATTTCAAGTGTATCACTTTTTTTAGAACACAGTAGAATATTTATTTGCACTGAACATCTATAAAAATACTTTTTTTATACATCTTCCCAGGTCCTAAAGCTACTTAATGATACTACGACGACGACTACTACTACAACTAATAAAAAAGTAGTAGTAGTAGTAGTAGTAATAATAATAATAATAATAATAATAATAATAATAATAATAATAATAATAATAATAATAATAATAATAATAATAATAATAATAATAATAATAATAATAATAATAATAATAACCGTAATAGTAATACTCATATTTTGGCTCATGCCACTTTTCCACAAGCGTGCATTTTACAGCGTGTGCTAGTTCTAAGATCTTGTGTATAAACTATTGCTCATTTTCCCTTCTAAAGGACCACTTCTATTTATTTATTTCCGTAATTGCCCTACAATCTTTTGTTTATAGTTTTGCTTATAACACTTTTCCTCTTAGTATTGACAATATAGTTTATTTTCTCCAAATCTCAGTTCCCTTGCATTTAAGGCCTATATGTTCTAAATCTTCTTTTCCCCCATAAGGGGCACACACATTATGTGTATCCATTTCGTTGACCTTTCAACCTCCATACTCAGGCCCTTAACCATTTCATCACTTTATTAAGTTAACGCGTACAGGAATCGAAAGTGGGCGGAAATCTAGATAGCGTTTCATCTATTAGCATATGCACCTCTACGAAGAAGAATGGCTTTCACAAATACTGTTGTCTTATTTTGCTTCTGTGGTGAAATTGTAGATGCTTGATTCATTCTATCCTATCTATATCCAATATTATTAATTACATTTATAACAGTTAATAGTAACCAAAGAAGAAACAAGAAAAACACAGACTTCAACACATTTTCCCACACAAAGACCCTTACGAAAACAGATTAATAAAGTATAGGAGGAAGGGGTGTGTATGTATTACACAAGACTTTTTCTTTTTAATCTTTTTCCCCCTTTCTTTCATATAGCGGTGTGTCTCCGTGTGGTTGTCGACGTCGCAAGTATTAGCAGCCGGCGGAAGTAATGACTTTATTCAATAGATAGCAGCACGAGCCGGATTTTTCTTTCATCCCCTTGCTCGCCGAAAAGTTGGATCGATAAGAGGGAGTAAGATAGAACGACACAAGTTTATTACAATAAGAACCAGATTAGGACAAAGCTTGCATTGCCAGGTTGCATCTCAATGAAGTGCTGCTAGTTTTTGGGATGTTGTTTCTAAAACTCCGTCAGGAATTCAAAGCAGTTAAAAGTGGTCGTAAAATATGAAATTCAAATAAGGAGAAAGTTAACTAACTTAGGAAGGTATACTTTCAGCGTATTTTAAACTAAAAGCACTGCAGTTTTCTCTTGCCTAAGAATCTCACATGATTAAAATTCATCATATTAGTAAATGAAAAATATGTTTTAAATTTACTATAAAAAGTAAATTTATCTTCGTTGTTGGCCCAAATGATGTAGTTGTCGACGAGCCCTTAAACCTCACTCACACTCGACATACTCACTCACTCCACTCAGTCACTCAACTTAGTCACTCACTCACTCAACATAGTCACTCACTCCACTCAGTCACTCAACTTAGTCACTCACTCACTCTTAAATCTATTCAGACAGAAAATCACAGAGAAATGATTGCTAAAGCTAACTATTCGGTTTTTCCCTTTCTATAGAAACTTCCTACACCGAGATCAATTCATTTGCACCGTTTTTTGACTTGTTTTGAGAGACAACTTTCCTGTTTGCTTTCTCAGTAGATTAAGGAAGCCTTACATTCCCTTCAAAAAATTCTATATGGACATTTCAAGCAAAATAAGCATTTTGGGATCCGCTGAACTTGAATTAAAATATTAAAACCACACGTGTTTGTAAAAAACAAGTAATGCTTCTTCCAAGGATGCGATATGAGGATTTTTAAGCGATTTTTCCCAGTCCAAAACATACCTTACAAAGGTGAAAGTAGCTATTTCCAAAATTAAATTTAACCATTTTTATCAAGCACTATGCATTTGGCATACTTCTATAGAAATATAAATTTATATTAAATTCTCTGTAGGTAGTCGTGATTAAATTTTGTATAATTATGAAGTCATACTAGTTAAGACAAATCAGATTTAATATAATTTGAGTTCAATGCTCCATTTACTGCTAGTGTTTAACTAGAATGCATTTCGTTAGCAAATTCCTAAGTAAATCCGATATAATGGGTTAGTGATGTTAGGGCGATTAATTTTGTGCTTTGCTGTATGATAGTTCTATATATTAAGGGAAATTGAAGTAATCTCATATGATTTATGTCTAGCATATTTTTAGCGTTAGCTGTTTTTGAGTTATTTCAAATTATCACCGCACGTTTCATATAGGGCGAGCAATTATTGACGGCCGATTTCGCGGCGTGCGGCCAACCGGCGAGGCTGGTTGCTGAGTCGAGAGTGCGAGTGACAGGAAGTCCGAAATAAACACAGCACGCTTGGTTGCAAAATATATTTCTAATATATATATAACATAAACCTTAAAAACGTAAACCTTAAAAAAAAACCCTATATGAAGTATGTTAATGCAACACATTTTGATGTTTTCATCGACGGGCTGCCTTAAACACTTTCGAACAATACGGTTTGTTTTACGAGGTGCTTGAGATTGCACAAGTTGTCGGCGAGTAAGGAAGTTTAATAAATCAATAACACAGGTATGATAATGTCGTCTTCAGTAAATAACCGAGTAGCTTTCGAAGTTTGGGGTGGCTATCAATAAACCAGCGGCGCGACGGACTTCCAAGGATAGTCAAGTTTTCGTTATGCGTTTTGTGGCACTTCCGGATCGATCTTGGGTAAAATCGAAACTTTCTACGTTCCCCTATCATTGACTGCAGACGTCATCCCTACATTTCTGTGAGCTATCAAGCCTTCTTGTTGGTGGTTATTGTCCTATATATCCGACAATGTAACTAGAACTTTCTCTAGGGAACCAATAGAGAAAGTATTTTCATAAGAGAAAATACACATTCTGCTATCACGTGTTAACAGGACTTTCTCTACCAATAAGACATTCTATTCATGCAAAAAGTGATTATTCTATTGTGACAAATGACAATGTGACCTGCTCCACCTCTGACACCAGCGTAACAAATGAAAAGGACCAGTTACTTTGTTCTATCACTTTGTCTTCTAAAACTGAATCACAAAACACAATTCTTTTTTATCCTTAACACAAATTACAATTCCTCATGACTTTTCATCTCGCAGCTCTTTTGTCTTATCGTAACCTTGGCACAAGCAACTGTTCACACAAGCAACTACGACGTAACGATTAAGTGTCTAAAACTGTCTCTGACGATACACACATTCAAACTCTTACAGAATGTTGACTTCTGAAAGAAGTACAATTAAATACATACAGCTATAACGCGATGTAAGAAGTCAATGCCCTAATCCTCTAAAATCATAGTTAAATAATTTACATTCGTTAAGATTGTAGACATTTACATGCCAGGAGTTTTTTAGTTGACGTTTAAATATAGTACAATTTACTACTTTTAAGGTTCCAGGTAATTTATTATACGGTTTAATTTCCATCACATTGCGATCTTTGTCGGTTACTTTTTTAAATGTATAAATACCAGTTTTATTTCTGGTATTATAAGAGTGATGATCATTATTTTTGGTTAACTCTTTATCAGACATGAGCAGAATCACACAATGCGCACAGTAAGTATAATGTTAAGAATGGTCACTGTGAAGTGCCGGTGAATTCTCTGGAAAATACACCTCTTCCTGAAACTTCTCATAACAAGCAGGTGAATAGCTCTTCTAACTGTATGGAAACGCTTTATTTTGTCGTCATCCTCATTCTGACAGCACCATTGTCGTTGGGTCATGTTGGGCCACAAGCAGTGACCTTGACCGTCTGACGTGCGGTCGGCGTCACGTTATATTACTCACAATATTGTTCGTT
Organism: Tenodera sinensis; assembly: GCA_030765045.1. Classification (NCBI taxonomy): domain Eukaryota; kingdom Metazoa; phylum Arthropoda; class Insecta; order Mantodea; family Mantidae; genus Tenodera; species Tenodera sinensis. Next base: position 136,068,481 of record CM060967.1, on the reverse strand, counting down.
TTTCAAGTGTTACTCCATTCGGTATTCACTTTCACTTAACCTAGTTCAACTTTCAGTGAGTTTTCGGTATTTCACACAGTCACTTCCCCAATGCAACTAGCTCCAGTTGTCATTTCACTTTCCCCTCGACGTAATAAGTACACACGACATAACCTCTTTTTCCGGATGGTTCACTCGCTGTGGAGTCCAACATATCTCAAATCCCTTGTAGTTAAAGCCACAGTCTTCATAAACTTGCTCGGAGAGCATCACATTTCGTCACAGGAGAAACACACTAACTTGGTCACTCACGTGCTAGCTGACTTCGCGGGACTGACTCAACTCGAGAGAGCTCTCACTCGTGTAGCCGTTGGGAATTTTATTACAGTTCCAGACCTTTCGAGATAGCAAAACTTCTAGAACATTTTGGTTATCTGAGGATAATGCTTCCGATGTTTACACTTGGCGAAGACATGACTTATCTGTTTACCATCCCCCATTGCCCGGAGTCTCTTAGCTATTAACAGAATATATTTTTGCCTCAGTATGGTTCCAAATTAAATAGGAAGTGCTCATTCAACAAGGTTACATTTCAAACGTTCATATGTGATGACAGGCATTTAAGATGTAAAAGAAGGAACAAAATTCACATAGCATTCCAGATTCTACCAACTATTCTTACGAAGGCTCATTTTTATCTATTTCCTATTAATGCAAATAATTTTCACAAATAGTTTCATTACATATTGCTTTGAAGCTACAAGGGAGATAAAGGAAACGGATTCGATAATCCGATGTTTAATAACCGGTGCGCTATATGCTGACCTAGAAATTCCATTCCTCTTCCATAACCTTGCGAGAAGCAACTGAACAATGACAGTACTTAAAAAATAAAAACAAAAGTATTGAAACTTCAAATTAATAACAAGGGATATCTCCGAAGTGCATAATGCCACGGAAGAGGTTATTGAAATAAATTGTGTGCTTTAAACTGCTCTATATCTTTATGCAGGTTTTGCCTGTATGCCATGGTTTACTAGAAGAACAAAACTTCTTTCCCAATAATAAGGGCCTTCAAGGTCTTTGCATTTGTTTCATGTAAATATTTTAAGCATAGGGTATTTTAACTAAAATCGACAGTGATATTTTTGGAAAAATGGAACATTTCTCAGTATCTTATAATGTAATAGGTCTTTTGGGTGCGAGGATTTTCTTGAACGTCTTCGTGTCGCAACTTTGGAGGATACAAATCAACACACACACACACACACGCACACGCACACACACACTCACACACACACACACACACACACACACACACACACACACACACACACACACACACACACACACACACACGGAAGTCCTTAGAAGTCCCTAAAGCGTTCCCGAAACCACCCTTGTTTCGGCCGCCTCGATTGTTAGACATGTATACACAAGTCACGCGAGGCAGCCGGTTCTGAACATTTTTATCCGCTCGCCGAACCGGCATGTGGTGTGAAGTAGCTTGGCCCAGTTCATACTTTGTTGTGCGATGAACCCGACGTCACGTGTATTTAACAAAAATATACAAAAATATTTTGGAATGGGGGAACTTCTGAACATTTTGGAAGATACTTAATTTAAATACCACACGCAGTACTTACCAGACTTTTGTTTTTAAGCTCATATTTCACAGTATCATATCTATGCATAACCACGCTCTCACTCGTAGCGTTCTTGAAAATGCCCTTTTTGTGGATTCATTGGACTACAAAACAGGTGTTTTTGGAGAAATATCGATATTGAATTTCTGGGTGAGTTTACAGTATCTGTTATAGGTCTCAGACTGAAAAATCTTGAAGACCGTGGTTTAAGTCCCGACTGTGGCTTTTAACTTTTAAGGCTGATTCTATCTCTCAAATTTAACCGCAACAGGACATGTGTGAAACAAGCATTATTACTGATTAAACTAACATTAGTTAAGCATGAAGCAATGACTTAAAAATACTTAAGAGGTTGTAAGTCATCATTGGGGTATGTTATCTCGAAATAAATTTGAGCACACTTAGTGGTTTACGGAAAAATCTTAGTCGATTCACTGGCAGGTTGACTTGGTAGCCCAGTTGGTTAGAATAACAACACTGAAAGCCGAAGATTCGTGGTTCAAATTCCGGCTGAACTTTTCAGTCTACCTTCCCAGCTTAGCTACATAGGTATGTATGAAAGAAAAAACAATTAGATGGAATAGATACACAGAGATCGAGATAAATAGATCTAGATAGACAGATATATAAGATAATGTATATTATTGATAATGTAAATTGATAATGTAGTGTGTTGTTAAATTCCATTAGTCAACAAAATTTAACTCTTTTTTTCTGTAACGGTGATGAGATAGTTGATCTTTGTTTTCGAAGGTGCTGAACACGAAAATAAAAATAAAAATGCAGTTATATCTTTAGCTTTTTATTTATTTTAAATGTTCAAAATTTCCCTAAAAACTTATGCGTGTATTTACCTTGTTTGCGTTCGAAAGGACACTTAGAGACGCAGTTATTTTTCCTTATTTTTAGCTTATAACTGGTGATACTTTAATGTGTTTCCAGCATTAATGACTAACATATTTTATTCACTGCACTTTTCCAGGTATATTTCTTGTTTTCGAAATTTGTCACTTCAGGCTTCCCCATTTCCGTACACCACAGTTCCAGGGGGAGAGATCATTGTATTAAAAATAGTAAAATCACAGTACCAGTAATTGCCGGTGAAAATTGTGCTTAGCACAGTGGTATCATTGAACGGTTACTATTTCCCCTCCTAGTTACCCTTCGCTGGTGACGTAATATATGTGAGGACGAGGAAGAATGTTGGGAGAATTCCGGTTGGAATTTGTAACGGGACATGTTGACGCCCGACACTGTCTTTCTAATTTTGTGAAACTCGAACAGGTGCAGGTGTACTGTGTTAACAAATGCAGTCACCTTTACACTACACAGCCACTCCACTAAGTCAAAACGAGGGGGAGCGGGAAAAAGAGAGCGCACTGCGGTGTCACTTTTTGGCACCTCTGGCTTAACATTTAAGAAATGATTGCTGTTTTCCAACAACTGGTTCGTATTGCAGAACTCTCAATAAAGGTTTCATTAGGAAATAGAGGTATACAATCCCACTTGATAAGAGTAACACAAAGTCTACATATAAATAACAAAATACAACTGGAAACGTCCCGTAATAACATTGTGGCAGAATACATCAAGCAGTTCGACATGGTGTCCATTGTCACCTAACCTTTTTAACTTTGATATAGACAAACCCATATAAGTATGGCTAAATGAAATATCAATATATTTTAAAATAAACAAAGTAAATTGTACTACTATTTTATTTCCTGATGTCCAGATGGTCATTACTGAGATTGAACATGTTTAACAGCAGGCAGTCTTCAAATTAAGTCAAATTGCATTAGATTTTAACATGAAAATATCGGTTGAAACAAATAAAATGGTATTAGATAAAAGAAGAAATGAAGAGATTAGAAAATAACTATGAAAAATCTGATATGTTTCACTCATATGACTTTGTCCACTCTTGTACTAATCACTCTTATAAACTGTTATTCCTATATCTTCTTCGTGTTAGTAGAGATAAAAATTTGTAGAAATTATCTTATTGCTTATTTCCTTGTGCAACGAGAATATGGGAATACAGCAGGCTTTGAGTGATAGTTAAATATTTTAAAACTTTCAAATTCAGTTCTCCTTGCACGGTTAACACATAAAAAATGAATAAGATGTTCCATTTGACGGAAGTATAAGTTATCCAAAACTCACACAACGAGGAATATGTCTGACTTGGTTCACTCTACAAAAAATTGATTTAGGCATAAATTGTGTGTTTTAGCAAGATCTACATTTTTTGCGCAGTAAAATTTGGTTTATCTCTTATGGTTTACCGGTTATGCAAAATTCATTCAGAATAAATACGACCACACGTGCTATAGCCAGAAAATTCAAAATATGTATTTCATTTGCCATAAAAGTATCTCAAACATATGGCATTTTAATCAAAATCGTTAGAGGCACTTTCAAGAAAATAAGAAGTATGTAAAAATTTTCCATGTAAAGGGTAGCTTACGGTGGAGAAATGTTCTTCAAGATCTTTGTATCGCATCTGTGAAAGACATTATACATAAATAGCAACTTTGGTTTTTAACCGACACACGGATACACGCACACATACACATACACACACAGACACAGACAACCCTTGCATAAGAATAAGAAGAAGAAATAGTAAGCTTCTGTTGTAAAGAATGAATGAATAAGAGGCCTGCAACATCAAACTCCTTTAACAGCTACGAAACCGAAGCATAAACCGCTGTGAAGATGTGAACAAATGTGGAACGGTTGCTTACGTTTTGTTTTTGTGTATATCCCTCAGTAAGTACAGAGGGGTCTTGTGGAGATCAGAACGTTGACGTGTTCTTGAGCTGCTGGTAGTAAAAACAAACCCAGACCTCCCGTCACTTCCCGTGTTTTATGGCACATTTGATGAAGGCTGTGCTTGCTTGGTTACGTGAAACGAAGGAGCTATCTACACTTTTCCTGCACATTCACAGTTTATTGAGATTGTTATTTTTAATGCCCTTTACCTTCTATGAAGGATATACACCGCCTGCCTGCAATACTAGACGTTGTTGGAGCATGGCAGAAAGCCTGAACAGGGACATAAAGATTCACGGTAGAAAAGTTTGTCTACAATCTCTTACCAAAGCACGATGAAGACAAGATACTTACACATACACATCCAAAGCTTCTTCTACACCAATGATGTCCAGCCTTGTCCCTTTGGAGACGTTTATGTAATATTGCACTCCTTCAGTCGGAGGGACAGACAGTCGGCGATTCCATGGCAGTTTCTATATTTCATACCTTGAATTTGTTGGGAATATCTTCAGAAGAACTCTTCATTCTGGATTATTTTTGCATAAATGGTAAACAATAAAAGACAAACAAAAGCTTACTAAATAAAATATGTGGTTCTCATTGACACATTTCTGTCAAACACTTCGTTTTTCTTTTGAGTGAACCATTTCCGATATATTCTGTATTATTTGTTTGAATTTACCAGTAGTTATATTTTGTTAAGAGGAATATGTTATTTGTTTTATTTTAATTTCCTGGCTTTGCAAAGAGAACGGAATTTCAAGCGCATCGCATAGCAACCAGCTCCTAAAACATTTCACTATCGCTTAAAGCCTACTATATTCCCCTTGCACCTACTAAGATAATTGCTTATATCGATTAAAATGTACTAGATAGAGAAATAAGCATATGCAAGAATAGTGTGTATAAGAGTGAGCATAGCTCTGCATATATTTGAGAATACGGTTTCTGCAAATTGAACTATATTAAATTCTGTATCGCAATATGTTACGCGAAGATTACTTGGTGTATCTTCTAAGCCTTAGAACCTTATAAGCCTTAGAATCTAAGGCTATGCACTTCGACTTTGTCGCCAAAGAAGTCACTAATGATTTGTATCGCATAAGATTTGAAAGTGCTCTTGTAAATCAAACGCAACATACATACCACCAAACTGCCATTGCAATACAATGCACGGCTGGGGCTAAAGAGTGGCAAAGTCCGTGTATATTGAAAGGAGGCAAGTCCAACCTCTCCTCTTTCACAAAAGTTGCACATTGCTGTTCTACACTATTAATATAGTGCACTAGATTATTCCAAACGTTGGATTGGGGATTCTCGGAAAGCTGATTTTTCGAATCACCGAACATTAAAGAAAAGATTCGGATGTTTCGAAGGATTGGAGGAGAAATAAGACAGTAGCTTACGCTACAAAATACAAAGCTGTACTAAAACTTTATTTTTAACATCTTAAAATTCCGTGAAAACTTTCAAAATATGGCGGCTGGAACAGTGGGCTGGTCAACAGCGCACGGCGCTCTTGGAAAACATTGGCATATTGTGCATCTTTTATATCTTCTATATCTATAATTATGCTCGAGTTCTGTTGTCACATAATAACAACAACAACAACAATAATAATAATAATAATAATAATAATAATAATAATAATAATAATAATAATAATAATAATAATAATAACAATAATAATAACAAAAATGATAATAACAATAATAATAACAACAATAATAATAATAACAACAACAACAATAATAACAATAATAATAATAATAATAATAATAATAATAATAATAATAATAATAATAATAATAATAATAATAATAATAATAATAATAATAATAATAATAATAATAATAATAATAATAATAATAATAATAATAATAATAATAATAATAATAATAATAATAATAATAATAATAATAATAATAATAATAATAATAATAATAATAATAATAATAATAATAATAATGAAAATGAAAATCCTGCTCAGTTTTGAAAAAAAAATCCATTTTTCACTAATTAAAAGTATTTAATCTGCTACCTGAGAAACTGAGCAAGAACCTTTTGCATACTAAATACCTATAATGTAAAATTGAAAAGGTTAGAAAATTCACCCTAGTGTAGATGAGGCGATGTATTGCAGAAGTGCATGAGGGAATAATTGTAGATATGTGGGAAGCTAATTTGCCATTTATAGACATTGCTCGGGGTTATGTATTCCTATGTGAACAATCTAGAAGTCTGCACGGAAAACAGACGCCACTGCATGCGCTGAGAGGTAAAGAGATACATATATTTGCTCTTCGCCATACATACTCCACCTGTGAAGGTCGGTAGAATATTGTGGAAATGGCACCGAATCTCTCTGGATAGTCTCCCAAGATTATTGCTACTCTTAAGCCACTTTCCTTGTGATAACACATGACATTTTCAATTTCTTGTCAAACATTGTTCTCTATAGCAAAGCTACTACCGAAAATGTGCATATGTGCTATGTTATAACTAATGAAAATGGTAAGTTTACTTTCTCTGTACGTATTATCTAATTTCAAATAAGAATATAATTTTCTTTTGTTTCGAAAGTGTAAAAACTTTATTATTATGCTTCTATGAATTACATAATATATAGAAAACAAAGTTTCCTTCTACCTGCATTTCAAGCAGCACTATGGTTTTACAGCAATTAATATTTATTAATCTCTCCTATTTTTCTTGTTGGTTAACATTCAAAATATAAAATTCAACCATAATAAACTGAGCTTTACTGGCTATTTTTGGAAAATTGAAAATAATTACTTTTTAAGATATCTCAAACATATGAAATTATCACTGAAATCGTTAGGACCATTGTTGAGAGAAAATTAACTTAACATTTTTTGATGTAAATGAAAGTTTAGGTATTGGTGTCTTTCTCGGAAACTTCAGTCTAGTTGTCGACGGACCATTATATGTCCCTCACTCACTCACTCAATCAGTAACTCACTCGATGCTTAGTCAGTGCCTGGTTCAAAAATAAAATTTCTTAATTATGTCGCTTTTAATGTTAGTTATGCTATTCAAATATGCACAGACACCCCAGCGTAGAATTTTTCAAAAATATGTTCTTAATTAACAAATCTATAAAGGTACATTTACGTGAAATTTCGTTATCAAATTTCTAGAAAATTCAAGTACTTGCTTTACTTACCCTAAGAAAGCAGTAGAAAATGTATTTGTTTCATAGAGTAACTCGCTAATGTTAGGAAATAAATAGAAGCTATATTTTAATAGTCAATTAATTCCAAATGTATGACACTTAAAATCCAAACTAACTTTTAAGTCTTCAGCCCCTTTTCTAAAGCATTCATTGGAAGTAAATTTAAGTAGTATTTTATGTACTGTTTGGTTTAAAGTTTTATTGACTAGTACCGAGGGATTTGAATATATCTTTAAATGACAACATGTTTGATCGACTGGAAGTACCTCTCTGTAGCAAAGAAACTCGTCGCTTTCGTTTATGACCGGCGTTTCTTCCTTGCCTTGCACGATGTACAAAAATAATCCTCAGCGAAGCAATATGTCGAAGTTAAAAGACGCCCACATCAGAGCATTTAGAGGACGTACTATAAATAATTTGAAGTTCCGTTTTACACATACATACGTTCTTCGAGGCTTTTGTCAATGTCGTGCATTGTCAGATAAAATTACAGAGAAGCGAAGTGAATGTGTCAAACGACTTAACAACCAGTCGAAATCCCGCTGTGATCATGGTTTGCTTTCAGACACTAAGTGAAAATGATAAAAAATATCAGTGTAATTTTACTGGATATTTAAAGAATAGCTATGAACATTCTGACTCAGCTAAAATCAATCAACATAACAAGCATGAGGTATTCAGTACACATTTCTTTCGATTTCGATTGATTTTCCTGATGAAAAATTCATTCGTGATGTACTGACGAAGCAAAGAGTTACGTCATTCTTTCAGAGAGAAACCACTCGGCCAGAAAATAACGATTTCTTTATGTAGACAGTTATTTATATACATCTCATATACATAATATAGGAATCTTTGATTCATTTGAATGTTGAGCAATTCATTCGGATTTGAAAAAGTCAATGCCATGGCTGGAAATCGAACGATGAATCTTTGGGTTTCTGCGGCGGCTTTTAAAACGTAAGGGAGGCCGGAATGTTGCCACGGAAGAGCAGAGAGTAGAGTCCCTACATTTTTGCCACTTAGAAGCACCCCGACGGAGGCTGGCTTAGTGCCCCTGCCCCCTCGGGTTTGTACCATCCCATGGGGGTCCACGAAGTGGCTCGCCTTCCAACGAAATTTCCAGAGCACATTTGTTCCCCCTTTAGTGCTGCTGCCGCGACGCTCGCCGACGCTTGCAACCCTGAAGGAAACCTAACGGAATGAAGGGTGCAATGAAATGATTAATGTAACGAAATGGAAGGACAGGGAATTCGGAGGATATGGAAGTCCTTCCCAGCATTCGCCTGACGACTCGGGGAAACCTCCGAAAAAAAACCATGGGTCAAGGAGGTTGTCCACGGGGACTGAACCCGTGACCTCCCGGATGAGGGCCACAGACGCTATCGCCTGAGTCATCGCACTCGGTAACTATTCCTGTAAATGAGTAACTAATTTTTAATTATATTCAATGCAGAGTAGCCATTAAATTGCAGATTGAGATATGTAAAAGAGACAACACAATAAAAATTAAATTGTATGTGACAAGTTTTATTATTTATACCATTCAGAAATTTATACACAAAGATTATTTTCGTAACCTGTTGCAATATATGACCATATACATTTTCCCTGTCACACAAACAAAACTGATATAATACATCTTACATGTAAAGTATTTGCTATTAAATGCGACAAGCTGTATACATGAATTTATAACTATATTCCTGCACTTGAGACATACTTAAAGATTTATTTCAATTACAAATTAATGCAGAACAGATTTCCTGCTCACAGTTGCATTATACTGTACTATGCATCTTGGAGTAATACAGCCAGTGCCTAACCTTGCGCGTTTACTTGTAACCTATAGTACTCTTCTGGGACCAGAAACGTATGGAAATATCTCGTCCAGGCGATGACTTAGAAATTGTGTTGTTTGTTTGTTTGTTTGTATGATCACGTGAAAAACAGAAAAGTGAGTAACAATCTTCCATTTGAGGAAGAAAAATATAACCATTTGAAATGCAAACTAATGAAAAAGAGTATTTCAGAAATTTTTAACACAAAAAAAATATGTTTATTTAGCATAAATTGTGTTTTTAAACGATAGCTAGCCTTTTCCGTAGTAAGATCTGTCTTAATTATACAAACCTCATCCACAACGTAGAGAGCTCTACAGCTTATTCTTAGAAAATTCAAAACACACATTTTGTTACGCAAAAACATGCGATTCTTTAATGAAAATCGTTATCTACTATAATATAAATAAAGCGTAATTTAAGTTTGGAGGATTTCCTTGAACATCCTTGTGTGACATCTTTTAAGTACCAATTTTAGTGTTTATGGAACTCTCTTTGAGTTACGCGTTCACACATACACGAATCTTTTTCTCAGAATGCTCATTTTGGGGTTTAAGGAGTCTGTTTCCTGTGAATTTCGATATTGAATTTTTGGGTACTCGTACGTAAAAGGTAATTTTGTTAGATTTTAGTTGCGATACTTTTTCAGTAACAAAATCTGTACAGCTACCTTTTATCACTCGTTATTCTTTAATTAAAACGGGTAAAAACTGGTCTCAATAAAAACAAGTTTAACCGTTACTGCTGCGTTTACAATCATTTACACAAAAACTAACTCAAAACGCCTGACTACGTAACAACTCAAGCCATTTTACTATGCGATCACATGCAGACAGTCACTCGTGCTGGTTTGCTTAGCTTCGACAGTTCTTGGCACTTGTTCCCGTGGGTTCTAGGGGAAACGGCGTCACACGGCATTTCCAAAGCCGCCTCTATCTATGTTGCATAGCGGACGTTTAGTCTTCTATGCCGGCGGCCAACGCGACAATACTCCTTGCGCAACAGACTAATAATCCCAATAATAGTAATGTTACATTATTTTACCTGCGATACTTTTCCTGGTTGTGGATGTAAAAAAGTGAGTGGACAGTAATGAGCAGTAAAAGAAACGGAAGGTAAAGAAATTACATTTCTCCTACTGTCGGAAATATTCAAATTAACTGATAACAAGGAAAATAAGCGTCTTAGCTTAAAAGTGCAAATAATCTAGAAACCAATGCTAGAATTCAGATTACCAAACGCACTACTTTCGTATCTGCTAGAAGACCAGAGGAGTCCCGTTAACATATTGAGGGAACAGGCCAGATGATCTAATCCTTATTGAAGAAGATGATGGAGGTGAATACCGTCCAGACAGAAATGGTCATAGGGCATACGGAAACGGAAGCGGAACAGTAATGAGGGTAGTTAGGTAGTAATTACCTAAAGCAAGAGGCTGGTCTTAATTGGCATTGTGTTTGCATTCTCAAGCAAATTCCTGGTGATGTATTGCTTCGGATCGGTTTGCCCATCGAGTGTTCTCTGGAACCGCAAACAGTTGTGCCCACCAATATGGAAAGAGAAACGGAGAGCAACATTGATCAGTCACTAGGATTTTTGCTTTTGTTTCGGAATGGTTCATGGGCTCTCACATATCCAAGTTATGTCCAAGTGGAGTGGATTTGCGTGTACAATCATTTGTCAATTTAAGTGAGAATTTAAATATAATTTTTCACAATGTAGTCATTACTACGAGCTACGGTTAACAGGTTCTTAAGCGTCTGACAAATAGGTGTTTTTTATTTACTTTAATTGGCTATTTATTGCATATAACCACAAGAAAGTATTTCAATAATCAACAACGTATGACCACTCTTCACCGACTCCCACGTTCAGCCTACAACTATCGACCGCATGGCAGAAGGGACCCCGGAACACCAAGACAGAGGTGGGACTAACAGGAACATTTGCAAGCTCTTGAGGAACAAGCCTTAACGGCTTAATCCTACATTTGTTCACGATGATTAAATTTATTGGATTGTTTGTTGGACTATTGGTTGGATTATTGTTTGAATTGATTGTTGGATTGTCGTTGGACTTTCTGTTGAGTGTCTGTTGGACTGTCTGTTGGACTGTCTGTTGGACTGTCTGTTGGACTGTCTGTTGGACTGTCTGTTGGACTGTCTGTTGGACTGTCTGTTGGACTGTCTGTTGGACTGTCTGTTGGACTGTCTGTTGGACTGTCTGTTGGACTGTCTGTTGGACTGTCTGTTGGACTGTCTGTTGGACTGTCTGTTGGACTGTCTGTTGGACTGTCTGTTGGACTGTCTGTTGGACTGTCTGTTGGACTGTCTGTTGGACTGTCTGTTGGACTGTCTGTTGGACTGTCTGTTGGACTGTCTGTTGGACTGTCTGTTGGACTGTCTGTTGGACTGTCTGTTGGACTGTCTGTTGGACTGTCTGTTGGACTGTCTGTTGGACTGTCTGTTGGACTGTCTGTTGGACTGTCTGTTGGACTGTCTGTTGGACTGTCTGTTGGACTGTCTGTTGGACTGTCTGTTGGACTGTCTGTTGGACTGTCTGTTGGACTGTCTGTTGGACTGTCTGTTGGACTGTCTGTTGGACTGTCTGTTCGATTGTTTGTTGGATTGTGTGTTGGATTGTTTGTTATTTTATCAGTTGGGTTGTTTGTTGGTTCTTTGCTGGATTTTTCGTTGGATTGTTTGTTGGGTCTTTGCTGGATTGTGTGTTGGATTGTCTGTTGGAATGTCTGTTGGATTGTCTGTTGGATTGTCTGTTGGATTGTATGCTCGATTGTCTGTTGGATCGTTTTTATTTTGGAGCGAAAAGTTGTCCTGGTTCACTGAATTAGTTTTAGTTTAAGAACAAATAATGTTTGAAACACACATCTGCAATTATATATTTGTAGGTTTGGAGGTGAAAGTGATACAAATTCGGAAAAAATGGAATTTTTGTTTATTATACTGAAAGACCGTTTTATTTGAATTGAAATAGCTCCAAATGTAAATGTTGGAAAGGTACTATACAAGTCCCATTTTACTTAGCGACTTCGAAACCGTTGACATCCATTCCTTCCACTCAAGTGCGAGAAGTACTAATAAGAAACTCACTTCAAAGTACTGACGTCATGAACAGATGATTTAACTGGGGAAAGGCGAATAAACCTGAAGGTCCTGTATTTACAGAGTTTGATCATGAAATTTAGAAGTAATTAATGGATCGTCCTGATTTGTTATGTTATTTGCACAATATGTTCATGTACTACAATATTTAATTGGTAACAACTATAAGGAAATGAGATGGATGCTTCCTAAAGATTGTTATCGGTTGAAAATCAGTTCATAGATTGGTTAGGTTTAATATGTGGAAGATAGATTCGTTTGAAAATACACAAGAAAGTTTAAAGTTTCATAATTTGAACACAGTTTACAAATAGCTGTTCCTTTGTGGGATGTCTGTAAGAGCTATTGCAGTACTGGGAACCACCAGTCCTTGATTCTGCGATTTCGTGCAGTGCCTCTCTGAAGTCATTGAGGGCGGAGAGCACTGGAAGACAAAAATAGAGAAATAAAGAGGGGAAGTGTTAGTGTTGGAAAGGGAGACTCATTAAACGCTTCGTTGGTGCGCTCTTGTACAACACAAGTGCTATGATGTCGCAAATAACCGAGTTAGTTGACCCTGACGGTTTGTGTTAAGAAATATTCAGACAAATGCTACAAATCCTTCAAGTCTATTTAGCCTCCTAATACATGAATACTACAAGGCGACTTCTCAATGAAAACAACAACGTTGAATGCGGCGCAGATGTCATTAAATAACATAGCGTTGTGTATGGGTAACACAAGGATTGTTTAAAATCAGTGTAAACTTTAACACGTTATTAAACATTATTTTAAATACTCTATGTTTGCTGTCCTAATTATAATCACGAATATCAGTATTATAGTTATCAGAATCACAAATAATAGGTAAATGCTTCAGATTTGGCACGTCTTTACATAAAAATCTTATGTGCTGCACTCACATGACTTTCTCTACTCTTGTACTGACTATTCGCACAAATATTTACTCCTCTATCTTCTTCGTGTTAGTTGAGATAAACATTTGCAGAAATTATCTTACTGCACGTGTAACGGAAATATGGGAATACAGTAGAATTAGAGCGATAGTCAAATTTTTTAAAACTTTCAAACTCCGTTCTGTTTGCACGGTTGACATATAAAAAACGAATAGCGATGTTAAATTTGAGAGAAGTGCAAGTTATTCTAAACTTATCTTATATTCTTAGAGACAGTCCCATCTGTAACTAAGTTTGAACTTTATGGTTTAGGTAAGTTTTGAAACGAGCTCCACGAATATATAAAACATTTACACACGTTTACACACCTCTTATTGCATTAATTATTCTGCCACATGCATTACTTTTTATTCCTTATAGGTGCTTTAATTCTTAAGTGCTTTGGAGCTAACGCTGCCATCTGTAGTTTATTTTGAAAATTTTTTGGTAGCTCGCTTACTAAGAATTGGATCAATCAGATAGTGATTGCGGACAGACATACAATTTGTATCTACATGAATAATTGTTTAGTTGTTGAGAAAGTCCCGAATGTGACATGCAAAGGCGATTAAGGGAACGTGAAGAATCTGAACGACACGCACATTTCCTGCGCACTGCCAAGACATTACGGATCATTAAATGCCCTGAGATTCTACAGCACGTCGGAACGTTTGGAGCACAGCTGTTTGCTCTGAATATGGAAAGAAGGGCGCTTCACTTAGGCAAATCAGAACAACACAACTGCTTGCACAACGTAGTAATTTAGACACTTAATTCATTTCCTAAATTGTGCACCCTCTTCACTCAAAATAGAAGGGTTTATTTCCTCCAATACACTGTAAATGTACTATTGAAAACTACGTGAGAGTTGGTTTATATCAATCAACACATTATTATTCGACAATTAAATTACAATGACTTTCATACATAGAGGCGTTAATTTACTATATAGATTTACTGCTTGGTCATTCTTTTGTTTTCCACAGTTTATTACTAGGTTATTCTTTTTTACTTTCTATACTACGCATAGTAAAGTAGAGAAGTATTATATTCCACCCAAAAATTATATTTCGAGATTTCACCGGTAATATGTTTTGAGGCCCCCCGAAGCATTTTTTAGAAAAAGGTACGTGTGTATGTCTGTCAGTGTGTCTGTCAGCCTTTGGACAGCATAACTCAAAAACGAAAAGTCGGTTAGAAACCAAAGTTGGCACTTAAGTTTAATGTCTTTCAAGGATGCGACACGAAGATTTTGAAGAAAATTGCTTCACCCTAAACTACCCTTTATATGGAAAAGTTTTCAAAAATTTTGATTTTCTTGGAAAGGGCGCTAACGATTTTGATTAAAATCCCATGTCTGAGATATTTTTCTGACATTCTTATGACAAATGAAGTGTATGTATTGAATTTTCTTGCTATAGCCCATGTTTACTCTGGATGACTTTTGCATAACTGGTAAGAGATAGACAAAATCTTACTATAGAAAACATGTAGATCTTTTTAAAACACACTAATTAGTGTAAATATTTCTTTTTTGTAGAGTGAACTATTTCGGAGATATTTCTTGTTATTTGTGTGAGTTTTGGAGAACTTTACTTCTGTCAAACGAAATATTGTTGTACATTTTCTTGTGTGTTAGCTGCGCAAAGGGAACGGAATCTGAAAGCTTTAAAAACATTTGACAATCGCACAAAGCCTACTGTATTCCCATATTCCCCTTCAATCTACAAGGAAGTGAGCAATAAGATAGTTTCTGCAAATGTTCATCTCAATTAACACCAAGAAGATATAGGAGTAAGGGTTAGTAAGAATGGTTAGTACAAGAGTAGAGAAAGTCTTGTGAGTGCAACACCTCAGATTTTTTGGTCAGTGTTGCCAATTGTATTCCCGTAACTCGCTGAAAAATAATTTATTACACATTACAGTGGATTATCAATCAAAACTGGAAATGGAGGGTAATTCAAAACGGCGTTTTCCTCAGATGACAGCACTGAGTAGGTCAAACAGCACTATGGTAATGAATACATTTTAGGTAAGTTCTATAGAATTTAACATTTCTTGGTAAAATCTTTGTGATTGGTATTTAAATTGAAATTTTATTTATGAAATAGTAAAGATAAACATCGTTTGACGATCTGATCTTCTCAGACAAATTCTGAGAAAGAACTGATATATTGTAACGTACATTACTTTTAATTCAAGCATAGTTTTCCTGAAATAGTAAATCCATGTTGCCGCATATTTTGAAGAAATATGTAGAAATACGCCTGATCAGGAAATTGTAATATAGAATACAGCTATAATTCTCAAGAAGTGCTAGATATTCAGAGGAAAAATCCAGTTCTGTAGTTCTCAAATCTGAGTTCGGGGCAATCAATTTTGCCAATCAATGATAAAATAGGTCTATGCATATGTGGAATATTATGCGACAATTGCATATTTGGCAGAGGTAGCATTTTATACAACAGACATACTAAGCTCTTTGACCAGGTAAACATCACAAGAGCTTGGAAGATGACCCTTATGCTGTACTGATAATATCCGCCTGAGTACTCGAAATTACTGAAAAAAGTCCAATATATGCCACTGGATGATAGCAGGTCACGGTGAGTTGAAATCCCTGAACTTTCAGCATGCGAATCTATCTCATCGTATTATTACCTAGGAATTATGAGGTAAAATTCACGCGCAAGAAGGGTTTAAGGAATCGTATCAATACTTCTGGTTTTACACTTATATTTACTTCTAGAATACGCATTCCAATAGGAAAATATTTGATATTTTAGATTCTCGTGACTTTCTCTTCCCAATATTTTACAAAACATTTTTATAAACGCTTGTTAATACTGATAAACATTCATTACACATATAAGCATTTTGTTACAGATATAAAAATTACACAGTAAGTGAAATCGATAGTCAAAACTTTCCAAAGCAGGTCACCACGTGATGACTTTGACATTCGGTTGTATTTGCGCGAATATCTAAAACAGAAAGAACTAGCAGCTAAGGAAAGTATAATGTATTTGAAAATTCAAATCATTAAGAAACAATATATCATAAATGATTACCGCCACAAAGCTTATTTTACATAAATTGTGTGGTTTAATGAAATCTATAGATTTTGTCTGTCTCTTACGGTTTGTCAATTATATGTCGTTCAGATCGAGGAGTTTAGAAGATATTTCTTAAAGATTAAAATACAGTTGAACCTGACTTATGCGTATATCAAGGGGAAGAGGGAAGATGGCTTATAACTCAAAATAACATAAAACTGAGATTTTAATAATGCATCTATTTAAAAAAAAAAAGCAATAAAGTGGGCCTACATGCCTAACATTTTAAAAACAAGGATGTGTATGAAGGAAACATTATTTTGAACCTGGTCCTCCTTTAAAAAATCAGTTAATTTGGCTTGTTTCACTTTTCTTGCATTAAGTGCATACACCTAATTTTGTTACACAATTCCTAAGTATGAAGCACTTTCGGTTTTGGTTTTGCGTGGATTAAGTTCCACCTCGTATGAATTTTACTTTCTATCTAGTGTGTGCTATTTCCTTTTTCTGTTCTCCATGGCTGATGAAAAGCAGCTGAGATGAAAGACAAAACCACTGTTCAACAGTAAACACCAGATACTGAAAATGTTTACTTCTCGTTTGTTGCTACGACATTATCGCGCCGAAAGCCGCCAGCTCAGGCTGGGCATTTGTCAACAGAGAAAAGCAAAATACGCCTCGAGTTTCTTTTACGATAGGGTATGCCGCATATGCTCATTATAATTACGCAACAATCAGTTGTATTTCACTGGAATGTAATGCGCATAACTGCGAGTTACGTATTAATAAGGTTTTATTAACACCTTTCTAAATTACATTTTGTCGGGACCTACAAAAATGTGCATACAAATGCGAATTACGTAAAACTGGGTTACGTATGAAGCAAGTTCAACTGTATACTTGTTATTAGCCATTCTAATATCTTAAACATGTGCATTTTAATGAAATTCGTAAGGGAAATTTTGAGAAAAAAAAACCTGATTTTTATGTCGGGGTAGTTTAGGATAGGACACGCACCTACACGCACCCACGCACGCACACATATTATATAAGTCTTAAAGCGTGTATTTTCGATGAAACCTTTGTGTGGAATTTTTGAGTGGAATGAAATAGTTTCCCAAACGTAGAGAAAAAACCAGTAAAAGGCCTTTTAGCTTTAGCTTTTTAGAATTTAAATACCTTCGAAAAAGCATTTAAGGGCAACCCATTGGTGAAAATGTTTGAAAAGTTGTCCAAAGATCGATTTTGGATGTTTTAATATTCTGGTTATATCTTTTAGTTTGATATTCCCTTTTCTGTATTCCAATTGCTGTGTGCATGTATTCTGCTTGACACCTTAATTCTTATTTTTTTTAACATATTGCATTTTTGAAGTACTGCACGTAAACACATATCTGCAAGTTTTCCTGATTGTTCGGTATTTACAGAACGCTGTTAAACAAAGAAACATAATTGGGCTTTCTATGTAATGCATATTGATTGTGCAGTTAGGTACTTTATAAGACATCTAGTGCAAAACATGAAGAAAAGCATGACATCAATATTTGCGAAGCGAATGAATATTCATTCCTTTTCAAAATCCGGGTGCAGAAATTAAACTTCTGTCGAGAAATCTCTAAATATTCATTCCAAGGAGTGATTTGAAAAAGTGTAAAATTAGAGACTAATATGTTAATAAATAATTAATGAATCAAAATACTTTAACTCAGGGGTCGGTATTTTATTTTTAAGCAAATTATTACAAAGATATTTAAACTTGACTGGTCAAGAATACTACGTACTTTAGTGTTTTCACCGGATGAATAAATAAGTAAATGATTAAATGAATGAATGAGTGAATAAAATAAGTGAATGAATGAAATGACTGAAATTAATGGATGAGTGAAATGAATAAATTAATTTTGTTTATTATCGATGCTGTCAATTTTCAGGATTACATATCATTGGCACTGGTGTGTCGGAATTTTGTTCTGCAGAGTTCTTTAACATCCAGTAAATTTACCACCATCTGTGTGGGCCAGATTTGAACCCATGACCTTGGAATATGTAGACCAACGCCTAAACAACTGAGCTGCCCAGACAGACATTTTCCCCGATAGATTACCTTTCTGAGTATTTTATTAAGTGTTGTGTTTTCATTAAAAATTCAATATTGACTTTTGAAGTACTCTTTTGTGGTCCTGGAACATTAATTACTTTTGAGACACAATATCTCTGGTTGCAACTGTGAACAGTATAAGTGAAAACAAACAAACAAGCTAAAATATAGAAGAATTGAAACTCCAAGGACACAGTATACAATTTGAACCAACCCTGTTGCTGGGTGTCTTTATTATTTATTTTCCAAAAATGGCTATTAAAATAAAACATATTATTAATGAACAAAACCTATAATTAGAATTTTCCATTAACCAAACCGCACATTATCGTGCTTGAAAAATCGGCCATTTTGCCAAATAAAGGAATGCCTTATTCAGCAGCTACCATTCATGTGTAATATATTAAATAATATATAGATTTAATAAAAATATATAGCTAAGTAAATAGTGTGTTAATATAAAATGTACTAAGAAGAAATTAAAAATTAAAAATATTAATGTATGAAAAAACTAGAAAAAATATTTGGAGATTAAATTATTAAAGTTGAATAAATATAAATTTATATATTAAATTGTTAAAATAATCAAAACTTTAGGAATAGTACTTTAGTAATGCTGGTTTGTAGTACTTACCAGTAGAGAAAGTTAAAGTTTGAATATATGTCCCGGCGTAATAACCTAGGTTGCGGGAAGGTATATTCAGATGTTATTTATTTATTTACCATTCGAGTTATTTATTCATTCATATTTCTAACAACATTGTAACTAATTAACGCAGAAATGCGAGAAAGATATATCGCTTTAAACGTAACAGATAACGCAGATATCCTGCCAAAGCAGGATAAAGTAGAAATGTTTCGTTGTAGAAGCTTCGACAAAGGTACCTTGTGTTGGAGAGGATTACGGCTCCCAAATTTGTACGTTGGGCCCGCGGATCGATAGCACGAACTTCGTCCTAGCAAACAAACATTTTTGTTCAAATACTGTTTTTTAAACCTTTATTGTCTGAGTGAAAGAGAGACACCCAAACACTGATTATAATTATTAACATAATCTAGTACACTAAGCAATAACATATGTTTCAATATTCCAATATTAATCAGTGTTTAAATGCATATTTACGAAGCTTAAACATTTTAACCAGTGTGACTTATTTGTAGCCTTTTAAAAATGCCTACACCCAAATATTCGTAACAAAATACAGAACAAAATAAGCTAAATGCTATAGGAGACTCACATTTTCGCAACAATTTGGCAATAATAAACCTGCAATAATTTGACACCTTGTAAGTAATTAAATTTAATCTACTTTTATACTAGGCAGACTTTTGTATCCACTTAAAAACCTTGTTAAAATGATTTATCTAGGATTAAGCTAGAAAACAAAACACTGTCGCAAAAATGCACAAATCAAAATTATGCTATTGGAAAATGCTATAAATGATAGCAACGTAAATGATTTTCATAACGCAATTGTTGATTTGTGTGTTAAAGTATCTCTGTTAAGTTCTCGCATTTGTTTGAATGTAAACATTAAAATGTATCAGATCACAACCCCAATATTGCTGCTTTTTGAAATTCTCACACTAACTACACACAAGTAATGGAATTTCTACAGAATACTAATTTTGCACCACTTAACACTTTCCACATTTCCACTCATTTTTTATTAGGTATGCCTAGCTCAGTCTATTTTTCTTCGTGTCCAATTTTAGTTGCGCTGACACTAGGATTTCGTTCCCTTTTCTTTCATAAAACAAATTTATCCACCACATCTTAAAAAGCACACACATACACGGTCTACATTTGAACCACGCAGACCAGATCAGAAATGAGCCTTGCTGCCTGGGAGGAAAGCGAAATATCGTTGGCTTCTGTGGCAGATTGGTGTCGCATTTTTACTTTTTCTACTGCTTATAGTAAGTAGAGGAAGTATTGTATTCCATCCAAAAATTCGATGTCGAGATTTCACTGGAAATATGTTTTGCGGCCCGCCCCTTGTGTAAAAAAGTGGCGATGGTTTCCACATCCCAAGCTTCTTATGTGTCGACCAAACAAAACAAGAATAGGGACTTCCTACTTGATAAAAAATATTTGAAAATACAAACCAATAACAAAGAATATACCTATTAAAAATAGTAAATGCTGCAAAATTTGACCAAATTATTATTGACATAAATTGTGTGCTTTAAGGAGATCACCAATTATACCTGGGCATTTAGAATGTAAATAACTTCACAGGCTGCACACAAAAATTTCTAGATATAGATTTTGTGATAGAAATATAAACATATAGTACTTTAATCAAAATTATTAGAAATATTCTTTGGAAAATGAAATCAATGAAAACTTATAAATTATAAAGCTAATTTGGGATGGGACAATTTTCTTAAAGATGCTCATTACTTCTGAAAGTGTTTATTTCCATATATAAATTTTGTGTGGAATGCAACACTTTCTCTACTTACTATAGGTAAATAGCAGAGAAAGTAAAAGCCAGGTTGTACGGTATAACAAAGGAAAAGACAAGTGCCGAAAAAAACATTATATTCTTCCTCAAAGTGTTTTTAGTAATAAAAGTAGTTATATATATTAGAGTTTTATAAGGGAGTAGTATAATGGGAGGGAAATTCATAGATGAACGCTCGGAATATGAGGTGAAACTGAACCTTTTGTTATGAAGGAGGAAAATGCGATGGTTTTGTCTGCAGCCCCACTTAAATGTCATGACCTGATGCCATCTTCTCAGTTGATATTTCTCTTTCCCGTTTCTGGAAGATAAAGGATAGGTATTGTTTGTTTGCAAGTAATTCTTGTTATATTTATAGACAAGGTAAAGTGATGTCATCCGGTCTTTATTTCAACTGTCAATGCTTTGCAGTAAGATATATCTTTAGTTAGGAGTTTGAATGTAGTTTCTTGACCCTATGTTCCTGGGCTATTGATGTTCAGTGTACCACTTAAGTTAAATTTGTCCTAGTGACTGTAATGTTCGGAAATTTAAAAATAATTTTATTTGTCACATTTTGTCGCAGTTTATCTATTCTAGGAGTTTTTCATACCAGTTCTTATAGTTTACCTGTTTTATATTAACCCAAATGTCTGCAGAAATGGTTTAATGAACGTTTCCCCGTGGCATAACGACTTATCCGGGCCAATGCCTACCGCTAGACTACTGCGTCCCCCACCTCTGACCACCAGAGGGTCATGCGTGGGGTGCAGTACTGGAGGTGGGAGGTGGACAGCGCCCCGGTCCCTCCCGAAAGAGCAGTATAGAAACATTTAAATACCTGTTTAAAAGAAGTCTTCATAATGGTGTTGATATTACACACTACTTACTAGGAACGAACCTTCATACAGAGAACGAAAAATTGCGGAGTTTGAACTATAGCAAATGGGAGGGGAGTCGGTCTATCACATGATCACAGCACAGAGAAGGCCACGCATGAACTTGTAGATAAAGCTGTTGCATAATTTACATTCTGTGTGGTCACCATTTGCAGTAAAACATTCACTCCCAAATTCTTGTACAAGTTGTGCAATACGTGAATATTTCAATTTTCTTGCTGTAGGCATTTTATTGTATGGAACTAGGGAACATATTCGAGAGACACTATGCACGGTAGACAGTATGTTTTGCCCTGTCACTGTACTGGGGCAATGACGTCACGCTCTGCCCATGCGGCAGGTAACTTACCATCACCTCAGCTCCCGATAGCTGTATAAAGGTTCGAAGGCTACTCCTTACATTACTCAAAAGAACCAACTAATGACATAGTAAACGAAACAGAAAACTTTATTTTATGTAACCTACGTATTTTAAAGATGTATGCATTTTTCTTGTGGTCAGCTTTTATATGTATTCACTCTTTCTCAGTTACGCAAAATCATATGAAACTGAATTACAATGAAGAGGTATTAAAACACATATTATAATCAACATACCCAAAACCAGTTTAGAGAAGATGCAGAATAACGAAATATATCCCTATAAAGGTAATTTAAATATAAACTTACAAATTCACAGGATTATATTTGGATTTTAGACACATACATGCTGTCTTTTTCTAAAATATCCTTTTTGGTGGCCTAAAATGTTTATTTCCAGTGATAGCAGCATAGTATTTTTGGTGGAATATGATATATATTTCCTCTACTAGTAAACAAAACGACAAAGAAAGTAGGAAAGACGCTGAAAAGGATCTCTAAAATAATCTAAAGATGGCGCCGTCACCAAGCGGTTAGACGTTCACTTATCACCAAGATGGCCCGGATTCAATTCCAGAGACCCGCATGTTGTATTCGTGGTGGATGAACCTTTAAGTTTAAAGGAACATTTTAGACACACATTATAAACTATATGAAACAAGGAGCGTCTTGTGGCAGCTTGCCAAGCATAATCACAAATAAAAATTAATATCGCAATAATGTTTTGAGTGTCTATGTTCCGTTTTATACGAGTATTTTCCATATTTTTAAAGCGCTTAAATGTAAACAAAAAAGTTTTTGAAACTTAAGTTCTTTATGGAAGTACTGCCTAAAGACCTGATAAGTGCTGTTGCCAATAAGGGGCATATTTATACTATATATTTGGCTGTGTGAATGGGCGCGCGTGTGTGTGTGTGCATGAGAAAGAGAGAGAGAGCGCATTTTCTCTTAAGCCCTTAATGGCTAACGTATTGACTTCGCATCATACCAGTTTAATACTTTCCTTATGAAGGTGAACTTTATGTTGTGGAGTCCCTATAACTGACACATTTTATACAGGATTAAATAACAACATATAGATTAAGCCAAAATGCAATACAGTATGATTTAACTATATTTACAAATAAGACAAAGATAATGCCTTTTAATGGGAAGAATCCGGACACATACAAAATAATACATGAGCAAATTTTAGAACAAGTATCCCACCCGAATTATCTGGGCATGACAAAGGCTTTGAGAAG
Source organism: Tenodera sinensis (assembly GCA_030765045.1). Classification (NCBI taxonomy): domain Eukaryota; kingdom Metazoa; phylum Arthropoda; class Insecta; order Mantodea; family Mantidae; genus Tenodera; species Tenodera sinensis. The sequence goes on along the minus strand of CM060967.1, from coordinate 136,044,874 downwards.
AAGGCCAATCGATTTCAAGTTATTTGTGGAACAATTGGAAGAACTTTAGTAAGAAAACAAGAAAAGAAACAGTAAAATTCTATTAAGTTATGGTTGTACCTACTCTTGTGTATGACTGCGAATCATGAACGATAACAAAAAAGGAAAAATGACGCTTACAAGCAGTACAGATGAAAATATGTTAACTAAAATTGAAAAAAATAAGGAACGAAACAATAAGACAAGTTTTTAAAATCTTTTCAGTTAATGATAAGATAGAAAAAAGAGTTTGATTCGTTGCACTCACGTAACTTTCTCTACTCCTGTACTAACTATTCTTACAAACTCTTATTCCTTTATCTTCTTCTAGTTAGTCGAGATAAACATTGCAGAAATTATGTTAGTATTGATTTTCTTGTAGATGCAAGATGTGGAAGTACAATAGGCTTTGAGCGATAGTCAAATATTTTAAATGTTTCAAATCCCATGCACTTTGCACGCCAAGAGATAAAGAAATAAATAACGGCCTTCCATTTGAGAAAAGTTAAACACTACAATACTCACACAAATAACAAGGAATGTCTCCGAAATGGTTCACTCCACAAAAATATGCATATAGACATAACTTATTTGTTTTAACGAGATCTAAATTTTATTAGTGGTCTGTCTTTTACGATTTGACAGTTACGCAGTAGTCATCCACAATAAACAGGACTACATAAGGCAGACAATTCAGAATATACATTTAATTCGCCATAAATATCTTAAACATATGACATTTTAATAAAAATCGTTAGCCATTTTCAAGAAAATAAAACATTTTGAAGAATTTTCCATGTAAAGTGTGATTTAGGGTGGAGGAATTTTCTTCAGAATCTTCGTGTTGCATCCTTGAAAGATATTAAACTTAAATACCAAGTTTGGTTTTTAACCGACTTTCCGTTTTTACTTTCTCTACTGGTAAGTAGGGGAAGTATTGTATTCCACCCAAAAATTCGATGTCGAGATTTCACCGGAAATACATGTTTTGAGGCCCCCTGAATCCAAAAAAAGCATTTTTAGAAAAAGGTCCGTGTGTGTGTGTGTGTGTGTGTGTGTGTGTGTGTGTGTGTGTGTGTGTGTGTGTGTGTGTGTGTATGTGTGTGTGTGTGTGTCCGTGTGTCAGTCTGTCAGTCTGTCAGTTTGTGGACAGCATAACTCAAAAACGGAAAGTCGGTTAAAAACCAAAGTTGGTATTTGAGTTTAATATCCTTTAGGGATGTGACACAAAGATTTTGAAGAAAATAGTCCCACCCTAAACTACCCTTTACATGGAAAAATTTTCGAAAATTTTGATTTTCTTGAAAATGGCTCTAACGATTTTTATTAAAATATCATATGTTTGAGATATTTTGATGGCAAATGAAATGCATATCTTGAATTTTCTGGCTATAGCCCCTGTAGTCGTATTTACTCTGGACGACTTTTGCATAACTGGTAAACCGTTAGAGATAGACCAAATCATACTACACAAAAAATGTAGATCTTGCTAAAATACACAGTTTATGTCTCAATAAATTTTCTTGTAGGGTGAACCATTTCGGAGATATTCCTTGTTATGTGTGTGAGTTTCGGAAAACTTGGAACTTTCGTGAAATGGATCATCGCTGTTCATTTTTTTATGCGTTAAGTGTGCAAAGACAACAGAATCTCAAACATTTGACTATCGCACAAAGCATTCCCTTTGCACCTACAACGAAATAAGCAATAAGATAATTTGTACAAATGTTTGTCTCAACTAACAAGAAAGAAGATGTAAGAATGGTTAGTACAAGAGTAGAGAAAGTCATGTGAGTGCAACACATCAGATTTTTAAGTTATGTGGTCCACACACACACACACACTCTCTCTCTCTCTCTCTCTCACACACACTCACACACACTCACACACACACACTCACACTCACACACGCACACACACACACAGGACCTTTCTAGAAAAATGTTTTTTTTTTCTTAGGGGGCGTCAAAACCTATATTTCCGGTGAAATCTCGATATCGATATTTTGGTTGGAATGCAATACTCCCCCTTTTTACTGTACATACTAGAGGAAGTAAAACATTTAATTATCGGCCGACTGGAAAGAGAGATCTTGGTAGACCTTCTAAGAGGTGAATGGATGCAGAAACCGGAACACGTGATCAAAACACCTAATTCTTGAAATAGAAAGAGAGAGAGAGAGAGAGAGAGAGACAGAGAGAGATGATGATAAATAACAGTTCATTATCTAAATTTCCATCACTTCCTTGAAGGACCGACTAATTCAGGCACAAAGGGGTCAAAATAGTCAGCGTGCATTTTGTAAAATAGACAACGTATCGAAGTTTAATTAATTTGAAGACTTTTAATACATAAGGGTTGTTTATTACGGTAATAGTTGACCTAGTTCTGGTACAGTTCAGGAGAGTCGCTTATGAATGATGAAAATATATTGAACGAAGAATAAACTGATATACAGGAGATGCTGACCTTCTGTTTTGAGTTAACGGAGAACAACACGACCAGCGGGGCATAAAACCCCTGCTGGGATGCTTCATTGTTGAAAGGGGATGCAAATTAGGGTGCGAAGGTGCCCATCAATCAGATGGAAGTTAACTCACCGCAAATCAGAATGAAGTCGGGGGAGAGCGTTTAGACCCGAGGCGATATCCATCGCTCTTGAGGCAGTACTATCGATCCCGAGAGGGAAGGGGGTGTCCGGCGGTGCTCCGGGGTCGAGTCTCGAACCCAGACAATGGGGGCAGTAGTCCGGGCCGGCCCCAACCCACCCCACCCGAAAACTCGACTCTGCTGGATCGATAACGACAACCCTGCCATCGTCCGTGAGCACTGGGAACTGCAACAGATACACCATCCTCGTTCGAATCATGCACCTAGATAACTTTGTAACGTTGTTACGATTTTGTGGCGTTTGATCGATATCTGTGATCTAATTGGCCATTGGAATTAAGCTTTAGATGCCCCCATTTGTTTCCCTCCCCTTTGTACTTCACAGGAGACCCTTCTCGCTATTCAAAATCGTCCTTCCAAAAGGAATTTAGTGGAAGCATAGAGATTTCCCTCAGTGTATGTTTTGTCCACCCTAACAGGCTTTCATACAGGCAATGGAGTGGGTCTTGTCATACTCGAGTGGCGTCTTTAACACGATAAAACCAATTCACATCTGCACGTTGTGTCGGTGCTTCGCCGCGGGGCGCGCTGCTGGTCACATCGGCCGATAGTGCCACCTGGTGCGTCCTAACTCAGGTGCACTACATCTTCGTGTCTCCAAAGAACAATAAACTTACTGCTGCGCACATTAAATCAGAGCATGGAATCGTTATTTACGTCCGGCGAACACCGTTAATTTTTACGTCAATGTTTATGATGAAGGCGGTTACTGAACAACACAAGCAGAGAGAGACAGCTGTCTCTTCCACTTTGTTACATAAGCTACAGGAAGAATTATAATAAAATGTATTAGTAAGATTCCACAAGTACTCTAAATACAACGAATTGGTTGTGGGTACAAGGTGTCGACATTCAGATGTTTAAAAATCTGATGTGTTGCACTCACATGACTTTCTCTACTCTTGTACTAACCATTCTTACAAACTCTTATTCCTATATCTTCTTCGTGTTAGTTCAAATAAACATTTGTACAAATTATCTTATTGCTTATTTCCTTGTAGGTGCAAGGGGAATATTGGAATACAGTAGGCTTTGTGCGATAGTCAAATCTTTTAAAGCTTTGAGATTCCGTTCTCTTTGTACACGTAACATATAAAAAATGAACAACGATGACCCATTTCATGAAAGTTCCAAGTTTTCCGAAACTCACACACATAACAAGGTATATCTCCGAAATGGTTCACCCTACAAGAAAATTTATTGAGACATAAATTGTGTATTTTAGCAAGATCTACATTTTTTGTATAGTATAATTTGGTCTTTCTCTAACGGTTTACCAGTTATGCAAAAGTCGTCCAGAGTAAATACGACTACAGGGGCTATAGCCAGAAAATTCAAGATATAAATTTGATTTGCCATAAAAATATCTCAAACATATGACATTTTAATCAAAATCGTTAGAGCCATTTTCAAGAAAATCAAAATTTTCGAAAATTTTTCCATGTAAAGGGTAGTTTAGGGTGGGGCTATTTTCTTCAAAATCTTCGTATCACATCCTTGAATGACATTAAACTTAAATACCAACTTTGGTTTTTAACCGACTTTTCGTTTTTGAGCTATGCTGTCCACAGACTGACAGACTGACAGACACACAGACACACAGACACACACACGGACCTTTTTCTAAAAATGCTTTTTTTGGATTCAGGGGGCCTCAAAACATGTATTTCCGGTGAAATCTCGACTTCGAATTTTTGGGTGGAATAGAATACTTCCCCTACTTACCAGTAGAGAAAGTAAAAACTTGTTACTAAGCATATAATGGCACAGAAATTTTATACTACTTCCCGGATCTCGCCAGCAACAATTGCATACCGACAGAATGTTAAATGCATTGGTTTTGAAAAATCCAAACCAATAATAACAAACATATGAAATGGCTAATGCTACAAAACGTTATTTAAAGTAAATTCTGGGTTTTAAAGAGCTGTGCAGTTTGGTGTAGTGTGTTTTTGTCTACCTCTTGTAATTTACCACTTAAACAAAATTATAACAAACTTCGCTTCTATTGAGCAAAATTTCACAGGATATTCCCAAAAAATTAAAACATATATTCTTATTTATCATGAAAATGTATTAAAATTGTGCTACTTTAATTAAAATGGTCAGAAAAGCTTGGGAAAATATTCCATGTAAATGGTGGTTTGCGAATGTGGGTTTTCTTGCAAATCTTCGTGTTACGACCTCGAAAAATGCTGAGCCTAAATATTAGCCGTTTGTGAAGATGACTAAATTTCACAATTTTTGTAACAATGATGTGAAAATTTGCATGTGTACTGAAGCATATATACCCTTCATTTTTCTATACAAGATAACTTTGCAAAGGAAAAAAAATGTATTTGGGTTTTTTGCTGCTATTTTAGTGTAGTGTAAGATATGCTTCGTATAAGATATTACTTGTTATAAATAAAGTAAGCTCTGGCTATATTTCTTTGATTATGTCTAAAAAAATCTAGTATTTTTTTTTTTAGCTTTGTCATACACTTTAGCAGAAAAAAATTACTCAATACATTTCCAGTTTTTTGAAGTTATTAATAATTTTAAAATCAAAGTTCAGTATCAGTTAAACTGCTACCACGTTTTATGCAATAAATATCTAAGAATGTGGGCATCATTTCAAAGAAATGTATTAAGAATTCCATTAGATGAGGTATTTTGAAGATTAAAATGCGTTAAAAAATTAAAGCGAAGAAAAATGACTTTAAAACTTATAGTATATAAGAGCATATATTTATTGCTTTAGAATTCCCCTGGACCATATGAAGCTGCTTCAACTAACTGTTTAGCTTCTTCTTGAAGTTTTGCTGCTCTTAATTTTTTAGGCTGGTTTGAATGTCTCTAATATATTTCCTGCTCTCTGCTTGAATCTTCGTTTATCGCTAATATTACTAATTATTTTGTTTAGTGGAGTTAATTTACTAGCTCTGATCCTTTCCTTCACATAGAGAGTAGCTTCATAACCTATATTGAACTTACTAATATGTGAAGCTTTAACATTGGTAAAATGAAAAATTACAATACGACACGAATGTTTCCTGTAAATCAAATTAAATTCAGCATGTACTTAAGAAAGAGAAAGAAAGAAAAGGGAACGCAAAAAATACGCGGCAACGGAGACTTTAATCCATGTGTAGTTCCGTCACCCAGGCAACATTACGCTAAATACTTAGGCTAAGAAACCAGTCCACTTGTTTTCTCATCATACGTTACAACTGCAGTGGACATGATCAGTGGCGTGCATATGCCCAAGCACTTTTAAGGCACAATTCTGTAATTTGTAATCCTAGACCATAGGTTTCTCTCAAATTGTCTAAGAACCATTTATTACTAGTAAAATTCGTGCACTGTTGTTCATTTACATCCTGTAAATATTCTAATGAAATTATCTTCACTATTAATAGTGCTTTTTGAGGTTTCCTGGAGTTCAAAAAAGTGCATTTGGAGTTAAGTCCGTATTTGTGTGGGGTGTGCACGTGTTTATGAGAGAGAGAGACAGAGATAGCGTCCAGCATAACTCAAATATGACATCTATTGAGCACTAAATTTCGTGTACCAGTCCAGCATTTTTCAAGGATGTAAGAAAAATAAGATATCGGCTAGGAGGGCTTATGGGTTTGATCTAGTGGATCTGGAAGATCCCTACATTTCCCTAAGGAATGCGCTTGGCCTCTCAGAATTGATGAGGTGTTTGCGCAGGTCGTAGATCAAATGGATTTTTGAAAACCACTGGACCAGATTACAAGTCCCAACAAAGTTGAATATAGATCACAAGTATATATGTAACATGGTTAGGCGTTCGATCAAGTACACCATTGCCTCTTCTGGATTCACGTTAGCAAAACTTCTGAAAATAAATCCAGAGAATTGAAGAACGTCTTTTCCATTTTAGTGTACTCTTTAATCATAAACTGTTAATATAAATCAGTAAAGAGGGTGAAAATAATCTTAATTTTAGAATCAAAGCCCAACATGTTTCAATAAAGTATTTTCCTAATGTATCTCGGAAAGAAGAATAGCCCATTCAGTTTGTTGCTTTTCACATCGCAGACCACTCTTTCATAGAAGATACGTGGGTTTTCTTTCTCACAAATGCAGGTCGGCGTATTCACCGATCCACTCAGCTTGAAAAGTCACTTTATTTGTGAACAGCTCTTTGTTTGAAAAGGTTCCCATCAAAGCTCATCACCTTGCAGACGCGAAATGTATATTAATATTCATATAATGACTTACTGCGTTACGTAATTTTCAAACACTTAGATCGGCATTTTACAGACATAATAAATAATGCATAACCCTCCGTTGGGCCGTGGTCTTTTGTGACGCTGTTACTCGCGATGTATATGTGAGATACACAGTTGAATTATAAGTGCTTCTTAATTTTGGCTACTTTATTTTTACAACTATAGACGTATTTTATATCATCCTATCAACTGGTCATAAATTACATTACACTTAGTACTTAAAATACAAATAAAGATTAATGTGTGTAATTTAGTGACAGGTATAAATAAGAATGACTAAACTAAGACTTTATTCAACAAGAATTTGATGTCGAGAGTTCACCGAAAATATGTTTTGAGGCCCCCTGAATCCGAAAAAAAAAAATCATTTTTAGAAAAACGTCCGCGAGCGCGCACGCGCGTGTGTGTGTCTCAGCCTGTGGGGAGCATAACTCAAAAACGAAAAGTCGGTTAGAAACCAAAGATGGTATTTAAGTTTAATATCTTTTAAAAACGCAACCCCAAGGTTTTGAAGAAAATTCCTCCACACTAAACTACCCTTTACATGGACAATTTTTCGAAAATTTTTATTTTCTCGAAGATGACCCTAAAGACTTTGTCATATATTTAAGATGTTTTGTGACAAATTAAATGTACATTTTGAATTTTCTGGCAATAACTCATGTAGTCTTGTTTACTCTTGATGTCTTCTGCATAGCTGTAGAACAAATGCTGATATTGCTAAAAAATAAAATTTGTGTCCAAATAAATTTGTTTTGTAGAGTGAAGCACTTCGGAGATATTCATTGTTCTTAGAGTGAGTTTTGGTAAACAAATTTTGTGAAATGGAACATAGTTATTTATTTTTTATATGTCATCCGCGCAAAGATAACGGAATCTCAAAGCTTTAAAATATTTGACTATCACTCAAAGCCTACGTTATTCCCATATTCCCCTTGCACCTACAAGCAAATAAGCAATAAGAAAGTTTTTGCTAACATGAAGACACGGGAATAAGGGTTTGTAAGAATGATTAGTACAAGAGTTTAAAAAATCATGTAAGTGCAGCACATCAGATTTATTCTAATTATATGGGTATCTATTCAGTTTCTAATACGTGTGCTCACGTTTGACTGTTGAGAAGTCATTAATGTCTGATCTATGTTCAGACTTTGGTGAAGTAAAACCAAACGTAGGAGGTAAAATGTCCTGGGTAGCTAGATTCATGGCTTCATTAGCTGTAAGGATATTGAGGAAAATTAGGCCTTGTATCTATAGATACATACATAACTACGAAGAGTTAGTTTAAAATAATAATAAAAATAAACTGACACTTATAAGTACTTAGTTGGATTTGCTTTTAGACAACATGACCCTTTTAAATATAAAATTAAAATTTGTTACCCATGTTTCCTTTGTCTGCTGATTGTTTTGGGATTCAGAATGCACTGAACTAGTTTTGAGGAATTAAATTTTGGGGCATTATTAATACATGCTCATTCCTTTTATTTCTATAGCATCTAAAACACACGATATGTTTATTTCATCTCTAATTTCTTCATTCTTCCTATGATCTAGGAGTGCATATCCTGCTAGCAGATTTACTTATTTTTGCAGTTTATATTTGTTTCATTAGTAGTGTCATGAGTTCTAAATTCAAAGTCAAATTATCTTTAGTACAAAAACCTATGAATTTTAATATTGAGTAAACTTATTTTACACATCTATACAGTGCTACTTGTAAGCTAGTTAGTTATTTTTATTGATGAACCATTAAAAATAAATAAAAAAAGCCCAAAGCAGGACTCAGGTCTATGAAGTTCCGAGAGGAAGTGGAAACCTCTGCCAAAGTAAAGAAATAAAGAGTTCAATTTTTGTTTCAAATGATTTTGTCGATAATGAGGGGGAAATATTCACCACAATGCAGAAATGCATGTGATTCCGGTTGAGCCACGATGTGAGTTACGACATATCCGGGTCGGTACATTCGGTTATGTGGAATTGCTCTATAAATAATGTCTGACTCGTGCTGTGAACCGACGACAGTGGCGCCCAGTCTGTGGTAATGCAGCTCAAGTGGAAAGTTAAAATAAGAACATCAGTAGCTACCGGCTTGCATTTCCACGGTAGCTTTATCGGCTTAGGGCAATATTACACATGGCATAAACAAATATTACCCGCTTCCTATTTGGAATTGTATGTATTGCATGATTTCCTAGTATTGCTTATAGCTGGAATGCATTTAATTTAATGGCGGTGCTCAGATGTCTTCGGAAATTAAAAAGGAAATTCCATGCATTACGGTAAACGTCATTATACAGAGCGTTACAGAAATCAGCCTATGGAGTGAGGGGTATAATTTAGTATATCAAAATGTAAAACTAAAACAATGGCACACCACGGGAATATCCTGTCCATTCTAAGATTAATATAGAAGTCTTTGGAACAGGACACGGCCTATTAGAATCCATTCTCCATAGATGTTCCTGTCGGCAAGAAGAAAATGTCAGCAACAGAGGGACACATTAAGACAACAAATAGTGGTGAATCATGAAAAGTGGCCAGTGACTCCAGATTAACTCATTACAAAACACTATAAACTGTTCAAAAACTCATAGCATCATTAGACTTTAAGACAGTCTGAATACGTGGTAAATAAGAAACAGAATAACTACATAGTTAGGGTAATAATTAATATTCATTGTGGGAACTTAACAATATTAAAGATAGGAACTCTGTAGTACCTACAAATTCAGAACTGTAACTTCAGAAACGTAAACATAGCATGACGTATGGCAATATTTCATGCAATGGTACATGCTGATTGAGACAATTAAAACAAAAAAGACGCGAAAAGAAACAAAAGTGAAATTATATGGTGGTACCAATTTTATTATATGGAAGTGAATAATGGATTTTAAAACAGGAGGACAGAAGTAAGATACAGAGCGAAGAAGTGAGATTTCTGGGCAGTGTTAAAGGCTGTAGAAGAAGGTTCTAATATGCGTGAAGAACTAAGGATATTTGATTTAAATGACAAAATTGAGGAAAATAAGAACATTTGCAAAGAACATATAGAAATAGTGAACAAGGATACAATAGGAGGATCATGTATGGTTATAAACATCAAGGTTAAAGACATGTTGGACGCTCAAGTAAGAGAAATAATTTATTGAGGAACGGAATAGGACTCTTAGCCTAATCCCTGGCCTGAAGATGAAGATTCCTATGGAGTCCATTGCGAGGAAGGGATGAAATGGTAGTGATCTATGGGCGTGAGGGAACCGTAGCGAGTAATTAGGGACTTGAGGGTTGCTAACGTGTGCTGGAGATTCTTCATCACGACACCAGTGTTCGCCAAGCAGTTATCGGCCGTAAGGGTTTCCCTGCATCTGCAGGCCTGGCACCACAAGGCCACCCCGTAGAGAACAGCAGTTACAGTGTCTAAATCCCACACACGGCAGCGCTAACTCGTCCATCGTCAACACTTCCGACCCTGAAATGAAAGGACGGAAATTCGGTGGATGCAATTATCCTCCCCAGCATTTGTCTGCTGACCGGAGAAAAACCCCCAAAAAACTCATGGATCAGGAAGCTTGGCCGTGGGAATTGAACCCACGACCTCCAGAAGGCGAATCTTACACGTTCGTAATCTTAACACCAATACTGCTCATTGTTCTACTCCGTCTAATAGCTACTTTCGAGATAAACTCACTAAAGCTGGTTCACACAACAAACAACTCCGATGCGACAACTAAGCAACTGGCTTCTCTCGCTTCTGACGACTCACTTATATAGGCTAGCAGAGTTACCGGCGCATTTTCTAGAAAATACACTTTTTCTCGAGAAACTTCTCGTAAACAAGTCGGCCACGTGAACAGTTTCTAGAGTTGTCTGGAATCTCTTTGTTTTTCCGCGCTCATAGTCGTCTTTATTCTGACCGCTTCATTGTCGTCGGGCCACGGGTTTACCAGCAGTGGTCCAACACCGAGCTTGTTTTGAATGGCGGCCACTGGCCGGTGTCTCAGTACTCTTTCCTTTGACCAAGGATACACAGCATGCGCTACGAAACCTAGAAGCACACATGAAGCATGAGAAGAAATCAGAATGAAAGGGAAATGATGGAATGAAAGTTATTATGGATGAGCTAGCTGGTTCCGCGCGAGTTACTATGGAGTTATCTTACTCAGTAGGTGCTTATGTTTGAGTCGAAAAGCTTTTGTGAAAGGCCTGGCTGATCTACCATTTTGAAGCACTTCCTGTTAACATTGTTGGTAGAAATACCAGAGTTTACTTTCTTACCTTCTTTTGCTGTCGATTTTCGTCCCTTTTCTCTCGTTTATGGTTATGGCATTCTCAAGGGAAACGCGTCCTTTACTTGAAGGGATTTAGATGTCGATCTGGTTCTTGCTCCTAAGGCAGCAACTCCAACAATCGCACTGTTCTTATAGAGGCAGGTTTATCGCTTATTGTTGTGAGAGCTTTTGTTCAAGTTATTTCAAGAAAGTTGTGTACATAATTAATTCAATTATCAAAATATCTGTCATTATAAATCTACCTGTATTTTCAGATTATTACGAACTAAGAAGGTGAAAGACGGGTAACAGCGCATAAGGAAAATGACGAACACAATTCAAGAACCAATCGAGTTGAAATAGTCGGTCACAATTCAATAAAGATTTATGTGACATGAAGAATTAACTGAAGACGTCTGGTCTACGAACGTCCGAGGGTATTAAATTAATGGGAAACAATTAACCAGATACTCCAAATACCCTGTCCTTGTAAGGTAAAAGATAAATTCTATAGCGTAATACAAAAATGATGGCTATAAAGTGTTGAACATCTTAGTGAAAAAAAGACAATAACTTAAATGATAATGTAAATCTTTTCAATTGTGCTCAATTAACCTCATGCGATGTTTAAAGACGATTTTCGCAGTACATATTTTAAATGATAAACGCAGAAATTTTACCTTTGATAATTCACGTATGTACATACTTGCGCATTGTAATTCCTTCTTACTATGATGCAAAAGACGTATATTTCATGGTGCAACTTAGTTTCTCGGAAACTTGGTAAATGAAGCATATGAACTTTCTAAGTTATTATTTATTTATGCCAACATACTTAATGGTGGGGTTTTTAAACACACAAGCCGTATGTAGGGAATGTTTGAGAGGTGTAATGATGACTGAAAAATTCAATGCCATAGCCGGGATTTGAACCACAGATCTTCCACTTATCGAGGGGCTGCTCTAACCTCTAAACTACCATGGCCAACTTGCCAGTATGACACTAAATTCCCCAACGGCGACTTACTATTGTAAGTACTTTATGTCCCGGGTTTAAGTGACCTCTCTGATGTGAGATTACCTCTACTAAAGCATTACCAACACGCTACACTATTTCATGGAGAACTAAATACCATGGAGAATAGTTTTCTTCCTTTTTTATCCTTGCATGCAATACTCAAATAGGAATTAATGCATTTTCTCTCTGTGCATGCTGACAATATTTATTATGACGGATAACTACCTGACATTGACGGCAATTTTGAAAGAATGAGGTCAGTGGAATTATATTTATAGCATACCCAGCAGTCTTCCGCATTCCTCTTCCATAAACCAACAGGAACAATTTGCATCACATTGGAGGAGTAAGCGAGTTTAGGTTAACTGGTAGACGTTTTCTTCAATATGTTGTCGTTACAAGAATACACCGAGATGGGAAGGAAAAACGAAACATACATTCTTTGACAAAAGACAGCTATCTTTTAGTTATCCTTAAAATCATTCCTTTCTCCACTAGAGAACTTACGAGAAAAACTTCAGACTCCTATATGCTTTAGAAAAATCATCTTTCCTATACTTCATTTTAATCAAAATAAACATTTGCAGAAATTAACTAATTACTAATTTTCTTGTAGGTACAAGAATAGTATGGGAATGAAATAGACTTTAAGCGATATTCAAATGTTTCAAGAGCTGGTTTTGCAATACCGTTCTCTTTGCATGGTCCAGAGAGAGAAGAGGAATAATGTATTAATTAGAAAAGTATAAGTAGTGGAACATTTATACAAATCAGAGGGAATATCTCGATAATGCTCAAGCCCTCAACAATGTATTTGAGATAAATTGTGTAAAGAGATCTTATGCGGTTTAATGGCCATCTAGAATGAGGGGAACTTCTGATGGCATTTCCGCAAAATTCAAAATGTACATATCAATTGTCGTGAAATATCATAAACATATGGTGGGCCCTAATGACCAAGTCGTCGACGGGCCCTTAAACCCGTTTACCAGTTATGCCTAAAACCATCCAGAATGAAGAGGACTACGAAGGCTATTCCCAGAAAATTCAGACATGCATTTCATTTGCCATGAAAATATCTTAGAACATATGCCACTTTAATCAAAATCGTTGTAATTTTTGAGAAATGCTGCATGTAACACGGGGTAAGGGATTTCGCGTAGTATTCTTTGACCAGCTATGGGAGATGGTGGAAACTCCCTGGGCTGAACGTAAAAATCGCAGGGATAGGTGCAGAATCTAATTAGTTCAGTACCGTGAAGCATGGATGATGTTAAAAAGAACGGTTGGTCCTAGATTAATTGCTACAACATTTACTTACTTCAGTTCCATGATAGTTTGTGTTTTCCTCCTTATGTATATCTGCTTAACGAAGACTTACTTTAGGAGTGCGTTTTGTACCCGGTATATTGAGCTTAATTCACAACGACATCTTTGCGCTAGAATGGCATGACACTAGATAAATATATACAATGTGGGGTTGAGGTTAACACCCATTTAAAAAACAGATAAATTTGCTTCATCCCCTTCTCCGAAAAATATGCAAAACTGAGCAGTTTTTATTATTGGAGTAGGGTTGATAATCTGGCTTTTGTTTCTGTCCTGAGTGACACCTGATAATATAATTAAATTAAGGTAAAACAGACCTTGAATTATATTTTTCAATGCATCTAAAGGTGTCTGGACCTCTGGTTCTCCTCCGCCATCGCGAAACAAAGGACAAGCGCATGTTGCGACTCAAACCTTGCTTTAACTGACAGGGGTTTGAACTGGGGGCGTGGAGTGGAGTGGTGCCATATAACTACCAATTTAGGGAGCTGTTTCTCATATCGGTACATTTCATTGTGCGTGGCAGAGAGGGTAAGAATAAAGCATTAACCACCATTCTCTTTTTTTTTTCTTTACCTGAATACCCTCCCCTTATGTAGGGCTTACACCCCCTAGGATTTACAAGCCAGTGCCTAGTATCAGACGCCTGTCGGGGAGCACAGGAACCTATGGACCGGACAGAGTGAAGACCTGGAAGCGGTTGATCAGCCAAGCCCCAGGTATGAGAGTGAGGAAGACGATGATATAAAATTCAGGCGAAATTGATGATTATAAAGGTGATAATGGAGCACTTGGTGGAATGAGTGGCGGGGGAAACTGGAGAAACCGGAGAAAACCCGTCCAGAAGCCGCTTCGTCCAACACAAATACCACATGTGGGTCCCTGGGATCTAACCCGGGTCATCTAGGTGGTAGGCGAACGCTCTAACCCCTTGGCCAAGTCGCCGCTAACCCCATTCTCAAAAAAAAAAAGTCCATACTATCTTTCGTGTAGAACAGCATTCATAATATCAGTCTAGTTTAGCTTCAAAAGACGTGGAACAAAATTTCTAACAATGGAACAGTGATAAAACCTCAATTAAATATAAAACGTTTGCAGCTAACAATAAACATCATAACATTATGCATATAATTCTGTACGCTTTTAACGGTTCCTGTTTCAGTGTGCCGTCAGCATGCATAAATAATGCATCCCTTGCTCAAATCTCGGTTACTGCATTTCTCAAAGCCTCTCTGAGAGTGATTTTGCGGTCTTGCATTAAAGGGAGCATTAGATCTAACTGTGCGACTCCATTAGGCAGCCACAGATTTGTGTCGTGCAACTGTGCAATCTGCATACCAAACATAGCAAGGTTTTCTACTCTCTGTGACAGCGGAATTGCGTTATTATTACAGCAATGTATTTCTCAAATCCCCTTAGTGACTCAGGTGTAAAATTACTTAAGTGAGGCAGTGCAAGTCACAGGATTTATTACACAGAGATGGTAATTTAGGATCACGATGGAAAAATAAATGTTATGGGCTGTGAAATGTATGCAAATTTGTTTTTTGTATTACCTTCCCTACCACGTATACTTCAGAGAGACTCAAATACATACAAACCGCTGCGTGGTGCTTTTCCACTGCGCACGCGGAAACTGGATAACGCAGCTGCTATACACAAGATCATGCGGTTCACTTGTTTTTCTGCTCTGAAAGTGCAGTACAGAGCTGACACACTATTGAGCGGTTGAGTAATTACCCGTGTGGTTTATTATTTTATCCTGCACTTAGTCACAAAGTGTTTTATGGCTCATATATTTCACAGCGTGTATTTATTTATGTTTCATATGTGTTGACTCAATCAGCTCGCCAAGTGAAAGTGCGATTTGCAGAAACACTTCCAGGTGATCTGCGATTAGTATATCTGAGATAACTTAAAGCATAAAGTGTACAATATAAACCCACACACCCAGCAAGAATTAAAAAAAAATATCCAACAGGAAATTGCCAGCATTTCTCAACGTGAACTATGGCGAGGGATGGATAGTTTCCTAAAGAGGTGCCAAAATGTATGGACAATGACGGTGGCCAGTTTTGGCATCTCCTTTAATAACATTAGTAAGTAAAGCCTTTAAAAGTAGTTTCAAACTGCTGTATGGTTTCATCCGCGCTGTTCTATGACAATGGCAGTCGGCGAGGCATGCCGAGGACGCGTACGGGCAAAACACAACGCAGCCAGTTCGAACTCTTTTGGGTCACCCGTCAGGTAAACAGGAAAATTATTGTATTTGAAGCAAGAATTCAATGCCGAAATTTCACCGGAAATATGTTTTGTGGCCTCCTATATCCAAAAGAAGCATTTTTAGAAAAAGATGTTTCTGTGTCTGTGAACATCATAATTCTAAAACAAAAATCGTTAAAAACGGAAGTTGGTATTTAATATCTTTTGAAGGATGCAACACGAAGATTTTAAAGAAAATTCCTTCAACCTAAACTACCCCGTAATTGGGACATTTTTCGAAAGCTTTGATGTTCTCAAAAATGGCTCTAACGATTGTGATTAAAACACCATGTTTAGGATGTTTTTATGGCAAAAAAATTACATTTTTGAATTTTCTGACTATAGTCTATGTAGTCTTGTTTACTTTTGATGGATTCTCAATAAGTGATGAAGCGTAAGAGATAAACCACATCTTACTGTACAAAAAGCAGCTCGGGTTAAAACACACAAATTATGTCCAAATGCATTTATTTTCTTGAGTGAAAGACTTTGGAGATATTGCTTGTTATTTGTGTGAGTTTTGCAATACTTACACGTTTCTCAAATGGAAGGTGGTTATTCACTTTATCCCTTGGCCATGCAAATGGAACGAAAGTTCTCTATACTTCGTATAGTGACCAGCTTCAAAGAATTTGACTATCGCATAAAGCACCTTTCCCTTGCACGCACAAGAAAATTACCAATAAGATAATTTCTAAAAATGTTTATCTCGAGTAAAATGAAGAGGAGTAAGAGTTTATAAAAATAGTGCAAGAGTAAAAAGTCATGTGAATGGAAGATATTTTTTTCTTGTTTGCTTATAGCTTGTATTTTCGTGTAGCACAATTGCCTTTTAATGCTAGAAATATTCAATCGGTCTTGCATTGTTTGGGCCAGGGGAGGAGAGGTAGTGTCGGTGTGACGTCAACTCACACCGCTGAAGATGCTGGTACTGAAGACTAGTACAGAATGTGACGTCACCGCGCTGTGTGCTGCCGACGCCACCCCAGAGGAAGAGAAAATAGTTTGAGGCATGTGGGAGCACCAATGTAGGAAAGACAGGAAACATATCTGGTCTTAATAATACAACTAACATCTTGGGTGTTGTTATATTAATACTGGCTGTTTTAATTACACAATTGGTCACAGCATAAACAATTACTTTCCGGCTCTATTTTATGAGATATAAATTATTCTAGTTCATGTGAAGGACAACCGTGTTATAAAGTAAATACGACAGAACATTAAGTGATTAACTCTGCAAAATAGAAGAGTCATACAGAACAAAATTATATGGACATCTCCGACACTTCTGTTTCGTTTTGTTTCGGACAACACTTGGGAATTTGAACATAACATTTTAATGTCCAACATTCTGAGCCATGTAGCATTACTTTATAGAACTGAAATTTAGTTTCTTTATTAGTTTGAGGTTTCTCATTATTGTTCCATATATGTAGTTAAATTTATTAATCGTATTTATTACATCGTCATTTTTAATATATTAAACATTGCAGACTAAATAATTAAAACTATTACTTGTTCTACCATTTTTGTTCTAAAATAATTTTAGCTCTGATTGTATTGGACCCTTGGAATGCAAACGTTTTTGTTTTGGCTCAAGAGATGTTTAATGCACGTTTTTACTTACATAATCTAATTGGTATATGGCTTTTTAATTAGAACTTAGTCATTTACAACTAAAATTCTGTCTAAAAACTATTCATGGCGACCGGCTTTGAAAAGATCTGGCTACCTATTACTTTAGCATAGATGCCTATGAAAAAATCTGCCAATGTGTAATGAACGTTTATATCTATTAACAACAAGTTCACAGAAGACTAATCTGTTTGAGTAATTTGTACAAAAGTAGGTCATATGCAACATATTATACATATTTTGTTTGTTTTATAAAACCGCAGTAGTTGTTAATGCAGTGTGTTCTTTTGTGTAGTGATTAACTTCCCTTATAGCTGCCAAGGTGCACAGACATGACGTGTTCTGTCTTGCAATTAGACTTGGCATAATGAGCTGTCCAATATCAAGTGCTGAAATGCCTCGGGCAGGTTGCAAAATACCTTCAAAAAAGCACGCACACGAGACATTCGTAAAATAATGCCTTTTCCCCCTGTTGGCTAACCTTAAAAAATAATTGATATTCAGTACTAGCAGCTTGCAGAAAGTTTCATATCGCATTTCGTTTAAGGTAAACGCCTTAGAAATTCAAAGAAATGTAGTAACAGTTTTGCCAGTGTTTTAATGAAAACTAAGTCTGACGTAATAAGCGTATTTTAGCAAGATATACAATTTTCAAATAGTTTACCAGTAATAAAAAAATTCATACTTACGATGCTATTCAAATTGTAAATTTTTATACATATACAAATACAAATTGATAAAAATCGTTAAATCTATTTTTGAGAAAATAAGCAGCGAAACCTTTTCATTTAAAGAGTAGTTTGGCGTGGAGGGATTTTTCTTGAATGTTTGTGTTGCATTGAGTTTAGAATTTGTTATTAATTTAAGAGCAGTGCTGTAGCCGAGTGATTGGACCACTTGCTTCTCACCAAGAAGGCCCGGATTCGAGCCAGGGTCGAGGGGGATTTGTGGTGGATGAAGTGACATGTGCGCGTTTTCTCTGTATTCTCCGGTTTCCCCATCATTCCTTCTAACAATAATTGATCTATACTCACATTTCCTTTCATTAATTTCACCTCTTTCCATATCATTCTCCTTCCTCCCTCTATACCAGGATTTTGGCTGATCATCCAGGCCCGCTTTGGGCTGTAGCGCCATTGTCAGAAGAAGAACAACAACAAGAAGAAGAACAACAAGAATATTTTCCAACGCCCCTATTTAGAGTGCTGTATACAATTCTCTAATCCCCGCAATACTGTTATTGAAGTCGTACCCTCAACTTTTTGTGGTAAATACAATTAATTATTTATGCGTACGAATGGTAGTAGGGTTTTTACTAGTAAGACAAACGACTGCAAACTTTGTTTTTGTCAGTGCATTGAAAGTAAATGTATATACACCCAATAAGAGAAACCAGAAAGTCCTAACCGTAAGAAATGAATTACATTTACTATTGTTACAAACTCAGAGAACATTAATTCAAAACCCTATGTTTATTACATTTCGAGGAGTCCCACAGTTTGTTTAATAGATTATTTTAAAACCTAATGTAGGTGCAGATGTAATAATTTTAATTGAATCCACACACTCTGCGGATGTGCATTAATCGTACCTGATGTGCTGAATTCCTCCCAATATCGAGCATTAATAAACGCATGTTGAATCACTAAAAAGAAAGAAAAAAATATGTAACATGAATACATTTGCAGCCACGTGGGAGAAGGACTGCAGAATATCTGAAAATCGGGCTTTGAAATATAATCAATGCAGAGGTACAGCTTGAAATGAAACAAATAACAGACCTAGCAAACAAATTCTTTAATAATAACGGATTACCAACTGATATTTGCCAATTCGGTGTAGTAACAGCCTAGTAGGTTTAGAAAACCTGGGTCAAACATAAAATAATCTACATGTCTTATCTAATATATAAAAATCTGACGTGTTGTACTCACATGACCTTCTCTACCCTTGTACTAGATGTTAGTTGTGATAAATATTTGCAGAAATCACCTTATTGCTTACTTCCTTGTAGGTGCAAGGTGAATATGAGAATACAGTAGACTTTGAGCTATAGTCAAATCTTTTAAAGCTTTGAGGTTCCGTTCTCTTTGCACGGGAAACATTTGACGAACGTTGTAAGCTATGCAAAACTAAATAATCCCCAAGGAATATCTCCACAATGGTACACTCTACAAAAAATGTATTTGGACATGTGCGTTTTAACAACATTTACATTTTTTATAGAGCAAGATTTGATATTTCTCTTCGGTTTACCACTTAAGTAATCCAGAGTAAACTGACTATATGGGCTATAGCCAGAAAATTTAGCATATACATTTTATTTATTATGACAATATCAAACTATCTTAAACATACGGAATTTTAATCAAAATGGTTAGAGCCGTTTTCGGAGAAATGCATTTTCGAAGAAATTTTCACGTAAAGGGTAGGTTAGGGTGGAGGAATTTTTTTCAAAATCTTCATCCTTAAAATACATGAAACTTAAATACCCACTTCGGTTCTTAACCGACTTTTGATTTTTGAGTTATGTTGTCTACAGGCTGACAGACACACACACACTGGCCTTTTTCTAAAAATGCATTTTTTTGGGCAAAATCTCAACATGTAATTTTTGTATGAAATACAATCCTTTGTCTACTTACTATACGCAGTAGAGAAAGTAAAAATGAATGTTTGTTCGTATTATATGCGCTGCGAGAACTTGTCAACTTATACTAAGTACTTTGTACTTGCACAAAGGTTATAGGTATAATAAAACTACTACCTACCGTTTATTTTGAACAATGAAAATTTCAATAACCTTTACAAACATCGATTAACATCGATAAACATTCCTATGATCCAAGATTATTTTAAAATTGAGAAAGAAAAGACATTTATTAATATCGTCGCCAATCAATGTCAGTGAAATGAAATCGAAAGTATTTAGTGCAAGCACTTTTTTCCCTAGTGAATAGCCACCTAGACAAGATATTGCCATTTTACGTGGAAAATATTTTGTTTGCGGCAAACTGCACATATTATTCGGAGTTTATCTCACACATACAAAATAGAATTGTTATTCTCGATGCCGAAGAATTTAAGGGACACTGGGAGTGAAATTTGAAAGTTCCACATTTCTTGATAGATTTTTCTGAAATGTTTACTGTGTTTGTATTTATATGAGAATAGGAGGTACACCAGATTTCATTAAAATTGGATAATTCGTTTATGACATATAAATTATTTTATGAATTTAATAGGCACATTTTCAAAATGTAGCTCGCGTCTATTGAGTTTTCAAAATTCATTTATATTGGCAACTGGTACTCTAAAACATGGGTAACAATTGTATGAAGAGATATTTCAAATATGTTTGCTGATTATGCTGTACATATTTTTTTAATAACAAAGAAAATTTCATCTTAAAAATTATTGATTTTTTCATACAAAAAATGTTTTTGGAACATTTTAATGATAACATCAATATTGAATCATGGTTTTGTTTAGCTGCTATTTATGAATACTTTTGGAAATATTCATTGAATTTGAAGCAAAACTCAGGCGCGACCTTCTTTTGGAATATGCAGAAATGTAGTTTTGAGAAAAACAGGCTTTTACATAGGAGCATGCTGTGTACGTTAAGGGGAGAGCACTATTTTAAAGGACCGTAATGACCACATGGAGTGGGGGATATGAAAAATGTTAGCTGAGCCAAATGCACAGGTGTTCCAGAAACATTTTAAGGTAAAAAACTATTTTCGACTTTTTGACAATTTTGACCAAAATTTCACTCCCAGTGTCCGTTAAGTTATATCTAATAGAAATCTTCTTAAGCTACTGCAGATAAGCTCATCAAATTCCATATGTGTATAAAAGCGATTGCTACATACACTATTAGTATTGTCGTGTTGGCCGCCAGCATAGACGAGTGAAAGTCCGCTATGTAACATGGATAGACGCGGTTTTGGAAACGCCATGCGACTCTATTTTTTCTCGGGAAAAGTTGCCGGGAATTCTTGATGCTATGCGGACCTTATAAAATATTACAGCTTATTGATGTTCGAAGAACTAACAATGTTCAGTAATATCAACACTATTTATTTATTTATTTATTTATTTATTTATTTATTTATTTATTTATTTATTTATTTATTTATTTATTTATTTATTTATTTATTTATTTATTTATTTATTTATTTATTTATTTATTTATTTATTTATTTATTTATTTATTTATTTATTTATTTATTTATTTATTTATTTATTTATTTATTTATTTATTTATTTATTTATTTATTTATTTATTTATTTATTTATTTATTTATTTATTTATTTATTTATTTATTTATTTATTTATTTATTTATTTATTTATTTATTTATTTATTTATTTATTTATTTATTTATTTATTTATTTATTTATTTATTTATTTATTTATTTATTTATTTATTTATTTATTTATTTATTTATTTATTTATTTATTTATTTATTTATTTATTTATTTATTTATTTATTTATTTATTTATTTATTTATTTATTTATTTATTTATTTATTTATTTATTTATTTATTTATTTATTTATTTATTTATTTATTTATTTATTTATTTATTTATTTATTTATTTATTTATGTTAAGCACCAAACTAAGGAATATGGGTATATTCAGCCCAGGCTGTTTTTGTTGCCATATTCGCACTCAAGGTTTTTTAATATCTAAAAGACCATTCAACTTTATTTAAGAATAAACAGCTTACAGTAAGAAGGCATTATATTTACTACATTGATTCACAATTTTAGTGGAAAACATCATGAAACAAAGAAAATGCAGCTTTAAGTGTAGGCGTGGCAGACATTTAAAGTGCGCACTTTGCTATTAAACGCCATTCAAGGGTGCAAACAATATCGTATCCATGTGAACACACATACCAGTCTGTTCAGGAGTTGTTCCATTGTTTCAAAAATAATAAAACTGGACTTTGTTTGAGAATTCAGTGACCATTGTTCTCTTAAACCATGCCACAGAGAGAGAGAGAGAGAGAGAGAGGAGAGAGGGGAGAGGGAGAGAGAGAACGAGGAGTTAAAAGGTTATCTCAAGTTCATTTGTCGTTACGTTTCAATCACTAAGAATGCCTAGGAACACAGTTCACCCGCAACACAGCTACGACGGAGTAGTTGCCAAACTTTCTGTTTTAGGGAGAAATCCCCAATTCGAAATCGACTAAACCACTTTTAACATGCTCAGTTCGTTACTGCATCTTCCCCGTAGACAACACAAATTTTCTGCCGGCATGTGAGGCGGTTTTGCACTTGCGAATGTAAAACAACGCAACATGTCGGAAATGCTCTTTGCCTTCCATAGTTTGTAAACACAAGTTCACGCTGTTCCATCCAACGTCAGTCACACACACACACACTCACATATCCAATAGCTAAGCCTGGTTGTTGACCTCTTAAGTCGTAGGAGTGGTTAGGCAACCATGATAACTTGATTGTAGAGAGGGTTCAGTGTTTTCAGGCGATATAGATGGAACTTGCGAGCAAACCGAACGAACTTATGAGACAACCTCATAGATGCATAGACGCATTAGCTGGCTTATCTGACGTCGCAGGGTGATATTTTTTAAATATCACTTTGCAAATACTCATCCACGATAAAGAGAGAGAGATAGTAAACATGGGGGTGTTTCTTATTTCTTTTTTGGACCTGACAGGTTAAATCTCCGAGATTTTCAGGCCGAAAAACAGCCGAGAACTTCAAGAGGCATTACCGAATCTTAGAATAACATTGTCGTGCAGGAACCTTGTAAAGACTATCCCAAAATAGTAACCTTATTCTGTTTGAAGGCCAAAGGAGGCTTAACAAAGTTAAAATTATCTGCAATGTATGTCTGAAGTAATATGCTATATATTTATAATAATGCATAATGTTATGTTTCTTCAAAGAGAACATTTCAAAGTATCAATTGATGGTAAATGTTATTTATGCCAACAAGCTTACTGATGGTGTTTTTAAACACATAAGCCGTGTGTGGGCAATGTTTAAGAGGTTGAATCAAGACCAGCAGTAAGCTTGTTGGCATAAATAAATAACATTTACCATCTAAAAGTTATTTAAACCCTTGGGGTATTTATCTCTGATGTGAGATTCCCTTCTGCTCTAATCGAGAAAAGTAGGAATCAACTGGAGAATTTAATGTACTGGCAAATTGGACATGGTAGCTTAGTGGTTAAAGCAGCCGAAGATCCGTGGTTCAAATCCCGGCTACAGCTTTGATTCAAGCTCTTAATCAATTAATGTCCTTAAACTTTTGGTGGAAGCTGTACATAGTGGGTAGTTGATGATGGCTCAGTTCTCTCTAATTATAGGCTTGCTGCAACACAGTCTCTGTAGTGTTAGCATACATGTTAAATATCTACGTATCACTAGCAATTACGTTCCATAACTCTTGATTGCGTTCGCACATTACACTTAGGCGTTCCAACAAACCTCTGATCTCATCAATCTGCTAGAATCACTATATACCAAAGGGAATAGGTATACCGATTATAACCGCCAACCAGAGTCAAACCTACGCATGTGCATTAGGCAATCAGCAAATTGCATGAACTAATTGGAAACTGGTGTGGAACGAATATTGCTTATTTTGAGTACACTATTAAAATGTATTAAAATGTAGCCGCCAGAGACTTAACCACGTCATACTTTGATGTTGGCATACTGCTTCGTTACAATCTCATATTTCAGAATTTGATAAACTGCCAAAGAAGTAAAGATAGTATAAGTGCCGTACCATTAAAAGCAGAATTCAGTTGTCATTTGTTTCTGTTTGCCCAGTATTTCTCCAAGTTTTAAGTCGGTCTGGGTGGCTCAGTTGGTTAGACTCTGGCCTACGGATCCCAAGGTCACGGGTTCAAACCCGGCCCAGGCCGATGGTTTTTAAGTGTGCTTAAAAACGACAGCTCCATATCAGTAGATTTACTGGCATGTAAAAGAACTCCTGCGGGACAAAATTCCGGCACACCGGCGACGCTGATGTGATCCTGGCAATTGACAGCGTCGTTAAGCAACAAAAATATTTTTTATCCAAGTTTTAACTGTAAACTTTGAGACCAACTTTGTATACTGAAAGTTACTGGCCATGACTTCAATAACTTGGTAACTCAAGGGCATGCTTTACTTCCATGTTAGTGAGATCGAGACCTTGTAAGTGGTCTTTTATTCATGTAGGAGTTGAAATTAGGTTATCTTATGACCTTTGTCAACGGTGGAGAAACAATCAAAATAGCGACTTGCATTTCACGAAAGTTTGTTTTCCGAAACTCATACAAATAACAAGGAATATCCCCGAAATAGTTAACTCTACAAACAATTTTATTTGGACATAGATTTCATGTTTTAGCGAGATCTGCATTTTTTGTACGGTAAGATTTGCTCTATCTCTTACGGTTTACGAGTTATCCAGAGAAAACAGGACTACGTAGGCTATAGCCAGATTATTCAAAATACACATTTAATTTGTCGTAAAATATCTAAAACGTATGGCATTTTAATCAAAATCGTTAGAGCCATTTTCGAAAAAATCAAAATTTTCAGAAAATTTTCCATGTAAAGGGTAGTTTAGGGTGGAGGAATTTTCTTCAAAATCATTATGTTGCATCCTTGAAAGACATTAAACTTAAATACCAACTTTGGTTTTTAACCGACATTTCGTTTTTGAGTTATGCTGCCCACAGACTGATAGACACACACACACACACACACACACACACACACACACACACACACACACACACACACACACACACACACACACACCTTTTTATAAAGATGCTTTTTTTGGATTTAGGACCTCAAAATATGCATTTCCGTTGAAATATCGACATCGAATTTTTGGGTACTTCCTCTACTTACTTTACGTAGTGGAGAAAGTAACAAAGGCTTCCAAGAGTGAAAGCCTCCTACATATTTGAGTTCAAGTTAGTTTTAAATTCTTCAAATAAATGAATGGGACAGGAATTATTTGATTGCTGTAACTCCTTGAATTTCTCTACATGATAACACTTGAAATTTTAAGAATTAGTTCACGTTGTAGCAGTTTTAATGTAATTGTTTTTATTTTTATTCTAAATTAGTTTCAAATGTTTTTGTAAAACAAATAGTTGTAATAATTAGAAATGGACAAAATGTGTCATTTCGGGTTCTAAACTAAGATGATACTGCGTTGCACAAAGCATTTAAATATATGTATGCTCTTGCACGAGGAATCAGTTTGATACCAGAAAAAAGAGATGTTTAATGATATTTTTGTTCACAAAGTTTATCATTAGAATACCCTTTTAAATGTAAATCTCACAACTATTTTATCTTATTTCTCTAGACATATCAGTTTTGTTTCTTCTTTTTTTTTCATATCAAATATGACACAAAATTGCGATGTATTAATGATGTAGTTGAAGTTGAGGACAAACTATTGCTTTTTATTACAGGTATGTCATTAAAGGGAGACCCTAGCTTCAATGAAAATATAATTGTTTTTCACTTGTCCTCCTGCGCATGCTTCATAGTGAAGGTCTGTTTCATATAACCTTGCCCTCGTATCACGTAAGAAGTCAGGTGACTTATCACCTCTAATGGGCTGCTGCTGTGGAATAGATTGTTCCGCTATGCAAAATAGTTCCTTATTTGACATGGTAATTTAACTTGATATGTTCGGAGATAATTGTAGGATTTAATTTTAATGAATATATGGATTAAATATATTACGTATGGGGAGATAATAGATATGGAATGTATGTATATTCTTATCAAATAATGGTTGGAAGGATCCTTCTGTGCCTCTGGATAACGAACGCGTATGAATACATCATCATAGTGTTGTAATAAAATATCATAATGATTTTGGTGATATGGATATATAGCAGTCTTGATTTAGCCACACATTGCGGCACCACATTGTAACAAAATGTCATATATTCCTCGTTGACTGCAGGTTTTAATTTAGTGGAATGTGTCAGTTGGAGAGCTGTGAAATGTCTATTTTACAGGGTAAAGGTTTAAGTCAATTACTACAATGACATACAAATTATTTTGTAAATTCTTTTAGTTGTAATAAAATATCGTAAGATCATATCATTAATTGTTCCTAGTTCCATCAAGGAATCTTCTTAGTTGTTTAAGTTGTTATAGTTATTGAAAAATAATAACATCCCTTCTCAATTTTTGTTCTTCCTTTTTAATCCGTATTCAATAAACAATACATTGTTCAAACTCCTTTATAAAACATACATTATTCGTAAAAATGATTGCTTTTGATAATGTCTGTTACTGATTGCAATATTTTCGATTAAATTAACTTAATTAAAGTCACAAAAATCCTTGGTTAGAAAACATATATTTTCTTTTCACTATTACTAAACTTGATTTTTCGATTCTGTTGTTGACAACAAGTTAAGCATGACTTCCCCATGCCTATGTTTTACATGTAATTTTTGAAAGCATAGAAAAGAAGCTGTTCAGTGTTTACATCGTTTTATCGCCTATTCTTGCATTGCACATGACTTGTTTAACAATCGAAGGCGTTCATTAGCCAATCGTGGGAAAGGGAAAGGAACTACGCGGAAGAATACGTGTTAGCGGTGCAAGGTTATAAGAAACATGATGTAGTTGCTAACAAGTGGAGGCCCTGTCTATCTTAGAGGGAGGTTTGACAATTGAGAGACAGTTTGGGGATCACTTCCCTCTTGCTTGATTTAAAAAATATTTTAAATAAAGGAAAAACTAAGTTTCTAGGGCTGGCCCCATAGCTCAGTTGGTAGAGCACCTGTCTGCTGTGCAAGGGTTCCCGGGTTCGATTCCTGGGTGGAGAATGGGAAATTTTCATTAGCTAGGTTTATTCCCCATCCTTCTTAGAAACTGGTAGCATGAGTGTGGAGTGTGGAGTGTGTGTGTGTGTGTGTGTGTGTGTGTGTGTGTGTGTGTCAACTTAATGTTAATCCAAAGTAATATAAACCCTCTCCTCCCAAAAAGGAACACCATTAAGCGAGTGAACATCATTGCTGTTGAGAACTTGTTTCAAGAGCATAAAAGCCGAATATGCCCTTTGGTGTTAAAGGCGGAATATAAATGGAACATAAGGATTGTTTTATTTGTTTAAGAACACTTGCTGAAAAACAATCCCCAACTTTAAAATTGCCAAATTATAGAAGCCAGCTAAAATTTTAATTGAACACACAGTTTATTCGGTTTCAAATGAGATGGGTAGAGAGGGAAACTTGATTAATTTGTACCTCTGAGCATTGTTTTGTTTCCCTCGGATTGAGGGTAACAAATGAAGTGCGAGTACTACTCACACTACACATGCTGGCAACTTGGCGTGCTGGTCTAGTTGAAGCTGATACGGTTCCCAATTTAGCACGGGATGGTACGTCGATGTTATCGCAAAGGAATATTTATTGGTTGAGGCTCGAGTTGTTCGTGCTACACTGCTGTCCCTAATTTACCACATCACGGGAGAAACATGTCATGGCGGTGTGATCCACTTGGCGACATTGAAACTGCTTCAGGCAGTCCTTTGTAGCGAAAAATCGCCGCACACTTCTCTCCTGTTGTAAGAGTACAAAGAATACAGCGTAGCAAGTGACAGGAGAATTGTTTTCAAATGAAAGGCGGAAATTCCGAGTAAAGCTGCTTAGCTTCCCTTCCACGAGTCCATGAGAGCAAACGCTAAACCTTAAAGTGGACCTGCCACTAAGAGGGAAATCTTTTTACTGGGCTATTAAACATGATTACTAATATTGTGTGTGCCACGGTAGTTCACAAACTTCCGGTATCAGCCGGGCGTGGCATTTCAACACGCCAAACTACAGACCAAACAAAATGATGCTAAGTGCTGGAACACTCGTACATCTAAAATATTTGTTGGCCTTAACCACACCCTTCAGTGCACCTGCTTATAAGTTTGCAGATAAACTGGCATACCTTGAAGGTTTGGTGTTCAAAATATTTGAGACGTTATCCAACACTCACACCAATTCACTGATGTTGTTACTATGGTGTGATATGATGGGGGGACACCATGACCCAGCGTGACCCGACATGGATCATTTGCGCGCTAACACCCTCTAGGAGGAAAGGATAAGACCGGAGGCTTGTTAGAGAACGGAGCTAGCGGAGCCAAGAGCCAAGAGACGCATACACTAGACTACCAGATGGCAGGCTGAGAACAGCCCGAGGTGTGTCATTCGTGTACCTGCCCTTTTAGGGCTGAACCACTGTATGACGGGATTAGGATGTTATAGGATGGCTGGTGAAGAATGAGGATTGAGGGTTGTTAGGAGGTAGCATATATTTATGCTCCTCATCGGTTGTTAATTTCAGCGTGCAACTACCGTTGGGCACTACTGATGGGTGATCCAAATATGGATATTTGGCGAAACATTTTGGACTTCCAAGCTACTCTTGGAAGGACTTAAGGAGCTCAGCTTACGCTGTTGATGGGGAAGAGACGCATAGAATTCCCTGATAGTTACAGACATTGACAGCTGGCGCACGACCAAAGTATTTCCTTTACCCAAGGAGAGGGCGACGAAGCGACTCTTGCGCCCCAGGCAGCAACTTCCAGAACCATCTGTCTGCATTCACCGGAACATATCGCGCTAGAACTAAACCTGAAAGATGGCAAGGGAGGGAAATGAGAAATGAATCCACACCAGCATTCGCGTGGTGAGAAGGGGGAAACCACAAAAACACCGTGAAAGTGGTCGGTCGACAGAGATCGAACCGGTGCCTCCTGAATGCGAGTGGCACACGTTGCTACGGTGCCACCTCGCTCGGTTCACTTTATTAATGTGATGTAGTTTAATTTGAATACTTAATACTATCACTTCACTAAGGTTATCTGGTACAAAATTTCCTTGTTATATCACCTTTTGTAATATTTCGTATGAAATACCCGCAAAGTTGCCCTTTTCCCGTCCGTTTCATTAGCAGAGGTGTTGAATAAAATACCTTTTTAATCTCTGGCAGTAGTATTACTCGCTGTAAATTACAATTAATAACACAGCTTCAATAGAAGAACTCCGAAATGCACTCGATGTCTTCCTTACTCTCTGACTCTCAAGGTCGCTTGCTTATAAAGCCTTGGAAATTTCCACAGAGCATTCTAGAATGTTCTGGAGGTGGGGGAAGGAAACTTCCAGAAGATTCTGCTTGATAGCCACAAGGTCATATTTTTCTAGAGCAAAACAAAACTCTCTTACTTCGATGGGGTAGTAAAGTTTATATCCTCAAATACATACGGCACATTGTGGCTATTTCGGCAACATCTACCTATACATGCAGTTTATCTTGAATGACGCGACTAGAGTTGTGCTCTACCTAACTGCGGTTCGCTAGTTTTGGTGGAGTGCATAAATGACGTAATAAGTGGTAAGTTTAGGGTAGTATTGCTAGCACTGGCAGGGAAGGAAAGATACGACGACAAGAAATTTCGTGGGAAATTCAAACATAATGATCACCAAAAACTGTGATTATGACTTCGCTCATTACGATCAAACTAAAAATTGTGCTTTTTGCTTCAAAATAACATTGGTGATCACTATCAGTGTCCTCGATCCAAACTGTACTACAGTTAGAGGAGCGTCCAAATATTTTTAAAAACAGTAATGTTCCGTAGATTAAACGACCCTTTTTATATCCTCTGTCATTTTCGAGAAGGTTTAAAGTTTAACACTTCCAGTTTTTAGGGGAATCTAGTAAAATATGACCAAAAAAAAAAAAAACAAAAAAAAAAAAAAAAAAAAAAAACAACGCTATCGATATAAGGCAATGCCCGATAGGTATGCAACACACCTAACGTAGAGGTAATGCGGGTAGGTTCTCAACTGACCAATTATTCTACTTGGAAGACTACCATGGTATACACTTATAATAGTCTACGATAGCCTAAGGTATTTTGCAACTCTAGACACGACTGTCACCCATCGCGCCTGCGTCATCTCAGCCTTGGCTCACACGCATATGCAGTTTTCAGTATAACATTATTTGCATGCTATATACTGGGAGTGACGTTATGTGAAGCTACTTGTCTACTGTATTAACAGTGTGTGAGTTCCATCGTGGACGTTGGATTGGTCGACGAGGTCCAGTAGCATGGCCTCCCCGTTCGCCGGACCTCAATCCATTGGGTTTTTGGCTATGGCGACATTTAAGGGTACTGGTGTACGTCAAACCTATCAAAAATGTGCATACGTTGTACATTTCTGTAAAATGGCTCATATCACAACACGTGTTTGTTTCCGGACATATTTTTATAGGAACCTTTATTCTAGTTTTAAGCAATCCCAACCCCTGTTGCAATATCGAATACTTTTTTTTAAACACCTCTCTCTCTCTCTCTCTCTCTCTATATATATATATAATATACACTGTCACTTGTATACACACAGATTCCGTTGTGGCACCGTTTCTAACAATTCCAATATTTATAGGTTGTTCGAAAAATATCCACGAACGAACCTGGCTCATCGTGGTTTAAACTCAGATCATGTAAGATTTTAATATGAACTATCAAAGGGAATTATGCTGTTTCTAACTGGGGGGGAAAACTAAAGGCTGTCGCGGAAGTTTCAGGAAAAGCAAAGGCGTTTATTACCGAACGCCATTCTTTCTCTCATTCTGTAGGTCATCCATGTGAGTATCTCCTTTGGGGGCACTGCAAAACGATGAAGTTGGTGCAACAGATCTTCGTAAGTTCGATGAATTATAAGATTATAAGGTTTTTCAGCTGCAGAAATGCATGGACAATTCAATAACATAGTTAATAGGTGTCACACTTGCACAAACGCTGAGGGGCATCATTTCATCAACTTTTGTGACGAAAGATAAACTTCACATCGTTATTTGGTTTACAAACACAGCGGGTCCACCGCTATTTCATAAACGGAATCATATAGCAGTGACGTGGAAGCGGCGGTCGCACCACTTGAAAGGGCAGAAGTTCGCTTACTTGCTGATGTGCGCATTGTGTATATGTGCATTCACATTGTTTCTCTACTCACACTTGTACAAACTATTTCTACAAATGCTTATTCTTCTATTTACGTAATCTAATCGAGATAAAGAAATTATTTTATTACGCATTTTCTTATAGATACAATGGAATATGAAAACACGGTAGGCCTAAGTGATAGACAATGTGATGGCTTTGATATTTGATTATCCCTGCATGGTCAGGACATAATAAGTGAGTAATGACTTTTATTTGACATACATTGTGCTTTAACGCAGTCTACTGTTTTGTTATAAAGATTTTGTCTAGCTCTTACGTTTGTAGCCCACGAAATACCGGGCAGCGACAATGTAAATAAAGCGTATTCGTATACACAGACAACGTATAGTAAACGTGCACCTGTAGAAGAATAGCTAATTTTAAATTACATGCAGTGATACATGGTAGCCATTAAATTAAGATATGTAAAAGAGACAATACCACAAAAAAGGAAAGAAAAGGGAAACAAAAAAGATGGAAGAAAAGAATAAGTTGTATTATGTGTGATAGATTGAATTATTTATGCCATTCATACATTTATAGATTAGCATTATTTGGTAACCTGTTGCACTGTATGACCACGTACATTTTCAGCGCTTCAAAAACAAAAATTGCATAACACACCTTACATGTAACGTATTCTCCATCTGTAGAGAAATGGATGGAAGCCAACTCCTCCACAATTGCATATATATCACCACCGCCGCCACCACCACCACCACCGCCGCCGCCGCCGCCGCCGCCACCGCCACCACCACCATCAACTCTTCATCGTTTACGAGAATTCTCCTGTTCTGGTCTCATATTTCTTCACGCCTTTTTATTGGTCTTCCTATAGTTCTACATGTATCCATTACAAATTAATCCAGAGTCAGGTTCCCTATTCGCAACTCTGCACTGTAGCGGCTGTATATATCCTGGAGCGGCTGTGCATAACACAGCTAGTGCCTAATCTTGTCCTAATACCCTTGTGATCGTAACCTGTAATGCTCTTGTGGGACCGGAAAGGCACTGAAATACCTTGCCCTGGTAATAACATTTGTGTGCACTTGGAGCCCAAATCACTGATGTATGATTTCCAAAACGCATCATAAATTTGAAATTGGACTAAAAGGATCCGACGTTCTAAAGCTCCTCAATTTGTTTGAGTCCTGGAACTCTCTCTATACAGAACGAAAATGTTTAACAGACCGACAGCGGCAGGCAGGTAGAAGCTGTCACAAATAAAGCGGGTAAAAGTGTGAAAAACAAGGCATGGTTGTCACATTTCCGCGCTGTCATTGTACTACATTAAATGCTTGAACAATGTTTCGGTACTTCCTTTCCACGGTTGTCATCTCGCAAACAGGTACATATTTCAATTGGTGTATTACTCAAAATGTTATATACCAATTATTCTTCACTAATAATCGCAGCTCACGATCTGTATTACTTATTGCTAGTTGTTGAAGTTGTTTAGCTACAGATTCTATACATTTTTAAGCATAGGATCTTTCAGAGGTCACTTCAAACTTTAAACGCTATAAATGTTATGATAGATAGGGTAGAAAAGAATGTAGCTTGGTTTTCTTTCGTATTTCCTGCAGTTCAGTATCAAGGCAACGTCAAATAAGTAATACCACAGTTTGGAAAATACTAAGAAAACACTTAGGCCTGTATCCATATAAAAGGAAACCAACATTTGCACTTAAAGAACGAGACTAGCGGGACGCTTTTGCTGTATTTGTGCTAGCAGATTTTCAAACTAATGTTTGGGCAACGCGTTTTGGACTGAAGAAGCACATTTATCTCTTAGTAATGGAATTAACACACATACTGGTAAAATGTGTCAGAAAATGGCCGTCAAATTGTAATTAAAGAACGTTTTCACCATTTAAAAGGTACTGTATAGTGTGGCTTGAATTCACAATGCATCACTGCCCCTTATTTCTTCGAAGAACACAATGGAATAAGAAAGAATTACTGTAAATGGTGAGCGCTAATATGGCATGATGCCATATACTGAAGAATTACGATATGGAAAACATGTTCATGTAAATGGAGCTACACCCCACATCTACCTCTCAGATCTTTGATGATCGTGTCATCTGTAGACACTTTCCAACAAAGTGGCTGCAACGATCTTCAGATCTAATATTTCAAGACATCATCTGAAAAATGCTGTGCATGAGAGTCGCACAAGGAATGATATACTTTGAACAAGAGAACGAAGGGCATCTTCCCAATGTTGTTGGTTTCCAAGTATGTGAGTTCGCTTGTTTTTTCCTATCTCAAATATAATATTTATAACGGTTTAAAATTCCTTTTCATAAATATTTCTTTGTTTGTATACATGCACGATGTAGATGGGACAGTTGCTCTTACCCCAATGTTTTCTAGATTTTCTATCAAATCACACACTTTGCTTAACCTCAACAACTTTCCCACATTTTATTTTCGTTAATAATGGTCGTTATCTCTGAGATTTAGACAATTTAATATTGTTGTGATACTAAGCGTAAAATATTTTATCCCTGTTTTAGAACTAAATGATCTACTGCGGGGGAGTTTTCTTTTTTGAAGTTCTTTGGGTGTAGAAACTAAAGCTTCTAATTTTGAAGTTTGTTTTGCGATTCAGATTTTCTAAACCAGCTACTAAACTAACGCTCATTTTTCCATCAGCCACAAAAAATAAACTCTTGAGTTAAATCAATTATTCACAGTCCTACAACAATGTAATTGCTACCTGCTACGTGATCGCTTGACCTCTGCCTTTTCCAACACTGTAGGTAGTAGTGTAAATTAAAAAAGCTTATGCGTTGCACTCACATGACTTTCCCTACTCTTGTAGCAACCATTCTTACAAACTCTTATTCCTATATCTTCTTCCTGTTTGACATAAACATTTGTACAAATTATCTTATTGCTTATTTCCTTGTAGGTGCAAGGGGAATTTTAGAACACAGTAGGCTTTGAGCGTTAGTGAAATCGTTTAAAGCTCTGAGATTCCGTTCTGTTGGCACACTAAACATATAAAATATGAGCAAAGATGTTGCATTTGACGAAAGCTTATTTTCCAAAACTGACTCAAATAATAGGGAATATCAGCGAAATAGTTCACTCTACAAAAAGTTTATTTGGACATAAATTGTGTGAATTAGCAAGATCTACATTTTATACAGTAAGATTTTGTCTATCTCTTACGGCTTAGGAGTAAATCAAAAGCCATTCAGAGTAAACAGGCTACAGGCTACAGCCAGAACATTCGTAATATACATTTCATTTGTCATAAAAATATCTAACGATTTTGATTAAAATTAAATGTGTTTGATCCATATTCAAGAAAATCAAAATTTTGGAAACATTTTTCATGTAAAGGGTAGTTCAGGGTGGATGAATTTTCTTCAAAATCTTCGTGCCGCATCTGGTAGATATAGTAAAAATATGTTGAAGTTTAGCTTTTGTCTCCTATGGAATTGAAAGCTATTAACTGAAGATATCTGAGACAGAATTTTACCGCTTAACTCAAAGGGAATGTAAAATAAATGAACTATTAAATATTTCATGGAATAGTCTAAACAAATACCACTCAAAGTTTCCATACTTGGGGTAACTTTTCCCACATTTCGCGCTCGCAAAATACTTCATATGAAACCCTTTTACGGCATTACTACAGATAATTTAATACCTGTATATATGAAATAGTGGCAATAATGCACTTACTTGGATAATACATGTACGTACAAAGAGAACGGTGAAGGTGTTAGAGTCCCTAGGGGGCGTGCCGGTGTGTTGTTATTTGGGCAGATTTTGCACAGGCTAGCGGAGGAGGCAGAGCATAGCAGGGTGATGTTCCTACATACACAGAGGAAGTTCTGTCGGATCAATACACGAGCAGGGGAGCGACACCACCTTGACTGCCTGCTGCTGCTGCTCCACATTGACTCAAACCCGATCCTCTCTCCCAAATCTCCAAGCGTAAAATACTTTAACCACTGTCTGGATTTCTCACAGCCACTCCACATGTTTCGGCGAACTGGAATCTCGGGTAGGTACCTTTATCGGTAGTTCACTTGCTGCATTTCTTCACTCCATCACAGCCTTCTTTTATTTGGGACAGCTGCTTCCGCGTAATTTACTCAAGTCTTCTGGGAGAACCGGAAAAGAAGAAAGAAAACAGGTCAATAAACCAATAAATTCCACATCTTTCTTTTCATTAAAAAAGTTTACACTATTTGGTGTTGTATTCTTGAAGTTTTGCACTTCTATCATCGCTCTTAAGAATTAACAAATAATTTACATAATAATGAATCTTAGTAGGTATACCACGCCGCCTGTTTACCTGCTCTTTAGAAGACCTGGCATTTTTGGATTTCTTTCTGATTTGACCTTGTCTCTTTGGAGACTCTTAAGTAATTAGCTGTTATTCCCCACTCCACTCTTTCAGTCGCCATCTCTCGGTCTTGTAAAGAGAACGGAATTTCAAAAGCATCGCATAGCAACCAGCTCTTAAAACATTTCACTATCGCTTAGAGTCGATATTCCTCTTGCGCCTATAAGCAAAGTTGCTGGAAGGTAATTTATGAAAACGCTTACGTCATTAAAATGAAATAATCATTTGCAAGAATATTTTCTATAAAAGTGAATGTAGCTCTCTCTCACTCTGTTCGCGGATATAGAGACAGAGGGGGGGGGGGCCTCTGTCTCTATATCCGCGAACAGAGTTTTTCCAAATTGAACTATATTATAATTCTATCGCAATATGTTACGCGACGATCTCTTGGTGTATCTTCTAAGGCTATGCACTTCGACTTTGTCGCCAAATATTGATAGATTTCTTAATGGAAAGTCTGCGTATGGCGGAAGGAGGTAAATGCAACCTTCCGTCTTCCGCAAACTTTGGGCATCCCTGGTTTTGTCTATCGGTTTCCTTCAAGTATCGTTCGTAAACTTTTAGAAGGCTGTGAATGAGATGGTAATATACCTTTATTGAGGTAGCTTTGTTTCAAAGTATTTACCTTTAAAAACATCTCCGCAACAATGAAAATCAACGTAAATCTTCAACATAACTTTTCTACAGTTCACATTTTTTCATCTTGAAGGTACATTTTCTCCAAAACTATTACACATCTAGTTATCATATTTGGCACTTTGATAACAAAGGTCCTACTGCATAATTCTGAAGGGCAGAATTTCAACTTTAGTTAAACGTTGGAGATATTTTACTGGAATGGATTTTCAAGGATCATGCCAAAGTAACGGCAATATATTATTTTTTATCTGAAAAACATGAGTATAAAAATTCTGTTCCACAGTATTATGTGTTGTGTCTTCAATAACTAATAAGAAATCTTCAATGAAGTATCTCAAACACGTTTTGAAAAAATGCACCTTATAGGTTTTAGATAACAAAAAGGATAATACAATAATACAAGATACCAAACAATTCTGAAGAAAATTACAGTTTTGAACACAATAAACTCCAGTTTTCTAAATCAAGACAAGTAGTTATAAATACCTTTTCGAAGTGATATTTTTACTTTCCCTACTACGCATAATAACTAGAAGTATTGTACTCCAGCCATTCATTTGATGTCCAGATTTCACCAGAAATTTGTTTTGAGATCCCCTGAATCAAAAAAAAAAAAAAAAATCATTTTAAAAAAAAAGGTGCGTGTTTGTGTGTCTGTGAGTCTGTGTACAGCTTAACTCAAAAACGAAAGGTCGGTTAAGAACTAAAATTGGTATTTAATTTGAGCTTCTTTTAAGGATACGACACGAAGATTTTAAAGAAAATTCCTCCCCGCTAAACTACCCTTTACATGGAAAAATTTACGAAAATGTTTATTTTCTCGAAAATGTCTATAACGAATTTGATTAAAATGCCATATGTTTGAGATATTTTTTATGGAAAGTGAAATGTTTATTTTGAATTTTCGGACTATAGCCCATGCAGCCCAGATTACTCTTGGTGACTTTTGAATAACTTGTAAACCGTAAGAGACAGACCAAATTTTTGTATACAAAAAATGTAGATCTCGTTAAAATATATGTCCAAATGATTTTTTTTTTTTTTTTTTTTTTTTTGAGTGAACTATTTCGGAGATGCTCCTTGTTATTTGTGTGAGTTTTGCAGTGCTGATACTTTCCACAAATGGAATATTGTTATTGGCGTTTTTATATATTAGCCGTACAAAGAGAACAGATTTTGAAAGCTTTAAAAGATTTGAGTGTCGCTGAAAGCTTACCGTATTCCCAAATTTCCCTCGTACCTGCAAGGAAATACGCAATAAGATATTTCTGCAAATCTTTATCTCAACTAACACGAAGAAGATATAGGAATAAGCTTTTGTAAGAATACAGTACAAAAGGAGGGAAAGTCACGTGAGTGCAACACATCAGATATTTTTACCTAGGTTTCCCCTTAACAGTTATTGTTTTAAAAACCTTCCACAATGACTTAAGCACTTTATCTTGCACTTATAAAAGTCATGTTTGGGCATAGTCGACGATCAGCTCAAGTTGGAGCAAATGCTTTCGTAGCATAACTACTGCAGGTGCATAAGTCAACCTACTTCCTACTTATATATTGTCAATAATATTTCTTTCAGCTTGTATAACGTATTTTTATCAAACGTTTCATTTAAATTATGTTATTACAGGGCAAGCAAAAAAATAAATAAATAAAACTAGGAAATATGTAGCACGCGTTACACTCATATCTCTTTCTCAATCCACTGTCGCTTATTTTTATGTTTTCCACAAGCTTCCCTTCTCTTCTCTTCTAACACAAATTTGACCTTCTCTAAGCCGGGCTAAAAAGCGACTAGGATAGAACATGCATCGTGATTGCACATGCTATATAGAACGCGGAAGACCAAAGGCGATTTGCATGTTATAATTGAAAGATCTGTTCTATGTGAATGAATTAAATGACTAAAATGCTGACCTGTGGACCTTCTAAAGCACTTACATTCTCCTTCGTCAGCTTACTGCACTGATAAACAAGGGATCCCGTTGTAATAAAACATAATGGAACGAAATCATATTCACTGAGAAGATCGAAACCAATTCTGGACAAATTCGGGTTTATATGAACTATATTTAGAGGAATATCTTCCTTCATTCACTTTCAAATACAGGATCATCAAACTCTAATTTTGCTTTATTCCGTTTATTGCTATTTTCTTATATACAGGATGGAAGGGAACTCATTACATTCCTTCTAATATGTGCTTCATAGAAGCCTTACAAACAAACACGTGAATGCCATTTTGTTCTTTGATCAGTCGTTTTAGAAAAAATAAATGTTTTTTGACCCAAATTGGATAGCAGTTTTTTACTTGTAAGGTGTGTAGATAACTTATTTCAGACGTAGCTTCGGTAGTAATTATGGGACGTCACACAGGGTTACGAAATAATTAATCACTTAAAAGACGTGAAGGAATATCCCAAGCAGCTCTTTCAGATGTAAAGTAAGTCGACAACGGTTCGTTGAGGTTGTTCAGGGAATTGGCTTGTTGATGTAAACAGATCGAGTCTTTCGCTTTCATGCAATGTTTTGGGAGATAACGTTTCTCATTGGCCTACACTCGCAGGGTATGTGTTTATGCTCTCAAGACGGACCGTTACAATGTTTGTTTATGTTCTGAGCTAGGGAAAGTGACACCCACAGAATCTGCAGTGTTGCCAGCTTGTTTTCGATAGAACTAAAATATCTCCGTAGGAAATGGTCAGACACAAAAACGTAATATACAAAATATGTTCCAAATACCGAGATACACCACTGGTTTAAATTAATGTAATGACTTTCCTTCCAACCGGTATAGTGCAGTTCTATACAATTTCTATACTGCTCAAATATCCAACCTTGTATCCTACCCTTAGCATATCATTTTTCCGCACTTCTCTGAGTTGCTGTATTTCCATTGACCCATATCAAACACTGTGCTTACGGAGCTGTTGAGTCGTATTTACTACTTTTCTTTCAAGTATCTACATTTTCTTCTTTCTCCTTATTTCTAATTTTCCTTGGCCATCTATTTGGGACTATGTTTCGATATTGGCCTACTTCTATTAAGGTTTCCTTAAATTTAATACTCAACATTCTTTTTCCTACAATTTGATTTGATAAACTGAACCATTTCTTCTTTCGAAATTTTGCTCTCCCTCTAAGATTAAATATCAATAAAATTATTATACTTCATATCGCACAATCCTTGAATTTCTCTTTCCCCTAAACCTTTTAGCATCACCACCCCTGTCCTGGGCCATGCATATCCCTCCCTAGTTGCTCGGTCACAAATGCCAACATACTTTACTCTTTCTCACGTCGTCTTTAGCTCTATATATCTACACAATGAAGTTTTGGAATTAAAACAAACATATTTTTTGAGTTTCTATACCCTCAATTCTCAATGTAACTCTTTTCCAAAGTTACTAAATAGATCAGAACGAGCGCACAATTCGTAACTAAGCCGTGTACTGTAGAGCTGGTTCGAATCCTCAACATCAGAAACACATGTATAGCTTGAATTTTCCTGGGAATGTCCTCAGAAGTTTCTTCTTTCTGGATATCTTTTGAATAACTGGCAAACCGTAAGAAATAGACTAAATCTTAATACACAAAAATGTAGATATATAAACACGCGATCGATGTCAAATACTTTTTTCTAGTGTGAATCATTTCGGAGATTTTCCTTGAATTTCAAAGTCAACACATAGCGACCAGGTTTAAAACATTTGACTATTACTTAAGCCTGCTGTATACTCATTCCCCTTACACGTACAAGAAAACTAGCGATGAGATAATTTCTGCAGATTTAATCCTGATTAACATAAAGTAGGTAGAGTTATAACCTTTCGTAAGAATAATTTGTACACTCACTTCCGTTTATACCGTCCTGGAGGCATTTTACTGGCCGTCACAGGTAGTGTATGTATAGCAAGGAAGATATGTGTTTCTCTTTTCGCGAACGTAGTGGCGTCCTATTTTACGTGCACAGTTCTTGATTATTACATATGAATATATAATTTTGCACAATTTCTTCAATTGGCAAATTGGCTTCCCACATATCCACAATTATTCTCCCCTGATCTACCTCCGCAATATTTGCATACACCGCGTCAGCTACATTGAAAATTGGCACACTTAATATGAACAAATAAATAAATGACTGTGCAAAAGCTCGATGTTCTAGCTCAAACTGATTCCCAGATAATGAAATTAAATACTTTCAGTTCGCGAAATAAATGCATTTTTAAATACCACCTTCACATTTTTCAGAGAAGTTTACTAGTGGCATTTTCTGATACTTCAGTAAATGAAAATAAATTAAAGTATTTGATTGAAGTTAATGCTATCAGTTGCAGAAAAAAAAAAAACATTCTCGTTTTTATAAATTTGTTGGTGTTAAAATTCCTTTTCTTTTCAGTATACATAATTTTTTACGAACCAATGAACAAAGAAATGATCAAAAGTATATGTGAATCTTTTAATAACACGTTTGAATTTATGTATACAAATTTACATACAAATCAGAGCAAAACTGAAATGTAGTGAATAAATTTCACACAAAATGCAAAACTAAGGTTTGGTTAAAATGAAGCGCATGTCGCTGGACTTTTAAAAATGGCGTACGCCTACAGCTCCTAGCGTAAATATGTACACAAAACTACGTGGTCCAACAACAAAGGTAGAACGCTTCACACACAACCCCTCCCTGTTAAGTACGAGCCGGTTGGTAAAATGTCCCGTGAAGTAGTAGAGGATGACGTCCATGGAATCCAGCGTGCAGGGGTAGAGAACGTCATGTGAGGGCAACAATTCAAACTTTTTCATAACAGTTAATCGAATTTGCATTAGCGCAGACTTCGTTTCAAGTTGGGTGTGTCTGCAATGATCAGACATACTGAGTGCGAAACGCCCATCAAGATATAGACGCTGTCACAGTTTGATCTCTAATTAATCGTATGTTCGAAACGATAAATTCCTAAGAAGATGGGTTGGTGCACACAAACATGGAAATACGATAGAACCAATTCTACATCAGCATGGGTGACTTGTGGAATAATGTGAGCAGCCTTCGTTTTTTATTACTTTCTCTACTGGTAAGTAGGGGAAGTATTATATTCCACCCAAAAATTCGAAGTCGAGATTTCACCGGAAATACATGTTTTGAGGCCCCCTGAATCCAAAAAAG
The DNA here is from genome assembly GCA_030765045.1 of Tenodera sinensis. NCBI lineage: Eukaryota > Metazoa > Arthropoda > Insecta > Mantodea > Mantidae > Tenodera > Tenodera sinensis. The sequence continues at coordinate 136,003,211 of CM060967.1, read as the reverse complement.
CATTTTTAGAAAAAGGTCCGTGTGTATGTCTGTGTGTCTGTGTCTGTCAGTCTGTCAGTCTGTCAGTCTATGGACAGCATAGCTCAAAAACGAAAAGTCGGTTAAAAACCAAAGTTGGTATTTAAGTTTAATGTCGTTCAAGGATGTGACACGAAGATTTTGAAGAAAATAGCCCCACCCTAAACTACCCTTTACATGGAAAAATTTTCGAAAATTTTGATTTTCTTGAAAATGGCTCTAACGATTTTGATTAAAATGTCATATGTTTGAGATATTTTTATGACAAATGAAATGTATGTCTTGAATTTTCTGGCTACAGCCCCTGTAGTCGTATTTACTCTGGACGACTTTTGCATAACTGGTAAACCGTTAGAGATAGACCAAATTATACTATACAAAAAATGTAGATCTTGCTAAAATACACAATTTATGTTTCAATAAATTTTCTTGTAGGGTGAACCATTTCGGAGATATACCTTGTTATGTGTGCGAGTTTCGGAAAACTTGGAACTTTCGTGAAATGGGTCATCGTTGTTCATTTTTTTATGTTACGTGTACAAAGAGAACGGAATCTCAAAGCTTTAAAATATTTGACTATCGCACAAAGCCTACTGTATTCCAATATTCCCCTTGCACCTACAAGGAAATAAGCAATAAGATAATTTGTACAAATGTTTAACTAACACGAAGAAGATATAGGAATAAGAGTTTGTAAGAATGGTTAGTACAAGAGTAGAGAAAGTCATGTGTGTGCAACACATCAGATTTTTTTTATATACCTATTCATTTTTGCCTGCGAAACATTAAAGCGGCTTTTTTGTAAGGTTATGGTACTGTTGATCAATGGTCACACGCTGAGGTGACATTTGAAGTGGATTTTTTAAATGAATTTCATAAAATGTATTAACGTTTTACTGAACCTTCTTTTGTGTTAATATTGGCCTGCGTTGTAGCGTAATTTATAGCAGATTTGACGTTCGAAAGCCTCGGCATAGCTTCAGTCGTGTAGCGACGTTCGAAAGCCTCGGCATAGCTTCAGTCGTGTAGCTGTATGACTCCTTCCTATCTGTTCTTCTAAGGTACGCAATAATGGACGGATGTGAAGTGTATAAAAAGATTTCGTCTCCTGAATCACTTGTAAAGAGGTTTATTTTTTCTTAATAATCTTATACATTCAAATATTTAGCCATAGTATCTCATTTTTTAGAATATTTTTATCTGTCTTTTATATAATTAAATAGCTAATTGCCACACTTCGACGAAATTATCCTTAATACTCTTTCAAATCGTTGCTCTTTTTATATAAATAGATTATTGCAGAGCTAAAGATGAAATTATTTTCTTTTATTTATTTAAATCGTTGCTATTTATAACAGATTGCTGACTGCAGTACTTTCGACGAAAATTAACTCCATTAAACTTACAAAATCGTTATAGTTTAACATCGGGAGCAATACTTCTCAATGCCTCTGTTTTGTCATTCAGTATGAGGACTTATAAAATAAGCTGGCTTAACATAGAGTTAGTGCAACGCTGTGAGCAGGCTGTGCTTAGTGAGCACCAGTTGCCCAGACCTGTTCTCCTTCAGTATTAACCTAACGAGGTTGAACTTGGAAAGAATGGAAGCACAAGTTTTAAATCGAAACAAATATGCAGTGCTTGTTTACAGCTACAACCAAATACACCCTTCCATTGGGTGGTCAGTAAACAGCTACTGATTAATCTGTATGCTCATAAAGGGGGGATTAATTCAGACCTTTGAGTAATTATTCATGCTGTGTCATCGTCCACCTCCGTGACAATAAGACTGGCCTCCGAACTCTGGTCACGGACAACTGTGGACGCAGATCTATGGCAAATTCTAGTTCTAAAGCTACCAGTGCCCACGTTTTGACAACACTGAGATGTGGCCTGGGTAAATATTAGTACTGCCCGTCACGGTTCACTTCACGTGTTTTACATTGTGTGCGATGGAAATCGGCTAACATATTACAAAGTTGATGAGGGAGCCATTCTCTGGGTGTGAAAGTGATGACGAAAGCTCCATGGCGTGAGGTGATAAGATAGCGTAAAGAACATGGCTTCCCCTATCCACCGGGGTACAATTATTACAATCCTATGCTGCTCATGAAACATGCAAGGTTTCCCCAAGTGGCTGATTACATCGCGCCTCATCTCCATTGTCCTCGCTGCCAAGTCAATAGGGACTCCCAATATATGTATATTGCACATGCATGAGAGATTTAAATGGAAAACCGCACTTAGCTACATGCTCCCAAATGTATTACATGTTCTGAATTTGGGATATACTGTTCCGATTACAATCTCTGATGTTGTCAGTTGTTTTAGCATAATGCTACACAACGCTTGGTAAGTAAATGTAATTATGAAGTGAAAGAGAATATTAAAACCTAAGGCAACCCATGGGTGAACATATTCAAATGCTCACTGTTGACTATCAACTTCAAAATTTTATGTGATAAGATCATGTATTCTACAAATAAACTACCAAATCTGAAACGTTTAAGTTTGCGGCGGATCTCATAAATGAATTTATGTCCCTGTAGGTCTAGCCGCACACTGAGGCAACATTTGCAAGTAAGTTTTCAATACCTCATCGAGAATATGTTGCGTAGTTTGCTAAATGTTCCGTAAGGATATTGTTCCTTCCAGGTTTTCCTGTATTTAGATCTGTTTACTCACTTTAGATCTGATGATTTCCGACAACTAAATCTGGATTATTAAAATCCTCTCGGGCCGTGATGAACGAAGAAGCGTTCACGAGAAGGTGTATGGTATATGTGCACTAAGTTTGTATCACAACAGTATTTTATTATACCACTCTTTACTGTAAAGTCGATTAAATAATCATGGAGCAATGTAATATCTCTTGCTTATTAGCCTAGGATAAGCCTTCTTGACTTCCTTTTTGTCTAAAGATTACATACGTAACTATTTTTAAACACATGAACGATCTCCAGGGCCTCTTGATTTCTCCATTAGGTTTCGAGGGCTTAGAATGGAAACCGCTTCAAGTTAACCATCGCTGAGTATTTATTTACTTAAACATTTAGGTACTAATTTTATATTTTTAGTATCCTCTTCTCAATAAACAACTGTTGATTTGAATCAAATTTTAAGTTAATAAATATTTTCTCTGATAACGATGCTGTACTTGTACTAACCATTCTTACAAATTCTTATTCCTTTATCTCCTTCATGTTACTTGAGATAAACATTTGTAGAAATTATCTTATTGGTTATCTTCTTGTAAGCACAAGGAGAATATGGGAATATAGTAGGCTTTGAGCGACAGTCAAATCTTCTAAAGCTTTCAAATTCCTTTTTTTCTACTCTTCTCTGTAACACACAAAAAATGAAAAACGATGTTTCATTTGACAGAGGTATACGTTCTCCAAAACTCTCACAAATAACAAGGCATATTTCCGAAATGGTTCACTTAAAAAAAAACTTTATTTAGACATAAATTGTGTATTTTAGCAAGATCTGCATTTTTTATAGTAACATTTGGTCTGTTACGGTTATACGAAAGTCATCCAGAGTAAATAGGACATGGGCTGTAGCCAGAGAATTCAAAATTTCATGTGTCATAAAAAGATCTCAAACAGGTGAAATTTTAATCAAAATCATTAGAGCCATTTTCAAGAAGATCAAAATTTTCGAAAAATTTTCCATGTAAAGGGTAGTTTAGGGTAAAGCAATGTTCTTCAAAATCTTCGTGTCGCATCCCTAAAAGGTATTAACATTAAGTACCAACTTTGGTTTTTAACCGACTTTTGATTTTTGAGTTGTCCGCAGACTGACACACACACACACACACACACACACACACACACACACACACACACACACACACACACACACACACACACACACACACACACACACACACACACACACACACACACACACACACACACACACACACACACACACACACACACACACACACACACACACACACACACACACACACACACACACACACACACACACACACACACACACACACACACACACACACACACACACACACACACACACACACACACACACACACACACACACACACACACACACACACACACACACACACACACACACACACACACACACACACACACACACACACACACACACACACACACACACACACACACACACACACACACACACACACACACACACACACACACACACACACACACACACACACACACACACACACACACACACACACACACACACACACACACACACACACACACACACACACACACACACACACACACACACACACACACACACACACACACACACACACACACACACACACACACACACACACACACACACACACACACACACACACACACACACACACACACACACACACACACACACACACACACACACACACACACACACACACACACACACACACACACACACACACACACACACACACACACACACACACACACACACACACACACACACACACACACACACACACACACACACACACACACACACACACACACACACACACACACACACACACACACACACACACACACACACACACACACACACACACACACACACACACACACACACACACACACACACACACACACACACACACACACACACACACACACACACACACACACACACACACACACACACACACACACACACACACACACACACACACACACACACACACACACACACACACACACACACACACACACACACACACACACACACACACACACACACACACACACACACACACCTTTTTCTATAAATGCTTTTCTGGGTTCAGGGAATGTCAAAGCATATATTTCCGGTGAAATATTGACATCGAATTTTTGGGTGGTATAAATACTTCCTCTATCCTCTACCAAAATACACGTGCCTCAACTTCATAATTTCTGAATCACTTAAAAAGTACCAGAGCTTGTGGAATGCTAAAACAAAATATGTGACTAGAAAGCACAAACAGAATGAAGCACTTTGTCGGAGGTCCCCAAATATTAATATTGGTGATCCTTCTATAGAACAAGAAGTTGGACAGCTTTCTTTTCTTAAAAGTACTATTTCCATTACGAGAGAAGGTTTTCACTGACCGAGTCAATTCACACATTATTAAAATCTTCCTGGTTAGAAGACTGCGTTCCACGTGGAAAAATATTCACTCATGATATTTTGACTCTTCGGTTATCATCCTCAAAGGACTCAGGCACGACAAATTAATTTGTAATTCAAAATCCACAATTCGATGATTACGACGGATGTTTGAGTTATTCCCTGGCTTCGAATCAGGTTTGCTTTCTCCTGCTTCCCCACGGTAGTTCTGCCAACATCATTTCCTAGTAACTGCCAATAATGCTTGTTACCCTGTGTGTAATTGATAGTTCTCTGGGAACTTTCCAGATTTTGTCTCTTTGGCTTTATAGATTCAGTTATTTGCTTAATGAATAGCATACCCCTAATACTCCGTATAGCTCCTTAAATTCCTCACGATGCTGAGTGGGCACCAGCCCCAAACGTGGGCCAAAAAATCAATACACCCGTGGGTGGGCTCGAGCTGTCACTAAGAACCGGAACATCGAAACACAATGTCACTCCCTGCCAAACATCCGGTGTTTGTATCTTTGGAACAAATATCCTTATTAGCATTGTATTATTTGCTATACTTCCATGGGTAATTAAAAGTAAGATATTGCCTTGTTTTAAAGTATATTATTAAATAAAAGAGGTGGAATCAGAACTAATGCCATAGCCGGGATTTGAACCACGGATCTTCGGCTTATCGAGCGGCTATTCTTACCACTGAGCTACCATGGCCAACTTGCCAGGATGACATTCAATTCCCCAACCGATTCGTACTTTTCCGGTTAGAGCACAAGGGAGTCCCACATCAGAGATAAAAAGGATGCGAATTTTTATTAGTGTAAGTTACAGGTTGTATCAATATCTAATTATCTCGACAGAGCTAATCGATTATCTAATAAAATCTGAGATAATATAGTTGTGCTTTCTTTTATGTTTGTGTTATTGTATTTTATGTATGTGTTTACATTTTATTCACATCTGTATTATAGCATTATGTTTGTTTTACATTATATTTGTGTTTCATCAACTTTGATGTGATGAGTTTTAGTGTAAGTGCAAAACAAAAGAGAATGATCATTGTAGCAATGGAAAGTCAGTACAACAGATTTACTAATCGGATGAGTACACCACTAAAATATCCATATTTACGCTTGTAATATTTGAATGTTCAACCATATCACTTTATGATGCCGTGTGCCATTTTAAGCCTAACATTGGAAATTCGTTATAATGGTATTTTTATTTTGACACAGAAATTTAAATGGATTTGACAACTGCCGACGGATGTTCCATTTATACTCACGCCTAGTACCATAAAGTTAATTGAGTTTTAAATGTTAATCTATTCTGTTTCATGCGAAGTGATGTGGGCAGGATGACCTTTGCTCACTGAAGCTGGAAAATAAATAATTTTACATTCTCTCTGTACTCCACTGTCACAGAGAAGAAGCAACAAAGAATAACAATAATTAGGAAAAGTGCAAAATAATTGGTAAAACAATCCTTACTACTTGCCGATTCTCTCTTATTTCTTGCAATAAGGTCGAACCTGTTTGTATACAAAGGCATAAATGAGTATAGGCAATATATATGACAAGAATATCTTTAAATATAAAACGAAAAAATTAAAAGTGTAACACAAAGCCTTTATCTCTGATGTAATATTTTCATATATTTATTTTATTTTTCACGGTGATACTCGTGGGGTATCCTGTTTTCTAGTGATGTGCTGTATTCATTAACAAATCTCCCATCATCAATCTACTTCATGGTTCAATGTCATGCAAAGGCATAATTTTTGGGGTTTATGCTATGTTCCTCATAAATTCCTTTGTTAATTAATCATGGTGCTGTTTTTAACGAAGTGTCACTGAAAGGGGAGAGGTTTTGGCTGGAACGGGAGATTTTAAATTTAACGTCTGCACCGGACTTGTTTATAGAGCTGATAAACATTGCTAAACCATTTGAATGTGCTCGTATAAACAATAATTTCATAGATATAGGTCATAGGTGTAATATCAGAGTCACTCAGATTGCACTTGCCGATAATATACAGGTGTTAGTGATATAAGTGTGTAGCTATTTTTAGTGGTAATTGAGGCCAATGTAATGAACAATATCACAACAATATTTGCTTCATTTGCGAGCTTACAACTCTACGTATTAGGAGTAGTATGTTTTCAGCTTGGTTAGTACCTCTAAGTGCGGGTGACACAGAGGGCATGACGCATTCCTGATAATGCTGTACAGAGTTTCAACGCCCTCTGCATGGCCAATGACCACGCGCTTCCTAGGCCAGTAAGTCGCACATTGAGGTATGAAGCAATCAGATAGTCTATATGACAGGCGTTGTTCGTTTAGCGGTGCAATTACGACCACGCAAAGAGCATCAGGTAGTAAACTTTGTGATTGGTTTGTTGGAAAGCTGTTAGACAAAGAGACAAAAAAAAAAAAAAAAAAAAAAAAAAAAACAAGCCAAAGTGGAGGGTACCAATTATCAAAATGTCTGCACTCAGGAGCGTAGCGTCAATTGATGTGATAGATAGATTATATAGCCTGTAATTTTTCTGAAACTGATTGCCAAATTGGTGCTCATTATAATTTTGTGGTACATAATCATTTTAAGGTGATTAAAAATCAAACTATGGTAAACAATATGATTTAAATTCACGCCATTCTGCAGCAGTATGTTTTGAAACAAAACTTGGATTAGCAGCACCTGTCATCAGTTAGAAGAAGCTGCTGATGTGCGCCTGACCCAAGTTATGGACCAACTTAGACCACATCTAATGTTAAGAATAGCACTAACATTTATTGTCGCGAGTAGAGACTAATTAGCGATTTCTTTTGCTTCTTGTACACTTACTATTACAGCAAAATACAGGTTAAAATTTGAACAGATTCTGGGACGAAGATATGTAATAGAAAGCTTACATCCGAGAGGTTAAGAAATAAATCAAAGCTAGAGCAGTAAACAAAACTTGGTTTCCGTACCTTTGCTGCAATGGAAATCAGAATAGATTGTAGTGTGATCGAGAAATATGACGAATGAAGCTAGCACAAATATCTCTTTAAAAAGCAATATGTAATTACAGCAGACCCCCCCAATCTTCCTAGACATTAAAAATGTATATGACATTTCAGCATCTAAGTTTATGAAAGTGAGCCCTGGTTGTGTCGCAATACTTCACACAAATTTTCTATTGATGTTTTTTTCAAAAGAAGAGTGTTTTAAATTCTAGCCTTATGAAGATTTAAATAGCATTTATAAGGAAGCTACAAAGATAACTTTGGTTGTAATCATGCGAGAAACAGCTAAGAATGTTCGGGGTAACCCCAAGAATAGAATTTTCACTGAATAACAAACAAATTTTACAATATTCGTTGCTTCACTTATTATTATATTAATAATTATATTAATAATGATTAATAATAATGAAGATGATTAATTAATTATCACCTACGCGGTTTAATCTACACTGGCATTAGAATTTTAGATCTTATAATGAACTCCCAAAAACGTTATTAATTTTGTTTTATACATGGTTATGTATTTTGTGCATCTCTATCATCTAGTTCACTATATATGTATACTGATTTCTGAATTTGATCTTCTGACCTTGTAATCATCACCACCCCATTTGCACATGAAACGTATTTGCAAAACAATTCTTTACCACTGATTCCTTTTAATCTGGAGCTGCTCAGATGGAAGGGAAATCATCACATTAATTTAAACCAGTGATAGATGTCGATATTTGGAACACATTTTGTATCTTACGTTTTTGTCTCTGGTCATTTCCTATGGAGATATGCAGATATTTTATCTGCAACGCTGCAGATTGTGTGGGTGTCACTTTCCTTAGCTGAGTACATAAACACACTAACAGTGCTTCTTGACAACAAACACAACCCTGCATTGTCCTTCTGTGTTTACTGCGCGAGTGTAGACTAATCACAAGCGTTAGCCCCCATAACATTAAAACGAAAGTTCGAGACCACAGAGCACAAGAGTGTTGCCCACAAACCAGCTCAATTCGCTGACCAACCTCAACGCAACGTTGTCGACTTACTGCACGTGTGAAAAAGCTGCTTGAAGTATTCCTTCACGTCTTTTAAGTGATTGTTATTTCGAAACCCTGTGTGATGTCGCATAATTACTACCGAAGCTATGTCAAAAGTAAGTCACTCTACGCATCTTACAAATAAAAACTTTTCCGCGTACATTCTTGTCGAATTACGCATCCAAGTGAGATCAAAAACCACTTATTTTTTCGAAATCAGTTGGTTCGAAAGAACAAAGTGAAAGAACAAAATGCCATTCGACTTTTTTGGTTGTGATACTTCTATGCAGCACATATTAGAAGAAATGTAATTACTTCCCTTCCAGCTTGTACATATATTCTCCTATGGGGTATCTTCCAAAATATTTCTTGTCAACCGATGTAATAATCCGTGAAGAAATTATTTGGTCGTTAATTCAACACTAACTAAAGATTACAAAAGTTTCAGCGTCAAAAGAGTGCCATATTTACAACAGTTTCTAAAGGCGTATGCATATTGGAAAATGAACACCTATGCATCACTAGGCGCCTTGCAACAGAATTGGTTGGAATCATAGAGTTGTTTAGTTTGTTGTTCTATGGTTAACATCACATTGTCAGTAGATTTACTAAACTTGTTAGTTTGGTGGAAAAAAGAGTAAAGTGAATTGTTCTTCTTCATTCATGTGAGGTCGGTTTTTACACAGGTACAGAAAATAAAGAGTAATAAAATTGAACGGATTGAGTTATTTTGTTACAATATATATTGTTCCATCGACAGGTCTTTTTATTTCTGTCCAACTCTCCAGACACCACTAGCTGGCAAGCTGTTTACTTCCCAACACTACTGTCGATATGCACTCCCCACGTTTTACGACGATGCAAATGCTTTCTACCGTCACCGCTTTTGCTTCTCTCCTGAAATAAAATTTTAGAGTTTATGTTCTGTTAAGCTATGCTCTAGCCAGTTTCATATATCCTTCCTCCTTCGGCAGTTTTATGTAAGGCCGCACAGGGTGACCTGCAACCGTGTATCTTACAGCATATTTTGCGATGAGAGTATAATGGCATCAATTATGATGCGACTACACCATTCATTTCATAATATTTATACGATCATCTTAATCACTATTGCACTCAAGTTTCATACCATTATTTATGCTCGACTAGGTTTTAATATTCTACACTGATATTATTTTCACTGGTGTCCGACATTCTATTACATTCTCTACGACGTATAGGAAAGTATTGTATTCCATCCAAAAATTCGATGTCGAGATTTCACCGGAAATTTATGTTTTGAGGCTCCCTGAATAGAAAAAGCACTTTTAGAAAAAGGTCCGCGCTTGTGTGTGTGTGTGTGTGTGTGTGTGTGTGTGTGTGTGTGTGTGTGTGTGTGTGTGTCTGTGTCTGTCGGTCTCTCTGTCTGTCTGTCTCTGTCTGTCTCTGTCCGTCTGTCTGCACGTGTGTCAATCTATATGATGACTGTGAATAACTCAAAAACGAAAAGTCGGTTAAAAACCAAAGTTGGTATTTAAGTTTAATGTCTTTCAAGGATGCGACACGATTTTGAAAAAAAATTATCCACCCTAAACTACCCTCTACATGGAAAATGTTTATTTTTTTGAAAATGCATCTAAGGATTTTGATTAAAATGCCATATATTTAAGATATTTTATGACAGATGAAATGTGCTCATATATTTTGAATTTCCTGACTATAGCCTGTGTAGTACTGTTTACTCTGGACGACTTCTGAATAACCCGTAAGCCGTAAGGGGTCGACAAAATCTCACTAGACAAAAAAATGTAGATCTCGCTAAAATATACAATTTATGGCCAAATAATTTTTTTTTGTAGAGTGCGCCATTTCGGACATATTCCTTGTTATTTGTATCAGTTTCGGAAAACAAAACTTTTGTCAAATGCAACAACGTTGTTCATTTTTTTTTTTTTTTTTTTTTTTTTTTTCATAATTTAACCGTGCAAAGAGAGCGAAATCTCAAAGCTTTGAAAGATTTGAGCCCATTACATTCTCATACTGCCGTTGCACTTACAAGGAAATAAACAGGTAATTTCTGCAAATATTTCTCTCAATTAACACGAAGCAGATATAGCAATAAGAGTTTGTAAGAATGGTTAGTACAAGAGTAGAGAAAGTCATGTGAGTGCAACATATCAGATTTTTATACGAGTTTACATACGAGAATCGATGGTTGCTCTTTCAACTGTGAAATTATTAATTTTATTGTTATATACTCTCTAATACTATGGAGGGTATATGTGCTGCAACCTTTGAAAAAAGTATACCTTCAGAAATGACAACACAAATTGAATTTAATCACTTTCATTCATGACCGACATTTTTAGTTTTTCTAAACTCGAATTGTTGTCTTCGATTGGACATTTGAGAATTAAGCTTCGCTTTCAACTGAGTAGGAATGTGCGCAGACGGAAAAGTATTGATTGCTAAATGCGGAACTTTTGATTGATGGATATCAGTATAGCTATGAACAGGTGCAACTTTGATTGGTGGATAGCAGTACGGTAATGAAAGGGTGTGTATGAGGTCCATTGTAGTGGCTTATAAGTATTACATTAAGACATTGGCGCGCATAATAGTAGGTATATTATGCAACGAGAGTATACTAGTAATTAGGAGGCGAGTATATATTAGGAAACAAGCAAAGCAAATTAACTAATTTTCATGCATGTTTCTTAATTACCATTATAGTTAAGTTTCATACGACAATTTATGCTCGACCATATACCTTATTTTATAGATGAAATTGTAAAACGTTGTGCACTCACCAGGGACAATGACATACATATTGCACCAGCTGATATTTGGAGCTCTGCGCAGGCGCTAAACGATCGATTTGTTTCCAGCACGTCACAGCTGCATGATGAAAATGATAACCTTGGAATGCTACGTAACATTGAAAAATAGAAGGCAAATTGAATATATTGGTTTTCAGACGAAACTTTATTTCATGTCTAAGTTATTTATTGTACAATTAGTGAAATTAATTTGCGGGACTGTGCTTAGTGCAATAATTTAGTTGCATCTCACTGTCAGTAGTGTCCGACATTTTAGCGTTTTCTAAACTCGCGCCAGTTGTGTTTTGAGAATTAATCCATATTATGCTTTGCATGGGAATTCTCTGATTGGTAGAACAGCTGTCCTTTAATGAAAGTTCAACTCTCCGATTGCATGAAAACCAGTCCTTTAATGATGGTTTGAACTCGAGGAGGTTCATTAAAGAATTGCTATCAGACATAAATTCGGGTATGGTCCAGTATAAAAGATGTTAATTGTGTTGCATACCTAAAACGTAATTAACATGGGGTGCGTCGTAAAGACAAATAAGCATATTTAGTTCAAGTCAGTCAGTAGAACACATGATGTGCTGGAGGTTTCGGTTTCGATTCCTGCCTGGGGGGTAGGACGTTTTCTCTACTCAAATTATTTTTTATCTTGTCCAGAGGCTGGAAATTTGTGTCTGTGAGTGAGAGAGATGTATTAAACTCAAAGAGAACCAGAAATTTAATGACCTGTTTCTACCAGTTAATAGCATTGCTAATAGGTTCTGAAAATAAAATGGCGACTATATGACCATTTTCATAAATACATGAAGATAGTTATTAGTAAGTGCTTCCCGGGTGATGAGTCAAATTTATAAAATTGGAGCTTTCACCATTTCATTCTCCATTGCTTTCATCAGGAACTCTTATAATGAAGATGGCTGTTCTTCCTCTGTAAAAGCATGTACAAAAAAGTATCGTACTTAAGGCAAAATCTTTGGGTCTGGTCTGGTCTTGTCTGTCACGGTGGAGATTCCGACACGTCAGCTGATGGCTAATTGTGCGTCTGACCCCGGGGTGAAGGATGATATGAAAGTGCCCTACAGGCGGCCAGAACATACTACAGGCGGAACTACTACCGTAGGTCCCTAACAGGTACGGGCAGTGAATGTTGGAACGCACGCCCATTGCTATAGTCACAAAGAGTGCATCGGTGCGCCCTATTCTGCCGTACTCTCGCAAAGACACCAGCCATTTCTGTGGTTTAAAAGTTTGTCGGTTTGATTTTGAATAGTAAAGCTGTGATTAACTGTAAGCAATGAGATGTTTGTGTTTTGTTTATGTGTTCTGTGTTTGTTTCTTGGATTAAGATTGTGTGCCTTACTGAGATAAATGCAATACTAAGTTGTAGTGTTGATTTTGCTGTAAATAGTTAAACTGGGTGGGAGGCAGTAATCTATGACATTAACTCCTCTAGCGCTTAAACGAAGCACAGCAGCAAAAATCTTTCCTAAATAAAAAGTGTTTAAAATAATATCCATCAGCTCCCAAAGTTTGTCTGTTTAATTTTGGGACATGATACTTCACTTAGTATTTCTGTTTGTTTCATAATGAAGTGTTTGTATTTTAATTTTTGTTACTATTTTGGACGTATTTGTGTAATTTATATATTATATATTCCATTACAGTTGGGGCAAATGCCCTATGACAGCAAAGGAAAATAAATGGAAATATGTAAATAACAAATAGAGCTTTTTCCATCCAGAAAAGCTTCTTGCAGGACACGATTTTTGTTGAATAATCTCATGCACAACATTTGGGCAGGACCTTTATTGCCAAATGACATTAAAGTGCCAGAAGAAAGCAAAATGCCGCACTGCTGATAATGCAGCTACTTCAGGTCCACGTACAAAATGTTATTTGCTGCAATAGATAGCGAGCGCCATTCGATTGTGCACCAGCGCACCATCAAACCAAGTTGACGATAGCGCCATGTTTTACTGCCGCCGCCGCCGCCGCCGTCGATGTTAGTTTAAATGTGAAGCACGAACTGTGAGCAATAAAGGTTCATGTTATGAGGACGTGGCTGTTAATTGGTTAGGGGAGGATGTTAACATTAAATGTTATTGTTTAATGTCCACAGACACATTTCCGTTACAATTTCCATATTTCCCGCTCCAGCTGAATGTTTTAGGGATGTGGTGCGCCGTTTATGAAATTTCCTCTCCGTCGTTTATTCGGCCAAACACCACAACTGAAATCACCCGTGGAAAAGACTTTCAAACCAAATTTAATGAATATAATGAAAAATCTATCACTATCGGATGCTATTATATTAAAGAAATGTACTGCAAATTGTTTCTTCTGAGAGAGAAAATCTAGCATTTTGATAGCTGTCCTATTTAAGGATTGTCAGACAGCCCGCTAATAAATCTATAGGAAAAGACAATTTTAAACATGAATAAGAAAAGTTAAAAAATGTATAATGTAAAGTCATTTGATATCGTGCCTACGTTCAGTGAAGTCTTCTTCTTCTTCTTCTTCTTCTTCTTCTTCTTCTTCTTCTTCTTCTTCTTCTTCTTCTTCTTCTTCTTCTTCTTCTTCACTCGGTGGATTAGGCAATGCTGCCGTTCCGGCTTCAAAACATGTCTGACCATCGTTTTGTTGGTCTTCCCGGATGCCTTTTTCCAATTGGCCTATAGTTATATAATAAAAGAATTAAAATCTAATAAAGCGGCAGGTCCAGATAATGTATCATCTGAATTAACCAAGTTCGGTGGAAGAGATTAACATATAAAATATATGAACTTATATTCCTCAACAATAGAATCAAGGGACAATAACCCTATTCATAACAAGTTAAAAGTACTTATTTTGTTGTTTAACGACGCTGTCAATTGCCAGAATCACATCAGCGCCGCCAGTGTGCCGTAATTTTGTCCCTAAGGAGTTATTTTATACACCAGTAAATTTATTTATAATTAGACAGCTAATAGAGAAATGTCATGAACATAATACTGACCTCCTTAATGTGTTTATAGTTTATACATACGCTTTTGATACAGTACACAGAAATAAAACTGAATATAAAGTTCCCAGGAAAGTAATTCGACTAATAGAATTGCCAAAGTTAAAATTGGTAACAAAATAAGTAATAGTTTTAAAGTTGAAATAGGAGCTAAACAAGCGAATCCTCTTTCTGCACCTTGTTTAGCCTAATAATCGATTTAAAAATCTCACAATTGTATATCGGAGGAAATATAAGCGCAGGATCAAACAATGGTTGGTATATGCCGACGATATTTATTAACGAGAAGTAAAGCTATCATAATTGAAATATTAAAAAAGCTGGTATAACTAAGTAATATGGCCTGATGATAAATAATACATGGACTCACAAGTACCGTCTTCCAGACTTCAGTTCTGTTTTTACCGCCGCGCTGTTAGCAATACTTTTTTTCGTCCTTTTTATCTCCAGTTCCTTCCTGGAAGTTTTATTGTCTGTTGTGACTCTCTGAGCGCACTGCAGGCATTGCAACAGTTTGTCGTCACGTTAGCACTAATTGTGAAAATTCAGACACTCGTTTCGCAGTTGTTCTCGCGTGGATACCAGTTTGTTTTTAGCTGGACCCCAGGCCATGTTGGTATTCCCGACAATGAAGCGGCGGATGAGGTTGCTAAGTCTGCCTGCAGTTTGCCGGAGGTTTTTACACGCAGTCTGCCTTACACGGATGTACAACGGTACTTCCGGCGCCATGTTTTATCAGTCTGGCAGCAATCATGGGAAGCAGCAATTGCGGACGACCTTGGATGGCATCTTTAAGGGATACCAGGCGGGCAGAAGTCACCTTAGCCCACCTGAGAATGGGTCACACACGCATCACGCATGGAGACCTTTTGCGTGGTGACCCGGCGCCTGTATGTTCCACCTGTGGCGTCCAACTCTCTGTGGCCCACGTCCTCGTTGATTGTCCGCATTACGCTCGTGAGCGCCTGTTGGCCTAGGTTCAACTTTGAAGTCCATCTTGGGCGACTTTTATGGTATAATATCCCATTTTAACATTGTATTGTTTTACCTTTTTAGCGTTTTAATTATTTACTGTTTTAACTTTCACTTTTTGGTTTAACCCTAGAATTTATTAAGTTTTCCTGTTTTTACCTTTTGACTTCAGGTCCAAATGAACCATTTGTCGACGGGCCTTTAGACCTCACTCACTCACTCACTCACTCACTCACTCACTTACTCAATCACCCACTCACTCACTCACTCACTCACTCACTCACTCACTCACTCACTCACTCACTCACTCACTCACTCACACACTCCAATCCTGCACTCTATGACCCACAAATCATAATTTTAGATAAAAATAAATATATAAAACCACCATTGGAAAGAAACAAAATCACTAACTTCATTTTTCGCTTTTCAGTCGTGCTATGATTGAGATATAATATATTTGAAATGTAATTCTATCATTAGAGTTAAATGACAAACCAGCTAATAAAACTAACTCCACCACACAACAACCAAGGCCCACCGCCCTGCCGCTGTGACCCCACGGGTGTCATGAGTGGAGTGCAGTTCGGAAGGTGGGACATGGTCAGCGCCCCAGTCACTCCCAGCCGGTTATGCGATTTTTGTAAACAGGAAATATTACTGAATAAACTAGAAGTGTGAGTGTTGGAGTGGATACGAGTGTGTTTAATATGAAAAAATAATTTAAAACATTAAACAAAAAGCGAATTTAACTATTTATTTCTCATGGTCTACCTTACAAAGGCGAGGATAGGCTCATTGTATCTTTGTAACTGTCATAAGTTCAACAGAAGAATTTTTTTCTCATATTATAGAAGGAGATACAGAATTCTATGGATGTAACTGACATCAAGAGCATCAAAATTGAGACTTGAGTATTGTGTAAATTAAAAATAATTCTACAAGTCGCTGTGTTACATCTTTAGAACTAGGGCGCGGACCAGTGTGCAGTCACAATATTATTTTATTTTAATAAAACGACATACATATGCCAGGATTTTTTTTATACTGAGTAAAACAAAGCGACAAGAAATGACAAGGCAGAACCACTGTAGTTTCCGCATTATTGTGCGTTCCTTTCCAAGCTGAAGTCGAGTCGAAAGGATATATTTTAATATTTGACCAAAAAGGAATGCTTGTTGTAAAATCTCCAGGCAGAAAGCACCAACACGAATGGTTTCATACCATCCTAAACATATTTTCCGTGCTCCAAAGGGTTTTAATAGAATCAGGCTCGCAAAATAGGTACTTAGTGAAAGAGAATGCAACACAGAAGAAAATGAGCCTGTGGTACAAACACTTCTGGTAACACTTGGGGATTCTTGTCGTTTGTTCCAACAGCTTAATTAATAAAACTGAGGCTGGTTTTATTCCCGTGACGCTGTGCGTTCCATTTTCTCGTCGAATTCAGCAACTTTTGACATGCAAGAGACTACAGGAATCCTGTCGGCCTGGGTGGCTCAGTTGGTTAGACGCTGCTCTACTAATCCCAAGGTCACGGGTTCAAATCTGAACCAGACTGATGATTTTTAAGTGTGCATAAAGACGACAGCTCTGCCAGAGATTCATTGACATGTAAAATAACTCCTGCGGGACAAAATTCCGGCACACCAGTGACGCTGATGGGATCCTGGCAATTGACAGACCGCTAAATAAGAAAATAATTATTTTTTAACTACGGGAATCTGTCCTTTTCGATAATAAGAAACTTCTTCCCACGGAATAAACAACGGGCTCCTCACGCATGACATAGTTGCATGTTTTCAGTAAAGCCCAGATTTGTAACCACAATAAAATAGGAAAATAAGCAAGCAATTAAAGTCGAAAAGTGATGAAAAAAGCATAACAGTAAGCAAAAGAACTAATATACGCATTTATAGTGATAAATAGTTTCACTGAGCCCTTAGCTTATTGATTTCTCAGTGTCTATCAGTGAAAAATGATTTCTATAGTGAAAATGTTCTTTCGACGTAGCATGACGTCACAGGTACTTGAGAAAAGCACTACAGCTCTTCTTCGATAAATTCCTGTTCAATATGTTTGTCTTTGCCAGAAAGCTTTTTAGTAATTTGACATAGTATTTTGTAGCCGGAATCTTTCTGCAAAACCCGAATGAGTTTGTGAAACGCAATATTTACAACCCCGTGTGTTTCTGATAATGTTACTGAAATTTCGTCAATCAGAGAAAGTGAATGTTCCATGGAATTACTTGGCGCTTCTAGCTATTTCAAAATTTCAGGTAATTTGGAGAAATACCATTTTTGCATAACACGCTCCTGTTTGGAACTCGGGGAATCACGTCGGTCTGGGTGGCTCAGTTGGTTAGACGCTGGCCTACTGTTCCCAAGGTCGCGGGTTCAAATCCGGCCCAGGCCGATGGTTTTTAAGTGTGCTTAAAAACGACAGCTCCATGCCAGTAGATTTACTGACATGTAAAAGAACTCCTGCGGGACAAAATTCCGGCACACCGGCGACGCTGATGTGATCCTGGCAATTGACAGCGTCGTTAAACAACAAAATAATAATAATAATAATCGGGGAATCACCGTCCTTGTTCAGATCATTGCGATATCTCAGGCAATAACTGAGTAATGAGCTGACCCTCTACCCAATCGCAGCAAGTTTTTCTACTTGCACTATTATTTCTCAACACCTGGCTCTACCCTAGCATTTCTTTCTGGTGCATTTAGCCAATAAAATACTGAATTACTGATAAATCGTGGATAACTATGAAATATGTACTTCAAATTTACTGTTTTGGGTAAAATATGCTTCTGCTTCTCCTTAAAGTGTGGGAAAAGCTGAGAATTTTCCTCAGAAATCCGGACTTTAGTAATGACTGAAGACCGGAGGCGTGTGCCTTTTTCCATAGGTATACTGCACATGAACTTTACTGTTATCGCTCGCGCATGTAAACAACTGCAGGTAGGTACAACCTGACCATGAAAGCTGTCTCACTGCAGCACAACCTACAAGCATCATAAACTATGCACTCTGGAATTGCATTTAAACGCTTGCTTATACATACTGCTATTTATTAACTATAATATCGTCACAGAGTGCGTTACAGTGGGTTGCAGGTCACATTCGTAAATTATTATTAAACGTGAAATTTCGACGCCTATTACTGAAGCAGTTTTTAAACAGTGAAAAACTTCTTTGTACATCACACGATGTCAGAGGTGCAAATGTAAAGAATTTCACACATTTCACACATTTGATAACCAATATTTTTGTTTAGAACTTTCTGGAATTTAGCTTTCACCTTTTCGATACTTAGCACAAGAGGTATCCTATTAATTGAATTAGTCTTCTAATATGCTTATGCTCTTGCACATTTTCCAAACACGGTTTTTCTAATTGTTTAATAGTTTTGGGCAACACTGCAAAATTGTTGGATATGAACTGAAGATTTTCAGATAGTTCATGGGATATCAGATTTTTCAGTTACAATGTCAAATGAATCTGTATCACTATGTGATGCTAATTAACAATTTCATTGTAATGCACCGCATAATACGTGATGGCCTCTATCCAAGTACCCCATCTTGTAATTATTGGCGTCTGCACACACTTGCAAAGCAATGCTTCACTAGTTCGCAGAGTACTACGTTACGTTGTTTTCGACTCTTGTTTCCAGTGGCAGTTGTTTACACATTTGATGGTCGTGTTGTACTTCTGACGTCATTAATACTCTGCGTCCAGCTAACCTGTGTCGCATGCGAGCGCACATCCCTCCGGCCTTTAGTTATGAGAAACGGCCCAATCTCAAGACTCGCAGGAAGCGCAAGCGCTTGTGCTATGGCATTCGCCCAGTGTTATATTAGCTCACGTTCCACCTCCAGCCGGGTACTGTTGCTGTTCATGCGCGAGTACCCGAAGCATTATGTACACGGTGTCAACGTCAAGATATGATAATGAGTGGCTTGTAGAGGTCGTCTTATTAGCGCGGTGGTAGCACTGCTGCTTACCAAGCGGGGGACCCGTGCTCGATTCCCAGTATTGCCGAGGGGATTTTCTTCCGCTGAGAGACTTGGTCCAATGCGCACTCAGCCTCAGTAGGTCCCTGAATGGTCAATTGAGGATCAACTTGATTGAAAAGCGGCGGTTTCTGTTCGAGAAGACCACATAGGAGGGGCCGGGGCGCTGACCATGTCCCACCTCCATTACCGAACCCCACTCATGACGCCTAAGGTGGGCAGCGGTCGGGCGGTAGGCCTTAGCCCGGATGGGTTGTGCCACGAGGTTACGTTATTGTTATAGACAAAAGTGGACTGAGGACTTGAATCCAATGAGATCCACTACTTGCTAAGAACTACCAAGCAAGAGGACCAGAGATGTCCTAGGAAGCGTTGCGCTGATGTTATGTGAAGTTGGAACGGGCAATTGCCTCATCCTTGTAGTGATGATGAGACTCAACGGTTCAATGTGAGTGTGAATGAATATGAACACCTCTTGTATTTAGTTAAACGCCCTAATGTAATTAAATTCTGGAATTGTGTAGCTTACTTATTCTTTAAGATGAGTAACAGGAATGCGCATTCATGGAAATGTCAGATTCTAGAATGATGTTCAAGATCAAATCAGCAATAAAATCTTTTGCAGCTGTGTTTGGAAACCCGCACGCTATCCTTACACATGATGCTTATTTATGCATTAGAATTATTCTCATCCCTTTAAGGGCACTTTTATAGTAGCAACATATTTCTCTGAGTGGGGCTTGAAGATATAACATAGAAATACTAGTTTTAGTATAAATGGCCATTTAATACTAATGTGGAAATAATAGCGTCAAGTACGAATAGAAAGGTATGGAAAGAAGTGCAAGAGAAAGCGGCTCCGGAGAGCTTTTCTTCCTTATGTCTTTCTTCAACTACGAGATTCGCGAGGGCAATTGTATAATGAATAAATTGAGCACTTGTTGTAAATGAGCTTCCTATGATAGAAAACGTTTCAATTGTCAAACGTTGGCGTCAGTGTTGGTTGCATGTAGGTGTATGTTTTACTACAGGCCGTTATTGTTGCAAAAAAACATAAAATAGTCCATCATTCATCCTCGAAAATACCGTAACTGGATTAATATGTATTGACATGCTGCAGTAATTTTCTCTCTTAGCTAGGGAATGATTAACACAACTATTAATTCGAACAGGATAGTATAACATTCCATGTTGTTATAATGAGCAACTGCCTGCCTGCACTAGTGGCTATTCTGGTACCGATAAATCGATCAACTCGCTCCTGGTGGGTAATTTTGTTTCCTATGTGGAGCGTGTAAAGGCGTTGCTGTCAATAGGAAACTTGTCCGAGACTAACCCTCTATTGGACTCTTACGCCGTTTACGTAATGCTAGTAGTGCTTTGGAATTTCCGAAATTCACAGACACCAGAACATATGCTAGAAACCAGAAAGTTTACCCCCCTTTAGTAATATTAGAATAGATGCCTCTCATCTATCAGTCGCAGCGAAAATTTTAAGAATCTATATTTTATTTCCTCTCCGTTTTACAGCGAATATAGTATCACTCATGCCTTCATTTGTTTCTTTCATTCAAGCCAGTCACAAGGAAAATTAATGACTAGAGTAGCTGTCAAGAACGATGGCGGTAAATGACATATAACGCCAAAGTAGGGGTAATAGGGGAAGTGCTACATTACAACTGTTTCCCATCTTTCTCGAAGTATTTGTACTCATTGTACACCATTTCTCTAGCTTGATTGTGAGTAAGGCAACGTGGTTTTGCTTCTGCCGTCGCCGGAACTCTTAACAAACTTACTAACACACAATGGAGTGCACTTATTGCTCGCAATTATTTAATTTCGCTATTAAAACTGTAGGCAAGTACTCTCACGTGCGCTCTGAAACAGACTACGCCTGATTGTCTAGAAATCAGCTGACTGTGATGTCGTTGAATATTTGTCTTCTGCGCAGTCGCTTTCATTGGTGACGTCGCCTATAGTTGTCGCTTATTAGGTAAATGTGGAAATCTGCAATAAGATCAGGAATGTTGACTAAAAACTAACTGCTCAGGTCTCGTAATGACTGCTCGGAAATAAAACCAACCCTCCCCTCGTTACTTACAGTAGCTGATAACAGAGGCAAGACATGTGGTGTAACCAGTTTTCATATCCCCTTTCACTCGTTGTAGGTGGAACGCGTGCATGGTAGCGGAAGACGTTCTAGTGAACAAACTATTCGTCTGTTTAGTGCTACTATTGGCAGACTTTGTAGATAATCTAATCTATAATGTTCAATTATGTCCTCCACCTTTCACGATAGATGCATTTGTTATTGAGTATACTGGATTAAATCTACCATCACATGAAATCTGCGCACGCATTCCCCGAACGCTGTGATATCTGTTATGTCCTATTCCATATACATTATCCATTTGTTAACTGTGTTTAAAGAATTAGAATTACATGAATAGTCTCTAAAACATCTTATAGTAAACTAAATCCCAGCACAACGCCCTTACCGGACCAAGGCCTACCGCCCGGCCGCTAAGTTCCCCACCTCTGCCCACTACAAGCGTCATGTGTGGGGTGCAGTATTGAAGGGTGGGACGCAGTCAGCGATCCCGGCCCATCAGGCCAGTTATGCGGTCTTCGCGACCAAGCTCTTGTATTTAGACGACTATAAATAAAGCATAACAAAAAACATAAGTGAAGCAATATCAGTTTAGACTATATTTGGGACACATGTTAGATATAGCCTATAGTACGAGATACTCTTGTACTCTTGTACGAGTACTCTCTAGACAGGAACGAGGTGTCTCGCACGATAAAGACCATTCCTTGAATGACGTTGGTGAAAGTTGGAAACGCACGACACTTCTGTCTTGGAGATATCACACTACAACACAGCAGCAACATTAACTCCTCAAAGTTGTTCAAGCTTGAGTAACTCAGCAACAAACGTCTTCATTTCGGCGGTCTTCTGTTTCGGGTCAAACAAACTTAGTTCCATGGAGTGCTAAGAGTTAATTCTGCACCTTAAAACTTTACACCGCCATTGCTAAATTTGCCAAGTTCGTGGCCCATTATCTAAGTTAGATTTTTATGTGTTTAGGAATAAAAAACGTTATAGGGGTTTCCGTTTTTTTTTTTTTTTTTTTTTTTTTTTTTAAATAAGACATTAGGTACAGTATATTTTGTGAGGTGTATAGCATTATACGAATCTGCAAATACCTATTTTGTTGGTCTGTGCGGCTGAGGTGATTAGGCGCTGGCCTACTGGTCCTAAGGTTGCGTGCTCAAACCCGGCCTATACCGGTGGCTATAAGTGTGTTTAAAAGCAATAGGCCATGTCGGTAGATATACTGACATTTAAAATAACTCCTGTTGGGCGACATTCTGGCACAACATCGTTAATAAATAAAATCACTTCAAACAGATAACAGCACTAACGTGAGTATATAGTATACAAGGGGAAGGGAGAAGATTACTTTCAACTCAAAATTACTTACAAATGAGATTTTGATAATGCATCTTAAAAAAAAGGGGCGACAAAGTGAACCTACGTGCATATAATTTTAAAAACAAGGACATCTACGAATTATTTTGAACTTGGTCCTACTGTAAAGAAATCAGTTAATTTGGCTTGTTTCACTTTTCGTGCATTAAGTGCATATACCTCATTCTTTTACTGATGTTGTTGTAGTAGTGTTTAACGCCCGCTTTTACTACTACGGCACCGCAGGCGGTGACACTGATGATACATGGAATGAAGATGGAGCACCGGTGGAATGAGATGGCGGGGGAAACCGGAAAACAGCGGAAAACGCGCCCTGACGCCCCTTCGTCCACCACGAATACCACATGCGGGACCCTGGGATCGAACCCGGACCGCCTAGGTGGTAGGCGAGCGCTCTAACCGCTCGGCCACGGCGCCACCTCTTTTACTGATGACTGTACCTAACGTGGTATAAGCAATTCCTAAGTGTTAAGCAACTTTTTGTGGAATAAGTTCAACCTCTCGTATGAAATTTACTTTCTGATCTAGCATAATAGTTTATTTTTCTGTTCTCCCTGAGTGATTAAAAGCAATTGAAACCTGAAAAACACAGCCACTCTTAATCAGCTAACACCAGATAACGAACGAGTTGTCGTTTGTTGCTACGACATAGTCGCGCCGACAGCCGCCAAGTTTCCAGCAAACGTCTTTGTCTTATGTTTTCGCGGCCGAAAGCCACCTTCTTACCTTATGTCTTTGTCAACAGAAATAACAAAAATAAGAGTTTGCTTTGCGATACCGTATGGTGTATGCTCATTATAATTACGTAAAACTCAGTTGTATTTCACTGAAGTTTAATATGTATAACGGCGACTTACGTATAAATGCATTACGTATAAATAAGGTTCATTAACATGTTTCAAGATTGCATTTTTCTGGGAGCTATGACAATTTACGTATAAATACGAATTGCTTAGAACTGAGTTACGCATAAAACAGGTCCAGCTGTATGTAACATCAATTGCAGTACACTAGTGTCGCAAAACTCAGAAATGGTTCGACTGACTTGAATAATTTTGACTTTTTGTTCACCGCAATACTGGGTTGGTTTAGAAAAAGGAGGATTAAGAAGAACTCAAAGGAACAGTCGAAAAATTGAAAACAATTGCAATTGGTAATTTTGTGTGGGAATTGCCACTTCAGATTACTTTCAATATATGGGGTTTATGGCGAACCTATCGCAATTTCTTTTACTACTACCTCTTCTACAAATATTTCATACAATTTTCTATATGAATGACACAGTAATGCAATGTCTTGCATTCACAGTTTTCTCTACTTCCTTTTCTTCCTGTGGTATTTGGGGTTGTCCAAGAGTACCTACTTTTGCATAGTGTTGTCCCTGTATTTTTATTTGTTTACTTTGGGTTTTTTATATTATCCAGTGTAAGTTTAAAACTCGTAAGCATAACATCGTCAAACAAGGGGCAATGCCGGGTATTTCAGGAGTAGATGTAGATTTAAGGGAGGGGTATTTCAGCTAGTAGGCCACAATTACTACATGATTAATTTGCGTATATTTGAAAGTGAAAAGCAGCCGCGACATTTATATAAGAGCTTTAATCAATGACATGGAGACGGAGATCATTTTTGTCATGTTTATTTCTACGTTTTTATTATAGTAGGTATACCTTTTTTTTTGGCTTAAGAACATGTAGCGAGCAATTTTACGTTTGACAGTTGCACCTATTTTCAGGATGTGAAAGTTGTCTGTCAATTCAGTGGCTAGAATTATACTCCAACACAGTATACTGCTGTTTACCTCACAAGATACTATATTATGGAAGGAACTGCAGCAAATTCTTTGGAGGTAGTTGCCAAATAACGGATGGGATGGTGTTGATCTTGACATACTAACCTCTGCATTCTGTTTCAAATGCTTGGAGATGACCAAAGGTTGTGAAAAATGTTCTACCACCTTCAGTGACTTCTACTTATTGTTGAACGGAATAGACATAAAAGCTCTCAAACCTTCATACGACTAGGATGTCAGTGTGTCATTTGTTCTAAATGATACAAAAAGAAAGAGCTATCGTACCGTTTTGTTCCTAGTATGAGAGAGAAAAAATTGTTTGTGCTTAGAATCTTAAAGGGAGATTAAGCATCCTTCTAGAGTGTTCTGTGCCCATCACCAAACTGAACATTTTGTAGAGTATAGATGGTTGTATTCTGTATTCCTATATGATTAAGAAAGATAGGATTCTGTTTGTGATTCATAGACTCGCCAGCAATTATTTAAATAACAAAATATTTTACTAACACCAACGTAGATCTGGACAGCACGTGGATCATGATTTCATTGTTCTAAAATGCTACTTAGCCATCTTCAGTAGTTTTGAGATATTTGTAGCAGAAAATATTGTCACACAATTCGTTATCTTATTCTTTTTCCTTTCTTCACAACGGTAATAACTCACCTAAACAACAATTAGTAACACAAACACTATTGTAATCAACTCTTTACCAAAAATGCTTACTAAAACTTATCACAAAACTACATACTTCATTTACTAACAAAATTGCTTGACGACCATAGAGTAATAAAACTATGGAATGCTTCGACTTTGCTAAAATTATGCTTTCATATTTACCTAAAGTTTCGGACAGAGCTCTTTTATGCCAAAGCGACAATATCATTTACAGATTCAAAAAATGGAGGAAATAAATGTACATATATTTGAAAAAAAAAAAAAAAAGGGCAAAAAAAAAAAAAAAGACAAATCACATGGCTTAGGTATGTAGAATGTGAGTTACTTAACAGTATTACCAATTTAAAGAAAAAAACTCCCCTTAATGACGGGTTAAGGTAACCACTGTAGAAGCTGTGGTTTTCTTTTCCTATGCAATAGTGCAGAATAAAGCGTAAAATACAGATGAAATAACACTTTTTAAAAGTGTATTTAACGTTACACCTCCTTATACATTAGAAATTATTAAATGAATCGAAGAAGCAACTCCTACATAAAGAACTAAAATATCCACATGTTTGCAAATGTTGGCATTTTGCCCTTCTTAAAGTAAAAAAGTGCTAATCTGATACTACTGTGGTTTTTAAATGGGAAGGAGTTTGTCCTTGAGCGTCTCCAGGCCGGTAACCAATCGGAGTCCTGCTGTGTTGTCATATTACTTTCCCCTTGAGTGGGGCTTCACGCGCGTCAAGCAATATGAAGAGTGGGGGTAATGAGCTTGCAACACTGTGCATGTAAACGTATCTCATTGGCTGTAGATCAGAACTCTTCCCATTTTAAAAGCACAGTAGAGCTTTATGAAACCCCTATATGAGTATATATACAAAATAAACAGCAAGATGCATATTTACACATCATAATAACAACAATAATCTGCCATAGGTACACGCTGAAGGATCTCTCACGTAACAAGACAAATATAAAAATACTAGGCTGAAGAGGGTAAAACCCTAAACTGCCTGGGTTTTGGTTCTACCAAACCCAAAATCCAATTTTGAATTTGAATTAAATATGAAACCTGTAGGTTGAATAAATCGAGTAAGCGTTACGCATAATGCGCACATAAAAATATGCAGAAGCTTATAATGTACCATCAGCAGTAAAAATGTCATTTGTGCATCATCCCTCAACAAAACAAGGAAAATTTCCTGCGGCCACGATGATTACATGAACGCGGAATGTAGTTAGTTAATCGTGTCTTTTATTAGGACGTTTGTCAAGCGGCAGACCGAAGCGGGGAAGTTGGCACCCCTGCTGGGTGGAAACGTGAGCAGGAAATATAGTTCAGCCTTCCTTCTCCTGTTTCCTTGGCAACGTATTTCATTTCAGCGGTCGACAGAGTGGATTGCTTGGAAGATGTCCGTTTTACTGCGGGTTCTGCGCTGTAAAAGAAAACAAGGGTTCGATAATAAGAAAAGAAAAGGAAACTAAAACTTTATGAGTCGTCCCTTTACTCAAAAGCTTGCAGTTGTTGATCGCCATGGACAATAAGCTGTTTGACCTAAAGCCATGCTCCTTATCTTTATTCTTCTGTGTCCGCCGAAAGCTCAAAATTGTTCGTTTATGTGACATAGGGTAGCTGTTTGTCCAGTGATAACAATGTTACAATGGGGTCACAGTGATGTGATGTACCAACTCTTTAACTAAAGTACTTGCTCTACGCTGTATTATACAATTTAGTTCTTACATGGTCGAAACCAGTTTTTACTGTCACTTCAGTAAGTTCCCGCTGTCTTTTTGCTAACATTATGTAGTTCAAATTTTCACAGTACTTTCTTCGTGGCGTACCTGCATAATGGAGTATCTCCGCACGATTCACCCGCTAGGCAGTCGAACACAAGACCTCTCTAACCTCTTGCAGTATCAGTAGAGACAACAACCCACAATAAACGTTGTTGTAGGAGAAGATGATTCACATTTGAATGTGATAGAAGAGGATACTAGAGATGAGCTGAAATATAGGAACAGTAAAAGGTGTTACATCCACCGGAGGAATGGAGAATGCGCAGAGAAGAAGAGTTGAGAAACTGGTAGCAGGAGTAGAAAGTGAGGAAGCACAAGAAGCCTGAAATGTGTGAGTTTAGGTGCAGCAACTGAAGGTAATGAGGATAACACAACTTTTCCGAGAATAATATAAATTTGTAAATGAGGTGAATAATTATTATGAATTCACAATTTTAATTGATTGAAATATTTGTATTGTATAAAGCCTGAAAATGTCAAATGTGAATTATTTGTTTAAAGGACTATAGTGTTTGAACTTGTGTGTTTTAGTTTTCTAATGTTTTGTTCTTATTATATCTGGAATGTTAATTTTGTAAGCTAGCTGTCAGGACAGAGGTGTAGCAGTAGTCATTGAGCGTTACAGAAGTCGTCACAAACTGGCTTCAAACCAGGATCGTACTTCCTGACTTGCTAGCGAACACACTGGCTATACAGCCGCTGGAATTTTCCACAGAACATTCTAGAATGTTCTTGAGGCGGGGCAAGAGAAACTTCCAGAATATTCTGTTCATCTTTAGATGGTGTTTCTTATATTTATGTTGTGTGAGGGCGCTACTGCACTTATCTCTCAATTGTCCGGCACCAACCTCCCGATAAGCTTAGGCTATAGCCGTTGTGTCACAATATAATTTGTAATAAAATAATGATTTAAGATAACCATGTGTAAAAATTTTAAAATCCAGAATTTACGTTTGATTCATTTGACATTTTAGTACACCAGTCAGTTCAATGTATAATATGTACACCAAATGTCTTGCAAACTTTTATATTTTATCGAGATATTAATTATTTTATTATTAGTTTACTGTTTTGGAAATTTAGGGCATATGATGCAATTACTTTCTTAAAAAATTAATTTCGTAATCGAACTCGAAAGAATATTAACACTTTCGGGAGAAAAGAAATATAAAATATAAGATTTCTACTTTTTACTTAAAATTGACTCGATATGAATATCATAATATCACAAATGAAGCGTGTTAAACTGAAATTCATTTCATAACCTCCTTACTCTTCTGTTGTTTATAAGGAGGTATACATCTCAATTACTTAGATCCAGAAGTACAGCCTGAGAAATTATATATGATTTTATATATACTTATATAAATATTATGAGGACTATGCTATCCACGGTACTAGGATGTGCCACTCCTTTTGCTAGATAACCTTAACCAACAACCAAAACAAAGGATACAAAATGGCGTAAAAACTAAATACAAATTTACGCGTTCGCCGCATTGGCTAAAAGAGAAAATGGTAGTCAGTTATACAGACCTCTTATCATGATTGATAGGCAGAGCAGACACGTCTTTGAAGGGGTTAAATTCTAAGGGGAAAACTTGAGCGCCCAGATTAGCGAAATTTTTAATGTGTGTGTAGAAAATATTCAGGGGATGCAAATTGACCCTTGAATGCTATTCATTAAACACACAGCAAGGCAGAACTTTATAAGAAAAAGTAAACAACTCTATTCTCACAGTGATTACAAGGTTTCTTGCTGCATGGGTGCAAGAATAAATGAAATAAAAATAAAGCAGTATATTTTCCCTCTAGCTCAAACTATAACTGGTTAATTTACCTATTACTGTTAACAGGAATATAGACAAAAGTATGTCACAATTTTGTCATGAGTGTGTCACAATACTGTAAACCATGTACACAAACATATTTATCTGTACTTTCTAAACATGATGAGTAAATTATAACAAAACAGTAATTTATTTAATCACAGAGATTTTTATTGTCACAAAATATCATACTTACAAATCTCTATATACAAAGATTCATATTCCTCTAGTTCTACTGAATGTTGCTGTTCCCATTGGTTTCAGTTATTAGCAGTTTTAAGTAGTTATATAATACAAATCTTCCTCGCCAGCATGTGACAAGTTTGTGTGTATCTGTGTGTATGTGTGTGTGTATGAGAGATCCTAAATATGTATCACTGGATCTTTTCAGAAAAAGCAAAGGTATAAACCTCCCCTCTTTTCCCCTTTATTGCTGTGTCATCAAGCCACCAAGCTCTATGTTAGGTAAAGTGAAGAACACGCTTTAAAATACCTCACGAAGCGATACAAAATCAGCCGAAGATTTTCTTTGGCGTTGTTTATAGCGTCAGAAGTAGTAGGCCTACTCGTTCACTTTTATTACAGCTACCAGTGATGCCAACGTTTGAAATTACTTTCATTGGATTAGCATTGATGAACCTACCTCTTTAACTAGAGGTGGTCATGAATGTGTAGTTGTGGTTTTAGGTTATGCCAGGAAAGCGTCTTTAATATAAAAGTTATACTCAAAATAGGAATCAAGATTTTCTGTACTTTTACTTAAGGTTCGAGTGAATATTGTATAATGTACAGAACAGTAATCTTCACGGTTAAATGAGTACACTACAGGTAATTCCACGAATTATTATATGTAGGGTTAGAACTTACCAGTGAATCATAGTACACAATACTAAGATAGTCTTCGAGTAGCCAGGATAAATTTAAAAGCAAGAACAAGTACTTTATATAAAAAAAAGAATTATTCATTGATTTATAGCTACAAGGTCATAAAAATGGACATTATTATTTTTCGTTTGTGTTGAAATGCTACAAATGGCAATTAAGCTATTATTTGAAATAAACGATATAATTGAATAAATAAATGAATGAATAACTAAACAAATAAATATTCTTCACTTACTGCTGCGCTGAAGGTGGCAGTAGATTTCTAGTTACTGTGAAAAAAGAATAAACAGCAGTTATGCTGAAGTACATGAAAATTACCTCCAACATGAAACTCAATTTAACTCTGAAACGAATAGCAGCCACAAAATTAATTATTAATAGATCTGCAGAACAGGTATAAAGTTAATTAAATAAAGTCGTTAATCATGCCAAAACAGCAGTATTATAATTCCAAGCTGCAATATTTAGAAGGTCAACCTTTGTTATCTATAATGGAGTGAAAAAGGGCAATTATCCTATATTGGAATATAGATGCATAGACCACATTTTTGGACAGGAATTTACAGCGTATGCGGCAACTTTAAATAAGAGGCACTAGCATTTCAAGCTGGCCAAAGTCGGTTCTATGCATTAAATTGTAAAACAAAAATATTGTAGAGCTTGGGTCTTGCCATCAGTTTGTTAAGAGCATTCTTGATGGACATCAATGACAAAGAAGAAAGTCTTTCCTGTGATACAGCGTTTCTTTGGTATGTTTTGATTCTTTAAGAGCTCAAAAGCTTCTTTTCACCGTAGCACTTGTCGCAGGAAGGCTGCAAATTTTGCTGTTTCGTGATAAGCCGAATTAGCCCGGTGCTTCGAAGAATAAGTTATCATTCATTGGAGATGAGTACAGGACAGAAAGCTCGGTTTTCATTTTCAAGAAATCAAAGAAGTTATATGTTCTTGTTAATGTTCCAAATTCTCGATTTGGAAACTTTTGTGAATAGTCCTTCACATTTTTAAAATCTAGCAAAGCCAGAAATTCGTGTGAAGTTACTTCCGAAAAGTGTCCAGGATCTCCCAGTATAGCCGACGGTAAGAAACTGTAGTGTTATCATTATCTATCATTATCAGTTTCTTTTGAAGAGGAACATTGCATTTGCCATCCATAGTGCCATGCCGTATTCTTTTAAAACATTTCTCAAAGAGTTTAAGGACGAAAAGAATTCTTGAATCTTTTGGAGCACAGATTCACTTCAGATGACTCCTTTTGCAAAATATTGAAAATTAATTGGCAGAATTTCAGCAAAAGCCTTCAATAAAAATGTAAAATCAAACTCGAGGAGAGTCATGTAAAATCCCTTTGCGCACATTCGGGTTTCACCATCCCATTCTTTTGCATTATCTTTCATTTCAACAAAGAATGCTACTAGATCAGGATAAGTAGTGGAAATAAGTTTACCAGCCTGCCAGCATAACTCCAAAGCGTAATAGCCACGTCAGACATACATAGTGTTTGTATTATTTTATCCAGCGCCGCAGTTCCTTTAGGCGAAACCAGATGTCTGAAAAATATCATGCAGTCCTTAATGTGCTGGACAGTCTGTTGAAGCACTAGGTTTAATGGGTGGTCATAGCAATTTATAAATATAATTTGAGAATAGTTATCCCTTATCTATTTTTGCAGGTCTCCATGATAGGCAGCCATTGCTGCTGCACTATCCTTTCTCCCAGAGGCTGACGTTCAATAAGCCGTCGGCTGACGTCCGGAATTTCTACCGTGGCAAACAGACACATACCACAGGTTCCTAAGGTCACTAGGTAATGGAGAAGGAGCGACAAGTCAAAACAAAATAATATGAATGCAACGCAACGCTCGACATACTGTTCACGTCACGAAGTGCTTTAAAAATAAAGTCGGCCATTTTCAGACGCACCTATTCTAGTTGGATATTTCATTCAACTAGATAATTATTTTATATGTACTATTAATTCATGAAGAATAAATACACAACTTTTATACTTAAAATTACACATATCTACACTTTTAAATGAAAAAAACTTCCATTTTATGTGACAGATTTATAACACAGTTATATCTGTAGTATTCATAACAGAAATACCGCATGTTCATAGTGAAATATACGTTCATTAGCAAGTTTTTTATGGTCGCTTCTTCATCACATGCTCTTATGTTGCAGAATAAGCAGTATAGTGCAATATAGTACATTTTCTAAAAGTCTCAAAAGTAACTATCCTGCAGTTTTCACCTAAAAATTGTCTGTATTGGGAGAAGGTCGCTTGATGTGATTGAGGCAAAGCGTAAGTGCAATTCATATACAGTGTGAAAATAAAATCACGATCCATTTCTGTGAGAAACGCATTTTAGATTGAAACCAATACAATGGATGTAGACATTAGGGCACAATTACACACAATTCATAAAGGTTTATTCCACATGGCCACCCTCAACTTCCACACACAATTTGCAGCGACGCATGCTATGTGTTTTGGAGGTATTCACGAATCAGAGGGGATGCGTTGTGCAGAAAGGAATGGTCAATAAATCTTAGGCTTGCTTATCAGCACCACACATTGACTTTTAGAATGTTTCGTTTCCACTCGAAGA
This sequence comes from Tenodera sinensis, assembly GCA_030765045.1. Classification (NCBI taxonomy): domain Eukaryota; kingdom Metazoa; phylum Arthropoda; class Insecta; order Mantodea; family Mantidae; genus Tenodera; species Tenodera sinensis. The sequence goes on along the minus strand of CM060967.1, from coordinate 135,970,126 downwards.
TCTCATCAGTCGGTTCACCTGCCCACACTCTGCAGTTGTGTCGGCTGACCATGTCACATGTTGGGAAGGTGGCTTCGTCATCAAAAAGCACATTTTTTCTAGCAAATTATCGTCTTTTACTGCCTGCAAAACGTCATAACACATCTCTCCCTTTCCAGTTTATGAGATTTGGAGGTGGTATGTCCGGAATTTTCCACACTGTTGATTGTGCTACACCCAACTCCCGACTTAACCTCCTGGTTGATGCTTTTGGGCTTCTGGTAATTTGATCTTCTACCTGTTGCACAGTTTGAGCCTTCCTACCAGAACCTCTCTCATCCTGCACACTACCCGTGGTCCTAAATTTTTTAATCAGTTGTCTGATATTAGCCCAAGTGGGAGCAGTTTCATGAAATCTACATGATTCTGCCTGTGAGGTAATCCCCTCACACATGCCGAAACTACGACTGTTCTTCCTTTAGATTAACTGTACAAGAAACACATACTCAACCATTTTCACAGAAATGGATCGAGAGTTTATATTCGCCCTGTACTTTGTAATTGTTTCCCTGTAACAGATCCTTGATTACGCACAATTTGACATATCCAAGATTTTTATGTAGAACTGTGTAGCGTATTCACCGTCCCTTTTCTGGTCGACCTCTTCGCTTGAAGTCGTTGTCTCGTCGATGCAGCTGAGGATGCGCCAATTTCTCAGGGTCAGCCTCGACGAGAGATGTTGGTCTTTGGGAGAGGAACGGTGTGTTGGGCGGTGATGAGAAGGAATGGGTTTTTATATGGGGTTCCTCGGAAGAAAAATACAAGATGCACTTCCACTATGGGCACTTCGGGTTACAGGAAACTCTGCAAGTTTTATCTTCCACCCGTTAACTAAATTATGATCTCCTGCTGTGCCGAGTGAATCCCAGTATCTATATAAATAATGTACAATCACTGGACGACTAACGACTCAGTGGCACTTGACAAAACACTTCCTAATAACGTGGCGTCTATCCCGCGAACCGCAGACACAACCTTCCCTTACACCTGGTAGCACTGAACTGTCGACTTTCTCACCCACGCTTTTCCCCTGATTGGCTATGCTTATTGGGCTTTGATGTTCATTTGTTTTCTATTTAAACATTTAAATTTTAGCAACGGTTCGCGAGTTCGTTAAGAGACTCGCGGTACTTTAGGAAGACAATAACAATAATCTAATGCCAACGTTTTATTGCCTCACGCCAAAATTGTATCAACGGCCGCATGAATTATTTTGTTTTCTTGGCGGGAAACTTGCAGACTTCCCTGCGTAACTGTGCCTGTGTTTATTTATTATCCTTTATGAAACTTATAACATAAATATAGTACTACAAGGACTTCTGTTTTATATAACTTTCAAAGAAATTACTACAAAAACATGGATAATTTATAAACTATTTCCTTAATTATGACAGGACTAAAGTTCTGACACCCATTGTTAGGCGGAGATATCGCTACAACTGTAACGGGACAGGATATTCTATCGTGTTACAAATACTTCGCACTAGAGCACCCTTAAAACACAGGTTAACCCGAAGTTACTCGTCTCTTATGATCCTGCACTTCTTCATTGATTACACTATATAATTCATATTTCTTCTTCTGCACTCAAGGAATTAGGTAGTACTGCCATTCCGGCTTCAAAATGCATCTGATGATCGTTTTGTTGGTCTTCCCGGATATTTTCTTCCCTTATACCTATAGTACAGATATTTATTGAGATCCTCTCTTTTGGAATTCTATCAACATGCTGTCTCCACTCACTTCTGTAGTTGAAATTGTTTGTTCCAAAGAAATTATATTCAATCTTCCCTTATTTTTTCACTTGAGATTTCGTCTGACAGAGTGCATCCTTTTACGGTACCAAAGTAATTTGTCAGATTTCGTCAATATCCTTGTTTAGGATCAATAAAAGAAAGCAGACACAGCTATTACTTTATAAAGTTTTATTCGAGCTTCTTTTCTGGTTTTAATTTTTGGGCTTATATTTATTATACCGCACACTTAGTGACACACAGGGTTTAGTAGAATAGCATACCTAGGAATGGGAATAAGAGAGATATGAAGAGGGTTTGGCAGTGAAGCTGTGCTTGTTGTACCTATGCCCCCAAGGGGGCACCCCCAAGAGTAAGGATGAGGTGAGGGGAGACACCTGTTGGCCAGATGCACACTAACCGCACAGATATTGGCAGAAGGTTTACCATCGAGGTCTTCGTGTTCTCTCTGAGGGACTCCCGTATGCCGCCCTCTCCGGAACTCACCGACGCTAAGGGACAGAGTTCCTTTACGAAGAACATATCCCCGCCTTCGCTGACACGACTCTGAAAAAACTAACGGGATGAAGGATGAGTGGAATGATTAATGAAGCGAAATGGATCGACGTAAACTCGGGAGATTAATCATCTTTTCCAGCATTCGCCTGCGAATCCGCGAAAACTGCGGACCTCAGGTTGTTGCAGAGCCATTCCGCTCGATTAATACATGCCTGATTAGTGCACTGTCGTAGTATTAAAAACCATTAGCTTGGATTGCTGATTCCTATGCGATGGAATTGAGCGTTCTACTTGCTCTCTAAAATTCAAGTGCAGCATTAGTCCCTTAATTAAGAAAGGGTTGGGGGAAACATCAATATTAACAGGATAATGATGATTACATCTCTCTAAATCATTTTGTCCAGATGTGCTTGTTAGCTACATATACATTTTTGATAACTCTTCCAATAAACGCCTTCCATTTTTAGCTCTACTTTACGCCCAAGGACGCCAATGACGCGTGAAGTTTATTTCTTCACCTTACCGCCTTGCGTCAGCACCGTCAGATCATTAGGGATAATGCAGTCCACCCCCAGGGTGTTCCTAACGTAACCTGGGTCTGGAATAGCGTGGGGTGAGAACAAAGCAATTTGCGGGTGGAGTCTGGTGAACTTAAATTTGGTAAACGACGGATAATGAGAGAGAGAGAAAGAAAAAAACAAATTTCCATACTATATTGTGACACATCGAAAGATAAACAAATATATTCTGCAAAAGTAATTTATACCGCTTGTAAATACATGATTTACATACGAAATAATTAGTCCTAATTATTTATATATTTAATTGCATACAGCAGAAAAGCCTTATGTGTTTATTACGAAGCGTTTCCGGAAAGTAATTACCGGTTTGGAAAAAAAAAAAAAAAAAAAAAAAAAAAGCATTTTGTGGTTATTTCCACATTATTTATTTGCATTTAAAAGAGCATTTCTTAACCAATTCTTGCTTTTCCTACTGCGTATAGTAAGTAGAGGAAATTTCGATGTGGAGATTTTATCGGAAATATGTTTTGAACTCCTGAAACAAAAAACAAAAAACAAAAAAAAACAAAAAAAAAAAAAAAAAAAAAAAGCACTTCTAGAAAGAGGTCCGTATCAAATTACCCTTTACATGGAAAAGTTTACGAAAATTTTAATTTTCTCAGAAATAGCTCTAACGATTTTTGTTAAAATGCCATGTGTTTAAAATATGTTTATGACAAGCGAAGTGTATATTTAGAATTTTCTGGCTAAAGCCGACATAGTCCTGTTTACTCTTGATGACCTGGTAACTGGTAAACCGTAAGAGAAAGACAAAATCTAACTCTATTATAATGTAGAGCCCGTTAAAACACACAACTCATGTTTATATGCATTTTTTGTGGAGTGAGCTACTTCGGAGATATTCCTTGTTAAGTGTGTGTTTTGTAATACTTAAACTTTTCTCAGACGGAAGATCGCTATTCACTCTTTTAGCTCTTAACCGTGCAAATAGAACTGAATTGCAAAGCTTTAATTGATTTTACTGACGCTCAAAGCCTACTGTATTCTTATATTCCCTTTGCAGCTACAAGAAAATTAGCAGTAACTTCTACAAATGTTTATCTCGATTAATATGAAGATAGAGGAATACTGGCTTGTAAGAATGGTTAGTGCAAGAGTAGAGAAAGTTGAGCGCAATACATCAGATTTTTGAAGTTTTCGCCATTTTTCAGGCATTTGTCACAGGCATTTGTTATAGATAGTTGCTAGCAGTGACAATTTCATGCAAAACAGTTTTTGAAAATTTTGGAAACACATCAGAAAGCATCCCTAATGTGAGCCGTCTGTTTTCACGAATTGTCTCATTCACTTGTTCAACCAAACTATCAGTGTCAACAGAAGACCGCCCACTCCGGACTTCGTCATGAACATTGGATCCTCCGTAATTGAATTGCCTTATACACTTTCTCACTATTCCATCTGTCACTGTATTTTCACCATAAATCTTTATAAGTTGACAGTGAATTTCAGCTGGCTTCACTTTCCGTTTGTGGAACCCACTTCACAGTAGGTGGGATTAGAAATTGCCTTAAACATTTTAAGCGGTCACTAATAACTGTAAACACAACACGATCCGGCTGTAGTGACGTCAGTAGACAATGAACCAGGGAGGCGAGTGCGCATGCGTGGCATTAGAACGAAATGGCACTTACGTATATACACACGCCTCGTATATGTAAATTACAGGAATGTAATTTCGATGTATATTGTATAAATAATACAACATGCATTATGTTATAAACATAATAATGGGTATCATCACAATTGGGTAGTGTTAATTCTGATAAATATTTATTGAAATCTAGTTTAATTAACTAGTATGTTAAGGTAATATACCTTTCATGAGTTGAGGCCACACATAGCTGTTTCAAAAGCTAATATGTATTCTCTAACTGCGCTTATGAGAAACAAAGCACAGTATTTGCTATTCTAAAGCTCACCGTGTAAAATGTAGAAACCTTAAAACTAAGAGCAACTAATATTACGAAAAGTTGCATAGGAAAAGTTTTGCTGCACAAAAAGAGTTTATAAAATAGTATAATGCGTAGAGATTGTGATATTGCTGCTGGATACCAGGAGAATTATTCGGTAAATTAGTATTTCCAGTTATTGTTGATTGTGCCTCCCATTAATGAATAATTAAGGAATATTTTATTGAATTGGACTGTGATTAGCAACATTGATTCAAGCTCCAAAACGGAAATATAGGGATTATTACTTCACTGTTCTAGTTTAGCTAAAAAGATCAAGCAATAACTCCAATAAGCTATCACCTACGAGTTTTAAAGATGCTCATTGCATAGTATTTGTAGGGAAAAGGTTTGCAAAAAATGAACATCTCAGTTTGTGATCTCGGTGCTTGAATTATTACTGGTAATCCCAGTATTGTTATTTAATTGTTTTTGTTTTAGTTTCCTTTAATTTTGTTGTTAGTAATTAATGAATTATACAATATTGTATATTCTATTAAGAATAAGGGGAATAGATAGAAATTTCGGAGTACATGTTTAGGTGTAGCCAGCTAGATACGATGGCGGCATATTACAGGTACGATTTTATTTATTATATATTGTAACAAACTGACAAAATCCAGTCCGGTTACTTTATTGTCTTATAAAATTTTACCACACATACATTCTCCTTTGTCGTTAACACAGTCTACAGGCTTTCGGACTATCACAACTCACAACTTTTACTTCCTGTAACCTTGCTCAGTCCTTCCATTGTCTTTCTTCACTTTCTCTGTGTCACATACTAACTCCGACGAAACAACCACTCCATTTCCATTAGAATCTCAACGAACGGTTGACGTATCTGTCACGACGACACACACGCACGGCTGTCTCACACTCGCTCGCATACTGACCGGCTCAGGTTTGTAACTGTAACTCTGTTTCTACTGCTGCCTTGTTTATGGGAATTGGGATTATATTAAGTAATGCAGTATTGCACTCTAAAACCCATGAATTATAAAATTAAACAGTAGAACACTTAGAGTAAAAAATATAGAAGGTTTAAGTTTTTTCCTTAAAAAATGGTAGCACATATGTACATTGTTATTGTTATTGTTATTATTGTTATTATTATTGTTATTATTATTGTTATTATTGTTGTCATTAATTTATTTGACGTTTGCTTGCTATACAGTTAAAACAACTACACATGACCAAAGTGCATATACCGTGAATATACAAAATACAGAATACAAATACTTTAGCATTATTCTTTATGAAAATACTTATATAAAATGAAACTACATTCCTGTTGACTGAAAAGTAATACCTATCTTAACATAAGACATAGCAGCAGTAAATAAAGAAATTTCTAGAGGAAGGGGGGAAAGAGCAAAGGACGGAATATAGTTGTAATTTCTTGTAGGAATTTAATTAGAGCGTGATAAACGAGTTTCCTAGGAGTATGTAATAAAGAGATGACTAACAGGAAAGGGAACTGATAACAAATGAAGGGAATTGAGGAAGCTGGTTCGTTGAAGCGTTGCACTGTAACTAAACAATATATTGTTACGGTCAGCAGTTTTGATCATTGAGACTTATTGAGGAATCGAATTTTATAAATATAAAGCCTTCGTTATATATTTACAGTTTGAAGTTCAACTCAGGATTATTATTAGCTGTAAGACTTCAAAATAAGTATTATTTAGGTTAGTCGTGATATGACCAAGCTGTCAAAGCGACTTTGCATAAATAAATAAGTATATAAGAAAGCAAATTAACTATTATATAATAAATAATTAATAATAATGGTAGTAAACATAACGCCTCGCTGTTTATTCTGCCAGTTCTACAACAACAGTGTCAGCTGATCAGTATTTTAAAGATATTTAATATGTTTGCACATTCATTAGATTGTTTTATACAAACAACTAATCAGTATAGTTTACTTATATCCTGAAATAAAACAAACGTTATGGCTTTTAGGGGCCTGGAGGCATTTCGCAGCAAAATAATAAAAATAAATGAACAGAAAATTGTAAGAGTAAACTCACTGAACTTCTTAGGAACTACAATATTATTTATGACAGAATTAGACGTACAAAAGAGTGTAAATATTTCATTACTTTAATGTAACCAAAACCAAAATAAAAAGGAAACTCTCCTTTAATGTTATAAAAATGTCAATACCAACCATGACATATGGAAGTGAGTCATGGACTGTAACAAAAAGAGATGAAATAAGAACATAAGCATCAGAGATACGATTCCTAAGAGGAGTAGCTGAGTACAAACTATTTGACATAAAAAGGAACGTGGACATAAGAGATGAACTGGGAATAAGCAGATTAAGGAATGCAAGAAAAAGTAGAACAACCATGTCACAACAATGGAGGGCGACAGGATAACAAAATTAATGGAGTACCAGCCGATTGGCAGAAGATCTTTGGGAAGACTGAGGAGATGGAAAGATCAACAATTGTAATTAAGAGAGCGTAACAGGCAAAAGTCTAATACTTGTGGAAAGAAGATTAGATAGTGGAGCGTGTAATAGAATAATAATAAAGATAAAATACGAAGCGGCAAACCCACCTTGAGGAAAACAAGGTTAGAATGTTGCAGTGGGTGGCACGTGATGGGGTGCGTGTGCGCGGAGAGGCGAGCGGGCGAGCGAGCGGTGGTCCGACCTGGCTTGGAGCGGCCCGGAGCGGTGAGCAGTAGTGGTGTAGCGCTGTAGTTGTAGACACACAGAGGAAGAGACCACGGCGCGTTACGGCTTGGCGAGGCTGGTCGCGGCCCGGCACGCGCTCTGGCGGCTGCGGCGCGGGGGCCAGCAACAACAACAACAGCAGCAGCAGGACGGCAGCAACCTGCAGTCCTCCACGGAGATGGGCCTGTACGTACCAAGACACGTGGTGTTCATGTTGTAGCAATAAGCAGCAGCTCAGCCACGCCCCCTTACGCAAGTGGTGGTCGTGGTGTGGTGGCAGCTTTCCAACTAGTGCAACCTAACCTCAAATCTCTTCTTAGAAATATCGCCCCTCGAAGTTGTTTCGCTGCCGCAATTTCTAACAAACTTAAGCATTACGCTTTTGTCATTCATTTGGTTGAATAAGTGTTGAGATGCGTTTTACCTTCGCCTATGGTCAGTGTAAATAAAGCAAGACACAATTGATATATATGTGAGTGACCGCAATCCATCAGTTAAACAGGATTCTGTGCGTCAAATTTGCCGCTTGGTTTGCGTTGTCGCTAGTGTCGATTTTGCAACGTGCTCAATGAGCGGCGGTAATGTTGAATATATGCCTTTTTATAAACACTGTACCAAAGAGTGGCGTTTTGCATGCAATTTACGTCTTGTCAAATATGAGAATGAAATGTGAGCCAATAGGCATATGTTAGTACGGTTATGGTTGATGCTTGAGGAAGAATTAGTAAATAATTTTAGAAAAACAATTAAGTAATGCATTTCAGACTATTCATTGTCTGAGCAAAATATTTAGGTATTTCCTTAAATAATACCTATTAGTTGTACCATGACCAACGTGCAAATACGTATGCTTTTTCTTTGAATCATACAGCAACTTGATCTTATTGAAAGCTTTCAGCTTCAAAATCATTTCGTTAAAAGTGAAGTTATAAATTGTAATCGGTTTTGAGATCAGGAATGAAGCACTTCGGGTGTTAATGCTTTGTCCAAAATATAGGCTATACATTAGTAATCAAGTTCAAGTACCCAACCAAACAGTGAGGGTTTTCTTTGTTTATTTTCTTGGCTCGACAACATGAGTATGTTTTTGTGTATGTACTCAATTGGACTCAAAGAGGTGGAATAGGGTGAACAAACAATACTAGAATAATTATTCAAACACTTAGCATATGTTATTTTTCCATGTATTTGGAATGTGTTGTACTTTATCACTATGGTTCATAGCTAGCACGTTTTACATTTCTAGCGAAAATTGTGTTCATTTCCTTTTGGAGAGTCAGGGACAAGGCCATCCTCAACGCACATGGCTGTGTGGTATAAACCAGGTCTTGATTGGTGCTCCACCGTTTAAACAGGACGTGGAATCTCAAGGAAAAGCAGAAATGTCGGGTGTTTCAAGAGCCACTTCAACAATACTTGAGGAAGCATGGCCGACCGACTCTGCTTGTTAACGTGAGCGTAACTTCAAGATAGTGGCGCTGTCATAGCAACCAGAGTCCGCGTGTCAATAAGTCGTTTTAACCTCGTTGCACAAATTAGGTACCAATGAAAATAAACTACAAATTTGTTAGTCATTAAACCTATTTATCAAGATCGTGTTTTTCTCAAATGTGTTCTGCATGTTATGTGCTAATTTATATCTTATAAACACTTTGAAACAGACTGAATCTGATGTACTCCTTTTGGCCAGTTTAACGTTCTTTAACAGGGAGTTAATATAGGATGGTTACTGAATGAGGGGTCTAGATAATGCTCAGATAATCTTGGGTACAAACGCCTCAGTATTCCTCTTGCAAGCTGAAGGAAAAACATTGGGAAAGAAACTTAGCCAGGTAATATTCGAATTATGCACCTGCAGATTATGAAGTAGATATTTTATAACTACACTGTTATAAGAAAAATTCTTTAATATTTCAATATATCTTTCACAGGTTTTGTGATTGAAACTTGTTAAAGCGTACTGCGTCATTCCAGGTGAAATGTGTATCTAGATAGAAGAGCTGTAGAACAGCCCTCGCGAGATGATATCGACAGATTGATTTCCCATGGGAGACATTCGAAGCGACTCCAAAATGCAGACACATTTTACAACATATGTTAGAAGCACGGTGGGTTTGGCATCGGCCCAGAATCTCCCACACGTGCTGTTTTGGCGTAATAACTCTAACAGCATATTTTTTAACGCGATGCTGCTATTGGTCGGCTTTATTTATTATTGGGGTTTAATTACATTTAAATTAGGATCTCAAGACGAGGTTTGCTTCTAACCGGTACAGATTAACTACTAGATAACCTTCATTGTCATCTTCATACTCATATATCCTGCACATGACAGCATAAATAAGGACATTTTGGAAGTAATTATATAAATACAGCGTTCTTTCAGTTTAAAAGTCGCAGTAAGAAGCGGTATTCCTTGTAGGTCGTCATGGAATTGTATAACAATGTCTTATCACGGTATCTCAAATGGGGAATCACCGACCCCACGTGGTTTGGCCGCCCCCGCAGAATATGGTGCGGGGCCGTGTCAAGTGAACTGCACTAGGTATTGATTTTCCGCCCTCCAGAAGGAGGTACCTGCAGTGCCTGTCTGTCTTGAACAGTATGTCATGGTCTTGATGAAGCATGATCAACAGCAACTCAAGGTAGCAGATAAATAGAGAACCTAACTACCTAATCATACCACTTTATCTCCTTTAATGCTCTAATGAGCATCACATTGGCAGACCACGAGGTCTGGGAGTCCCTCACTTGGAAGAATTCGGGATTAGAGCGATTGGTGGATGGAAATAAGTCATGGCCGTTGGTAGATTGAACGCGAGGAATAAGTTATTGATCGCTGTTGCTCACTCGGCACTGACCCGGTTCTTGCACCCCTGCCGGATATCGCAACCCTCCGCGTGTGAGCAAATACAAAGTTCCTACCTTTGATGCTTCAAACCTCAAACTAGAGGCAACTTTATTGCTTTACCTTTACAAGTGAACTCCTTAAAATGAAATGTACATCTTTCATTACTTTCTCTGTTGCTAGGTTCAGGAAAGCCCATCTATGTTTGTTAAGCTGTCGTAATAAAGCAGAGTAAAGCATTTTATATTTCGTAGAGGAAGTGCAACCTGAGGTAAACGCAGCCCAGATGCTGCATAAACATTGTGGGCACTGTGTATATATACAAGGTGTCAGGTGTAGACTTTAACGGCGACATTTTGACGTAAAGCGTAAACATGGCTTGCTCTACCATTTGGCTGTACTAGAGTGCATGGTAGCCTGAACAAAAATAAAATTGGTCGAATGTTTGATTGCCAAAATGGCAGCTCCCCTTTATTCTTTATTTCTACAACTAGCATACAGAGGTATACCTTCAAAAGATGCGTCGGTCTGGGTGGCTCAGTTGGTTAGACCCTGGCCTACTGATCCCAAGGTCGCGGGTTCAAATCCGGCCCAGAGCGATGGTTTTTAAGCGTGCTTAAAAACGACAGCTCCATGTCAGTAGATTTACTGGCATGTAAAAGAACCCCTGTGGGACAAAATTCCGGCACACCGGCGACGCTCATGTGATCCTGGCAATTGACAGCGTCGTTAAACAACAAAATAATTTTTTTTTCAAAAGATGCGTTAATCATGTGCTTTCCATTCGTTGCTAAAATGAGTCCTTTAGTCATAAAATGATATTACATTATTGTATTCCAGAGTGTGTATTTGAAAAACTTATGGCAACAAGCGTGCAACATATATATAGCGGAAGGTCAGGAAAGTTTACAGCAGAAACTACTTGCTCAGGTCTCCTGATGACTCGTTGGAAAGAAAGATCTCGTTACTCGTAATAGCTTATATCAAACGCACAGATACATGGCGAAACCAATTTTGAGCGCTGGCCTAGTTTGAACTTTCACTCGTTGTAGGCATGAACGCATGCTTGATAGCAGAGCCGCATTAGTAAACAAAACATTGAAGTTTTCCCGGGTTCCTTTTAGTTTTATAACTGGCCAATGGCGGGAAGTTATTCTAAAGCTAGGCCTGGAACGTTTCCTTTTTAAACTTCTCTTCCCAAATATAATTTATGTCGTGTATTGCCAGTACCCACAACCTGCGGTGCCATATGTAATAAGGCTGAGCGTTAAACACTACTAAAATGTTCCTCGTAATATTTTATTCTACAGGGAATCCTCATTCCACAGGCCGATGAATTGAACCATGTATTACCTGGAGGTAACCAGCGAGCGATATCCATACCTCCAATGAAAAAAATGACGAAACGGCAAATGGAACGAGGGGACCTACAGCTTTTACGTACACTCCGAACTATGTAGGGCAGGGCGAACTTGGTGTAGCATGTGGAAATGGTGAGCGGCGGGTGTACGTGAGAACAGCGAACATAGGAAGTCTGTGACAAGAGAGCAGTGCTGTGTATTCAACATAGGCCGACTGTAGGTTTATATTAAGATGTACAGTACAGAAACGCAGAATTTGTGAAACAAATAATCTAGCTATTTTATAATTAAACAATGGGCCTGTGCACAACCATAAACTAAATAAATAATAAACAAACAAATAAACATATTCTAGTCAAATGTAAAGAAGTAATATCTTAGTCAGATGCATGGTCATGCTTAATATTTTGTGAATGAGTAACTAAGATTACCATTACCTAGTTTAAGCACTGATAACACGGAAAGTAAAACGGTTTTGTTTGAAACACAACACATATAATTTAAAATTGTATGTGTATATATACACCAGGTGGCCCCTTCATCCGGCATCGGCGTAAGCAGATAACTCTTCGTGAGTTAAAGAGTTACAGAACTCCACGCACGAGAGGATAGTGGCGAGTTCTGCATCTCCTCGAAGACGTGACGCGAGAGGCAGTTGAACTAGCGTGTGTAGTCCGTCATAACAGACAATAACAGTACAAACAACCGATAGATTCCATGCAAGCATAAGAGCACGTAATGTTTCATTGGCGTTTGTGCGTTTATTATTAATGTTATTCTTGTATTTTATTATTATGATTATGATTATTATCAGCATTATTCATTGTTTTTATTTTTGTTTGCAGTTACTATTGTTGTTGTGTTATACTTTATTATTTTTATTAGCACGTTTATCACCATTATTATTCTTATTACTATGATTAAGATGAATGTCATAATTAGTACTGTTATTATAATTAGTTTTAGTATTATTATTATATCAATATTAATGTTTTGTTAGTGTTAGGGATCATTATTATATAATTTACATCGATATGCTCACTTCATTCACAGAATAGGTGTTCAAAATGCCTTGTACATTGATACAATGTTCCAACCGTCCTCTTGTATCTATTTGGACGTTTTTGAGAACTGAGGGTGTGACATAGGTAGGGCATTCCATTCAGAATGTTCAAGACCTTTGATATCTAGAGAATATTAAGAGAGCTTAGAGAAACAAGAGAAATAAAAAATAATAGAGCTTGAGTAGGCGGATAAATGCCTCTCTTCATTATTCAAGAGAGCTCTTGTTGAAGTTTCGCGTGGGCCTTTGGTCCTTTGAGATGTTCAAATCTTCAGTAGGGATTAATTCCGCTGCTAGGTCAGAATGGTCAATCTCTGCAGCAATATCTGATTCTGTGGTATTTCCAGCTGCTTCATTATAGACTGTTTCAGTGAATTTCTATTGAGAAGTCTCCTAAGGACTAAAACATGTCTCTTTGAGTGAGCAAAGGCACTATCAAGATGACAAAATGCGTCAGCACACAACTTGAATGTACCATTTCTCAGTTATTATTCCTTTCCCTCTCTATTTCTTTTACAAGTTACTTTAATTTCATATAGTCATTGGGACGGATATGTTAGAAGATACTCTTAGATCGGTATGCGGCGGACAGTTAGCCTTCAGGGTATCCTCCCTATACATATCGTCCTGCTTTCGCCAGGAGTCCACAGAGGGAGCAGTGCAGGACAACTTACCTCTACCTTTGTGGCGGCAGATGGCATGATGGTGCCAACCAGTCTATCTGCTTACATTATCTGTGACAGGTGGCACAGCCTTCACTATTACCATCTATTTTTCGTTTGTATTATTGTTTTAAACTTAAGATGGAACTTTGGGTCGTGGTATTAAATATTCAATCCGATATTTACCTTGGCGACTGAGGGAAACCAGGAAAGCCCCAATCAGATTGGTCGGACCACGGGATTTGAAGCCGGGAACTCCCAAATGCGAGCCTCACATGTTACTTCGGCAGGGGCTGCATACTCTAAACCATGTAGAAGAAGAAAAACATTATTTTTTTAATTACTAACATACTTTCAGTATGCTTCTACTATAGCTCTTCTTTCTGCCACAATTGGTGTCTCCTTTTCGTGATTGGTGCTTTCGATAACGTCTTATTTATGTGCCACGTCTTTTGCAATTGTTGAATCCGGTGCTGCCTGCTACAGTGGCAAATTTCTCAGGGTATGCGAGGGTGAATGTGGGACTAGACAACAGCAGATTAGTTGGCTGATACATTTTAATAGAGGCTAATAAATGAGTTTCCAATTGCTTGACGACGAATAATTAAACTGTGATTCGCAGCATTAGAAACTAAACCTATTGAAGTATTTATCTACCAATTGCTGACTTTTAGAGAGTGGATTAGAGTGACGTGGTCCACGATTTCAAGTCACTGACGCAGGGAGCATATTCCCTTGGCACTGTACTATGGGGGGTGAGTGAGTGTGTTGGGTTTAAGGGCCCGTCGACAACTTGGTCATTGGGGCCCCTGTACTATGGGTAAACAAATATTCCGTGAAAGTGAGAAATTGTTAGATTCCAAAGAGTAGCACGCAATTTAAACTGGAAAATCCCAAATTTCAATGGATCCTTTGCGTTGTTAAAATTTCATAAAGAATAACTTTTATTACTTGTGCACTACTATTACCTCGATTAAAGCATTTCAGTTATGTATACCAAAGACTATAACCATATTGAATTAAGTGTGTGTAAAAGTCAAAGCCGGAAAGGTAGGGAAAATTTGAATGATAAACACCAGAATGTATTAGAAAAAACAATGGTTTTTCTGTAATGCGCGCCGTGCGATATGTCTTGCTGCAAAAAGTAATCGAGTCCTCCAGATCAAAAGTTGTCAGGCCGTGATTTATCTACTCTTGCAAGATGTGGTTTTTGTTTGAGTGAGAGACGTTCAACAAATTCCGCATGTCGTACATTATTGTTCACTGCAATGCAGAGTCTATGTGCTGTTCACTTTACATATACCGCAAACTGTCAATAAACTCATTTATTAGCCTCTATTAAAATGTGTCAGACAACTTATCTGATTCACCCTCGCATACCCTGAGAAATTGACAATTGAACATATTTGTTGCACTCGTGCAGAATGTGTAGCCGAAGCTTACTAGGTGAGCTACCAAAAGAATGAAGTTCTGCACGCTTTGTCTGTAGAGCAGACGGAGAGAACCGGTTCCCCACACTGTGCCGCCACACGAACGCACATCACCTCTTTAATGTAGGTGACTACTAAGCTTATTTATAAATAATAGTTTTGCCTCAACACTTAAGTTTCCTGACTAACGAATTTTTTATTACTTATCAACATTGTAAATCGTGCTTCGTACATTATACATTGATTTTAATAATATGACATTTATCGCTCTACCTGTCTTTTTATTATAATGTTATTAATCTGATAAGTGAACAATTCCGGTATAACGGTTTCTGAAGCACACGGCTAACGGAGGGATGGATGTAGGTTACGAATTATTTAGATACACAAGAACAGTTTCCCTATTCAATATTGAACGAGAATTCAAGAGGATTATCTACAGAGCTAATTACTTAGAACTACAATACATTCAACGACCAGGAAATGATGTACGACTACTGGGAATTTAAATCTCATGTACACGAGACATATCTACCTGTGCAATACTTTAATGCTCAGTTATGGGAGGAATATTATTTGAGCATTCATTTTCAACGTATTTCTCCATACAAAACTAGGCACACCTACCTTTGTTGGGTATGCTTTGCATAAGAATATAACCTTCTTAATCTGTTAGTGCAATATTAAAGCTTCTTACTTTCTCTACTTCTTGCCTATAGTAAGTAAAGGAAACATTGTATTACATCGACGTTTCATATACCCCCAAAAAGCATTTTTATAAATATGTTCGCACGCTGTGAAAATGGTTCAAAATCACTTATTTTCTCGAAGACAATATTGATGAAAATAAAATTTTAAATATTTACAAGATCAAATGTCAATGTTTAATTTTGTGTTAGTAGTCTGTTATCTTCTTCGTGTTAGTTGATATAAACATTTGTACAAATTATCTTATTGCTTATTTCTTTATAGGTGCAAGGGAAATATTAGCATACAATAGGCTCTGAGCTATAGTGAAGTCTTTTAAAGTTTAGAGATCCCGTTCTCTTTGCACGTTTAACATATAAAAATGAACAACGATGTTCCATTTTACGAAAGTTTTAAGTTTTTCGAAACTGACACAAATAACAAAGAATATCTGCGAAATGGTTCACTCTACAAACAAATTTATTCCGACATAAATTCTGTGTTTTAGCGAGATCTACACTTTTTGTACAGTAAGATTTTGTCTATTTCTTACGGTTTACCAGTTATTCAAAAGTCATCCAGAGCAAACAGGACTACATAGGATATAGCCAGGAAATTCAAATATACATTTAATTTGTAATAAAAATATCTTAAACATATGGCATTTAATCAAAATCGTTAGCCATTTTCAAGAAAATCAAAATATTCGAAAACTTTTTCACGTAAAAGTTAGGTTAGGGTGGGTAGGTCTGTCCACAGACTGGCGCGCGCACGCACACACACACACACACACACACACACACACACACACACACACACACACACACACACATACACACACACGGACCTTTTTCTAAAACTGCCTTTTTTGGATTCAGGGGGTCTCAAAACATATTTTCGGCGAAATCTTCACATCTAATTTTTGGGTGGAATACAATACTTCCTCCTACTTTCCAGTAAAGAAAGTAAAAATGTAGGTTTCGTTATAGCGCACAATTTGTTATTTCCAAGATACTCTTTTTAATTGGTTTCAATTTTCAAATAATTATACTTTTCTTAGCTTCGAAGTTGTAATTTAGTTACTTTCCTTGAGGATATCGAAAACGCATGGAATTTCAAAGATCTCGTATAACGACATGCTCTCTAAAAAGCTGACTATCGTTGCATCTACTTGTGTCCAACAAAATCTAAATGTTAGAGTTTTGTATTAATAAGTAGATTCAATAATGTTCTGTAAAAAGGCTCTGAAGTATACTGAATAGAGAAATTTATGAAATACCTTTTATTTCGTGATCTTTTAATTTATGGGCTCTGTCAAGATCTCACGTTACACAAATAAATTGAACAGAATTTACTGTTACGGCAGACACAAAATTTAATGTCGTCTAGTAGAAGGAACTGCTCAACACAACATCCAATCAGAGGCCTGCTGCGCCTTACGGTGTTATATCGTTAAATACGAGACGCTGTGGAATCAGACTCTAAAGTCAGCAGTGATATAAATTCATTTGCGCCTACAAATTTTGCGCAAGTGGAATGAGAATAATCTGATCATGAAGTGTCGGGCATTAGCCGCCCTTACCACTGCCATAGTGGTAAAGTATTCATATTATGGTGCAAAGTCTCTATATGGCGGCAATTGATAGGTTCCTATATATTGAATTATTTACATGCACGCTTTATATTTAAATGTTCCTTAGTTTAATAAGGGTATTACGACCCTGAACCCTGAGCTAATGTGATCTGAATAACCTACTTCACTTCTACACTCAACACCGCTCACATAACTCACAGTTCCATGTGCATTGTTTGCTTTTCCCGCCATTTCCGGACGCACATGGACGTCTGCTGATAGCAGCACACGGTAAACAAAATAACTGTTTCACTCTCCTTTGCCAGGCTGCGGAAACACAAAGTTAATGTGGTTGCTTGTCATATTTGCTGCTGCGAGTGTTATTGCGAAAATGAAGTTACTCCATTATCACTAGTAATTAGTGCGTGTTTACTTCCTCGTACACAGTAGATAGAGAAGGCATTGCATTCCACCCCGGAATTCAATATCGAGATTTCACCAGAAATACAAGTTTTATATGGGCAATTGGGCTTAGTCCTTAGAGACTTGTAAGTTAGTAATTTTTGAGACGAGAACTTCAATGGCTGTAATTATAAGAGTAGAATGTAATCTAAGACCCATAGGTTTAAGTATATTTTGTATGTCTAGATGAGTTAAAACTTGGAAACTTCAGTTGCCTCTTGAAAATATTGTGCAGAAAACCTGGGTGCCTTTCTGCGTAGTACGAGAGACATAAACAGAGGACAAACATCTTTTGTGATTTTTGGCTAAAGGTCGGCTTTGTATTCACACCGCCCAAGGACGCAGCTGGGGAGAGATACCCTCCCTCGTAACGGGGCAGGCAGAAGGTGGCGTGGGTGAAAAACTTATAAATACTGGAAATTCGGTAAGACCGGAGTGTGTTGTGGTGGAGCTTGCCAAGGGTAAATCCGTGACCAACGAAGGTACAGTTTCGCGCC
This sequence comes from Tenodera sinensis, assembly GCA_030765045.1. Classification (NCBI taxonomy): domain Eukaryota; kingdom Metazoa; phylum Arthropoda; class Insecta; order Mantodea; family Mantidae; genus Tenodera; species Tenodera sinensis. The sequence goes on along the minus strand of CM060967.1, from coordinate 135,952,030 downwards.
AAAACGTGGCAGGCTTCAAAGGACGAGATTAGTATAAGGATGCGGTAAATTGCTGGGGCGATACGTGAAGGTTTAAGGCTGACCCTGTAATCTGGGAGTACCAGTGGCGATCCCTGGCAGAGGTGGCTACCTTTCTTAAGCACTTTACTAATGCCATTAAGAACACATATGTAAATAGCAAAATAGTTTCAAAAATGTCCCATGAAATTATCCCCACTTTATTTAACTTCATATATTGACGACCTAGTTATGAAGTGGAAAATGAGACACAGTTTGGGATTAAAAAAGGACTTAGCATGTGCTGAATGAGAATCCCGTATAGTTCGTATTTTGCACATAAAATTATTTATGTCTATATTAAAAATGTGATAATATTTTTCAACATTTAATTTTTTTCTCCGTAATACTATGGCTCAGATGAAAAAAGGTTAGCCCAAGGAATTCAAGGAGCATTAAGATATAAGCATTAGCACTTAATATCAATAACTGTTAGTGTTTCAGAAACTTTCAAGTATGAAAAATAAGTGTCTTGGGAAATCGTTCATAAAATGGTGTCATGCAACGTTTATTTGATTAATTCATTTATTTTCTTTTTATTCTTTCGCCTGCCATCTCAGTCCTATTATATAAAGCTGAACTATTTAATTTTTCAAAATCAAAAACTAAAAATAGATTTATCGAAACCGGGTTACCTCTTGGTGAAATTCTAATTGAAACAGCTTTCGTTTTCTTTTTCGAGTTCCTAATTCCAACAAAAATGTGCCTTGGAAGTAAGGTGAGGAACAGCACGCATTTAGCACGGAGTTGGAAACGTTCTGACAACGCCAGGCTCGCCAATGTTTACTTCTAACATCCGCTGCACCCTGAGGTCTTCCTTTGTTGTATGCAATTTATTTATAAAAAGCTACTGAGCGAGCCAAAATAAGCACGCTTGCTTGGCTTGGGAATAACAGGCAATATAAAAATAAATTGCAATCATTCCCATGCACCACACTTAGTATTTCATGAACACTTTCATTTACAGAGATATTAATTTCTTGACACGAATTAGTAAGGTTGCACTTCAAAAGTGGAAAGCAGTTTCTCAAGAGAAGTTAATTTTACCTTGGTAGTACTGAGGGGGTGGCACAGACGGCAGCCTCCGTGGCAATAGAACGAAACACTTTGCTTAAAAAATACATTCAATTGTTGTTTACGGGGCTGAGTTACTTAAAATATATATCGTTTGTTACTTATAAGGAGGATTAAAATAACCTGAATATTCTATGTGTCTTGTTACGAGTATTGCACACTAAGGTAAATAACAGATGCTATATAGCGTTCCACTCTTAGAAGACAGTATGGAGTTAAATGGGATATATCTGTCTCTATCTAGCGCATACAAGTTGCCATTAGCCGCGTCCTTTTCTAACCTCGCGCTGTTGCCAGATTCCTAATAGCATGGTATAAATATTCATTTGTTATAAATTTCAGATTTGAACACATCCTATGCAGAATATTTTTCTCTATCAGGTTATATCCTTTTCAGAGTCATTATACATTTCTATAGGCCCAAATTTCTTCAGAAAACGTTTTTTTTTCAATAGAAGCCCAATATTTGTTATTTATATACTCATCACGCACTAACTAACAAACTAACTGCTAGAATGCATCTATATTTTTTTCTTAGGTAGAGTAAACTATAGTGCTACTACCTGCCTACTTTGAACTCTCTATGTTTACCCAGTTAAGTGTTATAATTTTTTAAATTAAATGTTTTTGGAAAATTTTATATCTGTGCACGCAGTGTGAAACTTTTTTGTTATTGAATTAACATCAGGGAACCAGCGGGAACAAATGTTGAGGAAGGTTAGAGAAAGTTTTTAAAATAAACCAAAAGGCAGTAACCTCTTTCTTTTATCCAGTAAGGCAAATAAAAGGTATTCATCTATTCAGCGTCAGGCCTGACACAGAAGATAGTATAAGGAGCAGCACTAACATTAGTTCGAAAGACACCGTGTGTGTAACTGTGAGCTGTTATTGCGTTATTTGTTTAATATTTTTGTAAATATTTTTAGTTATGGAGGGGGGAAGCTAGGAAGAGACGATATATTGGTAAATTAAGAAGTAAGGAACGCCAAATAATTATGAATGTGTTAGATTATTTTTTAAGCAAAATGCGTGCAAGGCAGTAAAAGAAACAGCTAAGGCTATCGGGTGTTCAGAAGCAGTAGTGTGTATGATTAAAAAGGAACAAATGAAAGGACCTCTAAGAACGCCATCGAAAAAGAAAGCAAAAAGGGCGGGACTACACAAAACGCTAGGTTAACGCAATATGATTGAATAGTGCAAGGTGGAGTGCGGCGAATTGTTCATTCTTTACAGTTTGCAAATATTCCATCCACGCTGAATATAATTTTGTCACAGTTCAACAGTGATGAGACCGTACCAAATTTCTCAAGGGCCACTCTTAGTCGGTTCTTACATGATTTGGGGTTCGAATATGCAAGAAGGGGTAACAAGTGCATATTAATAGAAAGAGACGATATCGATATCATCAGATGGCGACATAAATATCTAAAAGACGTAAAAAGGTTTAGGGACCAGGGGAAATCAGTTGTTTATACAGACGAGTCATTTGTAAATTTAGGTCATACAGTAACAAAGGCATGGAGGGATAACAAAGTTAAAAGTGTCCGTCGAGCAGCAATTGAAGGACTAAGTGCAGGACTCCGGCCACCTCGAGTCGCTCGCGGAGAAAGATTCGCAACTAGTACATGTTGCAACACTGCGCTCCATTTAACGTGTACTGTCTTCTAAGGGTGGAACGCGCTTTAGATACGGAAAAATTATCTTTAAATTTAGCCTTGTTTTGTCCTTTGAACGGCAGCACATGTAACTCCTGAACAGCATTAACAGCATGGGATATAGATAATTATGAGTGACTTGGTGGAAATTATATGTTTGCAACCTTTGAGGGTTTTTCCACTTTTCATTGGCTAACCTTTATTCCCACTCTCCATTTTTTACTTTCTCCACTACGTATATGAAGCAGGAGAACTATTGTATTCCACCAAAAAATTCAAAGTCGAGATGTCACCGGGAACATATACTTTGAGGTTCTAATAAGTAAAAAAGCAGCAGTTTTAGAAAAAGGTCCTGTGTGTGTTTGCGTGTGTAGTGTGTGTCTGTGTGTAAACAGCATAACTCAAAAAGGAAAAGTGAGTTAAAAACCAAAGTTGGTGTCTAAGTTCAATATGTTTAAAGTTTGCGATACGAAGATTTTGAAGAAAATTTCTCCGCCTTAAGCTACCTTTCACGTGGAAAATTTTTTCCAAAATTATGATTTTCTCAAAAATGACGATTTTGATGAAAATGTCATATGTTTAAGATGCTTTTATGGCAAATGAAGCGTATATTTTGAATTTAGTTCTTTTGGTGACTTTTGGATAACTCGTGAACCGTAAGAGGTGGACCAAATCTTACTCTACAAAAATGTAGCTCTCGTTAAAACAAGCAGTTTATGTCCGAATGCAGTTTCTGTGGAGTGAAGCCTTTCAGAGATATTCCTTGTTATTTGCGAGAGTTCTGCAATACTTGCACTGTTCTCAAATGGAAGGCCGTTACTCAGTCTTTTATCTTTTGGCCGTGTAAAGGGAACGGAATTTCAGTCTTCATATAACGACCAGCTTTTAAAAGATTTGACTATCGCATAGCCTACTGTATTTCTATGTTCCCCTTGCAGCTACAAGAAAATTACCAATAAAATAATTTCTACAAATGTTTATCTCGACTAACATGAAGAAAATATAGGAATAAGAGTTTGTAAAATAGACAAGAGTAGAGAAAGTCATGTGATTGAACACATCAGATTTTCCACTGTTCTACCGATCTTCCTCTTCCAAATTCCGACTTTACATCTTGATTATAGTACTTCTGCAATTTCCTTTCGGTCTTCCACGTTTTCTTCTCCTTCTCGTCCTCGTGGTGCTGGCAGGTTGAGCTTCAGCCAGAGTGCTTTTGCTGCGTGCCCAACCTCAGCAGGATGTAACCGCAAATGGGCTATGTTTGGAAATGGATGTTTAGTACGACGTTTTTGTGTCTAGAGTATGTTTGAATATACAGGAGGAACCTTACTGCTCCTCAGCAACTGTCTCTTAGGATGCAGCACCTCTCCGCACACTGGTGGTTGTGGTTTATAAAGCTCAATTTGATTGAGTGACGGGTATAATTTTGGGAGCCAATCAGTTGTACGGGTGGAGCTCAGCCATAGCTGCTGGTGGAATTGCTTCTGGTGTGCCCGCAAGCCATGCGGAAAACCGATTTTGCCTCAAGCGGTGTTTTCTGGGGTCGTGGTCTACAAGAGACCTAATCAGGGCATTGTGATGTAGAGGCGAACTGGCCTAGAATTTTACTGCCCAACGCCCCATTTCATCTTCCACGAGTGGAAGAGTTTCCTCCTCCTTAGAAGGTGACCATTTCAAAATAATCTTACGCCATCCCTCATCTGTTTTCTTCGGACGTGGCCATATTACTGAAGAGGTCTTTTTTCAGTACGTTTGAGCCTGTCTTACGACCAGTTCTACTGAGTGGCATTTAGTCCTTCAACCAAATTAGACGCACCATAAACGCAGTTTCTTTTGTTCAAGTGTGCGACGAGTTCAATTTAACATGATGCACATGCCAAGTGATATTGGCAGAGAAAGCGACTAGACTATAGCAACGGAAATGTTACTTAGAAGACTAACTACTCGTACATCTTTAATAAATCTTGAGCACTGCGATAGTATACGTGTTTTGATGATCGGGCAACAGTTAATTGCATTTTAAGGACACCTTCTTGCTATTGTGGGCTTAATGATAATGGCTAAGGTCACCTCACGTTACGTCAGGTCACGTCACAAGAGTGAAAGGGCTTTATACTCTCCCACCTAGCAGGGAGAAATGGCATTACACTCCATCCAAAAATTTGGCATCAACATTTAACGAAGCTACATTCTTTCAGGTCCACTAAATAAAAAAGATATTTTGCTTGTCAATGACGCTGTCAATTGCCGGGATCATATCAGCGCCACCGGTGTGCCGCAAGAGTTCTTCAATACGCCAGTAAAACTACTGTCACTGTCGCTTTTATGCACATTTAAAGAACCATCTTTCTCAGCCAGGCTTTAACCACAACCTAGGCATTTATATAACGTTCATGTGTGTTTGTGTGTGTGTGTGTGTGCGCGCGCGCGCGCCAGAGTGTGAGAACAGCATAACTCAAAAACGAAGAGTCGGTTAAATATTAAACCTGTTATTAATGTTCAACGTCTTGCAACTTGAAGAACTTCATGAAAGTCCCATTACCCCACGTCTTTTTATAGGTAATTTTTCGTTAATGTTGAATTTATCAAAACTGATTTAAACTACTATATGTTTAAGATATGTGTATGGAAATGAAATATATCCACAATTTTTTTTTCCGAATGGCTGTGAAGTTTTCTTCATTCTGAATGAATTTTGTACGATTTGTAAACCATAAAACTTACTGCACAAAAGGTATGCCTTACTGATACTAGAGCGAGGATAAATATCCCATCGCCTACAATGTTAGCGCGCTCGTGCTATACACGCTCCGTGGTGACTGGCAGACGGCGTAGCACAGGAGTTCAGAACATGTAAACAAAAGGGCAGGGCTGTGTAAGAAGCTCTAGTCCATTTACATCAGTTCATATCGTCATCTATTCATTCCTCAAAAACATTATAGTGAACAATAATACATTTTTAAATTGTTCAAAAGTAAAACTTGTCATCTAAACAATGTTTATACAGCGAGAAACTTCTCTCAACGTCACATGATGTAACGGGAGCAAACGTAAGATATTTTGCATTGTGTTCGTCATACGTAGATGACATTTTGTCTAGCTGTTGTAAACCAATTTTTATATGAACCATTGTAGCGTAGCCAGGATCATTACATGATTTTACATGATCTATTTTGCACATGTCTTAAAAAAACTCCGATTGAAGTGACAAATGGTCGTGTTATTTATTCTTTGATGCTGCAACAAGTGCTTTATGTGTTTTGGTATTACAATGTTGCTTCAACAATTTCCGTTTCTCCTTGGAATCTCTAATTTGTGAATAACATAAGTTACAGTGTATCGTATCACCACTCAATACGAAAGTATTTCTTCCAAATTTTTCCAATAACTTATTTAATTTACCATCACCTAAAGCTGAAGACATTATTCACCTCGTATGTAAACACGGATCGCACAGAAAATAACACTCCCTTATCTGCACGGTACAGCTGTCATACTGAACCACAGCACGCTGTTCACCCCTCAGTCCGAGGTAGCAGCGATGACGTCAAGCAAGCAATTCGCCGTGCAGTCAACCTGATTTCTTCTTCAGTGGATATATGTCCTCGCTCTACTGATAACACAGTTTATGTCAAAATATGTTTAAACCATTAACTATTTGTGATATAATTTTATTATTAGCTTGAATGCCAAATACTTTATACTTGTTTCAACTAAAATGTATTATTTTTTGTTCTTGCAAGCAACGGAGTTTCTACGTTACCACATAATGACCCGCTCTTAAAATACTTAATTATCGCTTAAATCCTCTTCCCTCAATTCCCTTTGTACCTTTGTATTAAGAACATTTCTAAGTATTTTTCTTGATTTAAATGAAGTAGATAGAACAGTAAGATTTAGTGAGAAAACCTTATTGAAAGATAGGTAGAGAACTTGACTAAAGCACATTATAGTTCATACAGGTTTTTTGTTAATTCGTTTCATATTGTATCAGTCGGCAAGCATCTTAATACATTGGGTATTTCTATTCGACCAAAAGTCCCATGCTATATAGAAATTACTGACACAGTTATGTGTTGTTTGAAATATCTGAAGTTTAGTATTGCTGGAAGGATTAATTTAGGATTGTTACCATTTTCAGCCAAGTTATTAAATCTTTAAATATTCCTGATATGAAAAAGTTCAGCAGTTTTCAAATGCAACTTATTTCCTTACAGCCTTCATAATTTTTAACTTAACCTATATTTTCTGTTTTGAAGCCCCATATGAAGACATGTCAGGTGCCATAAATTTTAAGATATTTACATATATTTTTCAATGCTAATATTTGGTAAAGCATGCTGTTTTATTCTTAGCGCAGGTATGTAGATATGGCTGGTTGACTAATGCTCTGATTCCATGACAGAAAAGTGTTATTGATTGCTTGCTTTCTGAGCGAGTCATGTATTCTTGACATCAGCGTCTGATAGGCAGTGCTTTCTTCGTAATGTCTTCCCTAATGGCCCAGAAAGAAGGAAATAGCTTTAAGTCAGATGATCTAAAAAGAGGGAGACGGTGAAATATTACTTGTAAACGCAAATACCCGCCCTTCTATAGGGCTGCAATGGCGTTAAAAGCAGGTGAGCTGGCACGTTCTTAATTAAGCTTTCTTTGTAATCATCACGCAAACTGTTTGTAATTGTCACTAAGGTAATTCTAATATTGCCACAAACATCATATCATAAGACATCTGATCTAACCTATAAATTCTGCGACTCCGCTCGAGAGTTTTATGGGAAGATCAGACTGTCGAATGGTATTTATTCGGACTATTTCATAAATAAAATACACATTTAAATACTATACCACAAAGATTTGATCGGAAAATATTAAGTACTATAAAAATAACCTACAACATATTTATTAAAATTGGTACAGTTTGACTATACAGTTCTGTCAACTGAGGAAAATGAAATCCGCCAATTAGATACAGGGTAGAAGGGAAGTCATTACATTCTTTCTAATGCGTGCTTCATAGAAACATTACAAACAAAGAAGTCGAATGACATTTTTTCTTTGATCATCCGAAAAGAATAAATGGTTTTTGTCCAAATTGGATGCGTAATTCCACAAAAATGCACGAAGATAACTGTTACTTGAAATATGCGTAGAGTAACTTATTTCTGACATAGCTTTGGTAGTAATTATGGGACATCACACAGGATTTCGAAATAATTAATCACTTAGAAGACGTGAAGGAATACTCCGAGCTGCTTTCTTAGACGTGAGGTAAGTAGACAACGCTGCGTTGAGATTGGTCAGGGAATTTACATAGTTTGTGAATGTAAACAGGTAGGGCACTTTCGCTTTCGCTTAATGTTTTAGGAGCTAACGCTTGTGATTGGCCTACACTCGCACAGTAAACACAGAAGGACAAAGCACGGTATCTGTTTATGTTCTCAAGACACACCGAAGTTTTTTTATGTACTGAGCTAGGGAAAGTGACACCCACACAATCTGCTGTGTTGCCAGCTTGTTTATGACAAAACTAAAATATCTCCGTAGGAAATGCTCAGAGACAAAAATGTAAGATACAAAATGCGTTCCAAATACCGAGATGTATCACTGGTTTAAGTAACACATTCCCTTCCATCTAGTATATTTCGATTTTCTCTTGGTGTTATAACAGAAAGTCAGTTGATAATTTCAAACAAACGTCACTTTATTTTTAGCAGCAGCAAATAACCTTTCTTCTGGGAAGATACATTAACTATTAAAAGTACATTACATAAACCATTGAATTGATTCCACACAGTCGCTCTACTTCTTATTGTATTACTTGGTATGAACTTTGAATTATTGTTTCAGTTTCATCATTTGATGCAACATCAAACCCTTTTGAATTGCCTTCTATTTTCACTTTTGATTGCTAATCGATTGAAATTTATGGAAATACGGTTGGTCACACTGGCTAAAGAAAAGAATGACCTATACTGGTTTCATCGAAAGAATTGAACCTTATGTAAATATAAACATGTGTAAAAACGTGAATCAAGTACACACTTTTTGTCTGATGTTGCGTATTCCAGGGTACATCGATTACAAAATAGTTCACTCAATGCTAACAAAAACTACAGCATCTTCTGTACTACGTAATAATGGTGTGTTTAACGTGTTATTATAGTATGTAGAACTGTAGAAAATGAGTCCAAAGTAATTAATTGCACTTAATCAGAAAATGCGCGAAGAGCGTGGTGGTCAGGTGGTCAGGTGGAAGCGAGAAGGTGAACCATCATGGCCGAACAAGTGCAGTTTGTAAAATATCGCAGAGGGAAGCCTCTAACGAGTGGTGAGAAATTTATAATTCTGAATGTGTTTCACGAACTATGTGAGAAATATCCTAGTTTGGCTATCAAGGCTGTTGTTAACCTGACACAGAGTTTATAGGTGTGTCTGTATTAAGTATAAATTTCGCGCGCAATGAAAGGATAGAAACAGCAAGTTACCTGTGCCTAGAAAATTAAAGAAACGTAAAGCTCAAGTGTGGCGAATTTGTTAGCTGTGTAGTGCATCGGAAAATTCATTTCTTCCTTATAAACGAGCCACCTACAGTCAAGAAAATGCTTGCGTTTGTAAACGATTACCCCGACTAGATACCTCCGACTGGATTCAAGAAGATATGGGAAGAAATATGTGGAAAATGTCATGTTCCAAAGAATCCTTCGTGTAACGCAGTAGAATGGAACTCTATTGTCGCACGATTAATTTCGTTCTGTCACAATCAGCGCTAGCTTAAATCAAGCAACAGGGTCAATTAATTACCTATAAAAACTGGGTGCAGTTCAATTAAATATATTAACTTATGTTAAAGAGAATGCTTTTGATACATATTCATATTTTATTTTAATAAAGATTTTAATCACCAGTTTCAGAGAAATGATTTAAGGAAGGTGTGATTTGTTTTATTTCTTTTTTATATTTACTGGATATTGGTATGATAATGTATCTTGGTTATCTAATAGATCAGTAGAGGGTTTAAAAGTGTTACCAATCTATAACATAAAAGGGTAATTTCATATTCGGTTTCAAAACCTTTTTGTTAAAACTGGCAGTTAAAGTTTGCGTGTTAACATTTTACACAAGTCGATCCATTGTCCAAAATTTCGAGGTAGGTTTGAAATGTAGATCGTTCATGTAAAATAGATCTGCTTATTAAGCCTAACATTGCTGAACACGCAGAGTACTAAGTGTTTAGTTCTTCCCTTAATGGCACGTTATTTGCTAATTATACCCTCATTTCCCAAGTGACTCGGCACAGAATGTTGATTGCCAAATGAAGCGTATGCATTTAGAATGAAAATTGGGTTGAAAGTAATTAGATTAATCGTTAATGTTCTTTATACCTTCTTTTGCAGTTTTGCTTCATATTTTATGTACATTTCGGCTTACCTTCACGCCTAGATGCTGCACATCAAAGGTGTATAAAGTATTTACCTGCTTAATAACTACAAAAATTAATGTAAAAAGCAAAGTAACATTTTTGGTACATTTTTAAAACTTATGGTCCTTCTTTAGAACAAACCAACTGTTTGTTAGGCATGTTTGTAGAGGATACAGGCATTTTTCTGCCGGAAGGTCTTAAAGCAAGGCTTTTGTACATTTCTCTTAGATCATCTAGAAGGTCTTTTATGCAGAACTGTTCCACGTGTTCTTTGGCCAGACACTTTTCCTGCTGGAAGGACGTTCCAAAAGCACTTGAGTACATTGATCTTAATCCTTCAAGGACGACTCGAGCATTTTATGAGTAAATATTTCAGCTGTGCTTTGGTCACGATGAAAATCTGTGACTTATCTGTACGTAAATGCATATATTTACATATTATTAGCAATTAATTATAAATTTAAATAAAGCTAGTGCCTTTTAAAAGTAAAATGTCAACATTTTTCTGTTATACTCTTTTCTGTGTGGGTCATATGACGGAGACCTGACATAATAACTAACGCATTGGTTTGTACAATTTACAAAGTTTCTTTGCATTACAGTTCTGCGATAAGAGCTGTAGGAAATTGAGTAATGGGTTATATAATTTGACATTATTAAAAGACATATAGGAAAGGGAAAATGTTCCGCAGTAAATCTCTTCCAAAACAACTCGCTAAAGACCCATCTATATTGCGTTTAACATTTTCAAAGTCCTTGTAAGAGTAATATTAATTCCAATATACTCTTTTCTATTCCACAACACACCCTTATTTCATTAATTTGCTCCTGCAATAAGAGAGTGGGTTTTTCCTCATGTTAACTGTTTGGATGTAAACATGCTTAATAAGGCTAGTTTAGGAAGGGAAGTAAATCTGGTGGTCCCGTGTCGGAAATTTACAGACTCAAAAGAACCTTTACTTCATTGCCCTCCCTTCATGTAGGACTTAGAAGCCAGTGCCTAGGGTCAGACGCCTGTCAGAGAGCATAGGGACCTATGCACCGGACAGAGTGAAGACCTGGAAGCGGGTGGTCAGCAAGCACAAAGTATAATAGTGAGGAATAGGATGATATGAAATAGAGACGAAATGGATGATAGGAAAGGTCATAATGGAGCAATTGGTAGAATGAATGACGGGGAAACCGGAGAACCCGGAGAAAACACGTCCAGACGCCGTTTCGTCCACCACGAATACCACTTGCGGGTCCCTGGGATCGAACCCGGGTGCCTTGGTGATAGGCGAATGGTCTAAGGTAGGCTAAGCTCGTAGATCTGAATACGGATTTACCTGCAATGTCAACATAAGCAGAAGGGCCATGAAATAGCCCTATTCCCCAAAAAATATGTTTTCACAAATTAGCCTTATTTCTAGAAACTACACTGTCTTATTGAAGTACTCCTATTTCTGCTTTAAATGGCACATATAAATTGCTCTAAATGGTGCAATTGCCAAATTTGAATATTCAGACGCCATGTGATTGCTGTCTGGATGCAATATTGCAGCTGTTTGTAGAGTTCCAGTTCATTGCCCGCTGATTTATGAACATGCAGTGCAGCACTAATGAGCAGCAATAACTGCATGTTTAAATTGCCCCACACGAAGGCGCAAATTAGTGATACCTTGGGACCAGACCTGCGCAATTAGGTATAAAACCCATGTTTGCCATGAGGTAGGAAATGCCGAGCGACCCATTTCATGAAAAAATGCGTATATGTTCAATCAAAATAGTGATTTGAGACGTAAGTGTGATAAGATATTAGCCAATCTTGAATTATATGAAATTATTAGATCTTCCGGTCTCCGACCGTTGCTCTAACCACTGAGCTACCATGGCAATGTGACGATACGATATTAAATTCTCCAACTGAGAGGCCATTTTTTAGGTGAACCACAAGCAGATCTCAAATCCATATGAGGTAACATAACCTAATGGCGACTTACTATGTTGTAAGTACTGAGGCCGTCGAATCTGGGTCGTATCTAGTTGATAGATCAAATATGAGGCCATGGAATAATTAATTGACGTATATTTCTTCCTTTATGATTACTCCGATTGCCTCGACTTAGCTGCAGTCATGGCTTAAAGATTCTTTGCTATTCTCAGTGCGAAACTCTAGGAAACGTAACTGTTTGTTTTTAAATAACACTTTAAATTGCATTAACACTTTAAATTATTTTATTTTGTAATATTTTAGGTTTAAAAATAACACTGATTTATATATCACTGCTTGACACTTTTGCTTTTCTACAAACAATAGCCAGCTGTATCCTCTTACTTCACTAATTCTATTCTTTGATATTTTTTAGTAACCATGGAAAATAAGTGAAGCACGACCTCTTGTTGCCTCTGTTTCATTTTCTTTTATCCTATATGTTTTAGAGGGCTTATAGAAGAAACGGTTTCATTACTTAAGTCGTGGGATTCAGAATTTATCCTACTATAAGGCCAATTAATAGACATTAATCATTCTTTACACTAAACGTCGCAGTAAACCACAAAGCGATCTCAAATTCATATCAGATGACATACCGCAATAGTGATTTATAAAGCTGTAAGTATTTGAGTCCTAGGCTACAAACCTCATTTCATTGTTCCCTTTATAGCCCCCCCCCCCCCTCTCTAAATGCAAAGGTCATATCGGTGGTCTTTCCTTTGGAACATATTACCTATAGACAAAGGTATGCAATGGATTTTGTGCATTAAATCTCTCTCTCTCACACACACACACACATATTCACATTCCAATTAATACTTTCATACTCCAAAGAGCAGAGGGAATAATCTTGGCAAGAGAAAAATTCCCACTCCCCAGCCGGGAATCGAACACGGGACCACTGGCACAGCTTTACCAAGTGAGCTACGGGTCAGCCTAGGAAATATATTATTGTTCTATTGTGCTGCTATTTCATTCATGCTTTAAAATTGCAAAACTATACTTATTTATGCGCTTTTACATATTTTCAGTGAGAACTCTATTTTGAACTCTTGTTTTTTTAAAGCGTTGACAGTATTCCCGCTTACTTCCCTACAATTTAATTTTGTTGAATGTAATGTAGTTGAAATGATAGGACGTTAAAATTTAATTATTGTTTTTATAGGTTTTTAATTTTTATATTAAAATTTTAAATTTAATTTAAAACTTTTGGAAAATATTATTAATATTTATGACACATAACTAACACTTTTAATTAAATATTTCAAATTCGAGAATAAAAAATATATATCTAATTTCAACGCACTCTGATACACAAGAAACAATAAATAAAATTGCCTTTAATTAATTATATAAATAATTCAAATTTCCTTTAATTAGCTAATTTTACCTAGCAGATTTGGAATAGGTATATCTAATTGAATATACAAATTTGACACTGAAAATTTCCATGTAAACGTGTTCTATAACAATGGAATATTCAGCACATACCTGTTTTTTTGTTTTTCCAACTTCTGCTGCGAGAAATAAGGTATAACGAATATTCAGAAGCATCTGCTGATAAAGTTAGGTACTTGAAGGTTTATTTGGTTGCATAGCGAGAGAGAGAGCACCACATAGCGTTTTAGTTGGCAAATAAGTATGCTGACTCTTACAGTCACGCTGTGCATATCAAATGTTGAGAGTCTGCCACGCTGCCATCGTAGTAATGGAACAAACGATGTGTGTGATTTTAATTGCCGAACTGATTTAACGGGAAAATACGCAAGGAAGGAAGTGGCGGTACAATAATTACTAAAATCTGGAATTTTATTCCTTGTCATCATTAATTTATGCCCTAAATGGAACATTGCTCTTGCGGATGGATGCAATTCCGTATTTAGTTATCAGAGCACAGATTAAGCTACCATCTTAGGGTCTATCTCTTCAAAGTGTATCATTTGAGATTTTATGCTATATGCGCTTAAATTTATAGGTATTTCAAGTTAGTACTTGCAAGTCTAGAGATTTACGCTCTGTTCTTCGTAGTTAACGAAGATGATATTTCACAAATGTGGTATAGCACGAAATGCTCAGTTATTTATCTACCTAGTATATAATCTGCCTGCTTGTGACAAGAGTATGTGTTTAATCTTTACAAGTGTCACAATTAAATAATCATTCACGTGTTACATACAACGTTTATGCAATTAAAGCATTAAATACGTAAAAATAATGAATAAATATCCTAAATGAAAAATTATAATGTAACAAAGGTCACCGATGTATGACGTAGTATGGTTGCTAAGCAGATGTTTCATTTGTTTCAACGCTTATAAAGGGAAAAGGAAGGTTATGATAAAACTATTGAAAATATACATTTTGAACGAAGCCAAGAATGCTGAGTTTATTAATTCCAGAAAAAGAAAAACAAATGTTTGCGAAAAACGATATGAAAAGTTTTGTAGCTGGAGATACGAAAAGTGCGTTAGTTTGCGAGTGTGACGATTTCAGGTTATGTTGTAACGGTGATGAAGTCTTTGCTGCCTTGCCAATGTGATTACGTCATTCATTTTGTGGCACTAGTACCAGAAAAAGGGAAATTTCGTGCGATTTATGCGGTCATAATAATCAGTTTTAATATTATAATTGCATAAGGCTTTGCTTTGTTGTATTTTTGTGTTTCATAACCTGTAAACCACATTTTAAGGTGTTTTCCAAAGTCTAAAATACGAAATTAGCTGAAAATGCTACTAAAATGCTACTTAAACTCGAAATGTGTTACAATTTATTGTACCTTTTCCAATGAAAATGCAGAAAGGAATATGTGAACATTTTTGTGGATCTATTCCTGAATCTTTCCTGTGCCGTGGCTCAATGAGCTGGAGTGTGGAGCTCTGGTTCCCGGCCACCTCAGGCAATCTCACCCATGGAGGTGTGGATTTTAAATCCCGGGTGTACGACAGATGCTCAGCATTGTGAGGAAAGTGAGGTACTGCGGTAGGCAGCTATCGTGGCCGAGAATGCCAACATTCTGCCTGGGATATGCGGGCCCTATCATCTCCCCATATCGATCGGACGCACCTCTGTTACTGTGCGTGGGCGTGAGGTCGGTGATTGGGTTGTGAAGGAGTAATCTTCACTTGCTTCAGGTTGATACACCAGTCTGAGGCAATATTACTTCTCGTCGTTGTGAACCCCGAAGCAAGATCACACACTATTGTCAAACTATTTGAATCGACAATGCTCTTCACCGCTTAGTGAGGTCTTGAATTTGCCCTTTTGCCGTTGATAGAACATATGAAGATTTTCTCTTTGAGTTTGCCTGAGTAGTTTCGAAAGGATGACACAGATTTTTTAATACAACGGCTTTTAATGAAGAATAGATATTTTTTACTCCTTTCACTGGAGATATTGCCAACTAATACATGTATTCTCGTGTAATTAACAAACCAACCAACACTATTTGCAGATACAAAATAAACTTTAAGATGCTCATATTATTTCCGTTGGTTTTTATGCATGTGAAAACAAAATGTACCTCTATACCCTTGGACAGACTGTTAACCAATATTCGTTGCTCTCCCAGGGGAAATCAAGCCACGCGATGAAATCCGTTGGTTTCTCTGTTCCCATCCGCGAGACTACCCCTTTTTTGTTCATTTTCTTTCTCTGTTACAATAGCTATTATTGTCCTTATTATTTTTAAATGCTTAATTTCTTTTTTAAATAATTAATCTTTTGAAAGTATCTATAAATTTCGGTGTCAGTTGGCAGTCTTAGGCTTGTAAGTCTATAGCGGTACAATAATGATGATTTTAAAGGACTTTCAGTAAATACCATAGAATTATAAGTGACTTTAGAGCACGAATGTCAGAACGAAAATTTTGGGTGTTTTTTACGATTTTAGTCAACTGTGTCGGTAACTCATGAGCCTTTATTATTCAATTGGCCGCACCGTAGCCGAGTGGTTAGACCATTTGAAAGTGAAATAACAGTCAGAAGAAAGTGAAGTGGCAAGGAAAATTTGAACTATGTCACATCAACGAAATGCCAGTGAAAACTTTTGAAGTAATAGCGTACGTTGTACAAAAACAATACCTTATTAGTTCAATCCGCTTGGTGAATAATGTGGATTTAATTTGCATGGCTGATGTGGGACTGCTTATGCAAGAGCTTCGAGTCAGAACCACTTGACCTTGCTTGCTTCACCGCCATGCGCAGCGTCGCGAGAACAGCAATACAATTTAGATAAGAAGTTTTATTTTCCTCTGGAGCACAGCAGACAGTTTTAATAAAGCTCTGTGGGGCTAGGGAACGTCTGCATTCATTACTTTGTAACATTAGCACTCTTTATTTGCTAAAACATAATATCTAGCTGGCAAAATACACTTCCACCGCGGAAAAGAAAGTTCTTGGGTCAATAGTGTTGAACAAACCGAAATAGGTAACATAGAATTCTGTATTTTCCTTTCTCTACTATGTACAGTAACTAGGGAAAGTATTCTATTGGATCCAAAATTTCTATGTCGAGATTTCGACGGAAATATATGTTTTGAGGCACCTGAATTAAAAAAAAAAATAGAAAAAGGTCCGTGTTGGTGCGGGATTTTTGGATGGGTGTATGTTTCTGGTCTACTTGGGAAGGGGTAGGTCGGGAAAGCGTGGGTGCTCTTGATTGCTCCGGCTTTTTACAGTGTGGTTTTTGAGCACGAGACCTTTATCTCAGGGTTGTCCAGCTGAGGAATGTCCAAGTAATAAATTGAAGTCTTCTATTTCTTTTAGTGTTTACTTCACTTTACTCATGCCCCCTTCCGACACACAAGACCATGAAGCATCGTGATCCGCGTAGCGCACACGTCTGTCTATCCCGCTGAAGATCTACCAAGCAAGTGTCCTTCTCTCCCGAAGAACTGTATTTCTCAACTCGGCCCTTCCGCTTGGCCAGCTTCACCTTGCAATTAGGCACGTACGTCTTCACGCGTTGGGTTTTTCAACCCTATTGTTCCCTTTCTTTCAGGGGTTGTTGGCTTCTTGAGGCACCGTTACTGTACCCTCGGCCCACCAGACGAATTGTCAGGTAAAGCCTATATTCCATTTTCAATGATACACAAATTATTACATAGGTACGCGGGTTTTAATCGGCGGGCGCGGGTTTCCGCCTCATATGCCCTTCGGAGGAATTTTCCGTTTTTTTTTTTTTTTTTTTTTTTTTTTTTTTTTTTTTTTTTTTTTTTTTTTAAGGAAAAATCGAAAATTTCTTCGACAGTCCCACTAGCAATCTGCGTACTCAGACGATAAACGTTCCCTATATATATATTTTTTTCTTGTTCCGTCTTGTGTGTCAGGTGAGGTATTCTAATTATGACATACACGTTATATTACAAAAATTGACCCTTGATACATTTTAGGAATTCTCGAAATATACAAAACATCTTATCCTATTAAATAGTACATCAAATTGCACATGTAATTGAAGTTACACAATATTGCAATGCCTTAACGCTAAAATTGTTACAGTTTGGTAATATACGTATATACAGATATTACTGCCATATGTTTTTGGGGTACTGTTTTCTCTGATGCAATGACAGTTTTTGTGCACCAGGAAACTGCTGAGTGCACTTTTCTGTGGTACACTCGTGGTATTTCACTTCTAATCACACGAATATGGCATGTCCACTATTTCGCGCACTTCATGCCGATTCACACGTCTTAACTTACACTATGTGTGGATTTAGCATACATTATATTGTATATACATTTTCCTCTATAGTACTATTATCCTATCCAATCTTATTTGGACATGTTTACTAGTAAAGTGGGGAGCACGGCCATTTTGTCAACTGTGGCTACTATACACACTGCCTTGTTCTCCTAACATCCACTTGAGTGTTTTCTGACCTCAATATAAATATATACAATGTCACTGTCTCCCTTGGATTTACATAATGTACTACTTCTTTTATATATCTTCTTCCTTTATCTTAATACTACTCGGGAGAGTGAGTTTATTATTATTGTCCCTCAGCAATTCTATTTCTACTATATACAGGAACTAATACCCTAATTCAACACAATCGTTAACAATACTAATGGTTTGACCCACTCATGACATCAGGTTTTATTATTACGGTTAAGAAAAAAGAAAAGGATAATGCTAAACTTGAGGTGTCGTCAGCGACATCCTACGATAGTGAAGTTTATTACGGAAAAAAAAAAAACTTTTATGAAGCAAGATCATCGCTGCGTCATATAATGGATTCGTTTGTTGCATTATCTATTTGTTTGAATGGTCGCAGGAGCGCTAGATTATATCTGCCTATAACTTTTTGTGTTGTAATATCTGCTACCTCGAACGATCGATCACTCCGCTCGTTAAATATCAATATTGCCACAATAGATGTCTAAGTGCAGGGTTTCATTCACCTTTCACTCGATCTTTCTTCGCATATGGTCACGGTGTTCAGGTAGCTGTTCAGTTGGGACAAAGGATTGTATTTTTATCTCTTTATTCAGGCTGTAGCAGGCTTTTACCGTGAGGGGTGTACTACTTGTTTCTACATCCCTAAGCATTTCCGCGTACCTCACATTTTCGGTTCCGCAATAATTAAAAAAAATATCCCTTTCGTCGTCTGCCTCATTCGCTTCCGTTACATGGAGTTCGGCCAAAATGTTCCCTATCTACCTGAACCATTATAACAAACAATTGTTCCTTTTCCAACTGAAATGCGCCTTCTGTCAACTGTTCCCTTTCCACGATCAACTGAGTGAAAGGTACAGTGACCTCCCCAATACTACGCTGTACTGCGACTTGCTTATTATCATAATAAATGCGAGCTTGGAAAGAGTAAACGAAATCACTACCGATGAGTGTTTGTACGGCAATGTGTGGGATAACTAGAAAAATGGGTTCCATGTGCACTCCCTCCATTATAAATACAATTATGACCTGTTTCTGAATTCTTTGTCATTTTATTCCTCTGGCTAGTAACGCATATACGTTTTTCGTTGGAAGTGTCTGTAATTTTAGCCCTTTCGTGGTTAAATGGTTAAAGAATTGCTGGCTACACACTGATGCTGTTGCCCCCGTGTCTAGGGTGGCGAGAAAGGTTTCATTTTGGATTAGGATTTCTACTTGTGGTGTTTCCGCGATTTCCTGAATTTTTTTCATTTCGACCTTGCCTCTTGCATTGTTGTGGCTGGTTGCTTCCGTGTTTTGTACATTCAGCATTGACACTGTGTTATTGTTCCCTTCGTTGAAGATATGCCTCGTTGTTGGACTCGGGAACCTCATCCAACCCGGTTCTAGTTTCCCGAATTGTTAAAAACCCGATTACCATTTTGCGCCGTGGCTCCGTCACCTGATGTAGCATTTTCGGACGTCACGAATGGTGAACCGCCAAACCATTTTTGTCGGCTTACGGCGCCTTGGCTGTGTGCATGTGTTGCGGGTTGCGGTCTATCGGTGGTGTTGTACCATTGGGTGGCGTTATAGTTCTCATGGTTGTTGCCTCCGTACATATTGAAATCCGCCATGTTGTGCCTGTTTTCAGCGTTTTCCGCGCCGTTGTACACATTATTCTGCCACTGGTTCCCTGAGGGGGTTTCTCGGGGCGGGCTACTCGTGTACTGCCTTCGATGTGTGGTATGTCTGTTCTGGTATCTGTCGGTGTCGTTTGTTCGTCGTCGTTGTCCCCGAATTTGCACATAATTAATCTGATGGTGCCGTTGTCCCTGGTATCCGTGATGGGGTGGACGCTGTTGGTGGTGTCTATGGTCATTCCGGGAATCGGATGAGGGTGCCTGTTCTCGATAGCGTTCCCGGGTGTGACGCTGGTCATATCGGCGCTCATTGTAGTTGGCTCTTGCCCTCGTCCCACTAAAAATGTGTTCATTGTGTGGGACCTCATTTCGCGGGACTGGGTTCGATTCAGACATATGTGGCGCTAATGCTGTTAATAAATCCAGCGTTCCGGCTATGCTGTTGGGTCGGGCAACAATGAGATGGTTCTTTATCTGTTCCGGAAAGTGCCTTATGACAAGAGAAATGAATTCTTGTTCTTCCATTGGAGGGTCCAGTAGTTGGCTCTGTTGGGCGAGGTCTAGGAAATAATCCACCATGGATTTTTCGCGTACATCGAATTTTCCGTTGTTGATTTTTGTACGTACCGCGTACTGAGTTGCACGCCTACCGCTAACCTAAACCAAGTGAGTGATCGTCCTTGTAGGCCTTTCTTCACTATTAGCGTTTTAAACGATTCTGGGATAGTTTTTAGGTGGAAGTATGACTCGAGATCCATTACATACCGCTTAGCGTTGTCTCTCGCGTCATTAAAAGTGGGTACTGCAATTTCGTTTAATAGATGGTAGTGGTTGGGGAAACCATGTGTCATGCAATGGGTCTGTGTGCTCTCCGGACGTATACTATTACACGATTCTGCAGGCGATGTTGAAGACGCTGCAGAACGCGCGTTCAACATCCCCTGGCTCTCTGACGCACTAGAAGTGGCAGTGTACGTTTGTTGAGGTTGGTTGCTCTTTGTTATGGTGAGCCCATTTATGGCTTCTTTGAGCACTGCCATTTCTTGCGCGTGGTGTTCTACAGATGTAAGTGTTGAGCGATGAGCCGCTGCTGCCTGTGTTATTATATCTTGCATTTTCGTGAGTTCATGTCTCTGTTCATTTTGTTGCGTCTGTATAACTTTTCTTACTTCAGAAAATTCGGCTTGCGTTCTCGCTTCGGCACTTTGCTGCCGCTTTTCCAATGTCGCACAGGTGGAGTGCAGCTCCTCGCTCAATTGTGCATGCAACTTATTGCTAGTAGTCGAAACGCGATTAACATGGTCTTTAATAGTTTCTAATTCCTTTTGCGTGTCATGCACTTCTGTGCGTAAGTTTAGGAATTCTGCTTCAATTCTGCTTTGGCCTAGGCAAATGCTATCCAGGGCTTGTTTTTGTTGTTCTATATGTTTACTCTGTTCTGTTAGGCTACTTTGAAGTTGCGCTCCTTGAGCGGTTATTTTGTTGTCTAACTGTGTACTCTGTTCTATTAATCTACTTTCCAAATTCTGGAACTGCTGAAGCATCTGTTGCATCATAGTTGTGAGGCTGGGTGCAGTTTCAGGAGAAATTTCCTCTACGGTAATGTTTGTTTGTTGTTCTTGGGCCTGTTGTTCCGCCATGTCAACGCTTATTATTTTTCCGTTTCTCAATTTCATACAACTGTATAATTAGTTTTGTACTGGCTGCCTATCCTGAGTTGGGATGTGTCACTGGAGTATAAAAGTGTACTTACTCGTTGTTGTTGTTGTGATGAACGGTTTACCTCGTTTACGTGCTGGGTGTTGAGGATGGTCACTAATGATGTGTGTGGTGTCCTTCGGTGTGATGCTTCCTAGGCGGTGTCGTTCTCTGCGCGGCGGTCTGTGTAGCGGTGAAATCCAGCTCGGACCAGGTCGCTGCTGAAGTTGATGAGGTCTTCGTGGACGTAGTTTAGTGCTGGTGTGGGTAGTTTATGACACGTTGGGTGCCATTTTGGTGCGGAATTTTTGGATGGGTGTATGTTTCTGGTCTACTTGGGAAGGGGTAGGTCGGGAAAGCGTGGGTGCTCTTGATTGCTCCGGCTTTTTACAGTGTGGTTTTTGAGCACGAGACCTTTATCTCAGGGTTGTCCAGCTGAGGAATGTCCAAGTAATAAATTGAAGTCTTCTATTTCTTTTAGTGTTTACTTCACTTTACTCATGCCCCCTTCCGACACACAAGACCATGAAGTATCGTGAACCGCGTAACGCACACGTCTGTCTATCCCGCTGAAGATCTACCAAGCAAGTGTCCTTCTCTCCCGAAGAACTGTATTTCTCAACTCGGCCCTTCCGCTTGGCCAGCTTCACCTTGCAATTAGGCACGTACGTCTTCACGCGTTGGGTTTTTCAACCCTATTGTTCCCTTTCTTTCAGGGGTTGTTGGCTTCTTGAGGCACCGTTACTGTACCCTCGGCCCACCAGACGAATTGTCAGGTAAAGCCTATATTCCATTTTCAATGATACACAAATTATTACATAGGTACGCGGGTTTTAATCGGCGGGCGCGGGTTTCCGCCTCAGTGTGTGTCTGTGTTTCTGTGTGTGAACAGCATAAGAATCCTCGATTAAAAACAAAAGTTTGTATTTGAGTTTAATATCTTTCAAGGATGCGATACAAAGATTTTGAAGAAAATTCCTTCACCCTAAACCACCCTTTGCATGGAATATCTTTTGAATATATTTTCTCAAAAGTTGCTTTAACGAGTTTGATTAAAATGCAATATTTTAAGATATTTTATGGCAAATGAAATGTATATTTTGAATTTTCGACAAATGCAAGGTCGTTATTCATTTGTATAACTTAGTCTTGCAAAGAGAACGGAATCCTACAGCTTGAAAAGATTTGACTATCGCACAAAACCTACGGTATTCCCATATTCCCCTTGCACCAACAAGGAAATAAGCAATAAGATAATTTCTGTAAACGTTTTTCTTAGGTAACACAAAGAAGATATAGGAATAAGAGTTTGTAACAATGATTAGCATGATGTAACAATGATTAGGATAAGGCATGTGAGTGCAACTCAGATTTTGTTGTTGTTGTTTTATTTGTATATTTGCCCTTCTTTTACAACGTTTATGTTATGGTTAGGACAATATTGATTTTTAGAATGGCTTACACTTAACGTGCATGAAAATGTTCTTTTAGTTTGTGATTAAGATAACTTACTTACGATAGCTAATTAATAAAAGGAACAAACTCAAATTAGGATATGAAGGATACTTAGTAGGGTATTTGATGTCTGTTCATACCGCATACTGCACCACAGGCGGTGGCCACTGATGATACATGAAACGGAAGCAATAATTGAGTAAGAACATTTTCTAATGAAACTTTCGCTTAAGTCTAAAGTACCTCTCTGGCATTTGTCATAATAAGGATTGAGGAAAACCTGTAAACCAATATACTGTATAATACTTTGCTTATTTTGACAATTATAAGCTAAGATTAAAAAAAAACTCTGGGACTTCTGATATTGACACTTTTTCAGATATCAGCTGAAGATGGGAATGAGCTTAAGATCTATGATAAATTTCAAATCAGCTAAGGTAAAAATTAAGATGAAAATTTCTTGAGCAACATGCTCCTTAATATTAAAAAAAATGAATTTGATCAAATAGACTATCAACATATTCATAAATTTAACATTATTCAAATAAGACAGGAAACTCATACAAGCACTCACTGAACAGTATTTAGCATGCGCCGAAATGCAGTTTACATGTCTTGTAGTTCCTATCCGCTATGATTTTGTGTAATGACTTGCAAATGTTACCAAATAATGCTAAGGCGGCCTTCGTAGCCGTAGTCGCTAGAGCGTATCTTTGGCGCTGCGCAGACGTCCGTGGGTTCAAGTCCCGCCTCCGGCATGGATGTGTGTGTGTGTGTCTGTGTCTGTCTGTCTGTCTGTCTGTCTGCATGTGTGGGTGTGTGTAGACTTCATAGAAAAACAAATCTGGATGGCTAAATGATCATTGATGACCTAAGATCATATGTGTGTGTTTAAAACCTGCGCATGTTCTCAAAAACGAAAGAGAAAATGAAGCAACGCTCAAAGAACCACAAAAACTTACTTAGGGTAAAAGGTGTCAATAATAATAATAATAATAATAATAATAATAATAATAATAATAATAATAATAATAATAATAATAATAATAATAATAATAATAATAATAATAATAATAATAATAATAATAATAATAATAATGGTAATAATAATAATAATAATAATAATGGTAATAATAATAATAATAATAATAATAATAATAATAATAATAATAATAATAATAATAATGGTAATAATAATAATAATAATAATAATAATAATAATAATAATAATAATAATAATAATAATAATAATAATAATAATAATAATAATAATAATAATAATAATAATAATAATAATAATAATAATAATAATAATAATAATAATAATAATAATAATAATAATAATAAATAATAATAATAATGGTAATAATGGTAATAATGGTAATAATGGTAATAATGGTAATAATGGTAATAATGGTAATAATGGTAATAATGGTAATAATGGTAATAATGGTAATAATGGTAGTAATAGTTATAACTTCATAATAAATATCTTTTTATTAAGGAATGTTTCACAATGCAGTTGGTTTCCTTCATCCTTCAACATCATCTACCTCCGTAAGTCCCTGTCCATAGCATCTTCCTCCTTTAACCCTCTTCTCTCCACACTCCCGTTCACCCCATCCACCCAGCATTCCCTATGTTTCCCTCTTCTTCTTTTCCCCTCTACTTTCCAATTTAGAATTTTAGTGAGTATTTATTCAAAGTACGCGTTAATACCATCTCAGGCGTCTTGCTTGAACAATTTCCAAAATTTTTTCCTCAGCTTCTGCAATTTTCCTTATTCTATTCCGAAATTTATCTACCCTGAATTTTCGTGCTGACCGTCTCTAAAAATCCATTTCTTCTCCTTCTCCAGTATAAGAGTAGGCTTCAAGCCTATTCCGGCTTCACATTGGATCTGTCCATCGTTTCCTGTGAAGCTTTGGAGTATATAAAATTTCCTCCAGAGGCGTTACCAACACTTTGTGGAGTAAGATGGAGACAGGGCTGCTGTATTATGGCCATCCATCACGGCCATCATTTGTATTACTCCTAGAAGGGTTGCCTCTTCCACTCTAACTAGATCGTTAAGGACTTTCACCTTGTTACCCCGGAGAAGGGTTTCCACATTTGTCTCCTGGAAAATGTGTGCCTCTCCCGCTCTATGTACGTTGAGGTCTTCACCGATGAACCTGGGCAAGGGACCCTAACCAGGTAATATTCCCGGGCCAGAGTATTCTGGAGCTCACGTGGGCAGGGTCGCTGGTACCTGACATGGGGCTATCTCTAGTAGAGTCTCCACTTCTTACCCCCCATTTCTGATACCATTAATTTGTTTGCTTGTTGTGGTCCAAGTTTCAGTGCCGTATAATGTTGCACTTTGGAATAGAGACTGATATATTCATTTTTTAGTTCTATGTAAATTTTACTTTACTCCATGAAGTTGAATTGAACATTGCTATAATTTTCTCTCATCCGTTATTCTTGTTTGAATCGCTGAATTTGTTACTGCATCCTTTTGTATTATAGATCCAAATTTTAAATTAGTGAACATAATGCTGGCATTAAGGCAGCCTCGTGCTGCCCTCCATGTTTCCAGGACGAGGGTGATTGTATCTAAAGTTATCCAACCAGAGTGATTGTATCTAAAGTTATCCAACCAGAGTGCTAGCTTACAAGCTCTTCAGTCTCATGACCGGGTTCAAACTGGGACCCATTCCATCACCGCACTACATATTTCTACGGCAGTAAACAAATATCACGTCTTTCAGAAACCTACTGAATTTGTTACATGTGACCACAGACCTGGCGTGGCATTTATTTTCCCCTAGGTTGCGTGACCGAATGCTTGAATACTTCACAAAGTGCGTCGTTCCGGTATCCTTTTCAATATTGAATCAATTACCTAGTTTTTAGAACTGGAACCGGATTCGTGCGGTTAAATAGATTTCGATTGTGTACCAACCTGCGTCAACTTTTCCAAACTATGATAAACCTACGTTCACGATAGATTTACTGTTGAAATTACGCTAGAAGTTCTGTGTACCAGACTTCGCAGAATTCCTACTCTTGTTACTTCAATCTCCCCTCATTTGTCTCCCCTTAATAGTCCACTGCTCCCAGAATCACGTTATAGAAAGTCCGTGTTTAGATTCGGGGAGTACGTTAATTCTAATAAAGTGGAAGAACGAGATTTGATGTCCAATTTCGGCTACGGTTTAATTTTTTTTTTTTTTTATTTTTCATAACTTCCTAGTTAATCTATGCTTATAGAGTTTAAGGGGTATGATTACGCAGATGTTAGTGGCAACTTCTTGACGTTCAGCTGAAACTCTACCATTTTCCTCTAGAGTGTATGCTTACATGGAGAGACAGAACTTTAGAAGATGAGTTATCAGTATGTTTTCATTTGTTGCTAAAATGAGTAGTTTAGTCACAAAATATATTAAATAATTGTACTTCAACGTGTTCATTGGAATAAATTCGTGAACATAGATTTGCCAAGCGTGCAAAGCAGAAAATCAGGAATGTTAACATTACTTAGATTTCGTGAATATTGCTTGCAAAGCTTGAAAGAATATCAGCTTTCCTCTGGTTACTTGCAGTAGCTGATAAACACAGACACGCACCGAAATCGCTTTTTAGGGCTGGTCTGGTTTGGACATCCACTGCTGGTAGGTATGAACGCATACAAGACGGAAGTAGTCGCATTAGTAAACGAAACATTTGCTTCGTTAGTCCTATCTTATTTCCAGACTGCAGAAAATGTATACAATAATGTTAAATTATGTGCTTTACTTTTATGATACCTGAATTTATCATCGCCCAGATGAACCAAAATATTATTTCAATTCTCGACTTCGGATGAGTGGTTGTTATAATATGTATGATAGACACCTATCTTATTTGCGCGTGTACATGTGTGTGTGAGTGAGAGAAAGAGAGAGAGGGGTGAGGGAGGACAGTAATCTTTTCATTATGTACAGAATGTAGATGGGACATTTAAGCATATATATTACCTTAAGTAAGACGTACATAGTTCGAAGCCCGTTTCTAATATGGGCAGCTCGATGTTGGGTTTATTGACGAAATGTGAACGTACACTCATCTCACACTTCGATGCGCTACAGCGTCCAAACCGTGCATTACCGGACTGAAGTTCCTGTTTGAAAATCGGTCAGAGTTTCTCCGTAAATACTAATGGGAAACTGACAGAACACAAAAGCTGGAAGCTATTTAATATTTACAAACATTGGAACATTAAGCGTCAAAACAAAAAGAAAAAATTTAAAGTTGAAAGAAAAAAATAAAATACAAAAATAAGTAAAAATATAATAGAAATAAAGTAAATATTATATGCGAAGCTAAGAAGCCAACCTCCTCCTAGTGCCCCCTGAGTAATGTTAATAGATTCCAAGAAAAAGAGACAATCAAAGTGATGATACACTTTCAGATAGCCCGCAAGGAACTTGGGAGGTTTTAGGGATATCGCACGGAATTCAGGATAACCAGAGGGGGGGGGGGGAGAGTTAAATGGAGGGAAAAGAAATAGAGAGAAATAAGGGCGTGAGAGTCCATTAATACGATAATGCAATCGGAGTTATGGGTTTTGATTATTTCAGATTACAAACAATAAACGTTACACATTTGAAATTCTATAAATTCATGTGAGTGCCCTCAGTGCTCTATGGTAAGACATGAGGAAAAACAAGTAAAGATGATTAAATGCAAATTAAATGGTCATTAAAGTAATTATTACCGGAATGTAGAAGAGAATAACACAACAAAAAGTAAGAAAATGTGGCATCAACGACACATTTAATTAAAACAAAGGCCAAGGAATACAAACCCAAAAGATTTTTACGAGGACAAAGAATAGAAAAGAATGAGCCAGTAAATTTCTTCTCAGAACGAGCAGCTGAGAAATTGGCTGCCTCAAGAACCGACGCCTAAAGCATGGAAGATGCTGAGGGGTTATAAAAACACACTTGTGTATCAAATGAAAAATGAGCAGATATACTTTATATGGTTGCGCGCTATAAAATCAACGATCTTGGAGTTATGAAACTTGCCTATGTCGCGTCCTAGTACTATATGTTCTCGAATCATCACTGACGGGATTACTTCCCTAACAGATGCAAACGGAATGACCACAGGCGCCTTAGTGGCTGCCGCCCCCAGAAAACTCGATACTGGAATGGAGATGGCACACGCAACCTTTTGCATAACTTAGATCGTGTTCCGTTCTTTTTTGGCTCCCGTCTGTTCCCTCGCATCATAATGTGATAGTAGAATTGTCTTACGTAACTACTCTAATGTACTTAGAACGTATTAAATGCAACTAGGACAATCTAGATAGCTAGGTGATGAATCTTTAATCTTAGGTTCATAACGATGATCTGAACAAGAACCTTATAGTCTGCGTAACTTGTATACTTCATTATAGCTCTAATATCCCTTATCTAAGACTTAGAAAACGCTGCATACAATCTAGAAATTCAATATTAACGTGTTACCAAAAACATAGCTTTTGAGAACATGTAAAACCGCCTGTCTCTTGTCTAACTTTGCTTACATACGTTGTCTGTCTATTAAAAATATAATTTTACAACCAAACACTTGAATAAAACGTTTTGTATTTAAAGCTACCTCATTTTAGGTTACAAGGCAAACCTCTAAAGTATAGTTTAGATCAGTGATGTCAAACAGTGCGATTGAGTGCAAGCGCGCGCTTTGGTGCCTAAACGACCTACGGTGCCCGTAACAGCAGCGCCTTTTGCTCTGCTTGGGACAGTGTAATCAGGGCTGTACAACGTACATAGCATGGAAAAACCGAAGCCACTTCCATATTTGCACAAAAAGTAACAAGTATTCTGACATTAAATGCACCCTCAGAGGAGTTTGATGGAAGATTTTCAAATTTGATAGCTCTCAAATCTAAACTCTAAACTGGACCTGTTTTCCTTGCCCTTTTCCGTTGATGCCGAGAATGTCCAGTTGAACTTTGACTAGAACTTACTGATTTATGCTACGATTCAGGTTTAAAAGTGGCATGTAATATTAATATTCTCAGTTTTTATCAAGTCCTTGATCCCCAAACATACCCAGAATTTTCCAAATTTGCTGCAGAAATCATGTGTATGCTTGCCAGTATATACTCTGCGAACAATTTTTCTCCAATGAATTTGCAATACTGTGTAAGAGCAAAGTTGTCTGATAACCTTACGTCTGTCTTGCGCCTTGCTTCTGTAATTAATGTATGCTAAATACGAGTATTAAGAAAAGCACAAAATGGACATAATAAATGCGTAAAAAGGCTCAAAGTGAGCCCATAAGTAAACGATTTAATGTGGATCTATTTTTATTTTATGTTACAGGAGCAGTTTGTTTCCTTTTGCATTTTAAGCTTAAAGGTTACATAACCATTCCTTATCTTTTGTGGTTTTAATGTTTCGCTTTTTAATATTAATTTGCTTTTTTAATAATTACGTAGTTTTTGTAATTCATATTAAAAGCTTATGATCACAAAATCTATGCAAATAAACACTTTTAAACCAAACAAGAAGAAACACAATAACGAAAGTTGACTTTATTTTCCCTGCCAACTTTGTATCGTCTTTTGCTGTTTTATCGTCTTTCTCAGAGCACTTCATGCCCGCGTGTACTGCCAAGGTTATGAAATTGCACATCGCTGGTTTACATTAAAATATATATTATTCATAACCTGTGAAACATGACTAACGATTTTTATTAAAATACTAGAAGCTTGACAGTGACGATCCAAAAAATATATGATTCAGTTTTCTCAGGACATCCCCTTCTTTCTCACTAAGTTTTCAGCAGGTTCACAACCAAGGGTAACGTAACGATAACCAGAACGAGAAAGTTGAAATATACGTATTCAAATGGGAGTATTCACAACCGGCGGGAAGCTTTTCCGTGCCTCGGGAATGGGAAAGAAAGTTTTAAGTTTCTCCTTCTCGTTACCGGACAAGGCACGTTAGGTTTAGATTGCACATCTCAGACTTTCTGGTACAGAAATTATCCAAGGCGGCTGTGACAAAAACAGCTCTAGCCACCATCTATAAAAGCATCAATCATCAGTTAGAAAGAAATTAATTTCCATTGCGCAATACCTTCCATCAATTTGCTACCAATATGCTGATCTATGATTGCATTCCCGCTCTCGTTACCAAGCTGTTGTGAATCAAACTGTTGAATACTGTCTTGCTTCCCGTTCTTGTTTTCCTTCTGGTTACCGTTACCGGGTGATTGTGAACCAACCTATACACGGTGGAATTAAAAAGGGTAGGTAAAAACGTATATTTGTGATTTCTTTAGAATGCACATCCTATCTGTTCTGAAATAAGTCCTTCCGTTGTAGGTATGTGATAGCGTTGCTGCCTGTGGAATGAAGAGACCTCGGATTCCTCTATTGCAAGGCGTGCTCCACTCATCTTCTTGATATCGCTAGAGACAATTGAATACCTGCATGACGCAGAAGTAGTTGCTCCAGTCTCACAAACCATATGCGTATAAGTGGCTGGAACGGTTATCAGTGAACTAATTACCAAATCTGCACATCATATGTGCGTGGAGGCAAACAATGCAGCGGGCGTGTGGAAGACAGCATAATCGCGCTCTTGCGTCACGAGGTGGTTATTATTTTGAAAGGATAAATGCAGTTTTTTTTATGAGCTTGTGATCTACATGTATTGATTTTTACTTTCTCTACTACGTATAGTAAGTAGAGGAAGTCTTGTAAGCCACATAATAACTCGATGTCGAAATTTCGCCGGCGCTCTGAATAAAAAAAAAAACAAAACAATTTTATAAAAATTTCTGCACCCGTGTATGTGTGAGTCTGTGAGCAGCATAGCTCAAAAACGAAAAATCGGTTAAAAACCAAAGTTGATACTTAATGTCCTTCAAGAATGCCACATGAAGATTTTGAAGAAGATTCCTCCACCCTAAACTACCCTTTACATGGAAAATGTTTCGAACATTTTGATTTTCTTGAAAATGGCTCAAACGATTTGGATTAAAATGCCATCGTTTAACATTTTTTATGATAGGTGAAATGTATATTTTGAACTTTCTGGCTATAGCCTATGTGGTTATGTTAGCCATGCAAAGATTTAAAGCATTTGACTATCGCTCAAAGCCTACTGTATTCCCGTATTCCCCTTGCACCTACAAGAAAATAAGCAATAAGATAATTTGTACAAATGTTTATCTCAAGTAACACGAAGATATAGGAATAAGAGCTTGTAAAAGGTATTTCTACAAGAGTAGAGAAAGTCGTGAGTGCAACACATCAGATTTTTTATTTTATTATTAACTCTCTTGTATCAACTTGCGTGCTACCCGAGAGCCGCGCTGAGGCTCTAAGCTAGCGGACAGCCAGTGCAAGGCTCGATCGGGCAATCCTGCCGGTGCCAGTCCTGAAGGTTTGTTTACTGAATTCGGTAACTTCCTATACACAGTAGAATTCCGCGAATCCAAACTAACTGGCACCATCGCTGTTCGGATCAGTTAAAATTCGGATTGTGTGGATCTTCGTCAAATACAACATATTGACTTTAAGCGCTTATGTGTTAAGTATTAAAATGATTGAAAGTGGGAAATTAATACAGTATGCTGTAATTTATTTTACAACTACATTCTGAGGCTCGAAAACCAATTACTGTAATGTTTTTATAAGCAGTGTTGGCGTCTACCTAGCACGAGTAGCTGGTGAAGGTTGGAATGGAAGTTGGCAAAGCATTGCCTCTTCAAGTCGTTTCAGTGGCGTGCGTCAAAAGAAAATCACTGACTTCATTTCTTAACTGTTGACTTGATTTTCCGTTTTGCTTTCTCGTTAGCGTAAAAAATTGCACGTTGTTAGTAGATCTAAGCCTTCCGTAGATTTTTTTTTATAGATTTACTCTACTCCATGTTTTTTCTGTGCTAATAAATTTACATTTTTACTTGAAAAACCTAGTTTAATCTCGATTTTATTTTTTATTGTTTTAGAATTATTTGTATTAAATGGATTTTTGGATTAGCGGGGTTTAGATTGGCGGGGCTCTACTGTATGTGTTTGTGTAACTTTTTGTTGAATGTGAGCTGATTTTTAATGTTTCCTTTTTTCTTTACAGGTAAGTACGCTTCACCACCACAGAGCATCTACATATAAGGCTAGTGAGTACAAATCGGCGTTGCCAT
This sequence comes from Tenodera sinensis, assembly GCA_030765045.1. Classification (NCBI taxonomy): domain Eukaryota; kingdom Metazoa; phylum Arthropoda; class Insecta; order Mantodea; family Mantidae; genus Tenodera; species Tenodera sinensis. Next base: position 135,919,983 of record CM060967.1, on the reverse strand, counting down.
TGTTTTCACTCTTTGTTTTTCTTAATTACCGACGTGTTTTTATGTAACTAAATGAAGGCGATTGAACCAATGTATTGGAAATCCCTGGCTGTGTATGCGAGCTGAATGATCCAGTTCACTGAGTGCGTCAGTACAGAAATGAAAACAATAAATCGATAGGGTTATTCCGGGAAGCTTATGTGCGTGTTTCAGGCTACATTCATTCAACATTCATCTTCCTGAAACTTACAGGGACATTGTCTTTCCCTCGTTAAGATAAGGAGAAAGAAACGTTGAGTCATGGCTTTCAGTATAATTTTAGTACCTCACCTTGCCACCACTAAACTGAGGATATTTCCACTTGAGCATGTATAATACAGGGTGAGGAAACCTTTGCGGGAGCGGTTTCGCGGTGAGCGGCCGACCGGTGAGGCTGGTTGCTGTGTTGGTGATGGTGACGGGAACTCCGCAGTAAATGTAGATAAAATTGCAAAGGACTAAATCATGTGAAGGAGATATCATTAAAACAAAGTTTACAAAACAAACCCTTATCACTTAGATGATAAGGGCCACCGGTAAGCCGCAATTTTGTCCCTCAGGAGTTCTTTTAGATGCCAGTAAATCTACTGACATGAAGCTGTCGTTTTTTAAGCACACTTAAAAACCACCAACCTAGGCCAGATTTGAACCCGTGACCTTGGGATCACTAGGCCAGCGTCTAACCAACTGAGCCACCCAGATCAACCCAGTCACCTGCACCTCCCACACAACAAGCAACCTTGTCGCCAACCGCACAACGCGAAACCGCTCGCGTCAAAGATTGTTCACTCCATATTTAAAAAAGTAACACATTGCATACATTAAAGTACACTCCCACTTCGTAAAATTATCCAATTTAGTTACACGGAGGGGTAGTAAGTGACCTTTGATTACTATAAGAACGTTTATTATATCAGGTTGTCAAGATGCGATCTCTTCACCAGTGAAATTACGTACTACTGGGTCCTTCATTTAAAACCTAACGAGCGAATGGTATTTCGCCTGTGCACGATTGAGTGTGCCACAGCCGGCTTTGCTCCTAAACTCCGCGCGTAAAGCATGTATAACACTCTTACCTTATAGATGATGCTGGAAATGTCGTCCATCCTCGGCTAAACAAGCATTATATCGCGAGAACACATTCTGATTTACACGGTCAAGTTGGGCCACTGTAATGTTTCCGATTTCATTTCTTATATTTTGTTTTATTTCTTCAATCTATGAGGATTTGTCTACAACACCTATATTAGTATGGTTTGCACTTTATAGTTTATTTTCCATTTATTTTTAGACATAAATAGGTATATACAGTGTGTCCCAAAATTAGACCGACTAACTTTGGGAGCTGATAGATAACATTATTTTAAACACTTTTTATTCAGGAAAGTTTTTTGCTGTGGTGCTTCGTTTAACCGCTAGACGAGTTAGCATCATAGATTAGGGCAAAATCAACAATTCTAATTAGTATTGTATTTATCTTAGTAAGGCACATAATCTTAATCGAAGAAACAAACACAGAACGCAAAAAAAAAAAAAAAAAAAAAAAAAAAAAAAAAAAAAAAAACCACACACACACATCTCATTGTTTACAGTTAATCGGAGCTTTACTATTCAAAGCAAATGTTGGAACGCACGCCCATTGCGATTAACACAGAGTTTATCAGCGTGCCTTCTGCCGCACTCTTGCTGACACCAGCCATTTTTCTGGTTTAAAAGTTGGCAGTCTAATTTTGGTACATTCTCTATTACAAAATTTACGTTCGGAATGCAGATAATCCATTAGTTTCATTATGATATAGAAATTATGCCTCGCATTGAAATTATGTTGAAGCCGGGATGACTCACTTGGGGAATCACACACATTCGTGAATAAAGCTAGGATTCCTCGAGTTAAAAGTATGAACAAGAATTTTAATAAGTAGTTAAATGTATAAGTAAAAGTTGTTTCTTTTTTACGGCAAACGAAGCAAACATTGGGCTCTTGCAGACGTAGACTTAGTATTTTAATGAGTCCACATTTCACACCTTATGTCGTAAATGTCGTAAATGTGGATAAAAATGTCGTCTACGAAACTAGTGTAATTTGTGTTGGAGTGAAGTAAAATAACTTAGAAGCTAGCCACATAGCTCATAGAACACCTGTCTGTGCGAGGGGTCCTGGGTTCTATTCCCGTCTGAGGGTAGAAATCTTTCGCTAGCTAAGATTATTCCCTATCCTCCCCAGATTACTGAAGTTTGAATAAGAGTGTGAATGTGTTTGTGATTTATTGTACAAAACCCAAGGAAATATAATTACTTCAGCACATGAGTAACGCTATTGCTGATATGGCAACATGTTCCAAAGGTAAAAGGCCGCCTATATGTTAAACAAGTCGTTTAAATGGAATAAGAACAAAACAACTTGGCGTATAACTCGTTCGTCAAATTGTTGTGCGTGAGGTTTTATGCAAAACATCGACCACTGATTAATAAGAACACTGGGCATTACCTATCGTCTAGAGGATATAAAGAAGCAATGAAGGTGCTAAAGAAGACACCAAAAACATACTTTATTAAAATTTATTTTAGTGCTCTATTACCCATTAACAATTTTAAAAACGCGTAAGTTGTTGTGCAATTTTTTCTTTGAGTTGATGAGAAAAGTTTCGACAAGAGAGATAGAACAGGGTTCGACCTGTAGATATTTTGTGTTTGAAGGGGTGCCTCCTGGGAGGGAGGGGTGAGGTGAGAGGATAAGAAGGGCGGCCGAGGCTAACGAGAGAGGACAGCAGAAGGTAGGATCGTTAACAACTACAGATTTGAACTCCCAGGTGGCGACTGGTGTTCCGGCTCCTGCCCCTCTTTAGAGACCACCCTAGTCCGAAGAACGAGGATTTACAGAGAGGAAGTGCTTTTCATGCACGCCTAAACTCCCATCTACACTTAGAACCCTGAAATAACGAAGTAGATAAAAACAGGTGAGATGAAATTGAGGTATGTAATTATCCTTCCAACATTCGCCTTATAACCCGGGAAAATCCCCGAAAAAACCCATGGGTAAGGAAGGTTGGCTGAACCCACGACTTCCCGAATGCTGACCACGGTAATGTTAATGCACTGATAAATTCATGACTTCAATCCCTTACATCCATTCTTTACTTCTTTACGTTGTGTTGTGCTGGTCAGAGACAGACAGTATTTGCAGGGAAACTAATTTTATCTCTCCGTGTTTTACTGATGGACGATTTATTGAGCTATCAGTTTCAGATATCTCCGTTGTAAATAAATGTCTGTTGAAACTGCCAGTGGAAGCCATGGGGAATTGCTTGAAGAGAATTACCAGTTTTACAATGCCTCGTCAGTGACGGGAAAGCGAATGCAGCCAGTGTTTGAAAACATGCACAAGTTTGTAACATTTTGGAGCGATGTGCAGATGCTGGAGCGAGTGGTTGGCCGGGCATATTGCATTGGTATAGGTAATTATCTAAAAACCGAGTTAACAAATTTGTATGTTTACATACCATACAAATGCTTTTTCAATATAGCTGCTAATCCTTTACCATTGTGGGCTAATGAATAAAACGAGTTGTTTAATTTGTGTTTTCTGCAAAATGATGCTAGTACAAAAAGCATCGGTCAATCGAGTAAACTAACGTCAATTGAATAAGATTTCATTTATTTACTGTAAAATCTGTAACTAATAAGTGTTTTTATTAATGTTTTCTACAAGTTTGTGTGGTGCTGTATTTATTGAGTTTTATAAGAGTATGAGCTATTTTGAGTTTCAAACTTTATTGTATGAGTAGCAATAAATAAAGCACAATCGAATAGGGCACAATAATTTATTCAATTGTTTGTCATTTTCAGTTTCTATACTACACATTTTAAGTGCAGCAGAATACCCGGAAAAGATATTAAACTTCAACGTGTTAATTTATATGAGAATATAGATGTATACCTGTCCCAATTATTTTCCAGCTTTTATCCTATAAACATCAACATAGTAATTGTTTTTATTTGCGCGAGCTCACTTTTAAATAAAATTAAAAGGCAATACCATGATTGAAAAGGCGCATTAGGATTAAATTAGCATTAATTTTAAATAAAAGCATAACTGTCTCTTATTTTGTGCTCTTCATATTTCTGCATTTGCATGGCTTTGCATGAGAGCTTGCATTCCTAAATTAATTACATCAAAAGAGAGCTTTGTGTAAGCATTCATTATATTGCATTAGGTATGCTAAAACCTCATCATTATTTCTAAACATCAAACACGATATGAGTTTTCAGTATTCCTTTTATAGATGGTAATTTGCAAATTAGTTTAACAATTCTTTAGTGGCGATGAGAGCTTGCTCTAAATAGGTGTTCTAACAAAATCGAAGGTTCTTTTACTAAATGAACCTACATTTATCCTGTACAATAATAGGAAAAAATATACAAAAGATGTGGTATCCATGAAAGCTCGAAGTCGGATGAATATCAATATTCGTACTTAAAACCAGTATCTTTTCATGGAGATGACATGAAAAGTTCCACGAAATTTAGCCACATCCACCCATTTCATACATATTATACCAAAACGTTTTCGTTGTTCTATTTTACAAACACTTCTTAAATTATTGTGACAAAATGACAATACGACAAATCCCACATCTGACATCATGTGTCAAGACAATTTGAGAGTTACTTTTACCGTCACTTTATTTTTCTTCAAAAACTGAAGCACAAACATTTTTTACGGTTCTTAACTCAAACTGCACTTCTTTGTGATCGTACAACTCACAGCTGTTCTGTCTTCTCTTATCTTCGACACACACACACTTTTCTATCGTTCAGTCCTCTCTGTCTGCTGGCTTCGACGATAACACTCTCTAAAAGTGCCTCTGTATAGCTCCGATTTGAAGTTAAATGTCCCAAAATATATCTGTTGACGCAAACAATTCTCTCAGGACGGTGAATGTAAACAAACGCACACACACGTACTGCTAACATCTGTCTCGTTCAACACTCAAGATTCCATACGTACAACTACTGCTATTCCCCTTGTCTCACAAACTGCTCCTCTCGCTTTATATGCGAGAATGACGTAACATGGATTTTTCTGGACATTCACCTTTTTCTCGACGCTAAGACAAACAAGTCCACAGTCAAAGCTTCCGAAACATTATCGAAACTCCTTGTTCCGCCGCGCTCATTACTGTGTGTTTACAAGTAGGTTGTTCTTGTAGCTTGACCTTAGCTCTCCTTTTGGCTCACGCGGCCGCCAAGTGGTGTGAGGTACCTAACCTAACCTCACCTCACCTAGAGTATTTGAGGCATGCACCCACGGCCAACGTTACATTTTTCAAATATCTTGTAGCTGGGATATTGCCAAGAACAATAAAACGTCTGTGTTCTCTTCCATTTGATAACATTTTGTTTAAATATTGGACCATAAAAATTAGATAGAGGCTAGAGCAAAAAATATAGACCACATTAAACTGCAGAATGTCTAATTTTTCTCCATAGGCTTACACGCTTTTCAAATATCGATGTGAGAGGGATCTCACGTGATATAGAATATGAGACATTTTATTTTGTTTCTCATGAGTTGGTTACAACGATTTATCTTACATTTGTGACATAAATATCTGAAAATTGCTTTTGCATGTTCGTATAGTTAAATCATATTGCCTAACATTTAGACGATTACTGTGAATAACGTAAAATGAGTTAAAGAAAACTTCGCTTCTCATACGGATAATACATAAGCATTTTTTTGTTGGGCAGAGAAAGGCTTGTGAGTATTTTGGACCGTAATTTCCATTAAGAGGAGAGTAGATAACAAAAATTGCAAAAATAAACAAATAAAAAATTAAAAAAAAAATAAAATAAAATAAAAAAGTGATTTGAACAGTTTTATCAGGGTCAATTTAATGAGAATTCCAAAAATTGAAAGTAGCTGAACAAACCCCAAACTGAAGTGCTGCCAAACTTAAGCCACGCGTTAGAAGAAATCTCGTTTCGAAATAACACAAGTTGATTAAATCTGCAATTCGTTTATTATTGTTTGTGGTAGTTCGTATTGAAAGCGTAATTATTATTTGTGTTTTTTCTATATTTCGTTTTACTTTCTCTACTAGGTATAGTAAGCAGGGGAAGTACTGTGTTCCATCCAAAATTCGATATGGAGGGTTCACCGGAAATGTGTTTTAAAGCCCTGAATAATAATAATAATAATAATAATAATAATAAAAAAAAAAAAAAAAAAAAAAAAAAAGAGAGAGAGAGAGCGAGAAAGGACCGTCCATTCGTCTGTGTGTGTGTGTTTGTGTGTGTGTGTGTTTGTGTGTGTGTGTGTTTTTGTGTGTGTGTAACTAAAGGCGAAAAATCGGCTGAAAACAAAGTTGGTAATTAAGTTTAATATCCTTCAATGATGTGACTCAAAGATTTTGATGAAAATTCCTCTATCCTAAATTACCGTTTACCTGTAAAATTTTAATTTCCTCAAAAATGGCTCTAACGATTTTGATTAATATGCCATAAGTTTAAAATATTTTTATGGAAAATGGAAATGTATATTTTGAATTTTCTGGGTGTAGCTCAAGTCCTGTTTACTCTTGATGATTTCTGCATAACTGGTAAACAGTAAGAGAGATAGACCAAATGTTATCGTACAAAAATGTAGATCTCATTAAGAGACACAATTTATGTCAAATTATTATGATTTTTTTTATTTTTTTTTATTTTATTTTATTTTATTTTTTTTTTTTTTTTTTTTTTTTTTTTTTTTTTTTTTTTTTTTGTGAAGTGAACCATTTCACATATATTGCTTGTCGTTTGTAAGACCGTTCTGAAATGGAAAGTCGTTATTCATTTTTTATTTCTTGGTTATGCAAAAAGAACGGAATTTCAAAGCTAGCATATAGCGACCAGTCTTCTTGTTATTATATTTTTTAGCACTTTGTACATTCACCTGTACTGGTTGTTACAAAATCAGCTTTCTATCCATCTTGTATCTTCTTACGCAGAGTTTCTGTTGCACAATCTCGTTTTTTCAAACTTTTGTTTCCTGCCATTAGCATATAGCTATCCTTTTCCAAAGCCTCCATATTTCACATTTTCTTCTGTGGCTTAACAAGAACAACTGCGCACAAAGTATTTATAAAATAACTATGTTAATACAATGATACATTCAGTTACAATGTTCGTTAAGTCTTAAATGCTAAATATTTATAACATTGGTTGGTAAGTTTACAATACAGTGGAATATTAACAAAAGTATTGTCTTACAAACAATAATGATGGTCTAATACTATAAACATTGATATACTGAAGTGTGTTTTAGAAACTGTAATATGGTGCTGATCATTTTAGGATCGCTAAATGCAATAGGATCGTCAGCTGTTATGCCATGCAGTTTACTGTTTGAATTGCTATGCCATCTCCCAGTTTCTTCTGATATTCAAATTACAATGTCCCTATTAAGTTATGCTTGTAATTGTTTTATCTGTTTGCTCGTTGCCATAAAGTTGTCTATGTGAGGGTATCCATAGTATGTTAAATTGTTTACCTGAATTGATAGCTTCATTGGATAAGAATTGTATGACCTGAGCCAATGAATTTGTTTGTTTGTCCATTGCCAGGATTACACACATTGAGGCAGTAATTAGCAAAAAAGGTTTGGGGATTTTCTGATTTCAAAATAAATTGCAGGCTTTCTTTTAGGTGAAAACTCGAACGAGAAAATTCAAACACATACAGGTAGATTGTGCATAAGTGTGTGATAAAATCAATATTTACGAGGAATAATTAGATTTTTGTTTAATATTACTGTGGCCCCTCCTCCGTCACACCAGTTGACGATCATCCGAAAGGGATATACATCGCCTCCCCTACCATACACTGGCTACGCTACTAGATGGATGGGAGTAATGGGTAAGTGGAGTCAGGTACCGCCGAAGTAAACCTGATGTTAGTGGGTGAGCGCCTGCCTACAAGGGAGTAGACAGACAGAGAGTGGGGATAGGTACTGATCTTGACGTCAGAGCGCCCAGACCAGTACCTTAGTTCATGCATAAGGCAGGATTCGGGGTGAGATACATGCTAAAATAAATCAAGGTGATACTATACCGAATCCAGTGGCTTCAGCTGAGTGGGTTATCCGCAGTGGTGCTGCTGGTCCTAAAAGCGTACAGTAAAGGGCTGAGTAACTTATTTACAGTAATGTGTATACCGTAGTAAAGCACTGGATCAGTTGGAATGGGACATATATATCATATTTTTTTTATATTTACAGTCTATTCTAAGTTTGTACTGGCGTGTCCTAAGTAATGACTGGGTCGTCATAGTTTTATCTTGGGGGGGTTCCCGACCCTGTTGCCTATGTGTGGGAGGTGTTCTCTATAGTGGGACTAAGCTTTGTAGATATTGTTGTATTTCATTGTTGATGAATGTGTCATGTTTCATGTTTTTGACTGGCATGGAACGGTCGAAAAGAGAGAGAGGGTGCTCTTGTGCTTATCGTGGTTGGTGTCATAGTTTCCAAGTTGTTGTATGAGAGGATTGTGATGGTTTTCAGTCGCTTTGTACATATTGAAGGCTAATCGTTTAATGAACTCCTGGACAGTGTCCATGCGCAGGTCTTTATGCAACAAGTTCAATGGGACAGTCCTGGGAGACTTCGTGATTATTCTAAGCACCTTATTCTGGAGCGGCTGTAGCTTTTGAAGGTGCGTTTTTGCTCAGTGCCCCAATGCTGGGGCAGCGTATGTGAAGATGGGTCGGATTAGTGATTTGTATAGGGTTAGGCCCTAAGGCATGCTAAGGGCCGACCTAAGGTTTAATAAAGGGTAAAGGCGGCCCAATTGGGCATTCGCTCTTTGCCTTACTGTGGCTACATGCTCAGCGAAGGTAAGCTTGGAGTCAAGTGTTACCCCGAGGTACTTGGCGCTATCGGACCAGGCTATGTCCGTACCGTATAGTTTGTGAGGGGTGGCCCGATTTGTGTGCTTTGGTCGCCTAGTGAAGAGAACTCTTTAGATTTCAGTGAATTGACTTTTATGCGCCATTTTGTCAGCCACGGTTCTAAGGTTGATAGGACTATCTTTAGCCTCTGGGCTATTATCTCGGGCTTCCAGGATTGCGCTGCTATGGCCGTGTCGTCGGCATAGTGCGTGTTGTCACATCTGGGTATATCGTTGATGTATAAGTCAAAGAGTACCGGACCCAGTAAACTATCCTGGGGTACTCCGGCTCTTATTACTCGGCTTGCGGAGGTTGTGTCCCTAATGGAGGCAGTGAACATTCTGTGCGTTAACTAATGGATCACTACCCGGACTAATGAGTCATTGTACCTCATTTCCTTTAGTTTTCTGATGAGTGCGAGGTGATAAACTGTATCAAAGGCCCGCTGGACATCAAGAAAAATGATGCCGGTTGATCGATTGTCGTTGAAGCCCAGTGTTATGTGCTCTACGGTCCGTGTCACCTGAAGTGTACTCGAATGTTGAGCTCTGAAACCGAATTGCTCGTCAAGGAGTAATTTTTTGAAATTGCATAATTCACTTTCTCTTTCACTTTTTGTCCTATGCTACCAGGAACCGAACTTAGATCACATATTGTTTTTCAAAGACAGTGATTCATGCAAAGGAGATCCTACAGCTTCCAATGCCGTTATGGCTGTTGGTAAGAAAGAAAAATGGGCAGATATGAAACTAAGATCCTCTTTTAACCCAGTACCTGACAGAATATTTTACACAGTTTCTATTGATGAAGCATCTTTCGAGCCCAATGACTTAACAACCTCTTCGACTATTTCGATGTGATCAACATAATATAAAACTACATCGATCCATGTTCCCCATCGAGTTAACACTGGTGCAGGAGGAAGTCGGATATTAGGTGCTGTTTATCTAAACAACTTAAATCTTTTAGGAGAAGAGCGTGTGCCAAACAAGTTCTATGAATTAAGTTAGGAAAAAGACCTTTCAGAATTTTTCCTGATTTTACCATATAAGGACCTGTGTCAGTAAAAAATAAAAGTAACCGGTCGTATTTGATTCCACATGTCCATAGTAATTTCAAAGAGTCCATCACAAACTGGGTCACAGTCACATTGTCAGTGGCCGACAATTCGCTCAAATTAAGAAGATAAAGTGTAGTCTTTTGTTCATTATTCAAAGCACCCATGATTATATTAGCAATAGAACGGCGCTCAGAATCAGGGGGTTCATCAACAACCACAAAAACTGATCCGCTAATTGATTTTGTATATTTGACAATACGTAATTGTAACAATGTCCTACATAAGTCTTACACAGTGTACTTTCTTCGGGCACATTTGTCGAGTGTACTTGGCAAGAAAGTTTTTAAATGTCGGATTATTAATTTTGAACAAGGGAATATTAGCAGCTAAAAATGCTTGGCACAAGCCATAGGAAAATTCAGTAACCCTACTTCCTAAACACTCTACTAGCTGTTTTTGAACAGGTTCTTTGTTTGCGAGTTTTCTGATTAAATTATCCTTATGTTTTGCTGTGTTTATGTGCTGAACTATTTGAAATCTTTTCTCACTCCCTACATTTTTCTCACACGCTCCACAATACAGTACCCTATTATCTGCAGATATTAAATCACCCGAAAACTCTTTCTTTAAATTAATTAATCTAGCACACGAAGTTGTTTTTATTTTCCGAATTTGAAGAGCTTTATAACATTTTAATCAATTAATTAAATTTTAATTAATTTAATTTAGTGGGAACCAGTTCACAACACCGTTACGTTTGAAGACCACGACACAACTACTGGTGGACAGGTAAGCGTTGCTATAATCATGCTGCTCAAAACGTTGTTTTGCACTTTATCTTTGTTAATATAAACCTCTCAGATAAGCATCATCATGTGCAGTACTACCAGTATGCAAAATATTATCCAAATGGAAAAAAAAAATAAATAAAAAACGCCCAAAACCATTACAATATGCAATATATGGGATATAAAGTAGATCAGTATACTTGGAAAGCAAGCATATAATCGAGGGAGATGACTCCACGGTAACGTGAGGTTCGCATTCGGGAGGTCCCAACCAATATGACCGGAGCTTTTTCGTGATTTTCCTGAGCCCCCAAGGTATATACCGGATTGAATATTTAATACCGAGAGACAAAGTTCCACCATAAGTCGAAACAATAATAAAAATGAAAAATAGATGATAATAGTGAATTAGGTTCCATCTATCCACAAAGAATATAAACGAATAGACTGAACGGCACTCTAGTGCCATCTTCCGTCGCAGAGGTAGAGGGAGAGGTACAGTACTGCTTCCTCTGTGGACTCCTGATTTTTTAAAATTTTATGTTGTTGCTTAACGACACTGTCAATTGCCGGGATCACATCAGCGTCGCCTGTGTACCGGAATTTCGTCCCGCGGTGTGGTATAGGGATGGAACCTTGAAGGCTGACTATAAATGTAGCTGCAGATAGACTGGATCATAAAGTGGTTAAGCCCTAAAAGTGCAGGTACACGATTGACACACCTCGGGCTGTTCTCAGCTTGCCAACGCGGTATGGAATGGTATGGTATGGATGGGACCCTAATGCCATCTGCCCGTCACAAAGATGTAGGTATAGTTGACAATTTGAGCATAAGGGACTGAAAATAAAGGGTAAGTCAACAGCAACAAGAAGAAAGGGCTCTCTCTGTGAAACCAGGCTGTGCGCGCGCGCGCACGCCGTTCTACGAGTAACTCCTAATAGATCCGTCGTGGTATGACTACGTAGTTAAAGCGGTATAAAAGAACTGGAGAAAACTAGTGCAAACATGTACTGTCTTTCACAAAAGTAAATACCCACCTTCAGCTAAACCTGCGCGAAGGGTCACCTAATTCTCAGGCGTGCTTGCATAGATGTTATGAGACTTAAATTAGTCATGTGCTTCCCTTGCTGTCCAAAGGACGTGACAGCCATGTTACCTCTTAGCTCACTCTCCTCACAATTTTAAAAAGCAATATTTCAGTAATCCTTCTACATTAACGGGCAAACATTGCAAATTTAACTTCAGTGCATCTCCAGAAGATGTGTTCTTGTGGTGCTTTATTAAATTGTGGACTAGAACTAAAATGATTCCAGTGTTGGTTGCTACACTGAGACGTAATTTTAATCAGCAATTTGTGTGTTGCCTATAGCGCAACTGGCTAAGGCGTGTTTGTTCAAATCGTCATGCTGGGCTAACATTAGTTCGAATCCCACTCAACATTATTTTTTATTTCTCTTTTCCTTGTTTCTTAGCGGGAACATCATTATTGATATAACCCTTGTGAAATATAACATTATACAAACTAATGAAATCTATTTCTTTAGATATTTTTATTCCGCATAGCGTTGTAACTTTCCCGCCATCCTATGAATGCTGCAGTACGATTGTAATTTTAATACTGAATGCTTTATAGGATATTAATTGAAATTGCTTAAAATAAATCAGGGAACACATCTACCTCAACTGTCAATCATGCCTCCCGAAATTAATATGCCCTTTAAATATTCACATTTAAAGGCATCTACATAAATTTCGTAGACTATCACCATATTAAAATATGTAAGTGCGTAATAGTTAAAATAGGTTTTAATGATCATAAAATGCATTGTGAAGCATTTTATATCGCTCGATTGACTACTTCTTATTATGGGTGCCTACGGCTGCTCACACATGAGTCTTAATCTCGGGTATCCGTGGTGGTTACAGAGAGCGACATTGTAATTTTGTTAGAACCCTTTATTTGTTTTATTTTTACACGTTTAAGCTTTGCTGAACAATTTTAAATAGAATAAAATATGCAGTTTCAAGTAATCGTTGGAACGAACTTTCACCGTGTTGCTTACATGTATCTCTCCCTCGTAATGATGCCTGTCTCCTACTGCCTCTCAGTCATTATCCTTTTTGTTTCCCAAACATCCATAATGTCCCTCACTTCATTAAGTCAAGACTTTGCCCTCTGGCGAAACCCCTCGGGTTTCCGATACTTTGTAAAATACAATAGCAGGCTCCTTTTCTTTATGTTGAAGACCTTGCCACACTAATCGTTTACCTTAATGTTTGGGACGTTCGCTAATGATCCTCGGTAGTGCCTTTCCGACTAGCATCCCTTCACCTGTGGTACATATTCTTAACCCTTTGCTATTGCTGGATTTTGTAACTATGATATATTTTGTATATCATAAGCGCTATCCAAAAAAACTGCTACAATTGTTACAAGATGTGGATGCCAGGGAATAATGTAATTAGTGATACATTAAACAGAACAGAATGCAGTGGTAGATTACTTCAGTGGAAGCAACCTTTGCACCTAGCAAGGTTGCTATGACGTTTATTTCTAAGCACTACACAACGTTGCTATGCCCCCATTAACTCAATTTCCAGCAGTGTATCTTCATCAGATTCTCCATTCCTGAGAAAAAGCTGTAGAGAATTAAGCAGGTTTGTTAACTTTGTGTTTCAGAAACTAAACATGCGAAAGGCGGGGACCGATCCCCCGGCAGCTAGGAGACCTGAATTTCACGGTCAGCGGTTTTCGCAGCCGAGGCAGACAACCATTAACAGGGGGGAGGGAGACAGTAACACTAGCTGGATAGGACTTGTACTTCTCCCTCCCCTTAATCCCTCTTCTAATGAATGTTTCTTCCTTGAATTTCCCTCATAGAAATCTGGAGAGTTAAACAGTTGGTAACCTTTTTTTCTAAGATTTCAGTGACAATATTCGTTTTGACTTTGGGAGTTGATGATGCAGAATGAGATCTAAAAACCACTTCGCATGTTTCATGTGTGCCACGTGATTTTTATTACGATTGCGTGCACACCTCCATGTAGTTCTAACAAAGCTTCTGTCCTGAATCGTTAAGTTTAGCCTTAATTATGCGATTTTTTATAATCGCATGACTGCCTTTCTGACATAAATACTAGGCGGCATTTTCAATTTCAGTGAACTGCTCTTAAACTTTCATTTTAATGTCAGTAATTAACAGTAACAAGAAGTGCTTTTGTTTGCAACTTCAATACCTACTTTCCAGGAACATAGGATTACGTGCAGCCTCTGCATCAAACGTATTGTTACAGACTGTTTATGAACCTCTGAGAACACTTCATTTTCACTACAGCTCAATTTCATGCCCTGATAAACTGTACAGATCCGCTCAGTGCTGTACCTTGTGAATATTTAGTAAATCATAAGTAGACAATTTGGGCGTGATTGTTCATATATCAAGGACCTTTGGATCAAATAAAGTGCATTTTAGGTACCTAAAGTGGGCTCATTCAGTAGCTAAAATGATTACCTGAAAGCTAAAGTAAGCTCTAAAAGCATGGAGTAAAACAGTAAAATATATTTTAAAAATCTGATCAGTTGCATTTACAAGACCTTCTCTGGTCTTGTACTAACCATTCTTACGAACTCTTATTACTAAATCTTCATGTTAGGTGAGATACAAAGTTACAGCAATTATCCTCTTGCTTATTTCCTTGTAGGTGCAAGAGGAATGTGAGAATACAGTAAGATTTGAGCGATAGTCAAATCTTTTAAAGCTTTGAAATTCCGTTCTCTTCGCCTAGTTAGCATAAAAAATGAACAACGATGTAGCACATTTTTGAATCTATTGAACTTAAATACCGAACTTGCTATTTAAACAACTTACAAAAACACAAGGAAAAATTTATTTTTGATTCCAAACTGTTAAATTTCTTCTTTTTCCATGCTAAAAATTCAGTATAAAACACTATAGCCAATGCTTTTAAATATGCAGCCTAGAACTTACATAATTTGCTGTATAACAAACCACGTAACCTTTTAATTATAAACATGGTGCTTCTCAATCAGTTTGTATACTAACAAATAATGTTCGGCATCAGCGGATGTTACAGAGAAATACTTTATTTCTGTCCCATGTCAAACAGGAGTGCCACAATAAGTGAAGATTTTCCTATAAGAATGTGTGCTACTGCGCAGCTCCTTCAAGCATCTTTTCGCGCACTTCTTTACCCTTCAACTCTTACCCACTAATTATGTTCAACAATTTCCAGAAGTAAAGAAATATGCACCTGGATTACTGGTAGCGATTAATATCTTGCTTTTTAAATAAAATGTAGAATTTTATTTTATATTAAACCAGGTAGGGTTTTAGGATCTTAGAGGTAAAAATCTGATGTGTTGCACTCACATGAATTTCTCTACTCTTGTACTAACCATTCTTACAAACTCTTATTCCTATATCTTCTTCGTGTTAGTTAAAATAAACATTTGTACAAATTATCTTATTGCTTATTTCCTTGTAGGTGCAAGGGGAATATTGGAATACAGTAGGCTTTGTGCGATAGTCAAATCTTTTAAAGCTTTGAGATTCCGTTCTCTTTGTACACGTAACATATAAAAAAATGAACAACGATGACCCATTTCATGAAAGTTCCAAGTTTTCGGAAACTCACACACATAACAAGGTATATCTCCGAAATGGTTCACCCTACAAGAAAATTTATTGAGACATAAATTGTGTATTTTAGCAAGATCTACATTTTTTGTATAGTATAATTTGGTCTATCTCTAACGGTTTACCAGTTATGTAAAAGTCGTCCAGAGTAAATACGACTACAGGGGCTATAGCCAGAAAATTCAAGATATACATTTCATTTGCCATAAAAATATCTCAAACATATGACATTTTAATCAAAATCGTTAGAGCCATTTTCAAGAAAATCAAAATTTTCGAAAAATTTTCCATGTAAAGGGTAGTTTAGGGTGGGGCTATTTTCTTCAAAATCTTCGTGTCACATCCTTGAACGACATTAAACTTAAATACCAACTTTGGTTTTTAACCGACTTTTCGTTTTTGAGCTATGCTGTCCACAGACTGACAGACTGACAGACTGACAGACACACAGACACACACACACGGACCTTTTTCTAAAAATGCTTTTTTTTGGATTCAGGGGGCCTCAAAACATGTATTTCCGGTGAAATCTCGACTTCGAATTTTTGGGTGGAATACAATACTTCCCCTACTTACCAGTAGAGAAAGTAAAAATAGTCAACGTGAAATAGCTTGTTTTATTTTCCATAAAATTAACAGTTGCTGGTGTAATAGTCATGAAACGCACAAGTAAAATTGTATATGCAACTATGTTTTCGACAAAGTAATATCCTTTAAGTTAAAGATCCGCGATCTAATAATGAATCTGTAACATATACGAGGAAGAATACAGAAGTTGAGTCTATTATTCTTCCTCTCAGTTCCAGGTGTAGGCATATGTCTGTTCCGGCTTCATAGTGCATCTGTCCTACGTTTTCTAGGTCTTCCCACATGCCTGCTCATTTGAGTCTTCTTAATAGAATATTCGCCATTGAAATCTGATCTACAGTCCCACAACCACTGCATTTGTTAATATTGTCTTCAGGGACAATATTTAGTACCGATGTTGCCTGTGTACTTATAGTATATTATGCAACAAGACTATAATGGTAGTAATTAAAACGTGAGCATATATTTTCATACGTGTCTTAATTACAATTATAGTTAAATTTCATAGCACAATTTGTGCTCCGCCATATACCTAATTTTATAGTTGAAATATTGTAAAATGTTGTACACTCACCAGGGACAATGACCTACATATTGCGTCAGCTGATATTTGGAGTTCTGCGCAGACGCTAAACGATCGATTCGTTTCCAGCACGTCACATCTGCATGATGAAAATGATAACCTTGGAATGCTACGTAACATTGAAAAACAGAAGGCATATTGAATATATTGGTTCTCAGATGAAACTTTATTTCATGTATAAGTTATTTATTGAACAATTACTGAAATTAATTTGCGGGATTGTGCTTAGTGCAATATTTTTGGAAGTTGATGCTGTATTGAGGTTAATTTGTGTGTTTTGTGTAAGTTGCATCTAACTGTCAGTAGTGTTCGACATTTTAGCGTTTTCTAAATTCGCGCTAATGGAGTTTCGAGAGTTAATCGATATTGCGCTTTGCCATTGCTACATGGGAATTCTCTGATTGATGGAACATTTTTCCTTCAATGAACATTGATTTGTCCGATTGGATGAACACCAGTCCTTTAATGAAAGTTGGAACTTAAGGAGGTCCATTAAAGGATCGCTATCAGACTTACAATTAATAAATTTGGGTAAAATATTTTTGGAACAGGTATTTGAACAATATAAACGAATCGCTGAATTCTAGACATACAAAATTTTACATTTTATCGGTATAATAATAGCTATTTCAACATCTGTGCACAACTATGAGCAATCTATGTATATTCTATTAGGTATAAATTTTCTTTCAGACCTTATACAAGATTTTTTCATAACTTTGCCAATAGTGTTGATTATTTAAGGGGAAAAAACTCGGTCTAGGTGTCTCGGTTAGGCGCTGGACTGCTACCCCAAGGTCCTGGGTTCAAAGCCGGCTCAGACCGATAGTTTTTAAGTGTGCTTAAAAGCGACAGCCCCATATCAGTAGATTTACTGTCATGTAAAAGAACTGAGGGAGCAAATTCTGGCACGCCGACGGCGCAGATATGATCCTTCTAATTGACAGCACCGTTAACAAACAAAATCTTTTATTTCTTTAAGAAATATTTACTACAGTATGCCAGTGCACTCATAGAATCTGTATTTTACGCACCTTAAATGAACCCTTATACATGAAAACAAGAACGACTATTTTGAGAAACACACAATAAATGTCAGTAAAGTATGAGCCTTCTTTAAAACTACAGACATGTTTATGCCGCCTCTAAACTTGCAGTTAGACAAAGGATGTTCTTGAAGCCGTGAAAACGAAGTCAATAAAAGACACGTGCTTTCTTAAAGACAGCTAAAGCGACCTAAATTATGTTTCCTTTTGCCATTTTGCCTTGTGTAAAGATCTCTTTAACCTACAGTAGTTTGGCGGAAGTTTGTGCTGGAGATTCCTTGGTCTACATGCTAGCATAGAATTATTTAAGAAAGAAGCGTGTGTGGCTATGCTGAACACGTTTTTCATTTACGACCTGTATTGCTGTTGGCGGTGAACGCTGAGCTCGCGTGAAATAAATACTCATTGATTCTGAAAACAGTCAGTCTTTCTGATGGATACAAAAGGAGATAAATGAGAATTAGTTATTGTATAATTTTATCTACTTAGTGACAATATATGATGGTAGGAGATATAAAATAAATGTAAGTATTGAGACAGTATTCCTCAGTAAGACCTCTACAACAATTTATTTCTTTATAAGTCCTCTGTATCTAGAATATATAATATGGAAAGCATAGGCAGCCTCCTGTAATAATTTATTATATAGCTGGCCTATGTTGACTTTCTTTTTTCTTCTTACAATTAATGAATGGTGGAGAAAAAGTGTTCGAAATTGACTGTTGTCTTTAAATACGAATAAGTATATTTAAACGTGTAATTATCGACGAATTATGTGATATTCGTGAATTTTGAACTGCACTATGATTGTTCTGCATAATATTTGAACATTAATCGAAAGGATTGATCAGATGTAAATTGATTTGTATAACAACAACGAATCCGCCATAATTTAGCGGATTATTTAACGACGTGAAAGGTGTGAAGGTTACTGTTTTAGAAGTGTTTATTAACATCAATAAAGGTAATCATGGAAACTTCTAACCTATATAAAAGTAGTTAGTCCGTACCGCGCCCGGGATAGAATTTAAAAAGATTCTACACACTCAATGATTGCAGCTAGGCCAGGGAATACAATAGCATAATATTACAACACCAACAAGTGATAGTAAGAAATATTAATTGCTACAAATGTCGTACCAACGTGTGGCTAGTGGGTGGAATGATTATTTGCTACATAATGTAACAGAATATTATTTTTAAAAGTGTAAAACGAACGGATTGACACTTACTACTGGAAGAGAGCATAGGACCTAAGCTCTCTTCTTGTGGTTCTAGCATGACCCTTAGGAGGGAGGGTTGAGGGGAGAGATACGAAGATCGACTAGATCCGAAAGACTACCTGCGCAACCATAAACGGAGTCCCTAATATTTCCTGTTCTAATACACTTGACGCCCCTCGAGCCCATCCAAAAGCCCAAAACCACCAGAAATCCCCAGAAGGTTCCTAACTGAGCAGTTTCGAACGACGCCAGGGAAAAACATCTACAGAGCACTTCCACCGCAACACTCTGAATCTGTCGCCTAGTCCTACAACCCTGAAATAGATGACAATGAAGAAAGTAATGTGTACAGGTAATGAGGGGCAGAAAAGTGCCCTCTCACCAAAGCGGCCCAGGTTCGGTCCCAGTTGACCACCTGTGGGATTTGTGGTGGACAAAACAACTCAGGAGTAGGTTTCCTTAGGGTTCTCTGGTTTCCCCCGCCATTTCATTCCACCGGTGCTCCATTTTCATTCCATGTTTCATCAGTGTCAACGCCTGCGGTGCTGCATGCAGTAAAATTGGGCATTCAACACAACAAAAATAAAGACCACAGGAAAGTCGCGGTAGAAAAGGAACCTCTCCAACTAAGCTGGAAAGCATCAAATACCTATGGGTCAGATGATCGATTAAAACAGGAACAATTAATGAATAAATGTTGGAGATGATACATTTGTTGCTACTGCCGTACAAACCTTAGGGCCATGGCACACGGAACGTTAAGAACTCGTTATGCATATCGGTCTAATTCTAGCAAATGTTTCCAGTTTCCTCGCTCTACCTCGTGGCTAACGCAAAAGACAGGCTGTGGCGCGAATCGGAGTTACGTAGTAATGGTAGTCTAATGCATGGCTAACATTGTGTACTATCATGAAGCTGTATAATTTGTATGAATTCAACGAGCAACTTTTTGGTTGCTTAGAATATGGATGTATTAGAGGATTGTGGTTTTACTTCAATGGACCATAACTGGACTAGGAGAATTACGTCACTGCAGTTCGCGCCGTAGCCTGTCTGTTTCGTTAGCCATGTTCCACCATTACGTACGTTAACGACTATCGCCATACAACGAGAAAATGCTGCGAGCATCATGGAGACCTTCCTAGACTCACCGTTTTAATTCGCATTTATGCGTAAATTTTTGTAGGTCCCAGCAAAATGTGTTTTAGAAACGTGTTAATGAAACCTTATTTATACGTAATTCGCAGTTATACGTACTAAATTTCAGGGAAATACAACTGAGTTTTACGTAATTATAATGAGTATACGTTATCTTAAAAGAAATTCAGGCGTACGTATTTTCCTTATCTCTGTTGACCAAACCAGAGCAACAACCGAAAAGCAAACCTAGACATTTTCAGTATCTGGTATTTACTGTTGAACGGCGGTTTTCTCTTTCAGTTCTTAGTAGCTTTTAATCAGCCATGGAGAACAGAAAAAGTAACCACTAGATCAGAAAGTAAAATTCATACGAGAGATGTAACTTAATCCACACAAAAACAAAATCAAAGTTGCCCAGACTTCGGAATTGTTTACACCACACTAGGTTAGCCACATCAGTAACAAAATGAGGTGTATGCAAGAAAAGTGAAACAAGCGAAAATAAGTGATTTCTTTAAAGAAGGACCAAGTTTAAAATAATTTTTCGTCATACGTATATTATTGTTTCTAAAATTTTACACACGTAGGCCCACTGTATTGCTTTTAAAAAAATGACGGATTATCAAAACGTCAGTTTTAAGTAATTCTGAGTTATAAGTAATCTTCCCTCTTCCCCTTGATATGCGTATAAATCAGGTTAAAGTGTAATGATAGGCAAATACGAATGACCACAGTTGTTGCAGCCACCATCGCCACCATTGTGGAAAGTTTTGTCACTATAACTTTTAAACACCATTTCATGTTTTTATAAGAATAAGAAATACCATTACATGCTATTGTTCAACTTAAAAGTAACAAACTCTGTGGTTAAAAAGCTTAATAATCAACTAGACTATCCAACCTTGCAGCGCAACAGCTCTTTCCAGGCCAAGGTCTACCTCTGCGTTCCCGCCATTGCCCAAGACAAGTGCCATGAGCTGGAGGTGGGATGTGGTCAGTGCCCCGGTCCCTTCCAGTCGGTTTCGCGGTCTTTGCAACCAGGGGCCGCTACTGCTGAGTGAGTAGCTCTTCTATTGGCCTCTCGGGGATATAACGAGGCTGACTTCACCCCGGGTCAGGTCTCATAGTGGGAGATAATCCTCGGGATTCGAAGTCGGGTCTCCCACTCTGTAAATAGCAGCGCTAACACTCCGCTAAGGATACGTCCTTAATAATCTACTAGGAAAATAATTTTTACATCGAACTAATAAATAAACTCCTGTAATACAGCTTGACACAGGGGCTTTTTATGTACGTTTTAGGTAATAAAAAGTGTACTAAATACGTTGGTATTATGACTAAAATTGCTCGGACATTAAAGCCTACGTCCTCCCTCACAGATTACCGCGAGCCAACTTGCCCGAAAAGAACAGTTTTAGCCGTGACAGTCTAGTGTCAGGCCAAAAATAGCGTTAGTCAAAAGCTATCGAGGTGAACAAGGCTTCCAAGGAACCTAAGAAGTTTAAAATTGTGCTAGCCAAGGGAATAGAAAACGCAGGTCATGACGCTTACAATTTATTCAGTAGGCAAACCTATTTATTTATTCGGAGCTCCAAAGACTAACATAGCTTATATTGATTAGCTGTCGAACTTTTTGAATGTAATAAAACAAACATTAGTCTACGGTAAGTATGCCCACGAAATTTGTTGGAGCTAGTTTTCCGGGAAGTGCGAGCAGGGTAGGGAGAAAAACACTTAATTCCACACACGCAATTCACCATCGAGCGCCCGACTCAGACGGTAATGTCTGTGGCCCCCATTCGCAAGGTCACGGGTTCAATTCCCGTGGCCCATGGGCTTTTCGGTGGTTATTCCAGGTCACGCGAATGCTGAGTGCATTAATCTCTTCTGCATGGATTCCTTTCCCTTCATTTGTCATTTCCCTCCATGTAGTCTTTCAGGTTTAGTTGGTAGCGCGGTACGTTTCGGCAATTCCGGACAGATGGTACAGTTGCTTGCAATCTGGAACCTCGCCCTCCCTGGAAGTTGCTGCTCGGGCCACAATGGTAGCCTCGTCGCCTTCTCCCAAGGTAGAAGAAACACTTCGGTAGTGCGCCACGTGTGAATATCTGTAACCGCTAGGGACTTCTGTAGGACCTTCTAGATACCGGACCTGACTCTGGGATTCAAGATGGCGGTCTATGTGGTGGGAACTACTTATAAATAACTCCTCTACAGGCTGCGATTTCAACGCAATAAAATAAAAATGTGGTGTAATAACATGACTATTTTGTGAATATGGGATGTGTTAAACACAAAAACACTGTCTTAAACATAACCTCAAGTAAACAAAAAAGAATAATATTTAATATTAAAGGATAACCCATGGGCAATGAAATATATAATCTTAAATAACATTCATGCAATCTACAGGTTTACATGCCATTATGTAACTGCATTACACACTCAAATTATAAAGAAGATAGACAAAACTGCAAGCAGCATATTTCTTAAATAAAACAGAACTGTTGACATTGAGTTGGTTCAGAATGATTAATCATTGCTTACACTGTTTTCCACACTTGCACCACGTACATAATGTTATATACCTACACAAAACATACTATACTGGATGGCTGATATACAAATGCTGCTATTTAGAATAATTAGCTACCTACTAAATTCAAAAGCTTTAGGGTAGAATTTTGCTTTTACTTTTACTGAAAACTTATCATTACTCAGTTTACAACAACATATTACTAAGCACTTCATAACACTTCATTTTACGGGGGGAATCCACAAAAGCAGATGAAATATTAAAAATAATAATCCTAAAACAACACTGTAAATGAAATATATGAAATACATAACCTTAAATCAGCATTGTAAAGCAACTTGCTATAGTCTACAGCTTTACATGCAGCAACATAACAATTTACGTTTTGTTTTAGCTTAAAGTTTCTCATTTTTAATTTTCATCCGGGAATGCAAGTTACGGGGCATTGTGATGTTTAAGCTTAGGTACTATATCAACAATACATACACTACTAGAACAGTTTTTCTTAAGGAACCTCTCATCACTGTAATCGTGACACAAATTGTACTTGCAAACAGATAAATTAACCACACTATACGGCTAATGTAGCCGTAGTGTTAGATGGAGCACAAACATAAACACGTGGAGAACACATGGCACAGTCAACACGTTATTAGATTTATTCCCGTTCCCTACACTGCCCAAGTAAAAGTTGTTAAACACTCGCTTTGCTAATATGAAGACAAACTTACATAGGAATTAGTATAACAAGCAATAACTCAAAGGCATAGAAAACAATATGAAGGGTAGCATGTGAAAACACCTCAGAAATCACGACCAACAGCCGGCGCCATTTTTGTACAACTGGGATGCCAGTGTCAGGTCCGTTATCCAGAGGGTCTTGCACTTCTGTGCATCTCTGCACTTCGCTGGCTCCGCTCCCTGACAAGCCTGTGGTCTCATTTCGCCTCATTACTCCCCCCTAGCAGGGGTGGCAGCCTGCAAAATATCTATGTTGGGGTCACGGGGGTCGAGGTGTCCCCCTTCGTTACTACACACACACAGTTCACCAAAACCTGACACTGAACGTTCAAGAGAACCGGAGGCATAAAAAAAAACGGTCAGTTGATATCCGATGCAATATCTTCCAAATCAAGATGAACAGTTCGGATCTTAGATTCGATCTACAATTTTAACTATTATTTCCAGCTTTTCTTGATCTTCCTATGTCGTATTTCCATTTGTACAGTACTGCATTGTCCTAGCTGGAACACTAGTGTTCCTCTTGATATTCTGGTAGCACTTAATGGTATATAACTTTACAGTATGTTATATTTTCTGCTACCGCTTGGTATGACAGTTTCAAATGGTATTTTTTTTATTGTGTTAAATAAACGGGCCCAAATGACTTAGTAGAGAATAAATACTTGTTTACTTGTGCAGCGAGTGCAGAATGACCAGAAAGAAAGCATTTAAAATGCACTTAATGCTTTTACTTTTGAAACCTTTTTCAAGAAAACTCATAACATAGCAATTATGCAGCATTTAGTTCTTTTTGACTTCAACAACGCTTTTATATCGGAAGAAATGGGGAGTGCCAACAAGAAAGATACTCAAGTTTTGAATGGATCAAATTACAACAAGAACCGCATATTTGTCACCTCAATTTCCTGACTTGGCAGTCTTAAGTAGTTTCCATTGATGTTTTCCCAAATGTTAAAAATCTATGCAAACACGCACGAATTTCCCGTGTGAATAAACATTTACTTGGTGGTACGGAACATCACACTTGGCCAGTGACTCATCCCCCTCTGGTTACCAAGATCGCGAGTTCAAACCCGGCGGAGGGCGATGAATATTTGTCTGGAATAAAACGCTTCAGAATGGCTTCCTTCAGGGGCTCTAATGACCTAGCTGTCGACAGGCCCTTAAACCCTAATCACTCACTCACTCACTGGCTTCCTTCGGAAAGGAAGTAAAGTCGTTGGCCCAGTGTCGTAGATTTACAGCGTATAAAAGAATCTCAAGGTCGATAAAGAGACCTATGAGCAAAATTAAGCGTTATTTCACCCCAATATAGAATCCCACACTGAGAATCATAACAGTTACAGAGCGTCCATAAATAAAGTTCAAATAAGTGAAACATCCTAATCAAATTAGTTGATACACGCTATTTGAACCTATAGCTAACCGATAGCGAGCCACAAATGCTGCTTCACAAAATTTAATGGCGGGTGATAGGAGGAGCTTGTCAAAACAATATCCAATCATAGGCTCACCACGCCTTGCGGTGTTATATTGTTAAACACACTGTGAAATCACGTTGTAAAGCGGGTGATATAAATATCACTTGCGCCCAGAAAATATAGGAAAGAGAATAGTAGTGGTCAGCTATCAGCCACCATTAAATTTTGTGCCTGACATAAAGTATTTCCCTCACCAGTGCTTAATTAAAGAAGTGATATGTTTTCTATTAACACACATTATTATAGTGTCCAATTCTGATGCTTGAATTGTTAAAAATAGCCCATTTATTCTTGTCACCCAGTAGGCAATAAACGTATTGAAATCCACTCAAAAAAATTCTATAGCAACATTTCACCACAAATATGTTTTTAGGCTCCCCCTGAATCCGAAAAAGTGTTATTTTTGGAAAGCAATGCTTGCGTGTGTATGTATGAGTGTTTTTAAACAACATACTTCAAAAATAAAGACCATAGTAATCCCACAACTTCCCAAGATACGAAATGAAAATTTTCAAGAAAATATCCACACCTCAAACTACCATCATTTAACTATAGGCTACACTTTACGTGGAAAAAAAGTTTTTGTTTTCTCATAAATGACTAAGGCGTTTACTTAAAATGCCATACTTTAATATATTTACAAAAGAAATCAAGTGCATTGGATTTTCTGAAAATACCTACAGTGTAAGGTCCACTCATTTGGAAGGAATTATGTACATTTTTGTATAACTGGTGAACGTTAAGATATAGACGAAAGTGTACTACAAAAAGATTTAGCTCTCTTTAAAACGCACAGATATTTCAAATAACTTTATTTGTGGCGTCGGCTATTTCCGAGACATCGTTAAATCCTCATTATTCGCTTGTTTCTTGCCGTGTCAGGGAAGGATTATGAAATTTTAAAACCATAACGTGCTGCTTTTAAACACCTATCGATTGGATTCCTTTATATCTCTAGCACCTACAACGAATTGAGTGGCCTGCAAGCAAATATGTCAATCAACATGAAGTAAACAGAAGAACAAGCTTGTACGAGTTTAAGTACTATTTCTAGAAGATATATGAAAATATATGATGTTAGATAGACAACATGAGAGTGCGAATGCAACACATATAACATCTTTTTTTATTTCTTCCGTCTTTCGTGGTTATCTAAAGAGAAATAATTTGAAAACGATCTCTTAGGGAAATATTTAAACATTTTAATTTAGCTTTAATTTATCTTATTCTTGCTATATCTACAATGAAATGCGTAATAAACGTTTATCTCGGTTAACAAGCAGACAGAAGAATAAGCTTTTGTATGAATATTTTATAGAAAAGTGAGTAGAGAAAGTCATGTGAATGCAAAACAGCGGATGTACATATATTACACAGCACAATGAGACGGTTTCTTTCTAAGCCCTCAAAAGAAAATGAAAAATGTAGATGCTTTGGAAACCGATCGTTTTATGTTTCGTGAAGTCACAAGGTTTCCAAAAGGACCGCAAGAGGCAGAGAAAAATGGAAACATATCAGCAGACGTGGGCTAAAAGGATTATTCAGACTAGAGGGTCTAGTTTTGTAAGTTCAAAGCCAGTGAAGTGTACAAAGGCTATAACAAAGTACAAAAGTTGTTGTTCACATAAATGAATAGTTATTGATAAAATAACATAGATCGTAACCTAAGAAACACATTGTATAATACGCAATAGACTTTAATATAATCGTAGCTCTGTAAAAGCAAGCTTACAGAGAGTAGCTGAGCTACAAGTAGCTTGGCTTTCCAGACGCGATTTTTTTTTCTTTTTTTTTTTTTTTTCCCTACGGGGTACCATATAATATTGCTTCGTCACGTGGTTTGTCTGGGTGGCTCAGTTGGGTAGACGCTGGCCTACTGATCCCAAGGTCGCGGATTCAACCCGGCTCAGGTCGATGTGTGCTTAAAAACGACAGCTCCATGTCAGTAGATTTACTGGCATGTAAAAGAACTCCTGCGGGACAAAATTCCGGCACACCGGCGACGCTGATGTGATCCTGGCAATTGACAGCATCGTTAAACAACAAAATAGTAAATAGTCACGTGCGCACACCGGGATTAGTCAGGACCTCCTAAATACCGGACCTGATTCAAGATGGCGGCCTATGTGGTGGGAACTACTTATAAACAACTCGTCTACAGGCTACGATTTCAACGCAGTAAAATAAAAATGTTGTGTAATAACACGCCTATTTTGTGAATATGGGCTATGTTAAACACAAAAACTCTTGTCTTAAACATAACCTCAAGTAAACAAAAAAGGATGACATTTAATATTAAACGATAACCCATGGGCAATGAAATATATAACCTTAAATATCATTCATGCAATCTACAGGTCTACATGCCATTATGTAACTGCATTACACACTCAAATTACAACGAAGATAGCCAAAACTGCAAGCAGCATGTTATTTAAATAAAACAGAAGTGTTGACGTTGAGTTGACTCAATTATTAATCATGGTTTACACTATTTGTCACACTTGTACAATGTACATAATGTTATATACCTACACAAACATACTATACTGGATGGCTGATATACAAATGCTGCCATTTAGAATAATTAGCTACCTACTGAATTCAAAAGCTTTAGGGTGGAAATTTGCTTTTACTATTACTGAAAACTTTTGATTACTCAGTTTGCAACAACATATTACTCAGCACTTCATGACACTTCATTTTACAGGGGGAATCCACAAAAGCAGATGAAATATTAAAAATAATAACCGTAAAACAGCACTGTAAATGAAATACATATATGAAATACGTAACCTTAAATCAGTATTGTAAAGCAACTTTGGGTAATTATTTATAAAATCGGCCGCTCGAGAAAACGAATGAAACATAGCGGGATGCAGTTTTTATTGCTAATTACGATTTTGAAAGTTTTATTATGCGCTTATGCTTCGTTTTATATTGATGAGCAAATTTTTTGTGTACTATGCAGTGGTTTAATTTCGCGTATGCGGCGGATATTTAGCAAATAAATGTTTATAAACGAGTATAATATATGCTAGAATGATTGATTAATGTATTTACGTTGAAATTGTTATTGCTGGTTACAGTTTTGAAAGTTTTATTTGCCGGTCAAGCTTCGTTTTCGTTTTTCATGTGTTAGGTTAGGTTTAGTGTGTGTATATAAGTGTAAGTAACAGGGTCCTATGTTATCGAAATTTTGCCCGTGTTAGGTTAGGTTAGTGTATGTATATGAGTGGGGTGATAGGGTCCTGTGTTATCGAAATATTTACAATTTGGGCAGTGTTTATGCAATCATTTCAACGT
The DNA here is from genome assembly GCA_030765045.1 of Tenodera sinensis. Lineage (NCBI taxonomy): Eukaryota > Metazoa > Arthropoda > Insecta > Mantodea > Mantidae > Tenodera > Tenodera sinensis. The sequence continues at coordinate 135,891,883 of CM060967.1, read as the reverse complement.
AAATGCATTAATCAACCATTCTAGTATATATTATACTTGTTTATACACATTTATCAGCTAAATATCCGCCGCATAAGCGAAATAAAACCACTGCATCGCACGTACGAAATTTGCTCATGAATAAAAAACGAAGCTTGAGCGCACAATAAAAGTTACAAAATCGTAATCAGCAATAAAAACTGCATACATTGCACTATGTTTCATTCGTTTTCTCGAGCGGCCGATTTTGTAAACATTTTCCCAACTTTGCTATAGTCTACGGTTTTACATGCAGCAATATAACACATTTCTTCTAAACTACAGCTACACATTTAAATTACAAAGACAAAAGATAATGTATAAATACAAGCAGCATACTACTTACATGGGTAAAACTCTAGGAGAGCGGCGTCTCGAAATTTGTCTTTCACTATTCACCATGTTATATACACACCGGCAACACACATAACGCTGCAATTTATAGTAATTAAATATAACTTACAAGCGTTACGTTTCAATTTACCTCTTGTTTTAACTGAAAGTTTCTGAATTTTAATTTGCATCCGGGAATGCAACAGTTACGGTGCATTGGGATGTTTGAGGTTAGGTTGAGGTATGACTACAATAGCATACACTACTGGAACAGTTTTTCTTCAACAACCTCTCACCGCTGTAATCGTGACATAAATTGTATTTGCAAACATATAAATTAACCACACTATACGGCTAACGTAGCTATAGCCTTAGATGAAACACAATAAACACGAACACGTGGATAGCACACGGCACAGTCAACACATTATTAGTTTATTCCCGTTCCCTATACTGCCCAAATAAAAGTTTTGAAATACTCGCTTTGCTAATATGAAGACAAACTTACATAGGAATTGTTATAAGAGACAATAATTCAGAAAATAATACGAAGGATAGCGTGTGGAAACACCTCAGAAATCACCCCACCAGCCGACGCCATTTTTGTACAACTTAAATGGCAGAGTCAGGTCCGTTAATCCAGAGGGTCCTGAATTAGTGCAGTACCTTTGCTTCTGTGATGGCAGATGGCATTAGGGTACCATTCAGTCTATTCGGTGTCATTATGTGCAGTTAGATGGCACAGCATTCACTAATACCATCTATTTTCATTTTTACTATTGTATTAGACTTAAGATGGAACTCTGGGTCGTGTACTAAATATCCAATCCGGTATTTACTTTGATGACTGAGGGAAACCACCCAGTCAAATGGACAGGCTCACGGATTTTAACCCGAGATTTCCCAAATAGGGGCTACAGACGTTAGGCTTGTGCCATCCCGCCTGCTACTCTGCTTTTGTTTTATGCTTATTATGTTCACTCTAACTAATCAATTCAAAGCCGGCCCAGGCCGATGGATTTTAAGCGTGCTTAAAATCGACAGCTCCATGTCAGTAGATTTACTGGCATATAAAATAACTCCTGCGGGACACAATTCCGGCACACCGGTGACGTTGATGTGATCCCGACATTTGACAGCGTCGTTAAACAACAAACTAATCGAAGTAAGCGAAATTGAACAATGTCAATAATGATATCACACGTAAAATAACTGTAGTTGAGAGAGAAACTGATGACATATTTGACGTCCCTGGTCCAAATATACCTAAGAACGTGTAATTTGGAAGTCTCCAAAACATATGTTGGTCTGTGTTATAAAAAGAGAAAATACAAAGAAAAGCAATGAAGAAAATTTAACGCAATTAACATTACCAAACAAGGCTTTAAATCATTTCTTTGAAATCACTGTACGTAATAATAATAATAATAATAATAATAATAATAATAATAATAATAATAATAATAATAATAATAATAATAATAATAATAATAATAATAATAATAATAATAATAATAATAATAATAATTATAATAATAATTATAATAATTATAATAATAATAATAATAATAATAATAATAATAATAATAATAATAATAATAATAATAATAATAATAATAATAATAATAATAATTCATAACCCAGTGCAATACCACTTTCAGCACCTCTTGGTGGTCCGCATTGATCCCTGTGCTAAATTTGGTGTGCATTTATTAATGGACGTTGTATCACACTACCGGGACCCCCAAAACTAGATCAATAAAGTGAGAGGCCAAGGACTTGGAGAGAACTAATGCCTTGAGGTTAAGGTGATCATAGAAAGTGGGTGGTTGGATCTGAGAAGGAACAGTCGCGGCCTCTTAGATAATATCAGGTTATGAACTGAGAGTAGTGGGGGTAAGAGGGGGTGTCGAGATTGCCATGGGAACGCCTTGGGCAAGTTGCTATGGGAACTGCTATCGATAACAGCTGCATTGCAGGTTGCATTCCTTAGGGCGAAGTGCAAGAGCGAGATAGACAATTAGAGCAAAACTGAATAGGAAGATTAAGCGTGTATACTTGCTTCATACCTGTAAATTTGCGCTTGCGATACATTAAAAGACAACAAACAATCGACAGGAAACACAATAACATGCGTGTGTGCGTGTACGTGTGCGCGCGTGCCCGCGTGCGCGCGCGCGCGTGTGTGTGTGTGTGTGTGTGAGAGAGAGAACAGAATAAATGAAAAGTTTAAATACCAGAGTTAGCATTTAAGTTCAGAATCTTTCAAAGATGCGACATAGATATTTACAAAAATCTCCCAATCCAAACTATCGTTTACGTGGATAAGTTTGTGAAAATGTTGAATTTATCAAGAAGGGCTTTAAGAATTTTAATTGTATTTTTTATACATAGAAAGAACGTGTAAGAGGAATTTAAACATTTTTCATTTTATTCGCTTTAAACTATTATTGAATAACTAACTTATTTTCAACATTTTCATATGCAGTGTTAAGTAATTATTTTATAAGCGTTTAGCAGACCAAATTTTTGGCACAATACCTTATTAAATACATCTGAGCAAGATGGCTCAGGTGCCTCGCATTCGGGAGGTCGCGGGTTCGACCGACCTTCCTGACCTACGGGTGTTTTCGGAGGTTTCCCCGGCGAATGCTGGGGAGGATTTCCATATTCTCCGAATTTCTTGTCGCTCCGTTTCGTTACATTAATAATTTAATTTCACCCTTCATTACTTTAGGTACGCTTCAGGGTTGGAAGCGTCGGCGAGCGTTGCGGCAGTAGTACGGCAGGGGGGGGGGAAGTGCTCTGTCCCGGATTGAAAGGCTAGTCTACTGACTTCCGGAACCCCAAGGTATGGTACAACTCCGGTGGGGGGAGGAGAGCTGGTTTACGAGTCCCGCGCCTTTCTTGGGAGTATGGACTCGAAGGGGTGGGAGAGGAATCGGCTGAACCAGCCGGGATCCTGCCCCCTGCTCTCTTGTGGCAATGTTCCGACCACCCCTCATCCATCTTCCCTGCCCCGTCAGGAGCACAGGCACAAAAGATCGGTTTTCGGCCGAGTCATGTTGTTATTAAGTTAAGCGATTGTCAAATAATTTTTAAACAACATATAAAAATGTTTGAGAAAAAGATCTGTAAAACTAATCATGATAAATCTTAAAAAATGTCAGAACTCACAAACTTTTTTCTTTCTACAGAAAGAAACATAGAATTTTCTCTTCATTAATTTGGCTGCTAGAAGTTTTTGAAGTAGAGGTTACTACTTTCTGGGGCCGCTGTCTCAGTTGTTTTTACCGTGTAACAAACAAGAGAACAAGAGGCAGTAAGCCCGCCTTCTAAAATGAAAACCCAGTTTTGAAGCTGCTTCTAATGAATTATCTGCTTGGGTTTCCTCGCAGTTTTTCCGTCCCAAAAAAAAAAAAAAAAAGATGAATGTAAAGTAAATTCTGATTTATCTGGACTTCTCTGAGGCAACATTAATGAAACTTCCACCGGTCAGGATAGAAGTCCGGGTAAACGCACTAACACAGACTGAATAAATAAATCGATAGATAAATATGAGTCAGAGAGGTAAGAAGAGAGGGGGGGGGGATATAGGAATGAAAGAAAGATTTTTGATTGCATAATTCAGCAGTTAGGTGATGTAGCTAAAAATATGTTACATAAATATTGAGAGGGTAGTTTTTCCTCGGGGTGAAGATTTGCATTCACTTTCAGTATTTAGCAAGTGTAATCGAATAGGTTTCTGCACGTTTTACCGTTTCTGACATAGCTCATAAAACTCGGACTGAATCCCCGTAATGTAAATTTTGAAAGAACATCTTGTGTAAATCTCTCCAAAATCCATTAGTTGTGTGCGAATATGTTATTAAATGATAGAGAAATTAGAAGCACGTAGTGCTTCATAGGTGATGTTAGTAACGAAAAGAATTTGTACATTAATTTTATGTAAATAAAAAAGTAAGATTAAAGAGTAACATTGAATCGTTTGATCTAGCTAGGGCTAATGCCACGGAAAAGGTAATTTTTAGTTTGGTAAGTTGTTAAAAATTGCAAACATTATGCATATTCACAAATAATTCGCAGACAATTCAAAACATAGTTATAAGACGTTTGAATACATAGTAAGCATAATTAAAATAAATCTGTAAGGAAAATTCGGCGGCGCCGTGCCCGAGCGGTTAGGCCGTTTTTAAATGCCACGTTCTTTATTATGCAAACACGCATACAAAGATGTATTTCAGTGAAATCTCGATATTGAATTTTTGAACATAATACGTCACTGCTTCTGGCAACCATAGAGAAACTGAACATGACAAAGAAGTACCAGATACAAAATAACTAATGTAACACTTCGAGAAATCCATCTCAATATGAACTAGGAGAAGGGTTAGTTCCTGAATAGACTATGTAGAGATGAATGAAGGCAATAGAAAAAGAGGGGAATAAAATATGACAGAAAAAAGACTGCAACACAAAAAGCTACTAGTATAAGAAGTAATAGAAAGAATAAGGACGGAAGGGGAACAGAGGAATAGAAGGAAACTCGAGAGCACAACAAGAGCAAAGAAAGATTAAAAATGAAGGACCGGGATATGTTTTGTCTTCACATAATGCACAAATCAAGTTAATGTTCCTATTGACTCGCAAAGAAAAGGCGTTACCCCATCTCTAAAAATATTCCGAGGTCGCTCTACAAAAGGCAACTTAGATCGATATGAAGGCGCCTAGAAGTTCACAATAACTCAGGAAACTGTATCTACCAGTCATGAATTAGCGAGTGGAACAAAGAGCACCTGCTGGCGGAAGAAAATAAAACAATTCCAGAATTAAACACGAGCACAAAGGAACGGCCCACGTATTGTTAGCTTTTACGTAAAGTCTATGTCAGAGATTATTTGATGAACCAACAGGTCGTCTGCGCAGAAGCTAAAAACCAATTATTTTACCCAAAGTTGTAGACATTGGATTTCATTTAGGCCCTAAATGACAAGGAGGGGGAAAACAGACTGATTTGTTTCATTAATATGACTTTCTCTGCTATTCTTTATAAAAGCTTATTGTTCTGTTTACTTGTCATTTACACGAACTTTCAATACAGGTTCACACATTCGTTGTAAATATGAGGGGAATGCAGGAAACTATCGTGCAGTACACGCCTTATTAATGAAAACAAGAGAGCCTCCACTAGATATTTGAGGCCTGGCCTATGAACCCCAAGCCAAAGCTAATGTGTTTGCTGACTACCTGGAGAGGACTATGCGTCCTTGAGATGATCCGCAGGACCTAGACTTCTCCGACCGTGTCCGTCTGGAGGTACGTCGATACCTTCGTCCTCATGAGGAGGCGGATCGCCTTCCCATCATCGAACCTAGTGAACTCCAGGGCGTACTCCGGCGCCTCAACCACAAAAAGGCTGCGGGGCCTGACGGGCTAACCCCTGCCATGCTCCGCCTCCCATCCTTCCTTTCAAGGCCGTGCTCTTTCTCACAAAGGTCTTCAATATGTGTCACTTTCCACGCGAGTGGAGAGAGACTCGGGTGATCTGCATACTGAAACCAGGGAAAGACCCGGTACATCCTGCAAACTACTGCTCTGTACTCTCGAAAGTACTCGAGACGCTAATTCTTGTCCGCTTGTCCCCCATTCTAGGGGACATTCAAGCCATCCCTCCCCATCAGTTTGGGTTCCGGCCTGGCCAATCAACGTCTCAGCAGCTGCTGCGTGTGGTGGAGGCTGCCGCCCTGGTATTCCAGGACAAAGCCTATACCGCCACGGTCTCTCTAGATGTTGAGAAAGCCTTCTCTACGACCTGGCATGCTGGTCTCCTCAGGAAATTGATCCAGCTGGAGCTACCCTCACGCCTTATACACCTACTACACACGTTTCTTAAACACAGATCCTTTGTGGTCTCAGTTGCGGGAAACAAATCTACACATAGGCCAATCCGAGGCGAGTCCCCGAAGGTTCTGTTTTATCCCCTACGCTGTTTAGCGCATATGTGGTCGACATTCCATCCAAGTAGCACGTTAACATAGCCCAGTATGCTGACGACGTGCTGCTATACTGTACAAACACCCTCGCAGAACCTTTCTCCCCATACAGCGACACCTTCGCCTCATCCAAGAGTGGTGTAGGCGTTGGCGATTGTCCATCAACCCGGAGAAAAGCCACTCCATACTTTTCACCGAACGCCGCTTTCCCGCCAACTTCCCCACATTTACTTACCTTCGTAGAAGAATAGAGTGGGTGGATACCATCTCCTACCTGGGAGTGAAGCTTGATAAGGGCCTTACTTTTCGGGAACACATCAGCGACCTGTCAGCGCGGCCCTGTGGGGCAACTGCCTCACTGTACCCTATGCTGCGGTCGTGGATGCTAATTCCCTTAAAGCTACACCTTTTTCGAGAGCTCATAACCCCAATCCTCCTGTACGCCTGTGAAATCTGGGGTATGGCCGCAGATTCCCATCTCCTGCGTCTACAACGGATACAGAATAGAGGACTTCGGATAATCTATTCTGTATACGGTAGATTCCCTACGAGATTACTGCAGGAAGCCTCGTCCCTCCTGTATGTGGAGGACGAAATTAGGCGCCGGGCAACCAAATTTTACGACCAGTTTCCACAACATAGGAGCGCTCTGGTTAGGTCTCTTGGGGACTATATCCCTAGAGAACGCACGCTTGTGCAACACCGGGTTCCGCGCATGGCTTGCGGGCACCCCCGGTAACACAGGAGCTACCCCATCAACAGCGCAAGCTGAGCTCCTTTACAGTCCTTCCAAGAGAAGCTTGGAATACTAAATTTTATTCAAACCTCCATATTTGAACCACACACCAGCAGTGCCCAACGGTAGTTGAATTAACAGCCGTCGTGGAGCATAAGACTATGCTACCTCCTTATATACTACAATCCCAAATTTTCACCTGCCATCCTACAACATCCTATATCCTGTCATATAGTGGTTAAACCCTAAAAGGGTAGGTACATGCATGCCACCCCTTGGGCTGTTCTCAGCCTGCCAACAAGTCGTCGTCCACTAGATATTTCAATCCAGGCTAATGTAATTGTAGACAATTTAGCAAAATCTGCACGCACATCTGCTGAATTTTATCCACGCACATTTCAAGTAAAAACTTGGTTAAAAATAAGGCCAGTCTTGGAGGAAATAGTGGAAATATTGGGCTTGAATTAAAGGTAAATATTACTTTTCATTACATCGGTGTATCCTAAAAACAATGGCATAAGTATATAAAAGCCTAATGAAAAATTATAACTACTATAGGCTACTTAAAATTCAATTACGGTTGCTTGCTAAATGTCGTAATAGAATCAACATTATGGATTCTCCTTTACTGTGGTTACTGTAATGGACATATACAGGATTGTGATCACATATTCTTTGTATGCAAGAAAAGTTGGATAGCAATACATTTCCAGGATCAAATAGTAAATTTACATGTTTACATTTGAATTTCTGACATTACTGACTGTAATGCTTGAAAACACTTAGTTGTTCTTTGTATATGAAATCGTTCTTTAATGAGGTCTAATTGCCATTAAAGTATTTAAAAACAGCAGTATCCTACACACGTTTTTAAAAATTTCTTTGAAATTCTATACTCTCTGTATGATCACAGAAAAAACAAATACAAACTTATCAGTTAAAAAGTAAGCTTTTTTTTTTTTTTTTTTTTTTTTTTTGGTAATTCAAACCAATATTAAAGAATGTTCTCGTATATAGTTAATGCAATAAAATGGTATGTCATAAATGTTGTGTAAAATCTGTATTTCTATGTATCTATGCACAAACACACCCAATATTTTTCTAAAAGTATGTTTCTATTTACGGAGCCTCCAGAGTTGTTACTGGTGAAACTTGATATCGAATTTTTGGGCAAAATGTAGGAAAAGGAATGAATGTTAACAACCGCTTTATAGCGTTTTAAAACAGCAAAAAAAGCAAAGCTGTCACATTTTCTAATTGGGGTATAATATATAACTTTGATAACACATGCGCAAGAGGGGTTCTGTATATATTATACGCGTTTTAATTAATTATTTACCCCAAATTGAAAGCTAGCAGAAAAAACTAGGTTACGGTTGTATTACATATGTATAGGTGTCTTATGTTAGTGAAATTGACGTTAGGTAGATACTCTAATGCTTACGTCAGGCTCACGTCAGAACCCTTTTGTCTCTCTTCAACGTTACTGTAGCTGGAATTGTGGTTTAGTTCGCATGTTCTTACCAAGACAAATCGGTTTAAAATCAAAACTAGTAGTTTCGTAAAACCGCACTTCATTTTCTGTCGGGAATAATGATTCCTGCTGATAATCTTGTGACCAAGCAAATACAAACCGAAAAACCGTTATTCGACTTTAACCTCTACACAACAGTGAAAGCTAACAGTCCAGAAAACCCCTCCAGTTTGTTCATAACGGTAGGCATTCTTTTAGGTTTTATAAAACTTTTCAGTTAGGAGCATGCATGAGGGCTATAATATGCATAATGAAAAGTACCTCAAATAAACATAATATTATTTTGTATGGAATGTTAGGTTCTTTAAAAACTAAGCAAGGCTCCCAGAATGCTGTCTAAGTTGAGATTTACCGTCTGGCATCGCGTGTGCTCGTATACCATGCATGCGTTGATCTATTATATCATTCGTTGGACCTTTATTTTTACATTTTTTCTGAAACTGACACATGCCAGTTTTTAAAAGGCACAGTCGGATAATCTGCTATGCTTGGATGCATTAATGATATCAGTGTTTTTCATAAATAAATACACGGATGAAAAGTGTGTTGATAAACAGCATATTGAACTAGTTTACGCCTCATTATGTAAGTCTTTTATGTTGCTTGTGTGTAAAAACTATATTTTATTGATTAATTCTATCTACTTCCATCAGACTGGCTAATGTGTTGTCTATTAACTTGGATTGAATAAGCATAGCACTTACAATGGGAAATAATAACAATATCAGCAATTATTAACTCTGACACTCCAATGTAATGATTAAAAGTATTCAAAGCAGCTCTAATTATGGTGTAACAATAAGCCAAGTAAAAGAGAAAATAAATCATTAAGGGTTTATTCTGCTACATTAAACTTTTGATATGTATTGTTGCCATTTAGCAACAAAGGTGTTTAATAAAAAGTCTTAGAACCTTTAACGCTATTTTTGTAGTTTTTATAGTATTGTGGAATTTAAAGATAAAACATATATTTGTAGCTATTTTGTGGCACAAATGTATTCATGTATTTGAGTATTATTGTCATGTTTTTTTCCTTATTTAATAAACAGTAAAGTCCATACAACTATACGAAATGTAACTCTCTCATAATTTACGCGTGGCATCTCCCTGGTTATTTATGTTAAGTACGCCCTCCCCATCCTTTATCAGAAACTCATTTAATTGCTGTCACTGAGGTTCAAACTCACGAGGTTGAGCTTCGAATTGATCGCTTTTCCATGTCATGTCACTTTAACGATCATGGCTATTCGAATTTCTTGTATTAAGACGTCTATCACAGGGATAGATAAACCGGTTTAGGAATTAGAGGAATGTTGGCATTTTTATGAAAATAAATCATGGATTAGGGGATTAAGACGGTGATGATAAACAAAAATATTACTTGTACCTTCACACTAACTTTAAGTGGGTCAAAAATTGCCAAGTTAGAATCATTACAAAAATTCAATACTATAGTCAAACTTGTCACAGATCTTCCGGTCGTATATCGTTCATGTTGCCAATTAAGCCACAGTAAACCCCTATAATTAGACTTTGCTATACATGGAGCTGCCGAAGTAGTTGCCTATAAAGTCAGGCGCTTAATACAGATATGTATAACACTGCCTGTCGTACCCACGTGATTAAACAGTTGCCGCACGAGCAAGGGGTTATTCCGAGAATAGCAGGGGAATTGTGCGTGAAGCATGGATATTAGAACTGAAGTTAATCCTTTTAGTCTAGGCTAAATACATGTATCCCACTACTAAAACCTATTTTGAATAAATGACTGTCGTTAGCTGCAATTTTACTAGACAGCATTGTGGCACATCGTTTTTGACGTTTTCTTTACAGCGTATTGTATATTAATAAACATTTAACTGATGACCACATCACCTAGTATACTTTGGTTGGTATTTTAAGACTTTTAGTTTATTATGCTTACTTATTTTCACAGGACTAAAATTTAGCATACAATTATTATTACATTTTTTTCATTATTTCTTTGTGTTAAATTGCTCCGTACATTATAATTCTAAACAACAGCTGAACTTTCCTCTATCCAAAATTAAAAAACTGCTTTTCAATTGGCAACAAAGGAAGGCTTTGTAACTCGATTTTCTCCCTTTTAACGTAGATCAAATACGATATCGACACTTTGTGTTTCAAATTGTTTTATAATTTAATGAAATGATACGTATGCTATTGTATTACAAATAAAGAGATTTTATGTGCTCAATAGTAATCATCATAAGGTTTCCTGCTTCTGTGTTGCATTGCTTTAATATTAATTAATTAATTTTAACCATTTCCCAGAGGGGCGAGTTTTATTATTGATTTTCGATATATTCGTTGCGGCAGAAAAACAGGAGTAAATAAGGTAGCATCTCATTAATTAATAGAATATCCTGAACGGATCGTGGGTTGTACAAATATGTCATTTGCATGGTTTACACGGCTACATGAGTTTCCCGGAGCATGACATTTTGCAAGTAATATAATTGCAAAAAGTAATTACGATGTTCTAAAACATACATACTGAAACATGGACAGTGGTATTAATGTCTGATCCTTTTTCAGTCCAGTTCACCAGCATAATTTGTCAGCATGTCCATTTTCTCTCATAACTCAGGCATGAATCTTCCTTGTTGACGCCATTGTTTCCACGTGTATGTGTTTTAAGTTTCTCTGCATTTAATGACGTCATTTATGCTTCTGTATATTTTGATATACGAGTGCATGGATACTTTCACTGAAACTGAGTGTGCGTATTTATTATTATTATTATTATTATTATTATTATTATTATTATTATTATTATTATTATTATTATTATTATTATTATTATTATTATTATTATTATTATTATTATTATTATTATTATTATTATTATTATTATTATTATTATTATTATTATTATTATTATTATTATTATTATTATTATTATTATTATTATTATTATTATTATTATTATTATTATTATTATTATTATTATTATTATTATTATTATTATTATTATTATTATTATTATTATTATTATTATTATTATTATTATTATTATTATTATTAGGGTTATAAAGTCGTAAACAAAATCAAACCCAAATATATAACAAATTCACTTATTACAACTAATTAAATGGATGAATAAATTACAGAGAAAAGCATAGATACAGCATGATTTAGCGAGTAATTTGGTTTTAGGCTGTGAATAATTGATTTTAAAACGGAAAAGATGCAGTATGGCAGACACATCATTTAATGGCCACTTCTGGATCAGATTATTCTCTTTCCGTTTGCATTTATTTATTCATTAGTACTTTGTTCATTGACAATGCTGTCAATATTAGCAGGATCACATCAGCAGGAGTTCTTTTACATGCAGTAAATCTACTGACATGCAGCTGTCGTTTTTAAGGACACTTAAAAACCATCGGTCTGGGCCGGATTTGAACCCGCGACATTGATATCAGTAGGCCAGCGTCTAACCAACTGAGCCACCCAGACCGACCTTTCTTGTTACGAAATACATTTAGTGAGCGCAAAGTACATTCCTATTATCGTCTTTACAGCGTGCTTAACTACACAAAGTCCTAAGGCGTTGTAAGCCTGTGGTTGGATAACGGTTGACAGCTCCTTCTGCTACCCGCCATTAAATTTTGTGACTGCTATATCAAATATGTCTTCTGATATGTTGTCGATCGCGCTGGAACAGTAGGTGGAAAATTGTTTCTTCTGACATTTTACGCTTGCGGATAAAACCATCTGGTGATAGATGAAAACATTGCATGTAAATTTTAGCTTTACGTCCCCAGTAGTAAATTGGGTAAGAATAAAATTTGATGTGAAATACTTGTAGCAGTAAAGGAAAAAATGTAAATTCCCTGTTAACTGTCCATTTAAGCTACTTAACCAGAGATTATTCCAATTTTCGGGAATTGTAAGTTTCGTTCTTTCAAATATAACCAACATGGGTACATTAAAACCTGAACATCTTAATTTTGCCTTCAATAGTTGAAGAGTTTCATGTTCTATGCGTTTGTAGAATACATAGCCTTAATTTTACAAAATGAGTCTAAAATTTTAATTTTTGATATTTTATATCATCTATTTGGTTTAACTACTTATGTTAGCTTTAACGTTGATTTGTGCAATAGTATATTTAAAACTTATTGTTTGGAAATTTACGAGGTATACTGCCCTAAATAGGACTGGAAAGCATCTAACACGACCTCGCAATTCAACGAAAGACAACATAGAAGAAAAAGCTTTGAGCTGAGATAAAATGTAAGCATAAATATAATAAAAATATGGATCTATACGACGCGTTGTGCCGTTAGGCTTCCATTTTATGACATGATACGAGTGGCATTTCCGATAATGCGTGGTGCGTGAATAAGCCGGAACAGCTTGCCAATAGCACAAGCACCATACGCAATGGTCCTATAAAATTGATAACGCTCCCAAGGGTTAGTAGCAACCAAGATGGGAGAACACTTTAAAAAAAGCTTTTACTTTGCATACTGCCTATGGTTAAAGGGCGAGGTTTATCTTCAGGGAAAAAATGATGTATCGGAACACCATATTAACTGCAACTTAGTGTATGGTATCAGCACGAGGTATATAAAGGCAGCAAAACAATGCCTTTTAATAGTGGAGTAATTTTCAATTGTCAACATGTGCGTGTACACAGCTTGTTTGTCATAAAGCATGAAGTGAACAAAGTCATGTATCATAATATTAGCATAACATTTCAGTGATTTGTGTAATTTGGCTCTGCTCACAAGGTTAAACCGGGCGTCTAAACTATAGCAACAATCCTAATTTTGTGTCTAACACAAAAGCCATTCGTTTCACTTATACAGATTTCAAATTTGTTTTTTTAACCCAATTTCGTATTATTTGCGATATTGTATATTATAATATTCCGATAATACATTTTACTTTCACCCTAGCAGTACAGCTGATTTATTTGAACTATTGTTTAACGTGTAAGAGCCTTATACAGCTTGATTCCAATATAATGTTACAATGTTTGAGGAAAGGTTCACTACACCAAAACAAGAAAAAAAGTTCCTGTGTAGCTGTGTCCCAAAACTTCGTTTTTTTTGTTTTTTTTTTTTTTTGTTTTTTTGTTTTTTGTTAAAGCTGAAGATGCTATTGTGACAGACATAATAATCTTCAATTGCTGTTTCTATCACTTTATTTTCACCTCTAAAACAGAAACACCAAAACGTACCTCTGTTTCACCGTTAACAAGTCTACAGTTCTTCTTGATATTGAAGATGACAGCTGTTCTGTCCTGTCGTAACTATGACACGCACACTTTTCTGTCTTTCAGTTCTCTCTGCCCGGCAAATTACTGGCTTTTACGACGACATTCATTAAAACTACTTCTCAAAAGAGTAGCTCCGACGCCACGTATCCGTGTCCCAAACTGTCTTAACACATACTATTATGTTGATAACTGTACACACACACACACACACACACACACACACACACACACACACACACACACACACCACTTATATCAAATGGCACTTGTCGATTATTTGAAGAAGGGAACACATTTTTGTAGTATTTAACGCCCCCTTTTACTACACTGGTGACACATGGAATGAAGATGGGACAGCAGTGGAATGAGATGGCGGGGGAAACCGGAAAACCCGGAGAAAACCCACGCTGTACCGTTTTGTCCACAACAAGGGAAATACATTAGTGTTTTTGCTAGCGAAACACTAAGGAACTACGACGAATTTATCTTTTACTTTATACTCACTGGGCTATAAAACACAAAGCCTGCCTTTCCTTTCCATCCAGGCTTGTGTCCGCGAATCCTCAAAACAGTGTTAAGTTACACAACTGTAATTAATTTGACTTGGTTAACTGTTGTAAACTCTGCTATTGTCGCTGCATTGTTAAGTGTTAGTTTAGTCAACCAATCCTTCTGAAGTGGTATTTTCGGTCTCTGCTATACAAAAGAAAGATTTTGAAGCGCCTGAAATATAATAGCTGTTGCTGAAGTTAATGGATTGTGTAACTACAAAATGTGGTATATTTACTATAGCTATACAAGGACTATTGTGTGGCTGGGGAACAAAGCCAAGAAAGGAACAATGGGCCAGTAAATAAAAACTCCGCAAGTACTTATTTGCTGTTTCTGTTTGACGATGAGGATTTATTCTGTGCAGTAAATAAAAACGGCTCTAAGAGCATGATTCTTTCAGCAATATCCAGACTTCACATGTACAGAAAAGGAGGCAGATAATCTAGTACCATTACATTATGAGTATCTAAATGCTGAAATAGTATATAAAATTGCGTGGGGACAGATGATGCTCAGTTTAGTGAATAAAAGCAAGTGAATAATTCATGAGGTCAAAACGACGCTTGCAATTAGTTTAAAGGGACAGGACGAGAAACAAAGACGGCAGGACGATGGTCTTGCCAGAGAAAAAACAAACGAGATGTGGTTGTTTTCCTTTAATTTTATTGGGAGCTATCCAAAATACTTTTTGACGGCTGTTTCATTCATGTATAAAGGGAAGAATCTAGAACAGACATTCCTTTTTAATCTGGAGCAATGACATGTGTTTTCATTTTATCAGCTACTTATCTTTCTTATTATTGGTATCATCAAATATTGGCTGACAGCGGAAATTTATAAGTTGGTCTAATAAAGGAGAGACTACCCGATAAACTTAAATTTAGATGTCCACACACTGGTTCAAAAATCATGTGTGTTGCGCTCACATGACTTTCTCTACTCTTGTACTAATCATTCTTACAAACTCTTATTCCTATATCTTCTTCGTGTTAGTCGAGATAAACATTTGTACAAATTATCTTATTGCTTATTTCCTTGTAGGTGCAAGGGAAATATTAGAAAACAGTAGGCTTTGTGCGATGGTCAAATGTTCTAAAGCTTTGAGATTCTCTTGTCTTTGCACGCTTAACATATAAAAAAATGAACAACGATGATCCATTTCACGAAAGTTCAAAGTTTTCCTAAACTCACACACATAACAAGGAATATCTCCGAAATCGTTCACCCTACAAGAAAATTTATTGAGACATAAATTATGTATTTTAGCAAGATCTACATTTTTTGTATAGTATGATTTGGTCTATCTCTAGCGGTTTACCACTTATGCAAAAGTCGTCCAGTGTAAATCGACTACCGGAGCTATATCCAGAAAATTCAAGATGTACACTTAATTTATTATAAAAATTCACAAACGCATGGCATTTTAATCAAAATCGTTAGAGCCATTTCCAAGAAAATCAAAATGTTCGAAAAATTCTCCATGTGATGTGAAATCGTCGCTCTCCTTACCACTATCCTACGCCGACTGCTGCTTTCCGGTGTCTTCTGCTCCGGCTGCTCTGGTATGTGATCTTAACATCAGGGTATGCGTGAGTGTTTGCGAATAAAACCAGAACTTATTTGAAACACTTTTATTCTCACCAAAATAAGAAAGCGTGAGATTTGCCGATCGTTATTAAATTAGTTGAGTTGTTACCATGGGCGTCGCGAAGGGGGGGCAAGGGGGGGCCGCGGCCCCTCCCTGGAAGTTGGTCAACTTAATCAATTACTGACTATTAAACTATTATTTTAAAAGATCAATTTCTATTTAACACAAATTAACATGGTTATATGCAACGAATATTATAAATTTTGACAATAAAATAGTGAATTGATATTATCTGATTGCAAATTTCAAACACGTGGCCCCCCCCCCCTGGAAAAAAGTCTGCCGACGCTCATGGTTGTTACCGTGTCTTTACTAAGACAGAAGATTGTTAATATTAACTATAATGTGTCCTCACCCTTGAGGATCCGGAATACAAGTCCCGTAGCTGAGATGTTCGCTCGGCGGTATGGGCGGCACGTGTACTGCCCCGTCAGATTCTGGAGAGCAACTCTCAACGACCCTTTCTCTCCGGGTTCTCGCAGGCAAGTGCCTGTGCGTTATGACGCTCTCTGTACCTTTCACTTCCTAATTAGCAACAGGGTTTCGAAGAAACGACCATCCCTTGATTTCCGGCGCAACACCGGTGTTGAGCGATTTCCAGGAAAACCGGTCTTACCAGGTCTCGCTGGACTACCTGAAGCTCGCCCCTAATGGCTTGTCTGTACCTTTTCGTGCCTTTTGATAATTTTAGTCACAACTAATACTCCAGATTCTGTAGCTTGATATATGTAACGATTTTAACATTTTCTGATTATTTAATTCCGCCATTTGACGCAGTACTATGTCCGTAATTATGGCGTTCACAATTTCAGCTTCACATGTAAAGGGTAGTTGAGGGTGAAGCAATTTTCTTCAAAATCTTCGTGTCGCATTCTTGAAAGACATTAAACTTAAATACCAATTTTGGTTTTTTACCTAAGTTTCGTTTTTGTGTTATGCTGTCCACAGACTAACAGACACACAGAACAGATACATACACGGACCTTTTTTCTAAAAACAATGCTTTTTTATTCAGGGGACCTCAAAGGATATATTTCCGGTGAAATCTCGACGTCGATTTTTTGGGTGGAATACAATACTTCCTCTACTTTACTAAACGTAGAAGAGAAAGTAAAAAGCACGAACTTTTCTCCCGGAAGTTAAATCCACTCCACTACGCCATCATAAGAAGATAACCTTATGTGAATTTTATATAGGTATGACTATATTACAGGTCATGGTATATTAAAACGATTTATGATCCTGTTTTAATTTAATTTTATTTTCTTCCTCCAGATGCAGAAATACCAAGTGAACACTGAGCATTAGAACATTAGAGTACTTTATTTATAATTAATTAGCTGAGATACTCAGTGTTGCCCGTAGTTTGAAGATTTATCCCTAAAATTTTCGGATTTAGATTACACTTGTCCAATACCTATGTGTTTCTTTGGAGATATTTAAAAATATTACTTAATATACTTAAATATTTAATTAAAACTCTTAGGATACTATAAGAAATAAAAATAAACTAAATAAATAAAAACACCGGGAAATCACTATGCAAATGCATGTTGAATAACCACAAATACCACAGGAAGAAAAGTGACTAGAGAAAACCGCACAAATATAATACGTTGCATTTCAATTTTGACAGTATGGAAAAGTGTATGAATTGTGTGTAGAGGAATGAGAAGAGAAATATATGTGAATGTATTACGTAAAAGGAAAGTGAGTTAAGAAAACCATGTGAATGTAATACTTGGCATTTTTATTTCAGTCATATACAAAATTGTATGACTTGTAAGTTGAAGAACGACTAGAGAAGAACATGTGAATGTACTACATAAAAGAAGAGTAGAGAAAATCGTGTGAATTTAATACGTTGCATACTCAAATCGGTAAATTAAAAACCTTTTCTATTAAAAACATTCAGATTTATCAATTTTCACCACATTTCAATGAATTCTGTAGCAGCCCATTAGGGACAGACATTCATTTTTACTTTCTATACTGCTTACACACTGAATCAAAAAAAAAAAAAAAAAAAAAAAAAACAACGCATTTTTAGAAGAAGGCCAATGTGTGTGTGTAAGTGTGTGTGGGAGGGGGGGATGTATGTGAACAAGTGTGATGAAAACCAAAGTTAGTATTTAAGTTTGTCTTTCAAGGATGCGACAGGAAGTTTTTGAAGAAAGGTTTACACCCTAAACTACCCATTACCTGGAAAACTTTTATTTTCTCGAAAATGGTTCTAATGTTTTTCATTACAACACCATATTTTTAAGATATTTTAGCACAAATGAAATTTATATTTTGAATTTTCTGGCTATAACCCACGTACTCCTATTTACTCTGGACGATCGTAAGAGATCTTAAAATATGTAATTTATATCCAAATGACTTTTTATGAACCATTTCGGAGATATTCCACCTTCTTGGTGCGAGTTTTGCAGAGCATGCTTCTCACAAGTATAACATCGTTATTCATTTTTACTTTCTCTATGTATAGTATTATATAAAAATTCGATGTCGAGATTTTACCGGAAATATGTGCTTTGCGGCCCCCTGAATCCCAAAAGAAGCATTTTTAGAAAAAGATTGTGTGTGTGTGTGTGTGTGTGTGTGTGTGTGTGTGTGTGTGTGTGTGTGTGTCTGTGTATGTGTCTGGGAACAGCTTAACTCAAAAAAGAAAAGTTGGTTAAAAGCCTAAGTTGGTATTTAAGGTTAACATATTTCCAGGATTCGCCAGATTTGGCACAAAGGTTTTTACAAAAATTCCCTTTTCGTGGAAACGTTTTCAAAAACCGATTTCCCCAAAAATGGCTCTATTTTCTTTAAAATTCCATATGTCTAAGATATGTTTATGACAAATGAAATGTATATTTTGAATTTTCTGGCTATAGCCCATATAGTCCTATCTACTCTTGACTATTGCGTAACTGGTAAACCGTAAGAGATAGACAAATATTTTTATTCAAAAAATGTAGGTCACGTTAAACCACAATTTATGTCCAAATGATTTTTTTTTTAATTTATTTATTATTTGAAGTCGCTTAAACATAAAAGTCATATCGCGACTAAACATTGAGGAAAAAAAGAAGGAAACATATCATGAAGTTTACAATGAGTTTAAATATTAAGTTTGCATGCTTTGATGAACTTGATGATTTTCTTGTGATATTGTTGATCACCCAAAGCTAGCTGAAGGTTCTCAGGAACTCCATACTGAAGTCGCTGGTGAGTGTATCTTGGGCAAACAGTGAGCAGATGCTGAACGGTAAGAGTAGAGTCACACAGAGTACATTTAGGAGGAAGTTCACGGGACAGAATGTAGGAATGAGTAAGCGCAGTGTGGCCAATGCATAATCGGGTTAATAGCACCTGGTCTCGCCGGGTTAGCGTTCTAATTGTTGTGGACAGGTTAGGTATTGGACAGATATCATGCAGTTTGCTGTTGGATGTAGTTGTCCAATCTATCTTCCATCGGTGTAGGATAGTTCTTTTAAGATGCCGTAAATAGTCTTCATGAGGTAGCTTAAGATCTTGTAAGCTTGGAGGATACTTGGTAGCTTCTTTTGCGGCAGTGTCAGCAAGATCATTTCCTGGTATGTTACAGTGAGATGGTATCCATGCCAAGATCAGTTGTTTACCTGATGAAATAAGCTCACTGTATAATTCACGTATCTCCCTTACCAAGGTGTGGCAAGGAGATCGTTGTTGTATAGCCATTAATGCACTAAGGGAATCTGTGTATATAATGAATGATTTGAAGTCTCCATTCTTTGAAATAGTCCATGGCGAAACGTATAGCAAACAGTTCACTAGAGAAAATGGTGAGAGTGTTTGGTAGACTATACATCATGGTGTGGTTAGGAGCAACCACCGCACGGCCATTATTGTTGTCACACATTATTGTTCTCTTTGCACACGTAACATATAAAAAAATGAACAACGATGACCCATTTCATTTCCGAAATTGAGTTTTCCGAAACTCACACACATAACAAGGAATATCTCCGAAATGGTTCACCCTACAAGAAAATTTATTGAGACATAAATTGTGTATTTTAGCAAGATATACATTTTTTGTATCGTATGGTTTGGTCTATCTCTAACGGTTTACCAGTTGTGCAAAAGTCGTCCATAGTAAATACGACTACAGGGGCTATAACCAGAAAATTCAAGATATACATTTCATTTTTCATAAAAATATCTCAAACATATGACATTTTAATCAAAATCGTTAAAGCCATTTTCAAGAAAATCAAAATTTTCGAAAAATTTTCCATGTAAAGGGTAGTTTAGGGTGGGGCTATTTTCTTCAAAATCTTCGTGTCACATCCTTGAAAGACATTAAACTTAAATACCAACTTTGGTCTTTAACCGACTTTTCGTTTTTGAGTTATGCTGTCCACAGATTGACAGACTGACACACAGACACACACACGGACCTTTTTCTAAAAGTGCTTTTTTTGGATTAAGGGGGCCTCAAAACATATATTTCCAGTGAAATCTCGACATCGAATTTTTGGGTGGAATACAATACCAGTAGAGAAAGTAAAAATAAACAACATTAAAAAGAAAGCGCTTACTGAATTGAGCTTCACACGTTACCGTGGAGTCATTTCACTTGGTGCTATAAAACGCATTTCAAACTGCTCCGATTGGTAACTGTTTATGTATTCCGGTGATACAAGAACAGCGAATGAAGAGTTACGTTTATGGATATGAAAAGTTGATTCCACTGCATCCTGGAGGATCAAGTATCCCTGTTTGTAGAAGGAACATTAAATCCCAGTCTGATACCTTCTCGATTTTAGGGTTGAAGACGATGGAATGCAAGTGAATATCAACAAGGCTTTGACAATTTCTCCTTATGTCTTGAGGAAAGTTGCAACACACATTCCTGATTTATGGTTATGACTCAATGACAACTTGCGGAGGGGGACTTAGCACTTCGACCGAAAGGCAATCTTTTATGCCCTGACGGAGCACCCCCCAGAGGATGTATGAGGCGAATGGATACGAAGGGTGGCCGGAATGTTGCCACGACAGAGCAGCGGGCGAAGTCCCTACATTTTCTCGGTTAGAAGCACTTCGGCTCAACACAGTCCTCTGCCACCCCTTCGAGTTCGCACTCCTTTGAGACTTGATACACTATATGACATTTTGACCATTAGCTTAAGTTAAATGACATTTATATACAAAAATATAACGCTAACTATAAGCGAGAATGTTGCATAAGACCAGGTGATATCAAACAGAGCCCTCGAGCGCAAGCACGCGCTTCGTAGCTTAGTAGATCCACGCTGCCCGTAACAGCAGCACCTGCGCTATATAGATCTTTGAACAATTCTTTTTGTTTAATGAACTTGAAGTGCCGTTTGAAAGCAAAATTGTCTGATAATAACATTATATCTGCTTTCTGCCTTTAATGTTTTCTCAAGTATTAAGATCTTGGTGGAAAGGCACAAAACGGACATAACAAATACAAATTTTGTTTCATTTTGAATTGTAAGACTAAGTTATGTAAAATATCCTTTATGGTTTGCAGTTTTAATGTCTTTTTTGGAGTATTAATTCTTTTTATTGTAATTCAGATTAAAATGTTATGATATTGCAATCTATATAGATAAATAGTTTTAATACAAACAAGAACCACAATAATAAGAAGAATTAACTTATTTTCTCTTCCAATTTTGCTATCCACGAGTATCGCCAAGATCACGAAATTGTGCTTGGGCTGACATCGTTCGACAATAGGAAAGGTGATGAAGAAGCAGTTGGTGGAATAAGTAGCGGGGGAAACCGGAGAACCTGGAGAAAACTCCCCCTGACGCCGCTTCGTCCACCACGAGTAGTACATGTGGGTCCCTGGGATCGAACCCGGGCCGCCTAGGTGGTAGGGGAGCGCTCTAACCATTCGGCCACGGCACCGGCTCACTAGATGACAACTCACCTTTTGAATTGTTAAACTTGAGCTTTCTGCACAACACGTTTGACTGGTAGATGCTTCCATTGGTTTCCGTAAGATGGCAACACGAGCGTGCGGCGCGTGAGTACTGGAGTAATGCCGCACGCATAGCGAACCTGTGAATGGCTGCTTGTGAATGGGTATGACAATATTGATCGCTCAGACGCCGCCGCCGCCGCCGCCGCCGCCTGCATCTTTATATGACCTGCCCCATCCTTTCTTGAAGTGAATGGGGACGCACCAGATGATAATATAATTGAAAAAATCTAATGTATACGCCTGTGCAGTATGAACTGAGTGTGAAGCACTTTTTCATTGAATTTGCTGTCGTAGTGAAACAGTCACAGCGCTGAATGGGTGAAGTGAAGCACCGGAAGGAAAGTGAGATGTTTGTTGAGATGTACCTATTGGAGGTAAAAAGAGACATGTTGTCTGTGTGTGTAGGGGCGCTGCTTCCCTGGTATCGATCCACGGACCAGTAACGAGTGTGTACTGGCTTGTACCAGCCACTGCACCCTTCCCTGCTGGGCTGCTCCACTCTAACAAGCGACGTTCTTTTGTTGTTTTAAAATATCATACATTTTATGTGATTGCCTTTCTATCTACTAGTCTAGAGCTCTCTGATTCAATTCCTGGCTGGAGAGTAACCAATTTCTTCAGTTAGAACCACAAAAAAGCCTACAAAATAAAACAATGGTGCAAAATGCTGACATAAAAAATCCTATAAGTTATATTAGTAATGTCAAGCCTTATTTCAGAACTTAAACTACCAAAGGGGGAAGGGGTACTTTCTGACCACCACTGCTAACAAAATATCTGAGCAATTTTTAAAGCAAATTTAGTTTAGATTTGGGGTTTATGCCTTGAAACACTTATAACGGCAACAATTAACCTTGTTTAACTGTTCCTTTTGTCCTTTGTTACATAAATCGACGAGGTATTCTACTTTGACCACATTGGCATTACATTTTTTCTCAAAAACAGAAACAATGAAAACCTTGAAATAATTACGCAATTCAGTAGTACAAACAGCGATTGGCAATAGCCATTAAATGCATGCCTTTCAGCGAAACATTAAAATACAGAATTTAAAGAATGACAGAAAGTGGCGTAAGGTACCCGTTGGTATTGCTAGGGTTAAAAGAGAAATATGTTTGTATTCGATTGAAGCAAACAGAAACCTGCTAAATGAAATTTCATTACTTCAGTGTCAAAATTTCAGCGGAAACATGTTTCGAGACCCCTGAATTCAAACAGAAAGCATCTTTAGAAAAAGGTGTGTGTGTGTGTGTGTGTGTGTGTGTGTGTGTGTGTGTGTGTGTGTGTGTGTGTGTGTGTGTGTGTGTGTGTGTGTGTGTGTGTGCGTGCATGTGTGTGTGTGTAGACAGCATAACTCAAAAACGGAAACTTGGTATTTAAGTTTAATGTCTTTCAAGAATGCAAGACGAAGAATTTGAAGAAAATAGCACCACCCTAAACTACCCTTTACATGGAACATTTTTATAAAATTTTGATTTTCTTGAAAATGACTCTAAGAATTTTGATTAATATGTCATATGAATACGATATTTGTATGACAAATGAAATGTATATTTTGAATTTTCTAGCTATAGCCTATGTAGTCCTGTTTACTCTAGATAACTTTTGAATAACTCGTAAACTGTAAGAGATAGACAAAATCCTACTATACAAAAAACGTAGGTCTCGCCAAAACACACAATTTATGTCCTTTTTTTTTTTTTTTTTTTTTTTTTTTTTTTTTTGTACAGTGAACCATTTCGGAGATATTCCTTGTTATTTGTGTGAGTTTCGGAAAACTTAAAACTTTCGTGAAATGGAACATCGTTGTCAACTTTTTTATATGTTAAATGTTCAAAGAGAACGGGATCTCAAAGCTTTAAAAGATTTGACTATCGCTCAAAGCCTACTGTATTCTAATATTCCTCTTACACCTACAAGGAAATAAAGAATAAGATAACTTGTACAAATGTTTATCTCAATTAACACTGACGCAAACGTTCCTCTCCTTCGAGGACGTCGCCTTTAAGATCTATAAGATCTCGTGTTTGATGTCCGGACTAGCTCTAGCAAGAAGTCTTAATCTGCAGAGTGTGCGTGGGTTATGGTAGGAATGGAACTAAACGAAGAATCAACCAACATATCACTTTATTTGTAAATTTCCAGATTTGTAGAGAACTGCCGACGATATTCAAATAGAATGTAACTTTGGTACTTCAACTACAACGTTATAACACTTTAACTTTGTCACCCTTTAGCAACCACCGAATTATGTATACGCGCTAGCTTACGTACAACTCCCAAGTTGCACGTGCGTTATCTCGACTCGATTCAAGACGAGTGTGTGTTGCGTTGCATTTGTTCTTGCGTGAGCAACACGAAGGAAGCGATTTCCATTGGCTAACTTTAGAGCACGTCATGGTAAGATACGAATCAGCCCGCGGAACCACTATGACTTCGTACAAACAACCATTGTAACCTTATCACTCATTTAAATCTGCCTAGGCTTCCATTCTTGAGACTTTAACATATTCAGCTTTATTACGTCTTCCCCTTAACTATTGACTAGAATCTCCTTTTGTTTCTTTCTATTATCAAATATATATATTGACATTATAATTCCGGTTTCAACACGAAGAAGATATAGGAATAAGAGTTTGTAATAATGGTTAGTACAAGAGTAGAGAAAGTCATGTGAGTGCAACACATCAGTTTGTTTTATCTCTTGGTCATACAAAGGGAACTGAATTTAAGTCATCATACAGGGACCATTTTTTAAAACTTTTGACTACTACTTAAAACGTACTGTATTCCCATATTCCCCTTGCATCTACAAGAGAATTAGCAATAAGATAATTTCTATAAATGTTTATCTCAACTAACACGACGTAGATAGAGCAATAAATGCCTATAAAATAGTTTTCGCAAGATTAGAGGAAGTCCTGTGAGTGTAACACACCCGAATTTTAAATTAACTTGTTCACACATGAATCCACACATCGATTTGCTTATTTTGTATTACAATTAATTACATTAGAATACGGCGCATTTTATGCGAACTCCACACACTGAATACCTCTTCAAACTCAGTCATTGCCCGATGTGCTTGTAATATATGGAATCCTAATTATTTGTTCACGCGAGAATAATTTAAAATTGCAGCAACAAATTAATTAGGTTGACATTTATAATTTTAACCGTTAGCATTTTTTTCAGGGGACCATAAGCTGAGTTAGATATAAAACATAATTTTATACTCGGCATTTGCGTTGCTGCCTATATTAAAATATTGTTATCAACTGTTAAATGCTCACGTTTGTTTTGAATGCTAATATTACAGTTTACCTGATGATGACGCCACACAGATCTGTTCGTATTCTCGCACAAACTAGACACAAATAACGGACTTAAACCCGAAGCTTGCAGTGTTAATGTTAAAAAAGTTTAGCTGTGATTTTCAGAGAATGTATTGCGTCTAGACGGGTTAAATTTGATACACATATTAGATCATTACTTTTTGATTGTACTTGACTTTAATATCACGTAGACATGATTGCCATCTTTTTTAAAATTTTGTAATTAATATGCTTTTTTCATTGGTATCCATCATTAGATATTTAAATTTATTTAAATTCACTCCTGTCTTATTTTAGGGGTTAAACGACTAGATAATGGCAAAATAGGGTTTAAAATTGCAGACTCAGCCAAAAAAAAAAAAAAAAAAAAAAAAACATGAGGCGTCTCCAAGTGGAGTCAAGGTCGCTTGAGGGCGCGCGGGACTGAACATTACACTCACTGCGGGCCGCACAGCTACACAGTCCAGTATATCAGTGCAGTGGTGGTGTAACGCTACATATTAGTACTGCGGTGTCCCAATTGCGATGGCTGCAACAATTGCGTAAAGAATTCGAACCTAGATTCCATGACATTATATCACTTGAGAAACAATTTGAGTTATTTGCAACACCATTTTCAGTGAATATTCCTCGATAATCCTGTTGGTCTGCAGTTAGAATAGATTTGAAAAATGATATTGAGTTAGAAGATCAATATCAAACTAGAAAAAGTATAAACCATTTCTACATCTCTGTAAAACGCTAAAGATTTCCTAAATTCCACAATCTAGCAGGAAAAATTTTATGCATGTTCGGGACAACCTATGTTTGCGAATCACTGTTTTCCTTAATGAAGTGACGTCACAGAAGCCAATTAAGTGATGAACACTTGAAAGTATGTTTGCGATTCGGTAGCTCGCAAACAATAGTTCAAAGTATTGAACAGCTGGTGGAAAACAGACAACTGCAAAAATCACGGTGACTGTCGGATAGCTAAGAAAGGGTAGTTTTCATAGAGACTTTTATTTGAAGAATATTTTGTTTATTTGTATTGTTTACTTCATTGAATTGCATAGTACCACAAGAAGAAAGTTCTATGTCATATTACATTATTTATTTAGTTTATTAGTTTTATATGAGTGTATTTCGCTAGTTCAATTTTCTGCCAATAAGATTTTATTTTGTATTATATTAGTTATCAGTATTAAAGTGTATAAAATACTGTTGATTACTATGTAATTGATAGTGAAAGTGTAAGTTAATTTACACAATCCTAGTTTCACCACTGTAGCACCTCCATTTCTTGCCCGCAGCCGGACGGTCAGGGCTTGAGGGCTTTTACTTCCGCCCGAGCGGGCAGTCTGTTGGGGACGCCTGCTCTACATGAACAATTTTCCAGACATTTTCCTTTTCTCAAAAACAACCTAAACAGTTTTAATTAAAATATCATGTATTAAAGATAATTTCACTACAAATAAATCAATATATACAGGTGTTCCAAAAACACCAACAGTGCTTAGTATGTTGTGCGGGACGGCAAACTGATCGGAAATGTACGGTTTGGACGCTCTAGTTCTCTGAGGTCCTCTTCATTCTGAATGACTGGCATAACTTATAAGTTGTAAGAGATAGTATAGGTATATCATACTGTTACAACTAGGTCCTTCTTTAAAGCTTTCACCTATTGATCCTTTATTTCCCCTACAATGAACAGATGGTTATCGCATAACATTTGTAAGTGCTTTCATAAATCAAATCACTGCCGCTGCAGGTCGAGTGTTAAAGAATGGCAAAGTCCACGTATATTGGAAGAAGGTAAATCCAACCTCCCTTCTTTTGCAAATGCTGACCATCTTGGTCTTAATCCGTGATTACTGTATACTGCTCCCCAGGCCTGGATTACAACATTTAGCTTATCTGCTCTACATTTGTGTATCAAGTACATAAATGTTTGATAATAAAATGCTCTTAAGAGTGTGTTACGCTCTCGAGAAGAAAGGTGCTTTTAGAATCGGATTTTTCCTCTCTCTTTCTTCTCCTGGATGGAACATCCCACGCTTCGTAAATATAAGAAAGAGTTTCGTGGCTGGTGTTCTCCACAACGGTTTGGCTTTTGTTGGATTCGAGGAGACGCCTGACACACAATGCTTTCCTTTGCGGTTAACCTTTTCCAGACTTACGGAGCGCAAGTTGTCCATCCAAGCACATTCTCGAGAAAACTGAGTTAGCAAAGAAGCAGCAGAGATTCTCAGGTAATGGCCTTCATAATTCAAGCTGTGAGTGCAGAGCCCACAAAGTATGTAAACAGCTGAACCTTGTTTATTCACAAAACATTATGTTCGGAGTAATACCATCCACTTGCGCATCACTTAAAAAAAGTGATATGTTGCACTCATACGACTTTCTCTACTCTTGTACTAACTACGAGTATTTTAAAACTCTTACTCCTCTGTCTTATGTAAGTTAAGATACAAATTTGCAGAAATTGCCTTATTGTTCACTTTATTGCACGTGCAACGAGAATATGGGAATGCAGTAGGCTTTGAGCGATAGTCAAATCTTTTAAAGCTTTGAGATTCCGTTCTTTTTGCGTGGTTAACATATAAAATATGAATAGCGATGTTCCATTTTACAGAATTATAAGTTCTTCAAACCTTACACAAATAATGAGGAATATCTCGAAATGGTGCACCCTACAAAAAATTTAGATATAAATTGTGTGTTTTAGCAAGATCTACGTTTTTTTATAGTCAGACTTGGTCTATCTCTTACGGTTTAGCAGTTATGCAAAGGTCTTCAAGAACAAACAGGACTACATAGGCTATGGCCCTAAAGTTCAAACTGTACCTACATTTCATTTGCCATACAAATTATCCTAAACATATGGCATTTTCGAGAAAATAAAAATTTTCAAACAATTTTCCATGTAAAGTGTAACTTAGGCTGGGGGAATTTTTTCGCAAATCAAGCTTTATGTTTACGTTCTGATCTGCACTAGTTCATAGCCATCAAGTGCTGTCACATTGAAAACGTTAGTGGAAGAACTTGGTACAAATGTAGCTCGGATCATTCAGATATAAGAAATTCTAAAGAGACGCGAGGATTGTTAAAGCAACACTGTAATACCAAAAACATAATTCACTTGTTGCATCGTCAGGCAGTAAGAAGGCAGAAGAACAAGAACGTTCGGCACTACAATCGGAATTTTTTGAAGATTTTTGTAAAATAATGATAAATACAAATATACCTTTTTACAGACTACATTGTCCTAAATTTAAAAACTTTATTAGGAAATATACTAAACTATTTCACAAGCAGGTGAATGAGAAGCAAATACAACGTGCAAATATTTATATTTTTGTCCATACATGTGTATCTGCAATGACTATTTTTACTTTCTCTACTACGTATAGTAAGTAGAGGAAGTATTCAATCAAAAAATTCGATGTCGAAATTTCATCAAAAATGTATATTTTGCGGCCCCCTGAATCCAATCCCCTCTCTCTGCGCGCGCGCGCGTGTGTGTGTGTGTGTGTGTGTGTGTGTGTGTGTGTGTGTGTGTGTGTGTGTGTGCACGCGCGCGCGTGAGTGCGACGCAAAGATTTTGAAGAAAGTTTTTACACCCTAAGTTTCCTTTACATGGAACATGTTTCGAAAATTTGATTTTCTCGAAGATGGCTCTAATGATCTTGATTGAAATGACATATGTTTAAGATATTTTTATAACAAATGAAATATATCATTAGAATTTTCTGGCTATAGCCTATGTAGCCCTGCTTACCCTGAATGGCTTTTGCATAAATGGTTAACGGTAACAGATAGAACAAACTTGACTACATAGCTGTAGATCTTGCTAAAATACACAATTTATGTCCGAGTAAATTTATATGTAGAGTGAACCATTTCGGAGATATTCCTTGTTATTTCTGTGAGTTTTGGAAAAGAAACATTCGCGAAATAGAAGTTCCTGCTTTATTTTTTATATCTTAGCAGTGCAAAGAGAACGGAATATCAAAGCTTTAAAGGATTTGACTATTGCTCAAAGTCTACTGTATTCCCATATTCCCCTTGCATCTTACAAGGAAATAAACAATAAGATAATTTCTGCAAAATGTTTATCTCAAGTAACACGAAGAAGATAGAGGAATAAGAGTTTGTAAGAATGGTTAGTACAAGGGTAGAGAAAGTCATGTGAATGCAACACATCAGGTTTTTTAAATTAGATATGTTGCTACGTCCCTGACTGTGATGTTTACAGTTCCAGGTTGCTTGTGTCATCTCCTTCCCCTCACCTCGACATAAATGCATACTCGCAGCTCGCAAGCAAATTTGCCCTAGCTCTAATTATAACTACAGTATAACGCAGCGGTGCTAATGGAGGGCATACAAGGTTTAACCCAACTCCCTGTTTTGTTTTTCGATTAGCCTGCGCTGCAAGGGGCTTTTATTCTCTCAGTATTGTGTAGCCGCGAAGTCCAACCACCCGCAACACACGGATGCAGCGGGAGGGGAAAGTAGGGGAATGTCACCGCGGGCGTATATTGATATAAGCCTTGCTACTTTGGATTCCTTTCTAATTTACAGTGTGTTATGCTGTAGCCATTCTCACTTCTGGTGTAATATCATTTTTTAAAATTAAAATTTGTCTTTATATTACAGCGCTGAGAATTATTACGGTAGGAAACGTAAACAATTTCTCTCTGTTTTTATATGCAAAATATTATCAGCAGTTTGGATGAATTATCACGAATGTATTGCAGGTTTATTCAAAATATACCTTTTCGCAATATTTGATACGTAAGTTAATCATTGCGAATACATATTTAGTAGTGTAAACTAAAATTGCCATTCATTTACCAATTTCCATAGCAACAAGGTTAAAACTGGTCTTTAATATTTACGGAACTAGTAGGAAATGACGTCACAACCAACAGCATACTAACCTAAAAATAAGTTATTAATGAAGCCTTAGCAAAATATGACAATAAAACTGTCTCACTTGTATAACTGTTTTTATCAGAGAACCACTTTCGGAAAGCATTGTAAACTTCAACATATCTTTGTTTCTACTTCTCTGGTAAATCTAATGCACATGCTGGATCCGCGGATTTTTCAATAGCAAAGCGACTCATTTTTATAAAATGTTACTGCTTGATATTAGCTATCAAGAGTAAAACTATTCAATTCCTTTGCATAAACAAACAACCTAGAAACCAAGACATGTGATACTTCAAGTAAAGAATCTATTGCAAAATTCATTAACGAAAGAGTGGATAAGAAGGCTTTGCCCATATAATTTAGATGTAGCTTTTCATTTATTCACATTGAGAATTTTTTTTAATGTTAAATAAAATATGGAAAAGCAATTTTGATTTATTATTGCTTTTTACGGGTTTTTCAAGCATTGCAAAAAGTAATTGAGTAACCACGAACTGTAAGTTACTTATCAGATTTCGAATGCTTTGGAAAACTTAGCCACGTGGGCTAAGTACTATTTTTTTCAGTGTTCTGAAAACAGTTGATATAATGGATTTGAGTCAGATTTGAAAAATTAACTGTCGCTAGCCAGAAATTTATCAGGACATCATACTACCGTTGATAGTTGTTAGTTTGATCTGCAGTATTTCTTTGATAAAGTTGATATAAAATAACTGCTTTAAAATTGGATAAGACATATTAAAGGTATGGGTCAGGAGTGCAAGAATATTGCTAATGATCAACTGTAACTATAGAAATGAGCGCTATCATAGCAGAAATTTCTGGCAAGATGTTAAGAACGTAGATTAATAGGAGTGATCTGCATATACAGACGTTAGTTTATTAAATTTAGTATACATATTTTATTCAGAAATTGTATACAAAGTATTTCATATCCTTTCTGAAACTACTTTTCAGGAAGAGTAGGAAAGATTTTTCCAAAGGTAGAAAATAAAATTTTTTTATTCCAACTAGGTTTCCTTTTAGAGACTGTTTTGTTGGAGGATTGCCCTAGAGAGTTGTATTAATCGCCGTAATGGAGGTCCTGTGAG
Organism: Tenodera sinensis; assembly: GCA_030765045.1. Classification (NCBI taxonomy): domain Eukaryota; kingdom Metazoa; phylum Arthropoda; class Insecta; order Mantodea; family Mantidae; genus Tenodera; species Tenodera sinensis. Next base: position 135,860,477 of record CM060967.1, on the reverse strand, counting down.
GAATGAAAAAGTGCAACTGCAGGTTGCTGTATTGAGCATTAATATCTGGGCAGAGCGCCGCGCCGCACATAGCCGCACCTGGAGGCCAGTCGTGATAGTACTGGCGCCGCCCAACAGATGGCCGGAAGTGCAGCATGGGGAAAGTCTCCGTTTTGGCATATGCCGCGGTTTTGGAATCTATCCAATGTGCAATGATGCTTTTAGCAATTAATTTCCACGTTGCCAGGCCCCACTTGCCAAACCGTAAGTTATACACCTCGCTTGTCACAATTCGAATGCTGTAATTGGTTGTATAGCTATTGGAAAACACTGCTTTGCTTACAGCCCTTATGACGTTCAGTTTTTCATTAATGCTCCAAACATTAGTAAATAGATCCTCATTTGAGGGCGAAAAATACAAGAGTACACTTTGAAACAACGAGCGGTGAAAAAATATGCATTTAATATTTACGTAGAAAAACATTTTAGGCCATTTCTGATTTCAGATTTTATGAATTTCTGCTATTGCTAAATTAAGGGTGCTTATATTTTACAGAATTTTGATTCTAGAGGTTTGATTTTGTACACACTATTCTACCACATTTAATTTCTGTAACACTAATATATTTTTAATTGTTACAAATGTATGTTTTCCAAACATGTCTTCTCATATAATTTTTGAATAAAATTGCAAAATTTTTACACCATTGAAGCAAGCAGAAAAGCTTCAAGCATAGGATATTCTGTATCTTCATCACAAAGGAAAAATAAATTTTTTATCCACATTAAAAGCAAAATTTGTGAGAGATATACTGGCTTTGCCAACACTGTATTTTTTATAAACCAATGATGTGATAAAGAATTCAATGCTTAGTTTCATGAATTATTTTAGCTTGCTAATATGCATTTTGTGGATTGTGTTTAAGTTCTGAATGTGCACTTTAGATATATGCACTTTAATGTAAGCAGTGCTTACCGTAATGGAGGGTTAAGGGCATGTTGGACGCTACTGGTAGGTAAGGAAGACTGGAAGGGATAACTAAATATTTACCAAATACCTAAAATCTGAGAGGGCTGGTAGTGTGTAAAGGTAAATGTGTGTTTGTGCATATTTTTATAGTATTTTATGTTATTTCTCACTTGCTGTTGGTGTGTTTATCTTTCTTTTCTTTGTTGATTTAAAGGTCATACTAATGAACTTCTTTTGTGGACTGTTCATATTTAAATATGGCTGCCTTACTTTCCCGTGGTATTTTATGTAACTGCATCGTTTATTTTCTTTGTCTTTTGTCATTTTTAATCTTCCTTTCTTAGTCTGCGTATTATAAAGTGTACGATTTGTGCACCCTGCGATTTATAGAGGCATGTATACTTTCATTTAAATATATATTTATTCAAATTAAAACCACTCAAATTGAGAGTACTCTGGATAAATCTGCATGTAGATAAGTTATATTTTACACAGTCAAAATTTGACGCAAATGAAGATCAAGATCTAGGATATAGGGTATATAAATAAGAGAGATACCTTGGGTACTGTGACCTAGGGATATTATTGCGGCCAGCATCCTCCAGGAGGACGTGATGAGGTAAAGAAACCATAGGAGGCTACAGAGCCCAGGAAAATAGGCATCAGAGACGCGCGGAAGTCCCTAACAGTTCTGGTACGCAGAATTCCTCCCACTGATGGATCCACCCAAAGAGTGCGTCAACTAAGTAACCCTCTGGTGTTCATGCAATACTCTTTTCTTTGCGCAAGCATCCGCGCCATCTGTTCCATATCGTCGTACATCATGAACTCTACATAGAAACACACCTGAAAGATGAAAAGGAAAATAAATAATGGAAGAAATAAATCGTAGTATATACGATAAGCCACTTCAGCATTTGCACTAATGACCAGAGAAAATCTTGAAAAAAATATAAGGTCAGATTGAGCAGTCAATCGGGATCAAATCAGGGTCTTTCTGAATGCGAGTCGCATATTATATAATTATTGTAATTATTATTATAATTTTTTTCACATCACTATTTATGTTTTATGTATTTATTATTACTACTACTATGCTATTACTACTACCACAACCGCCGCCGCCGCCGCCACCACCACCACCACCACCACCACCACCACCACCACTACCACTACCACTACCACTACCACTACCACTACTACAAAGTCCCTATAACTAAACCTAATGTGGAAATGTCTAACTTTACCAAAACAGGGTTTGTCTAGTTTCACAACTGATTTCATAACACTACAAATTATATAAATGCATATTATTGCACAATATAGGAAACAGAAAACTATAACGCACTAAAATTTGTTTCTATTAGTATGTTGTCCATTCTCCGGTCTCTAACACATCCAATTTAATTTCCGTTCTCATGTTAATTTGTCCTCATCTCGTTCGACACTTCTACTGGCACAAACGCAAACCAACAATAAGTCTCAAATTTTAGGTATTGTACTGCATCCAGAAACGTGTAACTGAAAGCCTAGCTCACCATTTACGTACTGGGTAAATCTTCAAAGATTTAAAACAAGTGTTTGTGCTATGTATTCACATTACAGTGACAAACTTATGATTTCGCTTATGTTCTAACTACATATATGTCAAGTTATCGAGAGTCGAGTTATGGGGGTTCTACTGTATTAGTACTTGGTTATAGTTTGGAATGGGGCTTAGTGCCTTAGTGTATGGAAACTAGGCAGTGACTTTGTGAAGGGCTGTCTCTCACAATTACTGTCTCTTTCCCAATTACGCATGCCACATGAACGCAAATTTGCAGCAATAGCAGTTAACGAATGTATTGAAGTTTTGCGGGGAGAACTCGTGCTGCCTTTTCACCTCTATGGCCGATAATTGCACACTGGAAGTGTAGATCGTGACTGGTAGACCCGCTTTAGATTGTTGCTGACTGAAGGAGAGAATACAGCGGATATACATGTTACCAACCATTCAAACGCACACAGTGGGGCCCAACGTACGAGGCATACAAATGAACGTCACCCATATATGTGAGACGGTTTTCATTCTAACTCCTGCTAACCCTATGTAAAATTTAGAGACTTTGGAAGTCGATCCTCTTATATTTATAATATAAATAACAACGGTTTGCAGGATTGACAAGAATAGTGTCAATGATTCAAATAGTTACTTAGTGGAATAATTTGCTGAATTGTGAAACAGTGCTAAAAACAACTAAAGCCCTTTACTAGTTCTGTATGTAAGTATGTATGTATGTTTCATTATTTATCAGAAGAAGAAGTGCAAGAAGTACAAGAAAGAAGTGCAAATACTGGGTGGAAGGGAAGTCATTGCATTAATTTAAACCAGTGGTAGATATCGGTATTTGAAACACATTTTCTATCTTACGTTGTTTGTCTCTGACCATTTCCTACGGAGATATTTTAGTTTTATCGAAAACAAGCTGGCAATACTGCAGATTGTGTGTGGGTATCACTTTCCCTAGCTCAGTACATAAACACAGTAATGGTGCGTCTTGAAAACAAACTCATACGCTACCTTCTCCTTCCGTGTTTACTGTGCGAGTGTAGGCCAATCACAAGCGTTAGCTCCTAAAACATTACAGGAAAGCAATAGCGCCCGACCTGTTGCATCCACAAATATGTCAATTTCCTGAACAACCTCACGCAGCGTTGTCGACTTACTTCACGTCTGAAAGAGCTGCTTGGAGTATTTCTTTACGTGTTTTAAGTGATTATTTTGAAACCCTGTGTGATGTCCCATAATTACTACCAACGCTATGTCAGAAATAAGTTACTCTACGCATCTTACAAGTAACAAAATGTTATCTTCGTGCATTCCTGTGGAATTACGCATCCATTTTGGATCAAAAGCCATTTATTTTTTGGAAATCGGCTGATGAAAGAACAAACTGCCAGTGGACTGTTCTGTTTGTAATGCTTCAATGAAGAACACATTAGAAGGAATGTAATGACTTACCTTCTACCCTGTATAAAATACGCTCTGTTATGATTCTGATAAAATGAATCCTTGAAACCTTTTCTATTCCAAGTTATGTTTCCTTGCGGTAGGATCCTCTATGGTAGGGAAAACCTCAGCTATGTTTGTGCTAAAAACATGGACATAATTAAAATTCCATCTGGATATATGGGGACGCCGAAGTTTTAAATTTAAACTTGTGATATACGACTTGGAACTGCGTTATCAAATTAATTGTAAACAGCAAAAGCAATAACTTCCCTTGTGTTTATTGGTTTTGTTTTTATCAGTACAAACATAAGCCACTTTAATTTATACTGGCGTATAAAACTGGTTGTTTTTACGGCTTTTCACAGAACTTGCAGTTTATTTGTTTCTCTCTTGAGGGCGCAGCATGCAGAACTAAGGCAACTCTTTAGCTAAGTGCAGGTTTTATAATTTTCGTTTGAAGTTACACTCCTTTTGAGCCTCTTAAAAGATGTGTACTTATGAACATATATTTTAAATGGAGCGTAAATATTTGTATGAGAATACGCCAGTTTTAATCGCAACGCATAGCCGAGTATGCACCGCACAGTCCAAAACATAAACAGCGGAGTCTGTGTTACTTAGGACGAGCACTTGCAAACATAAGCGAACATTATAAAAAGCATTTGTAGAAAAAGGTACCCGCGCGCGCGTGTGTGTATGTGTGCGTGCCTAACAGCCTTTGGACAGCATAACTCAACAACGAAAAGTAGGTTAAAAACCAAAGTTGGTATTTGAATGTAATGTCTTTCAAGGATGCGACATGAAGATTTTGAAGAAAGTAGCCCCACCCTAAACTACGCTTTAGATGGAACATTTTTCCAAAATTTTTATTTTCTTGCAAATGGCTAACGATTTTGATTAAAATGCCATATGTTCTAGATATTTTTATGACAAATGAAATCTATACTTTGAATTTTCTGGCTATAGCCTATATAGTATGGTTTACTCTGGATGACTTTTGAATAACTCGTAAACCGTAAGAGATAGACAAAATCTTACTGTATAAAAGATGTAGATCTCGCTAAAACACACACATTTTTTGTAGAGTGAACCATATCGGAGACATTCCTTGCTATTTGTGTCAGTTTCGTGAAATGGAACATCTTTGTTTATTTGTTATATGTTAAGCGTGTAAGGAGAACGGGATCTCAAGGCTTTAAAAGATTTGACTATCGCTCAAAGCCTACTGTATTCCCATGTTCTCCTTGCACCTACAAGGAAATAAACAATAAGATAATTTGTACAAATGTTTATCTCAACTAAGGAGTAAGAGTTTTTAAGAATGTACAAGAGTAGAGAAAGTCCTGTGAGTGCAACACATCAGTTTTTTTATTGTATGGGCATAACTGCGCCACGAAATGAAAAACGCCTATCGCATGTATTCCGGTTTGCTGAGCACCTCGAGGCGTTACCTATGGATCTAGGTACGGCTAGGTCATTGACCATGGAGAAAGCGTTGGAACTAGGTGCCGAGATACCATTCGTTATCAGGAGACCGTCATGCCTTCTGAGTCACGTCTAGTTATAGATACTAACCAACCTGAAAACATACTACTGTTAATAACTAAAACTACAAGTTAGCAAATAAGCAAATAGTGATGTAATATTGTTTATTATACTGTCCTCAATTATCAGTAGAAATATCTGCATTCATACACCTAACACCCTCAATTCAACATATTTCGTGTTAGGATACAGCAACACAAGAATACATAACTGTAATCCAAATATTTTAACTGAGCTCCTCTTAATATATGATATTAATACATTATGATAGGTTCAATAAACTAACGTCAACACGATTGACAGCTTCAGAATAATCTCTAATATTGCATAAAGCAACTCCATTCTTTCGCGTAGTGAAGAGTGTCTGTGAATTAGTTCCATACATTTAATGACCCTACATATGGTTCTTTAAATTTTGCCGTTTCTCAACCTGTTTTGGTGCCAAAAGACTTCAAAAACTAAAAGCTGAATTAGAAGAGCCACAAATTTGCGGTCTTTATAACGAAATGAGCAGATATTCTTGATTATTGCATACAAATAAGTCTCGCAAATTAGTACCTTGGGTGCCAATATTCAAAGCCATCAAATACCTCCTAACAACACAGAATGCGCATTGTGTAAGTTTTATTTACGTTATACTTTTAGACCAATTGGGACACACTGGGTCCCAAGTTACGAGTCTTACATATGATGCTTGAATGTATATGCATTTTGCTTAAGTTTTATAAGTCCCGGTAGCTCATGGAAAGCCAATTGTTGGCCATGCAATTGAATGTTTTAAATCAGGTATTTAACTTTTCAATATAATGATTATTGTAAGTGAAATGTGTTTGAAGGTATAATAATGTAAACTCTAACATTTTTTTTCACTTCATTAGGAATAACCATACTTTAAATCACATTATTACAAGAAACAGAGAAGGTATACGCCTAAAAAGGTTACGTTTAACCTAATAGTATATCTTAAGTTATAAACTCAGTTTTCTTTATTTCTTCTTAGATTTTTAGTATGCTGTTCAAAAAACTTACCTTGCATTTTATAGACAAAACCTTGTACTCTTTGTTTAACTTGATTACCCTCCCCTTATATAGGACTTGCAAGCCAATGCCTAGGGTCAGACGCCTGTCGGGAGCACAGGAACCTATGGACCGAACAGAGTGAAGACCTGGAAGCAGGTGGTCAGCAAGCACCCGTTATGAGAGTGAGGAAGATGATATGAAATGAGCCGAAATCGACGATTGGAAAGCTGATAATGGAGCAATTGGTGGAATGAGTGGCAGGGGAAACCGAAGCACCCGGAGAAAACCCGTCCTATTGCCGGTTCGTCCACCACGAATACCACATGCGAGTACCTGGGATCGAAGCCGGACCACCTAGTTGATATGTAAATGCTCTAACCGCTCGGCGAAGGCGAAAAGGTTCTACTGAAATATATTTTATTTCTTTGTGTCTTTAAAAGAGCAATTATATGCTTATACTCTTCGTGCTTAAGTTCATTATATTGTCACGTAACGTTCCCTTTAATTTGAAGTTGAGGGAATAGCAAGTAAAGAGAACTTGCTAAATTTTACAGCACTTCGCACACGATGGTAACTTAATACAAATTAAATTTGAGAAGTTTCCAAGTTAGAAATCCGATCTCAAAGCATGGTGGCACAGCTGAAGTGGTGTTATATTTTCAAGAATGAAATATTGTATCCCAAAATGTCTTTCACATCACATGTTCTGAGATAATAGGATTAGAAAGTGGAGAGTTTCTATCTGGTACTTTTGAAAATATTGTTGGAGGCGCGCAGTAAATTTAAACTACGTTATTTTTAACATCATATATTAAGCAGCAACTTGAACACCTCTATCTCCACCATGTAAACGATTTCTGGAAAATAGGGACACTTTGAAGAATAAAGAAATTATTATAGGCACTGAAATTGAACCGTTGGTCTATGAATTACATCTGCCACACTAATTCCTAAACCGATCTTCATATCTCTAACTTAACCATAACTATACACTTATAGGATTCGAATATAAATGAACTCGATCCATTAAAAGCTGAGCTTAACGCGTTTGAATCTCAGCGGCTGCGGTCAAATGTGTCTACACTAAAGGATGGGGTGGGTCCACGTAAAATAACCGGTGTGTTGGCATGCGTGGATCATCACGGAGTTATATTTGACTGCAGTTCTATAAATATTGTTTTTATTCCAAAACTATTCAGTATTCAGCATATTTACCATACAAACACTTTAAATTTATTGTTAAACCTTAGCATGGTATGGAAATAACAAATTATTTATTTATTATAATGTTCTGAAACTTTGGCTAAATATTTTGTTGCTAATGTGCAGCGCACGTTAATGAAGTACTTTTAATCTTTAAAATCATCTCACGTTTTTCTGCTAAAGTAAACCAACTAATTGCCTGCTATTCACACAGACATGATTGAATGTCATATGTTCCTTCTTTCTTGTGTTTTGAAATGTCACGTGATTAAATATTATAGGTACTAACTTCTGGTTGTAGACCTACGTGCATACTTCAACTGTTGCAAGAATATACCACAAGGCCATGGCTTCTAAGAAACTGAGAATTTCTTGCACTCATGACTCGACATCTGTTTTCTAAACCAGTTACTAATACCAGACATATTTTTTTGCGGTGCACCTTCAACTTTTCAACGAAAAACCAAAAACTTTATTTGTAAATTAGTTGATTTGTCAATAAAATATCATAATCCTTATTGTGGAATAAATTACTGCAGTCCTATACACATTTCTATTAATATGTATGTTATTTTATAACGCACACAACACATAGCCTTTGTCCATAATGATATTTATCTTAACATAAAAACAAACTTTCATATTTACACTTCTCGTTTTATAATAAGACAAGTAAAAGATGTTGATAGGTGCGTAAATTTTCTCCTAGCCCAGAATTTACCGAAAGGATCATTTTGGGAAATAGTACGATTTCATGGCCTTTCCGATTATGTTGACATTGAAGGTAAATTAATTATCCAATATTTACTTCTACCAACTTAAACCACCCTCCTATATTACGAACTTTTAAGGTCTAGGCTGTTAGTATTTCACACCTTTAAACCTAACAATATTTTGATTAATACTGAGATAAAACGTAATCAAACCTACTTGTTGATTTATACCACCTCAATAAATGTCCTCTTGTTTATTTATTTTGCATACATTATGGTTTAAAAGAATAAAGTACTGGAATAAGATATTGAAGATATTATGCACGGTCACTGAATCTTAATGCAAGTTCCGTGAGATAAATAGTAGGCCGTGTTCAAATTAATAAGTAATTATGGAAACTAACTTGATCTTGTGTGTTGATTCTCAAATCGAAGAAAATTGGAAAATAGGTTATACTTCTGCCACACATGAAAATCTAATGAGAGATACGAAAGATGCTACAGCATTTTTAAAAATTGGTTGAAGAACGCGGAAATAAATTAAAAAAAAAAAAAAAAAAAAAAAAATCTGCCTATTTTGTAAGTAGGAGTGAAAAATTGAAATCTCCGGGTAGCAACACAGGTATTTCACATTTCATGCATTTCATTGCCTCCCAAAAATTGTATGCAATGCAGTGTGTTAAGTGTCCTACTAATCCTCAACTGGATCAAGTCCTAAAGGCAAACCGGGAGGCCGTGCTACTGGACCTCCTCGACCAATCCATCTAATATTAAATGTTTAGTTTAAGTATTTTCTCGCACGATGCGTACAAAATTGGGTGGTGCCACATCATGCATAAACCATTTGTGTCGTCTTTCCACAAGCACGGATAACTCATCGAACAGGAATCGATGATACATAGTACCTGTTAATCTGTTCGGTAAAATGTATGGTTATAGGAGTCTGTCAGCCACAATTCATGCCCACACATTGGGACTAAAGCGATCCTGATATGTAAACAAACACTTAATGGACGATGGAATGGTCGAGGAGGTCCAGTGACATGGCCTCCGCGTTCGCTGGACCTCAGTCCATTGGATTTCTGGCTATGAGAACATTTCAGGACATTGGTGTATCGAAAATGTGCATAGATTGCACATTGTTCTAAAATGGCTCCTATCTCAACAGCTATTTGTTTCCGGATATATGTTTATCGGAACATTTATCCTAATTTTAGCCAACCCAACTCCTGTTACAATATCGGACCCTTTTTTAAACACCCTGTATATATGTTGCAACAAAGGAAGCTACTCATGATAAATGAATGCTCTCATACTGGGCAGTAAGAAAGTTGGACACTGAACACACTTATATAATGTGGCGCCACATTAGGGAGTTAGATTTGCAGTTTATTTGAAGGCTCGCACTTGATACATCAGCGTGGAAGTGAGTAATCTGGCCACTTGGCAACTGAACGTGGTACGATGAGGTCGACGGTGTCCCCAAAGGAGAGGTGAGCTTGTTGAATACGAAATAGACCGTGTGTGACCCAAGTCACGATAACTTAACCTTATTTCCCCACTAATCTCCAACTGGAGGATTTGCCTGCTCATTAAATGCAACACAAGCTTGACAGGTCTGACTTATCCTAGTTTAGCATTACCTACCTGTATAGCACAATGTACACACCTGCCCGTATTCAGATTGTCGTGCATTTACAACTACCTGACTGTTTATTAACTTGTCTCTACATAACCCTAATTCCTTGTAGCTGTATTGAAGAGCTTTCATTACTTCTATTCACATCATAATATTTGCTTACGTTAATTTAGAATTGGATTAATGAATGCTTTATTTGATTTTACATTCTAAACTACACTTAACCTGTAAACATAAACTTTTATTAGTTCTTTGCTATAATCTTACATAGTTCGGCAGTTTAGCGGTCACTTCTTTTGTTCTTTTCCTAACTTAGGGATTTTTCTTCAGTTGTAGTAACAATTCCCTGCTCTCCAAAAACAGTCAATCAAAAGTGTTGCACTCACATGACTTTCTCTACTCTTGTACTCACCACTCATACAAACTATTATTTCTTTATCTTCCTCGTGTTAATTGAGATAAATATTTTCTCTTGACACGACTAAGATGTAAAAAATTAATCTATATTTTCGATTTGACGGAAGTTTGTTTTCCAAAACTCGCACACACAACAAGGAATATCTCCGAAATGGTTACTCCACAAAAACTATTTATTAATTGTGTTATAGCAAGATTACCTTTGTTGTATAATACGATTTGGCCTATCTATTACGGTTTACCAGTTATGCAAAAGTCATCTAGAGTAAATACAAAATATACATTTCATTTGTCATAAATATATCTCAAACATATGATATTTTCATCAAAATCGCTAGAGCTATTTTCAAGAAAATAAAAACTTTCGAAAAATGTTCCATGTAAAGGGTAGTTTAGAGTGGAGTAATTTTCTTCTAAATCTCCGTGTTGCATCCTTGAAAGACATTACACTTAAATACCAACTTTATATGTTTCTTTGTAGATACAACCGAATTATGGGGATGGTGTAAGTTTAAATTACAGAAAATATTTTAAGAGTGGTTTGGTTTGTAATGACTGTGAAATTCGATTGCCTTCCCATGCCCAAGAGGGAGAGAGACAGCGGGAGAGGGAGAAAAAAACTACTAATTTGAGAAAAGTTAGAGTATTTTAAAATTACCACCAATAACAAGGAAGTAGTATATTACACAAAAGAAAAAAGCGGATTTGACATAAATCTTATGCCTTATGAAACGTACATTTTTATATAGTAAGATTTTGTCTATCTCCTACGTTTTACCACTTATGCAAAAGTCTTTAAAATGAACAGGGCTCCAGGGACGATTCTCAGAAAATATATATTTAAGTATATATTTCATTTGTTACTTCAGTATGTTAAACATATGGCATTTTAATAAAAATTGTTAGCTATTTTTGGGAACTTCACCTAAAGGGTAGTTGTGGGTGGGGGATTTTCTTGAACATCTTCATGCCACATTTTTGGAAGATTTTGAACTTAAATGCCAACTATGCAATAATTCATATTTACTTGCATTAGCACTTAAAAATATTGTTAAGAAGCCTTTTACATAGATTATGTCAATCCAAAATCTTCTGCTAATGTTGCAGTTGTTGACATTTAGTTTCATTTTAATTTTGTCGACGTTCTCTTGGAAAAACTAAGTTTATCCCACTTTATTATTAATATACGTGTCATATATGATTGGTCATCTTTACTTGTAACGAAAACGAGGAAAATCGTGGACGTTGGGTTTTTCGAGTTTGTCACCAAAGAAATAACCCAATGGCCCGAATTCTGATGATGATATAATGGGAAGAAATGGTGTAGAAAAAGGTTATGATTTATTAACACTGGAAATATTTCGACTTTTTAACCCTTTTTGAAGTATGACAACAGCTACACATATTACGGTAGCGAAAGCATCTAAAACCTGTTCCGTATACGAGTAACTTCACCGCGTTTCTATTAGCTGTCATGTGCACCTTAGGTTCCACACAGGCCGTCCCTACTAGTATTTTAGGTGGCATTTTACCAACCTTCTCAGCCGACGCGTGCATAACAGGCAGTGGGGTGTGTGGAGCGTTTGTACCTTTGTTCTTCGACCAAGCAGTGGTGTATGTTAGGAATCCCACTGCTAAATATTTGAGTGAAAAAATTTTCTGTTTTTGATCATACCATTAAAGACATCTGTGAATCATTTTGGCCTTTTTTTTTTCGTTCTCTACTGCGTATAGTAAGTAGAGGAAGTATTCTATTTCACCCAGAAATTCGATGTCGAGATTTCACCGAAAATATATGTTTTGGACCCCTGAACCCAAAAAAAGGAGTTTTAGAAAAAGGTCCATGTGTGTGTCTCAGTCCTTGGTCAGCATAAGTCAAAAACAAAAAGTCGGTTAAAAACCTAAGTTGGTATTTAAGTTAAACACCTTTTAAGGAATGGACACGAGATTTTGAATAAAATTTCTCCACACTAAACTACCCTTTACATGGAAAAATTTTCGAAAATCTTGATTTTCTCGAAAATGGCTCAAACGATTTTAATCAAAATGCCATACGTTTAAACTACTTTTATTTCAAATGAAATGAATATTTTGAATTTTCTGCTATAGTCTATTTGATCTTGTTTACTGTTTATGACTTTTGCATAACTCGTAAACCTTAAGATGTAGACCAAGTCTTGGTGGACAAAAATATAGATCTCGCTAAAATAATTTATGCCCGAAGCATTTCTGATATATTCCTTGTTATTTGTGCGAGTTTTGGAAAACATAAACTTCCGCCAAATGGAACATCATTATTCATTTTTATATGTTTACTGTGCAAAGAGAACGGAATTTGAAAGCTTTAATAGATTTGACAATCGCTCCAGGTCTACTGTATCTCGTATTCTCCTTGTACCTAGAAGAAAATAAATAATAAGATAATTTCTGCAAATGCTTATCTCGGCTAACAAGAAGAAGATAAGAGTTTGTAACAGTGGTTAGTACAACAGTAGAGAAAGTCATGTAAGTATAACACAACAGATTTATTTTCTTAGCTTTGCATTTTTGTATGAAATTTATTCCTTACATTCTAGTTTTGCTCTAATTTGTGTATAAATTTGCGTACATAATCTCAAAGTGTTATCTAAAGATTCAAATATATATGTATTTCATGATTACTTTATTCATTGGCTCAGAAAAACACAATTTATGCTGTAAAGAAGAATTTTAACGCTAACAATACCCACTTTAATAAAACACTTCAATTTATTTTCAGTTTATTTAAGTATCAGAAAATACCACTATATACTTCTCTAAAAAATGTGAAAGCAGTTTTAAAATAATGAATTTTTTTCGCTTGTTAAAAGTTTGTAATTTATTATCTAAGGAATTGTTTGAGTTAGAAAATTGAGCTTGTGTACAGTTATTTATGTATTTATTTATATCAAGTGTACGAATTTTAAAGTGAACAGATGTAAAACTGAAAACGTTACAAAATACAAGAGTTAATGCATTTAAAATCTTAACACATAGGGGGTAGGATTCTCTCGAAAACAAGTCTATTTACATGGCAGTACCTTTGTCTGTTTTGTTGTCTGCTGTTGCATTGCACAGGGCTTTTTGTCGCATCGGAAATTCAAAGGTACTTTGTCCACATAGATTTAGAGAAGGATAAAGCTATACGTAAGCATTGGAATCTACAGGATAATTTTAAACGTTTATGCGCGCGCGTGTGTGTGTGTTTATGTGTGCGCGCACATTCAGTACGGACAAATGCCTGAAAGTGGTTTGTTAAAGGCCTTAATAGGGTGTTTTCCTGCCTTCAAAAGATTAATATAAATTTAAGCTCTATGTTCCCGGGCTGATTTGAGCATAATTTCACCCATTCCATTCATTCATCGTCCCATATGTTCTAAGAAAAGGACGCTTAACTAATGAAAGAAAAAGGGAAGTATTTTTGTCGTACTCTTCCGCTTTAGTTCAAAGATGTTCGTGTCAAAATATGTTTCCTGTGCTTTCAGTTCGAGGAAGTGCAAAACAAACAACATAAAGAAATGCGTGGAATGTATGTGTAGGAATGTGATGGGATGCAGATCAGTTCTGATTCGCGCGGTCTATTTATGTTATTGGCGAGTTTCCATCATCACTGAATATGCAACACTTCCATATAGGCTCGTGGACGTGCAATGGCATTTCCGCGGCGGCGGCAGCAGGAGCTGTCAGCTTCGTGCGAATGAGTCATGTGGATTTGATTTTCTTCGAAATCTCCCACTGGCGTTCTGTGGTCAGTTTTGGCAAGCAATGTTGTCCCTACTGGCCGTTAACTCAGTCGGTAAGAGCACCTGCTTGCTGTGCAAGGGGTCCCGAGTGGTGAGTGGGAATTTTTCTTTTGGCAAGATTATTCCCTGTCCTCTCCAGAATCTGGAAGTATAAATGTGAGTGAATACTGTGTACCAGCTAAGGGTATACGGAATGCCCTACCCTCACAATGTTAAAATGTGTCGTGTATAAGGAACACAACTATATAACCTATAAACCTGACATTTTTACAGTTTGTCGGTGTAATATCCTTATAATACCTGAAATAACAGTTTTATAACTTTTTAAAAATAATTTTTCTCTTTTGGAATTCTTGCCCACATTTTAGAGTACATATTTGTTAAAATGATACTAAATAACTATTTTCTAAACCCTTATTTCAGTGTATTTAAAACACCAACACAAGCAACTGAAATTTTCAGATACAAATATTAACTGAGAAAATGTTCCTTGTGTGAATAAAATTTGTACTTACGGGAAATGAGCTCCAAACCTAAAACATCAGTCCCTAAATATTGGTTTAATTTTTTCCATAATGGCAAGTGGCAAACTTTGAAGATAGTTATATTTATTTCCTGTGACTATCCCTAAATTATATTTACACTAACTGTCTGCACCAGCCTGGCACAAACCATGACTGGGTTGTCATTTGTAGACAACGCATGGAAGTAAACTGTCCATATTAATTTTCTCATTTTTCTACCATTTCTAGATTTTGTCTTATTGCAGATACAATAGCTCTGCAGCCTGTCAGTGACATCATATATGAGTTTATGCTTCCACCAACTGTCTTTCCATTACTAAGAACTTTTACCCTCCCAGAAACTTCAGTTTTCTTAGTCGACATCCTATCTTCTTCTGGACACGGCTGACACAGTCCGGGTTTTCAATTCGTACATATTCTACATACGGTTGTAGTGCTAAAACTTCAATGTTTTAGTGTCATGATCTCTTAATTAATTAGTGTAACGCACTATATGGTACTTTTTGCAATACTTGATACGTAAGTCAGTCATTGTGAACACATATTTGGTAGTGTAAGCTAAATTTACAATTCATTTATCAATTACCATGGCAATAAGACTCAAACTGTTACGTATATGGTACCAGGAGGAAATGATGTAACCAATACTGGAAATGACGTCACACCCAACAGCATACTAACCTAAAAATAAGTTACTAATTAATCCTTAGCAAAATATGGCAATAAAACTGTCTCACTGGTATAACTGTTAACGGTTTTATCAAAGCACCACTTTCGGAAAGCATTGTAAGCTTCAATATATCTTTGTTTCAACTTCGCTGGTGAAAGCGATGCACATGCTAGATTCAATAGCAGTGTCGTTCATTTATATAAAATTTTACTAATTGATAACAACTATCAAAAGTCGAAAGATTCAATTGGGCTACATAAACAAGTAACCTAGAAACTAAATCATATGCTACTTATAGTAAAGAATCTATTGCGAAATTCATTAACAAAAGAGTGGATAACAAGGCTTTTCCATATAATTTAGATCCAGCTTTTCATGTGTTAACATAGAAAATTCAGTTTTTCTAAATGTTAAATAAAATATGGAAAATCAATTTTGATTTATTATTGCTTTTACGTGGGTTTCAAGTATTGCAAAAAGTAATTGAGTAACCACGAACTATAAGTTAATTATCAGGTCTCGAATGCTTGAGAAAACTTGGACCTGCGGGTCTCGTATTCCCAAAAACTATTCTCGACCTGATAAGTTCTTTGTACGCAATATACTATTTCAGACCACTGTGGTATTTAATATCTGAAAACTTCATTTCTTCACTAGTGATACTGCTATTGGCTATATGAAATTGCGTGCAGCCATTCGCGTATTTTAATAATTAACCTACTTCTAGGATATATAGGTAATTCATATGACATGAAGAAAAAAACTTCATACATTCATCCAAGATAATAATCAAAAAAATAATTTTTTGACTTAAAACCCATTCCCTATCCACAGAAAACCATTACAGGTGATACGTATTCCAAAGGAGAGGCCATCGATATGACCATTGGAGTTAAATCCGTGGTATAAGCGGAACAATAAACAATTTCTGTACCTTAAGGGGATTCCGTACTCTGAAGCACTATTTACTCATACCACACAAGTTGGAGCTTCTGGAACTATTATAAATTCTAAATGAATAATAAAGCTTCTAGCACTGGCATGTACTACTGCGTAATTTTAATCACTATAGTTCTTGAATACATTATGTTCTATGTAATTGAAAGCTGTTTTATAAAGAATTTTGTCAGTAAAAATGACTAATGCCCACAAGTATATTATTGTATTCGACCCAAAACTGAATAAAAAATCTGATGCGTTGCACTCACATGACTTTCTCTACTCTTGTACTACCTATTCTTAGAAACTCTTATTTTTTCGTGGTAGTTGAGATAAACGTTTGCAAAAATTATTTTATTGTTTATCTTCTTGTAGGTACAAAGAAAATATGGGAATACAGTAGGCTGTGAGCGATAGTAAAAGTTTTTAAAGCTTTCAAATTGCATTCTCTTTGCACGGTTAACATATAAAAACTGAATAACGATGTACAGGTTCTTCAAAACTCACACAAATAACAAGGAAATGTTCACCCTATAAAAAAATGTATTTGGACATAAAGTGTATGTTCTAGCAAGATCTGCATCTTTTATAATAAGATTTTGTCTATCTCTTTAGTACCAGTTATTTGAAAAGTCATCAAAAGTAAACAGGACTGCATAGGTTATAGCCAGAAAGTTCAAAATATACATTTCATTTGTCATAAAAATATCTTAAACATATGGAATTTTAATCAAAATATTTAGAGCCATTTTCGAGAAAATAAAAATATTTCAAACATTTTCCATTTAAGGAGTAGTTTAGGGTGGAAGAATTTTCTTAAAACTCTTCCTATGTAACTACAAGCCTTTAAATATGTGATGACAAATGATACGGTTTGCTTTATTCCCCTTGTACTTCCAACGAAATGTGTAGTGTATTTTAACAAATATTTATATTCACATGGCATGCGTTGGTAAAGATAGTTTTTGGATGCCAGTGGGTAGACAAAATAATGTGAATGTGACTAGATTTTTCCGAGTTGTGCATGTTTAGTATCCATAATGCATCACTCAGTCTGTGATGTTTTGCGACTACTGCTTTAGAGACATGCTGTGTGGAAAGTAAGCCCAGGTTCCATTCAGAGCAAGCCTTGGGGTAATTCAAGTTGGGTTGAGTGTGGTAGATAATGCAGGATTACCTGAGGCTGTCTCTCTCCAGCCAGCCAGCCAGCTGATATCGTTCAGCCTGTGCTTTCGTCCATCCTTATGAGATTAGTGCTCTATATCTGGGTTCCACCCCACCAACGCCCTTATACATACGTCATTACCCTGTCTGGAACAAAGCGTCTGTTACAGATAAACTTCTGCTATTGCTGTTTCGCTGATGTAAACTGTTTTATACATGCTTCGAGCTTGTATCATTACATGCTGTGGAATTGCGCGAGTGCTAAAATCACAATAAAATGGAATGTTTAATTAAAGGGAGATTAGAGGCCTTATTTAACCAATGAGCATATGCGTGAAATGTGTTATTACCTAACTAACCTAATGCTAAGAGGTTTATACTTCCACGCCATAGTGTTACTTTTCGATAAATAATTGTTTTGCTAGTAATCGGACGCTTCCGTCTCTATTCGGTAATTCTCGTCACGGTATAGGTCACTGTAAGTTAAAACTTAACTCCAAAGATTATAGAAGGCGGCGAAATCCAGCAATTGCAAGATCTAGTATGAACATAGCTTGTGTATGTAATACATATAAAATTGAGGAATATGAGAACACAGAACGTTTGTAAATTACTGAATTAACCACTTAACCATTCCACATTCTGTTTCTCGAATCCATGTAACTATTCTATACCAGATTTTCTAGACTTTTTTTTCTTTAAATATCTTTCTGGTACAAACTAGAAGAAATTGAGTCGTTTTACCTTATTTTGGCAAACCAGTGAAACCTGGTAAAAACTATACTATGATTTGTCTTAGTATTATCTAAAAATCAAATTCTTTTCCTACGTTTAACGCATGATAATTATAGCTTATTCCAAGAGTAGAAGTAAAACCTATGCATGGCCTACTAGGTCGTTAATTTGTTGAGAGTAAAAGCAAATGTATGGAATTGTAGCATTTCCTCCTGACTAATCAATCTTTCTGCTCGACCTCGCCTCCCAATGGGTGAAACAGTGTGGACACTTCCTTGTGACATATTTTTCAACGTGTTAACACATATATCAGCTAAGGTATAAAAAGCAACCTATAAAATCTGGAAATCCAACTTTCACCAGAGGTAATTCCTCAAATAATACATATCGCTCCGGTTATAATCCTTTGTAATTTCTTAAAGGTGCATATTAGGGAACATGTATCGATAATATAAGTTAAAGTGCCTCAAATAATGTATATGGTATATCAATATATTTCTTGATATATGTAACCTCCAAGTCTGGGAATGAACCCTGGTATCGGAGTGAAGCAACACTCCAAAAAGTATTAAGTTTGTGGACGTGGTTCAGCTAGATTAACAGAATCCTGACCTCTCATAACGTATATTTAAACTAGACGAATTGAGGTTCATGGACACACTCCACACATTTGCACAGGAAGCCCTCCATACCGTTCGTGGTGACGGAGAATATTTGTATAACTTGGGAATAAAAAATAAAAAGTTGCTAGATGCACTAAGATGTCTCTGATTTCGTCAATTAAATACAAATATCAATTAAAATGTATCAATAGAGGTTTGTTTGACATGATGTACGTGCTACATAGTTAATTTACCAGATATATGCAAAGCGTTTGCCGGAACGAGATTTATTTTTTACCAGAAAGAGGGGAACAAAAGAGGGCGGTGCTGGTAATATCCATCGTATTATTGCCGCACGATAAAGCCTTGTTGATTACTCATTTTACACGCCCTTGGTTCCTGGCACGAATATGAAAGTTTTCTGAACAAAGCGTTGTCGGGATGATCTTCTATTAAGTACTTCTATTTCTCCCATCATTCCTTTAACAACTTTTCCAATATCCAAGCATAATATAGTCGTCAATTTGAAAGTGAATAGAAAATGAACCATTTATTCTCCTCAAGGTTATCCACAGGAATTTCAGATAGTCCCGCTGTTATACCGGTTAGAAGGAATTTGTAGAGAACAGGCAAAGAAAATCTGTTATCACAAGTAATGTCACGAGTGATTCTCAATTTATGTAGATAATTTGTCTATCACAAGTTGCTGGCAAAATGTGTGCAGTCTTCTTGGTCACCCTGTAATGGGCAGATCCTGCTGACAGCATCGTCAACACTCAAAGAGGGGGTTGGGGAACTGGTACTCACTGAACGCAGCCCTCTCACGGCCCTGCAAGACAACTGTATGCTTAGGAAGTAAAAAAAGAATGAAGCTATCCCCTTAGTCGTCTAACCTAAAATGCAATTCGCCTAGTATATCGGCAGAGGCGCATGACTGGCGTGTCAGAGAAGTTGCAGACAAGCAAGGCGTTTGCCCTGAACGTTACAACCTTCCACGTTGTAACCTTTTGGATGATCATCTTTCCATTATGTTCTGCCTATTAATCGATTTTGAAGATCTATGTCTCTTGATGGTTTTGAATATTCAAAGCCATCTCTGTAAACTAAAAATTTGTTTAAATGCTTAGTAAGAGTACACCTATTGACAATACTTTCGCCGCCTCCCTATATGACATTTTATTTTCAGGGTCAATAGAATTAATTGTTTTAAGGGCGTCTTTCAAATAATTTGCATTTAAAAGTTCCCTTTTCTGCTACGACTCATATTTGCCTATTATTCTAGCACTGAAGCAACAAACAAAAAGTGCTGGAAGCTGTAGTACCATGAACCGCAAGGTACAAGATGCAGTTGTGGCCCAAGGTACACGAGTGGGAGTTACTATATAAATATGGCAGCCTGCGTGTTAGGTTGTAATATAATGAAAAAGTTGTGGGCTCATTTCACTCATCAAATAATGTGGGATCCAATATAAATTCACAAAATAACAATTGTGAAGTACTTAGCATAAAATTGAGAAACAACTGAAGTGAAAAAAATTACCTTTGACAGGAAAAATCAGGTTTTTGCTCTTGTGCACACAATCGTTACGGTAAAACCTGCGAAATCACACAGGCACCACAGCAAGGTCAAAAGCAACATGTGCTCTTGGGAGTAGTCGCTAGGTGGCAGCACCTCTTAGATAAAGAAATCAGTCCAAGGTACAATATGGTCTAGGTACAACAATCTCCTCTAATGATCAGCTATTGGCTATTTTTTCATAAGTATACCAGCCGAGTTATGCTTGTTAGTAAATATCTGCGGATCGATGCTGAGTATGCTTAAAATCTTGAACATTCACCTAAGCGTCGAGTCGAGTGGGTAGTGTATTATTCCTCCGTTAACAGAAAAACAATCACATCTCTGAGTACATATATCCAACTAGTTTGCAATTTTTTATGCTCATTGTCATCATAACTACTCTCTACTCGTGTACTAACCATTCTTACAAACTCTTATTCCTGTATCTTCTTCGTGTTAGTTGAGATAAACATTTGCAGAAATTATTTTATTGCTTATTTCCTTTGAAGGAGTCTCTTCCGACTGGTATCTCCCGTCACCAGTATGAAGGGAATCTTCTGCTCGTCGTCACTCTGAAGGGTCGGTATGATGAATTCTTTTCTCGTATAAAGATCCGGCTAACTCTTTCGATGAACTGCGATGACTCTTTCTCTCCGATCTCGGTCGTGGTACGGGTATGAAGTGTGTTCACAATTTACAGCTGATAATTTTCCTTGAGACGCGACCCCCCCCGTGAAAATTATATGTTACGTCGATGCATTAACTTTTAGTCTTTCTAATGAGATAGTCTTCTTTGCTCTGGAGGCCACAATTGAAATAATATTAGTGTATTTATTATCACAATTTTATTCGTTAATATATATAACATTTACAATGAAGACAAAAGATAATCGCACTAGGCCAACTACAAACGATATAATGCAAACGATCAAACAATGGGAAACAAAACACTCCAACACAACACCTACCATAACTAATAATACTGCATCAAATGCCCCTCATCACAGTATATGCAACTAATTCTATTTTGGGAAAATTGTTTTCAGCCATACAATGTTGCATGTACTGTGATGATCTCCCCACAACAATGTAATTGTACAACAATATAACAACTGCGTTGAAAAACATGTCATCGTTGAATACAAAAATATTTTCTCTTGACAATGTTTCGATTTTTGGCAACTTTCAGGGGTTCTATGCCCCTCCCCACTAAAATTTGTTTTATGATTTTTCTTATAATTGATTGTCACGTCACTTTGCCATATCTATTTCGGCATCTCGGTAGGGCTTAAGCATAGTCTTGTGGTACTTGCCTACCTTTTTGCCGTTACTACCCTCAAGTCCATATGTATGATCTCCAAATTTCTCCGATATCCTGAATGGTCCTTTGTATAATAGATTCATTCGCCTATATATCTTCTTGGAGGCTCTTGACAAATTAAACTGTCTAATGAGGACTTTATCACCGACTTCGGGATTCCATTTTGCTTCATACCTCTTGACTTGAGATGCCCTTTTCTCGGCTTTCTTCCTTATCCTGTTGAAGGCTTCGATACATTTTTCTTCTTCCCGAGGTACATTAGCTTCCCTCTTGATAGTTGTAATGGCTTTAAGTACTAAAGGTTTGGGTGGTTTGCTCGTCATTAGTTCGTAAGGAGCAAATCCAGTGGTGGTATTAATCGTATGGTTCAATATATCTTCTATCACCTGACAGTATTTGTACCATCCTCGGTGATTGGCATGACACAGTATCCTGAAATATATTCCTAAATCACGCATAACCCTCTCACATGGGTTACCTTGGGGATAGTATGCCGAAGAGTTATATATCCTTATATTATTGCTTCGAAGGGCTGTAGTAAACACCTTGCTTTTGTGAACGGTAGCATTATCGGATAAGATAGCTTTTATGGGAGTAAGGGGTAGCGTTTTCCACTTTAAAGATGTGGGTGTACTTGTTGCACAGACCGGGTTTCGAACTGAATACTTCTCGGTTCTTGATTAAGCAGGCTCTCAGTTGATTCTTTTGTTCTTCATTTATATTGTGCGCATTATTCACTTTTTCGTTCAGCGTAGCCATAAAAGATTCTTCTTCTTTCTTTTTATTATCTCTGACGACATCCAATCTGTATACTCCGCAATCATCTCGCAGATGGTGATTCTCTCCTCGAACTCCGCGAACATTATTATTAAACAAATCAATTTCGACGTATTTTTGTATATCATCGCAGTCGTCTTCTTCATTTGCACTTACTTTTTCGTCGTCGTACAATATAACATTCTCTACAAAAAATCTTCCATTATTAACATCGTCGAAATCCTCGTTCGCTTCAATATTTTCACCTTCTAACAGTCTCACTATTCGCGTGTTTTCACCATCTTTAACGCGTAGTTCATGCTCTTCGAAATCGATGATTGCTTGCCAGTGATAAAGTAAGTCGTTTCCAATAATAATTTCTCTTGCCAAACGCTGAATAACTAATGCGACAAAATCAAATTTCCAACCATTTACATGTGCTTTAACTAACATTTGAAATTTCACCCGATCTCTCTTTTTACCGATCGCTGTACTACAATACACATTGTTTACGTGCAAGTACTCTATCTTGTTTGAGGATAATATTTCCTGGAATAATTCCTCTGAAATTACCGATGAGCTTGCCCCAGTATCTATTAACACAGTGAAGCTACGGTCCCATATATTTAACTCAATTTGAGGTGGATTGACTAACTCTTTATTGGACTTTACTGGGTTAATTTTGTTGTCGGTGATTAAATTTACGTGAATTTTGCCCTGTGCCTGCACCATCAAATCATTTTCCAAGGCATAAAATGATTTCGGAATTAATTTCCCTGATTCTCATTCGTTTGATTGTTACTTGTTGATATCGTACCAGTATTTGTTTCTTGATTCTGTGTTCTAGGAAAGTCGCGATCATTCCTGCGTTCGACGCTTTCCTCCTCGAACCTAGGCACTTGGGTTACATTTTCCTGATAATTTGTACTATGATTTCTCGGATCGTAGCTTCCATTCCACCTACGATTGTAATTTCTGTAAAACCGGATGTGATTAATTTGACTGGTTCTTCCACGCCCTCTGGTATCGCCACCATAATCATGATTACGTCTCTCGTATCGCGGATTTTGTCTGTCTCGCGGTATAGGACCTCTGTAATTCGATCTTACATCAGGACGTCTATTTGTTCTGTAGTTTTCACCATTATTTTGGTGTGTTTCATCTCTCACACCATTTCCCTGGTTCTCATTCGTTGTTGGAAAATTATTTCTAAGACGTTCTAATTGCGTTCCTTGATTCCTACCTTGGCCACCTACAGCGCGCTGTCCATTTTCATATCGCTGACTGGAGTTAGTCTCTTGGTAATTATTCTGTGCCTCGAACTCTGCCAATAATTCAATTACGTCCGAAAAATCAACCGGTTTCGCCACGATCAGATTATTTCTTATGTATAATGGCGAATAAGTGCTTCAATAACCTCCTGTTCACTCAACTGAGGTTGGAGTAGTTTCGATTTGTTCGCCAGTTTCAAAAAATACTCCATCATTGAAATACCACGTTTACTGTCATAATGTCCGGTAGCCAGTTCGACTTTAATCTGGTTTTGACGTCCCGGTCCCCAAAATCTATTTATAAAAAGGTTTCGAAACATACTATATGTTTCGTGAGACGCCAAAGTTAGTCTTAACCATTCCAATGCGTTTTTCTTAAGACAGCGTTTAACCACCATCATTCGTATCTCGTTCGGAATTCGTTTGATCCTAAAATAATCCTCCAGTTCTTTTATGAAAATTTTTGGATTGTCACCGGCTTCTTCGTCAAATGACGGAGGGGTTAGGTCATGGAACAAGTGACTAGCGTGACAATTATGGTTTTGACTAGGGGAGTGCATTGGCATAGCTAAATCATTCTCCTGAAAGTCCGCCATATTACTGTTATTGTCAAGTGCATCAGTATTGGTCATATTTTTGCATTCACTCACAAATTGATCATGATTGTCATTAACTCTATCAGCCTGTAGAGCAATCACAACTTGGGAAAGCCTTCCTGTAAATTCTTTTTCCTTTGTAACCGTTTCATTTATTCTATTTACATTTACATTGGCTTCCTCCTTTACTTTATTCAATTCTTCTCGCTGTGACTGCATCTCAGCGCTTATACCCTTTACAACATTTTCTAAACTATCAATTTTTACATCAATGTCATTTTGTTTTGACCTAATTCCATCTTGATACATTTTACAACTCTGTTCTACCACGACTATCTCTGTTCTCAATTCATCTCCTACCTTTGCAATTTTTGCATTCTGTTCTGCTAGTTTTTCATCAAATTCTTTACTTAATTCAGCTTTCATTTCTACCACTGTCTTCTCCTGTCCTAACTTAACTTCATTTATCAATTCTCCTAGCCTAGCTATTTCTACTGTGTTTGATTCCTGTCCTAATTTTATCACGCTTACTAACTCACCTAATTTAGCTATATCATTGTTACTTGATTCAATTCTTTCTGTACATTCCTTCTTACATAATTCAATTTCTTGTGACAATTTATTTATATTTCTGGCATTATCCTCCTTCAAATCTGCTACATTTCTAACACTATCCTCTCTTAGTTTTGCTACATCTGCTTTTAGTTCTGTTACATTTCTAACACTATCCTCTCTTAGTTTTGCTACATCTGCTTTTATATCTGCTGTATTTTTGTTCATCGCTTCCAATATTTCTTTCAATCCTATTTCAGATTACTTACATACTACATTCTTTCTACCTTCTACTGATAACTTATCACTCACTTCCCTCTCTACACTATCATTATCTTTCTCAACTTTTTCCATCTTCTGTACAATTTTCTTATTGCGTAGTATCATAAATTAGTACTAGTCTTACTTGAATTCTGGAGCACAAGAAAAAGGATACTCCGTCAAAATGTCTTCTTTTCACTCTTTGTCCAGGTACATATTTTTACTCTATACGCCTGTATTCGAGCCGTCGCGCGTCTGGGCGCCAGTATGAAGGAGTCTCTTCCGGCTGGTATCTCCCGTCACCAGTATGAAGGGAATCTTCTGCTCGTCGTCACTTTGAAGGGTCGGTATGATGAATTCTTTTCTCGTATAAAAGATCCGGCTAACTCTTTCGATGAACTGCGATGACTCTTTCTCTCCTATCTCGGTCGTGGTACGGGTATGAAGTATGTTCACAATTTACAGCTGATAATTTTCCTTGAGACGCGACCCCCGTGAAAATTATATGTTACGTCGATGTATTAACTTTTAGTCTTTCTAATGAGATAGTCTTCTTTGCTCTGGAGGCCACAATTGAAATAATATTAGTGTATTTATTATCACAATTTTATTCGTTAATATATATAACATTTACAATGAAGACAAAAGATAATCGCACTAGGCCAACTGCAAACGATATAATGCAAACGATCAAACAATGGGAAACAAAACATTCCAACACAACACCTACCATAACTAATAATACTGCATCACCTTGTAGGTGCAAGGGGAATCTTAGAATACAGTAGGCTTTGTTCGATAGTCAAATCTTTTAAAGCTTTGAGATTCCGTTCTCTTTGCACACTTAACATATCAAAAAATGAACAATGATGTTCTATTTCGCGAAAGTTGTAAGTTTTCCAAAACTGACACACATAACAAGGAATATCTCCGAAATGGTTCACCTTACAAGAACATTTGTTCCGAGCTAAATTGTGTATTTTAGCAAGATCTACATTTTTTGTTTAGTATGATTTGGTCTATCTCTAACGGTTTACCAGTTATGCAAAAGTCGTCCAGAGTAAATATGACTATAGGGGTTATAGCCGGAAATTTCAAGATATACATTTCATTTGTCATCAAAATATCTCAAATATATGACATTTTAATCAAAATCGTTAGGGCTATTTTCAAGAGAATCAAAATTTTCGAAAAATGTTCCATATAAAGGGTAGTGTAGGGTGGGACTATTTTCTTCAAAATCTTCATGTCGCAACCTTGAAAGACATTAAACTTAAATACCAACATTAATTTTTATCCTTCTTTACGGTTTTGAGTTATGCTGTCCACAGACTGACACACACACACACGCGCACACACACACACACACACACACACACACACACACACACACACACACACACACACACACACACACACACACGGACCTTTCTCTAAAATGCTTTTTCGGACTTCGGGGGTTTCAAAACATATATTTCCGTTGAAATCTCGACATCGAATTTTTGGTGGAATACAATACTTCCCCTACTTACCAGTAGAGAAAGTGAAAATGGAATGGATACTCATAATACCACCAAAATTTATGTGAACTATCTCACGTACATGCTTAATAATCTGAACCTATAATATTTGCAACTTGTTCTTTAATTGTTTTAGCTGATTTTCAAGTTTTTTTTAATCAACTTCTAAGTTTTGAATTTTTTACATGCGGCATTTAGCAGAATAAGTTATATTTTAGGTTCACTTTCAAAATCATATATCTAATAACTACAAAAAATACATGAATTCTATTCAAATGTACATTTTATAAAGAAAAATGTAATTAGCGACAAACTAAGGCACTTTCGTCCACTGGAGCTCTAAAATTTCCCATCCTTTTTTAGCCTGGCCTACACATTCTAGTTTTTCAATTGCCACAGTATGCCATCTAGCACACAAACATTGAACTTTGCAGTACTTCAGGAGGAACATTTGAAAGTTGTTTCATGTAGAAAATGATAACATTGAAGTGCACAGTAATGTGGCGTTTAAATTGCCACGCTCAGTTTAGGAATATCAAATTCAACAGCCCATAACTAAAAATATAATGAAGATATCACAATAAACGGACTTTTACATGATTCAGCAATATATTAGTTACCTGATTCACAAATAAAAAGAAAAGATCACAAATGTCATGTGAATGTTAGTTAATGCCACGTTAACTAACAATGGTTTGAGCCGGTTTTGGAACAAATCCCTTTACTATTTTTGTTTGAATAGCATTGCAGTGCTAATTCCCCTATACGTACAACAGCATGCAGCTGACGGGCCGAGTGACCCCCAACCCCATTACTAGCAGACACGGTGGCCCACGTTACATATTAATGACGTCAACATTACGTCATGTTAATTCTCTGTCCCGCCCTGCTCTTGCATGCAGAGCACTCGTTGCCACTTTCAGCATAAACCTGCGACCTGAGCTGCATTTCATTCCATTCATTTCATGAGGAATAAAATTTTCATTCCTCTAGAACAGGTGTTTCACAAAGCTTTAAACATGGAACAAAAAGCTAGATGTAGGTACTCAAACACTAACAAAATAGCATTTAATGAGCAGGATAAAGGGAAAAAAATAGCACGGATTTTTATCCGTGTGGCATATTGAAATAATTTATAGCTTTGTGTGCCTTGACGTTAAATGCTGTACAGATTTAACGCTAAAAGGGGTGTTCTCGGTTAGAATTAAATTAAATTAAATGTCAACAATCAAAGGAAAAATAATAATGCTTAGCACAATGAGGCTAATTTTCATCACTAATGGTGAACGATGTAATTAAATAAACCGGCCTAGAGTAGTAAAACTGCCATAGTCTAATGTGGGCTATCATAAGGAAGTAAGGTAGATTTCCTAGTAGACTTGGTCAGTTAAGTATCTACCTTATTACCTGTATGCTACGTATGTTGATTACGTATCGGGCGTTACCCCATATTGTTTGTAAGTTTTTGATTATGTTTCACTAGAAGGGTTGATGCTTGAACTTTCTTGAAACTCAGAGAGGGTATACAGAAGTCCCCTTAACATACTGAGTATTAGTGTCTTCAAAAACATTTGGAAGCTCCTCTAAATATATTATAGTTTAGATCGAAGACAGATCACTTAAGGGACGGTGGGTGACTCCAAGAAATTTAACGAGACATCATTATGTTTTATAACGATTAACTCTACACGTCCCAGGTAAAGTATTTCTGATTAAACAGTCTTAACCAAACAATTACGTGTGGTTGGATTACAACTACATACGAGCTTATATCCATCTGCACGTATTACAGAATCTTTACACGCTTTTTTCAAAGCAGAAAGAAACTGAAAGTTATTAAAGGTTATCCAGGAAGAGTAACTCTTATTTATTTATGTAGTTGATCTTCCTGATTCCTTTGTTTCCTTTCAAAGTTCATTTTCTCTACATTTCTATACTCTGCATGCTGCAGATTGTGTAGAAGTTCGTTCTGAAGAAACAAATCACTAACTCTTTCCTCTTCACTGCGTGAAAAGCTTAGTTTTCTACCCATTATATCAAATTTGTAAAGTAAACAAACCAATACCGCTACTATAACCTTATTTAAGTTGGCCAAAGCTCAACTGAACTGAAAAAAGGACTGTCACCGTAATTTTGGACGCCTATATTTCTTGTGGAAAACTTAAAATCTAGTAACAAACTAATAATTAGAGTTTCAGACGTTAGTTCAGTTCAGTTAAGTTCTCGGCCGGAGGAAAGCACTTCTACAATAAACAAGGGTCACGTGACTCTCAACTGAAACATTTAAAGTTTATATTTCAGATTGGAGAAAAGCATGGCTTAAACGTAACGCACATATCAGATGTAATTTCTTATGTGACCACAGTAAAGTACGTGTTGAAACCATTTCGTGAAATATTTATAATGATCAAAACCTATTTTTACCTTTCTTGCTGTGTATGCTAAGTAAAAGTATTGAATGCAGTCCAAAAATTTGATGTAAAAATGTCACCAGCAATATACATTTTAGACCCCTAGGCAAAACAAGAAGAAAGGAAAAAAATCCCATATTCGTTTGCTTGAGAAAAGGATAACTCAACACTCTCTATTTAACATACTTTCATAGTAAGCTAAAATATTTAATGTTCTGGAAATAGCTTATGAAGTAATCTCTTTTCTGGGTAGAAATACAGATAGAAAAAGTGTAAGTCCCGGTAAAGCATACTATTTATGTAATTACATGTTTTTGTAGAGTTATCTATTTCCAAGATATTTTTTGTTATTGGTTTTAATTTTCCAAAGCACATATTTTTATCAAATGGGCATTGATTATTATTGTTTTGTTTCCTTGTTTGTTTTTCTCCTGTTCATTTCCGAGAGAACGTTATTTCAAACATCGCTTTTGTTAAAGTGGTTTTAGAAGTTCGTTTCTGAATACAGGTGAAATATTTCGCATGTATGGTATGGCAAACTTTCCGTTTTAAGTTACTGTGTATTTTACACATATAATTAAGTAGTCTTGCGATTATGAAAAGGTTGTTTGTCTTTCTCGAACAAATATTAGTTGTCTTTGTTTTACTGAAAACAGTTGCCTGCAGCTAAAACCGCTATGGTTTCCACTGTTGAATAAGTCTGAACAATCGCGTTTGATGACTTATTTACCCAACACAATGCTGGCTGGAGAGAGAACAATTGAGGGTGAACGGCACGCTTCAGAAGCGACGTTGTTTAGAAAAGAGATTTTCTGTCTCCGTCTGTGTTGAAGACCCTCCTCCAATTTCCTCCCTAACGGCACAAGGAAAATTGCTCCGCACAACACACCACCATTTCGCAAATGAAAAGAAACGTGCAATGGAGAAGCCCACAGAACCGACACTTTTGCCTAACTCATTAACTTTCTGTTTCACAGCGACGGATAAGCCCAGCTTGATGTGTCGAGAGTGACAGCAACACGTGTAACCCTCTGAAACAGAAGAGGATGCTGCAGCTAAAGCGTTTAACGCTACACAGATGGCGCTGGGATACCCAGACTTGTAGTGATGCTTTTTTATACTTTCTGTCCTACGTATAGTAAAGTAGAGGAAGAATTGTATTCCACCCCAAAACTTCGATGTCAAGATTTCCCGGAAATGTGTTTTAGGCCTCCTGAAACCATGAAATTTTTGGAAAAAAGTTGTATTTGTGTGTGTCTGAGTGTATGTGTGTGTGTGTGTGTGTGTGTGTGTGTGTGTGTGTGTGTGTGTGTGGACGCATGTGCGCGTGTCTTGATTGCCTGCGAGCAGTATAACTGAAAACGAAAAGTCGGTTAAACACCAAAGTTGGTACTTAAATTTAACGTCTTTCAAGGATACGACACGAAGATTTTGAAGAGAATTCCTTCACCCTAAACTACCCTATATATGGAAAATTGTTCGAAAATATTGACTTTCTTGAAAATGGCTCTAACAATTTCGATTAAAATGCCATATACTTGAGATATTTTTATGATAAATGAAATGTAAATTTTGAATTTTTTATGTAGTCCTGATGACTCTGGATGACTTTTGACTAACTCGTAAACTCGTACAGATACCTAGATAAGATCTTACTATATAAAAAATTTAGATGTCGCTAAAACACACAATTTGTTTCCGAATAATTTTTTTTGTAGGGTGAACCATTTCAGAGATATTCCTTAATATTTGCGTTAGTTTCGGAAAGGTTTACCATTCGTCAAATGCAGCATCGTTGTTTATTTTTTATATAGTAACCGTGCAAGGAGAACACAATCTGAAAGCTTTAAAAGATTTGAGTATCGCTCAGAATTCTCATATTCCCCTTACACCTACAAAGAAATAAGCAATAATATAATTTCTGCAAATGTTTATCGTAACTAAATCATCAAGATAGAGGAATAAGAGTTCGTAAGAATGGTTAGTAGAAGAGTAGAGAAGGTCATGTGAGTGCAACACATCAGATTTTTAATACTTAGTTTGTTAATGACGCTGTTCATTGCCAGGATTATATCAGCGCTACCGGTGTGCCGGAATTTCTCCTGCAGGAGTTCTTCTTTTACATGCCAGTAAATTTATTGGTATGGAGGACACTTAAAATCATCAGTATGGGCCGGATTTGAACCCGTGGTCATCGGATCAGCAGGAGGCAGTGCTAACCTACTGAGACCTTCAGACAAACGTGAAAGTACTCTGGCACGTGGTAGAAATACTTTCACATATTCTACTGTTAACCTTTTATAGGCTAGTTAATCACTGTAATTGCCAATGGAAACAAACGCGTTAATCTGAATCCAGCACGCCATAAATAGACAACCAGATGGCAATGTATTACGTGTAACTTAAAAGAAGCGTATCGATCTATAAAGTTTAAATGGAGGTCACAAGAATCAAACAAACGATCAATCAAGAAGACTTACGCAGCAGTAGTAAACTAGAAACAAAATGAGAACGGCACAGTACCGAGAAACGGATAATAACAGCAAATCCCAAGGACAGAGAATGTCCTCTAACTTCACACCTTTGCTTCTACAAAAACCATTGTGTTTTCTCTTTCACAGAACACAATAGCATCCTAAATGCGCTTTTCGCAACAGTTCTCTCTGATTTGCATTTGTATAAACTGTTATGTCAGGCATAGGTGGTGTGACAGGAATTATACTCGCATACAAGAGACAGTTGTCAATACCCTCGCGAGATTAGAGGACATGTTTGGGGAAATAGGAGGCTGTAAGCCATGGCATAGCTAATCAAGGTCCCAGGTTCGAGCGCAATGAATCTCTCATTGTAATAACCAAATCTGTATACTACACAGAGAACTGATTACACAGGAAAACGCTGGATCTTTTAGAATAATTAGAAATATGACAAGTAATATAATATAGATTAGTCACTACTACGTAGGTAGTAGAGAAAATATGCTATTCCAAACAAAAATTTCATACAGAAATTTCACTGGAAATACTATTTTGAGAGTCCCAGAACCTGAACAATCTAATGTGTTGCACTCACATGACTTTCTCTACTCTTGTACTAAACATTCTTACAAACTCTTACTCCTATATCTTCTTCGTGTTAGTTGAAATAAACATTTGTAAAAATTATCTTATTTCTTATTTCCATGTAGGTACAAGGGGGATATGGGAATACAGTAGGCTTTGAGCGATATTCAAATCTTTTACAACTTTGAGATCCCGTTCTCCTTGCACGCTTAACATAAAAAAATGAATAGCGATGTTCCATTTGACAGAGGTATAAGTTCCCCAAAACTCACACAAACAACAATAAATATAACCGTATTTGTTCACACTAGAAAAATAAGTATTCAGGCATAAATTGTGTGTTTTAGCAATATCTACATATTTGCATAGTAAGATATGGTCTATCTCTTACGGTTTACCACTAAAAGTCTTCCAGAGTAAACAGGACTACATGGGCTACATCCAGAAAATTCAAAATATACATTTCACTTGTCATAAAAATATCTCAAACATATGGCATTTTAATCAAAATTCTTAGGGCCATTTTCAACAAAATCAAAATTTTCGAAAAATTTTCCATGTAAAGAGTGGTTTAGGGTGGAGGAATTTTCTTCAAAATCTTCGTGTCGCATTCTTAAAATACATTAAACTGAGATACCAACTTTGGTTTTTAGCCGACTTTTCTTTTGAGTTACGCTGACACACGCGCGCGCGCACACACACACACACACACACACACACACACACACACACACACACACACACACACACACACACACGAACCTTTTTTTAAGAATGCTTTTTTATCCAGGGAGCCTCAAAACATATTTTCGGTGAAATCTCGACATCGAATTTTTGGGTGGAATACAATACTACCTATACTTACTGGAACAGAAAGTAAAAATGAAACATATATCTTAAATTTTCTACGACTAGCTTCTGAATTCCTGTTCATTCTGGATAAATATTGCGAAGCTGCAAATCGCAAGTGATAGACAAAATCTTAATAATGTAGTTCCCCTTAAAACACATAATTTGTCACAATGTTTTGTGGGGTTAACTATTTCTGAGACATTCCTTGCTATTGCTTTGAATTTTCAGACTTTCCTCCAGTGGGAATTCCATATATGCATAAAAAACGCAATTTCAAAGCCATTATATAACGGCCAGGTCTTAAAAGATTCTACTATCACCATTAAGCCTACTACATTCGCCTATTTAAACTACAAGTAAATCTTCAATAAAACATTTTTTGCATATCTTTATCTGGATTAACATGAAGTAGATATGAGAATAAACATTTTAAATAATAATTTATAAAACGGCGAGTTCAATGTGAATTCAAAACATCGAGTGTTTCTGCTTAAAAATAATTTGCGATTTCCCTTTTGTTGAAATCTACACTTGTTTCGAGAGTTTATTCTAGTTATAATATTAAATATGAATAGAACTAACGTTGGCTTCTGTTTTATGCAACAATGATACTCAAACCTGCAATAAGGAAACTTCTTACACTTTGAAAGAAATGCATTTAAAGCGATTATCTCTGCGGTCGATTAGTTAGCAATCTGCTTGCTCAATCCAAAGGGCTCCCTTCAATAACCGGCTGGTGTGGGGAATTACGGTTGTCCCCACAGAGCCTCGGAGTAGGTATGCTGGAATTATTGTACATGTTTTTGAATACAGAAATAATTAAATCTCGACGTTAATAACCTAAAGTAAAGGAGTTGTTTCGCAACTCAAGGCCCCCTATAAGACTATAGAATTTATAGATGAACAGTGCATGTATCTGAAACAGTAAAAAGAAATACAATAAAGTTATGATCTACATTGCACTTACTGCAAAAGTATTTTAACGCGGCTTGCCAAAGAGGAGCAACAGAAATAGCGAAAAAACTACTCATAAAAATCTCATTTCAAATTAGAGTGAAAAAATGCAGATATATCTGAAATTAAGCTTAAAATGTGAAACTTCTTATTTTTATCTTTTTTTTTATACTTGTAACTTGTACTGTCACACGAAACACTTTTAGGTAACACATTTCAAAAATGTCTGCTTAATTGGTCTGTACCATTTATGTAAGGAACAGCGTTGAACTTTCACCTCATTATTCTCTATTAATTTTTAAAGCATTTTTATTACTCAAATGCTCCTTGGACTACGTTTTAGGACTTACCTGCTTGAAAGTTTTATGAGATTCAGGAATTACGTTTTTTTTAAATGTGTTGTATATTGATTAGTTCAGCTAAAATTAAAACAAACAAAAAATGTTGTTTAACGACGCTGTCAATTGCCAGGATCACATCAGCGTCACCGGTGTGCCGGAATTTTGTCCCACAGGAGTTCTTTTACGTGCCTACAAATCTACTGAGATAGAACCCGCGATCAGTAGGCCAGCGTCTAACCAACTGATCCACCCAGACCGACTGAGTTAAAACTATGTTCCATAACTCGCATTGCAAAGGGTTATGATAGTAATAACATGTTTAGAAAACTTTTTTTTCTCTCTTAATCTAATTAAAATTGATAAATGTCTGCACAAAATGTATTTATGTTCATTTAGGAAGCTCAAATTAAACATTTGGCAGCGAAAGCGTAGGATCCAAGGCCATTTCATATTACTATATCAAAAAGTTACGACTACTGCCGCGTTGGCATAGAAGAACTATGGAAAACTCAACGCCGTGTGACGGAGAGGTCCGTAACTACAAAGTAACTTTATGAGCATGGTCTCGGCAAACCGGAAGCATTCATTAGTTTTGTGATTCTGTGTCTGTTGTCAAGCAGTTTTGTTAGTCTAAGCTGAAATAGTAAAATTAAATTGTGTTGTGTTACTATTTATTAGAGGCCAGAGTTTTTATGTTGTAAGGAAAGGAAAATAAAGCTTTATGCCCACTTTCTTTAATTTTGTAAGTTTTATCTTTTAATTTTTTGATTAAAGGGATGGAGTTAATAGTTATTGTCAGTATTGGAATACGTTGGGAGTGACGACGACGACGCTATCTGGCAGGCTGAGATCAGCCCGAGGTGTGTCATACGTGTACCTGCCCTTTTAGGGCTTAACCACTTTATGACGGGATGTAGGATTTTGCAGGGTGGCGGGTGAAGTTTGAGGTAGTAGGTTTAAGGAGGCAGCAAGATTTTGCTCCTCAGCGGCTGCTTAATCAGTGTGCAACTTCCGTTGGGCACTGCTGGTGTAAAGGTCCAAATATGGAGGTTTATTTAATTTTGAATTTAGAATCCAAGCTTGTCTTGGAGGGGGAGTGATACATGAGCCGTCGGCTTATATTTAAATAACGTCCACTGAATTCTCCTAATTCCGGGATTTTTGAGTGAATTGGAAGGCAATTTCTGGTATTGGGTTTCTTATTTGTCCACTAAGGATACGCCGGTACTGATAATATCACGAGCTACCAGATATTTACTTCAAACATTTAGTTTCCTTTCTGTTATTTTGATCTTCGCGTGTTTATTTGTCAGTTACGGCAGGTGCTGCCCTCTGTCGGGAAACGCCGCTCACTTTCTGCGGCAACATACGCTCGCTTGCCGAATGACCAAACGAAACGGCCTGCAAACGTATAGCTGTACGCGATCGTTAACTTTACTGCAAAAAAGAACTACAAGTTTAGAGGATTTGTGTGCATATTGTTTCACCTTCTTTTCGGATGCGTATCACCCTACCAATTTTAAATATGCAAAATTCATTGCACACTATTTCGGAAACTTAATATATCAGTCTTGGAGGCTCTGGGTGTATGACTTCTGAGTTTTTGCTGATTCACTTTTATCCAATGAGCCTGTTATTAAGGAATATAGGATTTTTGCTCAATTATACCAGCCTATTATTATAATTTATTAGAAGTAATTTTTAAAATAAAGCCAAAAGTTTGTTAATGCCAAGGTAGATGCACAAAAACACAAAGGCTGTTTAAATCAATAGTTTCTTAAGAAACGGGCCATTTACACCACAAAATGTGAATCACAGAGAAAAGTGTTAAAAGCAAAAATTATAAAACAAACTCCATGTTAACAACTAACAGTAGTACCAATTTGTAAAGCTAAACTTGCCTACTCCGAATTGTGAAGGCTTTTCGCCATTTTCGTGGAGAATTCACAGTACAATATTACAGCAGTACCATTTTCTAAAATATAAATGTATAATTATTGTACTTATTTAGATATAACACATACTGGGTGATTAAAAAATACTTTACAAAGCTTGAGCAACGGTTACTTACACTTAAAAAGACTATGTTTATACTAACACATCTCCCAAAATGCTTCATTTTCCCTTTATTAATTTATTAATGAACGTTTACATTCACAGGCTTCTCAGTCCTAACCCTAAAACTTAACCCAACTTATTTGTCTGTGTACTCATTCATACAAGGCCGTGACTCATTGTATGCACGTAGATGTGTTGCCATGGATATTTTTTGTTTGTCATTTTTATATGTGTAATGACTTAACTGAAAGTTACTTTTCTTTTTTCTCCATTTATCAGCCGCCTTCAGAATCTGAGATCATATCAGCAGCTTTTTCTTTGGAACAGTTGCACATCGTTCACTCGTTTACTGTTTGTGTAACTTTGGGTTTTCTTTATTAACGTTAGATTTATGCACTAGTTTACAGTCTCACGCATACTCACAGACCTTAGGAAGGATGAGGAAATTTCCCATCCTCCAGCCGGGAGTCGAACGCAGGACCTGGCACGCTAACCGCCAGATAACAGAGGTAAACAATAACTGAACGTATACCTATTAACCTGTCTTTAACGTTTCAATAATTATACAGTGAAAGTGTTTCGTTTAAGCATGGTGGGATATTTATTTCATGAGCAGGCAAGCGTATTTAGTTACAAGAGGACATTTCAAACATCAGATACGAATTTAGGTTTTGAATACTTGTCAAAAATGTATTGTCTCCCTTTAAAATTCTTTCATTAATAACACTTTGAACTTTAATAAATTGAAAACAAACGAGTTTACAACACTTACTTGAACGTTTTTCTTGCTTCAGTGTAAGGGACCCAAACCTAAGCTTTGTAAAAAGTATTGTTGAATCGTCCTGTATATCAAATTAAAGAATGCAGTCCAATTTATACGACTGAAAAAACTATTTAGTTTTGTGTTAAATCTCTAACCGTAGGTAAAACTTGAGGTAAGATTTTGAAAGGATTAGAGCTAGTGCGTTCCTACTTTAAGATGACAAACGTTCTCACATGTTCATAGAATAATATGCTCTGGTTATTCAGATTTATAAACACACGGTCCAGTGAGACATAATTCTTCAAATGTTTATTGATTTCTACTGCAATATTGTAACACTGCTGAAAAATGCAGCCAAATTTATTGGAGTATACTTGAATCCAAGCACCAGGAGACCAGGGTGATTTTCTGAATGGAAGTAATTTTGTTCGCCCTTCTCCATCTTTTCGCTTTCTTCTATTGCACTAACGACCCCTCGGGGATCACGTTATTGATCCTGCTCTCCTGCCTCAGCTTCAGGGCGCTCTAAATTAGTATTTTCCTTCGGTTCAAAGGTGAGTGCTTTGGAATTCATATGTGAAGGCATTCTCTCAATTGCAGATTGCACTTGCTGCAGTATTCCTGTTCTTGTGCTTTAGTTTGAGCTTACAGAAGCTCTGTGATGGACTCTCTGGTTGCTTTTGTTTATTTTTAATACATCTTGACATCATTAGTTTAAGGGGAACGTGCTAACCATTCGTTTATACACCTAGCTTTACAGGAAGGCATTTGTAATCCTTAATTTAATATTTATAAATATAAAAATGAATAATTTTTTGTTTCTGCCCTCTGGATTCCTATACCATTCGTCCTACTGCAATACAACTTTGCTAGCTTGTGCATATTCTCGCAAAGATTTCTGAGTTCTCCAAATCGTTTTACAATTAGTAGAACACGAAAGGTTTTAACAAATTAGTGAATATATTTCTATATATAGATGTCTGACGTATTGCACTCACATGATTATCTCTACTCTTGTACTGACCAATCTTACAAACTCTTATTCCTATATCTTCTTCGTGTTAGTTGAGATAAACACTTGTAGGAATTATCTATTGCTTATTTCCTTGTAGGTGCAAGGAGAATATTAGAATACAGTAGGCTTTGAGCAATAGTCAAATCTTTTAAAGCTTTGAGATCCTGTTCTCTTTGCACGGTTAACATAAAAAAATGAACAACAGATGAACGTTGCATTTGACGAAAATTTGTTTCCCGTAACTGGCAAGCAATATTTCCGAAATGCTTCACCCTACAAATAAATTATTTGAATATAAATTGTGCGTTTTAGCGAGATCTACATTTCTGTATAGTAAGATTTTGTCTATCTCTTACGATTTACGAGTTATTAAAAACCATCCAGAATAAACAGGAGACTATAGTCTATGTCTCACTGCGTCCCTGCGGTGGAATACAAAAGTTCCTCTATTTTAGTATACGTAGTAGAGAAAGTAAAAACATGTGATAGTTTTAGTTGTACATGCATTAATTTCATTTTCGTAGTTTATTTGCAGATATCGCTTTCTAAGTATGCACTTTTATTACCAACCTCTGAAAAGGCACTCATAATGAGTAACGTACAACACGTGATAGCATTTGTGTTCCACATATGGTAGCTCTGTTACTTGCATTTTATTAAGTAAGTAGTATTTTTATCAGACATTATTTTGAGCTTTTTATATACCGAGTAGCTGGTACCATGATCCAACTGCATCATTCACGTTATTCAAACCTCTCTCTCCCCTTTCATGTGAAGATAAGAGGAGTAGTAGTCTGTCTCTTTCTGTTTTTCCCCTTTTGAAGCTTAGAGTCCCTGGCTGCTGCTGCGAGGTATCCCTAGTGTTTGCATTGTCGGGACGAGCCTCTCCATTAATGTACATTACTTAAACAAGGTCACTTTGTCCCGGCAGAAAGTTGAGTACCAGCATTAACCCAATTTTCGTGTTTCCCAAAGAAATGTAACGTTGGCAAAACACCTTTTTAATGTCATAAGATATTCGGATCTTGGAGGGAAAACATATAACATGAATGAAAAATTATTCTTCAAAGAAGCTATTATGTCTCATGAAATTTTTATCTTGTAAAAGGGTGTGGGGTTTTAAAACATTACAGTCAAGGCACTTCTCTTTATACGATTTACTGAAAGATTAGCAGAATGTCACGAATTTGTTACTTATCTTTACAAGCGAAGCCTGCTTTTGTATGGGATTCTAAAATAAGTGTGGGACAGTTATTGTTTTAAGCGGTCGTTTCTTTACCACTGTGCTGCTTACCAAGCAAGAGATCCAGGTTCGATTCCCGATACCAGTTTGGGGATTATCTCCCACTGGGAGACCTGGTTCGGGGTGCACTCAGCCTCGTCAGGTCCCTGAGAGACCAATTGAGGAGCTGCTTGATTGAAAAGTAGCGGTCCCTGGTCGAGAAGATCGCATAGCCACCCAGGAGGGACAGGGGTGCTGACCACGTCCCACCTCCAGTATTGCACCCTTTTTCTTTTAAGCTCACAAGCAGATTTAATTTACAGGACGAAAATAATGTAACAAATCAACAATTGTCCAGTCCAGTTACTTTTTCTCTCATTTATTTTCCTCCAAAACTTTTGCCAAATCCCCAGTCCTCTTTTACTGACGTTAACAGAATTTACAGTATTTTGTAATACTACAACTCAGAACGGTTTTCTTCTCGTAACCTTGACTCACTCCTTTCTGTCTTCCTTCACTTTTTCTGTTTCTCTAACACTGCCTCTGACGGTATGAACACTCAACACACATAAGATTCCTTCACTGACTTTGCTTCGAACCGGCGTTACCTCTTCCGTTTACTGCACGCACGCACACACACACACACACACACACACACACACACACACACACACACACACACACACACACTTCATGCCTGTAACTACTGCTCTCCTAGTAGAACTCTGCTAACGCCACCTCCCCTCCTTATATAGCGACAGTGACGTAACAAGGACCTTTCTGAACTTCACCTTTGCTGGAATCTCTGCAAATACGCTGGCCGCCGGACCCTTTTCGAATTATCTCGTAAAGTCCGTTTTGGTTCTGCTGCTTTTAGTTGTTGTCACGTGTTTTCTCAGTTTGTAAATTTCTATATAGATCGAAATTTTTATTAATTTATAAACTGAGTAATTTTGCTTGTAAAGTTAAAGTTTTTGGAAATAAGTAACGGGTTAGTAATTTATGAGTGATGCGTTTTTGGTATTTTATTGGCCAGTTAATTGAGTTTTTGTGGTAATTTTAAATTCTAAAATTTTTAAATAATTAAGTTTGAATATTATACGTGTTGAAATTTTGGATGTTATTTAGAAATGTATATTGTTTAAATGTAATAATGTTTGTTGCTTTAAATAACATTTAAATGCATATTCTTGTACATTTAATGTTGCTTTGAATTTTTGGTTTTTAAAAGGCTTGATATTGAAGTGTTCATGTTGCATGAATTAAATGTGGTTAGTTGATGACTTTTAAAATGTTAAACAAGTAGTAAATTTTTATTTCGAATTTGGTAGGAAGTTGAAATTAGTTGTTGGTTAATTTTATGAATTTTGAAAATGTTTTGGAAGTAATTTAGAGTAATAATTTTGGAATTATTTGTATGTAATTTTAATATTTGTAATTTGTTTCAGTTTCAGTTAATGTAATTAGTTGTTAAAATATTTACCAAATACCAGTGTTTGACAATATGGTATTTTTGTAAATTGTTTTTGTAAATTTGATGTAGGATTGTAAATTGTAAATTTTATTTTGGTTTTAGTAGAGGATTAACTGAATACCAGTTAATTTTAATATTCTTTGTATACTTTGTATAATTTAATATTCTTTGCATACTTATTTTGTATTTATTATTATATTTTTATTTTTAATTGCTTGTGAAAAATTGTTTTGTAGATTTTTTATTCTTTGTAGTTTATAAATAAATAGAAAAATAAATAAGTTTTTAGATTTTATTTAGTTATTTATTTTATTTTGCTGGGAACACATTTCATTGGCAACAGTTAAACATAAATGGAACTAAAGCAATGATACGGGTAGGAGACTATTAGTCAGAAATCGTTTGCAATTATAGAAGCATGCACAGTCTCAGTTTACGTACCTCCAATTTCTTGCAACAATCCCAGCTCTATGTACAAGAATCTGCCATTTTCTTTTTAGTTGATGTTAGTGCCATTTCATCAGGGGCGTTTACTGAATTACGTTGCCACATATACCCTAATAACTTTCAAGAAACGGGTGGAAATCTGGAATTCGCGCTCAGTAAACGAGTCGTATG
Organism: Tenodera sinensis; assembly: GCA_030765045.1. Classification (NCBI taxonomy): domain Eukaryota; kingdom Metazoa; phylum Arthropoda; class Insecta; order Mantodea; family Mantidae; genus Tenodera; species Tenodera sinensis. Next base: position 135,818,999 of record CM060967.1, on the reverse strand, counting down.
TTTTTGAGGTGTACTTTAGCAAGGAGTACGTTCTGTGCTTTAAACCGCTGTTCCCCTAAAATCTCCGTATTCGTGTATCTGAGAACGTCAGATAAATTCCATTGTACTTTGCATTTGAGAGAAGTATAAGAATTGCAAAACTTACACAAATAACAAGGACTATTTTCGAAATGGTTTACTCCACAAAAAAAAAAAAAAAAAAAAAAAAATTGGACATAACTTTGTGGGTTTAACGAAATCTACACTTTTGTATAGTAAGATTTGGTTTATCTCTTACAGTTTTCCCAGTTATGCAAAAGTCATCAAAAGTAAACACGACTACATGGACTACAGCTGGAAAATTCAAAATATAACTTTATATGCCATAAAAATATCTTAGGCATATGGCATTTTAATCAAACTTGATACAGCCATTTTTGAGAAAATAAAAAATTTCGAAAAAGTGTATATGTAAAGGGTAGTTTAGGGTGGAGAAATAACTTGCTTCAACTGGGGGTAACACTCATGCTTTCAGTAGATGCCGCCATGCCTATGGGAAACTTTATAACTAGGGAAGAAAGAATAGCATACGCTCTGTGCAGTGAGTCCTCTGGGGAGTCGTTGAGAAACTATCTGGTGGAAAAGTAGAAATTACTGGTCTAGAAAACCGTATTTGCGCTGCAGGATGACTGGAAATACTGATTACCTCTATCAGTACTCGACACTATGTCCCTTCATGCTAAATTGCAAACCCTAAGGTTACTAGTAATCCAAGCTGTTAATATGAGTTACTTTCAGCTATGTCCTGTACATTTATTTACCTTTTTTGTTGCGTTACTGATCGACATATCTTACCTATGGTCTTTTGTATTGATGTTAAGCTTCAACTGTCTTACAAATGAGACGACCATGTCATGCCAATGGGAAGTTGAATACAGATAATACTAGGATTCTATATGACTCTCTATACAACCCAACTTTAATAAAATACATTAGGAAATAAATACAAAATCTTATATATTGCACTCTCGTAACTTGTTCTACTCTTGTGCTATTCTTACAAGCTCTTATTCCCCTATCTTCTTCATATTAGTTGAGATAAACATTTACAGAAATTATTTTACTGCTAATTTGCATGTAGGTGGAAGGAGAATATGGAAATACAGTATCCTTTAAGCAATAGTCAAATCTTTTAAAGCTGGTTGCTATATGATTACATTGAAATTCCGTTTTCTTTGCATAGCCAGGAGATAAAAAAAGCGAATAACTACCTCTCATTTCAGAACGGTCTCTAAAACATTGCAGAATTCTAAGAAATAACAAGGAACTCCACAAAAAATGCATGTGGACATAACTTGTGTGTTTTAAGGAGATCTACATTTTTTTAGTAAGATTTGGTCTATCTCTTATGATTTACCAGTTATGTAAAAGTCACCAAGAGTAAACAGGAATACATGGGGCAGAAATATCTTAAACGTTTGGCATTTTAAGCAAAATTGTTAGCCATTTTTGAAAAAAATAAAAATTTTCAACAAAAAAAGTCCATGTAAAGGGTAGTTTAGTGTAGAGGAATTTCTTTCAAAATCTTCGTACGCGTCCTTGAAAAATATTAAACTTAGATACCAACTTTGGTTTTTAATTATATTTTCGTTCTTGAGTAATGGTGTGCACAGCCCCCCCCCTTCCCCCATACACATAGACACACACTAAAACAGTTTCTTTTGGATACAGGGGGCCTCAAAACATACAAACTAAACCCCAAGCGCCACAGCCCATGAAGGGCAAAAGGTTGCCACCCAGCCACTGTGTCGCCCAACTCTGCCCACTACAGACGCCATTGGTGGGGTGCAGTACTAGAGGGTGGAACGTGGTCAACGCCTCGAACCTTCCCGGCCAGTTATGCGGCCTTCATGACCTGGGGCCAGTACTTCTGCATCAAGTAGCTCCTCAGTTGGTCCGCCCGAGACCTAACGAGGCTGAGTGCACCCCATGCCAGACCTCCCAGCGGGGGACCGGGGATCGAACCCGGGTCCTCCGCGCCAGAGGCAAGCGCGCTACCAATTGTGCTACGGAGGTGGTCCCTCAAAACATATTTTTGGTGAAATCTCGACATTAAAATTTCTGGTGGAATGTAATATCTACTTCGTACACTTTAGTATTATGCGTATTTGTTTATGACATACTCTTTTCGGAGCAGAACAAACTGTCGGGTTGCAGAGCTTCTGGAAAAGTCAGCGAAAGTCGATAAAGTTGGGTTCATCGCAGTGCAAATTTACATGCAATTGACGTGTTTACAGCTAATGTCAAGCACACCACGCACGTAACTCAGGCACACCTGCCATGGTTCAGGGGTAGGCAGCTGTTTAACGGAATGATTAGCAATATATTCTGCGCTTCGAGAGATTAAATGATTCGGAATTTCCCTAACTTTCCTCTCACATCTTCACTTTGGATTTAAAGCTGGGCAGCGGAAAATATGTGCTAAGGTTTACAGCATTTTATTATCTTTTTGAGTAATGAATTTAGACACAGAAGACTAAGTTCAAATATCTGTGAGACTTTTGTTTTTCAACATTCTGAGACATCTAATTTCTTCGCAAATGGATATAAAATATCAAATGAATGAACAAATGCCAAGGGAAAGCATACATATAAGCTAATTACCACAACAAAGGTTACAAAATGGCGAAGAAGCCAGGTATATCTTTAAGCCCTCAATCGTACTGGCTAAAAGAGAAAGAGATAGACTGGGTGCATGCAGTTTGTTGTACAGACTTATCATTGGTAGCCATACTTTATCGGCTAACGCAGAACATGCCTTCGAAGTGGTTAAAATCCAGGGGGAAAACCTGATGATCTCATAGGTCAGCGGCGAAGATACCAGAAAACGATACAAAATCCACCGAAGATTCTCTTTGGCTCCCTTTGTACATGTTACCAGTATATAGTGGTAATTGTTAATATTTGTACAAATAATAATTTTAAAACTGCTAAGAAAAATTGCGTAATCGTTTCAGATTTTGTATAGACCAGTGTCTCACTCGGAGATCAAAATGATATTCCAGAGAAAGAGAGAGAGAGAGAATGTGTGTGTACTTGTGCGGACGTGTGTGTGAGAGAAGAGTGTAACCCCAATACGAAATATCCGATTCATATCAGACTTGGTATTTAGGTCCAACACCTTTCAATGACATAACATGGAAATATTTAAAACTTAATATAATTATTTATATTATACATAAAATGTATATGTTAATTTTCCACGAAAAATCTTAAACTCCTTTTCGTCCGGAAGCAACTTTATATAATTTTTTACAAAGCGTAAACCGTAACACAGACAAAAACGTAATGTAGAAATATATATTGTATAATATTTAAAACATACAATGCTGTTATATGAATACATTATATGGGAATACATTAGACTTTGAGCGATAGTCAAATCTTTTAAGGGACACTGGGAGTGAAATTTGAAAGTTCCACATTTTTTGATAGATTTTTCTGAAATTTTTATTTTGTTTGTATTTATATGAGAATAGGAGGTACACCAAATGTAATTAAAATTGAATAATTCGTTTAGGATATATACATTATTTTATGAATTTAATAGGCACATTTTCAAAATAGAGCTCGCGTCTATTGACTTTTCAAAATTCATTTATATTGGCAGAACTGGTACTCTAAAACATGGGTAACAATTGTATGAAGAGATATTTCAAATACGTTTGATGATTATGCTGTACACATTTTTTTTAATAACAAAGAAAATTTAATCTTAAAAATTTTTGATTTTTTTCATAAAAAAAATGTTTTTGGAATTCATGTTAATGATAACCTCAATATTGAATCATAGTTTTGTTTAGCTGCTATTTATGAATACTTTTGGAAATTTTCATTGAATTTGAATCAAAACTCAGGCTCTTTTGGAATGTGCAGAAATGTAGTTTTGAGAAAAACAGGCTTTTATATTGGAGCATACTGTGTGCGTTAAGGGAAGAGCGCTATTTGAAAGGGCCGTAATGACCACATGGAGTGGGGAATATGAAAAATGTTAGCTGAGCCAAATGCACAGATGTTTCAGGAACATTTTAAGGTAAAAAAACAATTTTTGACTTTTTGACAATTTTGACCAAAATTTCACTCCCAGTGCCCTTAAAGCTTTGAGATTCTGTTCTCTTTGCACGGGTAACAAACAAAGACATGAAGAACGATGTTGCATTTGACGAAGGTTTGTTTTCCGAAATTGACACAAATAAGAAGGAACGTCTTTGTATAGTAAGATTTGGTCTACCCCTTATGGTTTACGGATTATTCATGTGCTATATCCAGAAAATTCAAATTTATGCAGTTCATTTGTCATAAAAAGATCTTAAGCATGTATTATAGTATCCCAAATTGGTAGAGCCATTTTCCGGAAAATTAAAATTTTCGAAAAATTGCTTCCATCTACTGCAAACGCTGCAATATATCCTCTCTGAATGTGGGCTAACTTCTAGGGTATATTTGTGGTGAAATACAAGCTTGTAATTTTATGATTGTTTTGTTATGCAAAAGTACTTTTGACAAGAGGCCGTGCAAGTGACGTAACTGTTTGAGAAATGCTGTATTACTGTTTAATTCTATTTATTTGTTAGACACTAAAGGTGATTTATTTGACCGGTACTTGCAAGGATTGTCTTTTTTCTGTCGTTTTTGCGAACACCCATTCAGTTTGAATACGTGGGAAGTATGAAAATGAAGTTGTAAAATTGACGTGTATACTTCAGGGAAGATGAGAGTGGCAACAATGTGATTGTCACATGCTTTTGTCTGGGTTTATGAAGTGGCTTCTTCGTTCTAGTTTGTTTAATTCTACTATACGCTCCTTTTCACTGTGACGATAAAACTAGATACGTTAACTAGACTTGAATGGAGCAATGCAAACAAATGAAGGTGATATGAGCTAGTGTAAGGTACGAGAGGGTGGTGGCGTTATATCTCTCAAGCTGCTCTGCGCGCCATCTTCTTGCAAACTACTTAAATTGATTTGTTTGTCTCTCGTATCGACCCCAATCCAGTGAGGCTGTAGTGACAGACCAGGTGTGCCGAGCAACAAGGAATAACAATAAGACAAAAAAGATGAGAATAACAGAAATTCCCAAACGCGAGAGGGAAATGTATGTCGCCTGGAGAAATAAAATTGGGACAGGAGAAGATGAAGAAGATTAAAAATAATAGCGACGAAAATTACAGGTCTGAAGCTAAAGTTGAACTGCCGAGGAAGGATAAGACCATCTTCATCATTAGCAAAAGAACCTTCATGAACTCTGCTTTCACTGCAGTAGTGTCTCGCTCAGATTGTTATCTTGCATTTAGACAATGTACTTGTATGAGAGTTTTCCCTAGCTCTGCTGTGCAACTCTGTTCTTAATTGCATCTGCACATACCAATTTCGTTCATGTTGCAGTTAAAGGCGGAGGCAACAAGTGTTAACACATTTATACCTGGGCCAGGGTCTGAACCCATACTGTACTGCCATAAAGGCATTTCTTTATAAAATTTCATTTTAGTTTCATTACGAAAACTTATCTCAGAGCCAAGAGGCTTAAAATTTTATACTTGTTCCAAAATACCTTTTTATTACAAACTTTAATCCAACTGGATCCTTTCCTATAAATGGCATTATTCTCGTTTTCTTGATTTACATTTTAAAATTATAAGATTTAGTTGTTAGAATATACATGATCTTCTGTAACTGTGTTTAATTGTCTTTGATCATTATTTGGATGTCTGAAAATAAGTGTATTTACATACATATTGTTCGGTAATATGGGTCCTTGGTCAACTAAAAGATTTCATTTTTTTTAAAAAAATGGACCGTGTAGCGCATGGAAGTGTGAGATGGATGTACGTTCACATTTCGTCAATAAACCCAACATCGAGCTGTCTACATTACAAACGGGCTTTCAACGTTGTACCTGCTACATCACTGCAGAGCCTATATCGGTGGTGATCAACCTCACAACACGACCCAATACGTGCGGTTCTCTTTGAAGATTTTCAATGCTTCGTGGACTCGAGCCATAAGTTCCTACGCGGACGTTACAAGAGTGCCATATATCATACTTTTCATACAACTCCACAGAAAATAGTCGAGATGTGTCAGATCTGGTGACCACTGGCTATCGAACTGGCTCACTTCTACCAATCGATCGATCTGAATATGCGACGTTGGGGTGATTCCGCACATTTACATGAATGGAGCTCATATCGGCCATTTCAGCAGCTTTATGTCGCACTGCTGTTAAAAACTTTACTGCACTTGACACCGCACAAGTAACGCAGTAGGAGGCACACAGGGGTTCCTATTTGAAAACCGATCAGTTTGCCCATATTAATCGAATAGACATTTATACAAATGATTTAGCATATTTTCGTATAGATACAACAAAAAAGAATGCACTCAGCATGATAGGGAGAAAAATCGAAAAACTAATTTGTATTTGAGGAAAAAACAAGCATTTGAAAATTAAGAAAACAAGGAATATCTCATAAATGTTAACCCCACAAAACATTTTAACATAGACTGTGTTAACAGATTCGGACATCTAAGTATTTGTATATGTAGTGTTTTATTGATTGTTGTTTTCCCAAGTTGATAAGCGCTGGTTTAAAGTCTAAAATTATTAAAAACACTACTTCTCAATAACAAAATGAGACAGAGATAGAATTCAGATTGTATTTATTATCTTCCTTGAACTCTCACGTGCTCAAAATGTCCCTTCTTCCACAGTGCACTAACAACAACGCTGTTTTTCTTCAAGAACCTGCATGACTGCATCAACAGTCTCATTATTGGTGGGACTTCTTTTATTTCCTCACGACCCTTTCAATAGAAACTGAAAAGAATAAAAAGTCGTTCCATCACCTTCGAACTTGTGTCGGATTCTTGCGATTGTTGCTGTTAGTGCATCAAATTCAACCCTCCAACGTCGTTCAACCTCAAAAACATTCCCTGCTTTTCAATAAAATCTCAGTACCCATTTACGTTTATTGAACTATAAATGTACCAGCCTGTTGATTATAAGCAGATGAATACGTTTCTGTGCTACTTGTTACCTTCTGAATCATAAACAATAAGAGTTTCATTTTTATTTCCTTTCGCTGTTGGAATACGCGAATTTCAGACACCTTCCAAAAAAACTGGTTACGAGAAACGATGGAAAAAATTTATATATTCTAAAGCTAATAGAAGGTTAAGTGACTCGCAATGCCAGTGCTTAGATTCTTCTGGCGCAACAATTATTTTTCCTTAAATATTGATTGTAATGCTTCACATTTAGAAACTAAATAGATGTTTGTCAAAATATGTGCGTCTGTTTAGGAAATGTAGATGATGATCATAATAATGATGATGGTGACGATAATAACCATAATTCTAACCAAACCACAACTATACTGCAGTCCAATTTGCAGTTATTTTAACCTCAAAATGCATCTCAAGCAGGAGATTTTGTCTTGTGTGTTATACGGAACTATTGCGTTCCACACTAAAATTCGATATCGAAATTTCAGCAGAAGTACTTGCTTTTGGGAAACTCTTATACTAAAACAGAATTATTTTAAGAAAATATATGTGACATAGTGGAAGGGAATTATTACATTTCTTCTAATATGTGCTTCATAGAAGGGTTACAAACAAACATGAACGTCTGTGAGCAGCATAACTCAAAAACGAAAAGTCGGTTAAATACCATATTTGGTATTTAAGTTCAGCATCTATTAAGCATGTGACTCAGAGAGCTTCATTAAAATCCCCCACCCGAAATCACTCTTTACATGGAACATTTTTTGAACATTAATTTTCTAAACAATAACTAAAGTTTTTGTTGAAAATAGGACATGTTTAAGGTATTTTTACAGCAAATGAAATGTATATCTTGAATGTTCTGGGAATTTGCTCAAAACCCGTTACAATCTGGGCGAATGCTGCATATCTGTTAAACCGTAAGAAAAAAAGTTTTACTACCCAAAAATGTAAACCTCGTTAAAACACGATTTGTATCTCATGCATTTTTATTATAATATTCCTTGTTATATGCGTGAATTTTGCAAATTTTATACTTTTTCAAATTCGACGCGTTTTGGAAGTTTTTATCTGTTGCCCAAGCAAAGAGAACCGAATTTCAAGGCCACCATCGAGCGACCAGCTTTAAAGAATTTGATTATCGCTCAAGGCCTACTGAAAATTAGAAATAAGATAATTTCTGTTAATGTTTATCTTGATTAACATGAAATAGATACAGAAATAAGCGTTTGTAAGGATAGTTTGTACAAGAGTAGCTAAGTCATTTGAATGTGCACATATATTTTTATTAACAAGTGTCGTGTTAAATTCATCTTCGTCCGTAGAAGTGTGGTATAATTATCTGTTAGGATCTTACAGGCGCTTCCTTGGACGCCCATAGATCTCTTCCGATGCTGTGCGAGAAAGAAGCATGACTATCTGAACTCATTCGCCGCAAACACTTTATCCAGTTTATTCTAGTATGTTTGTATGTTCTTTATGAAGTGTAGTTCCTTTATGACATCATCATTGCGTTGTAATCCCACTTGATGCATCTTGATGTGTGTCTCTTAGTTTTACTAGCAGTTATTCTCCTTTCTCTCTTATTTTTTTCTTTCTTTTTTTGTTAACATCCTGCAACGTAATGTCATATCGGACGGTGAATGAATGAAATGAGTGAAATGATGCTCAAATGAGCCCGAGGTCCATTGAGCTTTAATTTACCCGTCATTTGTCTTCTCAGAATAAGGGAAAGCCTCGGAGAAAAAACCTTATCAGGATAACTTACTCTGAGCAAGACTCAAACTCACGCCCTCTTGGACGAGAGGCACACACGCTACCACCACGCTACAGAGGCGACCTGTATAAGCCTCCTCTAGCATATCTCTGTGCCAATGAAAGTTTCATTGTTGTGTTTATTATTGCGATGGATTTATTTAAATTAATAATTCAGTTTAAGGTATCTACTTTAATGCATATGAAAAATAATTTATCATTTCCAATGTTTCACAATCTAAATAAATTTTGATATGTGAAAGTGTTTTTCGTGAAAACCCATTACTTCTGTTTTCTCTGTATTATTTTGAGACAATCTGACAAAATCCAGTCGCTTTGCTTGCCTTCTAAACTTCTGCACAAATACACAGTTCTGTTCTAGTGAGGTTGACACAGTCTACAGTTTTTCATGTTACCACAACTCACAACTACTTGCTTCTCGTAAGCTTGACTCTCTCCTTTTATTGTCTCTCTTCATTTTCTCTGTCTCTGGTACACCAACTTCGACGATAGAATCACTGGATACAGTTTTCTTCACTGCAACTCTACCAGTGACACACTGACAGACTGAAAACTGTAACAGTAACTCTGCTCTTTTCTCGCCTCCTTGTATAGCGAGATAACGTCACACGTCTTTTGCGAACTCTTTTAAACATGCCGGCGATGACGGCTCTGTCCCTCTTATTGTTATTAGTCACGTACAGACGAACAGTCGCGCGAGGCAGCCTGAACATGTGCACCTTTGGTTTCTCACGGGCCTAGTATGTGGTATGAAGTACCTTAGCCCCAAAATCCTTTGTTTTATGCCGCACCCGGCGTCACAATATACTTGATGTAAATTTTGGTGAATTTATGTACTGAAAATGGTATGAGGATATAATTGATCCTCTGAAGGACTACTATTGCTACATCACGTGCGAAGGGTAACATGTATTACTTATACTCCTGTTAATTACACCTTGTGGCCGAGACCACGTGTATAATATGGAGCTGACAACTTCAGTGACTTTTTCCCTAATTCGAATGTTTACTTTCTCTACTATGTATAGTAAGTAGAGGAAGTATTGTATTCTATCCAAAAATTCGGTCTCCACATTTGACCGGTAATATATGTTTTGAGGTCCCCTGAATCCAAAAAGGCATGTTTAGAAAAAGGACCGCGCGCGCGTTTGTGTGTGTGTGTGTGTGTGTGTGTGTGTGTGTGCGTGCGTGCGTGTCAGCGTGTCAGCGAACACCACAACTCAAACTCAAAAACGAAAAGTCGGTTAAAAACCAATGTTGGCATTTAGGTTTCATATATTTCAAGTATAGATAGGAAGCTTTTTAAGAAAAGTCATCCAACCTAAATTTCCCATTACATGGGAAACGTTTAAGAAATTTTGATGTTCTCAAAAATGGCTATAACGATTTTGATTAAAATTTCGTATGTTCAATATATATTTATAGAGAATAAAATGTATATTTTGAATTTTGTGGCTATAGCCCCCCTAGTTCTGCTTACTTTTGATGACTTTTGCATAACTGGTAAACCATAAGAGATAGACTAAATATTATTCAAAATGTAGATCTCGTGTGTGTGCGTGCGTGTGCGTGTGTGCGTGTGTGTGTGTGGTGAAGTATTTATGAGATATTTCTTATTTTTGTGAGTTTTGCAATACTTAAACTTTTTTATCTCTTGCTTCTGAAAGGAGAACAGAATTTCAAAGACTTCATGTATTGATTATTCTCCTATTCCCCTTATACGTACAAGGAAATAGGCAGTAAGATAATTTCTGTAAATGTTTATCTCGACTAATATGAAGAAGATAGGGGAATACGAATTTGTAAAAATAATTAGTACAAGAGTAGAAGGTCATGTCAGTGTAGCACGTCACATTTTTTTAAGAATAAAGTGTACTTGGCTGCTCAAACGAAAAGTGCGCCTGCTTACTGAAAATCAGTTTATTACTCATTCGGTGTTTTGTTGTCCCCTAAAATTAGCTGGAAAACTCTGCAATGTTGTACAACTATCAGCGCAGCGGATTAGATTTTCCAACATACTAATTATTATTATTATTATTATTATTATTATTATTATTATTATTATTATTATTATTATTATTATTATTATTATTATTATTATTATTATTATTATTATTATTATTATTATTATTATTATTATTATTATTATTATTATTATTATTATTATTATTATTATTATTATTATTATTATTATTATTATTATTATTATTATTATTATTATTATTACTATTATTATTACTATTATTATTACTATTACTATTATTATTACTATTACTATTATTATTACTATTACTATTATTATTACTATTATTATTATTACTATTATTATTATTATTACTATTATTATTATTACTATTATTATTATTACTATTATTATTATTATTACTATTATTATTATTACTATTATTATTACTATTATTATTACTATTATTATTACTATTATTATTACTATTATTATTACTATTATTATTACTATTATTATTACTATTATTATTACTATTATTATTACTATTATTATTACTATTATTATTACTATTATTACTACTATTATTATTACTATTATTATTATTACTATTATTATTATTACTATTATTATTACTATTATTACTATTATTACTATTATTACTATTACTATTATTACTATTATTACTATTACTATTATTATTATTATTATTATTATTATTATTATTATTATTATTATTATTATTATTATTATTATTATTATTATTATTATTATTATTACTATTATTATTATTACTATTATTATTATTACTATTATTATTATTATTATTATTATTATTATTATTACTATTATTATTATTATTATTATTATTATTATTACTATTATTATTACTATTATTATTACTATTATTATTACTATTATTATTACTATTATTATTACTATTATTATTACTATTATTATTACTATTATTATTACTATTATTATTACTATTATTACTACTATTATTATTACTATTATTATTATTACTATTATTATTATTACTATTATTACTATTATTACTATTATTACTATTACTATTATTACTATTATTACTATTACTACTATTATTATTATTATTATTATTATTATTATTATTATTATTATTATTATTATTATTATTATTATTATTATTACTATTATTATTATTACTATTATTATTATTACTATTATTATTATTATTATTATTATTATTATTATTATTATTATTATTATTATTATTATTACTATTATTATTATTATTATTATTATTATTGTCATCGTCATTGTTGCTATTGTTGTTGTTGCTATTGTTGTTATTGTTGTTATTATTTTTATTATTATTATTACTGAACTGTGAATGTTCTTATATATAAATTTTATTTAATTTTACTTGCACATGTTTTCTTTAGTCTCTCGATGACAATATTCGAGTGGCCCAGATCTAAAGAAACATGCATCTGTTTGTTGCGAGGAGATCAAAGCTATCTAGTATAAATAACGGAATGTCCTTTCGCTGCTGCTACTTTTCCTCTCATGTTATCTCTTTATTTATACTTTCCCTTTAGAGCGCATGAACCATTAACACCTCGAGGTCCATTGAGACCTTGGTACTTCACTTCTGGCACTGACCTAACTTATGCACGGTTGTTAAGAGTGTTTCTTTCTACGACAAAGGGGCCCGTGTTTTTCTAGAGGCGCTTTAATTTTCAACTTGCGCCGCTTCATTCATCCATTCATGCATCTCCTCGGATGGCGGTAGGTCAGAAACTCTTCTCTCTTGACTTTCCTCTTTATTTTAAAATTTCTGTTGTGTGTTACCTTCCTATAAGACCATCCTAAAAAGCAGCACACCAGAATACCTTTAATCTTTGAAACCCTTTAAAAATTTTGCACTCCTATCTAGCCAATCGCTTCATTGTTTAGGAGAGAAATCTTGCTTCGACATCGTTTCTTTCCATCTTTTTACAACTCGGCAGCCTAAGGGTTTATATCTATATGCGTCTATGAATTGGAATGAGGGTATTACCTATTCTCTACTGCGAGTTTCCATTTTTCTCCATTCGTAGTAAACTAATTAACCCCGAGGCGCAACAGCCTTTTCCAGTCCAAGGCCTATCGGGTCACCACAAGCGACATGAGTGGGCGGTAGTACTTGAGGGTGGGACGTGATCAGAACAAGCGACCTTCGTGACAGAGGATTACTACTTCTTTATCAATTGGCCCTTCAGGGACCTAACGAGACTGAGTACACCTCTCAGCGGTGTAAAATCCCCCACCGAGGCTGGCGCGCTACCACTGTGCTACGGAGGCGGTTAACTTTAATAAAGATAATATAATCATGAGAATAATAATCCGAATTGAATTATTGGGAAGCCAGCAGTCTGATGGCAAATTGTCATCAACTCTAGAGCATTAGATTAAATAAACACTTCTTATCCTTATTTAGTTATAAAATATGGATGAATTTGTGTATTGATTTTCATCTTCACCATCAAGGATTAAGCCTCATACGGCCTGTTCCGGTCTGATTTCTTTAACATCGCTGAGCCCATCGGCCTACAAACATTTGTTTTTCCCTTTGGGTTGTAGTTCATAATCAATTATTTTGGTATGCGGTCGTCGTTATTTATTATCATTTATATCTTTTTTTCTGTTTGTTTTATGTCGCTTTTACTCTAGATTATATCTGTTGGGAGTGAAGTTAGTCTTCAGGGCCTCTCTTTGTCGGTCTGGGTGGCTCAGTTAGTTAGACGCTGGCCTACAGATCCCAAGGTCGCGGGTTCAAACCCGGCCCAGGCCGATGGTTTTTAAGTGTGCTTAAAAACGACAGCTCCATGTCAGTAGATTTACTGGCATGTAAAAGAACTCATGCGGGACAACATTCCGGCACACCGGCGACGTTGATGTGATCCTGGCAATTGACAGCGTCGTTAAATAAGAAAATAATTTAATTTAATTTCAGGGCCTCATTTCTGTACTATACGATGCTCCATAGTCACGTGTACACAAAAGTATCAGTCGTACCTCTACTGGTGACGGACAGATGACATTAGGGTGCCAAACAGCCTATCTACTTTCATTATCTGTGGATAGATAGCGCAGCATTCACTATTGCCATCTATATTTCAGACTATTGTTTTAGACTTAAGGTGGAACTTTGAGTCATAGTATTACATATCCAATCCAGTATTTACCTTGGCAACTGAGGGAAACCACGAAAAAAACCCAGTCAGATCGATCGACCTACGGATTTGAACGCGACATCACCCCAATTTGAACTACAGACGTTACCGTCTGAGCCATCCTTTACTGTTTCTATTAGTTACCTCCTGATACCTTCACTTATTTCTTTTATCTACCACAGCAGATCTCAAAAATCTCATTTTTACTTTTTTTACCATGTATAGTAACTAGATGAAATATTGTATTCTCTCTGTGTGTGTGTGTGTGTGTGTGTGTGTGTTAAGTCTGATATCTTTTAAGCATGCGACACGAAGATATTGAAGAAAATTCCTCCACCTTAAACTACCCTTTACATGTAAACTTTTTCGAAAATTTTGATTTTGTAGAAAATGGCTCTATCGATTTTGATTAAAATGCTATATGTTTAGGATATTTTTATAACAAATACAAATAAAATGTATATTTTGAATTTTCTGGCTATAGCCTATGTAGTCCTGTTTACTATGGATGACTTTTGCATAAGTGGTCAATTGTAAGAGATAGACAAAATATTGCTATACAAAAATGCAGATCTTGCTAAAACACATAATTTAGGTCGAAATATATATTTTTAGTAGAGTGAATCATTTCGGAGATATTCGTCGTTCTTTGTGTGAGTTTTGGAAAGAAACTTTCATCAAATGGAACATTGCTATTCATTTTTGTATATGTTAGCCTGCAAAGAGAACGGAAGTTGAAAGCTTTAAAAGATTTGACTATCGCTCAAAGCCTACTGTATTCCCATATCCCCTTGCATGTACAAGGAAATATGCAATAAAATAATTGCTGCAATTAATGTTTATCTCAACTAACACTAAAGAGATGTCAGTTAAGAGTAGACAAAGTCATGTGGGTGAACATATCAGATGTTTACCATTTGAATTCTCCTTTACTACTTTATCATATCCCAAAAGCTCTAACTGTATTGCAGCATTGTTAGTGCTATTACTTTATAAAATTTGGTCTTAGTTTCTTTTCTAATATTTTTTGGACATGCATTAATAAAGTCGCCTACATATATGAATTTATTGATTTTGTTTGGTATATCAGCATTCCTCGTACAGAAAATACTGCACCCGGGATATCCTAACTGAACCACAGTACTAGTGCAGCTTACCTGCCGTGCCCAAAATTGGAAACACGCGGTGACGTCACAGTAAAGAGATATAATTGTACTGTTTTTTATTTCTTCCCCAATTCTCGGCAGAATTCCCAAGTGCAGTGATATTGTAGTCGACTTATAAAGCAATTTGTTCTATTATTTTTCCTTGCAAGACAAGTTTTGCTCTTACTCAATCTGCTCCTCCAAGTGATAAAACCTTTGCTTTTATAACTGAAATATTTAAATTAAAATACCATTAACTATGTTGGTCAATTTTGGCCTTGCAGTACACTTGGAAACTTTCCGCATGTAATTTGCGGATCTAGATGTCCCTGTTTTTGCTTTACACTTACGGCTGCATCGTGAATGGTTTTACCTCACGCCTGCACTTATGCTGTGTTATATTAGCGTGACCTAACCCTAAATATTGCAGCAGACAACCATTGTCCCAGTTATACAACAATTGCGTTGTATTGCGTTAATTAAAAAAATAGCTCTCAATCTAGGGGCACATCCTCTCTGAAGACAATGCGCTGATAGTAGTACACCATACAGACCCTAGATGGCAGTTTTGAACCAAGCCTATAGTGAAGAAACGGTGCTTGTTGTGGAGTAGAGAAAGTCATGGACAAGATGGAAGGTGATAATCTTGTATAAAGATGGACTTCATGGCTTTTATGGAAGGAAGCAGTCAAAACAGCAGATATGGTAAACGTTTAATTGCGGTAAGTGGTAAAGAAGCTCTTGCACGAAGGCTCTTTACAGCTGGATCGCTGGGTTTGCCAATGTAACGGAATCTGCACGCAAGAACATGAACATCGCGGTGTCGGATAAACATTGAGCTTGTGTCTGAGTTGATTATGGCTGATAGGTGCTTAAACTTTGATGAACTGGAATGAAAGACAGGCCTGAGCTACGCAACATGCACTCCATATGTGCACACTGAAATCCACGGGATGTGACACAGGCCCAGAAGAACAGCGGACTTGAAGTATGTTGTCGATTTTTGGAAATGGAGAACGAAGATCCGAATATTTTGGAGAAATTGGTTACGAATCATGCGTCTCTGAGAAGAAAATCATTGTTCAATAACGTGAAGCAATATAAACCTGCAGAACGCACTCCAGGATGAAATTTCTGCAACAATAAGAAACTGCAGGCAATTGTTCCCGAGTGGGTGCTTAGTACACCCAACAATGGTTCTGTGATGCAGTTATAAAGTTGTCAGGAAGGTGGCAGTGGCGTGTTGACATCTGTGAGGAGTATATTGAGAAATCCTAATGTATATTTAATCAAGTTTATTAATAAGTAGGGAATGAACCTTCATACAGGAAACGAAAAGTTTCGGAGTTCGGACTATAGCAAGTGAGACGGAGTCAGTCTGTCACATGATCATAACACAGAGGAGGCCAGGTACAGCACGACGTAGATAATGTTGTTACATAACTTATGTTCAATGCGATAGCTGTGTAAGGGCTCGAAGCCTATTAATAAATAATGTACAAAAATTACTGTTGTAAATAATTTGCGAACGCCCCTTGTACATTAACGGTCCCTTTCGAGAGCGGAGCTGTTCCAAAAACAGTAAATATTTATGGTACTTATATTGAAGGTGATAGTCTCAGCTGAGCTCAACACAAAAGGTACTGAGCAAGCGGAATAAGAGCTGTCTCGGATACACGTCAATTTAGTTGTTCTATTTATGTCCAGCACTTCGTGTCTTCTTCGAATAGCTCCAGCTGTTGTGTTTTATTTTGTTTATACACGATGCTAAGATGGCTTTTCGTGAGTGTGGTAAGTGTACTTAATTATGCATCAGAAAGAGAGAACGGTGGCAGTCAGTCACAATGTGGGCTTCTAAAGAGCTTTAGAAACATCTGTAGCCTGGAGGCAGGGAACGCTACGCTCCTCCGTTGCTAGGAGACTTTGTTCAGTATTTCCATTCGAAATTCCGTTCTATCGATCTTCACTTTGTGGCATGTCACGAGAGCAGATAAAAACTGCAGTTTAAAGCTGGGATTCGCCGATAGAATTCCGCAACCACCACCAATGAAACATTTATCAGAATCAGTTAATCGATTATCGTTACATGTTGAGGTTTGCAAGAGGTGGGTCACTATTCGCAAAGACTGCCAATTGGTATTTGTGTTATTTATTACGTTGATAGCTATGTTAGGATTTATGTGCCACCTGAAGTAGGCCATTGAAATGTGTGTACCTTAGGAGGTTACCTAACTGGAAAGTTTCACATGCCCTTGGATTGCTACAGGGATAGCAAAGAAGAACGACATCCATCAGCGGGTGCAAATGTCTCACCTGTTTGCATCACCACTGGAACTTCAAGTACCTTCTACATCTTTGGGCAACTACTGCTTTTAAATGACTCCATATTCGGAAATGCGTTAACGTTACTGAGCCACTCCTTATTTGTAATTCTTGTGAGTTTGTTCATGAATCACACTACGGGATAAGGTTTGTAACAGTTCAAGTTTGGCACGTGGTGGTCCCATACCATAGAAATGGGATACAATGTCTGGAATCTCCGCCATGCTATCGATGTTCTGTACTTATAAATACACATGTTTCCCGGCGCATGTTGGTACAAAAGAGTCAACAGAACTAACTATTCAAATAACAAAACATAAATGTATACATTACATGTAGTATTATGATTTGCTTTACCTACAATAAAGTATGAAGGAATAGCATATGCTTCACTAGTATGCATAAACAGTAACCTTATGCCGGTGTCCCATGGTCCAACTTTTTTAACCAAACTTTTGGAATTGCACACAAAAGAAACAATGTCTGTCATACTATAATTCATTTTTGACAAAAACGATGACAATTCGCGTAACAAGCGTGAGAAATAAACATGGCGGACGTAAATATTAATTTAGCGATTGCTATATTAAGTATAGGTTTGGAATACATATTCCACGAGCCTGAGTAGAAAGAAAAGATGTAATAGAAGTAAAATATGTTGGTGAACACCATCATGGTTACAAAGAAGAGAACAGGGCACGGGCCGAAGATATTGGTTCTACTACAAAACGAATTGAGGTTAGATGACCCGGAAAACAATCGCAACCTTTTACGAATTGACAAATATTTATTTCTCAACCTTTTACATGTATCGAAGACGAAATTACACACCAGGACACAAATACGAGACAATATATTACAGCGCGAAAGAGGCATGGAGCAATAATTGTAATAGTTTTAACCTTAGTAGGTATGGACAGGAGATTTCAACTCATTTCATAAAAGTAAAAGCTCGAAGCGTTCAGATGCTTAGATAAGGGATGAAATGGCCTCCGGAATCCAGTGTTTCATTTCTAGAATGCTACAAGTTCTGTAAAAACCACAAACGCAACACCGCAGATATACAGCTGACTACACGTTGCATGGGCAGTCCATCATATTGGTACGTTACTGACGCTGATTGGGTAATTTCAAGTTGGTGGATGAAAAAATTGTATGCAACTCAATCGCGTTGGATACAAAAGAAATGGATCTAAATTGTATACAACAAAATTGTATCCAAGTCTTGATGTCTCACGATGCATTTTTGTTTACACAATGCTTTGGACCAAAAAGTTGAACTGTAGGACATCGGCATTACTTCAGGTTACAATGTAAACAAAGTTCAAAATTGTATTCTTCCACGGGCACCTTTGATTGGCATGTGAGTTAACATGTGCATTATGTGGAATTCTTCGTCACGTCAGCAGCTTCTGGCTTTTGAATTCTGTATTGCATAGGAATACCACTGCCATCTAGCGGCCTTTGCTGTGTTACGTAAAATAATAGCACAATTGGAAAGTCTTGCATCAAGGTAACCTGTGTATGTAAAACAAACACAAATGTCTGAGGAATTATACAAGTATAACAAGGACAGTTCCTAAATTTACTGTACTAACCACTTGACGACTCCACATTTGGTTCATTGAATCTATATAACTGTTTGAAGTCAGAATATCTAGGCTGTTTCCTTTCTTTAAATGTCTTTCTAGTCCGAACTTGAAGAGATGCAGCCATTTTATTTTATTATGGACATCTGTTACACAAGCGAAGCATACTGTGATTTTTCTTAATTATGTGTACGAATAAAATTCTTTCCTTACCTTTTAATATGACCATCATGGTTTGTTCTAAGGGTAGAAGAATAACCTTTGCACAACTACTAGGTCGATAATTTACTGAGGAGAAACGCATATAGCAGATTTTTTATGTATAGGATCTTAGAATATCCCTGAAACACTGGAGCAAAAGTATTTACTATAACTTTATACATGTGGCTCATGGTATATTAAGCTTCACACTAGATTGATTCACTTTATGGCCAAACATTTCGTGGTGAAACTAGCCAAGCGAAACAGCAAAATTGAATCTCTAAGTTCTTAAAATCTTTCCACAGTAAATAATTATAATAATATTGTATCGGATGAAAGAAGCCCCCTTAGAATGTGATAAATTAATTATTATAGCATCTACTTTATTTTAATGAATGGAAATGTCTTCTATCTCTTATTTTCCGTAACAGAGTGTTGGCAAGGAACAAGTGATATGCGTTTCTTAGTTGCTTTTAAAATTGATCAAAAAAGCTTGCCTGTCATGAATTTTATAACAGTTTGCCATTTACTTATATGAAAATATCTTTAACTTCGGATTTATATATCATAACTTATATTAAGGTTATATATGCAGTCCATGGTATTACAGATACCGGATAACTGTTCTCACTTTGCATAAGTACAACATTTTTATAAACTTAAATTCCATTTAAAACCATGAATTAAGCGGAAATTACATAAACGATAAAATAATACCAATAACATTAAGTGAAAATTTAAAGAAATTGAGCATATAAAAACCAAATTAATACATCAAATAAGGAAACATCTTCATAATGTTTAAAGTTCTGGTATTTAATTATAAAACATCAGTTATTTTCCATGATTTTTAGTTTAGAACATATATGGCTGACATAACAAGTATGTTGCGATAATTCTGGATAGTGATTTACAACATGGTTGAAAAAATTAAAATGTTAACGTTCCACGACTTTCTCTAAGGCTAAAAATTCGATACTGAAATTCCACCGGAAACACAAACATATTTTGAGTCCTCCTGAAGCCCTATAAAATAGTTTTAGAGAAGTTCCTATGGGTGTTTGTGTGTGAGAGAAGGAGAAAACAGTTAAGTATCTTCCAAAGATTTCCATTACCCATTTTTAACAAAATGACTTTTGTATAACTGATGAATCGTAACTATTCCATAGATGGTTCTTGCTATTGGTTTGAATTTTCAACTAAGTACTTACACTTTTATCACCAGGAAAGTCGTTATAAATTGTTTTCTCCTTTCAAAGGCATCGCATAACGACACGCTCTTCTACCGTATACTACTACAACATAGTAAATATAAATTGAACGTTTATCTAGATTAACAAGCATTAGACGGGATAAGTTTCTGCAGAGAACTGAAGAGGAAAAGTTGTGTGAGTGGAGCCGACGAGATCTTCTTTGTACACTGATATCACAAAAGTTTAGTGTTCTAGATACTAGAGGCTGAAGGTAGTCAACTCTCTAGAAAGCAGGTCGTTTTATACTAGTTTGAAATTGTGTGCTTGAATGATGTCAAGGAACGGTGATTTAACACTTCAGAAATGTATCATAAAATATTCGAAAACTCAAAGAATAGTAATTAATATATCGGAAATGGCTAATGTTACAAATATATATATAATTATTTGGTTTGCTAATGACTCTATCAATAATCAGTGCCACCGGTGTGCCGGAAGTTTGTCTTGCAAGTCATTTTACATGCGATTAAATCTACTTAAATGGGGCTGTCACTGTAAGCAAAACCAACGTTCTGGGTCGGGTTTGAACCCACGACCTTGGGATCAGTAGGTCAGTGCCCAAGCAACTGGGCCACCCAGGATGACTAATGCTACAAGTTGAAATAATATGACGCAATGTGCTATAAACAGACTTACATTTTTCGTAGTGCGTTTTTGTATAGCTTACATGGTTTACCATTTGCCCAAAGTTATATCAAATTCATATCAATTCATATCAAATTTCCGAATTATGAGGACTGCACGGGTTATTCCCAGACAATTGAAGACTAAAGTTTTAACTGTACAGGAAATACCTCAAACACTTCATATTTTAATTAAAATAGTGGAAGGCATTTTTGTGAGAATGAAATAGCTTGAAGTGTGGCATTTTCGTGAAAATCTTCTTGTCACACACTCTAGCGGTAGTGAAGTTAAACATTGTGTTTCGCATTTTACCTTCTTTTGGTTTTTGAGCTATGCTGTTGAAAGGTACATGCACGCACCCCGGCCTCCACACATACAAACATAAGGATAATTATATAAAAACGTTTTTCGACTTTTCGGCATTGCAAAACATGTATTTCAGATAAAATATCAATTTATTGTTGAATTCAATGGGTACTTTCTCTACTTAATATAGTTGATGGTAAAAAGGAAATTCCTTATATTGCTGAATACTCAAATATAACATAAAATAACTGGTGGGTGTTTATTTGCGAGTCTGCAATCCTACCCTCCTAGTTCTTCTGTAGAAGTTATGACTAGTTTGTCGGAGGGGTTGCCTAGAATGCAGGCGTTCGATGTTAAGGTCCGTGAAGGCTGTAAACGTAATGCCATATGTTCTAAAGATGCAACACGAAGATTTGAAAGGAAATACTCCTACCTTAAAGTAAAATTCATTATTTGTTGTTATTTCGAAATTTCTGTAACGTTTTTATTAACATACCTAGTATTTAGGTTATTTAAATGACTGATGTAGTTACATTTTGAGTTATCTGTGAAGTCTGTATAACTTTTATAACCCGTGAAACATAAAAGATAGACAAAAGGGCAATACACAAAACAGTTTGTTCTCTTGAAAATATAAACTGTATTTCGAATACTATTTTTGTGGCATCAGCAGCTTTTGAGATATTCGTTCCATATTTTATAAAATACACCTTTTTCTTAAGTCCTGTTTCTATATCGTTGTTTCTCCGATATCAACGAGAATATGAAATTTCAGAGGCATCATTTAAGCCACGCGCTTTTTAAAGACTTAACCATTACTTCAAACTTCTGTAATATACTTATACCTGCTAGCAAATGTGGAATGAAACTATTGCTACAAGCGTTTACATAAAAAATATAAATTACACAAATATAAGTGACAGTAACTAGAGCCTGTAATATGAATCTAGGACTATTTTGTACCTCAAGGATCCCAGTTCTTTAGAAAACAAAAGAGGTATAGGTTTCAGAAGCTTTCGTAGATCTCTTTGGCAATAAGCTTTTAAAAGAAGATGAAACGTGCAATATAAATGCAGTTTAAATTGAATATAAAATGTAAATCAGCTCCTGTTACATTCTTCCGAAATGACTTGCCGTATCCTTGTTTGATGTGTTTATCCTGGAAGAAAACATACTTGTGTAATGGTTGTAAATTATTTCTGATGGCTAAAACGAGACAACATTAAAAGAACTGATAAAGTGAGTTAAAATACCATCTTCTCCACTGTTGTAGGATAATCCCCTCTAGCAAGTATCTTTTAGTAAACGGTTCACCCTTTTTGGTTACTTTTCAGCCAAGGATAGACTGAACTCAACCTTATCTCTTATAAAACTTACGACGTTGTTCAAGAAGCCAGAGAAAAAAAAGCCAGTAGTTTTTGGTTAACTTTTGTTGATATTACTGCATTAAAATGTATATAATTTAATACTTTAATGAATATTTAAACAATAAAACCCATAATAGGTTTAAGGGAATAAGAACATGCAACAGAATACTTCATTTTTACTTTCTCTACTGGTAAGTAGGGGAAGTATTGTATTCCACCCCAAAAATTCGAAATCGAGATTTCACCGGAAATACATGTTTTGAGGCCCCCTGATTCCAAAAAAAGCATTTTTAGAAAAAGGTCCGTGTGTGTCTGTGTCTGTGTCTGTCAGTCTGTCAGTCTGTGGACAGCATAGCTCAAAAACGAAAACTCGGTTAAAAACCAAAGTTGGTATTTAAGTTTAATGTCGTTCAAGGATGTGACACGAAGATTTTGAAGAAAATAGCCCCACCCTAAACTACCCTTTACATGGAAAATTTTTCGAAAATTTTGATTTTCTTGAAAATGGCTCTAACGATTTTGATTAAAATGTCATATGTTTGAGATATTTTTATGACAAATGAAATGTATATCTTGAATTTTCTGGCTATAGCCCCTGTAGTCGTATTTACTCTGGACGACTTTTGCATAACTGGTAAACCGTTAGAGATAGACCAAATTATACTATACAAAAAATGTATCTCTTGCTAAAATACACAACTTATGTCTCAATAAATTTTCTTGTAGGGTGAACCATTTCGGAGATATACCTTGTTTTGTGTGTGAGTTTCGGAAAACTTGGAACTTTCGTGAAATGGGTCATCGTTGTTCATTTTTTTATATGTTACGTGTACAAAGAGAACGGAATCTCAAAGCTTTAAAAGATTTGACTATCGCACAAAGCCTACTGTATTCCAATATTCCCCTTGCACCTACAAGGAAATAAGCAATAAGATAATTTGTACAAATGTTTATTTTAACTAACACGAAGAAGATATAGGAATAAGAGTTTGTAAGAATGGTTAGTACAAGAGTAGAGAAAGTCATGTGAGTGCAACACATCAGATTTTTATTGTAATAATTTAAATTCAAAATCTAGGTTTAATTCTGAAAAATAGGCTTTAAAAATGGTTACGTAGACTTTCTGATACGGCCACTGGATATATAAATTATACGACAAACACGGAGATATTAATTGAGCGATACACTTGCTAGGTTTATCATGTTTACTATAACTTCTCATAACCTATCGCAAAGGACTTACTGTGGTTTCGCACGTCATCTGCATTTGTAGAAAAAAGTGTTGCGTGATCACTAGATATTAGTAGGTTTAAAGAAACTGGAATAAAAACCTTTCTCATTACTCAAAAGTTTTACTTATTCGTTTAACGTAAACAACAGTACAAATATAAAACTTGAAGGCAGTGAAACAAAGGAAATCAGATTATCAAAACACAGAGATGTAAAAACATGGAGCCACTTTCGTTCTATATTCTACTCCGTAACAAAAGGCCCCTGTTTGTGCGTGTACGTATGTGTGTGGGTGTGGGTGGGTGTATGGGCGGGTGTGTGTGAGTAAGTGAACTGCAGTAATCAAAATTTGGTTAAATATCAAATTTCATTATTTATTTATGCCAATAAATTTACTGTTGGTGGTTAGAGCACCCGCCTAGTAAGCGGAGGGTCTGTGGTTCAAATCCCAGCTGTGGCATTGTATTTTTAAGTCACAGTTCTACCTTTCAATCAAAGTTTATATTAAAAATCAATGCCTTTCTAAGATGCGATGCGCACGAAGAACTAAAAATGTCCTTCCATCGTACAGTACTGTTTACATGGAAACGTTTCCAAACTTTTGATAGTCTCAGAAATGCCTCTAACAACCTTGGTTAAATTACTATATAGGTATTTAAGATATTTTCATGGGAAATGAAATGTATTTGTTGAATTTTCTGAGAACAGTTTCTGAAGTACTCCTTATTGTGAAAAAGAAGAAAAAGAGAAGTCTTACTACAGAAAAAAATTAGGTCTCGTTGAGATTCGAATTTATTGGAAATGTAGCCATATCAATTAATATATAACAGAGGTATATATTTCTAGAGCTAAACATTTTTTTGTTTGTTTTGTTTT
The DNA here is from genome assembly GCA_030765045.1 of Tenodera sinensis. Classification (NCBI taxonomy): domain Eukaryota; kingdom Metazoa; phylum Arthropoda; class Insecta; order Mantodea; family Mantidae; genus Tenodera; species Tenodera sinensis. The sequence continues at coordinate 135,794,102 of CM060967.1, read as the reverse complement.
GTTTCAATTTACCAATATTTAATACTTCGAATGGGAGTGATTATTCGATTTTTTCTCCTTCTCAGGCAAAAAGAACGGAGACTCAATGCCGTCTGATAACGGCCAACTCTTAAAAGACTTGAATTTCGCTTAAGCCTATCGTATTTCTGTACGTATTTCCCATTGTACCTACAATGAAATACTCAATAGAAACATTTCTAAAAATCTGTATATTTATTAATATGTAATAGAAGAATAAGTCTTTGTAATCTTAAGAACGGTTTGTACAAATGTGAGTAGCAAAAGGCATGTGAATGCAACACTCATTTTGTACTTAGGTTGAAGGTTGTTTAGGATTTTTGAAAATTTTTATGCGTTTTCTTAAGCACTTGAAAGTTGTATATTCAAGCCACTTCCTATATAAACACACACACAGACACACACTAACACACACACAGACACACACAGACACACACACAGACACACACACAGACACACAGACACAGACACACACACACAGACACACACACAGAGACACACACAGACACGCACACACACAGACACACACACACACACAGAGACAGAGAGAGGATTACACATTATACCTGTTCATTAACAGGACAACTAATATGCAAGTCGTTGTATTAGAATATAGGACTGATTTCCTATGAAGCAATATCGATTGAATACAAAAATTCATTCAATTTACCAAAAGTACTATGGCTTCTAAATAGCTTGTCACAAAATGCAGATTATATTTGCATTCAAGGTTTATCTCTCGTGTTGAAGGTTAGAAAACTTTGTAGTTCACATTATATACAGAAAATTAAGTAAAATATATCTGCTAAGCTTTTAAGTCTCATATTATTCCGAGTACATTCTACTTGGATTTTAGATGGAGGAGAAACTTCTGTTGCCTGGTGGCTTTAAGCGTGGGTGGGAATATATGGCAGTGTAGGAGGTTGACCACTGCACGTAATTAGTGTATTTCTTACCAATTATGAAATGAGCCCAACCCCTACTAAAAACATATATCTACCCGTGAATATATGTATGTAATTAGCGCTGCTTCCAGTAACTGAACGCCTACGTTACGTTCAGTGGAAAGAAATACGGCCTCTGCAGAATGACATTAGGTCATTTAGTGGGTGGGTCTAATGTATGAGTAGTCTTTGTGCTTCTGTTTGTTACTATCGTCATATTTAAATTTTCGATGCGTATAGGAAAGCTCCATGTCCAGAAATAATCGGTCAATTTATTTAGGATGTCTGGATTTCAAAATTTAATGTCAGTAAATCTAATGCCACTAGTTGAAATTAAACTATTTGAGTACTAATACTGATTAAAAGTTACAAAATACGTAAACAATTTTATTGTGTAGTTTCTTATTTTAAGGGATAATTTTCTGAAGTATTTCAGCATGTTAAAAGGATTTATTTACTTAAAAATGAAATACTTCAAGCACCACAAGTATTTAAGTACAGGAAATCAAAGGCGTACACATTCATATTCTACTCCTGATTAACCTACAAAGTTTCTGAGGTTACTTTTTGGTACGATTTACATTTCAGAAGGACTTCTATAGTTAGTGCAAAAGATGAAGTGCACAGTCTCAAAAGATAAGCAAGATGATTTTCACTTCTCTTGTTGCAATACTCACTTTAATGCAGTTCATTTTTGAAAATGTTTGTTCGCAGATATAAGTGGAGCCAAAGACTGCCATTAACTAGATGCAAACAAACGTAATCTCGGATAATCACAGCATGGCAGAGATATAAATAATTCCCACTCTTTTTTCTCAGAACATTTTACGGTCGTGGAATTCTGCAATTCAAGTAGTTTCATATTTTTTAGCTCGTGTGAAGCGTCACTACATGGAAACTTCAAAGGAGTGCAAAATAATTGGATTTTGGTTTCAAATGTTTTAAGTCTTCAAAATGTGAAAATAATGTGTAGTACAATTGCTTCAAAAGTTCGTTGTATTGTTCCAGGAGAATGACTCTTATTTTGAACATGAAACGTAAGCAAGGGAAATACTATAAATCTGCAATTACCAATCTTACAAATCAAGCACAAATTCGTCCTCCTATTCGTATCTACTACTACTCCACGCCATCCGCCTCTGATTAGCAGGTCTGACTCTCTTTGCTTTGGCCAGTGGAGGGGGGGGGAATAGCATGTATAGCTCCCTAAAATGTCAAGTAGTCGCCTTGCGATTGGGGGAGTCGACCCGCGGGCTATGTCACCCCATCCTGAGCTACTCCGTGGCCTTGGCTGCGGCTGTAGGACGCGGTGGCCGGGTGATAAGGGAACCCTCCATGGTCCGGTGACATTCTTTAGAGATTTAGAACGATTTTAGGCAATATTCAATGGTCTAAAACCATGTTGAACGATATCTCGATTTTGTCGTGTTTCAAGTATCCAACTCTGATAATATATCCTTTCTAAGCAATGGCATACGAACACAGTTAAGTGAGTATTTGTAAGTGGTACGTGTTTCCATGCAAATTATGGGTTCCTCACAAAAGGCTTAATGTATCATTTGTGCATGCGATTGCGTGTCGCACGAAAAGACTGATGCGACACTGATCTACTTATGCATGCTACCTTGACGCTGTGTATTATGAAATCAGTCCGACCAGTTTGTTTCCATTTTGTTGCCACAACTAGTATGAATATATTAACTAAAAACAGCGAACAGGGCATTAGATAAACATGACAAGGTTCATGAACAGTGAGTACAGGAATCTACTTCGAAAACTGCTTCTTCCTGTCATGATCCTTTGTAATTTTTGCACGCATCATCCCAAATTGAACTCCTAATACACATTTCATTTATAAAAGTTCTATATTCATGCTTGATAAAAATTAAATCACTTGTAACATGTGAAAGCACAAACCACTGTGAAAGCTCTAAGGCGTGTCACAAAAAACATGACGCAGAGTGGGTTAAACGAATCTTGTATCAGAACTGAGTTTGACTGATTTCTGCAAGGCTTTGAGGGGTTAAGCAAGAGAGATAGTCTCAAAGGCGTTGCGTATTTACGACCGTGCAGAAAACAGAGGTACCATTTATCAAACCATCTGCATTTATGCCCTGCACTTATAACCATAGTCCTGTAGCCCCCAAACAGATGAGTTGAAACGGATAAAAGTAAATGCGGTGATAAAAAATAAGGGACGGTAAATCTGTGTGAAATGGAACCGCCTACCGACCCAGGGAAACCACAAATGTGTCAATGGACACTGTCGCTTGATTTTAAGTGTATATTAAACACACCGATCTACACATGAAAAATATGTCAGCATTGTAATGTGAATATACTTAAACCATCACAGCTATAATTATAAGTTTTGCACTATGTATTTTAGGGTACGTGAGGTAGAATATATGTGAAAATTAAGTTTGTAGCTCCAAGGCAAGACATGTGACATCCATGTCCACTAATACACTTAAAATATAATTTTGGTATGCTGCAATTGATTTAGGTGAACTTACTGAAAGAACTCTGTTTTAATGAGTTCAAACTTCAGTATTTCTGACAAAATGAGTGCATTAGTTTTCTAAAATTCTAATTTTATAATAGAAACTGCTATTTATATAATAATTTTTTTCAAAAGTATCTCAATTTTTCTAACACATCATATTTATTAAATTGTATGCAGAATATGGTAAAATTCCTCCACTCATTTTAAAGGTTATGTGATGTTTTAGCAGCTCAGAAAATTTGAGCTTCCTAGATGAAATAGTTTTGGAGAAAATGGTACCCACATGTAGAAAATTGTAAGTGACATGAGAATGCAAAAAGCTAAGAAACCAGAAAATTGCGTGGCAGGTTTAGCATATTATTTAAATGAAAGTTTGACAACTGTTTATATAAAATGTACAACTCATATGCGGAAAAGAATGGAGATTTCTATACTAAAAACAAAAACTCTGATGTGTTGCCCTCACATGACTTTCTCTACTCTTGTAGTAGCCATTCTTACAAATTCTTATTTCTCTATCTTCTTCGTGTTACTTGAGATAAACATTTGTAGAAATTATTTTATTACTTATTTCCTTGTAGGTGCAAGGGAAATACGAGAATGTAGTAGGCTTTGAGCGATAGTCAAATCTTTAAAGCTTTCAAGTTCCGTTCTTTCAGGTTCCGTTCTCTCACGGTTAACATATGAAAAATGATTAACGATGTTCCATTTGACAGAAGTATAAGTTCTCCTAAACTCACACAAATAACGAGGAATATCTCCGAAATGGTTTACTCTACAAAAAAATTCATTTAGGCATAAACTGTGTGTTTTAGCAAGATCTATATTTTTTGTATAGTATGATTTGTTCTTTGTCTTAGGGTTTGCCAGTTATGAAAAAGTCATCCAGAGTAAATAGGAATTCATGAGCTATAGTCAGAAAATTAAGATATACATTTCATTTTTCATGAAAATATCTCAAACAAATGACATTTTAATCAAAATTGTTAGAACCATTTTCAAGAAAATCAAAATTTTCGAAAAATTTTCCATCTAAAGGGTAGTTTAGGGTGGGGCTATTTTCTTACAAATCTTCGTGTCGCATCCTTGAAAGACATTAGACTTAAATACCAACTTTGGTTTTTAACCGACTTTTCGTTTTTGAGTTATGCTGTCCACAGACACACAGACACACAGACACACACACGGACCTTTTTCTAAAAATGCTTCTTTTTGATTCAGGGGTCTCAAAACATATATTTCCGGTGAAGTCTCGACATCGAATTTTTGGGTGGAATACAATACTTACCCTACTTACCAGTAGAGAAAGTGAAAAAGTACTGAATATTCTATTTACAAAAGATCACCAACGGAGTGCACTAATGAACAAAAAATGTAGGGGAATGTCAGCTTATGTTAATTACTGTAAGGTATTGAAAGTAGTTTAATTAACGGTAGTAAAACCAGAACGTAGCTTAAAAATGCATAAAATGCCGTTATAATAAATGGTAGCTTTGGTGCGGTCAGCACGGCGGTAGTGTTCCTGGGGTGAGTGGGTGTATACCGTTATTAAATAATGCACAATGTCGTTGCAATAAGGGGCTATATTAGGACAATGTAATGGCGTCCCTAGGTGTGACGCAATAAACTCCAGCGCACATTAAAAATAAAACCTCTCAGAGGGGATAAAACATTCAAACACGAATAATGACTCGGTGAATATGAAATGTCCTTCTCAAGGTCCGAACTGTCATAATATAGTATTGGTTATAACGCAGCTTCTGTCGTCAAGCTCTTATCACGGTGCTTATGATTCCGTCACAAACATAAACTTTTATATCCATCCTGACATTAAAGAAATAGCAATTGCGAAAGGGAATGACTTAAAATTGGAACAATAATATACGGTTTTATGTCTTTCCGATAAAGAATCTGCCTTACCTAAAGTAAACAAGAGAAAGGAAAAGGATTGCTCACTGCCCAGATGTAGTTCACCCTGTGACAATACGTATAGGATGTTTTAAAACATTGTGAAAAATATTTCAAGACATGAATGAATAATTTATTTGTGCACATAAACAATACAATGATAACTTACTAAAAACTAAAATAAATCAAATATCTATAATTAAATCTATTACTTCCTACAATTACCTGAGGTACTGGAATCCAGCTGGAATTTACAGCTACTGGAAGTCAGCAGCTATTCTAACTGGAATCCAGCTGGAATTTACAGCTACTGGAAGTTAGAAGCTATTCTAACTGGAATCCTGCTAGAATTTACACACCTTAGCTACTGCAAGTCAGCAGTTATTCCAACTGGAATCCAACTGGAATTTACTGCTACTGGAAGACAGCAACTATTCCAACTGGAATCCAGCTGGAATTTACAGCTAGTGGAAGTTAGCAGCTATACCAACTGGAATCCAACTGGAATTTACAGCTAGTGGAAGTTAGAAGCTATTCTAACTGGAATCCTGCTAGAATTTACACACCTTAGCTACTGGAAGTCAGCAGTTATTCCAACCGGAATCCAACTGGAATTTACAGCTACTGGAAGACAGCAACTATTCCAACTGGAATCCAGCTGGAATTTACAGCTACTGGAAGTCAGCAGCTATACCAACTGGAATTTACAGCTAGTGGAAGTTAGCAGCTATTCCAACTGGAATCCAACTGGAATTTACAGCTACTGGAAGTCAGCAGCTATACCAACTGGAATCCAACTGGAATTTACAGCTACTGGAAGACAGCAACTATTCCAACTGGAATCCAGCTGGAATTTACAGCTACTGGAAGTTAGCAGCTATTCCAACTGGAATCCTGCTAGAACTTACACACCTTAGCTACTGTATGCCAGCAGCTATTCTAACTGGTATCCAGCTGGAATTTACAGCTACTGGAAGTCAGCAGCTATACCAACTGGAATCCAGCTGGAATTTACAGCTACTGGAAGCCAGCAGCTATTCCAACTGGAATCCAGCTGGAATTTACAGCTATTGCAAGCCAGCAACTATTCCAACTGGAATCCAGCTCGAACTTACAGCTACTGCAAGCCAGCAACTATTGCAACTGGAATCCAGCTAGAATTTACACAGCTTAGCTGCTGGAAGTCAGCAGTTATTCCAACTGGAATCCAGCTAGAATTTACAGACCTTACCTACTGGAAGTCAGCAGTTATTCACCTGTAATCAAGGTAGAATTTACAGCTACTGGAAGTCAGCAGCTATTCCAAATGGAGTCCAGCTGGAATTTACACACCTTAGCTACTAGAAGCCGGTAGCTGTTCCAAGTGGAATCCAGCTGGAATTTACACACCCTGGCTACTGCAAGCCAGCAACTATTCCAACCGGAACCCAGCTAGAGTTTACACAACTTGGCTACCGGAAGCCAGCAGTAATTCTAAAATTCTTTTACTTACTTTTACAAAATTTCAGTTTATCTATCTTACACTGTGTACACTTTCTTTACTATCAGAGCCACCTCAGCTTCCATGGCACTCTGTCCTATGCTCTACGGGTAGCTCTTATCAAAACGGCCCTTTATTTGCTTTTATTCTTGGCATTCCTTTCCCATTTTCCTTCACTTTGTAAAAATTGAGCTACACCTGTATCTTCTTTTCCTCTTTTGGAGTTAATATCTTTATCCTCTCTACTTTTCCTCGTTTCTCTTCCAGTCTTTTTTCTCCATAATGCTACTTTTTTCACTGTCATCTCTTTCACAGACAATTCAGAAATTCCTTTTCCTCCACTCCATAAGCCTCTTACAAATATTGCTCATGGTTGTTTTTAATTTATCACAAGTATTATAAGATGTCTGAAAAATATAAATTCTTGAGCATAGCGGGAAAGCTTCTGTGGGAAGGTCAGACAGTCTAATGATATTTATCTGCACTATTTCGTAAATAAAATATGAATTTAAGTAATATATTGGAAAGATTTTCATTTCGATTACTGTAGTTCGACTTATATTCATGCCATCTGAGGAAAACGAAACCCAAGAACTACATGTATGTTTTGTTATAGCAGAAAGTCAGTTCACAATCTGAAATAAATATAACTTTATTTTTGACATTAAAATGTAATCTATCCCCTGGAAAAGTACATTAATTACTAGAAGAATAGCTGCTAAAAGCACAGTTTTCAAATTGAATGGAGTGCCATTTTGATTGCTAATTGGTTGTAATGTGTAGTGCATTATTTTTCACAACTTATGGGTTACAGTGATTAAAAAAATAACATATTTTATTGCCCCTATGTATGAAATAGTCATTATAAATAACAAGCCAGTAAACAAATGGTAATACTTCGTTTGCTACTTCTGCCAGATAATCGTAGTTATGCTATGTTTAACCCTCCGTTAGGCGTGCTACCTGTTAGACCACCGTTGGTTGCGCGGGGCCTAGCAGGCCCTCGCTATATGTTTGTGCTTATTTGTGTGCACTTATTTTTACTTTCTCTACTGGTAAGTAGGGGAAGTATTGTATTCCACCCAAAAATTCAATGTTGAGATTTCACCGGAAATATATGTTTTGAGACCCCCTGAATCCAAAAAAATGCATTTTTGGAAAAAGGTCCGTGTGTGTGTCTGTGTGTGTTGGTCTGTGGACAGCATAACTCAAAAACGAAAATTCGATTAAAAACCAAAGTTGGAATTTAACTTTAATGTTTTTCGAGGATGCGACATGAAGATTTTGAAGAAAATAGCCCCACCAAGAATTTTGATGTTCTTGAAAATGGCCCAAACAATTTTGATTGCAATAACATGTTTAAGATATATTTATGACAAATGAAATCTATATCCAGAATTTTTTGGCTATAGCCTATGTAGTACTGTTAACTCTGGATGACTTTTCAATAACTTTTAAACCGTAAGATATTACTATAGTTAACTGGGGCTTTATCTCTGATACGCATGATTCTCTTTGTGAAAGTGAAGATATCTGTGTGTACTGGCCTATGCTGACGGCGCACTTTTCCTGGAAAAGGCAAAGGCCACAAAAAACTGTGCCACATTACCAAGTCTTTATACATACAAGGTGCTAGGTGTATGAGTGCGTAGACTTGAACGGCGATTTCTTGACGTTAAGCTGGAACAGAACTTCTGCAATTCTCCTTTATCGTCTACTTCTGTAATCAGCATAGAGAAGTACAACTTTTAAACATGAGTTATTCTTCTCTTTTCCATTTTTTATTATTATGAGGCGTTGAACCATAAAATGATGTATAATAAATGGATTCCACGTGTCTATTGGAATAAATTTGTAGACATACGTTTGGCAACAGCGCAAACCGGAAGGTCAGGAATATTTACACTGCTCATGTCTCGTGAATAGGGCTCGGAAAGCTTTTTTTTTTTGTGGGGAAAAAGGCTACTTACGCCCTAACCGCATGCATGCATGCGAGTGTAAGACTCCTACCCTGGCTTCGAACCCGGGCAGCCTACTCACTAAAAAACCCCACCGGAAGTCTTGAGGTCAAGGCCTCTATGCTGCAGTACCGCATAAAGCACCTGCGCATTCTGTGGTGAGAGATGGAAGCTGCCTGCCAGTGGCAGTAACAGCGAGTATTACTGATGTGCCGGAGGGCAAACATGACATAAGCCCTGAGTGCCCCCTGGTAGTAACTAATGGTGATGTGTAGGATAGTTGATGGTGTTCTTTTTGTGTTTCAGCCATTTGGCATCGTTAGGTGTAGATGGATGTGAGGGATGAGTGAATGAGCATGTTTTGTTTTAAAAATCCACCCGAAGGTTTCGTTTCTTGTCCTTAGCGTATTTTTTTATTTATTTATTTATTTTTTTTTAAATTTATATTGCGTCCTATAATCTATGCTAGTAGTATTTTAAGAAATGCTTATATAACTAGGTGCAGTTATGGTGATATTTATAAGATTTACAACTTGTAGAGATAACTTCTACTGTGTCATTTAATCTTAGTTACTAGGGTGTGATTAAGCCGGAGGCTTCGTCATTAATCGTGTGCCTGATCTTGCCTGGTCGTATAAGTGCACACATGGCGGGCTGTCTGCCTGAAGTGCAGGAGCGAGCCTGTGCCAATACCGGGGAGGCCCTCGTCTCCCGGGGTCCGCCTTGGCTAGGTAGCACAAGGACTTCTGAGGGCTTGAGTGTAAGTGTATGTTTTTATAGTGTTGTGTGTTTGTTGTGTGCTTCCCTTCATCCCCTAACCAGTAATTTCATGGTACTAAATTATTCAGGTATTCCTGTATGTTGAGTTCGGGTTCGCCTATACTTATAGTGCGATCGAACATGATAGAGGGCGGAGGTGTTTGTCGCGAGTCATATCATACTCCTCGAGCATTCGTATTTGCTCATTGTGGTTCTTATTCTTTTTGGCGTATAGGTTGCATGCCAGGTGTTTAATAAACTGCTCGATTGTGAGCATTTTCAGCTCTTCATGTAACTGGTACGTCGGAGCCTCTGGCGGTAGTTTAGCAATAATTCGCAGTATTCTATTTTGCATCGTTTGGAGGCGTTTTATGTGCATTTTTGCCGCATATCCCCATACCGGGGCGGCGTAAGTTAAGATGGGTCGGATCAGCGTCTTATAGAGCGTAAGTCCCATGCGTAGCTTAAGGCTGCTGTTAAGATTTATGAGCGGGTACAGTCTGTTGAGTTGGCCATTGGCCTTTGCTCTGGCTGAGTTAATATGCTCTCTCCATGTGAGATATTCGTCCATCTTAACCCCTAGGTACGTGACGGATGTCTCCCACCCGATAGGTCCCTGATTTAGGGTGAGGGGTGGGAGGGCTCGCCTCCTTTGCCTGTGTAATTTTCGCCTGGTAAAAATGATTGCTTGGCTTTTTCTTGCATTTAGTTTTAACCGCCATTTCGTGAACCAGGGCTCCAATGTGTTTAGAGCATTCTGGAGCCGCAGGTGTATGATGCGTGGCTGAGTAGATTGCGTGGCCAGTGCCGTGTCGTCCGCGTATATGTATTTATCTACTCGTACTAGTGGTGGTAGATCATTGATATATATGTTAAATAGTGTAGGTCCGAGTAAACTTCCTTGTGGGACTCCCGCGTTTATGGGGTGCAATGAGGATTCGGTATTCTCAATTGAGATTCTGAAACTCCTTCCACTGAGGTAATCTTTTATTAGGGCGACCATTGAATCTTGTACCCCTATGTGAATGAGTTTGTGGAGTAATCCTGCATGCCACACTTTATCGAAAGCGCGTTCTATGTCCAATAGGACCACGCCTGTCGATCGTTTAGTGTTAAATCCCCTGGTGATACTTTCGGTAAGCCTAAGTATCTGTAGGGTTGTAGAGTGATTGGCCCTGAAGCCGTACTGGTCGTCAGTTATCACGTTGTTTTTGATTAGGAATGAGTTGAGGCGTTTAAGTATTATTTTCTCTAGCAGTTTACTTAGTGTGCTTAAGAGGCTAATTGGCCTGTGATTAGTAGGAATGGACCTATCTTTATGTTGCTTAGGAAACATAAGGATTCGTGCTTCCTTCCAGCGCTTTGGGAATTTTCCGTGTTCCAGCGCGTAGTTGAATATATCCGCCAGCACTTTTAAGGCTTTGGGCGGTAGATGTTTCAGGACTATATTGGGAATGTTGTCTGGTCCTGGAGCCTTGCGAGTAGGCAAGTGTGCTATTAGCCATTTAATTTCGCTTGCACTGGTCTTTCGAATTTTGTTGTGCGTTGGAATATTCCCTATTTCAGCAATTTGGTCTTCCGTTGCTGTTGCGAACTGTCTGTCGCATGGTTCAGCATTCGGTTGGAATACCTGCTCTAGTGTGGTCGCGAAAGCTTCTGCTTTTTCTGCCGGTGTTTCGGCTATTTGCCCGTCAATATGTAGGGGCGGAATGTTTGTGCGAGTACGTGTCAGGCACTTCGCTATTCGCCACACTGTTCTGTTATGAGGATCAACGTCCTCCAGTGTGGCGTTCCATTGCTCACTTATGTGTTCGGCCATTAGTATATCGGCCGCGACTTTGAGGTTGTCATATTCGTCGCGATGTATTTGGTTTCGCGTTCGCTGCCATTTGCGCCTGGCCCTGTTTCGGTCCTGCATTGCCTGTCTTACAGCCCGAGGGAACTGTGTGGTTGCCCTATTCGTTGGCCTAGTTAAGGGAACATGTTTTTCGGTCGCATGGTGAATAGTTCTGGTAATTATTTCTACGGCTTGCTCTTGAGTATCTTGTGAGCTAATGACAGGGTTGTTTTGTTCGAGTTGCGTTTCAACTAACGCTTCGAACTCGGGCCAGTTGGCGTGTTTGTAGTTGCGCCTAGGCTGCTCTGGTTTGAACATTACGGGCGCCGCGACCTCCATTATTACCGGTAAATGGTCTGATGTGAGGTCGTTTAGTACCGTAGTTTCGGTGTCATATGGTATTCCCTTTAGTAGGGCGATATCGAGGATGTCGGGCATTTGATTGGCCGCTCGTGGGATAAAGGTTGGCTCTTCTGGACCCGTTAGTAGGATGTTTTCCCGGTTGATAAAATTTAGTAGTTGGGTACCCTGCGGATTCGCTGTTCGACAGTTCCAAAGGTAATGCTTGGCATTGAAGTCGCCAGCCGCAATTACCTTGGTGTCCATTCGCATTATTTTGTCGACATCTTCAATATCAATATTCAGTGGAGGGTTTTATACGGCTACTACCGTTACCGCGGCGCGGTGCAATTGCACATTTACCGCTGTGGCCTCCAACCGGTTTAATTCTGGCACTTGTTTCTGGTGGTGCTTGATAGTGTTCAGTATTATTACTGCCGTGCCTCCGCCTCTTCTATTTCGGTCATTGCGGTATATACTGTAACCCGGAATGGAGAAGCGGTCCAATGGTCCTAAATGTGTTTCGTTTAGAAGCGCAATTTGGATCGAGTTTCTTATCAGGAAGTCCGTTAATTCCTGACGTTTTCGTCTGATATTGTTGCAGTTCCAGTATAATACGTTTAGTGTAGATGTACTATCCATTACTGGTTGTGGGATGAAAGTACAAGGAGATATCTGGCAAGATAGTTAAAGAGGTAAAGTGGGTCTGCGTCTTGGTGTGTGATTAACTCCAGCAGCCATTTTGTGTGTTTAAGGAAGTTTTCGTAGCTTACTTCCCTGGAGACTCCTAGTGAAGCCAGAAGCTCCCTCAAGGCCATTCCATTTACAAAAGCCTCGCGAGTGGTGAGCGCTACTGGAGAGAAAATTGAATTCTCCAGCGGTGTTGGGGGTGCTTGTGTGTGTGTTTGCGTGTGTGTTGGTTGTTTTGTGTTGTTACGGTTCCTAGTGATTGGGGTGCGCTCTGGTGTGGCCAGGGTCTGCCCGGCGGTGACTCGGTCATCCCTGGCAGTAGAAGGGCGGGTTTCGGGGGCTGGCCTGTTGCGGCCGCGACGGTCCTATGAACCACCCTTCGTTATTAGTGGGAACAGCCTGAGTAGTGTTTTGCTGTCTCTGAGGTTGGGGACGGGGGGCCCTATTTGGCTGTTCCCTTGGCCTTGAATTAAGTGCCAGCTGGTAGACTGGGCAACCGCGCCATGTTGCCCCGTGGCCTGTGTGGTTGCACAGTGCGCACAGTCGTTCCTGAGGAGGAACTCTACATTGATAAGAGGGGTGAGGGCCTTTGCATTTGGCGCATACGTTAACTGGGGCCTGACACTCTAAGTGGGTATGGAATAGTTGCTGGCACTTTCTGCATTGTTTTGGTGCTGGAGTCGTCCTATAGTCCTCGACTTTAACCCTAAAATGCGCAAGGTACTTGAGGTCTTTAATCTTTCTGTTAGCTGGGGTGTCTGCTAGTTCTACTAAGTACATGGGGAGGAGGGCACGTGTCCTGTCACGCTTGTGCATTTGGACAGCCCTGATGACCTCAAGGTTGTGGGTGGCCAGTTCTAATTTTATGTGTTCTCCGGAGACTTCGGCATATACTCCTTTTATTACAAATCTAAGGGTCTTTTCTGTGGGCTCGGACATTAGGTGGGAATGTATATGCCTGGCTTTGAGGTGTTCTACAAAAGCATTGTAGTCCCTCCTCGAGAACAGCTTGACTTCATAGTCTCCGGAGCGCGGCGCGAATCTAACTGTGTATTTGTATAAATATTTGTGTGTGGTGTCGAAACTATGTGTAATCGTGTGTATTGGTGTTGTCTGGCGCTTGTGCACGAAGATTGGTGCCAAATCGGACCTGAACTCCGTGTATGTGTTGGTGTGGGTGGAATTTGCGCTAGCCTGTGCCTGTGCCTGTGCCGCTTGGGCGTAGGTCTCAGGGATCGGAGAGTGTACATTAGGGGTGGGGGATGGTCTCATGTCTGAAAGGTCGATGAGGTCTTGAGGTGGTGTGTGTGGAGATGGTTGTGTATGTGTGCGTGTGTGTGTTGTCTGTGCTTGTGTACATGTGTGTGTAGGTAGTGTTGGTGTGTGCATGGGTGTAGTTTGTGTTTGTGTGTGTGAAGGTGTAGTTTGTGTTTGTGCGCGTGTAGGCTTTGTTTGTGTGCGTGAGCGTGTAGACTGTGTTTGTGTGTGAGTAGGCTGTGTTTGTGTGTGAGAGGGTGTAGGCTGTGTTTGTGTGTGTATGGGTGTGGTCTGTGTTGGCGTGAGTGTAGGCTGTGTTTGTGTGTGTGTAGGGTGTGTCTGAGTGAGTGTAGGTTGTTTGTGTGAGTGTGTTTGCGCGTGTGTGGTTGACGCCTGTGTATGAGTGGGTGTGGGTATGCGTGTCCGTGTAAGTGTTCGATTGGGTGTGTTGGCGTCGGTGAGAGGGGGTTGATTGTGAGTTGTTGCCTGAGTTGGTGTAGGTATGAGTGGAAGTGTGGGGTTGAGTGTTGGTGTTGTGTCTTGTGTGGGCATGTTCATGATGTCCAACTCAGGAGTTCTGCTACGCTGTGATCGCGTGCATGGTCGTGTGTTTGTGGATGATGATGATGATGATGATGTGGGCGTGGGTGTTGATGGTTTGTCTTTAGTCATTTTCAGTGCCTTAGCCGTTACCGGCTTTTTGGTAGTTGATAGGGATGAGGGGGAGAGTCTAACAGTCTTCTTCACCATTGCCAGATATCTTCCGTCCTAGTGTTTTTAGTGTTCAGTTGATGGGGCTGAGTTTAAAGAACCTAACGTGTAGTGAGTATGGGAACCTAACGTGGGTCTTCCTGGAGGAACTTTAGTAAGGGGAAGTGGTTTTAAGAGGAAAAGAGAAGAGTGTGGAAAGTCTAGTGGGGGGCCTAACCGGGGAGCTTAAAAACTACTAGAAAAAGAGGAAAATATAGATAGTCGGAGAGAAAGAGGCAGCTAGCGAGTGCTAAAAAGCGTGGCTAGCAGAGGACCTGAACCGGTTAAGGCGCCTAGATACCAGTCAGAGACTGTTGGCTGTGGTCGTGCTATCCCTCGTCTATCCTGCTTATTTATAGCTACCTGTCTTGTAGCGTCGTTGCAGCTTCCGGCAAGCGGCAGTTGAAGCGGTGATCCCCGGGCGGCTTTGAGCGCGAGTGGCGGCCTGCGCACTGCGTTCTCTGAAGTTCGCTCGGATTCCCTGCTTCTCGCTTTACCAAAGCTTGAAGGGCTCTTCAAAGCAGCTGCAGACGATCTCGAAGTTCTCTCTCCGCTCCGAAAGCTTGAAAGAATACTTCTCTCCCCTCGTTACTTGCAGTACCTGATAGAAAATACACAGACACGTGGTGAAACCAGTTTTCTAAGAGGGAGGCTGGTTTGGACTTTCACTCTACATAGATGTAAACGAATGCATCCCAGCAGTAGCTGTAATAATAATAATAATAATAATAATAATAATAATAATAATAATAATAATAATAATAATAATAATAATAATAATAATAATAATAATAATAATAATAATAATAATAATAATAATAATAATAATAATAATAATAACAATAACAATAACAATAACAATAACAATAACAATAACAATAATAATAATAATAACAATAACAACAACAATAATAACAATAATAACAATAATAATAACAATAACAATAATAATAACAATAACAATAATAATAACAATAACAATAATAATAACAATAACAATAATAACAATAATAATAATAATATAAAAATGCTGCTTCAGTCCTAATCTGTCACCAGACTAGAAATAAAATATTAAATAATGTTCAGTTATCTCCGTTACCTTTCACAATAGGTGAATATGTTGTTGATATTTTTATTCGTTACATTTGAATCCACCATTGCGCGAAATGTACGCTTTCATACCCCTAATGCGCTGTGTATTTTTATTTACCAATACGAATAATCAAATAAAGAAACTTTACATAACTTCAAAGTTTGTTGTATAGGCTGCCATAACAAGGTGTTCCTGAACCATTCCTCTGTGACACCTTGATGTGGTTGCTATGCGCGCCTTACCTCTGACGCTGTCTCCAATCCCGTTCTCCAGTGTATTTGCTACCAACTGCTCCAATGGTGAACCGCCAAATCTTTATCTTAGCACATGCGTGGGTAGATGTGAGAATAAACAACACCAGTTAAATAGACAAACTTAATAGCGGCTAATAATGATCTATTTGTTGAATGTTCAGGTTGAATAAATGAACTATTTTTGAATTTTATAAATCGAAAAACTAACATTAAATTATATCCACTAACTTCTAAGGAGTTCAGACTTTGCGGTTTAAAAATCTGATGTGTTGCACTCACATCCCTTTCTCTACTCTTGCAATAACTTTCTTACAAACCGTTATTTCTTTATCTTTTTCATGTTAGTCGAGATTTGCAGCCATTTGCTTGTAGATGCAAATGGAATATAGGCTTTGAGTGACAGTCATATCTTTTAAACCTGGTTGCTATATGAAAGCTTTAAAATTCCGTTCTCTTTGCATGGCGAAGAGATAAAAAAGTGAATAACGACCTTCCATTTGAGAAACGTTTAAGTATTGCAAAGCTCACACAAATAAAAAGTAATATCTCCGAAATGGTTCACTCAACAAAAAGATACATTTGGACATGAATTGAGTGTTTTAACAAGATTTACGTTGCTTGTATAGTAATATTGTTCTACATATCTCTTATGGCTTGCCAGTTGTGCAAAAGTCATCAAGAGTAAACAGCAATGCATAGGCTATAGTCAGAGAATTGAAAATATACATTTCATTTTCCATAAAAATATCTTAAATATGTGGCATTTTAATCAAAATCCTTAGTGTTTTTTGAGAAAATAAAGATTTTCGAAAATTTTTAAATTTAAGGGGTAGTTTAGGGTAGTTGAATTTTCTTAAAAATCTTCGTGTCTCATTCTTGAAATATACTAAACTTTAATATCCTTTTTGGTGTCTAACTTACTTTCCAATTTTGATTTATGCTGTTCACAAGCACACGCACACGCACACACACATACACAGACACACATACACACACCGACCATTTTCTAATAAAAATTGCTTTTTGGATTCAGGGGGCCTCAAAACACATTTCCGATGGAATTTGAACATTAAAATTTTGGCTGGGATGCAATACTTCCCCTATTTACTATACGTAATAGAGAAATTAAAAATAACTGTTTCCGCACTACTAACTTCCGATATTCAATCACAGTAATGACCTCTGTATTACTGTAAAACACGACGGGAAGGACATAACTTTTAGAAAAATGCATTATTTTTAATTCGTCCCGGCTACAGGGTACCCCTACAAACGTTCCTGCATAATGTTCCTACCTTAAAGCTTCAAATTCGTATCTATTCTGCAACTTTGTCTTAATCCTAAGAATTCCTGATCGTACTGGCCTCTTTAAAAATTAGCTTAATAACTTCGTCATTATTTCTATGGACCATGTATAACGATTAATTATCCTCCGGAGCTCTCTTCTTCGCTAGTGCCCTTTTCAACTCTATGTAGGCCTCATTGGATACTCAACACTGATGCTCGGATACTCGCAAAATATCATTCCTCTTACCTACTTATTAATTTTCCACCACATTTGTTGAACCTTTCCGTACTTTAGGCATGTGTAACCTTGCATGCCTAACCTTGTGAAGCGCATGTGGGTCGTCCTTATCAATAGTAATAACTTCAATCGCAACTGCTCAATCACTATCACAGAAACATAAACATTTTTATGACCAAAACAGTAATGTGTTATATCACACATGATATGCAGAGTACGAACCTCAAGGTTTTTCACATTTTTGGATTCCTATCATACTCGAGTACCAAACAGTCCACTTATTATGCTTACGGCTTTTTCACATATTCATTTATCTATCTCGTTATCATTTGTTTGTGAAGATATAAATCTTACCAGTCAATTATTTCGGTATAACCCTGAAAGTTTGTCAAAACATTGTTTCGTTGTTTAACGATGCTACCAATTGCCAGGATCAATTAAGAAATTCTGGCTAAAAGCTATAGGTTTTTGTTCCCAATGTGAGGATGTGCCTCAAGAGCAGTAGAATCTGGAACGTGGATATCTCTAAGAAGCGTCAAAGCTGGCAGAAAGTTTGCCAGTAAAATTTTTGTAACACTACTTTGCGATGTAATTGCGAATATATGTACCTTACCTGATCACCATCAGGAAAGTTGTTCATTTTGCTACACTTTTTTTAAATTGTTTCATTTGTACAGCCTCCTTTAACTTATTAGGTTATATAGGGGGCTTTGACTTGAGAAAAACTGAAGGTGTTGTTACTCTCTGAACTGTAGGATATCTTAACGTTGCTTTTTATAATCAAGCACACTCATATTCGCCCCCCACATTCATACTTCTAGGTCATGTAAAGGATAGGGAATTATTCAAATTAAACAAAAATACTCGAGCTGGGGATCAAACCATGGATCTCTTGGTTGAGAAGCTAGAAGGTTGACCACTCTACAGCAGAGGCAAACTACACCAAATTTGTTGGATTTCATCAATTTGTTATATTGTTTCGCTGATCTAGCTTGATGTTTTTTCTTACCCTCGTCCTTTTCCGTTTCAAGTTTAATAAGTTATTGCGCGCCCTCTTGCAAACATTTTGAACATCTACTGAGTCCACCTGATCTGGTAATATGTCTTTAATATTTCACCAGTTGGTGAGCGGAGAATTAGGTTGAAATGAGTGTATTAACTGAATGAACCGAGCTTACGTCGAGCACAATTAAATGCAAATTAAGCCAATGTAAATTCGTATCGCAATGAGTCTGACTATTAGAATGATACTCTATTAAAGCTCATTTCAAACTGCAATTAACTCGCTGTGCCTGTGAAGATTGTGAATAATATGGAATGGTGTACACAAGTTTAATTCGTCACATAAAACGAAATGAACGAAGTAGATTACAAGTGAAATATGTCGCATTATCTGACACTAAATGTTCAGGGGCACCACAGCAACTCATTATGGTCTTTAAACATATTTAATGGCATCACGGCATTAACCTTCCTCGTGGCAAACACTATACACTTTTGTGTGTGAATAGACGATGTTGGAAAACAATGACACAACCTTAATTTGATAGCTATACAGCCATGGAAAAATGATTGAGTGCGTTAGGAGATTAGAATATTTGTAAGTCCCACGTTGTGTTGCAATGCGGTTTACACAAGTCCATATTTCCAATATACAGCTGAGTTTATTCATAGTCTCTATTCCATATGGTATGGTTTGTCTGACACACAAACAGGTTGTATCCTATAGACGATAACATATGCAACAGAGACTATTAATAAATTCAGCTGCATGTTGGAAATATTGACCTGTGTGAACCGCGCTGCAATACGACACGAGACTTAATACGCTCAAGCTGAACCAAGAAAGCATAACCTAACCATAGGTTACAAAATGTCCTTCAAATTCGCACTAATATGATCATTAGGACATTTGTACAACCACTGTAATAATTACTTTAATGTCAAAGGGTCAGAGGCATGCATGTAACAAATGGACCAAGTGAATCTTGATGTTATAATTTGTGGACGTACTTGACCGCTTGTTTTGTACTGAAATGGTGAAAACTGTAACTAAAAATCCTTTTTTTGCCACCTCTACCGCGTAGTCAACTCCTGCGTATAATGGTTAAAAGATATAGCTTAGGAACGATGGCGGTAAATGACATATAACGTGAAGGTAGGGGCAGTAGGGGCAGTGCTGCATTGCAACTGTTTTTAATTCTTTCTCAGGAAGTATTTGTACACACCATGCATCATTTCTCTGTCTTCGTTGTGAATAACACAACGTTTCATATTCTTCTCCTTCTTCTTTTTCTTTTTCCTCTTTTTGTTTTTGCTTCTGCTTCCGTCGGAACTCTTAGCGGACTTTGACACAATATTATGAACTTATTGCTCGCAATTATTTAATTTCACTGTTAAACTGTAGGCAAGTACTCTCACACGCGCACTGAAGGACTGCGCCTGATTGGCTAGAAAACACGTGACTGTGATGTCGTTGAATGTTTGTATGCGCAACCGGCTACAATCGTGACGTGAGTGTAATTTATATTAGAGCCCACCCCCTTAGGTGCCATAAGTGTTAAAAATTGAAGAAAGCAGAAGAGCATCGATTTAATTAAAATTGTTTCATTTTATAGGAGTAGAAACAAGCATACTAGTTTCCAGTGATAAAAACTGTACATTAATTATAGTTCATTAATTTTAATTAGTTTGCATCAGGTTATCTACACTCAAACCATTATTGGTACAATAACTAAACAATAGTGGCCAGGGATCATTGTTAGGCGGGTAAATACGTCTGCAAACTCATTAGACTGTACCACGGATACGGTGGTGACATTGTTTAAAGTCCAGTAACAATTCACCTTCATTTCTTTTCATCTAGGCCTTGGTGCTTAAAAATTCCTATATCTGTTGATGAGGATGCATCGCGTTACCCCCAACAGTGTATTTAATGAAATTCTTCTTTTTCTTTGGAGGGCTTCTCCACGTGTCAGTAGTTACCCTGTATTCCCAATTTCCATCTATCTCGGTCAACTCAATCCCCTCAATTCTCTGTCTCATCCTCTGGTTAACTTGAATTTCCATGCAGTCCTAGGTCGTCCCGTCTTTCTCCTTCCATGCGGCGACCATTCCAGAAATGTCCTGGGCCATCTCTTTGTGCATTTGGACGTGCCCATGCCATTGTAACATCCTACGTCCAATTTTTTCTAAAACTGACTGCCATTTAATTTTATAATATATATTTGGGGTATAGGTGCAGCTTACGAAGGATCTATTGCGGCTACCTCCTTCCAAGAGGAGGAAGGAATGAAGTGAACGAACCACAGGACTCTACAAGCCGTGTTAAGGCCGTGGGGGTGCCCCAAGTACCTGACACGAGGACTCGTCCCATTACTGGAGCTGCCCAGAGAAGGCCATAAGCGACCCATCAGCCAAGCAGCCCTCCTCTGTCCATGGCGAATACGTTTTCCTTTAAGCGAGCATCCGCGCCGTCTGTTCGATTCCGCAGCATTGAAACTTGAGATAACAAACTCCTGAAAGATGAGAGGAAAGGGAATGAAAGGAAATCGTAGTGCATGAAAAACCACGAAATTTCAAGGTTAGAGTGGACATCCGACAGGAGTCGAACCTGAGATATTCCGAATGCGAGTCTTACACCTCACCGCGGAGCCATATCGCTTGAGATCTTTAATGTGCGAAGTTTTGAAATGAAAGCATTGTGCAATAATTATTTCAAAGAAGCTCAGTTGAAATAAAAAGTTACTGTTCCTCTGGTGAATGAGATTGAGTTGCTCGCAAGAAACGAGGCAACAAACGAGGTCAGGACATGGCGCGGTTCATCTGCATACGTTCCCGCCCATTCAATTGGATAGTGCTCTTTTATTCAAGCCCCAATTTCTCAGTGGTTGCTGTGTGAATTTTGCGGCGAAAGTTGGACATGTGATTATTAACCATCAACATCGACCAGGCAAGTTGTAGACTTCTAACGGCGCCCTTTGTAGTCCCAGGAACATCCACCGGTGTGCACTCAAACCTACTACACCTAACTTATATTTCAATCAACGCTCGATATTTCATTTCAAATGCTGTGCGAGAGTTCTTCTCAGTGCGCGGTCATTCATTTTCAAACGATAGCGCCATAAGCTTCTCCAAAATTCCGCTAGGAGCTATAGTTTAGTTTTTTCTCCCTTTTTATGGTGCTGTGAAGGCTTCAATCATTTCTACGTGACTTTTAACCACAATATTTGGGCCCATAGGCTGCGCGAATAAAAATCTATGGATTGCGTGCAAGCGATTCTTATGGTAGTCATGAACCATGTACCGTTTTCTAGTCAGGTATGCGTTTTACAGTTGTTCTACAAAGGATCTATGCAGGTGAAATTTCATTTTCGACGTATTTCGTGCTAATTACGAGTACAATACATATTTTTATTTATTTAAAATAACGGAAATACATGTTATGCCTGGTGGAAGGTACTGCTTCGGATATATCAAATACAATTATTGCCAATAAAGAACCGTTTAAACAAAATAAAAAATAAACAACTTCTGTCAAATGTTTGGTGTCCTACTAAAGACCCACTTAAGATAGAAATGGCAACTGGAGAATAAAAACCGAAAAGAATTAAGTGACTTAATACAAAACCAAAATGTTGTAAATTTCATTAGGGCAATGAGAGTAGGCTGGCTTGGACATTTAAGAGAATGGAAGATCAAAGGATGATGGAAGGAAAGCCTTCGGAACTAGAGCAGCTGGTAGATCGAAAATACATTGGGAAGATAATATTATAAACGATTTGAGGAAATTAAGAATATAAAACTGAACAGTGACCATACAAAACAGAAATGCCTGGAAAAGAATTGTTGAGAAGGTCAGCACATTCAGTTCAGAAGTCTTAGAGCCTTGAGAAGAAGAAAACTCATGCTAAAGTGATTCAGAACAGCCAGTATAAGCGTTCTATGCAGTTATTGTTATTTAAAATTAAATATATTATTATATTCGCTCTTCAAGTATTAATATGTTACGCACATGGCAATTAAACACGATAATTATGCACTCTCATGATCTATTACAGTAATGACCTTAAGGTTATATTGAGTTTCATGATTTAGAGATTTTGTGTACACTGAATAGCTACACATTCGTTAATATTTATATTGACAACATGCTGAGACATTAGACAAACAAATTAGACTTCGATACTTATGTTTTTAACAAAAGAAATTTCTGTATCTCATTGCTCCTTGCTGATAATCAAATTGTGACTAATGATAGTGAGAATACACTCCAAATAGCTGCTCATGCTTTATCCAAAACAGCTGATTAACATAATTTCGTAATATTCCCAGAAGTTATTGCTTTTAGAGGCCAAGAGCCAATTCCCAACAAAATAATAATACATACGGATACGGTGCATTATAAGTTTCCAGAAGAATTTTGAGCGTAGTAACAAGTGAGCTTCTGCATGCAAATTGTGTTAGGATGTTAAATATGCATATAGGCTCGCATGCGTGTAAGATACAAAGGGAATAGTAGTTATATTAATAGATGAGAGAGATGGATCCACGATAACCATGGGGCTCGCTTTCGGTATACCCTGTGTTCGATTCCAGCAAGATCACTAACTATAACCATGGATTTTTTCATGATTTCCCCGGATCAGTTCACAAATGGTGAACATTTTCTGTCCTCTCATTTCATATCACTTGTTTCAGGGTTAAACGAACAGGTAACGGCGCTCAGTGTGTTAAGACTGGGCAGTGGAGATGCAATTTGGATAGTTTTCTTCCCTGGGATCAGTTGGGCGTCTAGTGGACTCGACTTCCGGCTCTAAGGGCCCTCACGCGACTCTGGTCTTGGGGCTTGTAGGCAGGGGTAAACGTCGTCAGATGCGTTCAATTTGGATTGGTTTGGAGCCTCGCCTATCCGTCACCTGCAGCTAGATTGAGTTTCCCTGGAGCACCTTCGAGACTCTCTGCAACTGCCTGTCAGACTTGCAGAGCTTCTAGCGGACGATAAACAAGCAGCAGAAAGATTTTTCAAGTGTTTAGCAGTGGTAAAGGTGAACCTATGGATTTAAAATTTTAGATATCGAAATTTGATAACTTTTGGAACTTTTCATTTAATTCCCGCTTATTAATTAATTATTTATTAATTAATAAACTTTTGCCTCAGTTTTTGTATATTTTTTCATTTGCCCTTTCACTAGTATTTTTATTTTGTATTGAAAATTTTTTGTGACTGTTGCCATGATCCATTTTACAAGGGCGCTGATGACAAGTACTTGACAGCCCTTAAAATTATATCTTCATCATCTTCATCATTATCATCAACCCCATCTAGGCTTGCGTACATCGCCAGGATCTGCTCACTCTCCTGCTCTCTCCCCCCTCTATCCTCCATCTCTCTCCTTGCCTTCCTCCCTCCCTCACGTTAAAAGCCCCACTTACCCTCATGAAATATATAGACTTCTCTTGCTTCAAATTCATTTTAATATTATTATTCATTGCTATCTGCATTATGACAGATGCTAGGGGTTATCTACTTATTATTTTAACCCACTTGTCATCACAGATAAATTATATATAATATGAAGATTTTATAAACGTTATGATTATTGATTTTTAAAAGCAATTACATTTTAAAAGGTGCCCTATTCATTTTCTCTTAGATTACATCTTTGGGAATTATTCTAACGAACGCCTTTCCAAACACATGATGTAATTTTTTTTTTTTCGAACAACTAAAATTCTACGTCCTTTAAACCTTAAATTTATTTGCTTCTTTTTATTCACCTGTTATAGTCGTATTCTCCTATTAAGCTGGCGAGTTGTTAAGATCTCAACTCATTATAAGAACGTGGATTTTGAACTGCATTCAAGAATAAACATGATCTGCAGCTGAGTTTATTTGTAGTCTCTGATCCACATGTTATCAAATAGGCTGTCTTCAATCACCATTCGCACTTGGGTATATACTTATATACGTATATACAAGACAGCTTATTTGAATGTAGAATAGATGATAACACGTGTATCAGAGACCATAAATAAATTCAGCTGCATGTTGAATATCGACTTGGGTAAACTGCGCTGACACAAGAAGTGAAAGTTGAAAATATTCTGCTTTTCTAATGCGCTTAGTCGTTCTTTCCATGGTCGTACGTAAAGCGAAAGTTAAAATAAATATTCTTACTCTCGATTTATGTTTTCAATAATTCGGCGTATATATAGGAAAACTTATGTTCGGAAAGGTAGAATCAGACTAAAAAAGTCAATCATAGCCGACATTTGAACCACGAAGGTTTCGGTTTCCGTCCGGGTTGCTCTAAGCTTAGCGTCGTATACTACATTAGAGGACGTTAATAAGCTAAAAAACGTGAAAAAACTAGCATGACATGTCAGCTGAACATTTAAATTCCGCAGTGACTCGCATTTTTTTCCGCTAAACCACAAAGAGATCTCCTTGTGGTTTACCTTCTATATTGTGTGCCCAATTTAAGGAAATTATCATTCACTGATCTAGAACGGTTCTACCTCTTGGTGTCTGACAATTAAACACTCCCGTTTCCACTTCCTTGTACGCACTAATCTTTACTTTTTCATCACATAACTGTTTCCCTCGTGACATTGTTAGGACAATGGTTTATGTAATGCGCGTCAAGCACTGTCAGCAGCGATGTCTATGTACTGATTGCAGTAGAGTTAGTTACACAAGCAAACCCTCAAATAGACATGTACCTACAGTTTACGAACCATTCCCGCCAACGCCTACTTGCTTAGGCAACACGCACTGGTTCTCATTCTGGCCCGAAGGGAGGCAATACACAGCTTCCCAATGTGCACGATGCGCAGAACACTATTTCGCAAAACACACCATTACGCTTGTTGCAGGGCTGCAGTATTCCTATTACGGGCTCCAGTATCTAACAACGTCTCAAGCTGTTAATGAGTAGAGGAAGAGTAGACGACAGGTACAATGCGGGTGGTGGAAGTGTCATGTAGACTTCAATTGAGCGAGGTAACCCAATTTTGTCAAAGCAGTACCGAAGTGTAGCGCAGGTCTTGTTGGCAAGCTTTGGTTGCGTTACTTCTAATACTTCAACTCTCTCCTCCACACTGCGCAGTGCGATCAAGACTGTCCTGTTGTAAGGGTATGTCTACACGATCTGAAACCTTGCTACTCGGACATAGTACTGTAGACGTCTGGTGGTGGTCTACTCTGTGGAGGGGAAGGAGAAGACAGTGTCACATGGCAGCTAACGATGATGTTATAAACAGATCAACAACAAATATATCGCGCAACGTTGGTATTCCACCGTTGCTAGTACATGAGAGTATATCTCATAAATGACCTAAGCTTTGTTGGTATGTTCAAAGTCTTGCTCTAATCTTTGTCATATAACGCTAGAGCTGTTGATATCAATACATTTTTCAAGCCATATTACCGTAACAGGAACACACTATCTGAGATTTGTCGTCAATATCTTCCCCTATACTATAAGCTGGAGAATTTAATCTGCAAATGGTGCTCTTTCGTGACTTCTTGGGTTAGCCGCCCTCTGTCTCCTCTCAGCTCATTTATCCTGCCGGGGGCGCCCCGCAAGGTGCACAAAACATCTCCAAGGTCGACTGCGGAATCCCCTCCTGCATTATCCTACTTTGAGGTGCAGACTTTATATTAGCGAATTTATATTGCAGCATAAACATCAATTAATATATTTTACGCTTGCGTGCAGCATTTCTATTCCTTAATCCAAAGAAAGCGCCGTATATTAATCAACCACACACTGCGTTGGAAGTTTCTTTCGGAAAGGTGGGTTAGATTGATATTCATGTGCTGTAAGTAAGGAAGGATCAAGCAGATCGTCACGGAACGGCTCACCCTATTGATCTGTGTTTTGTATAATAGACAGACTGACTGTATCTGTATGTAGTAATGTAGTGTTTCCCCTTGAGGGGTCGACTATTAACCCGGTAGTCATGTTTGTTGTAACGGCCACAGACTTTTTTCCTTGTTCAGCGTAACATGCTGCCTCTTCTTCAGGGAGGATGCGGCCCCACGTGAAACGCCCTGCATTCAGCTATCTGGATGCTACGGGAAGGCGCATAAATTATCTCGCATAACCTTCAATAGCAGGAATCGGTAGTCGCTTAGCAACCTGCAATAAAATCGTTCCTAAGATCAATTCATCTCTTATGAAACAAAAACCGTATTTAGTGTGTTGGTTTCTCCCATTTATCTACGTTTAAAAATAATTACAAACTCCATTCTAAACATTATTTATATGAATATATGGGTGCACTTAAGTTGAGTGTGCTGTAGAAGTGGTTCGAATCTCCTTCATGTATAATTTCTTCGCCGTGTAATATTCTCAAATAGCTTTGGTTCAACAATTAATGCGTTTAGAGCTGTTATTTTAGTTCTCAATTGTTTTTATTTCCATAGTTTACTGTTGTCTACTAGGATATCTTTCCTGGTGTAGATGCTTAGCTGCGTGTGTACTGGCTCTTGCTTCTCTGTAAATCGAAAACATATCAATGCACTCTTCTGTGAAATACATCGTGAATGACTGGGAAAATGTCGTGCGACATCATACGCGTGGAGAATGAAGGGAGTCGGCATTTCTAATAACCATCAAACTAATCCAGTGAGGCAGAATTCATATTCGATTACAAAATGCACACAACCAAAAACGAACAATCCGGAATTCACTCTCAGTAAACGAGTTGTATAGTTTTGAGGTGTACTTTAGTGAGGAGTAAGTTCTGTCCATTAAACCGCTGTTTCTCTGAATTTTGCCCATTCGTCTATTTAAGAACGTCAAGCAATACGTCTTAGTAAGCGTAAAACTGGACTAAAGCGCACATTCTTTGATGGTAGTCTACCTTTCACAAAAACAAGGAGTGGCTGACTTATCTGGTATAATCGTTAAATGGTATGAAAATGTTTTGGATATAATATAGACAAAGAAACATTAGCTCATGAATTTAATACTCTATTTCAAGTACAAGCTATTTTGGACTTCTCTCCTTCTGTTCCTCACCCCCTCCCTCCCTCTCTCTCTCTCTCTCTCTTTCTACCTCTCTCACAAACACATACACATAGACACAGACACAGACACAGACACTGCAGATGCTGTTTGTAATTTAAAATATTATGCAAACGCAACTGCAATGCAGAGAACAACTACTATTTTATTTAATACCTCATCACAAGTTCTTCAATGAATTTCAACATTACCAACTCGCTGCTTTCAGCATCCGGTGATGCAGGAAACACATCCCGATTCGTCATGTGAACACAAAAATCCTGTTGGACAATGCACTATGAATGAAACAACATGTTTCCATGTCATTATGGAAATAGCCGACTGTTTTGTTAAAATTATTTTGCAACAAGAAATATCAGTTCTATCCTTGACCAATTTTTATTTTTTCTCCACGTAGCACTAGGGAGAGAAGACACTGCAGAAATTAGATATCAAGATTTCATCGCAAATGTTGTGAGGTTCCTTGACTCCAAAAAGAAAAGCCATTTTTAGAAAAAGGCACATGCATAGCTCAAAAACTAAACAGGAAGAATACACCAAAAACAGTAACAAAAGAAACAAGACAAAACAAAACAAAACAGAGCCTTCCAGTTCCAACTATTCTTTGTATACAGCTTTAGAAATTTTAGGTTCTATGTAAAATATTTGTAATGCTTTTAATTGAAATACTATTTATTTAAGACATTTACATGCTCAAATCATTTTCTAAAAGGAATTTTATATCATTTTGCATGGTTTTTAAACATTAAGGAAAAAACGTAAGGCAGAAAAAATGTGGATTTTTAAAAACCCACAAGATGCTTAAAATGAATAAAAAGTATATAAAATTCTTTCGGAATAAAGAGAACCTCTCAGGATGTTCCGAGAAAATTTAACATAAACATGCTGTTTGACATAAATATCTTAAACGTGTGACATTTTAATTAAAATACTTAACTGCTGCTTTTTAGAATATAAACCATTTCGATACATTCTCCACGTAAGAGAAATTTGGGTTCTGCGGATTTTCTAGAAAATGTCTGTGTTGTTCTTGTAAGATAGTGAACTTAAGTAACAAAATTAGAATTTATCTTATATTTTTATGCATGCTATTCATACACACACAGATACAGCTTCTGTTCATACGCTTTCTCTAAACATTGTGTTTTTTTTTTGTTTTTTTTTTTCCTTTAACCCATCGTTTTTTCGGCCCTCATTCGTCCGATAAAGTTTTGTTGCAAGACAGTTTTTATCGTCGTAAACGGTAACTCTGCTTATTTAAGGATTTAATAATTTTGTATTATCACTCGAATAACCCGGATGAGGTACTCATCTGTATACTGATTTCAAGCAAACTTACTTGAAATTTATACAAGAAATTTCATTTTTATTGGAGGAATAATTCGTCCGTATGAATGGATGGAAAATATATATTCTCCTAAGAAGCGCACGCATATAGGATGTGAGTGTTTGAGAAACAGAAAATGGGTTTAGCAATGGGGAAGTTATACAGTATGACGAGGAAGGAATTAGTAATTAAATTTAATGTGACTATAGATAAAATATTTACAAATATGTATAAGGTTGTAAGCTTTTATGGCCCTGAAAATTAATCATAACTTTTTCAGGATATTACATCTGAAGTAAAGCTAGTTACGTCCATTCTAAGAATATTATCACGGCAGTCGCGCGTCTCAAAGAACGTTTGGGGTTAGTTACCTCACACCACTGTGTTGCTAAGCAATACACGGCTGGCAAAAATGAGCGAGGCGAGAACAAAGGGATTCTAGACAGTTCGAGAAGATACGCGAGACTTCGGGACTACTCCGATAAAGTTGTATTACCTCGCTCGATTGAAGACCACATGCCACATCTACTCCCCACATTCTACCTCTACTGATCCAATATGCACATCTCGAGACGTTGTTAGGCACTGGGGCCTTAAATAGGGATTCTATCGCCCTGCAACAGGCGTAACGGTACGGTATGGAAATAGTCTTCTGCGCACTTTTGTTACAGCTGGTACAAGCTTTCATTACGTCACCTGCAACAAAGGCCGGTTATAGAAGTACGCTAAGCTTCGCGAAAGCGTGTGTTTCCAGAAAACTCTATATACCTATCGTTCGGATATACAATAGCGTGTTCATTTGAGCCAGTCGATGTTTGGCCAGTGAGTGTTGAAGCAGTGTTAGTGAGTGCATTGTTAGTTTTGTTAATACTCATCTGTTTGTGTGAACACTCAAGAGTTAGTTTTAGAGGAGAGTTGAATTGGGTAGTTAACTGTCTGAGCAGTGAAATTTGTGTCAAGGTTACAATAGAAGAGAACAGCTGTGAATTGCAAGGCACGGCGAATTGTAAATTATGTTAATGATAAAGCAGAGAACTGTGTTTTAGTGAGTGAGTGAGCAGGGTTTAAGAGCCCATCGATAGCTAGGTCATTAGACCCCAACTGTGTTTTATGATTCAGTTGAAGAAATAAAGTGACTTAAAATTAACCGTGCTTGTCATTTGTCACCACGGCATGTTGAGTGTGTATAGTTTATTGAGGAAATATTGTATTCCACCCAAAAATTCGATGTCGATATTTCACCGGAAATACGTTTTGAGATTCCCGGAATAATAAAAAGGGATTTTTAGAAAGAGGTCCGTGATTGTGCGTGTGTGTGTGTGTGTGTGTGTGTGTGTGTGTGTGTGTGTGTGTGTGTGTCAATCTTTTGACAGCATAACTCAAAAACGAAAAGTCGGTTAAAAACCAAAGTTGGTATTTAAGTTTAACATCATTTATGGATGCTACACGAAACTTTTGAAGAAAATTCCTCCACCCTAAACTACACTTTTCATAGAAAATAGATTTTTTTTATTCTCTCTAACCATTTTCATTCAAATGTCATATTTTTATAATATTTTTATGACAAATGAAACGTATATGTTGAATTTTCTGGCTATAGCTCATGTAGTCTTGTGTACTCTGGATGACTTTTGCATAACTGATAAGCCCTAACAGATATACCAAATCTTACTATATGGGAAATGTAGATCTTGCTAAAACACAGTTTATGTCCAAATAATTTATTTTTGTAGAGTGAACCATTTCGCAGATATTCCTTGTTATTTCTGTGAGTTTTGGAAAACTTGAAATTTCATCTTCATTCATCTCTTAGCCGTGCAAAGAGAACGGAATTTGAAAGATTTAAACGATTTGACTATCGCTCAAAGCCTACTG
Source organism: Tenodera sinensis (assembly GCA_030765045.1). Classification (NCBI taxonomy): domain Eukaryota; kingdom Metazoa; phylum Arthropoda; class Insecta; order Mantodea; family Mantidae; genus Tenodera; species Tenodera sinensis. Next base: position 135,763,545 of record CM060967.1, on the reverse strand, counting down.
TATCCCCACATGGTAACGTATGGCCCAGGTTATTCTTGAAGTAATTTCTTGCAAGATCACTTGCATGGCTAGGTCATGCACCTACCTAGGTCCTTCACACGCAATCATTGCTGACATATTGCTGACCAAGTATTGGCTAAGCTTTCTGGTAAACGAGGAAGTATTTAAACCTCGAATTATGATCAAGTCGAGAGACCTGTTTTCATGCGCTACACAAATCCACGTGACTGTAATGTTTGAAGGGTCAGCAGGGCGAACCGGAGGTATCATAGGTTCTTCAACATCACCCCTAACCTAGACGTATCTTACATTTGCTCTAGATAACCTTAAATACCTCTATGGTTCACAGAACGGCCTGCTTGCTGCTCTTGTAATTTCCTAGTCTGTTTTGTTATATTAGAAGTATATTTGTTTAACAAGTGCTGGTACTATGAGTTGCTTAACCAATCCCTAACTACCAAGCTACGCTCCCATGTTACATACTTTCACACACCCTTCCAAGGCATGGCTTGACAATATTCCCCATGCACCTACAAGGAAATAAGCAATAAGATAACTTCTGAAAGTGTTTATCTCAACAAGAGTTTGTAAGAATGGTTAGTACAAGAGTAGAGAAAGTCATGTGAGTGCAACACATCAGATTTTTTGTAAGGCCTCATAAGGGAATGTAAAATATAAGGGGTTTAAGAAAACGATCGTGTTCTTTTTTTAAAAAGAAGGAAAGAAAGAAAAACAAATAACAGCGTTTCGTAAAACTGAGAATAGAATGTAAGATATTTAAAATTTCCATGAGTAAAATAAATAAATGGCAAGTTATCCAGTGTACCTGTACTTCAAGAGCCTTATAAATCAGAATAAAGAATATAAAGATGTCAGTGGTATATAAGGATTAAGTTATGTCATTGTATATGAGGTAATACTAGCTCTTCCGTTGCCAGCGCCTGTAGACAAGAGTATCATGCAAATATTCTCAGGAGTTTGAACTAGGAACAATAAGGGGTAAAAAAGCAAGGAGCTCATAAACAAAGGTAAGAAAAGACACATCTCTACCACATACAAACTTACTAAACTATTATGCGACGACTGAACCACAATGAACATGCAAAAGAAACTAAGGACCCATAAACAGTTTCATCTTGTAGTTCCACTTAAAACTTCCCAACTACGTCAAAGGTATATTATTCGTTGAACTTAAAAAAGGAAAGATATAACATAGAAGAGAATATCCACGAATTCTCCGAAGTATTTTACTGAGTGTCTTGAACATTTTACCACATCTTATGTCTATATAAACAGGAGAAGTCATGAGTTTATTGCATTGTTAAGTTGTTTCTGTGAACTTAAATTTAAGTTATTTTACTAAGAACGTTTATTATGAAATGTTCATAATCTATAAATAACATTTCAGATTTATGTGCATTATTGAGCCAGAAATAACCTTTATGAGGTATATACTTTTAAATGTGTTGGAGCAAAATTTATTTTTGGTTAACCGGGAAATAGTACGAATCAGCTGGGGAATTTAATGTCGTACTGGCAAGTTGGCCATAGTAGCTTAGTGGTTAAAGCATCCGCTCGATAGTGGATAGATCCGTGGTTCAAATCCCGGCAATGGCATTGAATTTTTCAGTTTCTGATTCAACCTCTTAAACATTGCCCACCCACGGCTTGTGTGTTTAAAAACACCCGCAGTAAGCTTGTTGGCAAAAATAAATAATACTTAAACACCTACTTTGTTTTCAACCGACTTTTCGTTCTTGAGTTATGCTGTTCACACACACACACACACACACACACACACACACACACACACACACACACACACACAGAGTCACGCGTGGATATTTTTCTAAAATGCTTTTGTTTAGATTCAGGGGACCTCAAAACATATATTTCCAGTGAAATCTGAACATCGAAATTTTGTGTTCAATACAATTCTTCCCCTACTTACTATACGTAGTAGAGAAAGTAAAAGTGGGTCAGTTGTTGCAAATAACATCAACAGGACCTGAATGTGTCATTATTTGTAGATACATCCTACATTAGCGAACAGAGATAAAATACAGAACTCTGGTTTTATGTAATACAAAGGAGGTACATTATTTCTACCATTACGATTGTATGATCTAAATAGATATCAGGATATTGGTCCTATTGTTAGAATAAACTAGAATACAGTCTTAAGTCAAAGAATGCGGAATATTCAGCGTACAGAGGATGTCAATGAATATTTCCTCGTACTTCGCAAGAAATCAGTACTAGGCAGATCCGATTACCAGCTTTGTACGGGAAAGATAATTAATTGTTCACAGGACCCGTTCATTGACCTGTATCTAAGCAATCGATATAGTTCAGCAATAATGAATTGACAAACAAGTGAGCTACAACACATTTATAGTGGTCCGATCCGGAAATGGTGTTCACATTTCCCTTTAAAAATGATTTGTCCATTACAGGAGTAAGCCGGAAAGGTTTTTCGCAGAATCCAGGAAACTGGTTTCGATTTTTATACAATGGACCTAATCGCATACCATCCACCATGACATGGCGAGGTCAAAGCCAACCACGGAGTCAAGGATACAGAGAGAGTCGATACAACACGTACACGGGCACATAAAGCGTTTTATGGGTGTTCCCTGCCTGGATAAGACTGTTCGAAGGTGACCTGGTTTGAGCAAACTGACATTGCAAAAACTGCAGCACCACCATCATAAACGTTTCCTTTTACAAACCACCTTTAATATTTTCCATCGGTTCTAGATATTTTAAGTAGCATCTCTTCCGTTCAGTTTATCTTATGTGGTCACTGTTAATTGTGTTTTGGGCCGTAGAGGCTTGCATCTTCCCCAGAAATTATGGTAAATACCTTCAAATACCTTTTGTTGACACTGGTTCAGTTAGTAAGCGATGTGAACTGCAAGGCTTTCTGTTCGCCAGTAATCAATCATCAATTGGCCGAGTGAACTTCGAAACACCAGAATCGCTACACGCCTTCTCTACTCCAGAAGAAAGAGCAAGGTAGCATCAAACAGTTCATGTGACGTTAGGCGAGAGCCGTATAATATTATGTTGTCTAGAGAAACAGTGGTGCGAGTACAGGGTTGGAGGATTCACGGGGCTGTACCGCTCTCAATGACAGTACAAGCAAAACTTGAATGAAAAGCGCATAAAAAGAAACAAGTTACTATGCTAGAGGCAGTTTTGTTATTGAGGTTTTCCTCATTTTGCAGATTTGCGCATGGCATCTTTCGCGGTATTTTTTACACAGATCACACACAATCTTCATTCGTCTGGTGGAACTTCTTGCTTTGACAGAATCTGTGATGAAATCCACGCGTTGCCTAGCGCGTTACTACGTGTCGCAGCTCGTGGTTTACTTGTTTCCACTCTTCTGCCATTATGGCGTCCGTGGAGTAGAAGTCCGGCCAGACGGTATTGCACTTCTCGGTTAAGATTTGACGTGAATTCTCGTAGCACTTGGTGTTTGGCAGCCAAAACTGTTGATGTCGTCGATGAAGTAGATCTCTTTTAGCCTTGAAGGAAATTACTTTCCGTTGAGTGTGAATTTTTTCCCAGGTGATGCTGATCCCATGGTTTTCTATTGGGGATATGCCTGTCCTGAACAATAACATTGCTATATCCAATGTTAAGCTTGTTGGATGTGGTAGATGGCTTTTATTGCTGCGGTCGCTCTTTCTTTGACATGATTATTTAAGTGTCTGGTTATGCAATTAGCTAAGTTCAATTCCCAAAGTATCTTGTCAGATCACAGCCTAACATGTATATTACAAACTTTCTAGATAGTACGTCCTAACATTAAAAAACCTGATGTGTTGCACTCACATGACTTTCCCTACTCTTGCACTAACCATTCTTACAAACTCTTATACCTATGTCTTCTTGGTGTTAGTTGAGATAAGCTTTTGTACAAACTATCTTATTATTTCCTTGTAGGTGCAAGGGGAATATTAGAATACACTAGGCTTTGAGCGATAGTCAAATATTTTAAAGCTTTGAGATCCCCTTCTCTTTGCACTCTTAACATATAAAAAAAAAGAACAATGATGTTCCATTTCACGAAAGTTTAGTTTTCCGAAACTGGCACAAATAACAAGGAATATCTCCGAAATGGTCCACTCTACAAAAACATTTATTCAGACATAAATTGTGTGTTTTAGGGAGATCTATATTTTTTGTATAGTAAGATTTTGTCTATCTCTTACGGTTTACAAGTTATTCAAAAGTCATCCAGAGTAAACAGGACTACATAGGTTATGGCCAGAAAATTCAAAATATACATTTTATTTGTCATACAAATATCTCAAACATATGACATTTTAATCAAAATCGTTAGAGCTGTTTTCAAGAAAATGAAATTGTTCTATGTAAAGGGTAGTTTAGGATGGGGCTATTTTCTTCAAAATCTTCGTGTCGTATCCTCGAAAGACATTAAACTTAAATACCAACTTTGGTTTCTAACCGACTTTTAGTTTTTCTGTTATACTGTCGACAGACACACACACACACACACACACACACACACACACACACACACACACACACACACACACACACACACACACACACACACACAACTTTTTCTAAAAATGCGCTTTTGGCTCAGGGACTCTCAAAACATATATTTCCGCTGAACTCTCGACATCGAATTTTTGGGTGGAATACAATACTTCCTCTACTTACCAGTAGAGAAAGTAAAAATTAACCAACAACATGGGGTAAGTCAGCTAGTTTCCGACAAATCCAGTTTAATATAAGACAAATTAGAAGGGTCGTCCTGTAAAAGCTTGATTTTTGGACATGTAACGATTTGAAACGAACTTCCTCAATTATGTAGGTTCCATTTGTGAAAGTATTTCAGTTTCCGTCGTTTCAATTATAGTTGTTTGTGTAACAGGTCCTCAGGAGATAAATCTAGCACAGAGAGGTCGCTGCCTGGAGAATACAAAGATAACAGATATTAAACCTTACCTCTGAACACAGCAAACTTGCTAATTGGCCGCAGAACTTTGTTTCCGTTTATTTAATTCTAAATGACCAGGGGGGATAATATCTTGAAATATTGGAGGCAACTAAATGTAGGAAGAGAAAGACCATTTTCTCTGCGCTGATATTCTCTATGTTGTTTGCATACCTCCGAGCTTTCTGTGTGTAATTTGAAAACAAAGAAACACAGCACTATTTCTGGGTTTTAATCAGTCATGTACTTTATGTAGGGTGGAACACCATTCTGGCCTAATATTCGAAATACAATACACTGCAAATGCCTTTGAATGAAACAAACAGATAAAATTAAAAATGGAGTAGCTGAAAAATCTGATGAGTTACATTACTTTACTTTCTGTTGTTCCTCTTCTATAACTATTGTTACAGAAGCTTCTGTCAACTTCACGATTCCCTAAGGGAGGATTTCCTTCCGCTGTCATGGTGCGCGCGCACTCACGGTGTTACTGACGTTACGTGAACTAGTTCGAGCCAAACGTTCGAGCCCGTCCCGAAAGAGAGTTTTCGGATTGGGTTGGACTTGGCGTGGCAACGACCTATGGATTAGGTACGCCTAGCCCATATACCCATGCGGGGTTGTGAGACACCTCAAGGTTCCTTAGTAGCCCAGACGTGTCAATAACGAAAAGAGAGGGAGGATAGCAACTGCTCCCACACCACATTGCGGAACGACACAGGATGTTCAAATCGAAAACCCTCATTACATCGTTGTTTGCCCATACAAATACACAACACACTGTAATAGTAAAATTGGGCCCATTTGTGTATATAAATAATTTAGTTTGTTTTGTCGTGTATTTGAATCAGCTTTCAAAACTGAACAACTTAGTTGTAAAACGTAAAATTCACATCTGATAATGTAGACCTGGGTCTGCATTGCGTTTCCAATGATTAACTTTTCAAAACGGTAACTGGCCCTATCACATTGTTGAGTGGCGCCGTCGGAAGTTTGTAATGGCTTATTTTTATTGAGTATGTTGCAGTACTGGGTTTCAACTGTCGAGTATGTCATACATGACAATAGAATTATGTTGAAAATATAATTATATTATATATTCCGCGCAACTTGGAAACGGCTCTAACGATTTCTATAGGTGCCATTCCTGTAAAAACCGATTTTAAGCGTAACAGTCACAATTACTCTAAACCTTATTTTGACCATAATTTCTGTTTCAATGGGCCAATTTAAATAAGGTCTCCACAAGAGCTTTCAGAAAACCTAAAGAAAATTGATTTACCTATCTTAGAATGCGCGTAACAGTCACAATTAGTCGAAACCTTATTTTGGCCATAATTTCTCTGTTAAGGGGCCAATTTCAGCAAACAAGCCAGGATATTAAAGGTGTCGTCACGGAAACGGCTCCAAAAATTAGGATGAAAATATATATTTAGTTAACATTTTGCTTTTCAAGTTTATCCAAATAAGTATCTCCTCCCCCACCCCCCTCCCCCAATAAAAAACTACGTTTAAAAAAAAAAAAAAAGGAAAAGCGAAGCTCGGTCGCTCAGGTACTAATAATTATGTTTTAAGAATATATATTAACAGATTTAATATAATGATGTTACCATATTCATCGATATGTTTTTTGTTAAAATGGCGTCTAATATGAAAACGAGATAGGTAGCGTGATGAATAATCATAAATTAAATAAATGTCTTTTTCATTAGGTAAATACAAAACTAAGTTTGTTCCCATTCTTGATGAAAGGGACGCGTACTCATTATGAACGTCCATCCAATACTGTTTACTAGTTTGAACTGCACCGTGTAGCATACTTGAATGGAGGGAGGTACCCAGCTGATTAGGCGAGGTGGCTCCAGAAAGATAGTTAATGACACGATTGTACTATACAGAAGTTCATAATACAAGCTATACAAAGCGGAAGTAGTAGGTGGAGTAAGGGGATGGTGCGGGTGAGAGGGGAACAGGTCGCATTATTGCAAAATTTAGTTATGAACGTTTATATTCCAGTTATTTTTTCTTTTTCTTTATTTAAATTTTCAACAAATCTATTATCAAATGAAATGACTAACTGTGCATGCAAGTCTATACATAACACTGGAAACAAATAAATCGCTTATGTTTTACCGTTTTCACTAAACTTTCAATTGGTTTTCGTCTGGTAAAGCACAGTGTGACAACTGCACATGTAGCACACGTTTGCCACATCTCTATTATGTTCTTTCTGGGTTCATCTTGTTCAGAGTCGAAGGTTAGCGTGACAAAGTGTGTCAACTCGTGATTATTCTTCCTCATAGTATGCTATATTATTAGCGTAAGTGGAACCGACGTCTCCAGAGTCTTCTTCTTCTTCTTCTTCTTCTTCTTCTTCTTTTTCTTCACTTCAAGGATTAGGCGAATCGCCTGTTCTGAATTCACAAAGAGTCCTTCCAACTTTTCCTAGGTATTCCCACATCCCTTAGACCACTTGGTTTGCATTGACATGCTATCTTGAGCAATCTTGTTTCTTCCATTCTCTGAACCTGTGCCCAACCTATACACCTCTACAGAGTGGGATAACGTAAAAAGAGTTCGTAAAGCCCGCCACAATTTTGCAACACTGCATGCCAAAACATGTGATACGAGGTACATCCGGTTTATATTACTGATAGCCTGAACTTCTATATTGCCTGACCGGCGTGCTAAATCGCCGGTGGCTCCACCGGAATTAGCAGTGGTCCACCCGGATAGAATAACGTGCCTAAGTGGCGTATCGCTTTCACCCTGCGTGGTATTGCCCCAAGGAAACGGCCACAGGGAGAAAAGCCATAGAATGGGGCCCTCCCTGAGGGAGAGCTTTGTCTCTCAGGTAGATCTCGCTCGAACCTGTCCACTTTACGGTAATAGAGATAAACTTCCAGTGTATATTAACACATTTATTGTAGCTATAGCAAGGATAGACTAGGCTACATTGATTGTCAGCCTTTTAAAAACTGGATCTGAAAGCACTAGCCTTGAAATTCTATGCTATTTCCACCACCACAAGGAAAAATCTGATGTTTTGCACTCGCATGACTTTCTCTACTTATGCCCTTATTCTTACAAACACTTGTTCCTCAATCTAGTTCATGTAAGTCGAGATAAACACTTTCAGAAATTGCTAATTTTCTTGCAGATGCTAGGGGTATATGTGAATACAGTAGGCTTTAACTCATAGTCAATTGTTTTAAGAGTGGTCACTATATGCTGTGTTTGAAATTCCGTTCTCTTTGCACAGGCAAAGCAATATCTTCAAAATAATTCACTCCAAAAATACATTTAGTATTTTTTAACCAAATCTACTTTTTTTTATATAAGATTTGATCTATCTCTTACAGTTTCCAGTTAACCAAACGTCAAGAGTAAACAGGACTAGATAGGCAATAGCCAGGAAATTCAAAATATACATTGCATTTGGCATAAAAAAATCTAAAACGTATGGCATTTTAACCAAAAATCACTAGAGCTATTTGTAAGAAAATTATTTTCAAAAAATATTCCATGTAAAGTGTAATTTAGTGTACACGAACTGTCCACAGAATTCAGGGGGCCTCAAAAAATTCTTCGGTGAAATCTCGACATGGAATTTTTGGATAGAATACAGTGCTTTCTCTACTTATTATACATAGTAGAGAATAGTCACGCATACGTTCCTGGTCGCTAAATGTTATGGACGCATTTTGCACTAGAAAGGGCGCATTTTGATGTTGGCCAATATTAGTCTTACACCTCACTAGTGAAATTAGCAGAGCATCGGAAGGAGGTTCGAGTCTTAGCTTGGCATTGAATTTTCTGATTCAGTTTTCTATTCTAATGTTGAGAACTTTACCTAGAAACTTCATTATAACACAATCGCATCTTATCACTGTAAAGTATGTGTGCTAAATATCCAGAACGTGGAGGGACTTTTCAACCTAGAGGCTATAGTGAGATACACCTAAAAAATGTTTATTTTCTTCCAACATCACAAGCATACCCATCAAAGAAGTGTATAAGCTTCACTGAATTCACAACTTTCTCATTGCAATACAATAAGTACATAAATATTTAGTGAATATCGTATGCAATTTAGCTTTCTTAATAGCAAATTAAATTTATGTTTTAGTGTAGTGTAACTTTATTTAGATTTTGATAGCTAAAAAGTGATGAAATTTTCTCTGAAACCAGAAATGGGAAGTATTTTGCACATTTATGTCTTTAAACTATAAAAGAAAAATCTCTAAGGCTTAGTAGAAAATAATAGTTGCATAATATCTGAAGTATTCAAAATTCGTCAATTGAATCTGAGCTTCGAGAAATTGAGTTTATAGATTTGCAAATTTAAATTTTAGTATTTTGAATTGCACGTTCATTTTTGAGTCTACAGTGGTGTTGTGAACATTATACGAAAAACTAAAATGAAACATTCTGATGATGATAATGATAATAATAGTAATAAAAATAGTAGGTAATTATGATGATGATACTTTTGAATGCTGAGAGATGAGATTGCAGCTCAGACAGTCAGGTGTTTGTCTATCTTTAAGAAGTACAGAGTCTGCTATTATCTTTAAAACTTTAATTATGTCCTCATGGGAAATCAGCCGAGTATTCGCGTTATCTATCTCCAAGCTTTCGGATATCTTCACTCTCTGGCCTTCCTCAGAGCCTTTCTACACTCTGAGGAAGGCCACGGTGTAAAAATGGCCGAAAGTTTGTGATGGATAATGTGCGTACTCGCCTGATTTCCCGTGAGGTCATAATTAATAATCAACAGCGAAAAATCTTGAGGTTTATGGCACAAACATTTTATTTCTGTGCAAATATTTGCGCTGTTCTATGTTTTTATGCAGTTGATTTTATCTACATAGGCTTGGGAGTTACTGTGGTTGTTTTGGATGGCTGTTCCATTGTTGTGTATAATTTTGAAGTTCTATAAATTATGCCAAATGCTCTTTAGTGTTCCGTTAATTTTAGTGCTTATATTCATGTATAATTTCATATTATTTATTTCACGCAAGTAACTCTGGTCAGTAAGGTTTTTGGCCCTGAGTGATTACTGTATACTTCAATCCAAAACTGGTAATAAAATCTCTCCATCTCCCACAGTTTTCAAAAGCTAGCGGCATCAATATCACAGAAATATCGATTTTTGCAATAAAAACATCCAGAGTTTCGGATTACAAAATTGTTTTAGACTATTTTCCTGGTATCCTATACGTTATTTGACCATAAAAGTATATTAAAATTCATATTTTTGTTTCTTAGTAAAGTTATTTTCACATTTGAAGTCATATGGCATATTTGAAGTCATGTGACAATGCGAATACTACAGCGGGAGGCCCACTTTCTGTAATTTTTAAAATTTTGCCTTTTAATTTTTTGATTAAATGTATCCAGTTAATAGTAATTGTCAATCACTGTTTCTACTATGAATTGCATAACTGTTTCAAAGTTTTCATTGTTGGTCTTTATGAGAAACAATGAAATGTCAGGGTGGCCATAAAATATTGCCCCGTCTGTGAAATGTGAGTCATGTAAAACGGAATAGTTAATGTTAAATATTGCCTTTATATTTATTTTAAAATAAATTTGTTTTAAAAATTACTGAGACATTTTGCTATCAGTGGTAGTATATTCTGTAATAATAATTGGCATAACAAAATAATGTGCTTCATGTAAAAAAAGTAAACAAAGGAATAGTTAAAGAGTGTTTAATATTATCTTTATAAAATGATACGATATACTTAATGCCCAACTTTAATATAAATTTGTCTTAAAATTGTTCAGACATTTTGTTATTAGTGGTGGTCACAAAGTAGCCACTCCCCCTTGGTTATACTAGGATTAAGGGATGTCTTTACAAATATCTCTCCTTTGTGATTGCTGTGTTGAAGAAATTTACTTCTATAGCTGGAAGCTTCTAGATCTAACAGTTTGGGCTGTGCGTTGGATGGGTAACCCAATTAGCATTATAATTGCTAAAGTTCTTGAATCTCAACCCCCAAAAAATGGTGGATGATGGAAAACCTCTGCTGATCAGGATGGCTATACACTAAAAAACAATTTTTTTGTACCAGTGTATTGTATAGTCTCAGTCTTCTCCACCACGCTGCAGGAAATTAATGAATAACGAAAACACATTGTCGAACTGAAAATATAATACAATTTCTTGATGAAACTGTTGCCTCTAAGTTCATAGTTCCTTCCTTGTGGCTTAGTATTTTCCCCTGTTCTACGAATCTGACATTTCCTCCATATTGTGTAATTTGGTAAGAAGAAATAAGTTACGAAACATCTTGAAACAGAAGTGTGGTGTATACAAATTTCACAAGTATGTTGATGTATGACGTAAAGAGTTTCGATTCCGGAAAAGAGAATTGAGTTATTCCCTATGACAACGTGAACATCACACAAACAGACAAATATTTGCAGGTGCCATGAACAAAGAGTGAATGGTAGGTCGTGCAGAAGAGGCACTAATCAAGCGGTGTTGCTAACCAGCAGTAGCGGAACACTGCAGAAGTGTCATGAAGTTGTAATTGTCTTAAGTAGGTAATTAAGACAGACGTGCCTTCCTGTTGAGCGGATGCATGCGGTGGGCGAGCCTCATGAGGAGCTGTCCAATTGATTTCGTTAACAATCGATTGTAACGTCTCAAGAGTTCCAGCAGTGAAGCTTGTTGGCAAACGGTATCAAGTCTATAAAATTAAAAATTTAATTATAGATGGCGCCACATTGTTAGTTATCCTTCGTATATTGGGAAGTTTAGCACCACGCTACGGAACGATAGATGTTCAAGTCCAAATTGAACATTCCCCTTCGTTACACCGTTACTAATCATTCTTACAAACTCTTGTTCCATATCTTCGTGTTAGTTGAGATAAACGTTTGTACAAATTATCTTATTGCTTATTTCCTTGTAGGTGCAAGGTGAATATTAGGATACAGTAGGCTTTGAGCAACAGTCCAATCTTTTTAACCTCTCAAATTCCATTCTCTTTGCACGGCTAACATGTCAAAAAATGAATAATAATGTTCCATTTGACGAAAATTTGTTTTCCAAAATTCACACAAATAACAAGGAATATTTCCGAAATAGTTCACTCTACAAAACAAAAAAAAAAACAAAAAAAAAAAAACAAAAAAAAAAAAAACAAACAAACAAAAAATATTTGGACACAAATTGTTTTAGCAAGATTTACATTTTTTGTACACTAAGATTTGGTGTATCTCTTACGGTTTACCAGTTATGCAAAAGTCACATAGATTAAATAGTATTAAATGGGTTACATCCAGAAGACTCAAAAAATGTACATATTTTCGAGAAAATAAAAATTTTCCATGTAAATGGACGAATGTTCTTCAAAATCTACGTATCGCATTGATGAAAGATGTTAAACTTAAGTACCAACTACACACACACACATACACACACACACACACACATATACACACACGCACACACACACACACACACACATACATACACAGGCACACATTTTGCATTCAGAGGGCCTCAAAACATGTTAGTTGACTTAGTTCTAGTTCGACGGCCATGATTTCTCATTACCAATTTTATTTACATCAGGTTTCAAAGTCAAACAAGTTAGCCACAGAACATAAAATAAAATCATATGTTAATTATTATTTAATTATGCCAACACACTTACTGTTGGTATTTTTAAACACAAAATCCTTGGGTGGAAAATGTATGAGAGTAACAATAACTTTGGCATAAATAAACAATAATTACCATCTGAAGGTTATTTAATCCCGGGATATAAAGTACTTGCAATAGTAAGTCACCATTGGGGTAATTGTGTCTGATGTGTGACTGCCTTTGTGGTTTACCAGGAGAAATACGAACTGTTTGGAGAATTCGGTGTCATTCTGGCAGGTTGTCACAGTAGCTCAATGGTTAGAACACTGGCCTGATAAGCGGAGGGTCTGTGGTTCAGATCCCAGCTGTGGCACTGAATTTTTCAGTTCTAGTTCTTCCTCTCATATATTCATACCTCTTAAAGTAGATCTGAATCTAATTTTCACGTAATTAAGTTTTGAAATACGGTAACTGGTCCTAACAGTTAGTTGAATGGCGCATTGGAAGTTTGCCCTTATTTTTATTCAGTCTGTTAGAGAACTGGGATTTCAATTCCTCAAGCCTCTGTTGTGGAGTGTGCCCTACATGACAATAAAATTAATTATATTATTAAAAATGTGATAACATGAATAGTATATTTTTTTCATCCTGCAAATATTAATGTATAGCGTGATGATATCAAAATAAGTAATAGTAATTATTATATGTTTTAAAGATACATAAATATACCAATATAAAGATCTTGCCATATTCATTGGTATGGTTTTTTGTTAAAATGGCATCTGATATTAAAATGAGACACACACGTTTAGTCATTCTGAACGTCTGTGCAATACTGTTTACTAGTTTGAACTGCACCGTGTAGCCTACAGGTGTAGAAGGAGATAGCCAAATAGAGGAGGTGGCTCCTGGTAGACAGTTAATGACACGCCTGATTTAGATCTGTTTCCCTAAAACAGTACCAAAGCACAACTTCATATATTCCTCAATATTGTGAATTGTAACATGGAAAATCACATACGTGCTGAGTTTGATGTCATAACATGCAAATATATAATAATGGCTTGCTTGTTCTCTAGTTTTATAAGAAGAATATTCATTGTCACTGTTGCGATTGGAACAGCAAGCATAGCTACATACTTTGAAATTAATAATGTTTTATAATGTACTCAATTTTTCATTTGTACTAAATATTTGTCGTGATGTCCCATTCATAACACTAAGTATTGTGAAAAGTGACAAAGTCCAGTTGTTTTTTCTTGTTACCTTTTTTTTTTTTTTTTTTTTTTTTTTTTCTAAAGTTGAAGCGCAGTTCTCTTTTATCGTTATCACAATATACAACTGGTCGTAACGTTGCCACTAACAGCTGCTCTGTACGATAGCAATCGTGACACATACTTCCTCTTTCAATTCTACTCTCTGGCTCGACGGTCACACTCACTAAAACTGCTTCCTACAACAAATCCGACGCAAAAATTTAATGTCCCAAAACTGTCACACACACTCGCATTTCTCTCAACGGCAACTGTACACGCTATTTCAATACTCGTGACACTATTACAAAAACTCTCTTTTCTCTCCGTTGCACATAGTTTATATAGGCCAGAATGAGTAACGCGTATTTTTCTCGAACTTCTCACAGCAAATCGGCACACAAAATTTTGCTTTGTTTAGCTGCCTCATTACCATCAGCCAGGTATTTAATCGCCGCGCAGTGGTGTGAGCTGCTTTGACCTTGAGCATCACTGATCTGCTGCCGTTGCTCGGCGTCGGAATATTTTATTTACTGTTAATGTGCAGCTCATCCAGCTTTTTAGTTTCCACTTAGACGGGTTTCTATAAATAACGTGTTAGGAGGCTTTGTTTCGATTCATATATTATTCATACATTAAAAGTCTCCAATTTTAGTGTAATTCTATACATTATGAATGTGTTTTTAAAGCAACATAGTATTGATATTCATTGTTATGTCAGAGCAGCGAACATAGGCTTTATATTTTAATATCAATATATGTTTAATTATATTCATTTTTTTTATTTCTCCATTCTCAGCAATATTGAATTATACACCAAATCAAAAACTAAACCTATGGACAACTACTGTATTGTATATTGTTAAATATTCGAAATATCTCCCTAATTTAAGTTGATGATGTACAAACCATAGTGACATGAAGTCGGAACAATATATGCTACATTTTACAAATATGAGCAATATAGTTTATTACACTATTACCGCACTCACAACATGCTGATCCTGCATATTCAAAGGGAAATTATTTGTGCTAGAATTAAGAAATTTAAGAAGGAAATTTTGATAGACCAAAACTTGCACAATTTACTTTCACTTCCTAAATATTTTATACGGGGAATTCCATAAAATTACACATTTTTGGCATTACTATAATTATACGGCTTTCTCTGCCCCGTTTAATTTAATTTTATGTCTATTCTAATATTAATACTACTTCTATTATTTATTTATCTACTTCATCCAGGACCGCTTTCAATACATATTTTCCTATATCTAAATCGAAACATTTACGCTAAAATGAGGATGAAACCCTTCAAAAGCATATCGCTGTACGCGATATTTCATATTCTTGGCTTAGGTTGATGTAAAACAGCAGAAGCTACATACAATTTCAGAAGTGTTTCAGAACACTGGTAAATTCAAACTGGCAGTAGTAAAGAACTCTTAAACAATTATACAACATTATCTAAAATGTAGGATGATAACTTTATAACATATTCCAAAAAAATTAAAAGTAAGGCATTTTGAATTTTAATCTTCATATTATAAGAATACTCAAGGATATATCACTTCAATCGAAAAGCTTATAGCCGTTTTTGGGAAAACAAAAAATAACAAATTTTCAACGCTCACTCACGTTTACTCACTCCCCTTTTGCCCCTTCTCCCCCTCTCTGTCCCCCCTCTCCTCTCTCTCCTCTCTCTCCCCTCTACATAACCTATATCTCCCCCCTATATCCCCTCTCTCCCTCCCTCTCTCTATGTCCCTCTCTGCCACTCTCTCTCCCTCTGCCTTCCACTGTCTCCCTCTGACTCCCTCTGACTCCCTCTGACTCCCTGTCTCTCCCTTTCACCCCTCTCTTCCTCTCTCTCCCTCCTATCTCTCCCACCCTCTCACTCCTCTCTTCCTCTCTCTCCCTCCTATCTCTCCCACCCTCTCACTCCTTTCTCTCGCTCTCTCCTTCTATCTCTCCCACCCTCTCACCCCTCTCTCTCGCTCTCTCCTTCTATCTCTCCCACCCTCTCACTCCTCTCTCTCGCTCTCTCCTTCTATCTCTCCCACCCTCTCACCCCTCTCTCTCGCTTTCTCCTTCTATCTCTCCCACCCTCTCACTCCTCTCTCTCGCTCTCTCCCTCCTATCTCTCCCACCCTCTCACTCCTCTCTCTCGCTCTCTCCTTCTATCTCTCCCACCCTCTCACTCCTCTCTCTCGCTCTCTCCTTCTATCTCTCCCACCCTCTCACCCCTCTCTCTTCCTCTGTCTTCCTCTCTGCTATATTTCCCACCCTCTCTCAGTCTCTCTCTTCCCCTCAGCCTCTATGTTCCCCTCAGCCTGTTTCAGCCTCTCTTTTCCCCTCTCTTCAACCTCTCTCTTAGCCCCTGTACTCCCCTCTTTCTCAGCCCCTCTCTTCCCTTTTCTATCGCGCTCTCTCTGTTTCCATTTCTCCCCCTCTCTCCATGTCTCTCTCTCCCTCTGCCTCCTTCTCTGTCTCTCCCTCTTATTTCTCTCTCTCAGGACCTTTTTATTGTTTCATGGGGATTCAGGTGATATGCCATTTTCCAAAAAGTTCCATATGAAATGTTTGTGTGGAATGCAATGCTTCCTCTACTCTCAGTAGATAGCAATAGGGAAGGTATAAATGCGGAAGTGCATTGATACGTATGTGTACTACACACACAATTTCTTGAGCCTTTGCCCCTTGTGCTGGGAACGATCAAAGTCACGAGGCTTGTGTTTTGTCAAAGTAACAATTGTTGTCCATACTCCAGTGTAACCACTTGTGCATTTATCTGTATCGCGTTACCTGTTACTGTTTTCTGGTTATCATAAAGATTTACCTTTGTGGTTTACTTTCGTGTTTAACCATCTGAAACAGTAAATTTAAGCACCAAATGCCTAGAGCGTCGACACTGCAAAATAATGTAAATATTAAAACACTAAGCCCCGCGTATAACCTTTCACTGCAGCCGTTGGCTATCCTGGAAAAACGATTCACGGACTTCTATGATATAACCTAAGCTACAATTACTTAAAAGCAATGAAAAGTTCTGTTGCCGTCTTCAACAACAACGCCACTAAAGTGTGCCAGCAGTGTGAATCCCTGTACAAAATAACTAGCCCAAAGAGAACAGAAATCTCATATAAACCACAGTTGACAGTTACTAGGCGTAGTTTAAAAATGTAAGCTGAAATGATTTCATCATCACCAACCTCGAAACTTGGTCAAGAAACATGGTGAAATCACAGGGGACACTAGGTTGCTACATCTTGTAGAAAAGCAATCATTATCAAAAAATCTGATGTGTTGTACTCACATGACTTTCCCTCGTCTTGTACTAACTATTCTCACAAACTCTTATTCCTGTATCATATTCTTATTAGTTGAGATAAACATCTGGAGAAATTATCTTATGAATGATTTTCTTTTTATTATTAACGTCCTCCAACGTAATGTCATATCGGATAGTGAATGAATGAAACGGGTGAAATGATGCTCAAATGATCCCAAGATCCATGGAGGTTTAAGTTACCCGAAATTCGTCTTCTCAGGATAAGGGAAAACCTCGGAAAAAAACCTTATCCAGATAACTTACCCTAAGCGAGGTTCGAACTCGCGACCTCTTGAACGTGAGGCAGGCACGCTAACCATCACGCTACCGAGGCGAGATAAATGAATAACAATCTTACATTTGACAAAAGTATTTCTTCAGAATTTACACAAGGAATATCTCCGAAATTATTCACATCACAAAAAATATTTGGACATAAATTGTGTGTTTTAGCTAGATTTACATCTTTTTATAGTAACATTTGGTCTGTATCTTACGATTTACCAGTTGTGCAAAAGTCATTAAGAGTAAATAGGACTACATGGACCACAGCCAGAAAATTCAAAATATACATTTCGTTTACCATAAAAGTATTTGAAACATATGGTATTTTAATCAAAATCGTTAGCCATTTCCGAGAAAATCAAAATTTTCGAAACATTCTATATGTAAAGGGGAGTTTAGAGTGGAACAATTTTCTTCAAAATCATCGTGTCGCGTACTTGAAAAACATTAAACTTAAATACCAACTTTGGCTTTTAACCGACTTTTCGTTTTTAAGTTACGCTGTCCATAGACTGACAGACACACACAAGAACCTTTCTGTTAGGATTCAAGAGGCCTCAAAACATATATTTCCGGTGAAATTTCGACATGGAACTTTTGGGTGGAATGGAGTACTTCCTCGACTACATAGTAGAGAAACTAAAAAATGAGGTTTGCACAAGTGCTTTCCAAGTCATTAAAACAGAAGATCAGATTTGGTCATTAAAATCAAATTGCCAGATAAACACTGTACACCACACCTAAACATTACGCAGTGTAAAAGAAACAGCGCTGAAAATGAGGTAGGGGGAGACGGCAAAGGGAGCGAACGAGCGAAGGTTTAACTTATCGTATTCGCATTTGCACCTTGCCTTGTGCGATGCACGTGAAACTGCCTTTATCTAGCTACCACTTCCGTTGTCGGTCAGATTGTCTTCCAACAGTAGGCTTTCCCGGTTTTTCAATTTCTTATTTTGTCTGCAGTGTTTTAAGCAATTATAATCTACAAGGGGCTTAACTTTACTGTTTAAAACCTTCATCTTCATTCCAAGTCTGAAGCCAAAATTATGTTTAATAACGAAGTCGGTTATTAGTGCATCAGTTTTGATGACAAAAATATGAAGGATTTTCTTTCGAATTTTAACTAGTTATTTAATGATATGTTATATGCATATGTTTAGAAATAAAGTGTTTATGTATAATGTGGTTCCGAGGCGTTCGCTTTTGAAAGCGCACTCATACTCCGTATAGATATAAGATTGCTTGCTATTATTTGTTGTGCTTTAAAATATAAATCTTCTTGCGTGATGTAGATAAAGCAAAAGGCTTCCATTAAACTCAGTTTTATTTGGCATTAATAAAAAATCATATATTTTATGTGAAGATGCGGTATTTCTTTGAATCTTATTTCTAATGGCTCTAACTTAGATTTGCAATAGGACAATGGGGATTTTATAACTGAATCGCTAAGGAAAAGAAGGATAGTCCAAAAATAGCAATAGTAATTGCAAATACGCATTTTTTTTCTGTATTGAACATGTTAATGCGTAACAACAGAAATATTCCTTTAGGCGAAATGTAGAAACTAGGCCGGAGTTTCCTTTTGTTCTTTTTCTTTTTTCATTACCTGGGTGAGAACATGGCAACTATAATAATCTTATTTCTACTCCCATTGAAGTTAGTAATTTAAGATGTTTTGAAACAATACTACATGATTAATCAGCTTTCTGAGATCTTGAGTGAATGAATAAAACAATGAACAAATTTAAAAAGGTGGCAAAGGGATTTAAAAATAAGCCACAAGGTAAAGTGTATCACAAACAAGTATAGAAGTTAAAGGTTAGAAAAAGAGCAGTATCTTTGATTCAGAGTAGGTTAAGTAAAGATTACCTTGCAAATCGATTTGTATAAATTACAGTATTAAGATTCATAACCTAGTCTGTTATTAATGCATCAGATACTTCTATAAGCAGCAAATTCTTAGGTATTTATATTTTTATTCAGCGACAAACTATGGAGGATTTATTTGTATTTCTAACCACTTATTTAATTGTTTGTTAGGTGTATACGATTAGAAATAAAGTTTTTATTCATAATGAAGTTTTCAGGTGATCTTTTGAAAGGGTACTCTATACTTTGCATAAATAAAGGATCGCTTGTCATTGTTGCAATTCATAATATAAATTTTCTGGCGCAATGTAAATGACACAGGTTCTATTTACTTATTGTTTAGCATTAATAATACGTTGCAGCATCAAAGGTATTAAAGATCTCTCTACATTAAGTAAGACAAGGAATAATTTAAAGCCAAAAAGTGAAACATAATATAATTTAACCTTATTCTTGTCTACATTTTGGGAGCATACCGCATTATGATGTATTAGAACCATAGTTTCCACGATGTTGCGATAATTCTCTCTTCGAATCCTATTTCTGTTGTTTCTACTTAAGTTTGCAGTAGGACAATGGTGATTTTACAATAAATCGCTAAGCAGAAAAGGCCAAATATTAATTGCAAGTACACATTTTTTGTTTGAATTGCACATCTATTACTGTTAAATAGTAGGGCCTTCTATAAATAGTTATTCGTTTACAGAAATATGGAAGCCTGGCTGGAGTTTTCTTTTCTTTGTTTTCTTTATTTCTTTGTTTGTTGCTTTCCTTCTCCATTACCTGAGTGAAAACATGGCAACTATAATTGTACGATGTTCCTGTTAATAAGATTCATTTAAGTTAGTTATTTAAGATGTTTTGTAACAAAGTTGCATGCTTGCTCCTCAGATTTAGCTTTCTGAGATCTTATTTGATTAAAATAATGAGCACATTTTAAAAACAGTTTGTCTTATTAAAAAATATAATATTTATCACAAAGATGTATTGAAAAAGTTAAGGTTAGAAAAGGAATGAATATCCTTGATTTAGAATAGATTAAACTAAAGATTACGTTGTGAACCAATTTGCATAAAGTACAGCAATAAGGTTAATATCCTATATCGGTTATAACCTGTATAACCAACAAGTTTAATGCATTTTTAGTTTTGTGACATCACGAACTATGGAGGATTTTCTTTGGATTTCTAACCAGTCACATAACTATTTGTTGTATGCATACCATTAAAATGAAGTGTTTAATGTAGTTTCCATATGTTCACTTTTGAAAGCGTACTCTATACTCTACATAAATAAAGATTTGTTGTCATTGTTGCAATGTAGAATATAAATTTTCTTAAGTAATGTAAATGGCATAAGCAGCTTCCATTAAATACAGTTTTGTTTGGCATTTATAATAGGTTACAGTATGCAAGTTGTTAAATATCTGTGTGTGTTAGGTAAGACACCGCGAGTTGAAGTGCTTTATGCTTGATGGATGTATTGGAGCGTAATAATTGGAAGTGTAGCCATATCCTTGGCCAAATTTTCACCTGTGAATGGGGGGAAAGCAACTCGCGCGCTGATTGGCTGTGATGACTGTTGCAGGGACTCGGCGGAGCGCGAGACGGCGGCGGGAGAGGGCGGTCGCCGCTCCAGGCGCGTGCCCAGCCTCAAGCTCGCGAACGGCCGTCTCGGCGTGGGACCCGCGCAGTCCGAGGAGGAGATCCGCGGCGGTCCAACTCTCGCCAAGGATGACTCCATCAAGATCAGCATCGAGAACACCAACACGTGCACCGACTCCCTGGTGACCGCGATCGACGACGAGACGCTGCTCATCGCCGATTACCTCTCCAACTCGCTCACCAACATGAACTACAAGGAGGGACCCGGCAAGGTCCACTTCGGCGGCGACGATGTCAGCCTTTACGGGACGCCCAAGGAGGAGCCGGGACCCAACCCCCTGGGCGCCGCGGCCAGCGAGAAGCAGAGCTTTATCAAGAACCAGCTACAAGCACTGTTTCAACCCACCGACAACAAGCTAGCCATGAAGCTTTTCGGGAGTAAGAAGGCGCTTATGAAGGAGAGAATCCGACAGAAGGCTGCCGGCCATTGGGTCATCCACCCCTGCTCCAGCTTCAGGTAGGCCTGCCTTCTTCAATCCTTGTAGCTTGTGGCAACATAGTGCACACCAACTGGCAACATGGCCTGTAATCAGACCTCGCCTCTCTTTAATACTAATTAACCCTGTTAGAGTTAGTGTAATGTTTGCTTTCTCAGCCATGTTAGTAATATGGAAAGTGACTTGTAGATGTCGCAATATGGGCTGGTTTCCGTCAGCAACCACCACATGCATTCAGCAGGGACACTTGTGGCATGCTGGTGTTAGTGCTCGAAATATAGGCGCCTTCATAGAATGTGAACAGTTTATATCAAATTAAAACTACGAATTAATAAATTTGAACTTTAAAATAATTTATTCTATAAATTTGTTGCGCAGTTAACGGAAACATCGTGTTTTACTTATTCGTCGACAAAGTGAGAAATAATTTATTTTACAGCTTTCATGAGTGACACTTGTATCTAAAAGATGAAACACCATAGTGCTGAAAATTAAGTTTCTGTGCTTGAGGAATAGTGCGAACATACAAACCAATTAATACGGTTAAGGTTAAAAGCTTTTAAGGGAAAGTAACATTAATGTAGACACCTACGGAAGCCTTTGAACTGACAGCTATTGGTTTACTTATATAGTGTCGATTTGTACCTATGTGTATAATATGCGCAAGTTATTTGTATACCTAGACTACGTCAGGCAAGCAGCTGAAATCGTAATGTTTAAAAAGCAAATCCGAATTATGTTAATTTCAAAAGTATGCAACGGTTAAGTGATATACAGAATTGTTTACTTTCTCGGCTAGGGAAAGGCTTAGTGGTTGCTCAAACAAAGTGAATAAGTGTGGATGATAAAGTGAAATACATTTTTGAACAGTGCTAAAAGCTCTACTAATAGAAAAATGTACAAAGTAGTTGGAATTGCAACTACATTCTTTAAAATTTAAATGTAATAGTAGTAGTAATAATATGTTAAACTATTGCTTATAAATGCATAATCATTAAGGAGGGAAAACCAATATAAATTATACAACTCTTATTTTTAATATTAAAATTACTTTAATTTTAAATTCAGAAAGGAACTTGCTAATCAACTAACGTATACGACTTGAAGAAGAGGGGTGTTGTTTTGGCCTATGCCTGCTCTGTAGAATATCTACTCATGTTACGTCACCACTTATCAATCGATCCTCCTCCATAGGTCAAGCCGACGGGAAGGGTTTTGTCCTGTATCTGCAGGAACCGGATGTTTTCACAGTTGCTTTAGGAAAGAGATATGAATGCTTAATAAGCGGACGAGCTATCGATGTCGAATGGTATTGTATCCCTTGTTCACGAAAATAACTTTCCACGAGATAGAACCCGCGCTCAAAGTTTACAGAGGTTATTGCAATCTATTGGAGGTCCCACGAAACCCTCTTTCCGCTCTTATACATAAATCGCCCTTTAGTTGAAGCAGAAATGAATTGTTCCATTCATAGTCCCTTGCGATAAATCGGTGGTGATTTATCAACCAAATCCTGGTTTCGTGGTTTTCCGAGTGAAAAAACGCAATGTGCTACATTTCTTTCCCACAGGATGTCCATTGTTCTATGCCTTTTGTTTACATGAATACGTCAATGCTGTCAAACAAAAATATACGCAATTTTACGGCCTATTTTTATTCTTTGTGACAGTCTCTAAACGTCAAATCTTAAACCAAATACTCATTTAGTAATCCCAGAGCTCTGTATCATGAAGAGGGACCTTACAAATCAATGTGTATGTACATAAAAACAAAGGGATAGCAAATATTTTGGGTAATATCCCTCACTTGCCTTTTATGCATAAGTTATGCATTACAACCGTCAAAACAGTAAGTTCTATATACCATCGTCATAACATCTGTCACCAACCCATTTATTAAAATTTAAACTGTTTTATCGCAAAATGTTTTTAGTGGAAGTGAAATTTGATGACAAACCCAAACAAATACTAATTACCTATTCACGAAAAATCACGGCATTTGGCGATGCAATGCAATGACATAAGCATAGTATTGATTCACTTTTTCTTAGTCACCGTATGTTCAACCCAAAACAACTTGTCAGAAACAGTTTACGTCAGATACACGAGCTGATGATGGAGTTTTGTAAACAAAATGCACGAGAAGTATAACACGCTAAGATTTTTTAAATGTTAAACAGCATCTTGGCAAGTACAATCGGATAAAAAACAAAAATATTCAAGAATATCTAGCCCATCCTGTTTTATACTAAGTACTATTCAATTATCTTTACGCCTAAATAGCAATAATTAAATAGATAACAGCTGAAGAAAGTGAGAGGTTTACTTGCATAACCATGGGGTACTACGTCATTATTTGTTTTGGGTTCTGAAACTAACTGTCGGGGTTTCGAAACTACGTTCAGTTCAATACGAACAATTTATATTTCCAAAAATGCCTTTTTGATAGTCACCGAATTCAGTTTTATTGTTTACAGAATTAAATTTTACAATAAAAATATCGAATATGCTTCAGAAAGGTTGTACCAAATTTCGGATATACAAGACACCCTGCTTCGCTCTTTTTAATATTTCCCTTAACTCACTAAAATTTACACCCGATCCTATATTATGTTATTGTTCGTCAGATTGTTTAAAATTGCATTATTTTAGAGTCTATAATAGAGACGAAGCTCACAAAGTATAGAACTAAAGGAAAGAGCATATATCTTTATTAAAGAATCAGTAAACGTAAATTACATCATAATTCCCACACTCCTATGTCACAATTACTGTGTCAACCCACAGAAACAGTACAGCAATGTTGTCTATGCATTTCAAATTGGCATAAATAATCCTCACACGCAGCTCATGCAATATAACGCTAACATATTTTGTCAAAAAATATATGTATAACTTTTTGACGTTTAAATATTAATCAGTTAAATGTTTAGTTCAAATGCCATTGATCTGTTTATAATGCTCTCGCTTTCCTTGACTCCCGTAAACAAGGGTTATTTACATAAAAAGGAAACTAAATGTATATTTTCCCCAAGTGCTTTCCAAAGAGTATAACACAACCTATGATACTAATTATTTTTCTTTTAAAAATGAATGCCCTGCTGGCAGCAAAATAAACATACCATTCAGGTCAGAATATGCATTGAAGGGTTTTAAGGAGCACATATTTTATATACTTTGACATCTGTACAGTGCCGTATAATTCACCCAGAACATAAACACTTTATAATCTACATTCAGAGCACATTAAAATACAGTTATCTCCCAATACTGTCTTACAAGAGTATATTAAATTGTGGGCGATAACAGTGCCATCTAACTTGATAACATAAAACTAACTGCAATTCGTTATTTTTAATGTCTGTACTACTCCGAGATAAACGGTTATTTTTAGTTTACTCTTGCAAATCTGTCGTGCAGAAAATAGCTGAGTTTGACTTTCCCTGATGTTGTAATTGTGAAATAAGTAAATTTCGCCAAATGTGAATCAGTTAAATGTTAAATTAATATTGGTTTACATTTTTACTTTCTCTACTATGTATAGTAAGTAGGGAAAATATTATATTCGACATAAAATTTCGATGTCGAGATTTCACCGGGAGTATATATTTTGAGGGCCCCTGAATATAAAAAAGTAGTTTCAGAAAAATGTCCCTATGTGTGTATTTGTGTGTCAGCCTGTGTGCCAGTCTGTAGACAACATAACTCAAAAATAAAAGTCGGTTTTAAACCGAAGTTGGTACTTAAGTTTAATGTTCTTCAAGGATACAACAAGAAAATGTTTAAGATAATTCCTCTAACGATTTTGATTAAACTGCCATACGTTTAGACTATTTTTATGACAAATGAGATAGATATTTTAAATTTTCTGGCTATAACCTATGTAGTCCTGTTTACTCTTTATGACTTGCATGACTGGTAAACCTTAAGAGGTAGACAACATTTTACCACACGAAAATATAGATCCCGTTAAAATACACAAGTTATGTCCAAAGACATTTTTGTGGAGTAAACCATTTCGGAGATATTCCTTGTTAATTGTGTGAGTTTTGGAATGCTTTTCTCAAGTGGAAGGTCGTTATTCACTTTTTTATCTCTTAGCCGGGCAAAGAGAGCGGAGTTTAAAGCTTTAAAAGATTTGACTATCGCTCAAAGCCTACTGTATTCACATATTCCCCTTTCACCTACAAGAAAATTAACAATGAAGTAATTTCTACTAATGTTTATGTCGGCAAACCTGGAGCAATAAGAATTTGTGCGAATAGTTAGTACAAGAGTAGAGAAAGGCATGTGAGTGCTAAACATCAGATTTTTTTGGAGACATTCTATGTATAGAGCATTTATAAAAAGACAAAACGCCGAAGGAAATCTTTGCAGGCCAGACTATCACAACCTTAATCGAATCCGATTCTGTTGACAGTGGGCAGAAAGCGCTGTCACTAGTGTCAACGGTAGCCGCACGTGCTTGCTTTTGTTGCGTCACTTGCATCTGTCTGCACTTGAAAACCTGTTCTTTAGGTCAGTGATTTACTCTCGCGTGCACCTCCCTAAAGCCATTGTTATGTTAATTTCCGACATTGCCTAATCTACACTGAAAAACAATTGATCCATTTACAAATGTGAATAGGTAATATAGTGAAGAATGTGAAGGATGAAGGTGGTATAGATATCTCTCTCTCTCTCGTCCTGACCTGACCTGGATTATTGCGAGACTGTCTGGTGAAACATCCTATTTCTCTAGGCGATGCTAAGTGATAAATTCTGCAGTGTCGGAAACCTGGGCCATGAAAATACTGCTACTGTTAAAGGCGAAATGCCTGAGTGGTCTGTGGGGGAGAAATGCGGCACCCGCAATTCTCGGTTGGCTGAAGTTACCAGCGTGCAGATAACTTTGATCATGTTAGCGTGCAACAAATAACTTAATTTTGCTGTTATATAACACAAGAGAGCAGCTCCTAATTATTTCAGAGCCTAAATGGGTTAATTTGCATGGTATACATCCGCAGATTTATGCCATGCTTTTATATTCTTCCCCCTAAGAGCAAGCACTTGCTAAAACCCGCCTTATGGTTGAAGATTTCTCTGCAATAATCCAAGCGTAGCCTAATTTTGGTTGATGACGAAATGGTTTATTAACTGCGCTCCAGGTAATGAGGATCTGAAACCAGTCGAGTTTAATATAGTGTCTGCATGTGCTTTAGGGACCGGTACAGCAATAGAAACTAACAATTATCTGACCATTGAAGCAACAACTACAGTGAATCCGTTAGAAAGCTCCCACTAATAACAATGCTATACCATCCATTACCTCATTAATAAGGTCTCTGAAGTGCTTCCTCCACAGTTCACTATTTTTTATTTATTTATATACAGCTTCAATGTTTACACACATTTCTGTGCCTAAATAACCTTTCTTCACTTATTCCTATCCAACCATTCCATTTCTTCCAGTCCTCTTACTCTTATTCCAGTTCTTGTTTCCGTATCCATGAATTTAGGGATCTTCCTTTTCTTCTTCTTCCAGGTGGACTCCATTCCAAAATATTTCTCGGTAATCTTCATTTTGTTAATATCACTTTGCTGATTATATTCTTTATCTGTTTTTACCCCTAAATACTCAAATTCTTCCCATCCTCTAATACAGCCTTCCTGTTCTTCCATAATTAATTGGTTTCTGTTCCACATCACAAATAAAAAGGTTTTTTTGTTTTTTTTTAAATTTATTTTCAGCCCCATCTGTCAATTCTTCTAGTAACTTTCTAAGCATAAATTCCACATCTTCACGTTCTTGTGCAATTACTACCTAGTCATCCGCAAATAACAATATATGCATTGTGTCTGCTGATCCGTCTCCAATTGATGCTCCCATTTTTAACATTTTTTGTTCCAATTTGATACTGCTTTATGTATAAATATCTTAAATAATGTGGGTGATATGCTGCAATCCTGACAGAGGCTTTTGATAATTTAATTTTATCTGATACTTGTTTTCCAATTTTGATTTCAGATACAGCATTTTTGTACAATTTTATTGCATTAATTATTAATTTATTAATCTTCATATCCTTTAATACTTCCCACAACTTCTGTAAAGGTACAGAGCTTTTTCTAAATTCACGAAGCTGAAAAGAATTTGTTGTTCAATGTTGGTAGTCTTTTCAATCATTCATCTGTTTACAAATATATGATCCATCACAGATCTTCCATACCTGAAACCTTATTGTATTTCATTATCTTCATCATTTTGCCCTCATATACCCTCAAATCCCACTCTCGTATATCTTTTGTCGTCCCTGAAATGTGTAATGGCTGAGTAGTTTTAAAAACCATAACAGTAGTAGTAACTGTCAAAGTTCGACACTGCATTTCCACAACATCGAAACCTGTCCCCAATAAAGCCTAAAGCTAATGATACAGCCACTCAATCCCTATTAATAACGGGAATTTGTACCTATCGTGGGTAATTTCACAAAATATTTCGCGATTATCTGATTAGGCTGGAAACCTCGAGCGATTATTATTATGACTAATATCACCACTAAAATCGATACCCAATAAAAGTAGTTTATTTCCGTTCTGCTTAGAGCCGAAAACCACATCGCTGACTGATGTTGCATTAGTACCAACTGCTAAAATATCAAACTTGACCTACATTAAAATAGCAAATAATTATATGCGTGACGCTTAACTAATAATAAAAACATTTTGCAATGAATCCCCAGATATCGGTAACAAATGACACCCGATAATCACGGCAATTAAATCTCGGATAACATAATTTCCGAGTGATTTTTACGTTCTCGAATGCAATAATTACTAAGTGTATAATCAATTCCAAAATGGTTGAAATTCAAGGGTATTTATCAATATCTTCCTTACGTTTTATAAGCGAAATAGTCAACTTAAGAACTTTGTTAAACTGCCTTTGTGGTCTGGCGGGAAGTATCCAGAGGTACCGGATTCGATTCCTAGCAGAAGTTGTGAGTTTTTCTTTAGCTAGGAATTCTAACCTTCAAATCCAGAGGTCACGGATTCGATTCCTGGCAGAAGTTGTGAGATTTTTTTTCTTTTTTTTTAGCTAGGAATGCTAACCTTCAATTCCAGAGGTCCCGGATTCGATTCCTGGCAGAACTTGTGAATTTTTCTTTAGCTAGAATTATTTCCCATCCTCCTTAAACTCTGGATGCATGAACGAAAGTGTGAATGTGTGTCTGTTTATTTAAAGTAATGGCCCAAAGGGATACCAACCCAAAGATTAAAATCACTGTAAAGCGAGTGAACATCATTGCGGTGGATTAGCTTTTTCAAAGGTAAAAAGCCACCAACACGAACTTAAATGTTAAAGCGGCTAAACGGTACATTAAAAAAAAAAAAAAGAAATATTTTTTTTTCCATGAAGGGAATTGAACATCGAAAGGTCTGTCTGCAAGTTCCCTGTTTTTCCAGAAACAGATCTATGTGTTGTAAAATGTATGCTAGTGGTAAATGGCAAACTTGAATCACTTTATAGAATCTAAAAAAAATGCATCCATAATAACGATGACTACATGAACTAACATTTACAATTACAACAGCTGTTAAACAATAAATTAGTAGTTTTCTCTACACTAAACGGCGATTGTTAAACGTGACGTACTCTTAGAATTAGCCTGTTGATATGCTCTTGCTTCAACTAATCAGTGTATCTGGTCGTTGATTGTTCTCTGTTTATACTATAGACGTTCCAGGAACAGTTGTGTTTTTGTAATCTTTGATTATGCTTATTTCTTCGGTCAACTATTCTTTCTGGAAAAAAGAACCGTTTCATAATAATTCTTTGTTATATCTAAAGGTCTGCTGTTTTATATACAGCCCATAACAGGACTGGCCAACTTGATTTCAACACCTGCCTCATCTATTTTTCATTTTCAAAGAACACTTCATCATAACGTACTTCAAAGTAGGAAAGGTCATGACCTTGTACCTCTATAACCATAGCGGTGTGTATAATCTTGCTTTGTGCCCCAGCGCTCTTTTATGTAATTTATTTTGTTTAATTAATTTTTTCTTTGAAATCTGTATTCTGTATATGATGCATTGACTAATAAATATTTAATATGTTACATTTCACATTTATCACTGAGAGCTTATCACTTTCAATTTTATGAGAGATATATGCATAAAGTTATTTTTAAACCTGCTTACTTAAATTCCACATTTTTTAAAATTATTTTCCTTGGCGTTAAAATAAATTCATATAAATAGAACGTTACTGTATATTAAATTGTATTGCCAAGTTTTGGTGGACTGGTGAATATAAATACTACTGGAAAAAACCCGATAATATGATGATCAGAGCCGAATAGAATAAAATCACTGGCAAATTTGATATCATAGGTGCTAGGTGTTCCAAAATAGACTGCAGTACTATCTAGCAAATCATGAAGCACATTTTACGACTTTGAAGTGAAACATTACATGAAGTAAATTCCTCAAAATAAATTATTTGATACATCAGAGTTACATTTCGTTTGTATTCAAATGCTTAGGGACCATAAACGGTAACACATAGGTTAAAAACGAATGAAGGATTGTTAAATTACTCTTAAAAATTGTATTTTTCTTCACTGACTGTCGTATATTTTTATGTCCCTTCTGCAAACTTGCCTTACATAAATGTAATTTTCTATTTACTTCCCACTTATAGAGATAAACGTTAATAAAAATGATTTCATTACACTTTTCGTTGTAAGAGGCTGGGACAGTAATCAGATCTTTAAAGTTGGGCGCTATGTGATGACTTTGGAATTCCATGTCGTCAGGAAATTAATTGAAATGAAAAGCACTTGACAGGTATTACCACAGGACTTAAGTATTTACATTATATTGGTCGTACAAACTTCTTAAATTAAAATCGTTAGAGTAATTAACTTACTCTAACTGTGGGAAGAACACAGAATTTACTCCGTCAGCAAAATAGGAATTTAATTGGAGAAACTTAAAATATAATTAAGCATTTTCAACTATTCCCTGAGTATCTTCGTTGAACTATTTTAAGTAGATTAAAATTAAATACGTGTTTATTTAGTAAGGCTGCATTGAAATAAAACCTCTATATAACTGCATTTCCAAAGACCTATTTATCACATCAATAAAGGTATATTGAATGAATAAATCCCCAGTACTTGTTATGAAAATGTGGTAGGATACATACAACTATAATCTGTCGAGATTTTTTGCCACAAAAAGACACACTTCTGCCTCGTAAAAGACCTAAACTGTGTTTATAATTTCGTTTCAGATGATATACACTGCATAGCTTAGCAATTACCATATTTAAGCGTGTGCCGGTCTGAAGGGCATTTTAATACATGCAGTAGCTAACGGATCCAGCCAAGACAGCCTTAATTTATTTGGCTGTAGTTTCCTTTCTGAACCGCACAAATAAATACATCACATATACTTAGTGTGAAGGTCTTGTTGGCAACGGTCGCATTTGCTGCTCTTACAACACTAACTAGTAGTGAAATACATTGCATACACGCTTAGTTATTAGATAAAGGGCAGCTTACGACATCTATTATGAATGAATGGAATATTAGTCATTGTACAGACTTCATATTGTGCGCATTAGACTTTTTGTTGTAGAACTTAATGAAGGTGGCTATGCCATGAAATAGCCACTAGAGCTCTCTCTAGTCGTAAAGTAGAAAAAATATCACTGGTCAGTTGAAACAAACTAATTCCCAATGTGACTATCGATGTCTATTTTTTATCGAATAGCTGATCGACAGGATATCTTCTCGTTTTCGTTGTCGAGGTCTTGTGAACCAAAATATTGAGTGCTGCGTCCTTACCATTGCCGGTATCAACCTTAACTGTTTTTATTAAAATAGCACATTTTAAGGCATTTGCATGGTAAATGAAAGGTATAAATATAATGCTTCAATTTAATTTTATACTCTCAAATTCTCTTCATTATAAATGACATTTGTGTAAGTTTTAAACCGTAAGCCATAGAAAAAATCTTACTACACAAAATTTGTGCACTACTGTGCAGAAAAAGTGACCAATAATGGAACACACTGCTTTATGTTGGCACTGATTATTCTAGATACACCCTCTGCAGTGTTGCCTCCGTTCTTCGTGCATAACTCAGTAATTCAATTTCAATTGGTTGCCTGGCTACTTCACCATCCTCAAAAGATAATCAAAGAACAACACATTAAGCTGAGACGCTAAGGCAATGCTTTGCGAAATATAGTATAAAATAAATTATGATCCAGTAAGAATTGAAAATAAAGAGGAGGTTAAGAACCTTTTTCGTACTGACACTGGCACACAGATAATGTCAGTATTACACTTAAAATCTATTTAGTTTTAATTTAAAATACTCTGTTACACGGTTTTTAAATTACGTACATGCTTGAACTTGATTAATTAGCAATTTATTACTTCCCACAGTTTATTTTCGTGAAATTTTGAAAAGAAATAACCTTATACAAAGAAATTGTTGTAATTTAGTAATTAATATTAATTTCAGAATAGTAACTTATTTATATTTGTTGTGAGCTCAAAATAGACATGTAGAAAAAATGGTAGGAAGAACATTTCTACTTTCTTTAATACGCATAGTAAGCAGAGGAAGTATTGTATTCCACCCAAAAATCGGATGTCAGGATTTCACTGGAAATATATTTTTTTCAAAAGGTTTCATTTTATTCAAAATGGTTTTAACGATTTTAATTAAAATTCCATATTTTTATGACAAATGAACTGTGTATCTTGAATTTTCTGGCTATAGCCTATGCAGTCCTATTTAATATGGATGCTACAATATACAATTCGGGGATATGCCTTGTTATTTGAGTTTTGGAGAACTTATACTTAATGGAACATCGTTATTCATTTTTATATGTTAACTCTGCAAAGAGAACGGAATTTGAAACCTTTGAAAGATTTGACTATCGTTCAAAGCCAACTGTATTCCCATATTTTCCCTTGTACCTACAAAGGAAATAAAAAAAAAAGATAATTTTTCTATTAGTTTTCCTATATCTTCCACGTATTAGTTGAGATAAATATTTGAAGAAATTATTGCTTATTTCCTTGTAAGTATAAGGGGAATATTTGAGCGACTCAAATCTTTTAAAGCTTTGAGATTCAGTTCTCTTTGCACGCTTAACATAAAAAATGAACAACGATGTTGTATTTGACGAAGCTTACACAAATAACGAGGAATGCCTCCAAAATGTTTCACTCTGCCAAAAAAAAAAAAAAAAAAAAAAAAAAAAAAAAAATATTTGGACATAAATTGTGTGTTTTAGCGAGATCTGCGTTTTTGTATAGTAAGGTTTGGTCTACCTCTTAGGAGTTATTCAAAAGCCATCCACAGTAAATAGGCTATAGTCAGGAAATTAAAAATATACATTTCAGTTGTCATCAACATATCTCAAGCATATGGCATTTTAACCAAAATCGCTAGAGCTATTTTCAACGAAATCAAAATTTTCGAAAAATTTTCCATGCAAAGGGTAGTTTAGGGGGTGGCTATTTAGTTCAGAAACGTTTTGTCGCATCCGTGAAAGACACTAAAAGTAAATACCAGCTTTGTTTTTAACTGACTTTTTGTTTTTGAGTTATGCTGTCCACAGACTGACACACACACACACACACACACACACACACACACACACACACACACACACACACACACACACACACACACAATATATATATATATATGAATCTTTCCGTAAAACTGTTTTTTTTTTATTCGGGGGCCTCGAAACATACATTTCCTGTGAAATCTCGACATCGAATTTTTGGGTTGAATACAATACGTACTTTCTCTACTTACTAGTAGAAAAAGTAAAAATATCACTAACACTTAACGTGTGAATTGAAAATTTATCTGGATTAAGAAGGAATAAAATGATCAGTTTTTGTAAAGAAGTAAGAATTTGTAGGAAAGCGAGTGGAGAAAGTCGTGTGTATGGAAGACGTATTTTTCATAGCGCAGACATATGTATAAGTAAGATATAAAATCTTACAAAAGAGATGCAGCCCGTAGGTCAGGGGTTAATCCGTATGTCATTGCGGTTAACATACATGAGCCTCTTCAGATCTCATCAGTTCTGGATTACTGCTGAATCTGTTTCTCTTTAAAAGATCGGCAAACTACAGCTTAGATTTCTCAGAGAAACAGGTCAAGTGCCGCTTTGCAGCTTTGCCTTTTTCGTTTTCCGAGCCGACGCCCTCAGGATAGGGGTTGTAGCAACGTGCGAGATATTGAGGTGTGCCAGGTTCGGGTTGAGCCACGCAAAGTCGATTTTCAGTATCTCGGCTCCACTGGAACACTAAAAGTGGAAGTAAAACTTTGGGTGTGGATGTTGACTGTGTCCCAGGTGAATCGTATCCAAACCCAATAACCGATTTCTACTTCTGTCACAAAGGTGTCTGTTCCCCACTCAGGAGGGGATTTGCGTTCCCACTTATGTTGGTATTCACTACCGAGCTTCAAGCTAGAAAATAAAACAATGTCGCAAAAATGCATAAATCAAAATCCATATTTGTAAAAGGTAGAAACTTCTATAAATTATAATATTAATGATATATATATACAAATGATTTTATTCACTCATAGCAATAAAACAGTTTGTTATGACGGCATAAATCGTGCGTTGCTGTCTATATTAAAAGTTGTGTTTGTTGTAAATGTAAATACTATAGTTTACCGGATGAGACGCCAAACATATTCTTGCACAAACTGCACACAAACACATAATGGAATTTTTCCAGAATACAAAGTGGTGCACGAAATGTGTTAATTACCAAATAAATTATAACATAAATAAAATCTGAAAAACTTCAACATGCCTCCTGATAGGTTATACTGGGACGTGTTTTCCAAATGCTATATTTATTATTATATTCAAATTGCATTGAAATTATAAAAACAAAATTTATTCAGATAGCTTATGTGCTATAAGGTAACATAATGAAAAAAAGTATAAACAAAGAAAAACCTAAAATTAATTGCTGTATTAAAGCGGTAATATTGTGGAATCAGTGTTCAAACTTAAGGAGCGAATGTTGAGATTGTGGAAAATTACTTTGATGGTTGTCGCCACAAATATAGCACTATGTGAAATTGTGGGGAAGTAGCTTAGTGTGACGCCTGCCAGCAGCCGCCAACAAAGGTGCTCAAGGTCAAGCTAACGCACAACACTGTGCGGGTAGTAAACTACGTAACAATGCACCGGGCCGGAACAAAGATTATTCTAGACTGATCAAGAGAACTATTCATATGTCGGGTTTGTTTACGAAAAGCTGGATTTCGAGAAAAATCCGTGCTACCTCATTCTGGCCTATATAAGCGAGTCGAGTCGGCGAGAGGAGCCAGGTTTTGTTACATGAGTCATTAAGATTTGAACGAGTAAGCTATTAGCACTTGTTAGCGTATATAATCAGCGTTGAGTTAAATTTGAGTGTATATTGTCAGAGACAGTTTTGGACATTTAATCATCGCGTCAGAATTGTTTGTTGTGCTTCTAATGATTAATGGATTTTTTCAGAAGAAGGGTTATTAAATAATGTTAAAAATAAACTGAGATTTATTTGAGATTAGAAACTGATTTTCTGTTATAACAACAAGAACAGACCAAAATACATGTAACTTTTGGGCTTCATTTTCCTCAGGTGGCGCTGCTGAGTAAGTCGAATTTCACTGATCGAAATGAATAATTTTGGTTTATTTTTATAGAATCTAATATTTTTGTTAAACCTTTGCGATGTAGTATTTAATTTCATATTTCATTTGCGAAATATCCAAATATATATTAATTTACGGTCTGACCTTCCCAGATAAATTCTCTCCTCCACTCGAGAGTATCAATTACGCCAGGCGTCTTATGAGTACTTCTGATAGAACCATGAACAAAGATCGATACAAAACCATGTTAGAAAACAGGTTTTATCCCTTAACTCTTGGCTGCAAGTGTCCCTATGCAAATATTGTTATTCATGCAGGACGGAGCCTGCTTACACACACCATACGCTGTTCTCGATTTCCTGCATGAGACGTGTGATCTTCGTGTCATGTCGCGTCTTTTTCCTGAAAGGCCAGATTGTGGCCGCCAGACTAATCCGTACGATTTCTGTGACTTTCTTAAAGGAGAAGGTGTTCCATAGGAGACCAGAAAGCGTAATGCACATAGTGAAGTTGGGTCAAAATGACTGTGGGGAAATCCCACTTCTGACACCACGTCACAAATTGACAGTCACTTTTTCGGTTAGTTTATTTCCTTTCTAAAACTGACTCACGAACAGGTGAGTTATCTAGTTTATCGTTAACCCTTTAATTGGCAGTGTGACTTATGATACATATAAATTTAAGTATAGAAATGCCTTATTGGCTCTTTCTTTTTAATTTGCTAACCTAAATAAATACAATTCAAGTATTTGCAGCTGTCTCTTTTTGTAAAAATATTTACTTTTTTCAATAAACCTGAACTTTTTTTAACGAATAAGAAGCAAAATCCATGGAACTTTAGCTTTGAATGGATGGCCAGTCCATTGTGTATAGCTCTAACAATCACAGCTATTCGAATCACTTCGGCTAAGGTGCCCCAAAAGGGATGTGAGAGCTGGTTTAAGAATTTGAGGAAGAACGGCATATGTAGCAAAGTATCTTGCTGATTAAAGTGTTAGCTGGCTTCGACTATCAGACTCACTAAAATTGCATCACACAACTCCGATGCAACGGTTAAATATCCGAAACTGTCTGACAACAGTCAAATTTCTCTCAGTGACGGCTGTACAAACATACACTTAAAACTAACTGCTAACGGCTGTGTCGTTCAACACTTAACGATTCCGAAGAAATGAAAAAAAAAATGTATTTGTTGTTTAACGACACTGTCAATT
Source organism: Tenodera sinensis (assembly GCA_030765045.1). Lineage (NCBI taxonomy): Eukaryota > Metazoa > Arthropoda > Insecta > Mantodea > Mantidae > Tenodera > Tenodera sinensis. The sequence goes on along the minus strand of CM060967.1, from coordinate 135,727,216 downwards.
GCTGGGATCACATCAGCGTCGCCGGTGTGCCGGAATTTTGTCCCGCAGGAATTCTTTTACATGCCAGTAAAACTAATGAAATGAGCTGTCGTTTTAAGCACACTTAAAAACCATCTGTCTAGGCCGGATTTGAACCCGCGACCTTGGAATCAGTAGGCCAGCGTCTAGCCAAGTGAGCCACCCAGACTGACGACTCCGAAGAGCTGCTCTCTCCCCCCCCCCCTCTCTCTCTCTCTCTCGCGAAAATGAGGTAGTACGCAAATTCAGCTTTTGTAAAGCCCATAGTTTTCTTGAACAGTCTGGAATAATCTTTCTTCGGCCCGCTCCATTGTTAACGTGGTTTACCCGCCACGGAGTAGTGTAAGGTAGCCTGACATTGGTCTTCTTTGATGTACGGTGGCTGTCGCCCGGCGTCACAGTATTCTCTAAGAGCACTTCTTCAAGTCACATTGAGTAATTGTCTACCATTGCAGTACTATGTTAACACAAATAAACCTATGTTGTGCGCATTTCATACCCCGCCCTTTCGCTACCTTAAGCTTTCCAAGAAACAACCTATTGTTTCTAGAATTCATTGTTACATCTCGCTCTATACCAGACTTATTCCGTAATTATTTGTTTATTTGTATATTATATTGGTTATCACATAGATTCTTCTGTGTATACAAATTGTCTATAATAGTAACTATAATTATTATGTTTTCAGAAGTGTAAAATATTTTACAAATACTCGTAAAATAGTTTTGAGGGTTAGGAATGTAAACAAAGAGAGTTTGAACTGGATATTTGAAATTATGGAGAAACTAAATTAACTATGGTTCATATCACGGATCTGCTAGGCTAGGAGATATCTCACAGATCAGTGTGTGCTGGACAGATAGCATTTAAGGCCTCATTCCTATACCGCACCATCTTGCTTCGTCATGTGTACACAGAGCGATTAGTGTAGAGCAATAGTACCGCCACCTCTGTGACGGGTAGATGGCATTAGGGTGCCATTCAGTCTATCTGCTTTCGTTGTCTGTGGATAGATGGCTCAACAGCCATTATTGCCATCTATTTTTCATTTATACCATTCTTTTAGACTTAAATTAGAACTTTATGTGGTGGTATTAAATATCTAATTCGGTATTTACTTTAACGACTGAAAGAAGACAGGAAAAAACTGGTCAGATTAGTGTGTCCATGGATTTGAACCCGGGACTTTCCGAATGCGAGCCACGGATGTTACCACCTAAGCCATAGTAACTTTTTGTTTAATCTGTGAATTAGAGTTTTCTCTTTTTCATAAAATTCTAGTATTCTGCACTCACATATGCCATTTCGTACTCAGAACTTTGCAAAAATTTGGAGATCAAAATTCACAGCTGTGTAGCAGTTATGGTCAATGAGCTCTAGTTTTAATTGATGGTAAGGGCAAGAGTCCTTTTAAAATAATATTCAGCTTTAAATATACAATTGTTTTTATTCTGTTACTAAAATATTCAGAACATTCTGCTAGTTTACAATTGTGTTAAATAGTTTCCAAAACTATTCGAGCGATATACCATTCGCGGTAGTTATTTTAACTTGCCTAGCTTCTGTTCGCGCAGCAATTTCGATGATAATATTGACTTTTAACATATATACTATGTACTTTCCTTGGTGATTGTCATTTCTTTTTATTGTTCTTTGACCTATCAATGTATATGCACGTTAATGCTAGTAACATTTTGGACCTTTAACATCGTCTTACGGTTTGTTATGATACTATTTAATTCAGGTAACAGTTTCGGACATTTATGATATAGGTATACCGATTATGAAAATAGTTTAATATAAACAACACATTATAGTCCCCAATCTCTAGTCGTGCTGATTAGGTATATTTTAGGGGTTTTCCAGAGATATAGTTAAGATCATTTACTAAAAATTAACTGTTGTTCTAGATTTTGTTTTCATGCGTAAATATAAAATATATATGTTCGTTTGAAGGTTCCTGTTTGTACTTTGATTTAGGAGGTATGGGGTGATCTAACATCTCATAGTTCCTAGGTTCACCACCGTTGGTTTTTCTTATCATACAAACCACTACATTGATTCAGTAGCACCGAGAAAATACGGCAGTATCTGAGAATTCACAGCGCATCTCAGATTCAATGTGATGGCGAAATGGTTCATGTACCTTCTATCAGGATCCGTTTAGGGCACTTCGTGTTTAGTATGTGTACAAGCTTTTTTTTATTTCACAGTTTGTTTTTCCTTACTCTCTCTGTCCCGCAAACAGCTGACTTTGACTAAAACTGGTTCACGTTAACACTAAGAAGCGACTTACAATGTCCCAAACTATGTCTGTCGACACATACAACGGCCAATCACACACTCACACAGCTAACATGTCCCATCACATACAACTACTACTTTTTGTCTCAAACTCCCCTCTCTCGCCAAGGACAAAGGAGTGATTTTTAAAGGCGAGAGTGACGTAGCATGAATTATTTTGGAAATTCACCTTCTTCTTGACGCTCCCACAAAGAAGCCGGCGTTCGAAACTTCGAGAGGTTTCTCGAACCTCTTTGTTCTGCCGCGCTCATTGTTGAGTGTCTACTCACCACGAGTGGTAGTTTGGCCTTGGTTCTCGTTTAGTCGCACGTGACCGCCAAGTGGTGTGAGGTAGCTTGACCTGGAGTCTTTGAGGCGTGCACCCGCAGACAGCGTCACATTATTTTATCGTGGACACGTTTCAAAAACTAATATTATAGACCATGCTTATGTTATATAGAGATATAAAATCAGCTGTAATGGGAAATAAATCGAAGAGCGGTTGATTCAATATGTATTACGTTTGGAATCTATGACCTTTCTCCGTTTTCGTACGTCATTTTTCTGATTCCTCACTCCTTTTATTGCTACACAGACACACACACACACACGTTCCCGAGACGGGACTCGAACCCACCACCCTCTGCGCGGTGGATCGCCGAAGACTTGATCTGTATCGTATATGGTGGTGCCTGTAAAATAATTTTCCCAGTCAACAGTTTAACCTATCCACCATTAAAGAAATTATGCATCCGATAAATAATTTAAGATACACACTGGAACAAAATTTAATGCTACGCTTTCTCTTTATGCATTTGTTTAGATGTTTGTTTGCTATATGAGCGCATCTCTGATTAAAATTCTCTGCTTCACGTTTATGCAACATGTAATTACAACAACGACTAAGTGGCATGGACAAATGAGGCGAATAGAACGAGCATGCGTGTGTCATTTATTAGTTTTTCAGATACGCTCGTAAAAGCGCTTAAACGTTGCGCTATCCTTTCTCGGTATATACTAATGTGCCATAAGCAATTAAGTTTTTAATTCTTCTGCATTCATGAATTTACGACATACATAAATTAGTAATCAGCACTACCAATTCATTTCTATAGTAGCTGTGTCCAAGATACTTCAGCCTGTTCCCATAACGAATCACTATGAACTATTCTAAACTAATACAATTGTGTGCTTTAAATGCGCTGTAAAGAAAGTTCAACATGAACGAATGGTGCAGCATTGACACATTACTGCCGCATATACTTTCACTTCAGAAAAAAAAGAGTAACTTTATTTCTACTATCGTGGAAAATGGGAAAATGTGTATCTGCTTCCTGGTTCTTATATAAGTAACAAATAAAAACAAGGACGCTAAACAATTTACTTTAAATACAGAAGTCATTCATTGCATTCGCTGTCAACTTGGCAACCAGGAAGAAATGGTCGTTACTCTAAACGCTTTTTCAAGAGGGGAATTTTCTTGAAAAATCTGAATTGTTGCACTTGCATGACTTTCTCTATTTTTGTACTCACCATTCCACTAACTCTTATTCCTTTATCTTCTTCGTTTTAGGTGAGATAAACATTTACAGAAAATATAGTTTTATTTTCTGCTAGGTAAAAGGGCAAAATGGGAGTACAGTAAGCTTTGAGTGAACGTCAAATATTGAAAAACTGTCAAATTCCGTTCTTTTTGCACAGTTAACATAAACCGGTGAATATTGATGTTCCATTTGACAGAAGTATGTTCTCCAAAACTCACACAAAAACAAGGTATATTTCCGAAATGGTTCACTCTACATTAAAAAAAAATATTCAGACATAAGTTGTGTGTTTTAGCAAGATCTACATTTTTGTAGAGTAAGAATTAGTATATCTCTTACGGTAGTTATACAAAAGTCATCCAAAGTAAATAGGACTGCGAGGGTTATAGCCAGAAAATTCAGTACATACATTTCATGTCATACAAATACCTTAAATATTGTCATTTTAATCAAAATCGTTAGAACCATTTTCAAGAAAATAAAATTTTTTTAAAAATTTTCGATGTAAAGGGAACAATTAGAGTGGAACAATTTTCTTCAAAATCCTCGTGTCGCATCCTTCTCGTTTTTGAGTTTTGCTGTCCACAGACTGACAGACACAAACACGGTACTTTTCTAAAAATGCTTCCTTTGGATTCAAGGACTCAAAAGATATATTTCCGTTGAAATCTCGACATCGAATTTTTGGGTGGAATACAATACTTCCTCTTCTTTCCTAAACTTAGTAGAGGAAGTAAAAAGTGATTTTTTAATTTCTATTTTCCTTAATCTACAGAAGTAGCAGCGAGTGATCTGAATTGTGCTTAATTAATTCGAGTCAGTATCCTGTATCCTTTGACATGTGATACAGAGCGAGTCTAATGGTAATGTGGCTCCATACATATATGGAGTGTTGGTTTTGCAGTATTCTGTTTTTCAACGCTCTCTGTTTACATAGCAGCAGCTATCATCTTACTGCAGAATTGACTGAGTAAGCCAGTTGCATCAAAATAGCACACGACATTTGTAATGTTAATAACAGCAAAAGCGCATATGCTAGTATCAACAAAAAGCCTTTCTCGCCTGACTGGTAGAGATACGCCCTCTATGTGTGTCAGGCTTTTGGGTGTTATAGTTAGGTCTATACTGAATCATCCTTTGGTGTTCCGTACTAATTTATTCCCATTATACCTGTGTTATAAGTTAATCTATCGTGGCTGCAGTGTGATTAAACAGCTTTCTACTTTAAACATGAAATTGTTGTAATATCGTTGTATAACTAGGAGAGCCAATAAACTAAGAACCGACTACGCCGTGTTTTTCCTGTTGGCGTCATTGGCGCCCGTTTACCTTTGCGGTTATCATAGAATAGAATAGCTCGGGAACAAGCATACATTTTTACTTTCTCTACTGCGTATAGTAACTAGGGGAGTATTGTATTCCACCCAAAATTTCGACGTCGAGATTTCACCGGGAATATATGTTTTGAGGCCTCCTAAATTCAAAGAAAAACTATTTGAAAAGCAGTTAGCGCGCGCGCGCGTGTGTATGTGTCAGTCTATGGCGAGCATAACTCAAAAACGAAAAGTCGGTTAAAAACCAAAGTTGGTATTTAAGTTTATTGGCTTTCAAGAATAAGACGCGAAGATTTTGAAGAACGTTTCTGCAACCCAACTAAGCCTTACACGGAAAATTGCTCGAACAATTTGATTTTCTCAAACATGAATCTACCGATTTTGATTAAAATGACATATATTTGAGATATTTTTATGACAAATGAAGTGCATATCTCGAATTTTCTGACTATAGCCACTGTAGTACTGTTTACTATGGATGACTTTTGCTAATCTGGTAAACCATAAGAGATAGTCCAAATCTTACCATACAAAAAATGTAGATCTCGTTAAAACAGAGTTTATATCAAAATTATGTCCTTTTTTATATTTTTGTGGGTGAACCATTTCGTGGATATCACTTGTTATTTGTGGAAGTTTTGCAGTAGTTAAACTTTTCTCAAGTAGAAGGTCGTTATTCACCTTTTCTCTCTTTGCCGTGCAAAGACAATGGAATTAAAAACTTTCAGACATCTGACTATTGCTGTAAGTCTACTGTATTCAGATATTCCCCTTGCACTTGCAAGAAAATCCGCTATAAGGTAATTTCTGCAAACATTTATTTCCATTAACATGAAGAAGATATAGGAATAAGAGTTAGTAAGAATAGATAGTACAAGAGTAGAGAAAATCATGTGAGTGCAACTCATCAGACTTTTTAAAAACTGATTCCATTGCTTTGCCAAATTAAACTATTCAACTTCAGGAAAATACCATTACATTCATGTAATTAATTCTTATAACATAAATTATTATAATTTTATTGTTCTCGCAAACATTTTTTGATCCTTCATTTTTTTATCTCTTATTACTGTAACGTGCCATGAATTGATGAAACAGCTGCAGCAAGTATCCATGAAAAAGTCGTGGCATATGCACAATTTGTTGGTGATAATTTTATTCTAATGCAGGATAGTGCGCACAAGTTTCCATTACAATAAATCAATTAGGTAACAAGGTTAAGGAGTGGCCAGCATGCAGTCCCGACCTCAATCTTATTTAGCATATTTGGCCACTCTCATAAAGAGGGTTCGCCCAAAAAGAAATGTACACCCGTGAACAAACAAACAAACAAACAAGATAATTCATGTCTGGAACGCCAGAAAGCGCCTTGATCATCATAAGTAAAAGTATTTGATATAAACTGTGTGCTTTAACAAGATACGTATTTTAAGTATAGTGTAAATGTCTATCTGGGCACGAATTAATAGAAGAATAAAGATTTTTCGTCTATCTTAGGTGCTAGCCTACTGATTCCAATGCGATGTTTTATAAGGGTGCTTAAAAGCAATAGCTCCACGTCAGAAGATTTACTGGTATCTAAAATAACTCCTGTGGGTCAAAATTCTGGCAATTGATAACGCCGTTAAGAAACATGTTATTTAGAATAAGCATTTGTAAGTATAGTCTATACAGAATATTTGGAAGAGTTAGTAGAGAAAGTCATGTAAGTGCAACATAGCATTTGATATTGGGTTCATTAATCCTATTTAAAACTCGTTCCTAATAACGACAATTTGAGCTTGAGTTTGCACATAATTTAATTTTGTCGTGACCACCTGCATGTTAAGTCTTGTTTCGCACATGTTTCATGGTTCTGATATAGTCCGGTAGATAACATTTTGAACAAGCACCTTGTTTCTGCTACAGAAGCAAAAACACAGCCAGGTTGTGGAACCTCGTCGTGTGTTTCATGTTTATTCATCCAGGCCACTGATCTTCATCAACTACATACACTAATGGGTAAATTAATTACTAAAATGCGTTCTATGTAGTTACATAGTGTCGTTTAATAATCTAGTTCAAAACAGAAATACTACCGTTACATTATGCAAGGGATTTCATAGAAATTTATGTAAGCAGTAAGTAGGAACTGAAAATATCCCTTTAACGCACCACAGTGCCCTCTTTGAACACAAAGCAAGAATTATGAGAAATGTTACAACGAATGTTTATACAACTCTTTGAAAAACAGTAAAAGGGGACCTTACGGTATATAACAACGTACTTTCCCTTGAAGGCTATGTATTTTGCAAGCTTCTTTTCAGTATTCTCTGACATTGAAGAAAATTTAGGGGCATACTGTAATTTCTGAGGTAAAAAAAAAGCTATTTGTTTCTTTTCACTACTGATTTTTCCATTTTATTAGCATCCATTGATATATATATATATACTTTTGAAAAACTAATCAACTAATTTTGTCATAAATACAGTTTTCTCGGTTCACTATGCTTCAATTCATTAGAGCAGAGGGTTTTTCAAATAAGTGCACCTAAGTGAACATCAGCATACCAAATTATTTTTTCTGTTTATAATTTTAAATGCATGTCACGTGCCTTGCTTTGGATCTAAAACCTTGATTTTTACATGTAGTTTAGCTCAAGTACTGTACAATATATAGTATAGAATTACGATTAAGTTGTAATGGTTTAGGTGATGTTGACATTACAATTCTGTCATTTTTTCATGTGTAGATCAGTGTGTTTAACTACTAGGTGCCTTTACTGAAGCTTAGCCACTCTCAGTGATACCTGGAGCACAAATTTGAATTGAGCAGCGCATGAGATGCTTCAACACAGGTGTTCAGAGAGCTTCAATAACACAATTTAACAGCATTTCAGTAACTATTTGAAATGTCCAGAAGAATTAGATTGGTGGTGGGATAGTAATTTGATACTTCCTTCAGTATATTTCATACTTTATGAAATCGTTAAAAATAACACTTAGCAAAGAATATAACCCAGCTTTATTAGCTCACTTTCAGCCTCGTGGATGGTCACGTAGCTCAGTCGGTAGAGCCTGATGTGCAAGGGGTTCCGGATTCAATTCCCGGTTGGGAGGATGGGAATTTTTATTGCACTAGGATTATTCTTCATCCTCTGTAGAGTCTGGAAGTATGAATGGGAGAGAGTGTGTGTGTGTGTGTGTGTGTGTGTGTGTATGTGTGTGTGTGTGTGTGTGTGTGTGTGTGTGTGTGTGTGTGTGTGTTCGTGTTCTAGGAGGCTAAAAGTCGTCGATATGATCTTTGATGTTAAAGGCGGCACATAAATATAACATTTCAGCCTCGTTTACCTCAATGCTGATTAGAAAAAATAAATAAAGAACAAAAGAGAGTAGGAGACTGATCAAGTATTAAAATATATATTTATTTAAGTATTTAAAACACTTTAAACAGCTCGGATTGTGAGTTGTGTTTTTTTACAGGTACCTATAGATGAAATTTTCAGCAACTTATGATCTAAAAATACTTTATCTCCAATTGCACACTATGGATTTTCCTCTGAGTCCTTGAATGTTTCAAGCAGTGGTCATTTAAATGCCGAAGAGTAAGGTCTAATACCTGTATTTACCACCAATGCCTTTTACTCGACTTTTTGTTACCTTTCAGCATTAAAGTTCCATACGATGTAGGTTTTGACCACCTTATTACAGCTCTTGATCGTGTATAAGCCTGATTAATTAACATGGTAAAAGTACAATAAAATACTTTTCTCAAACTATTAATATGTGTTCATTAAATTTAAAAGTTGCTGAAAATGAATGAAGTAATTTTGTGAACAGATAGAAACTGCAAGAATGATCAATTTCAAGTATAAACTCAGGCGGTTATTTGAATTATGGTCATAATATCACGGTATGTTTACTGGCAGAAGGCACAGTTCCGCTTTTGTTTGATCATCCCTTCTTACTCCCCTCCGTATATTCCTCTCTCCATTCCACTCACTCTTCTCACCCACTGCTTCTTTCCTTCTTTCTCACCCTCTCAACATCTCTCAACACCTCCTACGCCCCAATCTCTCACTCTCAACCTTCTGTCGTCTCCTGATTCCTCACACTCCCCTCCCTCTGTGCAACATTAATGTCATATTATTGTGACATTGGTGCAGCTTCCGTGTGGAAAGCATACCATAAATTAGAAGCTCCATGGCATGACGTCACGTTAAGAGAAAGAGTAGCTTTCTAGGGTTTGAAATGCTAATTAAAAGGTTTTTGTAAAAAAGAGTATAAACAAGTGTAATTGGTGAATATGTGTAAGTTAAAGGATTGAGAAAAGGAAGTACCGGTACATTATGTTTTGAAAACATAAGGCTTAATTATCCGAGGTGAATAAAATAAAAAAGGTATAATAGTATGCAACGTGTATCTTCTGTTTATGCCTCTTAAAGCATGCCAACCACACTGTATGCCAAGTAACCGGAGAATATAATAAAAATTTCAGAGTTACCCCTAGCACAACGGCCCTTACGGACCAACGGTACCACCCGGCTGCTGCGTCGTCCACCACTTCCCACTACATTCTTCATGACTAGGGTGCAGTACTGGGAGGTGGGACGTGGGCAGCGCCCAAAGCCATACTGGCCAGTTATGCGCCCCTCGCGAACTGGGGTCGCTACTTCTTCACCGAGTAGTTCTTCAATGCTAACGAGGCTGAGTGCAACCCCTGCTAAGTCCCCGTCTGGAAGTTATCTGTGTTATTGAGTCATAGTGTTACTAATTAGATAATAATTGAAACTAACCAAATATGATCGGTGTCAATTTTAAAAGTCCCTAGAATACTGGGCCCAATGTTGAGAAATGTGAAAAAGTTACCTATTTTATTATGTAAAGTTTATTATTTTATTTCCTTAACTTTTTACTGCGGAATCTGTTCATTTTATCTACATTTACATATACATATATATCTTAATGCCTTCATTATTCTTCGGAAGCGCATGGGAAGAAAGGGGTTACGCCGCAGGTGTGTGCTTTCAAATTGAATTTGCCTTGCTAATTTCAGTTTTTATTGGGTTGCATTTTATCCATTTTATACTGACGTCACAATACGTTCTGCTGCTGCTGACGCGGATATTAATATCGTTCCATAATGTCCCCAGCGCCCGCCGATTTAAAACAAAAAACTTCACATCGATAGCTACGCTTTTCGAACTGCAGTGTTTGTTTCGCCATGGCAATCTATTTGTGATTTTGTATAGTATGTTGATGCGTAGGCAGCAACTCTGTTTTTATACGTAAACTTGGATTTATGTGGTATCGGTAGTGCCAGTTCATGTAACGTGAGTCGCCAATATTTGTAAACCAATAATGTAACTGACGGAGTAAGCCATTCTACGTGACCAATTACCCGCAATGATTTGTATTGTTCTATGAAACTTGTAAATAATCGCAGTGTTTTGCCAGTTGTGACATTATATTCTAAGTGCTGATAATCTCGTCAACCCAAACCGTTATTTATGATTTGAGTTTTAATTCACCATATCTGCCAAAATATCTGCTGATCCAAAAGACTCCGAACCGGCTGCACTGTGTTTTGAATGTACGCATCCACGGCGCTCGTCGCCGACTGTCGCTATCCTAGAACAGCGCTTTTAACAATGCTTTTAAAGGAGATGCTGAAACTGGTCACCGTCGTTGTCCATACATTTTGGCACCTCTTTAGGAAACTATCCATCACTCGCCGTAGTTCACGTTGAGAAATACTGGCAGTTCTGGCGGATCTTTTATTTGAATTCTTCCAGGGTGTGCGGGATTGACTTATCATGATCTTTGTTTATGTAAGGGTTAGTCAGTCTTATCTCTACCCTCCTCACAGAGTTGGGACCATCTCCACATAGGACCCCCGACACCTCAGGGTGGCAGTTATTAAGAAAAGACAATATTCTTTATTACCCATGCATCCCAGATGTAATTGACCGTGCAAATATAATTCCTCTTCTCTATTTTTATTCAGCTGCATCGTCATTGAGGCTTTTTATCTTATTGGAGGAATGTCATTTCAGCTGACTAAATCTTCCTTCTTTTTCTTTCACTTAACACCCAATGTTCGCTCAACAATAGATGAACCATTGAATTATATTTTTATATCCTTACTGGATTTATTGTGAAGTTAATCATATTATACCACATATTACAGGAAATCTGTCCAAAGTATTTTCAATAACTGTTGAGTACACGAGGTATTGAAATGTTTACAGCTATTGTTAAGTTACAAATCCTCAGACATCTAAAATTAAACTATTTAATGACAATACAACATGTGAGATTATAATAATATACTAACAGGCAGTGTAGGCATATTATTCCTTTGTTCCTCAAAACAACGCAGTATTATATGAGGAAAAAGTTATTACTACTTCTACTTCTTTATAGTAAGTACAGGAAGTATTGTATTCCAACCAAAAATTCGATACCAAATGAATGAGAGCAAGACGGGGAGATGTGACATTGTGTCACTTCCCCTACACCGTAGTTTTAACCCCGTCCACTCTTTGTCCAAGCTTTGTGCTTGCTATGCCAAAAGAAAATAAAGGTAACGTAATCACAATCAAGTAATCATGAACACATCATATTCGGTTCCGGCACTACACGCCTTGAAACTTAACTAGTTTGTAAATAATTAGAATGGAAAAGACATGTGGCCTGAATTTAGTGTGGGGCAAGTGGGAAGGGTAAATACTCGATTGCATTCCTGTCACCTCGTTCCCCCATGCCTGAGAGAGCGAGTAGGGTTTAAAGGCCCGCCACTTTTAGGTCATTAGGGCCCGAAAAGTTCGATATCAAAAATTCATTGAAAATACACGCCTAAGAATAATTTTTTCCAAAAATGTTTGTGTGCGTGACTGTGCGTGTGTCTTTGAATACCATAACTCAGAAACGAAATGTAGATTAAATACCGAACTTAGATCATTCAAAGTATATGACACAAAGATTTTATAGAAATACCTCACTCCAAACTATCCTTTACGTGGAACATTTTTGATATTGTCAAAAATAGGTTAACAATTTTCATTAAAACACAATAGTATTAAAGATACCTTCATGAAAAAATTATTTAATAACATGTATACCTCTATGCCTCTTAGAATAGTCTATAAAATCATTCACGGTTGGAATTCTTAAAAGCTAGTCAAAAACGAACTGTACAAAAAATTAACTCTTCAGAGCATTGAACTTATTTCAGTAGCCTTTTGCGGTATCAGCCATATCTGAGATACTCGTTACTATTTGTTTAACTTTTTTCGATACTTTTGTCATTTTAGCTGCTGTCATAATTCAGTCGTTTATCACTATGTCATAGAATATCAAGACTGGAACACTCGCTTTTAAATCTCTGACTATCGCTTTGGTTTCTTCTATTGCTCTTGTACCTACAACGAATTGTGTAATGGAACTATTTCTGCAAAGGTGTATTTCATTTAACATGAAGTAAATAGACAAATAACCTTTGCTAAGAATAGTTTGTTAAAACTGTATAAATATAAACGTTAGAGAGCAGATAAAGTCATGTAAATGTAACACATTTGTTTAGCTTTTAAACAAAATCCATCCATCCATTAATTGTCAATAAATGAACAAGGCGCTCTTATGCGTTTACTATCAATTTTTTATATTAGTGCCACTGATTTTTTAAAGGAAAACGTCTTATGTTCTGCCATAGGCTATGGCCTAAGAGGCAGGAATCGTAGCTTTGTGTTTCTACCCAACATACTTTTTGGCAGCGAATCTAACTTTGTTGTTTTTCAACCCGATGTTCATATTTCCTTGCCTACTGTTGCATAACATCAAAAATGCTGCAGAAGCTAACTTTATTTGTAAGAGGGTCGGAAAATCCAACAGCTTCTATGAGGATTTATTCCTTTTAGCAGACTTAAAGGGAAAGTTTAGAACTTACTTAACTCTGCCGTTCCACTTGAACTTTTGTATTTCGTTAGGACCTCTTATAGCACATTTTAGACTAACTGGATCACTCCTTGGTGCTAAGAATATTTCTACCAGGCGAAAAGATTGAAATGAGAAATGTTAAATAGCATGAAAATACCCTTCGTTATGAGATAAGACGATGAAATTATTGAGATTATATGCAGGAACCCATACATACGGATGTAAAGAATTATGTTGTCGGAGAAGTAATAAAAAGGGATGCAACTAAACAACAGAAAGCGGTTCTATATCGTGAGAACATAGAAATACTCAAAGCGCTAATGAACTGTGCAGTACGACAATTGAAAATAAGTAAATCATTACGTTCAATTTAACATGCGACTACCAGAACTCTGTGTAAAGATTTGAAAGTTTTCATTGAAAGGCTCCTTTAGTAATATGTACAGAGCGAGATGGCGCGCATTCGGAAGATCATGGGTTCGGTGCCCGCGGCAAACCTTCTTAACCTATGGGTATCTTGCGTTTTTTAATTACTCATACATCCCTCGAATTTCAATCGAGGCTTTGAGGGCCAGAAGTGTTGGCGATTGGTAAGTTTGGCGCTGCCCTGAGAGGACTTTGCGAAATGTAACTGCAGTTCTCGATGGATGGGTGGCGTTGTAGTCGCCTCCCTGCTGCAAACCCTGGTGTCGAGATGATGAATCTCCAGCACACGTTTACGAACCCTCACGCTACTCTCCTGGGTTCCAATACACCCGTAGAGCGCTCTCACTTCCTCCCGTAGTCTGACATACAATAGCCTCAACAATGTGTCAGTGTGGAATCCCCTCCGTCCATACTCTACCCCTAGTAACAGTGAACTTAATTGTGAAAGAAGTATTACTACAACTATTAGTTGCTTTTTAAGAATAAAAAGTATGTTTAAGAGGTGCAAACTGTAACGGACTAATAGCGTTTTGGGGAATGCACATAAGAGAGTTTCAAATAAGAAGCTTTAAAATAGTAATATTTGAACATGGGTCATATCTAAAAACTACACGAAGAAAGAGGAAAAAATAGCGTCTCTGCTTGTTTGCAGAGACATCTATATGAATCTTGCCAAGATAATAAATATACGCAGAACATTAAATCTGGTAACACCGTAATATTAATCATATGGTTATATTTGAAATTAGTCTTAAGTTAGTAAGCTTCTAGACGGTTCGCTATACAGAATTCAAGAAAATGTAAGATTAGACTTTGAAATAAAATTTTATGCCCTTCCATACAGTGTCTGCTCAAAGTGTCCTAATAATGTCTCGATATCAACTAAAATTAATAAGTAAACGAGCTGATTTTTTTGACATGTACTTTAGTGATGTGTCTCTTAAACTGCTGTTCCTCTGAATGTTATAAATTTGCCTATCTAAGAACGCCTAGCAATACTTCTTACTAATCATAAAACTGAACTTAAAGGGCACATGCCGTTTGTCGGGTAGCCTACCTTCCAAAATATATAGGGCAGGCTGAGTCTATCCCTTGGCACAGATCCGCTATTTTATTTTAACCCATTTTGAAAGTGATCGTATTAAACTTAGTCCTCGTTCATCAGAGTTTTGGAAGGGCGTGTGTGGAACGTATACTGTAAAAACGTTTATAAAGTCTGTAGAAACCTGGTGAAATTCTCAGCGTAAGCGTACGGTGTTTTTGGAATGGATTTATATTACGAATACCTTTTGTCCCTTACGTCACTTATTCACCGATATTGTAAGCCACCTTCTATGTACATAAGTGAATTGTAGAGTGTATGGTCAGCATAGACTTCAGGTGCACGTGCTTCTTAGTGAATTGCATAAATTCCACAAAAAAGACAAAAAAGAAAAGAAAATAGTCACCTGGACAGGTGATGAAACATCTTTCTTCATGTTCATTCGCCATGACTTATTAGTGCTTTAAGGTTGGCATGTACTACATTCCTGAGAATGAAACAATGGCAGAAAATAAAGTTTATCTGATTCCAAACCCAATGCAATAAAAGTACATATACTTAAGTCCATTATGTATGCTCTAAGTGCTTTAACGCACATGTCAACATCAGAAAGGAAAAAACACTGAAACATAAAGGCGAGGAACTAAAAAGTTGCATTATAGAATGACACATTATAGGGTATCGTAAAAGCAGCATCACTAAAATAACAACTGGTTTACACACATGTAATAAAAACGATCTCTGTTTCTTAACCTTAGAGAGCGAATATGTTAACAGTGGATTAAATGATGTCATGACTTAGAGAACCTAACCAGATAGGAGTAGAATACCAACGGTGTTTTCTGCAACATTCCGGTTAAAATGAGCAACACGATACTCTATGTGTGTGTTTCTGAATTAATCACAAATTGACTCTCTCATTTAGTACCTGTGTTAAGCATAAATACACTTTAATTTTAGGAAAATTAAAAACTTCATCTTCCTCACAGTTGCAAATTAACGCGTTACAGTGAAATTTGAACAAAAATTATAAGAAACCTGATTTTTCGAGTACAATTTTGCGGTTTAAATCAGGCGATCAGATTCGGTGTAAGCAGAGACATCTTCTGGAATTTTCTGCAAACATTCATTCAGATAAAACAGTGACGAAATTTTTGTCTGCGTACATGTGTTAACCACGTGATCGTCTCTTTTTTTCATTTTATATACAAGTATTTTTGTTCCTAAAAAGAAATCTCAAATTGGAGTTATCTCACTATAAGTGAATTCAATATGACTTGTGCAGCTACTCTCTATGTTTAGGAAGGGGTTACAGCTAGTTAAATAAATCCAATAAGCAAAAGAATTCGTAATATTAGGGAGAAGCAAAGATTAAAGTAGAGTGCACAAAGTACTTTAAATACATTCACATCAGAAAAAAAGAAAACAGTAGTAAAGCTTAAAGAAGAGGGAGTTAAGCAGTTACCTGAAGAATTTTCACACGGTTCAGGGAAATTCTAAAGGACAAAACATGTCAGACGGTTAAAACTTCAGTAATTTTTCTTCACTTTTTCTTCTTCTACATTTTCTTCAAAATACTCCTTCTAGGGCAATTCTTAAATTATCTCTTTGAAATGTTATATATACATAGTTTTAGATAGTTGCTTTATAAAACTTCATATTTTAAATCTGCTAGATAGAGCGGCTTACTTTTTGCTCAATTTTGATTTTGAAATTTACTAATAATTAGAAGAAAAAATAGTCATGGATGTATTCAATAATTTTTTCTCCAAAACTATTTGATATGTCTAAGTAAAAGTAACAGGTTTGGATGCATAGGTAATCAAAAGAAACATATAGCCAGAGTTAATTTTATTCATAGCAAATAATTTTAATATGAAGTACTTATACTACATTACAATTGCAGCACAACATCTAATAAATATTTGTTTGCAAAAACTCATTTACACAGAAAAGGGAATATGCTTTGGTACACATACTTACAAAGTTGTGACAAAAATTATGGATTTTAACGGATGCCTCTTCCTAATATCCCGTTGTTCGCTTGTCAATCACTGCTCCAACGTTTTGCCATGGTATGAATTTGCAAGTGTAAGTAAAAGGTAAGGAGCAGATTGGTGTAAATTATCTAAAATGTTAATATATACGGAATTAACTTCCAAAGAATGCGTTAGCAACAACTCCATCGGCTAATAGAACTTCAAGGTAAAGGAACCGTATATGGCACCTTTTCCTAGCATGACCACGCTATGTAAACCCTCCAGCAAATGGCAGTTACGAAGTACTAGAATGAACTACAACAGATGACTCTAGTAGTGCTTACATAGAGCGAGGAAAAAACAGCGTTATTTATAATTAATTTTGAGTGTAAAGGCGAGTTTTCGACACGGTTTGTTACAAAACATTTTATCTTGAAATACAACTATTATAAACCAGCTTTTTGCACCATAGAAGCCCAGAATTATTGCTTTATTTTTATACAGTTTACTGGCTTACAAAGCAAAAATAAACTGGGCAAAAGAGCCATAATAAAAGCGGTCTCTTCTCGTAATATGGCTCCATTGGTGGTGCACACCAAATATGGTGCTATTCTACGTAAAACTGCATTTGCACTATATGTTTGTAAAGCAACTGTTAATACTAAAACGCTTTCCAAGTTAACTCATTTTTACAAAAATATGTGTTTTTAGCTATTTACATAGCTTACTATCATATTTTTATATATATTTCACGATAGGGGGCATGTTTGGAACACATGAATAAAGAAATGCCCCTGTTTTATTTCATCATTATTTTCTAACCTTTAAATCAGGTTATTGTTACAGTAACCCTCTATTTAATTGTAAGTTTACACCAGTACATAACAAAGAATGTGGTGTCTTTCAGGGAGAGAGAGTTATAAACAATAATAAAAAAGGAAGGCATATTTGAGAACCTTAGCCATACATTTCGCCACAAGCCTGCCTGCGCCTACTTAGGCAACACGCACACCATGTCATCCTGGCGTGAGGGCAAACAGTATTTTATCTTCTCCATCCCTTATCTCCATCATGTATTGTTTGGAATTAACAGTTGCTATTATACCTACAAGACCTAAAACATTGCTAAATTAGACATTGCACAGTTGGAGATACACTTATTTTATAAAAACTCATTTATGTATATTCTAATGGACTTGCCTTGGAATCATGCAAAAATTCCATTACTGGGCACAAATGTGTTATGCAGTGCTGCTACCTTGGCAATAGCGGTATTATGTTGTGAAGACTCCCCATAATAAATAGTTAATAGTTCCATATAAGACAGACACGGCTTCCTTTGAAAAAACAAAAAAACATCTACTGTGTTTGATTCACATAACTTTCCCTACTCGCTCCTCTAAACGTTTTTCTTGCAAAAGCCATATTCTATATATTTATTGTTAATCAGATAAACTTTCAATTCACATATTTCGTTGTAGGTGAAGTCAATAAGTAAAGCAATAGTGTTATCTTTGAAATTCCATGCTATTTACATAACCATGAAAGAAAAGCAAAAAGTAAACAAACCATTAGCGACTTCCAGGTAAGAAAAGTGTATTTGAATATTCAAACCAATAATAAGGAATATCTCGCAAAAAGGTAGCCCAACAAAAATATTTATATGACAGAAATTGTGTGCTTTTAACGAAGCTTCGTAGAAATATTTTGTCCATCTTTTACAATTAATTTACCAAGTATAGAAAGGCATCCACAGTGAAAGTAACTTTACATGTTATCCTCAGAGAATAAGACATGCTTTATATTTGGAATGCATATATCTAGAATATGAAATTTTTTAATAAAAATCATTACACCTATTTTTTAAGAAAACAAAAAGCAAGGAATTTTTTCCCATCTCAAGAGTGGTGTGTGTGCATCCCTTGAGGATACTGCATTCAGTACCATGTTCAATTTTTATTTGAAATTTTTTTCATAAATTCTGGTGTGCACAGATACACACCGAACATTTTTCAAAAATATTTTATTTTAGATTCAGGAGATCTCAAACAGGTATTCCCGGTGCAACATCGAGATAATATTTTTATATGGAATACAAAATACTATAGATAACCAGTAGAAAATATTAAAATTGTGTTTTGTTATACAAACGAGTTTTAAGAGTAATTTTGTGAATAGGTTATATTTAAATGCTTCCAGCTTTCTGTGAAAACGTCACCTCTGTTTCAAAAATATTTACCCTGCTGTACGTTTAGGTAGTTTATTGTCCATACTATACTCTGAAGATAAGTTGTAACCTAAGGTGACTAAGAGTAGCCACCCAAAATATGTTTCTGTATTTTATTGACAAAAATCATACGAACTATATATATTTATTTATTTATTTATTTATGAATCTCAGAAATGTCTTCCATTTCCAAACTTGGGTTTATTGACAGAGCTAAGTCGTGGTGGTCAAATAAAACGTTTACACTCAAGGTTGAAGAAGACAGCAACAGTTTAGTCGTATGTCAAACAGCTGAGGCAGCTACGACGTTTAAAAAAAGTGAACTTTAGCTGTGCTGTTGTGCTTTGCTATCTCTTTATTGCAGAGAGCCAATTAACATTATTAAATGGGATGCAGAGCAAGAAATGTTTAAGAGGCAGCAAAACGGAGTTGGATATTGACTGCCTTGTTGCCAAGTTCTCTTCAGAATGCACTCCACTTCTTTCAAACAGAGCGCAGTTCTCAAGCACTCCACAACGGCGAGGAAGTGAGACAGTGTGTTGGTAACTTTGCATCATTACCAACCTTACAGGAAATAGCATAATAATGCACGTTATGATGGGGAAAACGGCTCTAGTTCTAAAGATATTACACTACGATTAACTAACACTTCAAGTTCTCCTAACACATTTAGCGTAATTTACAGAAACACTTTCGAAACATTTCAGTTTATCTGCTAGAAAATGATATTCAAGTGAAAATATGTTTTAAAATCTTGACAACATACTATTTAGGTTTCTTAACACAAGGTTTAATTCACCACATCATCATCGTCGTCATCATCATCATCATCATCATCATTGTCGTCATCGTCAGGAAGAGCAGGTTGAAGGATTAAGTCATTTAAAGTTTGTTCGGGTCCCATTTCTTTTAACACTGTTGAGTCCAATTTTTCCTCGGTATATCAATATTTCTTTTTACTTTCTCTACTACGTATACTAAAGTAGAGGAAGTATTGTGTTCCACATAAAAAATCGATGTCGAGAATTTACCGAAAATACATGTTTTGAGACCCCTGAATAAAACAAAGCCATTTTTACAAAAATGTGTGTGTGTTTGTGTTTGTGTGTGTGTCAGTCGGTTGAAAACCAAAGTTGGTATTTAAGATTAATGTCTTTCAAGGGTGCAACACGAAGATATTGAAAAAATTCCTCCACCCTAAACTACCCCTTACATGGAACATTTTTCGAAACATTTTATTTTATTGAAAAGGGCTGTAACGATTTTGATTAAAATGCCATATGTTTGACACATTTTCATGAAAAGTGAAATGTGTATTTTGAATTTTCTAGCTATAGCCTACATGGTCCTGTTTACTCTAGATAACTTTCGAATAACTCTTAAACCGTAAGAGATAGACGAAATATTACTATACAGAACACGTAGATATTGCCAAAATACACAATTTATGTCCGAATAAATTTTTTTTCGTAAAGTGAACTATTTCAGAGATATTCCTTGTTACTTGTGTCAGTTTCGGAACACGAACTTTCGTGTTGGTCTAGGTGGCTCAGGTTGTTAGACACTGGCCTACTGATTCCAAGGTCGCGGGTTCAAATCCGACCCACACCTATGGTTTTTAAGTGTGCTTAAAAACGACAGCTCCATGTCAGTAGATTTACTGGTATATAAAAGAACTGCGGGACCGAACTATCTTCTTCAAAATCTTCGTGTCACATCCTTGAAATACATTAAACTTAAATAGCAAGTTTGGTTTTTAACCGACCTTTCGTTTTTGAGTTATGCTGTCCACAGACTGACAGACACACACACACACACACACAC
Source organism: Tenodera sinensis (assembly GCA_030765045.1). Lineage (NCBI taxonomy): Eukaryota > Metazoa > Arthropoda > Insecta > Mantodea > Mantidae > Tenodera > Tenodera sinensis. Next base: position 135,706,622 of record CM060967.1, on the reverse strand, counting down.
ACACACACACACACACACACACACACACACACACGGACCTTTTTCTAAAAGTGCTTTTTTTGGATTCAGGGGTCTCAAAACATATATTTCCGGTGAAATCTCAACATCGAATTTTTGGGTGGAATACAATACTTCCTTCTACGTACCAGTAGAGAAAATAAAAATTCGGCACTTAACCTTAGTGATCAATTTAAAAGTGATAGCTAATATTTCGTAGTTTCTGTTCACATTGTATGTATTCCAATAGTAAGATGGAGTTAAGATACATAAAAATCTGATGCATTAGTTTCACATGGCTTTCTCTACCCACTATAGTTTGTTTTATACAGCTTAAAGAGCTATAGAAACGAAGGAATGTTTTTCTGTACCATTATGTCATGTTTATGGAAGTAACCTTTGCAGAGATAGTTTTATTATACCTCTCGTTGTAGGTGCAACTGGATAGAGGAACACGAATACATAAATGCTCCAAGAAATGAACATTCCCGATAGACGATAGAGGGCTGCTTGGCTGAAGGGTCGTTTGCCGCACTCTCTGGACAGTTCCAACACTGTAACGAGACTTTGGTCAGGAACTCTTAGACATTTGCGCGTCTCTGTGAATTTCACTTCTTCATTCTGGAGGTGGTAAATTCTCTTAGGTCACAGTCCACGTTTTATGTCAAATATCTAATTAGATTTTGGAGGCTGAAGAGTATATAAAATGACTTACGATTTTCCAAGGAGAATCTCTCATTCTGTAACTTGAATGAAGACTGAGTGCATATTTTTGAGGAACTAGCAAACGATTAAACTTGTAAAAGTTTTCTTAAGTCCAAGTAGAAGGAGATTGGCATCTTGGGAGCCACTGTCCGATCTGAGGAGTTGCAAAATATGGGCAATTTCCTGGCTTAATTGCGGGAAGTCACTTATTCAGTTAGTGAGATGCAAATTTTGTATTTTGTTTTGTTTATTTTCTTCCCCTAAAACTTGCATCTTGAGGCAAAGGACCATAAAAAACCTAAAAACCCACAATATCTACTTGAGCAACCTGAACTTTTTATCACAGCACTCTAATAATTGAGGATCATATACAAAATGTTAATTAGAAATCTGCATCTGTTTCAGAGATACTAACAATTTTGTTCTAGATTTAATTAACTTAATTACGTTAGTTAAAAAATACCCATGTGTCAAACAGTTTTTATATGTTATTAAGGATTTTATTTAGCCTTTAGTAAACCATTATAAAAAGCTCCACATTGGATTTTTTAATCGAAATAGCGTTATGCTAGAAAAGAGGGTTAGGTCCTCTACATTTTGGTGCTTTAGGTTTTATGAATATCAGGCTATGAAAGTAATTAATGAATTTAATGTAATCATAACATTTCGAAAATGCATATGCGAGTCACTTGACTGCTTGCCGAGAATTATAAGTTGATCGGTCAACAGGTGGAGTATTTTAAATAATGTAAAATATTGGGGGGGGGGGGAAGCAAATTGGAATATGCGTTTCAGTCCAGTGTACAGGAGTGTTTCAAAGGGCAAACAGAGGAATAAATGTTGCCAACATTGCAAGTTAAAGGCGCCAAGTAAAAGTTTGGAGCATAAATACAATAAAAAAGAAAAACGTTCAATTTTTGCAATTTTTCATCCAATTTCATAGAAGTATTGCCTCAAATATGGATATACGGTAAATAATCCATACATTAAATATTTATGAAATGATAAAAGACAAAGCTTCTAGAGCCGCATAGTGTTTAGGAGTCTAGTCTCCATCCACACGATAAGGTCCTAAGAATTGTGATTATGATTTTGATATCTTAACTATGTTACTAAATCAGCGAGGAAAACGTCCTTTCCAAGCCAAAACTACCGTTTGGCACTGCGTCCCCGCATCTGCTCATCACGGGCATCAAAAGGAGGGGGGGGGGTTGCACATGGGACGTGGTCAGCGCCCCGGTCTCTCCCGACACGGTGTAACGCGGTCTTCGCAACAAGGGGTCGCTACTTCTGAATCAAATGGCCCTTCAATTACTCTGGATTCCATACTGCTTCATGGGTCATACTACCGACCTTTTCAGCAGGCGCGTACATAGCAGAGAGGGGTAGATATATGTGGATCGTTCTGTCTTTGTTGTTTGACTCAGTGTGCTATATGTTAGGAACCCTAGGAATAAATTTTTAGGTGAAAATTACATTTTGTTTTTTCTATCTTACTTGTAGTGTCATGTACTAGTATATATAATACAACTAGACAACTAACTATTCCTAATTTTCATACTCGCATCTTAATTACCATTATAGTTAAGTTTCATACGACAATTTTGCTCGACCATATACATACTTTTATAGTTGAAATATTGTAAAATGTACACTTAACAGGGACAATGACCTACATCTTGAATCAGCTGATCAGCTCTGCGCAGGCGCTAAAAGATCGATTTGTTTCCATTACGTCACAGCTGCATGATGAAAATGATAACCTTAGAATGCTACGTAACAATTAAAAATAGAAGACAAATTGAATACATTGGTTTTCAGACGAAACTTTATTTCATGTTTAAGTTATTTATCCTAAATTAGTGAAATTAATTTGCAGGACTGTGCTTACTGCAATATTCTTGGAAGTTAGTTTGTGTGTTTTGTGTAAGATGTATCTTCTTTAGGCGGAGTAAGTTGCATCTCACTGTCAGTAGTGTCCGACATTTTAGCGTTTTCTAAACTCTAAACTCTAAACTCTAGTTACATTTCGAGAATTAATCGATATTGCGCTTTGCCATTGCTGCATGGGAATTCTCCGATTGGTGGAGCACTTGTCCTTTAATGACAGTTGAATTGTCTGATTGGATAAAGACCAGTCCTTTAATGAAAGTTTTAGCTTAAGGAAGTCTATTAAAGGATCCCTTTATTCCTTACATGTCTGTTTTGCTCTGAGTTGAAGTAAATTTGCATACATAATCGCAAATGTGTTGTCTAAAGATTTAAATACACATTTGATGATCGCTTTATTCATTATCTCTCACAAAATAATGAATGCTGAAAAGAAAAGGAATTTTTGCGTTAACTTCATAAAAACAAAATTTTATTTTTCTTCCGCTTCGTAAGCAACAGCGCTGCCATCGCCCCAAAAAGACGATCTATTGGCATTACATATTTCTCTCTGTCTATTATTGTCTTCTCTGGTGCTAGCTTAGAACAAATTTGGAGTGAAAATATAAGAGAATATTGCACTTAAGAAATAAATTAAAACTAAACTGGTATTTAGTAGACGTTAAAAGCTAGTAGTTCAAATGTTGCTGTTTTTATAAGCTGGTTTACACAAACATCGTAGTAATTCAGATATTTTATATCCATAGATGTTATAGTTCTGTATATCAAAGAACATATCGAGTGGATTCCTCACTCAAGACTCTGGAGAGAAGAATTTGCACTATCCTTATCTTTAATGTTCAGAGAACGATAAAAAAGTTATTAAAGTTCACGTGTGAAGAAGTGCTTTTTATTATGAGATAGATATTGTTATCAAGGAGGTTCATTACTTAGATAAAGGAGTAAAAATGCCTTAAATAGTATACCTATGCTAAAAATCACACGTAACTGAAATGTTTACGGGAGAATAATTCTTTACAGGTTTATCTAGTATCACTCAAGCAAGTATAATGTAGCCGCTCGTTTTACATTCTCTATTACAGATAGTGGGGAAAGTATTGTATTCGATCCAAAATTTTGATGTCGAAATTTCACTGGAAATCTATGTTTTGAGGCTCCCTGAACCCCCCCCCAAAAAAAAAAAAAAAAAGAAAAGTTTTAGAAAAAGGTCCGGTTTGCATGAGTTCGTGTGTTTGTGTGTCTGTATTTCTGTCTTTGAACAGCATACCTCAAAAACGAAAACTTGCTTAAAAACTAAACTTTTTAAGTTTAATATCTATTGAGACGCGACGCAAATATTTTGAACAAAAAAATCCTCCACACTAAAGTACCCTTTAGATGGAAAATTTTTATTTTCTCAAAAATGACTCTAACGAGTTTGATTAAAATGTCACATATTTATGATATTTTTGTGGGAAATGAAAACTAGATTTTGCATTTTCTTGCTATAGCCTATGTAGTCCTGTTTACCCTGGATGACTTTGTATAACTGGTAAACAAGAAATAGGCCAAATCTATACAAAAAATGTATGTCTCATTAAACATAATTTATGTCCAGTTGCATTTTTTGTGGAGTGGAACATTTCCAATATATTCTTTGATATTCGTGAGAGTTTTGAAATACTTACACTTTCCTCAAATGGAAGATCGTTATTCACTTTTTATCTCTTGGCCGTGCAAAGAGAACGGAATTACAAACCTTTCATATATCGATCAGCTTTAAAAGATTTGACTGTTGCCCCAAAGCCTACAGTATTCTCATATTTCCCTTTCACCTACAAGAAAATTAGTAATAAGATAATTTGTACAAATGTTTATCTCAACTAACATGAAGGAGATATAGGAATAAGAGTTTCTAAGAATGGTTAGTACACGAGCAGATATGTTTTTAACAACTTTTGAGAGTGTTAAGATAAACTTGGTATTTACGAGCAGTTTACGAAGCAATGGAAAATTACTTGCGGATTTCTAAGAATTAATTTCTCCGCAGAGCACACGTGATTGTTTGGTGATAATAATACGTAATCCCCTAGTTCTGATTGCTGGAGGGTCTTCTCCTAAGGACGCCTTGTTCTCTGGTAAATATGGAGAGGAGAGAGGGGAGGGAGAAAACTGGTAAACAGACAAGAAACAAAAAATGTACATGCGTACATAGGTACTCTTCCAAAGGAGACTATAAAAGTCAGTTGCGCAGAAGTCCCAAATAACCTTATCCTTTTCTGTGGATGACAAACTGAAGGTTATGAACTAAAGCCCAGTCTTTCCTATGTATGTAACAGTTGAATGTATTGTGTATTATTGCTATTCTGAGCAGAGCTTTTTGGGGTGAAATATATATTAAATATACTATGACAATTTGACTAGATCAGGTACTTTTTATTAATTTCCTTTTTATTTAACTCCTTTCTTTACATCCAAACTGGCCTGATATACACGAATGCACACAAACACACTCGAAAAATCAGATTCAGCAAGAGGCTACTCAAATTCTTGCACCGTGACATCAGCCACGGAATATAAAACATAAGGAATGCCTCTAGCACGGAAGATCGGCCCTTGGTGTTGCATAGATACTCCACGCCAACGCGACAATATTTTAAATGCGATTGTCTGTTTTTAACCTTAATAAACCAAAGGTCTATTCCTATGCATGTTTGGAGTTGAGAGCTTTCTTTCTTTTTCTTTCTTTCTTTCTTTCTTTCTTTTCTTTCTTTCTTTCTTTCTTTCTTTCTTTCTTTCTTTCTTTCTTTCTTCTTTCTTTCCTTTCTTTCTTTCTTTCTTTCTTTCTTTCTTTCTTTCTTTCTTTCTTTCTCTTTCTTTCTTTCTTTCTTTCTTTCTTCTTTCTTTCTTTCTTTCTTTCTTTCTTCTTTCTTTCTTTCTTTCTTTCTTTCTTTCTTTCTTTCTCTTTCTTTCCTTTCTTTTCTTTCTTTCTTTCTTTCTTTCTTTCTTTCTTTCTTTCTTTCTTTCTTTCTTTCTTTCTTTCTTTCTTTCTTTCTTTCTTTCTTTCTTTCTTTCTTTCTTTCTTTCTTTCTTTCTTTCTTTCTTTCTTTCTTTCTTTCTTTCTTTCTTTCTTTCTTTCTTTCTTTCTTTTCTTTCTTTCTTTCTTTCTTTCTTTCTTTCTTCTTTCTTTCTTTCTTTCTTTCTTTCTTTCTTTCTTTCTTCTTTTCTTTCTTTCTTTCTTTCTTTCTTTCTTTCTTTCTTTCTTTCTTTCTTTCTTTCTTTCTTTCTTTCTTTCTGTTCTTCTTTCTTTCTTTCTTTCTTTCTCTTCTTTTCTTTCTTTCTTCTTTCTTTCTTTCTTTCTTTCTTTCTTTCTTTCTTTCTTTCTTTCTTTCTATCTTTCTTTCGTCCTTTCTTTCTTTCTTTCTTTCTATCTTTCTTTCGTCCTTTCTTCCTTTCCTCCTTTCTTCCTTTCTTCCTTTCCTTCCTTCTTCTTCCTTTCTTTCTTGATATTATAACACGATGCATGAATGAAAATAGTAAAATGAAATTCAAATGAGCGCTGGGTTCATAGAGGTAACAGCTTCTTGAGATTCATATTTTCAGGATGCAATTGTATGACAAGTTTCGGACGGCAGACTTAGCACCTCAAGCTATAGAAGATCTTTTGTGGCTATGTCCCTTGAAAGGAAGCGGTGAGGTGAGAGGACATTAAGAGTATCCTGACTTGGGGACACAACAGAGGGTGCAGAGTCCCTAATAGGTAGAGAATGAAACTTCCCAGTGGCGGTTCGTACAACGGAGCACCTGTCCCGAGGGTTTGCACTGAAGGGGTGGGAACCAGAGGAGAGTATATACAGAGAGAAAATTCCCTGTCAAGCACGTCGGGAGCACGGAAGAGCAAATTTTGAATAACAATTTCCTGTTACAAAAAATAATAATGCACAATCACAGTTTTCTTTTTCTTTCATCACGAATTTGTAATATTTTAAAAACGGCTAAGCTATTAAAAATATGACAGAATGTACATATTTTAATAAATTCTATATGTATTCTCAATGAGAGTGACAAGGATCCTAAGGGCTATTCACAACAAAAGTAAAGATTCATTTTATCTTTTTTTACCAAAGTGTGGGAAACACGAGGTTTTATCAAACACTTTAGAATCGTTTGTAATAAAATAAAAGTTATTTGAAGATAGTTGGAATGGGGGGAATTTTATGAAAATTCTCAGGTCATATTTTCGGAAGATAGTAACTTTTAGTTTTCAGTTATACTGTACACATTTGTTATTATAGTTAATCTTAAAATTCGTATTATTTCCACCAGATAACGAACATATTTATTTTATATGTAAGACTGTGAAGATATTATTACATATATGATGTTAAAATAATGTCCAAACTTGCAGAGAAACACGGGGTTTTTAACGGATATTTAATTAACAATCAAGTATTTTATTTTCGTAAAGTTAGAGCTTGTGGCTACGAACTCGACCCACTTACCGCGGCAGAGGTAGATGGTCATCCAATCGATATGGGAAGTGATGTGGTCGGCATCACGCATCCCCCAGCCAGAATGTTTGTTTTCTTGACTCCTGTAGCAGCTCTTCATTTCACTTACGATGCTGAATGGGCACCGATGGGGCAGCACTTCATAACCGCCTAGATATTTCATTGTTTCTCAAAAATACCAACAATGAAAACTTTGAAACAATCACGGAATTCAGTAGTAGAAACAGTGATTGACAATAACCATTAGAGTATACAAGGCAACGCAATTCAGTAAATGCCTCTGAGAAAACGGGCCTATCATATGAGTGCGTTAACAACATCAGGTAAAAAGAAAATTGCGGATTCTTGCACTTAGAGCCGGGTTGGCTTCCAAAAATGACACACGCCTTATCCACTATGAACTCATACAATAAAAACACATGTATTAATAAGGGTTTATTTAAATTCTGGCGCAAACTACGTGTTGTACAACTCAAACAACATGCATAATAGCTTTTGTAATTTAATTAATAATATTGACAAAGGTTTAAAACTCTCATAAAGGGCTAAATTACGCTCGAAAAGTCGCGAGGTGGCAATGGCGTAGCGCCTGGCGTTATTCTGAGAAGTGAAGATCTGTGATTATGAAGTTCAAAAAGCTGCAAAGTCATTATTTAGAGCAAATCATGACATGAGGACAGTTTAACGTGCAGGGTTTTTGAATGGAATATAACTACTACAGTACGAATTGTTCATTCTAGAAATAGGCCCATATATGACAAAGAAATTTAATATCGACTGAGGTTTTAGATGATACTGTTGAAAAACTGTTGTTGTTGTAGTGTTTAACGCCCACTTTTACTACTACGGCACCGCAGGCGGTGACACTGATGATACATGAAGATGGAGCACCGGTGGAATGAGATGGCGGGGGAAACCGGAGTACCCGGAGAAAACCCGCCCTGACGCCGCTTCGTCCACCACGAATACCACATGCGGGTCCCTGGGATCGAACCCGGGCCGCCTAGGTGGTAGGCGAGCGCGCTAACCGCTCGGCCACGGCGCCGCCGTTGAAAAACTTTGCGGCAGGTAATAAACATATCTTTATGCATAGTTATTAGAGACCAAAGGGTGTGAAATATAAGTTTGTTAGTGATTTACAAGCACTAAATTAGGAATAATAGAAATAATGCGCAAAATACAGTTACGTTTGAGATGATTATACAGTCAGGAGCACGCTGAAAGCTGCGTGTGTTGTAGCGTGTAGAATGTTCATCATGACCGATTCAGGCTGTCACTTGCGAGCTGAAAATGGAGACTTCCGCTTTGCTCACAAGGTTGACATCATTATAAACAGCCGGATACTCATTAAACTTGCTTGATTATTAAAGGTAATTTGATGGTTGTTTTTAAGTGCATGAAGTTTGACTTACGTATTCTGCCCCCAGGTGCACATGAAAGGGAAACTTGAGAGGTTGAAAATGTCGATAAGATAGTAAATGTTCTAACTAGAAGCCTCTACCTGCTTCAAAGGTAATATCTTTTAGTAATGGTATCAAGAATTATGTAGTTAAATAATGCCTCTTGAATTATACGTGAAATTAGAAATCCCTTGAACGATATACTTGAGGTCAGAGATCAGGCATAAATTCCGCAGGAAATATTTTGGGTATGATGATTCTTACATCATATAGATCATTATAGATCGATACAGTTGGCATGACTGTGCTAGGCGCCCGCTCAGCGAGAAGATAAAAGTCAATTAATGATTTGAAGCAAACAAAATCTTTACGCAATCTCAGCTACGAAAGAAATGCCGCTGTTATAATGCATGTCATTATTGAAGATTATTTATTTACCTCGTTATTCAAGAGGCAGGTACATTTCATTTGTCAAGAAAACATTTTAAATATATACTATTTTAATTAAAATCGTTAAGAACCATTTTCCCCAAATTAAAATTTTCAAACATTTTTCTATACAGAAAGTACTTTGGGCGGGGGAATTCGCAACTTTGAACCTTAAACACTACAAGAACACAGAAACCCATTTTACTTTCTCTACTAGTAAGTAGAGGAAGTATTATATTCCACCCAAAAAGTCGCTGTCGAAGCTTCACCGGAATTGTACTTTTCGAGGCCCCCTGAATAATAAAAAAAAATTACAAAAAGGTCCGTGTGCGTGTGTGTGTGTCAGTCTGTGGACAGCACAACTCAAAAACGAAAAGTCGGTTAAAAACCAAAGTTGGTATTTCAGTTTTTCAAGGATGCGACACGAAGTTTTGAAAAAAATTCTTCCACCTTAAAGTACCCTTTACATGAAACATTTTTCGAACATTTTTATTTTCTTGAAAATGACTAACGATTTTCATTAAAATGACATATATTTAAGATATTTTTATGACAAATAAAATGTGTATTTTGAATTTTCTGGTAATATACGTATTCTCTTCAAAGTGTTGTTAGCATGACTGAATTGACATAAAGCCCACGACTTTTGAACAGATTTTTTACATTTTTATCAACTTGTATTTACTTACCGACTTTTGTGTGTACAAACTGTTGGCTAAAAGGCAAGGGCCTGTTACATGAATATTGCATACCTACATGTATACCTCGTCCTTAGCGTCTCTAATAACATTTTGAGGTCCACGGTCGTGACTTCCAAACTAGGTAGGATTTGTTAATGGACATTGCACGCTGTGGACAACGATCCGACGCTTTTATCGACGACTCTATTTTTGGATGAATCGAGATTTCATAATGATACTAGTCTGCCGCAACATACACTGCTCTGGTAATGATTCCCTCCAGTGGCGGTCCGTCAGGTTCTTGTATGCCGAGAATGTGCGTAAAAAGAGGAGTAAAGGGCTTTATTCCAGAGGTATTGTTAATTTTTTTTTCTCTCTTGGATTTAGTTATACTGATTAGACTATAGTAATAAAGACTGCACAGTCGTTCGACTCTGTAGCCCAGAGGGAGACAGCTTCAAGCGCTTCAACGTACTGGAAGGAAGAACAAGTCTGTCAGTTAGTGTGACGTCAGGCGAGAGACGTGTAATACCACGTTGTGTAGGTATAGGGCGCTGTGAGTCGGAGCCAGAACTGGAGAAGTAGCGTTCTCGATAGCAAGAATGTGACCAGCACAACTAAAACGGAGTAGCCAGTGTTTTTGTCTGGTTTTATTATGAAATTAGCTAAGTCCACATCCCACATAGACATTTTCTCGTATCAAGGACCCGAAATATAATAGTTTATAATCTGTAACCAAGACAGTTGTATCATTAACGTCGTATATTCCCTGTCTTTCCTACATTGCTGCATCCCGCATACCTCAAATTATTTTGTATTATCCTATAGGAGCAGCATAGAGCGCGGCGACGTCACACGCTGAACTCGTGTTTAGTGCGAGCATGTTCAGTGGTGTGAGCCGACGTCTTACAGTCACTAACTGTACTCCCCTGGTGTAGCCAATAGTTGTGAACATACAGGTCATCTTTTGTCTGCCCAAAATTAGATGACTATTATGTATATCGTTCAGTACGATTAGCGAATTAGGCAGGAATGTTTATTTCTGTCAGAATAGTTTTACCTATGAAAAAATTACAAAAAATGGTTAACGGTCCCCATGGCTTTCATTCAGAAGATCCGTGTTCATGTCTAATGCTGCGATCTATTGACCACATGATTAAACCTACATTTGTCCCTTCAGTTGTTCTAAGTTTGACTCACTTTAAAAACGAACATACTAATAGAAATAGGAACATACACGTTCTCAGGTTCTCAACAAGTAGAACGCATTAGATAATCTCACTTGAGTAAAAATAAAATAAATTTTCCTAATTTAGTGAAGCAAGCCCAATTAAACAAACAGTCGATGTTCATTCCGTGTTTAACGGCTTAGATGTTACGATACATTAGTTCGAATTTAAAATTTTTTTCAGGAGGTTAACAAGGAGATGTCAAATTGATGTCGCAGATGGAACTGCAATGTTTTTTTAGTAAAAATACTTCAAAAACAAAAAACGTTTGCTCCCACAGTTCTTATTAGTCGGGAAAAAAATTATGAAGTTTTAGCTTGTAAGAGTTGAGTTAGGTTTGTCTTCCCACAATAGGCTACAATATTTGCGTAAGGCTGTAGTAAAGGTAAATTGCAACCAAGATTGCGTGTAGTGAAGAGAAAATTAGCCGCAACTACTACTTATTATATAATATATAATAATATATAATATGTTTATTATTATTATTATTATTATTATTATTATTATTATTATTATTATTATTATTATTATTATTATTATTATTATTATTATTATTATTATTATTATTATTATTATTATTATTATTATTATTATTATTATTATTATTATTATTATCATCATCATTATCATTATCATTATCATTATCATTATCATTATCATCATCATCATTATCATCATTATCATCACTATCATCATTAGTATCATCATTATCATCATTATCATCATCATTATCATCATCATTATCATCATCATCATCATTATTATTATTATTATTATTATTATTATTATTATTATTATTATTATTATTATTATTATTATTATTATTATTATTATTATTATTATTATTATTATTATTATTATTATTATTATTATTATTATTATTATTATTATTATTATTTGTAATCGTTCAAAACACTACTATTTACAAAGAATTCAATATTCAAATAATATTTAATATTAGTACAAATAAATTTTGTGGGTACAAATTATATTTATGTCACCAGCTTTACAGCCTGAATTTACGGGGTGTTCAACTGTACAACAGTGCAAGGCTTGGCGAACCTCTACTTGGATGTTGTGTTGAGCCACCCATCATTAAATGTTGTGTCAGCCATAATTAATTTTCTTGTGAAATTTGGACTTACGGGAGAGAAAGCCGAGGTACGATATTTTTATTTTCGATTTACTTTCACACCAAAAAATCCCAGCTCAATCTATAGCATGACTGTTATAAATGCCATTGTAAGGCTATGTCCCTTGTTACTAATATATATAATGTGTGTATGTGAGAACATTTTGACAATTTGAAAGTGTAACACTTTTGCTCTTTTCTAATTACTAGCTTTTTTACGCGTGGTCATTTTACAGATAATTGAAACATAACCTATTCAAAGATAAAAGCGAACTTTGGTTCGCACTAAAATGTATGTTTCTTAATTACGTTGTGTTAATTATGTGTAAAATTCTTTTTCATGTATGTAAATTAGGTGAGCATTACTAACTTATTGGTACCTAAAGATCAAGTGTAATGAGTTCATAGAGCACTAAGTAATTTAGACAAAAAGAATTTTGGACTAAGGCATCTCGGTTTGGAAATAATTGCATTGCTGTACTTGAGAAGCATGGAAATATTTCCCTGGCAAAAGAAGGCACTGAAAATGGCATGAACCTGTAAAATAAAAGCACAGTAACCAGTACAGTGAAGAATTCAGGTCCTATAAATATTTATAACCCAAAGAAGCAATAAAAATGTGTAATGGAGAGGAGGGCGCCGTAAATAAATAAACTCGGAGTTCGGTACTTGAAACTATGGCGCTTCTCTTCACATACATTTCTTCTCCAACAAAATCAAAAGGTAACAACGTTTAATTTTCATGAGAGGTTCATAGGAATGAAACAGAAAAAAAAGAGAACTATTAATACATCCTTAGTCTTCTGAACGGAACTTTGTTTGTTGGAATGCTTCTGTTAACTTTTTCTGCTGCGTACTACAAGTAACTAGAGGAAGTATTTTATTTCACCCAAAAACTCGATATCGAGAGTTTACCACAAACACATGCTTCGCGGCTCCTGAATCCAAGATAAGGCATTTTTAGAAAAAAATGCATATGCGCGTGCGTTGTGTTCGTTTATGCGTGTGTGGATGCGCGCGCACCTTGTCTGTGCAGAGCATAACTAAAGAGTAAAACATTGGTAACATTAAACTTTGTACTTAAGTTCAGTGTCTTCTAAGAATTCAACACAAGTATTTTCTCTCATCTAAAACTGCCCTATATGGATAATTCTGCGAAAATGTTGATTTTCTCCAAAGTGGTTCTGACGATTTTCATTACAGTACAATATGTTTAGGATAATTTAATTAAAAATGATATATGTATCTTAAATTTTCTGAGAATAGCCTCTGAAATCCTTGTCATTCTAAACACCTCAATGCGCGACTCACTGGCCAAGATAATGTAAGGCAAAGCTTTACAGTAGGCATTTAAACTCGGATCCGATACAGCATTCGTTAGCGCGTTAGAGCATTCGTTCTGACCACTGTACGTCATGCCTTCTGTTCCACGCCTACTTAGGAGTGCTAACCAACCTGAAAACATACAGCTCTTAATAAGTAATACTATTAAGTCCACAAATGAAGCTAATGTTATTGAAATATTATTTATTACCCGGTCCCTGTGTATGTGTATTATATTATACATACAGGCTGGAAGTGAAATAATCCTTCAGACCTTAAGAGTAGAGTTTTTGTTATTGTGAATAAAGAAAAATCAAATACCAAAAGGTTTCGAAAGCTTTCTAATTTTTCTGAAAGCAAAATACTTGTATCCAAAAAGTTTATACTGTTGATTAAAGATTCTTAATTTACGATTATGTTAATAGAAAGTTGAATAAATCACGTTTTCCTTTCAATAGAATGAACAGTATTTGTGTAGATTAAATGTATAAAGCCCACAATTTGTTGTCTCTTAATTCTGTTAGAACTGGCAACGTCACATCAGTTGCCTTGAGTTTCTTTCGATATCGGTGTAGATTGTGAGAAACATTTAGTGCTTCACATTCTTTCTCCTTTTGGTCTTTTTTTTTTTTTTTTTCAAAACCACAAAATTAAAAAGCGGTTATAAATAACGCTTAAAATAGGCCTCTCAAGCAGAATAGACCAAATATTCATGATTTTAAACATACCAAATAAAATCCCTGTAATCACGCGGGATTGTAGAATTTGACGTAACGTTTGCATACGGTACAATGAACATAACAGATTTTTCCCTGGAATTTTCTGGTGTCTCGCGTGAAAATGACAAAACTTCTGAATTGCATACATGGCCAACGTTACTTAAATGGTTTTCATTGAGCTATATAATAGTGCATTACGCACTCAGAAAAAGCAGGCTGTTCAATCAAGTTGAACCATGTACTCTTACTTTTAAACACGATTATCTAGTTCACGGTGAATTTAATTTTAAAAAGTTTTTGTGCATTTATATCCGGTTTCTCGGCAGGACAGTCTGCAGGATTACTTCACCTTCACCCGATGTACATATAATTTGAAGTTAATATTTCTAAGATTTTTATTTGCTTGAATTTCCCAATACTTTTCTCAAATGGATGTCGTTATTGGTTTTGTACACATAGTATCCAACTTTTGAAAAATCTAATTATCGTTTAAGCCTACTGTATTCCCCTATTCCCAATATATTTAATAAGCCATTTCTATGAATGCCTTTCTCGATTAAAATTACAAGTTAAATTCAGTTGAGAGACAATTGTAAATAGGTATATTTGGTTAGAACATCTTGGCGTTGATAAAGTATTGCAGGTAACCACGGCTCGTCTCCCTTGACCTAGATTTTTGTCTATTGAGAACAATTTGTATGCGCAGCTGGTCTAACCAAGCATCATTTCACTAATATATTTCTACGAAGAGCTTCCTTCTGTTTCAGTTTAATCAATGTCACATTACCAAACTTCTGGAAGCCGAGTTAAAGTTTATTGCCCCGAATATAAGGAATAATAAAGAAAATCAAGTTTAAGGATTTTGCTGCCAGTATTCTTCGGATTCTATCTACGTTTCTGCACATTGCAATATTCGTTATACGCATTTGGGGTCAATTATATTATTCGTTATTTATTGTTTACAAAAGTAAAATTAAACTATTACCAGAAAGAATGCATAAGAGTCTTTAAAACCTTAAAATAAATTAAGGCGAGAGTGATTAAGACATTGGCCGAGCGGTTAGAGCCTTCGCCTACCATCTAGGTGGCCCGAGTTCGATCCCAGGGACCCGCATATGGTATTCGTGGTGGACGAAGCGGCGTCAGGGCGGGTTTTCTCCGGGTTCTCCGGTTTCCCTCACTAATTCCAACAATTTCTGAATTATCGCCTTTCCAGTCACCGATTTCGTCTGCATTTCAGATATCATCCTCTTCCTCACTATCATACCTGATGCATGGTTGACCACTCGCTTCCAGGCTTCACATAGGTTGCTGTGTTCTCCAACAGGCGTCTGACCCTAGGCACTGGCTTGTAAGCCCTAGGGGGTGTAAGTCCTACGTAAGGGGAAGGTAATCAGGTAATCAAAGAAACTGCTTTAGACATATTAATGGCTTTAAGGGGATCCGAAGTCCTCAATGTTAACTTCATGAAATTCTGGTATACGTTTCTTCTATTGAGCTATATAAGTTTTCATAACAAAATTTTACAACACCTAAAGGTCATTTCCGTATTTTTGCATGCTATAGTTTATAAGTTATAATTCTTTAATTATTAGTTCTTTGTAATCTAAAAAAATCTAGTTAGTCATCCTATAAACTTTTATTCATACTAAATATTTTAAAATATCATATTAAATACGAATAGGTAACGTTGCACAATTAATTAGTATAAATCTGAGCTTTCTAAGTCTGGTAACTTTAAAGAAAAATTATTTTTTGTAAAAGAATATGTTTTTTTTTTAAATTGTTCTTTTTCTTGTTTACCCTCCTCCCAAGAGTTTCAAGTGGACGCTTGTGGTTAGTGCCAGTCGAGGAACAGAAAGTCTTGAGAGAGAGAGAGAGAGAGAGAGAGAGAGAGAGAGAGAGTAGCTAGGATGAGTCATGAGTCCGAGGCCTGATATGGAAGGGAGGAAAAATCCGGAGAAACCACACCATTATGCTGGTTTGTCCACCACAAATCCAATATAGAGCCATCTGGGATCAAACCCGGTAAAATCTTTAACTGCTTTGGGGAGGTTGTAAGCCGGTTTGGGTCAAAAACATCAATTTTGTGGTGTTGTTTTTTTTTTTTTTTTTTTTTTTTTTTTTTTTTTTTTTTTTGCTGATTTTGCAAGTTTAACCCCTATTTTACCATAATCTAGTCTTTTAACCCCTAAAAGTTTGCCAGAAGTGTCTTTATAATAAATTTAACTGTCCAGGAACGGATATGAATATATATGAAAATAATATCTATGTGATATAAAAAGTCAGTACGTTTAAAAAAGCATTGATTTATATGTGTACAAAATTTCATACATCTAGAGTACATAGTAAAGTGGAGTTAAAATTAACGTTACAAACATAAAGCTTACAATCTCCCATTAAAAATAAAACTACCCTTAAGTATGGCTGTATAGATTCCTCCTCAGTATTATTTTAATACCCATAAATTACCTACAAACATTAATTTAGTAAGCAATTTAGGATTTTTAACATACCCCCCCCCCAAAAAAAAGAAAGAAAAAAAAAAGAAAAGAAAAGCTATTTCAAACATTTTTGTCCACGGTTACCACACAAATTCAATATTGTAAATATGTGATCAGTAATATCAACAACGCACCAGTATTTGTAAGTTCGGTGCATTATAGAAAGGATAAATTCATGTTTCAATACTTTATTCTATGAGCGACCAGCTCCAACTATTGATGTACAGTATTAAATATAGAATAATGGACATCTGAATTTATAATTATTTGCCATGCTGTGCTGGTAATAGACTATATCAGAGATCATAACACCTGCTAACTTCTCTGCCGTAAATAAATGTATGTAACTGATTGTTCTGTTTTTTCCATGTGCTAACATTTATGCTTATCGTGTAAATATTCTATAAAGAACCTCCTTCCCTCAGGGTTCCAGGTAGAGCATTTCCAAACAGGCTATTCAGTAGGTTAAAATTAGATTGAAGCGAAAGTATCAGCTATGTAATACGTTAATGATGAGGAGAATTAAGATGAAAAGGACATCTCTGAATATACTACCCTTTCCAAGCCTCGCAGTAGTTAGTACGTAATATTTTAATTTCATTTCATAATTAAACGTGTTCTAGATATGGTAAATACATTACCAAGATATGTATCCAGTTGGCAATGCGTTATTCTTTGATCGATCGTTCTTAATGGTGCATTCGCCAAAATTAAAGACCGTTTGTGTATGTGATCGAAAGCATAGCTCTTGTTCTTCCACAATATATTCTATAATGATATCCTTAATTTGAAATTTGCTGCGCTTTTAATATCTGTCATCTGTTAGTACTTGCTCAAGTTCCCGCGTTTTAATAACAAAATAGAAATGATTTAAGTTATGCATTTGTCTAAGCATACTTGTAATATTTCATAGTATGCGATTTTCAGCTGAAAAGAAAGACTTACTGCAAAATAAGTATTAATATAAATCGTATTACAAATAATAATTATAGAATAATACACATTGCCATTGATAAAACTCGGATGTGTTAGTTCACACACTTTTCTGTTCCTACTAACGTTCATTTCTATACAGCTTCCATAAAGCACTCGTACGAAAAAGTTTTCTTATTCTTGTTAATTGATATAATGCTGTGCAGAAATAGTTCATTACTAATTTCTTTGTACAAACAACGAGGATAGAGGAAATTAAATCGGTAGTCCCGTGAAACAACTGAACAGTGACAGCAATTTTTAAAAAGGAGTAATTATTGAAAAATTTAAAGCAATAATAAGGAATATCTTGACAGTGGCTAATATTATAGAAGTTATATTAATTAAATTGTATATTTTAAATAGATTACGTTTCCTACTGTTTGTCTGTGTCTTGTTATGGTGTACAGACACACAAAATCTTACGGAATTTCTAGCAAAGAAAGAAAACTTCACAGGCTGTTGTCAGAAAATTCAAGATGTATAGCATGTTATTTATTTGTCATGTAAATATTTTAAGCATATGGTATCTTAATCGAAAAATCGAACATTCCCAAAATTGTTCTATATAAAGTGTAGTTTGGGGTAGGGGACCTTGTTGAAAAGCTTTGTGTGACATTTTTGAAAGATGCTGAACCTAAATACTGAATTTTGTATTTATCAGACGTTTCGGTTTTGGTTTAAGCTGTGCACAAAGACACACAAACACAGATTTTTTTTCTATAAATGCTCTTTTTGGATTCAGGGGGTCTCAAAACAAATTTCTGGTAAAATCTCGATATCGAATTTTTGGGTAGATGCAAATACCTTTTTGTACCTACTGGTTGGGTAGTGGAGAAAATAAATATATTTATCGAAACAAGCATATAAATTAGATATATGTATAAATGTATATTTTGTAGAGTGTAATATTACACGTCATCGGCATTTATGGATACAAGAATGCCCTGTAAAAGTGACACCACACAGAACGTACATGACTTTCAAAATCCCACGATGAGAAAATGTGTTCACCGCTGTATGAAGGGATACCTAAATAATTACGATCTGATAGGTTATTTCACAAAATTGGTATTAAAATAAAAATACTGTACCTCCAAACGAACGCACTTGGAATTCTATGTCATGTGCCAGAAGCTCTCGAGTTGAAACATCAAACGGCTTATTTCGGCGCGGATGAACCGTAATCTCTCCCACCTGAATTGCGTTGCGTTCCCCATCACGCAGTGAGAAAAATCCAGCAACCTCGTTCTCGCAGTTTATAGCGCTGAATTTTATCTTCCCTGATCGATTCGCTTATTTTGAACAGCATTTTATTCCGGAAATGAAAGATTGCAGATATTTGTATCAGATTTCTCGGCATGAAAACTAGTGCTAGTGTTCAGAAATGGGATTTCTGAATACTGCGGCACGATGATTAATAAGAGAGATTTCTGAACTAGTACTGACGTGGGACATGCATGAAAATGCATCTTTGACTTTTTCTGGAAAAGGTAGTGTTTGAGAGAGGATGATGTGTAGGAGTAAGAGCGAAATCGCATACAGTGACAATGGCACTCCAGTTACTTTTTACGTCACTTTCTTTCTCTTCTAAAACTGAATCACAAAAACACAGTTGTCTGTTTTATCGTTAACAAACTTTACAATTCGTCGTGACCTTGCAATTCACAGCTGTTCTGTCTTATCCTATTCTTGATATAAACAAACCTCACAGTTCTGCTAGTCTCACAAACAAATGGCTCCGACGATACACTCACTGATCCAACACACCAAAACTAACTCTACATTGTTACTTTCTCTTACACGTGACTTTCTCTACTAATTCTTTAACAAGCAGTAGACTTAAGTGATATTCAAATTTTAAGAGCTGATGACTATATGATGGCTTTGAAATTCCTTTCTCTTTGCATGACAAGGAGAAGAAAAGAAAACGAATACGAAATTCCATTTGAGCAAAGTGCAAGTATTGGAACACTCAAAAGTCAATATAAAGGAATGGTTAACTCAAAAAATAAGAGAAATTGCGAGCTTTGACGAGAGGTACAGTTCTTATATAGTAAGGTCCCCCCTTCTCTCGCTCTCTCACTCTCTCTCTCTCTCTCTCTCTCTCTCGGAGGGTGGTACAGGATGTAGTTTCCTGTATAACGGTGAGGCTCATACGTACAGACTTCCGGACAGCAGTTCCGTTTTTACTGCCGAGCTGTTTGCCATCTTTTATTTCTTACTCTTTATCTCCAGTTCAGTTCAGGTCTTGCAACAGTTTCTCGGCACATCAACATTGATAATTAAAATCCAAGACACTCGTTTCACTGCTAGACTCTAACCTTTGCGTCGCATCTTTGAAAGATGCTGATTGGTTTTCGACCGACCTTTCGTTCCCGAGTTTTGCAGGGGACATTCCGAGGAAATGCCGATATGGAATTTTTGGGTGGAATGCATTCTGTAGCTACCAAGTATGCTGACGTGCAAACAGATGGGTTAATAGATCAGGCTTTTTTAAATTGTTTTTATTTGTTTATTATTTTCAGATCAGTGTACGTGCTAGAGAAACTAAAAATTTAATTTTTAAAACCTTCATATTGTTTTTGGTCAAATTTTACAAATATATTGCCTTATATGAAATGACTCTTAGAATGCTTTTGTGTGGTAAAAAATCAATTGTTTCTAATTTAATTATTCACTAAGCAGGCAAGCAAAATTTCATTTGTAACCAGAAACACAGGAAAAGGGCGGATTTCAAATTAATGATCTAGTTATAGCAATCGTTTCTTATTCCTGAAGAAACCCACAAATCTAGGTAGAGATGAATGAAATTCCTGCGCCGTGGGAATGCGCAGTTGTTCTGTAATATTGTGGGCTCCTTCTTGATTAATGAGGTACAGAGCTGTCAAAAACACATGTTGCTGCATCCTTACACCCTTCGCTTTAGGAAGGTGAAAATAGTTGCACAAAGCAGTGAACTGTGGTAAAATTTAAAATATTTTCACCCCTGAGAATCTTGATTCATTGCCAGTACTATAGTATAATGAAGAGTGCCAGTCGCCGAGATAAGCTGTGTTCTACATTCAACCTGATTGAATATATATCTTTCCTGCATCTAATTATTCAACACACCTCGTTTTCTGCTTCGTTAATGGTCAATTGTTTGTAGATTCAGACTGCGCTTCCTTAGCTTAACAGAAGACTAAAGGAGAGAGACCGTGTGAGGTTCGAATTCACGGTGTCTCGGGTTCGATTCTTGTCGGGCCTAATACTCTGACTATGGGTGTTCAATTGTTTCTGATGCTAGCACAAGTTACGGCAGCTGGTGGATTCCGTAGGACGGTGGAAACCAGCGTGAGGGACCCTAACAAGTGCTGGAGATTCTTCATCTCGACACTAGTTTTCGCCACCCCTCCTACGAGAACAGGAGTCACAGTCTGCAAAATCCCCACAGAGCATCACCAAACCCGCCCATCGCCAGCTCTTCTTACCCTGAAAGCTGGATTGAAATGAAGGTGAAATCAAATGGAGAGACGGGAAATTCGGGATGTAAATTATTGTATTTCCCAGTATTTCCCACTACGAACACATCCATGGCTCAGGAAGGTTAGCCTCGGTATCGAACCCACGACCTCCCGAATGTGAGCCTCACACGTTATAATGCAGCCATCTTGCTCGGTATATTATAGTGCGGTCAATCTTTGGATCTACTCTTCTACCAACATACTCCTAATCTTACAAGTTGTCACAGGTCAGTTATTTGTGTTACTACACTAATAGCTCTCTCTCCATTATGCATTATTTTTTATTTTTAGTTACAGTACCAGGGCAGCAGTCCCTCAGAGTGTACCCAATATTTTATCATTGTCATTATACCATGGTCGTTTCTTATTGCATCATTAATGTATAAAAGGCATACTTACTTCATACATCGTGTGTTGTTGCACGGTGAATGAAATTGATGCGGCTCAAATGAGCCAAGATCAATGCTACTCTATTTTTAATGTTCCATTTATAAGTCGCCTTTAACATTGAAGATCATATCGGCGGATTTTCACCTCTTGGAACAATTTCTCAAGAGTAATGGTGCTCACTCGCTTAACGGTGTTTTAAACTTTGGGTTATTTGACTTATTACATTAAATTCACGCACACATTTTCTACTTCAATTAGTTTTCTTAGAATAAGGAAAAACTGTCGAAAAAGCCTTATCCACGCAGCTCATCCCAATTATGGTTTGAACTGGGCTCGAGATCTGCGGAATATATCCCATACAATCATATTTTTTATTTAAATTTATCTATAAACATTTCCTAATATTTAAATTTTTTGTTTCGTAACATCTCCTTTGCTGGCATCGTCTTTATGTAGTTCAGGACATTTTCCAAAATGTTCTTTAATTCCTTGTTTCTTGGCATTCAACTCTGCTTAACTAATCCGAACTAGGATATGCGTTCAATAAACAAATTACAAATTAGTTGAACAGATGTAATAAGAAGTATGGGTATACCGTGACGTTAAAGCAAAAGATAATTATTAAAATTAGTTTAATTTATAATAGTAAGTATAATGTGTCAAATTACTACAATCACCACCGAGAACAAATCCTTAAATTATGAACACTCAATTAAATATTCCCCCAGTATTACAGTATTCTAAAACACCCTTCGTATGCTTTCTGTTTCTCCATATTGTGCTCGCCTTATAACCTTTACTTATACCTGAAACATTGTACTTGATGTTTTTGTAAACATTTCGTGATATTTTGGAAATATTCGAAACGGCTATCTCTCAAAGCTATAAAACGAATGCAAGTATTTTAGTACTGTCTCCAAATCCTATCCTCGGATATCTTGGCTCTTGTATTTCAAAGAATATCCCATGTTCAAAAAGTTTTAATATTCTACAATGTATGTGAAGCAGTATTTGTCATAAGTAAACTTGTGAGACTTCCTTGCGACCGCAGACATTCTTTAAACAAGAACAGAAGTCCATCTCAAGTCTCCACTGTTTGCTTTCGTAACATTAGAGGTGAGCAAGACTGTGCCTGTTTATTCTTTTTCTGCTTGTGAACTTGTCATATTTGGCAGCAATGATGGTGTCCCTCAAGCAAAATGGAGGTAGTCGTTTTACCACCACACTAGCCGTGTTTATCATTATCCGTGCTGTGTAATCTGTTTATTCTGAGCTGCAGTTCTCATTAAATGTTAATGTTTTTATTCTCCTTGAATATAGAGCAGCATAAAAGAATATAAAAAATCTTATTTCATGGCCTAACTAAATGAAACTTCTAATAAAAGCCTTTATTATCCACACATTCTTAGAAGCTATATAATTCATGACACTTTTTAACGATTATTTAATAAAATATGGCGTCTTTATGTACTCTGTAATTGTTACTGCACCAAAATCTCACAGCTACCTCTCTAAAACTATCTTTATCCTTGGTTTTCACTATCCTTTCACTTTCTTTTTGACGTAGCGGCGTAATTAAATACGTAGCTCTTTTCTGGGCGATTTACTCGCTGAGAGTTGAACACAAGACTTCCTCAATCTCTCGTGCAGTAACAAGACTCACTGCATATCACATCAATCGTCGCAAACTCACTTGTAGAAGCGCACTTGATGTCGCATCAGAAACGCACTCACCAACTCATTTACTTCTGACTCGCAAGAACGCTCGCTTATATAGTCGCAGGGAAATTTCCACAGAGCATTCTAGAATGTTATTCTGGAGGCGAGGGAAGGGAAACAATAGAGAGGAAATAAGGAACTATAGACAGCATATCCAAGTTACACAAATAATGGTAAATAGCTTAAACATATGATAGATTAATTAAAATATTTAGAGATAATTTTGAGAAACTGAAAAATTATGAACAGTGTTCCTTTTCCTTGGTAGTTTTGGGTCAGAATATTTTGTTAAAAATGTTTGTAGTGCAGGGAAATTTACTTAAAGACGAATTTAGATGTATTTTTTGGGTTATTTTAAATAATACTTCTTTTTTTCTTTTTTTTTCCTGAAGAAGAGAAGGCCATGCATTTGGATATTATACCTATTATTTATGTATATTCCAGCCCTAAACTTGACTACTAACACAGTCTAATTTATTCCATGTAATTTAAATTAGTCCAATGATTTTAAAATTTCTTTAAGCGGCAACAGTTTTTGTGTAATTCTTTTCATTTCCTTCTTTCTTTCCTTCTCTCTCTCTCTCTCTCTCTCTCTCTCTCTCTCTCTCTCTCTCTCTCTCTGACTCTAGCACTATCAGGGATATTTTTTATTAAACACAACTTTTTCAGGGGCACCAAGATATTTCTTGTAGAACTCCATACCGATTTTCCGTGGTATACAATACTTCCTACATTACTATAGGTGCTAGCTATAGAGAAGGCAAAAAAAAGCTGTTCTATTTAATAATGAGTATTAATATTTTAAATAACGTTGTAATAAATTTATCTTCTGGTTTTTGAAATTCTAGTTTTTCAAAGATCATAGTATACACGAGCATTCTGTCAAGTCAACATACGTAACAATAGAAACAATGATTTCACAGTTGAAGGCGTAACTATCAATTTTCGTATGTACAATTGAATAACAAATACCTATATGATTATAAATATCAGACACCAGTTGCAATAACATGCAGCGTAGAATATTAAATCATTTAATAAATGGTTTTAAACTTAGACATATGGTCGGGCACAAATAGTTGCATAAAACTTGAGTATAATGCAAATGAAGATGCTCATAACTCGGTACGCTCGTTTTATAAAGTATATTCGCACCTATAGCTCTTAGACTGCTCAGGGTTAGGAACGTTTCGGCTCCTTATTTCTGGGTTGTCTTGCTGATGCTGGCGTCACCTTGGTGTTGTATGGTTTCCTGGTCACTTGCGTGCCGGAAAGCGAAGCTGCTGAACTATTTTACCTCCTATTCATTACACAAATTACGGGTAAATACTTAATATCATGTTATGCTATGTACCCATTCACAATACATTTCGTAAACACAAGATAACCTTACAATCATGCGTAAACGAACAAGGTTGCTTTCATGTTTACGTCTATGTAAACCCAAAAAACCAATCATAAAGTGAGTTTGTAAACGTTTCAACACGTGTTCATTCTATAAAGAAAGTACCGATTTTTCCAGTATCTCTCCGATATATGTGATCAACCGATAACCACAAAAATATACAAACTTCCTCTACTACATATGTATACTCTTCCCGAAATAAAAAGAAAACACTTGGCGTAAGTAAAGGCGAGAGGCACGTGGCTGCAATAAATGATCTCATTGGTCCCAACTTTAACACTCAGTGTAAGTATACAAAATAGATCACGCATTTTACTTATATTACTACTTTTAGATATGCTGATGGATACGTTTAACTATTCTGTTGCAATGTGCTACATTTTGTTGTTATTTGGTAATAACAGCGAATTGGATAAACAGTTGCCGCACGTCGATTGCATATGTTTTGCACGTGCTGCGCGGAGTAACACCAAAGTGTGTTTCTTAGACCGGATCCACTAGATGTTCTTGAAGACGGCAACAGGGCTTTTGCGCAGTCGTACTTGATATCACAAAAGGCCGCGAGTTGTAGTTTCTGCAATGTTTTTGCAGGTTAGCCAACGTCTAAAGTAAAAGGCTAAACACATAGCTCTTTCTTTTACTATTTACAGGACCTTCCACTATCAATGCTGCATCTGCTTCAGGGTTTAGTACTAAAAAAATCTCGGTATCAATTTTGTGTTAGAATGGAATACTTTGTCTACCTGCTGTAAGTAAGTATCACAAATAGTAAAAATAGCGTCGCGTAAGCGTCTGCAAATTTATAATGGAGACATTCATTTTTCAGTTAAACATAATGCTGACTCATAAAGCTACTTAAGACGTCAGGTGAGGAGCTGAGATTCTCGCTTATGCTAAACATAGTTATATAAAAACATTTATAAGGAACCATAACACTGCTGTGTGTCAAAAATGTTTTCCAATGAATGCATCTTCCAAAATAGTTTTTCTTTTCAGTTTTTCTTTTCTATTACGCCAGAATCTGAATGTGTGTTTCATAAAATTGGGTCAGTTTGTATGTGCCCCATGTGCTGAGATCAGTAAATTAAGGTATTCTACCAATTTTGAGGATACAGCAAGCCTGGCGTAGCTAAAAAGCAGATTACAAAATTGTTGTCTTGGATTTTACATTGAAGAACGGGTCAACATTTTTAGCAAGGTATGAAAGACATTGCATATGTTAATATGAATGCAGACTACTGTTGGTATGCCTGAAAAGGGAAAGGACTTCTCATGTTATGGAAAAACAGTCAAATGAAGAGAATGTCTTACTGTAAACTAGTGTCAATTATATGAATTGTTGGTAGTTCATGTGAAATATATGTACATTATGTTTACAATTATATAATTGTAATATATACCACATTCTTAAGCATGACAATTATCTTGTAAAGAGGTATAATACACATCGATGAGTTAATATGATGTTTTTGTTTTCACTTTTTATAGCATCTGGATATGATAGAAGAAAACCGATAACATATTTGGAATGAGTAGCCTAAAAATATGGGAAATCGGCATTCAAAACTAAAACATCAATTGTTTTCTTCTAAATTGTGCGCAGTGTAAAAAAATAAGTGATCTTCTTCACAGTTTATTATAATTTTTCACTCATCGATTGCACCCTCATATATTTCATTGTGATCGGCGCTTTTGTTTTCTCTTCAAGGGAGATGTTCTTTTGTGCAGTTTCTGCCTTGCGGAATCGAGGTTAATAATCGAGGACTGTCATTTTAGCGCTCGTCGTCTGTTAAAAGGCGTCACCACACCAGTTTGTGCTCATTGTAACGAGCTAGCTTCGTGCTTTACTACGGCGTGTCACGTTTTAGATTCGCCACGTTTTCATTGCTCCGACACTGTAGAGTGCATTTTATGATCAGTTGGAGGCATCTATAAGAACTGCAGTTTTTCGTTGGCTTGGGGAAGCTCTACCTTAACGTCTACTTTCCAGGGTTAGCCTTATCCTCTCAGTTTTACGAGCGCTTCCGTTTTTGTCGTTGGCCATTCTTGAGTTATTGACGGTGGTTTTATGTATTTCTACTTTCAGTATTGTCTCAGCGACAAATGTCTCAGTATCTTGAACCCTTTTTACCCGTGTATGACTCCGTTTTTAATGTTCAGTTGGGGAATCGTAATAGTGAGCAATGTCTATAGTTCTACACCTTCAAATACCAGTATCTGGGTCACTATCAGAATGACATTCAAATGGACAATGCAAACACAAGCAAAAGAACATCCTTGGAAGGCATGTTTCCCCAGTTCTTAAGTTTTAGCTGAAAGAATAAGTTGGATATGTTTTATATCAGAAAACCTTATCACTAGGCCTGTGTGAGCTAGTAACAATTGTAACAATAGTAACAGTTGTAACAATTAAAGGAATATTCCGAGCAGCTTCTTCATACGTGAAGTAGGTAACTCGGCAACGTTGCGTTGAGGTTGCTCATGGATCTGAACCGGTTTCTGGTGTAAACACAACGCAGGGCAGTGTAATGTTTTGGGAGATAACGATTCGGTTTGGATTACACTCGCACAGTAAACATGGAAGGATACGGTATGGTATGTTTTGCGCCCACGAGACGCGCCGTTGCGGTGTTTGTTTATGTACTGACCTAGTGAAAGTGACACCCACTCAATCTGCAGTGTTGCCAGCTTGTTTTCGACAAAATTAAAATATCTCCGTAGAAAAGTTTATTCACAAAAACGTAAGACACAAAATGTGTTCCAAATACCGAGTTCTATTACTGGTTTAGTTATTGTAATGACTTCCCTTCCACCCGGTATAAAGAGAGCTAAAGAAAATCTTCGACGAATTTTGTAGCCTTTTCTAAGGACACATTTGCCTATCACAGAGCGTGGTAGCTTGATAACAGCAATAAGCGGAAAAAGAGGGAAAGTTGATGCCTTTGGTTTTTCTGGTGTTGTTCAAACCAAACCATATTTTTTGTCTCAGAACCAGTTATCCTCTTATGTATGACTTATACCCCCAGTACTTACAGGTGAGAGCCTGGGGTCAGAGACCTGCCCAGTTGTAGACCAACAGTAGATAAGAGAACCAGTGGTGGCGTATAGGGGTGCAGCCTGGTATGAAAGTGAAGAAGGTGATATCAAATGAGGTGAATGGATGAAAGGAAAGATGGCGATGGAGTAGTTGGTGGAATGAATAGCGGGGGCAATCGGAAAATCCGGATAAAATCCACACCGATACCGCATTGTCCACCATAAATCCCACGTGGTCGTCCCCAGGGATAGAACCCGGGTCACTTGGAGAGAGACGATTAGAGAGATATAGCTATCATAGCACCATTATTATATTTAAAACAACTTCGCATCATCTAACGTAGTTTCCGAAGAAATGAAACCAGTTTTACATAGTTAAGAGAGTAGAGTAAGATGAAGATGTTTCCATTCTTTATTCTAGAGGCCAGAAGTGCACACCTAAATAACCCAAAGGAAGTTCAACGTAATACGCCCTGCACTCCAATTATTCAGTTGCATCTTGTATGCTAACACCCCTCTCCATTCTCTAGTTCATTCGTAGTCATTTGAATTTATACTTAAACTACTTTTCTGCACCTGCGGCACCATCTCCATCTTCTCAAACAAGCAAAATTGGGAGCAGAGAAGATTGTGCATCTGGTTTTGTTGCTTTATGCAGCTCCAATCCATAGGTCTAAAGCTAACATGTACCAATTTTGTATCAACATTAAGCGCAACATTGCTATTAATACTTGAAAGATTTTTAAGATTAAGCGAAATTAAAAGTGAATATTAAATTTACTAAACTCATGCCCTAAATAACTCGCAAGCTATTTTAGATATCACATTCGTGCCTTCTAAGTTCCCTGATCTGCTGTTATACAGTAAATTTTTACTTTCTCTACTGATAAGTAGGGGAAGTGTTGTATTCCACCCAAAAATTCGATGTCCAGATTTCACCGGAAAGGTATGTTCGGGGGCTCTCTGAATAAAAAAGGCATTTTTATAAAAAGTTCTATGTGTGTGTGTCTGTGTGTTTGTGTCTCTATGTGTTTTTGTGCCTATATGTCAGTCTGTGGACAGATAACTCAAAAATGAAAAGTCGGTTAAAAACCAAACTTGGTATCTAAGGTTAGTGTCTTTAAAGAATGCGACACGGAGATTTTAAAGAAAATTGCTCCACCCTAAACTACCCTTTACATAGAAAATTGTTTGAAAATTTTGATTTTCTTGAAAATGACTCCAACAATTTTGATTAAACTGCCATATGTTTGAGATATTTTTATGAAAAATGAAATGTATATCTTGAATTTTCTGGCTATAGCCCCTGTATTCCTATTTACTCTGGATAACTCTTGCATCACTGGTAAACGTAAGCGATACACCAAATATTACTAGAAAAATTTAAATCTTGCTAAAATACACAATTTATGTCTAAATACATTTTTTGTAGAGTGGGTTTCAGAGAACTTAATTCTATCAAATATAACATAGTTATTCTTTTTTTTTTTTTTTTTTTTTTTTTTTTTTTTTTTTTTTTTTTTTTTTGTCGGTCTGGGTGGCTCAGTTGGTTAGACGCTGGCCTACTGATCCCAAGGTCGCGGGTTCAAATCCGGCCCAGACCGATGGTTTTTAAGTGTGCTTAAAAACGACAGCTCCATGTTAGTAGATTTACTGGCATGTTAAAGAACTCCTGCGGGACAAAATTCCGGCACACCGGCGACGCTGATGTGATCCTGGCAATTGACAGCGTCGTTAAAGAACAAAATATATATATATATATATATATATATATATATATATAATTTTTTTTTTTTTTTTTTTTTTTTTGTTATTCATTTTTTCTATGTTAACCGTGCAAAGAGAACGGAATCTCCAATCTTTGCAAGATTTGACTATCGCTCAAAGCCTACTGTATTCCCCTATTTCCGTTGCTCCCACAAGGAAATAAACGATAATTTCTTCAAATGTTTATCTCAACTAACACGAAGAATATATACGAATGACAGTTTGTAAGAATGGGTAATACAAGAGTAGAGAAAGTCATATGAATGCAACACATCAGTTTTTTTCGTCTATATTTTTTTATTTTTTCCTAATATTGTCTATAATCACTCGCTGTTATGCTTTTTACATTTTGGTTGTGTTATTCGACGGGCAATAAACCGCTCACCTTTAGCCTGATCTTTTCACACATGATAGATGCCTTTGTGATCTCTTTTCTTTTCACAGCCATACTTAAAACCCATCTCTTTGTCTTCCCTTACAGCCACTATGGTAGCATTTCTAAAATATATTATCATGTTCCTCTGAACATAAAATATTGATTTTCTGGTGACTTGGTTTCCATATTTTCGTGACATTAATTTCTCTCGAGAATCTGTCATTTTTCGGCCCCATTGACATGATTTTAGTATAAACGTATATCTTTGGGAATATAGCGCCGCATTAGTTGGCATCAAGAGTGCAAATCCCATACCTGGCTGACAATGGTTAAGGCAATGTGATAAATTAGCAACCAGTGAGCCCTGACAGGCAGCCTTATCCTGGCCAGACAAACACGGAGTTTGGCAAACAAACACGCAGGCAGCCAGCTGATTTCACCTGACTGCATATGCACTACGTGTTTCAGCTACATTGCAAATCAAGGAAAGAGCAAAGATACAGCGTGCCCTGAAATACCCGTCTACTGCAATGTAATCCACATGGATAATTACTAATCAAGAAACTTCACCATCTCAGCAAATCAATTCTAGTCTTTGTGGCGGTGCAACAATGAGCAGGAATTTCAAAATCGATTTGAGCCTATCCTATTCTCAATACGATCCGCGTTTTGGTGTTGAATTCAACCCGTTTTGAGATCGATTTGGATACGTAAGTCTCGAACATAAATGAAGTTTTTATGTTGGTCACTTGGTGTATGTTAACCAACCCGTAAAAATATATATATTTTAAGCAGATTTTGAGGTTAATGTAATGTTAATAGTAATAATAATTAGAATAATAATAAGAATCAGAATAACAGTTAGAATAAGGGAGTAGCCTCGCGAATTGAAAAAGCTAAGTTGAGTTGTAACGGGTTTACAGAGGAAGCGTTACTTTTAGTTCAGAGTAAGCCCACATTCCTCGCTGGCAAGTGAAATTGTTATTTTTCTGAGAAGCTTCTGAATCAAGGACTGAAAATTTGAAATATCAAAGCAAAGTATCATTAAATGTGTAAATACGAGCACAGTTTTGTTTCATTGGTGAGTTGTTTTATAATCTACATTAGCCGCAGTTCAAATAATGAAAACATGGAAAACATTTATTAAAAGACGTCATCTCTTCTAAACAAAATCTACGCATACCTACTCTACCCGAAAGGAGTGACATTAAAGGACTTTGATACTTATGAGGTGGAGTGAGATAGTGTTGCTTCAGACTGTGTCATCAACATGTGACATACAAAACTAACACAAAATTGTTGCATCGGTGACAGTTCAATGTTGCTTTAAATTATCTTTTCAAAGTTTGACCGAGTAGATTTGCTTCTATTACAAGATAATAGAAACAATAAAACTGGCTTTGTTGCTGTTGTATTTGATTACACCACTTCCCCCCCCCCAAAAAAAAAACAGCTTTCAGCATGTATAATTTATATTCCATACCAGTCCTGAATTTTTCGAGTTTTTAATGTTATATGTCAGCCTTACATAAATCCTATAAATCCATTGCTAAGATTCAGAAACAATTTAATTCTACATTCTCAAATAGCCCATACCTCGCTTCAAATAACACATTTATTGGCCTACACTGAATTTATCAGCCAACTTAACTGATGTTGTGTACTCTTACACCCACCCAAGCATACACTGAAAGATCCCATAGTTCACCACTGTTGCAGCCGGTAGCGCATTGATCAAAAACTGAGATATTGGAGACGGCTTTAAAACTGTCGCACACTGGAAAAGAGCTATAAACTGCAAACGAGTTACGAGCGAGCTGGAAATAACACATGCAAAGTGGTGCGGTATATAAGAAGAAAATGTTTAGCAGGGGCTGTCGGAAATGAGATATTCCAGTGTATGCTTGGTTTCTTCTCCCAACAGCCCTTGGTCGTTGATTTGTTAAGAAAATAGGTGAGCAGGAGATATTTATTTGGGTCGTTCCGACCGGTGAAGGAAAGTGTAATTAAAGAACTACTTCTACTTCCAAACTGAATACACTTTGTATGTTCACTCCTTGATCTGGATTGTGTCCAGGCATCGTTTTTCTACACCCGTTTCCCGGTTTTGTTCACTTCCTTGCCTATCACGTGATTAGAGCGTGTTTAATTGGTTGCTTTTCTTTCTTTTCTTAGTGGTATTTTTACTTTCTATTACGTACGTGAAAATATATGTTTTGAGTCGCTCTGTATCCAAAAAAAGCATTTTTAGAAACAGGTCCTCGCGTTCGTTTGCCTAACTGTGAACAACATAACTGAAAAACCAAAAACAGATTAAAAACCAAAGTTGCTATTCAATTTTAGTATTTTTCAAGGATGCGACACAAAGATTTTGAAGAAAATTCCAGCACCCTGAAGTACTCTTTAGATGGAAGATTTTTCGAAAATTTTGACTTTCTCAAAAATGACTATAACGAATTTAATTAAAATGCCTTATGTTAAAGTTATTTTTATGCCATATGACGTGTATATTTCGAAGTTTCTGCTATAGCCCATGTAGTCCCGCTACTTTTTATGAATTTTCATAACTGGTAAACCATAAAAGATAGACTAAATCATAATGTAGAGCCCTTTAAAACAGAAAAGTTATGCCTGAATACCATTTTTTGTAGAGTGAACCGTTTCAGAGATATTCTTTGTTATTTGTGTGAGTTTTGCGATACTTGCACTTTTCTAAATAAAAGATCGTTATTCGTTTTTTATTTCTTGGCCGTGCGAGAACAATTTAAAAGGCTTGATATAGTGACGAGCTTCAAAATATTTGACTGTGGCTTACTTTTCATACGTCTCCATCCAATGGCGGAAATCTATACATTTCTTTATTCCATTGACAATTCCATATCTTTATTGTTACTAGACGTGGATTTATACTTCTTAATAGGCGCTGATTTTGTTCCAAAACGTAAGTATATAGCCTATAACACATTTCGTGTAGTAAATAGTTTGCTAGTTGACCTTTTTCTTTGTCTATTATATTATTTCTACTCAAACATTTGTTCGTTATTGAAAATTACTACTGTAAAACGTTTCCTGAAGGTGAAACATATAAGAACATATACAAAAAATTTAGTCCTTACTTACTGAGAACAGTCGAAAATCAAAAGATTTGAGAGTGCGATATACTCAACACATAATTCCATAGAGGAGATGTCTAGTTGTTTACTCATGAGATTGACTTTAATGGTACCAACCGTTTTACTTCCTCATTGTCTATTAGCATTTCCCTTTTACAAATGCTTTTCTTCAATCATGTCTTCCATTACTGCATCTAAAAATTATCATGGCCTTCCTGAGTTTACTTTTATGTTAAAATATATTACTTTTCCTTCTAGAGTACCCAGATTCAATCCTTGCCGTTGGCAGCATGCCTGAAAAAGTGAAGGCAAAATTACTTCAGATGCCGTTGGACCCCGGTATCTCTTACTCATTTCACATACAATGCCAAAGCCATTGAAGTAAATGGAAAAATCTTCCAGTTGTAGAATTTGTTTTCGCACAGTAGATTTTGTTCTCGTTTCGAAGCCAAAATATGCACGTCTCTGTTCCCCCTACCTGTAAAGAGATACCAATCTCAGTGCCACTGACAGCTGCCGTCTGCAATTGCAAAATGATGACTCGGATTTAAACAAAAACAAATATTTATCGGTCGTGTTTTGTTACATGAAAATGAAATTACGGTTGTTAGATTATAACCAAACGAATATAAATATTTTACAGTTCTAAACTACTCATTCTAAAGCAATGTGATACAAGATACCCATAGCTGTTCGGCGCATATAACGATGATCACAGATTGATTCTTTTTTTCTTCCCTCTTTCTTTTCTTTTTATTAACAATAAGCGCGAAGCATATTTACAACTTTGAGAAGCTGTCTGGCCGGCGTCGTGGTCGATCGGTTAGAGCGTTCGCCTACCCCTAGGCGGCCAGGGTTCGATCCCCGGGGCCAGTATGTGATATCTGTAGTGGACAAAGCGGCATATGGACGGTTTTTCTCCGGGTTCTCCGGTTTCCCCGCCACTCATTCCATCAATTACTCCATTGTTACCTTTCCAGTCATCCATTTCGCCTGCATTTCATATTATCCTCTTCTCCACTCTCATACATGGTGTTTGGCTGCCCAATCGCTTCCAGGTCTTCACTCTGTCCTGTCCAGAGGTCCCTCGGCTCCCCGACAGGCGTCTGACACTAGGCACTGGTTTGTAAGTCCTACATAAGGGGAGGGTAATCTGGTAAAGAAGAAGAAGAGAAAGTAACTGTTTTCTTTGGAAGCGCTCATAAGATTAGGTAAAATAAGTATAGAGGCTTTGGGAAAGCGATAGTCTTATGATGCGGAAAAATAACAATGCGTCGAAAAAATGTGAAAAGAATACAGTGTACCTATCTGAAATCAGCATAATAAAAGTAATTTAAATATATCCAGTGTATTTCCAGAGCGCTATAAATCATTGCAAATCAGGGTAAAAGTTAATGATGTCTACAGATCAAGTCTTGTCATTGTATATAATAGCTTTTCCGTCGCAACGCCCGCAGTCGAGTGTTTTCATGAAAACGTCTGACTTAGAACCAAGAACAACAAGCAGCAAAAAGCTAAGAAACTGAGATCCTGCCTTGAAAAAAAGGTAAAAAGGGAGACATCTTTCCACGTACAAGCACACTAAATTATTACGCCATGAAAGAATCCACCACAAACATAGAAATAAATTAAGGTCCCATACATAGTTTCAATGTTTTACAATAAATGTAGGTGATTTAAATCTGTAGTTTTTTTTGTAGTGTTTTGCCTCGGGTTCTACCCCGGAGAACCGTATGAAGAATTTGTGATGGACAAAGCGGCATCTAAGCGGATTCTCCGATTTTCCCCGTCATTTGTTCAAGCAGCTGCTCCAAACCCCCTTTTCTTTCACTCACTTCACCATCATTTAATATGATCTCCTTCCTCACTTTCATACCATATTGTATAATAAGCAGAATAAGTCAGTCAGTGCGTGAATCAGAGTAATTATTTCAATAATGGCATACACAAAATTTAATGGCGGCTGATAGTTGACCACTTCATTATCAGCTTATTCTCTTTCGTCTTATGCAAATACATTTTGAGGGCTTCAATTTTATTTCATATGAATACCTGTTTTCTGATGTTACAACGTATAGAATTTCTGGGATTTTCGAGTATCTAACAGCAAATTGAGTGTTGCAGTGATTGCCCATGCCTTGTTAAATGCATACTGCACGGGGTACCAGATGCTGTAGACGTTGTGCACGGTAATTAACCCGTTCTCGACCTTGGTTCTTGAGACAAGAATCTTAAAGAGTGTGTCTGGAGTGAGGTTATTTTCCCAAGGGTGTAAGGCACTGGGACAGGGCATTATGCCAGTCGCCCACGTGCTCCTTGCTTTGGCCGCAGTAAACTTTACTGGAACACTGAACAATAGCAATAAAATTTAAGTCCTTCACTGATGGAAACTCCGATCTTAGATTTCTTATGGCTGCAGTATCTATACGTAAGTTCCCTTACCTGTGGACGTTTGTGTGCGAAAAGCATTACTCAAAAGTTGGATAAATACGAATTTCTGATTTAACACGGCCATCTTTTAGGGATTTCAGGCTAAAAGTGCATATTATTCCGCCAATTTAACTATCCTTCGAAAGAAAAAGTTGTTAACTTCGAACATTTGCATCTACATCCTTTATTAATTTAAATGTAACATTTTGAACGTTTCTCAGAGAATGGGTCCTGAGTATAGCAGATGTTCTTGTTTTGCTATTTCTTCTACGTAGTTTTAATTACACGAAGTCATATTGCGACGGATCTGTACCTTCGCCTCTATGACTGCCAGATGGCATTAGGGTGCCATCCACTCTATATGCCTTCATTGTGTGTGGATAGATGGCACAGTAGTCGCCATAACCAGCTATTTTTTATGAATATTATTGTTTTAACGTTGAACTTAGGGTCGTGGTGTTCATCATCCAATCCCATATTTCATTTGACGACTGAGGGAAACCATGGGGGAAAACGCAATCAGATTAGGTGGCCCCTGAGTTGCAGTTGGAACCTCCAGAATGCGGACTTTAGCGGATTCAAAATGGCGTAATGGGATTTTAATCTCTTCCTAAAAGAGTGGCATAGAAGTATATAGGGGTATATAAGAGCTTTATAATATAAGGGGTATAGGAGTATATTCCTGTCCCCTTCCTGGATCCAAACTTAGGTATGCCGGAAGAAACCATTGCCCACAGACACAAAAGCTTGAAAATATTTGGACCACCTTCTATACTGCACAGATAAAGTCGCACTAAGCGGCTAGGTGCTCTGCAGATAAACATACCGTACAGGTGAACCTGTACAACCTGTTCTCGAATTCTGGAATGCTGGGGTATAGAAGTGTCAGATTGTCAATTTATTGCTACTGTGTATTTTTACTACAAAACTTTGTAGATACCTATATGAATTTAAATTATTTGGTTAATTACTTGACCAAATGAACTCCAAATATATTTTTATATGACGGTCAAGTAATGAAGTCGCGAAACAAAATCAAATACCTTGAGATAATATTTTTTAAATTAGTATAAGCTTTCCACGATATTCTACTGAGATACAAAAATCCCTTAACGTTTTGAACATTTAAATGAACAATAGCAGACAATTTGGGAATATTGCATCGTGAAATGAACAACAACTATGAGAGACTGTTCGTTTTGCTTCACACCTCAATGCGCGACCCCCTATAGTTACCATGTTACTGCATTCGTTCCTCCTGCTCTGCGCCATGCTTTCTGTGGCACGTCTACTTGAAGGTACTAACCAACCTGAAAATACATTATTGTTAATAAAAATTATAAGTCCGCTAACGAAGCACTATTTGTATAATATTACTCGTTACCCTGTCCTTAACTGAGGATTGCTATTTACTACCTGTCTGATAAATGAATGCAGACGGCAGGCAAGGGAAACTAAAGCAGAAATATAACAGGTAAGCCGTATTACGTCATCATTTCCGTTGTGTAGCATGCGCTAGGTCCCATGCGCTAAGATACAGAAGCTCCTTCGCCTAAAGACCGCAATCTTTCCTCAGACAGATAATATAGCCCTTATATTGTATATACCATTTTAAACTGTTCAAGTGTGTTTCGTTAATTAGGCTTAGTTTTAAAGTGTGGTCCATTTCCTACTGACTGATGTCTATAAGTCTGCTTTGATACATATCCGTGTACTTTATCGTTTATTTCAACAAATTTCACAAATCATTTAGTGAAACTAGCTCGACTTCCTGTAAGAGTTTCCATCCATTTGTAACACTCTCTCCCCCTGGCAAACCTCCAGGTTCTCCTGACTGCCAGCTCCACTAAACCTTATGTGGCTCCATCTACACGACCAAGTTCGGTTTCTTACCCTCTCACCCTCCTCCTTCAGACTACATTCCATAATTTCCGGTAGGAATTCCACTCACGTTCTCTCTTTGAATGGATCCTGCATTTCTGATTTTCTACTTCTCTCCATCATGCCATCTTACACGGGGTCAAATGTAAGGTAAAGCCATTCCTAACCTTGAGTTAGATTTCCGTTGTACCACCTTAGGATCCTGATGGTGTTAATGTGATTATGTCAACATCCCATTGCCTTAGTGATGAAAGACATAACCTCATTTTACAGTTTGCAGAGCGCTCCAAAACTATGTATTCACTCTTTGATTATCGATATCTGTCTATAATGTAGTTCAATGCTTTGTGAGCAGGCATCAGTCATTTTGTGTGTTTAAAGTGGCCACCAACCACTTCTAAACTTACACCATTTCTCTTTGAATGTGAGACAGTATGGAAACAAAACAGAAAATATGTTTTGCAGTGCTCTCTCCGGTGTAATTATAAACTAAAAGTGTAAGTGTTGAAATGATTTCAGCCACACTACATTCAACTCAGAGAAGAGACGCGGTAGTCTACTGACACACACCGGTACCTATCACTTTATACAGTATTTGAATTTGATAAATCATCTCTAAAGCATATTATTCCTTGTTGGTTGTTACATAGACCATTTGATTTTCTGGACAATTTTAGATGTGAGTAGAATTTTATTTATAATTTTATATGTTATATTTTACCTTTATTTATTTCTGTTCAATTATTTAAAGTCGCTTTAAAAGCTGGTCATATTGCAACTATACAATATCTAAAACAGTTCATTCAAATCAATATACGAGTACAAATTCAACTCACGCAGAATTAACCAAATGATATTACATCAAAGTTTTAAATGTAATTTAGCACTTCTGAGGAAGTGTAAAAATTTCTTGAAATATGTTTGAATATTCAGTATTATGGATAGATCTCCAATGAAGCTCTTTAATAATATGGGGTGGTTTCCTTCCGGTGAAGATGTCTAAGTAGGCCGAGGGTCCAATCCGTAGTTTTGTTTTAATTACTTGTTCTCTCCTCTTTAGGAAGCGTATGGAGCACGGATTATTGATTTATCTTTAATTTACAAGTACAACTTTGTATAATTTGTATGACTATTGTTTATAACAGGCATGGGCAAAATCGGCTCAAAAGGGCCACTCCAGTGAAACGCATTCTTGCTTCACTGCAACGGCCATCCCTCCCCTTCACCGCACCGATCATCCCTCCCCTTCACTGCTGTTCAGCCTTACCTATACTTGCGACACGCCTCCTTCAGTGGCGAATGTGTCTTCGTTGGGACATCTGTTTCATGAAGAGTGACAGAGAATTTTTGTAAGTTACAAACACAGGAAAGTTTGCTGTTTAATGTGAGAATTTCAATTTGTAAATATAAAGTATTACAATATAAAACGCTACTCTCATCAGAAGCATAAAGCGAACTAGTGATCTTACAGGTATTTATTTATAGTTTCAAAAGATGTTTTCTGAATGCTCGTATTTGTAAACATATAAAAGGGACACATGATTCCACTTTTTGGGCTGTTAGTTTCTTATTAGTTTGTTTAATATAGGCTAATGTATTACGTGTTTCAATGTTTGAACAGCATAATTGAGTAAAAAACCAAGAATTTATTATGATCAAGTAGTTTTAAGATATTTTAA
Organism: Tenodera sinensis; assembly: GCA_030765045.1. Taxonomy (NCBI): domain Eukaryota; kingdom Metazoa; phylum Arthropoda; class Insecta; order Mantodea; family Mantidae; genus Tenodera; species Tenodera sinensis. The sequence goes on along the minus strand of CM060967.1, from coordinate 135,667,850 downwards.
GGCTAAATAACAATTGAAGTTTGCTGTTTTATTTATTGAGAAACAATTTAGTATGTCAATCATAAGGCAGTGTAAGAATATTACGTGCATAAGATAAGGGAAGGTTATAAACTTGAAGATTATGTAATTTTCCTAATCACAGTAGGCGGCTGTAATAATTATTTTATGCAAAATTAAATTAAGTTAGGTATAAATTATTCTTACAAGAAACTTTCACTGAGGAAGCAAAATGAGTAGTTGTTAACAGTAGCTATTGCATTTACATGTAAAAGAACAACTCTTATTTTATCTTACATGAGAATAAGAGAGAGAGAGAGAGAGAGAGAGAGAGAGAGATAGAGAGAGAAGCATGTGGGTGGACACTTTTACGGTGAATAGTGGGTCTTCCTGCAGTTCCATATCGCTAATCTATACGAAGCAATACATCTCTTCCAGGCTCTGCCAAGTTGAAGGGAAAACCACACTAAAGCCAATAACATCTGCCCATCACTGTCCGTGCGGCTCAACCTAACCTATCTCCACAATTTACTGCTTGTGCTTCTCTTACAGCTGTAAAAGAAGTGGACCTATCTTCGCGGATGTCCGTTCCAACCACTTGCGATTTTTCATGCCATTTGACTTTCTATTCATGGCCATTTCAGATGGCATATGTTCCTGGTTTACTTATTAATATCCCTATGCAACTTATTACTGTCATTTCGTCATCTAAATCCTCCACTTTCATTTGTTATGTCAAGGCTCTGCTCTGTGGAGCAATACCTCTTATGAGAATGCAGCACTAAAAATAACTTCAATGTGATATCTCTTTTACTTCCCAGGTTATTAAATTTTAAATGTGGATTTTATGCTACTCCTACGCAATTTTAAAAACAAACCTATTTTAAAACTCTATGTAAGTTAAAGGCACTATTCTCTGACACCATTCTCTATTCCTTGCCCTAGTTCAAAATAAAATAATTTTTAAACTCTGTTATTGTAAATTTCTAGCGTTTTTTAAGTTTTACACAGGCTTAAAAAGTAATAACTCAAAAACTGTTTGAAAGACAAAAATACATATATTGTAAATTGCTCATGTTTTAGAAAATATCTAATTTTTCTTGGCTCTGATTTAAATTCATTTGTTTTTTATTTCAAATAATTATTATTTATATATTACCTCACTATATGACACATTTCAGTAGAATTGTATGAAAACATCGTGTGAAACATTTTGAAAAGTGAAAGTAGTAGAAAAATTATTTTCGAAAATCTCAAAGTGAAAAGCATTTTTACTCTGGATTGGTATCATACATCATAAGCATGTAAGCATTTATAATATAAAAAATCGAGACCGTTTTAATTCTTAGCGCTTAAATATTTTCGAATTCCTGGAATGCAAGTGTCAATATTTGATACGAGATTTTTACTAAATTTCAGTAGTGTATTTTTAACAAAATTGCTAAAAGGCTAGTCTAACAATTTTGCTTCCACGTGTTCAAACTTCAATACATAACCTACTAGCCTAGGTAATAGGGGCCATTCGCCCTACGGAAAGTATCCGAAATCAGTTTCAATACTACATTCGCGTAGCCTGCCCACTCTGCGTTACTTCTCTTGGGGGAAAATAAACACGTATCACTTTTATGTCAATCACTTGGAACTACTAATTAACCTGAAAATATACTAATTTTGATAAATGCAATTAAAAATCCACAAATGAAGCAAATATTCATATAGTCAATTGCATTTTTCGCAATTATTGCTAAAATGTCTGCACTTATACGCCTAATAGCTTGTATTTTGATTGTAGCTAATAAAAATTAATATACATTAGTATCTCAAGAATGCAATTAGAGTTCAATTAACATTTTTGCATATTAATTTCTTCTGATAGTAATGCCTGTTAAAAAATTAATGCATAAGTTTAATGCTTTGGAAATGACTTTTATAACTTTGCTGTTCTTTATACATGGATCTCCAATATCTACAACAATCGGCAATATTATTGCCCAGAGAATTATGATCGGTACAAAAAGTAGTTAAAAGCTCGGTGTGTCCGGGTATGTCTGTGATCAACGTAACTCAAAAACGAAAACTCACTCAATACCAAACTTGGCATTCAAGTTCAGTATCTTCCAAAGATGCGACAAGCAGTTTCCAAAAAAATCTCCCCAACCCAGACTGTCCATTGAAATTTTTTTGAAACTTTCTATTTTATAAAAAATGGTTCTAACAATTTTGATTAAAATGCGTTGTTTAGAATATCATGATATATGCATTTTATATCTTGAATTTTATGGGAATATTCTCAGAAGCCTTTTTCATTCTAGACGACTTTTGTATAACTGGTAAATTGTAAGAACAGTACACAAAAATATATCTATATCGCGTTAAAACACAATTTATATCAAACGCGTTTTTTATGGAGTAAACCATTTCGGAGATATTCTTGTGATTTATCTGAATTTTCTAACAGTTATAATTTTCTCAAAAGAGAAGTCATAGTTCATTTTTTATCTCTTGGCTGTGCAAAGAGAACGGAATTTGAACACCTTCATGTGTTGTTGTAGTGTTTAACGCCCGCTTTTACTACTACGGCACCACAGGCGGTGACACTGATGACACATGGAATGAAGATGGAGCACCGGTGGAATGAGATGGCGGGGGAAACCGGAGTACCCGGAGAAAACCCGCCCTGACACCGCTTCGTCCACGAATACCTGGGATCGAACCCGGGCCGCCTAGGTGGTAGGCGAGCGCGCTAACCGCTCGGCCACGGCGCCGCCCACCTTCATGTGGCGAGTAATTTTAAAATATCTGACTATCGCTCAAAGCCACATTATCCTGCACCAACAAGAAAATTAGCAATAAGATAATTTTTACAAGCATTTGTAAGAAGAGTTTGCAACAGAGAAAGTAACGCGATTGAAACACATCAGATGTTTTATTTATTTTTTTCTTTTGTTATTTCTCCGCAAACATAGCTTTTATTACTAGGAAAACGTGTTGTTTTAATTACATCATTCCGGAGTACAAGAAAGGGCTGTATTTGTTTACAGTGGTATTAATAACCACACAATGGTCGTCTTTGATCGACACCTCTATTGAATTTCTCTTGTTTGTTTTCCATCAATAGCAAATTGCTCTCAGCTACAGCAAATGTTTCCATCATGTGCTTATCAAATCCTGAAACCCATTTCAGCACGTTCTCACGGATGCGCTTTTCCTATGTGGTTCATGACTAACCAGACAAATTGTTTTTGCATCTACGCAACCAAATTCAACGGTTCCATAAATGTCCATCATAAAGCACAAAGGAACAAAGAAACGTAATTTATAACTGCGAGATAGCTTCCAATAATGAAGGACAAAACCATCTTTGGACCTCGTATTCATTAAACATATATGGCCAAGATTATTTTATTATTTTATTAGCATGATATTTACAATATTAACAATAATTATTAAAAACCAAGGAGTTCGAAAGGTCACTTTTTCTACCTTTTAGACATCAACTGACAGGATCTTTCTATCTGTTATAAGTTATTTAAGAATAAATCCAGCTTTTTGTCGTATTTCAAACGTTTGGTTTCATTACTTTTAGTTTTTGTGGTTCTGAAATTGTTCACTACTACATAAAAGTTCTTGCAAGTCTATTGGAAAGTGGCTCTAATTGTTAAACATTTAATCGTCCAACTAAACGCTTCACGTTTATTGTAAGACACTTTTCCTCTAATGAGGGGAGAATCTACCTGCTACTTTTGAGGGTCGCACCATGCCTATGGTTACGTACAATTCAGATTTCACAGAGCAGAAGCTAGCGGTTGAGATAATATTTGTATTTCATTATGCCAAAAGTGAAAACAAGTACTTCCATGGAATTGAAAATCGAATTTAGTGAAATTATTTGCAAGTAATCTAACAAAAGTTATGTGTAAGGTGGAGTGGGCAATCTTGTCTGTGCTAAAATGGGAAATGTGTTGAAGAGTAGTACAAGATTACTGATGTGATGTCAGATAAGAAATATTCCCTGGATGAAGAAGTACTGAACGCCAGTAATATTGTTTCCTTGTTGATGTTGAAAGTAACTTCTCAATGTGTAAGTCCGTATTAGTAGATAATAGACTGTCGTTCAAATTATAAAACTTATGAAATGTGTTAGCAACGAGGTGGCAAAGTGTAAGTGAAATGGGCGAGGATATCAACAAATGAAGGTAGTTTTAAGCCATTCTTTGTTTTTACGCCATTTTAATACAACGTGGCGTTGCAAAATGTATTCTTTCCTCCATTGACAGCAAAAGATCATATCTCTGGGTAGATATATCCAATTTGTTTCATATTTTTCGTGCTTATTGTTGTGACTATCAAAGGACTGTATAACTTTCAATGTTTTATACCTTATGCAAGTTGTTTTACAAGATGTTTTAACCATTAATAAAATGAAGATAAAGATAATTTCCGGTAGAATGGAAACTCATAACACACTAAAATTCATATGAACTATTTCATACACACGCTTAATAACCTCAACCTATAATATTTACAACTTGTGCTTTAATCACTTTTTTAATTTTTAATTCAACTTCCAAGTTTCGAATTTTTTACAGTCAGTATTTAGCAGACTCAGTAGTGTTTTAGGTTAAGTTTCAAAATCACATATCTAATGATAAAAAAAATCATAGAATTCTATTCAATAGTTCCTTAGAAAAGGTACATTTTATAAAGAAAATTGTAACTAGTGGGAAATTGAGTATAAAGAATTTGGTGTATCTGGGGCAGTTTGCTCCACTGTAGCTCTAAAATTTCCCATTATTTTTTTAGCATAGCCTGCACATTCTAGTTTTTCAATTGCCACATTATGCCATGTAGCATACAAACTATGAACTTTGCAATAATTTAGAAGTCAAATTTGAAACCTGTATCATGTAGAAAAATGATAATATTCAGTAAAATGGCATTGAAATTGCCACTGTCACTTTAGAAATGTCAAATTCAACAACCTATAACTGAAAATATAATGAAGATAACACAACAAAATACACGATATACCAATATTTTGGTTACCTGATTCACAAATAAAAAAAATCACAAATTTCATGTGCAATGCAAGTTAACTAAAACATCAGTTTTAGGTAATTTTAAATATTGTTGAGGTAATCCAAATCCTTCCCTACTAACAATACATTATATATATTAACCCTGAATAGATACTGAGACAAAAACGCGTTAATTTCATAGTTCGCTCTGACATGCTCGTGCTGTAAATATCAGGCATAGTTGATGAAAATCGATAAAACAAACACGAAATGTGACGAAAGACTTGCACAATACGTAGCTTCAAGAATAGTGTGTAAAAAATCTAATAACCTTACGACCTATTGAAGCTCATTTCTTCTGCATAACCAATATTTACGGTTACGAAAGGTAACGAGGAACGGTGCTGGAATAGCCAGCCGAAGAAACCGGAATATCCGGAGTAAACTGGATAAATGCCGCTTCGGCTGGGATAATAATGACTTAAAACCTCCGGGATCCAGCACATTGCAGCATCCTATCCTTCTTTAGAGCTGAAGTAAAATTAATGCTATTTTATGATGCTAAAATCTTTTTGTGGCACTTCGGTTGGTTATTTATGGAGATGATTATTTGTGGCGAAGTCCGCTACCTAGACGATTTGTGGTACCATCAGTATCATCTTTTTTGTTCCATTTCGTATACGCCGCCTTTAACATCTAAGGTCAGCAGTATTTATCCTTGGAGCAATTGCTCATCACAATGATGTTCACTTCTTTTGCTGCGGTATTAATCTCCAGGTTTGTTTTGTTTACCTTGGACTTCCCTTTTATGACGTTAAATTCCCATTTCACTCCCTCGCTCACATACCAGACTTCAACTCTCCAGCTAGGAATCGAACCCGGGACCTCGGATTTCTTGTTATCATGGGGTTTCTTGAGCTATCTTTTTCTTTCTTTTCTTCCCACCTGCTAAACAGACAATTATCACAAGTAATATAATAAGACGTCTAACCTAATCGACAAATTCTCGAGCGGAGCGAGAAGGTAAGGTGAGATCGTCCAATAAAATTTATCTGGATTATTTTACAAGTAAAATACTTACTATCTATGTCACAAATATTTGACCAGAAAGTGATAAATTCTATAAAAAGTGACCTAAACTACATTCATTTCGATTCCTGTAGTTCAACTTACCCGGCATTGCCAACTGAGGAAAACGAAACCAAATAATTTCTTGCATTTGGATCCTCCCTTGTTGTTATAAAAGAAAACCAGTTTATATTCTCACTTCTTGTTTAACATTAACAAATAACCTTTCTTCTGAAAAAATTAATCAGTTATTAAAAGACCAATTGTTAGAACAGAGCAGTCAAATTCAAATGGAGTGCCAATTTTGATAGTTAATCGATGTTAATCTGTTTTTTAGCGATTTATGTGATACAGTTGGCGACAGAGACAAAGAATGACCTATAATAAATATGGCCTAAAAAGCTACTTAACAGCAACACCGCTAATGTAAAAAAAAAAGACAGCAGTAAAACAGCACTAGCATTAAAAATCTGATGTGTTGCACTCACATGACTTGCTCTACTCTTGTACTAGCCATTCTTACAAACTCTTATTCCTATATCTTCTTTCTACATTTTTGTACAAATTATCTTATTCCTTTGGAATTTTGGAATTTTTTGGTTTAAGGGCGCTCAACTTCTAGGTCATCAGCGCCCTTAACAGACTCATGGCAATAGCCAGATATAAATTTCACTCAAAAAATAAAAATACTAGCAGCAAGAAAAATATACAAAGGTAAAAAGCAGTGGCAATAGCCAGATATGAAACAAGGTGATAAATATGTACAAAATCAGAAACAGATAATTACAAATTTTAAATCCTCAAATTTATATTGCATTGCGCTAAAAAATTAAAAACTCTATCAACCGCTGTTTTGTCGTCCGCTAGGACCTCTGCAAGTCTGGCAGGTAGCTGCAAATATTTTCTTGTTTAACGACGCTGTCAATTGCCAGGATCACATCAGCGTCGCCGGTGTGCCGGAATTTTGCCCCGCAGGAGTTCTTTTACATGCCAGTAAATCTACTGACATGGAGCTGTCGTTTTTAAGCACACTTAAAAACCATCGGTCTGGGCCGGGTTTGAACCCGCGACCTTGGGATCCGTAGGCCAGCGTCTAACCAACTGAGCCACCCAGACCGACAGGTAGCTGCAGAGAATCCCGAAGGTGCGCTAGAGAGTAACACTCTAGGAGCACGTGGCGAACCGACAAATCGTTGTCACACAGCGGACATAGAGGCGCAGGGTCCCTTTTAAATAGGTAACCGTGCGAAAAATTGCAGTGCCCTATTCTTAATCGAGCCAAACTAACCTCCTCGCGACGAGATGTGCGACAGGAAGTTACCCAGTTTATCGGAAGTTCTTTCACTTCTCTAAGCTTATTACCGCGGAGAGCTGACCACTCGTCGTGCCAGGACGACAGCACCGCTCTCCGCACTTCAAGCCTGAAGTCTTCCGAAGTAACACGTGAGATGGTAATACTGGGTTCTGTAGTTGCCGTCTTTGCTGCTAAATCTGCCATTTCATTCCCCGGCAAACCGACGTGACCAGGAATCCATGCACACACCACGTCAACACCAGAAGCGTGTAAAACATGGAGGGCATCCTGGATACGTTGTACAATAGGATGGGGGTTGTACAACTGACAAAGGCTCTGCAGTGCACTAAGGGAATCGCTCAAAATCAGGCAGTCACCTAATTTACGACGGCGAACATACAAAACGGCTCGATAAATTGCATAAAGCTCTGCAGTAAAAATGGAAGTGCTATTTGGAAAACCGAATGTATATGGTTCGGTTCCATAAACATAAGCACATCCAACACCGTTGGTGTTCTTTGATCCATCGGTGTAAATATATCTACGGTCAGAGTAACCTGACAAAAATTCTAAGAAACACGTGCGGATACTTGAAATAGGCATCATGGACTTCTGGTGTATGGTCATCCCAAGATCTACATGGGGCGTACCAGATAGCCAAGGGGGGTAAAGTCTCTCGCCCTTGGCGAACATCACAGGCAGTTCCACTCCAAGCTTCACTAGGAGCTCTTGGAAACGGAACCCCGCAGGCTTTGGATTAAGGGTGCTATTTCTATATCGTTCTCTTAGCGTGGTGGTGAAAAAAGAAGCGAACGTTGGGTGCTTAGGCATACATCTAAGCGCACAACCATAATTTGCCAAGAGAATCTCACGCCGATATTGCAGAGGAGGTTCTGCGGACTCGGCGTAAAGGCTCACCACTGGGCTTGTTGGAAAAGCTCCTGTTGCAATGCGGATGCCCCTATTATGGACCACGTCTAATCTTCTCAGCACAGATGGTCGTGCTGACGAATAAACAATACACCCATAGTCTAGCTTGGATCGGACCAATGCGCGATATATTCGCAACAAAATTGTTCGATCCGCTCCCCACGATTTGCCATTCAGTACTCGCATAATATTTAGGGAACGGTCACATCTCGCTCTTAGCTGTGCAATATGCGACGACCAACTAAGCTTCCTGTCCAAGATCAAACCCAGGAAGCGCGTCTCTTCTGCGAAGGGAAGTGAATCTGGACCAAATCGGAGCGAAGGTGGTAATCGTCTCCTACGGCGCCAGAAATTAACGCAGATTGTCTTCTCAGTTGAGAAACGGAAGCCGTTTCTCACGCTCCATTCTCTAAGGTTGTCCAAACATTGCTGCAGGCGCCGTTGTAAGAACGCCGTGCGCTGAGAAGTGCAATAGACAGCGAAGTCGTCTACGAATAGGCATGACGAAACTCCAGGTGGAACACATTTCCAGATGGAGTTAATTGCTATAGCAAAGAGCGTGACACTTAGCACCGAACCCTGAGGTACTCCCTCCTCCTGAACAAAAGAATTAGAAAAAACCGAGCCGACCCTTACTCGGAAAAAGCGGTCCTTCATAAACTCCTGAATGAAAAGTGGTAGGCGTCCACGTATGTTCCAGGCATACAGGGAACGTAGAATCCCTGCTCGCCAGCACGTATCATAAGCCTTCTCAAGATCGAAAAATATGCCAACGGTTTGACAGTTCTTCATAAAGCCGTCCAATATCTGTGTCGATATTGACACAAGATGGTCAACAGTTGAACGGCGACGTCGAAAACCACACTGGATGTTAGTCAGTAGGTTACGACTTTCTAACCACCATACCAATCGTCCATTGATCATGCGTTCCATCACCTTGCAAACGCAACTGGTGAGGGAAATAGGACGATAGCTGGAGGGAAGATGACGGTCCTTTCCAGCCTTCAAGATGGGAATAACGGTGGCCTCCCGCCAATTTTCTGGGAGTATACTGTCAACCCAAACACGATTATAGACCTCGAGCAGGAATGCCTTACCTTCAGGAGAGAGCCGTTGTAACATTTGTACATGAATACCGTCCGGTCCTGGTGCTGAACATCGCGAAGATTTCAGGGAATACTCCAGCTCTGCCATGGTGAAAAGACGATTGTAATCTTCTACGTTTCTAGAACGAAACGAGAAGCCTTGAGATTCCACCTGAGTTTTAATTGGAAGGAACTCAGGGGAGTAGTTTTCCGAGCTAGACACTTGTGCGAAAGCACTGCCAAAGGTATTGGCCACTTCAAATGAATCAACAACAGCTCCTGTGGCTGTTTTTAGTCCCGCTATTGGTATTTGGGTCGTTTTAGCTGCAACACGCCTTAATCTAAATCACACAACCGAGGAAGGTGTGTGTCGGTTAAATGAAGCTACAAATTTGCTCCATGATGACTTTTTGCTATCCTTAATGACTTGTCTGGACCTGGCGCGCATTTTCTTGTATTCGATTAGGTTTTCCAAAGTAGGGTGACGTTGGAAAACCCTAAGTGCACGCCTTCGAGCACGAATGGCATTCCGACATTCTTCCGTCCACCAGGGAACGGGAAATCGACGAGGGTGTGTAGTCGACCGCGGAATCGATTGTTCAGCAGCAGAGAGAATCGTCTCCGTGAGATGCTGCGCCAAATTATTTACTGAGTCATGCTCGTTGTAGGTAAAGACAGCCAACTGGGTGTATAGGTTCCAGTTGGCATGGTCCAAACGCCATCTGGGCATACGTGTGGAGTATGTATGTTGCGTCAAGAGACTAATAAGACATGGGAAGTGGTCACTAGAGTGTAAATCAGAGATGACATTCCATTGTAAGGAGACTGCCAACTGAGGTGAACAAACTGCAAGCTCAAGGTGCGATAAACTATTGTGAGAGTCCGAAATGAATGTAGGATCTCCAGTGTTGAGGAGAGCTAGGTTGTGACTGTCCAAGAAATCGGAAATGAGTTTACCTCTCGCACAAGCGCGACTTGAACCCCAAAGTGGGTGGTGCGCATTGAAGTCTCCCACCAACAGAAACGGTGTTGGCAACTGGGAAACTAGATCTTCTAAATCAATGTGCGAGAGGTCATGGGACGGAGGCAAATATATATTACAGATGGTGAAACGGATGTCTGGCAGTACAATATTTATTGCAACTGATTGGATATCAGACTGTATTGGTACAGATTGCATATAAATGTCATCTCTCACAAGTATCATAGCGCCGCCATGTGCCGGAACACCCTCTTCTGGTGTAACATCACACCGTACTGGGGTGTATCGCCTTAGATGGAAAGCGTCTTGAGGACGCAGCTTAGTCTCTTGCAAACATGCGACCAGAGATTCGTTTTCTTTGAGCAAGAGCTCAAGTTCTGGCCTTTGAGTTCGAATGCCACGTATGTTCCAATGTAGGATAGCCATATTGCATTTTGTATGGGATAGGTAACTCCAAGGTAACTCTTCATTACCTTTGAGTTGGCGGTTGTCGAACTAACTTAGCCCTTTTTTTTTCTCTGGGGCTCGCATTCTTGTCTGGCGCTTTTTCGCGCCTCTTTTCTACTGGGGGTCTCCCAGTGTGGGCAGATTCGAACTCCATGTCCTCTGCCGAGGACGTCCGTGTTCCGATACTGAATTTTGGTTCGAGAGCTTCGAACCGATTTGACACGGAGACCGGCGAAGATGAAAGACGCCGGTCAGAGTCCACCCCTGAAGATTCTCCAGAAGAGGATATTCGAGATCTTCGAGGAGATGTTCGTGGACTCTTACATCCCTTCGATGTACTGGGATTAGACATACTATTTTCCTTGAGGAAGTCGGTCCTTGTGTAATTCTTTTTAAACTTTATCGGTGAGGCTTCACATCTTACAGGCTTGCTAGTTTTTTGCTCTGGTCTTGGTGCTCTTGATGGTGATGTAACAGTGATGTTCTTTGCACTTGAAGATTTTGTGGACGTTGACATAGATGTGCGCGCTGATGTTGAAGGCTTTGGAATAGAGCTACGGGCTACAAGTGTCTTTTCAGATATTGTTGCCCCATTAAAATCGCTGGTCTGCGTTGCGATCTCTCTGCTCGGTACCGGTTTAGCTACAACTGAGCTATAGGTCCCGGACCTTGGAACAGAGGGTTGGCGTAAACGCAAGAGCTTCCGGGCTTCTGAGAAGGGCACCTTCTCTTTAACCCGTATCTCTTGAATCGCTCTTTCTTCTATGAAACGGGGGCAATCTCGGGAACTGGATGGATGTTCACCTCTGCAGTTCACACATGACGGAGCTGCTGTACATGCACCATCGTGGGATTCATCTCCACATTGAGGGCATGTAGCTTGTCCCTTGCAAAGCTCGCTTGTATGTCCAAATCTCTGGCACTTGAAACATCTCAGCGGGTTCGGGATGAAAGGCCGAACTTCGATGGATTCGTACCCTGCCTTAATCCTCTGCGGGAGATCTACCCGGTCAAAGGTCAGGAACAGGGTACGTGTTGGCTTCAGTTCACCACCCTCTTTACGCTGAACCCTGTAAACGTTAGTAACGCCTTGTTCCAAAAGATTTTCTTTAATCTCCTCATTACTTAGATCATCCAGTGCACGGGTGTTTATCACGCCGCGCGAGGAGTTCAAAGTTCTGTGCATCTCCACACTGATAGGATAACTGGCTAGCATATTCGCCTTCAGTATTTTAGCTGCCTGGGTGGATGAATGTGTTTCAACCAGCAGCGTGCCATTGCGAGATCTAGTGCATGACTTTACTGGACCAGCAATGTTATCCAGACCCTTTTGAATGGTAAAGGGGCTCACCGATAGGAATTTTTTACCTTCCTCTTTTCTAGTAATAACTAAGTAGCGAGGACCACAACACTCGACTACTTCTTTTCCACTTGCTTTTTTGTTGTTTGGAGTTTTTGGACTCATGGCGATGATATCCTCCACCATTGCAAATGTCTCCGATGGCATGCTCACTTCCTGGGCGCCACCCCGGCTTAGGTGAGAGTCCTGGCCTGGACCTTGCTCACCCTAGGGTCTCACCTCCCAATGCATAGACAGAGGGACCCAATCGCCTTCAGGAGTGCATCAGCTCATGCAATGGCCCCTCCCCGGGACTGACCTTTATCAGCGGATACGCACACAGATCCTACATGATAACCAGGGGCTGGGACTTACGCGATTACCCAGTCACCCCTTGCGTCACCCCATCCTCCGACGACCCGCGCGTAGGTTATCCATCAGACTGTGTACAGGGAGGTAACAGGTGGGAGGTCAAACACAAAAGTGGACCAAAGTTGATCGGGCGTTTGGCAGGTGCCCTCTCACCTCTTGGAGGAACCCAGTCGAGAGTATGGCTCGGGGCCCCGGGTACGCCAAACCCGTACCTACCGTAGTAGGAGCCCCTGGGGGAGTTTGATTTCGGAGTTCTCTTCTCCTAGATGAGTTGTCGACCAAGACTACCGAGCCTCATCTACCCGTTTGGAATGCTCTTAGCTTCCCCTCACCTCTTGCCTACCAGTAGTCAAAATGACACTTAGTAGGCCGTCTGGTTCAGGTACTGAGCCCCTCCGCCACGACAAGGCGACACTCCTTCGGAGGGGTCTTATTCCTTATTTCCTTGTAGGTGCAAGGGTATTATTAGAATATAGTAGGGTTTGTGCGATGGTCAAATCTTTTAAAGCTTTCAGATTCCGTTCTCTTTGCTCACTTAACATATAAAAAATAAACAACGATGTTCCGTTTCACGAAAGTTTCAAGTTTTCCGAAACTCACACACATAACAAGGAATATCTCCGAAATGGTTGACCCTACAAGAAAATTTATTCATACATAAATTGTATATTTTAGCAAGATCTACATGTTTGTATACTATGATTTGGTCTATCTCTAACGATTTACCAGTTATGCAAAAGTTGTCCAGAGTAAATACGACTACAGGGGCTATAGCCAGAAAATTCAAGATATACATTTCATTTGTCATAAAAAAATATCAAACATATGGCATTTTAATCAAAATCGTTAGAGCCATTTTCAAGAAAATCAAAATTTTCGAAAAATGTTCCATTCAAAGGGTAGTTTAGGATGGGGCTATTTTCTTCAAAATCTTCGTGTCGCATCCTTGAATGACATAAAATTTAAATACCAAGTTTGGTTTTTAACATACTTTTCGTTTCGGTTTCAGAGAATTTCGTTTTTGAGTTATGCTGTCCACAGACACACACACACACACACACACACACACACACACACACACACACACACACACACACACACACACGAACCTTTTTCTAAAAATGTTACCATCCACCCAGAAATTTAGTGCGTCCTAACTTTCTTTAGTACGGAGATTTCGTTGTAAGTAACTGAGCTTCTCTAAATTAAAAAAGAAAAAAGGAACAGCATATCCCAAAAACGAAAAGTTAAGTACCAAAGTTGGTAATTAGGTAGTTTCATCTTTCAAACATACAACACCAGGATGTTAGAGAAAATCCGACCACCTCAGACTACCCTTTACATTGAAAATGTTTCCAACGTTTTTATTCTATAAACAAATGCCTGTAACGATTTTGATTATATATAAATAAATGTATACATTGAATTTTCTATGTTCTCATAAGTTCTCTTCATGTCTTTCGTCTTCTGTATTCCTACATTCCCATTGAACCTACAGAAAGTTATGAGTACACTTCACATTTTACGCTATCCTTATAGAAATTGGACTAGACTAGACTACCTTTTTTTTTTTTTTTTTAATTATTTAAATTTTTTCTTATAAGTTGTACCTTGGTGTCTCTATTTATTTGCTTGATCGGGGGTGACATGGGGTCCGGTACCGCTTGAAGCAAACCGGATGATTGTGAGTACAAGTTCGAAAGGGTGGTTCATGTAGGCAGGTCTAATGCCTTGGCTGATGCCCTGACAGAGACCTGCGACTTAGGTAAGCTTGTGTCATTGTGGGACCAATGGATCTTGGTGTTGAGACAAAGTTAAAGATCTGGAACCGTTTCCCCCTTCTACTACCATCATCTCTTACTTCCTTAATTTAGTTTGCTACTGACCTTACGTTCACCAAACGGGATTGCTTAGGCGATCTGCGGCCCGCATTCGACTGTTCTAGGGTCCAAATCTAGAGTCAACCCATCTGACTGAATTTTTGTTTCTGTTTCCCTTACTCGCCCCGGTAAATATCAAATTAGATGGTTAATATAACGACCTAAAACAGTATAGGTGGTATTAGCGAAAGCGCTGTCATCTATCCACAGACAATGAAAGCAGGTAGACTGAACAGCACCCTAATGTTAATGTTAGCTGCCTGACACGTGTAGAATCAGCGATTCAGTTGAGTAGCATTATACATTATATTCTTTTTACCGTCTATACTACCTATAGTAAGTAGAGGAAGTATTGTATTCCACCCAAAAAATTCTATGTCGAGGTTTCACGGAGAATACATGTTTTGAGGCCCCTGAACAAAAAAATACATTTTTAGAAAAAGGTACGCCGGCGCGTGTGTGTTTGTCTGTCTGTCTGTGGACAGCATAACTAAAAAACGAAAAGTCGGTTAAAAACCAAAGTTTTCATTTAAGTTTAATATATTTTAAGGATGCGACACGAATATTTTGAAAAAAATTCGTCCACCCTAATCTAACCTTTACATGCTAAAATTTTTGAAAGTTTTTATTTCCTTGAAAATGACTAACGATTTTGATTAGAATGCCATATGTTTGAAATATTTTTTATGACCAATGAAATGTATCTTTTGAATTTTATGGGTATACCCTATGTAGTCTTGTTTACTCTGGATGACTTTTGCACAACTGGTAAACCGTAAGAGATAGACCAAATATTGCTGTACAAAAAATATAGATCTTGCTAAGACACACCATTTATGTCGGAATAAATTTGTTGTACAGTGAACCATTTTGGAGATATTTCTTCTTATTTCTATCAGTTTTGGAAAACTTATTGTTCTGTCAAATGGAACATCGTTATTCATTTTTTATATGTTAACCGTGGAGTACGGAATTTGAAAGCTTTAAAAGAATTTACTGTCCCTCAAAGTCTAATGTATTCTCATATTCTCCTTGAAGGTAAACAGTAAGATAATTTCAGCAAATATTTATCTCAACTAACACGAAGATGATCTAGGAGAAGAGTTTGTAAGAATGGTTAGTACAAGAGTAGAGAAGGTCGTGTTATTTATTTCACCAAATCATAAAACGATCGGTTTCCAAAACCTCTATAATTCAGATTGTCTTAAGAGGGCCTAGAAATAAAGTATCTTAATTTGATGTTCTTAGATCTTATGAGAAGGCATGAGACCTAGAAGGCTAACTGCTTTCCACACACCCATCCAAGAGGTACATCCCAAAATGATAATGAAAACGACATTCAAAACCCATCTGATTAAATGACTTCGATTAACGTCGAGAGAATTATAACTACATACTAATGCATCGTGCTGTGATTGCGATGGGGGCAATGAGGAGAAATTACTTTTATTGATCAATGAGTACATATGTAAACAGGATTGAGGGAACAAACACTTGATCGTAGCTTACATTATCAGAAATAAATACCGCTTTAATATCCGTAATAAACAGGATGTTTGAACAAACATCCTACTCTAATGCAACTAGCAGTAGTTACAAAATAGGTTATAAAGATAATGCTGGAAACAAATCCCAGAATATAGCAGTCAAACTACAATAAGCGCTTATAGCTTCTCTGTTATTAACCATTGGATGTATTTACAGCATATGGGCGTAATGAACACAAACGCAAATAAAGTCGCAAATTAAGCAATATAAGCATGGCAATATAGGATTTAAAATGTTATTCTGTTCTCTCGTAACCTTCACATGTACTTCACTGTATTTCAGTTCTACTCTCTCTCTCTCTCTCTCTCTCTGTCTGTCTGTCTACTGTCTGTCTGTATGTCTAACAAATTGCTTCCAAGGAACACACACACTCAAACAGCCGCACAAAACAAAACAAAAAACTCGGATGCGACGATTGAATGTCTACAACTCTCTGTACTTAAACTCTTTCAGCACTGATTGTATAGACACCTAAAAGTAATTATCATTCATATTGTCGGTGCCACATTTGTTTATACTGGTCACTAAAGTAACAAACGCAAAAATACGTAATATTTCTATGTGGTACCATTCGGTGAAAACAAAACAAACCTGTCAACAGAATCAATCAGCGATATTTCAAAGTTCATTACGCGATCCTTATTTTTCAAAATGAATGTTTTTTTCCCAAACTCATTAAATCTATTGGTCCATGTAGTTGTTTTAATAATTTAACTTCTGGATTTATTTCAAGATTAAATGACATAATAATAACTGTTATGTCATTATGTGGCAGATTATTTTTGGTAACATTACGTCTTTTTGTATATCCTTCCTAAGGTGTACTGGAGGGGCCGGTTAGCAACAGTTCCATAGTGAACACTAAAATGGCAGATATGAGCATCAAATATATTTACTCTATAATGCAATTATTTGCACCATAACCGAGTAAGCTCCTATTCGCAAGTTTACCATCAATAAATATTTCAAAACCTTTTTCGACCGCTTGCTTATTATATTATTATCCATCAGAACCTTGAAAGAGCAGCCGGCGTTGCATAGAGTCCCACTGATGCGCCAGGAAAACACTCACATGACTTGGAAGGTAAAAAATGAATAACGACTTCCTGCTTCACAGAAGTGTAGGTAGCTTAATATGCCTACTACATATATGTTTTGAGGCCCCCTGAATCCAAAAACAGCATTGTTAGGAAAAGGTCCGCGTGTGTGTAAGGTTTTTTTCCTCCCAGACCTTTATTATTCTTCATATTCCATTATACTTTTCTGATCTATTGATCTTTACAGAGTAAACTAGTCTTCATATATTAATTAATGTCATAAATGAACAAATATATTTATACAATTCAATTATGTTTTACTTAGATCAATTGAATTTGCATGCTGGACATATTCTTTAAAATAATTTTCAACAACTTCTGTTTTAGTTGGTGGCCATTTTCCTCTTCTTCTGAATGCTTTTCTTTGCTCCTCAAGATTTCTGCATCCATATAATATGTGGTCTGCTGTTTGTTCTCCTGCATAAAGGGCGAGTTTGGGTCTTCTGTGGTGTCAAACCTATAATAGTATGCTTTCAGTCTCTCTCTCTCTCTCTCTGTGTGTGTGTGTGTGTGTGTGTGTGTGTGTGTGTGTGTGTGTGTGTGTGTGTGTGCGCGCGCGCATGTCAGTCTGTGGCCAGCAGATCTCAAAAATTCAAAGTCGGTTAATAACCAAAGTTGGTATTTAATTTTAATATCTTTCAAGGATGCGACACGAAGATTTTGAAAAAAATTCCTTCACCCTAAACTACCCTTTACATAGAAAATGTTTCCAAAAATTTTGATTTTCTCGAAAATGGTTCTAACGATTTTGATTAAAATGACTTATGTTTAAGATATTTTTATGACAAATGAAAAGCATATTTTGAATTTTCTGGCTACATTTATTTGTGTGAGATTTGCAGTACTTATACTTTTCTCAAATGGAAGGCCGTTATTCACTTTTTATATCTTCGCCTTCATATAGCGACTAGCTTTAAAAGATTTGACTATCGCTCAAAGTTTATTATACTCCCACATTCCCCTTGCATCTATAAGAAAAGAAGCAATAAGATAATTTCCCTAAATGTTTATTTTAACTAACACGAAGAAGATATAGAAATAAGAGTTTGTAAGAATGGTTAGTACAAGAGTAGAGAAAGTCATGTGAGTGCAACACGTCAGATTTTTTCATAAAATGCATTTTTGGCTGCAGGGAGTTGCTAAAGTTGTTCTCTGAAAGAGAATTAATCATTAAGATGTTGGAACTAATCCTCTGATACACAGTGTTGCCATCTGGCAACAAAGATATTTACTCACAGTATCCGAGTATTTGAACAGCATATTTTGTTATTTTATAGTATTTTGACATTTAAAAGTCCGACAACTATATCTGTAGCTATTTATGTCAATATTATTGTAGTGGTTTTGTTTTTTTAACAAACAACGAAATCCTTACAATTGCATTTACATGTAATCCCGTCCTTATTCCCGCGTGCTATCACCCTGGTTATTTTATGTGGGCCCTCCCCATCCATTTCCATGACCATGTTTTATCGTTTATGTAAACAGAGTTTATTAAGGCAGCCAATAGCACACTAAAACAGAGAGAATTATTAATAAATTAAATAAATATTTTGATGTATATTATTTCAATAAAGAAATGAGTATTTCGATGATATCGTGATATTGAATTTACTTTGTCTCTGTGCTATAGATAAGTAATGGAGAAAGTAGAAATGGGGTGCAATAGAAGGCAGACGTTATCAGAGGTACTAGACCAACTTTAAAATCCTCAGCCTTGAGGCTATCGTTGACACTGCTCAGTTTCAGTAACAGTGGGGGAGGTAAGTTTCCAGAGTTTTAACTCATCTCCACGTCACAAGATACCCTACAGGAACAGGTAGCCATGTGACGCAGAAAGAATAGCAAGCAATTCATTTCCTGACCAGCGTTGTGCCCTGAGGAGGACACCCTTGCGAATAAATTTCAGAAACGTATGCAAATGTTTGTACAGTGTGTTTCATAAGTGTGTGCTGCCAAGCATAATCAGCGAAACGTTAAGTGCCTGCTGTAGCAGAAGAGCAAATATTTGCATTGGTTGCGTAATGGACATTAATGTTGCAGTGTATTCCCAAAAGCCCACAGGCAAGTGATGGACACCGAGGTTTAACCTCTTGTCCTGTGTTCTTGGCGACTGACGCAGGATTAGTGTATATTATTTTCACATACCATATACTGATGTCATGAGTAGCGTAATGGAAAATATGCTGTGTAAGTAAACAGAAGCTTCGTGGATTTTATAATGGAACCAGCTGAAATACCCGGCGTTTCCCTGCTTTGATAATTTATGCCTACACCGTTTAAACTTAGGTTGCACTTGCCCAATAGCCTTGCGTTGCTTTGGGAACATTTAAAAAATTGTACTTAAACAAAGGTCGTCTTCTTAGTATGGTGACAATGCTACTGCTTACCAAGCGGGGGACCCGGGTTCGGTTTCCGGCATAACCGGCCGGAAGGGGCCGGGGCTACACCACGTCCCACCTTCCACTACTGCACCCCACTCATGACGCCTGTGTAGGCCTTGGCCTGGATGGGCTATAGTACCATGGGATTACGTTTACTTCAAACAAAGAGTTAAGGGGAGCCGAAATGCTCCATCTCTCTACTGTTAGATCACCCATTATCTGAAACTATTCAGAATAATTAGCTGAATGTTTAAGACTTGTTCAATGTTATTCTTACAGTTGACTGATAGAAGAAAAATACAGTTTTTTCATCAGAAGGAAATTTATAATTTTTTAATACACTTCCTAGATTGATATTGAAATATAAGAATTTTACAATTTTAAAAAACCGAACTAGTATGTCTGATACCTAAAACCCTTTTCATTAAATAGACCTTACTTAGACGCAAATGTGTGATAAAAATGTCAGTACATTATGCCAATAACTTTCAGAGAAGATGGAGCATATCTGTAGAAAATTATCATTTCTTCAGAAATTGCACTTAAACAAGGTGAGAAATTTATTCTCCCCCCCCCCCCCCATTTTTAATACTACAATTGCATAAAAGTTGTGTGTAACACGTATACAATATTTTCATTGTAACACTCATAAAAATTATATTATCAGTCACATTATATATTACTTTCATAAATAATTATTTGTTATTTTCGATACTTTCTACTGAAAGATAACTAAATGATATGTGTATTTTACATCGTCGCTCATGGCCTATTTGTTCATGTGACCTACAATAAATAAGTTAAAAAAGTAATTAATTATTAAATTTTAAAAGACAGAACACACATATTTACTTTTCTTAAAGCAGTTATTACAACTGTCCATAACCTATAACGATAGTGGTTATGTAAATTGAAGATTAAATACATCTTTTAGAGTTACAAGGTAGTAATCAAAGCTAGGAAAACAACTTCAAAGCAGCATTAAGAAAATAACGAAACTTCGGAAAACAAACAAAGACGATTTAATTCAGAACGACGGACAAAGTTAGGAAGTTCGTGTTTCTGAAAATAGAATAGCCACAGAATAAACAAAAATTTATGAGACAGATCAAATACTGCTCATTCATCCTTTGATATAAATAGCAAAGCTGATGAAACTCTGAAATTAAAGCGAAATGGAAGTTTCAAGGAAAAAGTTCGGAATTAAAAAGAAAGATTTCAAAAGGGTAGTAGAGAGTGCAAGAAGGAAATATATCTCAGGTAAGATATCTAAGGAAAAAGAAAAGACAATTTTTAGAAATGCCAAGAGGTCAAGAAGTCAAAATAATTCATTTGCAACCGTCATTGACGTTCAGTTACGCACTTTAATTAGCAGAAGTTGGAATCATATAGTGATAGGTTATAGGTCATAGATTTAATTGCAATTCAACACAACCAAAATTCTTATTCAGATTGTGCAATGGCCAAAAAAATCATGAAAAACTGCTTTAGAAATCGAGTGCGCAGTGCAGTTCGTATAGCACTTCAATTAATTGCGGTGGATCCAATTTACGCTGATCTACACATCGTATTGCGTACTTTTTAATCCAATACTTGATTGTTAATATCATGGCACGCTTTTCTGCTATGCTCATCAACCATTCCCTTCGAACTACGAATCAGTTCAATTTTTCCCTATATCAGCATTTAGGAATTGAAGTTAGGTAATACAAATGGCATAGGTCATCTGGATTACGAAATACCTGTAAACAAAATGTTAGTTTCTTTTCCTTTTCCTTCGTTTTCATGGTAGGCCATGACCTGTTGTCATCGCAAAATTCATCCTCATATCCTCTTCTAGGACGTCCCATATTTTTGACATCCTGTAGCTGGCACAATACTACTTGTTTTTTTTTTTAATCTAGGAGAGTACTTACATTATTAAAATATATACATGCCATTTTTGTTAGTGTTGTATTTTTTTCATTTTAATTTATATATGTTAAGCTCCGGTGTTATAGTAGTGTTTTGGGCTGTAATATTTTAGGATACAACCTGAGAAACATATCCCAGGAATTTAATTTCTGCCATTATATTAATACTCTCATATCTATTCATACTCCAATTTTTATCTCCTTATATTACCATAAGACAGCCCTGGTTTTAAGGTTTTATTATTGTTAATGTTATGTAAGGGTTCCGCATATACTTTCATATACATACTCTCCTCTGTATGCTAATCAAGCACACTTCGAACCACAGATTGCTAAATATCTTTTCTTGGATTAAAAGGGTAGTCTTCATCTACGTGAGCAATTACTGTGGTGTCTATGTGACCCTACGTGTTTTCTCATGACGATAATTGTCTCGACATATCTTCCGGATATCTTAGTTATAACTATTGCTAATTGCTTCCGCATGCAAGTAATTATGGCCTCCCTTGGGCGCCAAAATCAGTTGGTAGCAGAGGAAACTCTGTGGAGGGAAGTAAACTATTTGTTTTCTACAAAGTATGGCAAGAGGGAAGGGCTGTATCAATGAAACTGGAGCGTATAGGTAGATAGAGGTTATGCAACGTAGGGAGGCGCATCGACAGTTAGATCTATTGCATGTACCGCACCCCAAGGAGGAAGAAAGAGCGAGAGGCTTCGATTCATGGGGAGTTCTCAATTCTTTGAGCGAGCATCCGCACTATCTTTCCGGCATCGCCATACGCCGCGAAACCTGGAAGCTTACTTGCAAGATGATCGTAACGGAATGAAGGGAAATTGTGACAGATGAAAACTCACCCCAGCATCCACCTAGAAATCAGGGAAAATTATGGAAAATTCAAGATCAGAGTGGGCGCTCGAGTGGAATTGAACCCGGGACTTGTTGATCTTGCTGTCTCGGTTTGGCGCTGGCCTTCGGATCCCAAGCTTGCGGCACAAACGGCCCCGTCTGAGTATTAAGGTGGTTAAAAGCGAATAAATTATATTTACTGGCATGTAAAAGAACCCTTTCGGGACGAAATTCCATCACATCTGCAGATATGATTTTGGAAATTGATATCGTATATATAACAGGTGGTTCACCTGTTCCTTATTATTTTTGGAGATGCAACACTTCACACTCTGGCAGCAACAAGATCGAAATTACCATACTTGTTGACCATTTGGTAGCCATGCTAATCTAGTCTGCTCTTCATGGGAAAATGGACTGTAGGCCTTAGCAGCAGTCCATTCCAAAAGCATGCACTGCTAAGGTTTTAAGCCTTGAGGTTATTTTATTTGCCGTAAATCTAAGACACGGGACCACCAAATTTACTTACCTTCCGAGGGAAGCCATGCTACGGATTTTTAAACCCGAAAAAAATCGTTGCCCTTCGCCGGGTTTGAACCCTGACGTAGGGAACCAGAGGCTACATGTTACCCCTAGACCATGAAGGTTCCTTACCAGATTTCCTCCCCCAATCATTTACGTTCGTGTATCATGAGTGCTCACCGTCTGTGGTGCCATGTGCAGCAAGAATTACAAAAAAAGTGTATAACAGAGTTCATAACAGCAATGTATCCAGGAAAATTAAGACGCCTAATTTCTGCCAGGACAGGATAATGCTGGTCCAACTTTTGGCCAAAGCATTGTGTGCAACAAAAATGCATCCTGAGAGTTGGATACAATTTTGTTGCATACAATTTCTATCCTATTTTTGGTATCCAACCTGTTTGTATATAATGCGATTTAGTTGCTTCTAATTTTTTCATCCAACAACTTGCAAATACCCAATCAGCGTCTGTGACCTAACAATATGGCGGACTATGCAGGCAACTTGTAATCAGCTGTTGTGTATATACGGCTCGTGGTACTTTTAATGTGATGAGTATTTTAATAAACGTTAAATGTTTCTGGAAGATTAATAATGATTTTTCGTGACCATTAACATATATTACTGAGGTAGTTATTACATAGCTATATTTCATAAATAACAAGAAATCCAGTTAACAGTATTGTAACTTTTGGTTTGGTTGTGAAGTAAAGAAGACAGATGTAGTCGAGATAAAGAAACACTTTTATTTCCGTAAACAGTAAGTTTGTACACTCGTTGCAACAACAAGAAAGTCTTTTCCGATTCTCCAACAGCACGGCTCCGAATTCGTAACACAAAGAACTAACTCTTCTCCGTCGGCACAACTCTCCACATCGTCTGTCCGTCTCCGTCGGCACGACTACTCAACCTTCACATACGTCTGACTGACTCCTGTCGCACTTTACCGCTATTTATATCTCCCAGGCACTATTCTGGAAAGTTCAGTTATTCGGTGGAATACAAAGAGGAAGATTCCAGAAGCTTCTATCCTTTTCTCTCTTTCGGCAAGCGCCCCAACAATGCGGCCATTCTCTGTCTCTTTCCTTCGGCTCCTTTGCGGTAGTGCCGACAATAATGCGATGGGTGACACTGCGGTTGTCGGCAATTAGATGCGGCGGGCGCGGTGACAGTATGTTTAAATGTTATGTTATGAAATGAGTTCAAATCTCCTGTCCATTCCTACCAAGATTAAGACCATTGCAATTGTTCCTTATCTCTTAAACGGGTGTGTAAGTTTGCCTTCGACACGGTGTAATAGGTTGAGAAATAAATCTTCGCAATTCGTAGAAAATTGCAATAGTTTTCCGGGTCCTCTAACCTCAATTCGTTTTGTAGTAGACCCAATATACCTCGGCCTGTGTCCTGTTCTCTTCTTTCTAACCATAACCGTGTCCACCAACGTGTTTTACTTCTAATACATGTTTCTTCCTACTCAGACTCGTGGAAATATATCCCAAACCTATACTTTATAGAAATCACTGAATTAATATTTACGTCCGCCATGTTTATTTCTCACGCTCGCTTGCTACTTGAACTTTTATTTGTATTGGACCAAAATGAATCATAGTATGACATACACTGTTTCTTTTGTGTGCAATTCCAATGGATACAAAAGATTTGGTCAAAAATGTTGGACCGTGAGTCACCGGCTTAAAGCTGTCTACGAATTCAGGCATGCAGATTCAATTAGCTATACTCGGATGAAATGATCCTCCTGCTAAGAGAATACTGAACTTAATGAGGTCCCTGGGGAGTCAGTGAATGGAAAAGAAGCGGGGTTTCTAGTCACGGAAAGCGCCCGATGAGGCCGGGAGGAATTCGGAATGTTGACCGCATGCCACTTCCCAATACCCATGACGTCCTACGTGGACTGAGATCGTGGAACACATTCTGACCACAAAGGGTCTTTCTCCACTCTACTGCGAGTATATGAACATCAATTAGACAAGGGGTACCTAAATATCTTCACCAACTCGAAGAGGTACATATTTCAGTAAATATTTGATACGTCACTTTTACTTTCTCAAATTGTTTCGAATAGTAACGCAAGCAATTAAATGCAGCACCCTCTTTCCCATTTTAGTTAATAAACAACGTTTCAGCTTTAAAGTTAGATAACTAAGTTCTCGACAAAGGTGCAAATCCTCTGATATTTCAGTTGACTCGCCGATGATCTATATTTAGTCTTGACCGGTTTCATTTTTCGTTTGAGTGTGCACGGCACAACAGAAATCTCTCATGGCTACCGTAGAGATATTTAAGTCCTTAGAGGCAACTCTAAACCTGGATGAGTACCGTCTACCCAGGTCACGATCGTGTTCCCTTCGTGACCTCCATTCTTCCTATCTGATTCAGCTTCTCAATTCCCTCTGTCCCACCCCCGTTTGGTGTGGAACAGCAAGATTTCAAGTGAGGTTTTGCTTACTTCGCGCAATATATTGTTAAATACGACTACCACACGATACTTCACTTGTATGTCCAGACATTACAGACATCACATGGTATTTAAGACAATGCAGCTGTGAAATTCGATAAAAATCTGGAGTTTTACTGTATTTATACTCCGTCATTTTATTTTGCATCTCTGATTTAGCAATATCTGGAATATTTATCGCTCTGTGTGGCCTTACAATATTTCTGAACACAGTTATGCAATGCACATTCCATTTTTATATTTATATTTTTTCAATGCTTTTCCTCATGACTTAAAGTTTTCCACCAGTTTAAGAACACTGGGAAGTGAATTTCAGCAAAAATGTCGATTTTTTGTTTTGTATTCTAAAATAGTACAAATTGTTAGCTTTAAAATGGTATGCTATAGGGTAGTGAGCCCTTTAATTTGGTCATTTATATATGGCGGCGCATGGACAGACCCCCATTTTTCACACTTTAACTTCAATTTCCCGTAACTTAATTTTTTTAACACTTCTTATGCGCTTTTCTCAACGTCTATTAAAGATATTAACTTGACATTTTTACTGTACGTTTATGGTCATTTGCTTTCACTACAGAGCTAGCCTTGTTTAGAAATACGAAGTTTAATGTGATTAAAAATAAAAATAACATATATAATTTGTGTCACTGCATATGTAACATTTTCCCCTCCTCTTTTTTATGGTATGTATATTTCCTTAAAACCACATGTCAAATTATCCATTAACTACCACAGAAAAAATAAGATGGCTGTAGAGTCAAAGCTTACGGAAGAAACTGCACAAGAAGTATAAGGCAGAAAATTGTTTGTTAGAAAACATGGTCACACTCATACCACTTTTGAGCAAAATATTTTAAATTTAAGCTAAATATTGTACACTTGTTAAATGTAGAAACATTATTTTCTCTAAACTCCACACATTTTATTTAAATCAGGCTAATTGTGTCAGCAAGAACTAAAATTGAAGTAATCACAACTTAAGTAAGGCGAAAGCAAAATCAGTTCCTGGCGTCCTAAATGTTTAGCCGATTAACGTATCATTTTCAGAAAAACATAGAAAATCATTTCCTAATAGACTCATAAAAAATTCTTCAAATTTTATAATTACGTTATACATTTTCAAAATATTTGCACAGCATATGTGTAGCATAGCTTCGTTTGAACTGTAACGTGGGCTTCTTTATAATGGTCTATAAAAGATAAAATGAAATCCTTAGTAATCATTTTATTGCGAGCGTCTTGGGAAAGTTATAAAAGCTGGCTTACGGTAAAAAGGAGTGCAAGTACCTATAGATCTGCCACAATCTTCATGAAATGACGGAGATAGGCATATAGTTTAATTCTGATCTAAATTCTAACTCATCTAAACTAACCTAAATCTAATCTAACCCTTCGCTATATGCGCCGACTTATAGAGGTCTCGTCAGATGATATATTGTAGAACAGGGGAACACAGGTATCGCTGCTGTGACGTCAGCTCACTCAGCTCACATGCTCCCATGGAAGGCCAGTTTAACGTGTGACGTCACAGCGGGGAACAGGAAATGGCGTGCCCTACATAGCAATTTTAATGCTGTTTCAATTACGGAATAGTCACAGATTATAGATAATTACATTTAGACTTTATGCCATATATACTAGTCAATTCTAGTTTATGTGAACAGTCATGTTATAACGCCGATAGAACAGAAATTATAATTATTTTTCCTGAGCTAGAGGAGAGCTATACAGAACAATTAAGTGGACATTTTCCGACATTTGCCGTTTCGCTTTTCTTTAACTAGTTTGTCAATGTTAGGGCGTAATGTACGGCACATTTGTAACCGAAGACTGCATGTTAGATTGTGATCTGACAATATGCATCGGGATTTTGACTTAGAAAGGTTCATAACAGAAAAGAATTTTTCGCACACATACGTAGAACCAAACATACGTAATATCCGTGCAACAACGATATACAACCTCAGAAATCTGGTTTGAGGAACATTCTTATAATAATTAGCCAAGTCTTCCTTGTTTTTATATTTGTCCTTCAGCAAATCGTCGCACTGTAAATTTATCAATTCAACCTGCTAGAAACATTGTTAACATCCAATGAATACGGGGTCGCAAAGACCTGAAACATAGTTGACAATGTTTCTACATCTTGAAGCCTGGTCTCAAACTAGTGTGAAACACGGGGAACTGAACACAAACACAAAACCACAACACACAACACTACACAGCGTCAACAAAAACACGAAATAAAAGCAAAATTTGCACTAATGCTGTTAAGATCCCTTACACAACAAATAAAAATCCTCAGACTAGGCTGAAGAGGATTCTCCCTAAACAGCCCGGGCAAGTTGTAAACATGCCCAAATAACATTTTCCATATTCATTCAGTTTCATGCAAGTAGTGCCGTTGATCTAGGCAGCATAGCAATACACCGCTCTTGCCTGACGTCACACGAACGTACAAGCTGGCTCTTCGTTTAAATACGTCACAGGGCCCGAAGTTGTCTTCCCCTGTAGAGTGAAGTTACGCTATATGCCGGGCTTTTGTCATATTTTAGTGCCGTTTACATATGACACCACAGACACTAATAATACATGCAAGATCTTGCAGTCCTATGTTAAAGGTACATCTTTTGTCACTTATGATGAGCGAGAAAAAAAGACTTCTTAAGGGAGTCGGTGCAGAGGAAATTTGTACAGCGAACTTCCCGTTCATAGCTATCTGTCTTAACATCTTCTTATTTACCTATGATCTTCGCCGGTTTCCACAAAAATCTACGATATATCCATACCAATCAGTTCTTTATTGAAATACTGATATACGCGGAAGCTCTTTTAGGGATATCAAGTAACAAGATGGGCAGCCTTTGACTGAATGACTCGATGACAAGCTGCGGAGGGGCACTTAGCCTCTTGACTGAAAGATAATCTTTTGTGACGGTGACCCTAACGGGACAATCCCAGGAGAATAGATGAGGTGAATGGATCCTAAGGGTGGCCGGAACGTTGCCACGACTGAGCAGGTTGTGGGATCCTAACTTAGCTCCCCTCCCCACCTAGGGCTTGTTTCATCCCCTTGGGGTGGGGGGCGGAAGCCAGTGGCTATTCGTCCAATCCAGGAGACGAGATTTTCAGAGTGTATATGTTACCCCTGCGCGCTTCTGCCGGGGACATGGATATCATTCTCAGAATTCACATGGCGACCCGGGGAAACCTACGAAAAAACCCATGAACCAGAAAGGTCGGCCAGCCAGCCCTGAATGTGGGCCACAGGCGTTACCGTCTGAGCCACCCCACTCGGTGCGTGTAATGTGTGCCTAGTTATTATTTGTTAATTTGTTCTATAGCTGCTACGAAAATGAAGTGCAAAATCGAGTCCTTCCTGTCCTTTTAAATCTTCAGTGGCATTATTTTCCTTTGTGTTAAGTTTGCAATAGTATAGTGCTCTAGGAGAAAGGCAAGTTATGCAGTTTTGTCTAGGTCAGCGTACACATAGCTGCAGCCTCGAGATGGCACTGCTTACCCAGACAGCTGATATCAAACTAAGATGTGCCCTATCTTCCGCTAGATCAAGCTTAGAAAGGGTTTCGAACCAGAGGCAGTAGTCGAGTAATTGAAAATCTATTGTAGTGCCTTGACTTTGGTCTCAGAAACATCCACTTCTGATTCAACTTTCCCCGAGGCTTGGGTGCTGAGAGAGTCAGCTCTTTGAAAATGTTTACGCCCTTATCATCCCTTGTAATCCTAAGTGATGATGTTTCAGCTTCTATAGCACATAACAACAAAATGTTTCACTTTATTAAGAAGCGTAGGTACCTCAATGTTTTAGTCGATAAAAAGGGAGAAGTCTATAACTTCAGGGCATGAAGTCGTTACTAAGATCTTTTTTTAGTGTCTATTAGAACTATTATTTCTGGCCCTAGAATAAGTGCGCATATAAACAATGCACATAATATCACTCCGCGCTTAGCATTTCGTGAGCTGTTTATTTTCGGGAACTGCCGTCATTCCTCCCAAGTTTATGTTAACCACGTGGTGTCTTTCGCTACACTAGCACTGATTGTTAAAAACAATGCATGCCCTTATGCCTGATAAAAACTGGATGTAAGAATAGACTAATTCAACAATGGATGACAAAACTTTATGAATATTTTATTTTGTGGGTAGCTGTGACTCAGAAACGAAGCCGTAGCCGAGTTGAGGAAACCTACGAACAAAATAAATCATTTTAACCCGTGCATCAGACACTTTTTAGACAGTGCTGAATATTTGTAGATATATTATAGATTATATATAAATATATGATATTGTTTTACTTTTTTAACGCTCATAATGGTCATCAGGCTGCGATGTTCGGTTGTTGCCTTGCTTAGCAACAGTGTTGACAACATGATGAGGTTTTCAAAACCACAACATTCTACATATGCAAATAATAAAACCATGAAAGTAATGTAACAGAAATTTAATTATTTAACAGATTACAAGTTCTAACATTACTCAGCTTTTGAGCGAACTTAAGTATTTATTGCACAATTATTACAGTTTGAAATAGTTATTTCTAGGCAGGAGGAAGTGGGAATTGAATTATTGGTTACAGGATTTAATGGTCTACTTGAATAAGTGGGCATTAAAAGCTTTAAGCATTGAGTGGAAGAATTTTGTACTTTTAAGTGTCCTGAACTGCTAAAAAGTCAACTTTTACTATCAACTGTCCAAAAACATATTCAATTACTGTTTACTACAGAAATGATCACATCTAACGTAGAGGACTTATTGCGTAAGAAATACCTGTGCCCTTCGAAACCTTTGGCCCTTTACACAAAGCGTCCACTTGGATTAAAACACTGCGAGTCGATTTATTTTCTTCTTGGGCGTTTTTCTTAAACTAAAAACAAACTGAATAAATAACAAGCTTGGCATTTAAGATCAGCATATTCCAAGGATGCGACATGAAGATTTTCAAAAACTTCCCAAGCCCAAACTACACTTTGCATGGAACTGTTTTGTTATCTTTTATGTCTCAAAAATGCCTCTAAAGATTTTGATAAAATGCCATATAGTTAGGACTTTGATGAAAAGTAACATTACTGAACTTCCTACGTATAGCCTTTCAAGTCCTTTTCATTCTTAATGGCGTTTAACTGGTAAACCGTTGGAGAGAGCAAAAACTCGCTCCGCAGCTCTCGTGTAACCAAAATTCCCCTAGAGACGGGAATTCCGGTGGCAACACTGGTTGCTCTCACCTTATACACACCTCAATACTAGCATAACGATGATAACTAGTCTACTCATAGCCAACGAGTAAGTACGATAAACATGCTGGAAGCAAAAACAAACGGTCAGTCGGTCAGTATGGAGTGGGGAAAATCTAGGAATACCAACGTTATCTCGAGCGATAGGCAACAGCCCGGTGCGGTGTATTACAACATATAAATCACCTTAAAGGACACGCTTCTGGAGTTCGAGAAAGATCCGTGTGACGTCATCCCCCAATATATAAGGAGGTCATGAGCAGCACTGAACGAGTCTACTGTTTTGGACCTGAGTGGGTCAGAATGTCAGCGAGTCAGACAGCTGTTCGTGTGTGCGTGCGTGTGCGTGCGCGTGCGCGTGCGCGTGCGCGTGTGTGTGTAGTACGTCGCGTGCGTCATAAGAAGATTCAACCGGTGTCAAGTAATTGCAACGTCGTAGTTAATGTATGAAAGACAGAAAGAGTGAAGACAATGAAAGTACTGAGAAAGGTTACGAGAAGGAAACCTTATGAGTTGTAAGAGCGGGAAAGACTGTAGACTTGTTAATGACGAGAATAAAACTATATTTGCGATAAAATTTTAGAAGGCAATGAAATGATAGAAAATTAATCGGATTTATTTTGTATTTCTGTCACAATGTGCGGAAGAATAAATTATTTGTAACAATAGTATTAGAAGATTGAGAAGCGAAGGCCAATGTGAATGCAACAGATCAGGCTTTTTAGGAGTGGTAATCCGATTCTTCTTTATTTCTTTTATTTTGGTCATACAAAGAGCCTGGAATTTGAAAACCATCACATGACGAAGTGTTGTTTAAAAATCTAGCATAGCTTTATAATAGCTTTAGCCTACTGTATTTAACTTATTACAACGTAATGTGTAAATATGTAGTGGAAGTTCATTTAAATAACAAGGATTAGATTCAAGAACTAGCTTTACAAAATTATTTTTAAGACAATGAGTACAGAAATGCATGTGAATGTAACACAATACGACTTTAACATTCGGATTCAAGCACAAGTGCAGATTATGAAATTTCGAGTATGTCTGAAAATGAAGTTAACATTATTTATTTACAAAGAAGACACGAAAACCGTTCTCAAAGAGAACAGCAGAAGAAACACCCGAGCTAGAGAGAAATATTACTCCCACAACGGGCGCCTATCTTAGCATTCAACGCGAAACAACGCACCTGGTGCCATTCTGTTTTCTTTTCCTTTTTATGTAGTATTCGAAACGTTTTCAGCATCGGAGAGTAACTTCAGGCTTTACGGAGCTCATTGTGTTCCTTTGCAGCGTATCCGCCGTTCTCGGCAACTCTAGACATTATTGAAATAGTAAATAATTGCACATGCAGAAGAAACGACACCTGATTTATTAAATAACAAATAAAGGCTTTAACTAACAATCTAGAGATGCGTGTCACAGACTATCGCAGAACCCATCACACTGCGAAGATTATATGCTGATTATGAAATGCTAAGTTAGGGGTTTGGCATATGGTATAACTAAAATAACTATCCTAGCCTAACTTAACCTAACCCTAACCTTTCCCTATCTTGTGGCTTTTACATGACCCGTCTTATAGAGTATAATATTGTCGCCCATCGCATTATTGTCGGCACTACGGCAAAGGAGCCGAAGGGAAGAGACAAAGAATGGCCGCATTGTTGGGGCGTTTGCCGAAAGAGAGAAAGGGATAGAGACTTCTGGAATTTTCTGCTTTGTCTTTCACCGCAATAATAACTGAACTTTCCTGAAGTTTCCAGAATAGTGCCTTGGAGATATAAATAGCGGTAAAGTGTGAGGAGGGACAGTTTTTGCGTTACTAATTCGGAGCCGTGCTGTTGGTGAATCGGTAAAGACTTTCTTGCTGTTGCAACGAGTGTACAAAGTTACTGTTTACGGAAATAAAAGTGTTTTCTTTATCTCGACTACATCTGTCTTCTTTACTTTACACCCACCAAAGTCACAATATGAAGTTACAGCATACGCCGACTTTTCATGATTTCAGAACTCACCCGACACTTTGCCTTCTAAACTCACCCGTTTCTATCACTCTGTCTTCTAAACTTTTGCAGAAATAGACTTTCTTCTCGTCGTTATCCCAGTCTTTCGTGATGTCATAGTTGCTTACTTCTCTTAACCTTGACTCAGTCCTTTCAATGTATTTCTTCACTTTCACTGTCTCTCATACATTAACTCCGACGATACAATCACTAACGCCCGTTAAATCTTCTTTACGGTGCGCCGACACACTCATAGTTGTCTTACACTCACTGACACTGGACGACCGATGTTCTTTAGTAACTCTCTTGCTGTTTTATACAGCGGAGATGACGTCACTCGGACCTTTCGCGAGCTTCGTCAAACATGACGGCGATGATGTAGCCACATGTTTCTTGAAGGCTCTGGAGAAAATCCTTTAGACTCTGCCGCTCTGATTTTTGTTAGTCACGTACACACAAACAGTCGCGCGAGGCAGCCTGGCCTTGAGTGCCTTTGTTTGCTCTCCGGCCTGGTATGCGGTGTGAAGTAGCTTAGCCCCTACAGTCCTTTGCTTTTTATATATTTAGATAAAGCAATTCATAGCTGAAAAATATAACTATATGCAGAAATAAAACTGTGCATCATTAACTTTTTTAAATTTAAACAAATGAATTAAACACCTTGCCATCCAGGTAGTTTAGTACAGATGGCCATTCAGCCCCCCCCCCCTCCCCCGTCCTGCACTAACTTTGGTTTACTGGCGTGGCCGTGTAGCGTAAAGGTGAGTGGCATTACTAATACGGTACGTCTCTACCTGTTCGTGTTTGACAAAATAAGAAAGTCAGTGTCGGGCATCAGTACGTCCCTTTAAAAATTGGAACAGGAATCCTCCCAGTATTCTTCCTTGCCTGATATCTATTACGTCACCAGCCAGGGTTAAAGGGGAAAAGTAACATGCTATTTTTCCTCAATGACGTCACTGTTTTAGAACATCCAAATTTGCTCAGTCATGGTCAGTACAGGAGGTCCTTGCCATTAATCTTGGTTTGGTTTATCTCCTTGCAAAATGTCTCTTAAGTTTACCTGATGTCTAAGAGTTAGTTTCCAGGAGTCTTCACTAAAAGAGCATCCCCGTTTTAAAACTATAAATTTTTAAAACACCTTTCATGTTCACACAAACTTCCAGTTTGAAGCAGTAATATCTGACCACGTAGGCGAACACTTACGTAACCCTAAGTCCCATAAAAATTACAAAGGCGTTTAAATAAATAAACCAGTTTCGTGACAACCTGAAAGAAATGAAAATGATTTTGTGCACACATTCTCAGGTGGATGGTTTGTGCTTCTTCATGGCATGTTAAATTTTATGACTGACGGGTAACAGTGTTGGACCGGGCTTATCAGCGGAACGTGGTTCGATACATGTGTTGCTCTGGGAGTATTATGTTCCTGGTTTTATGCCCTGTTCGTGTGGAACTGATATGCACGAGTTCTTGTATCATGGGAGCCCGCTAACATTGTGTGCTATATGCCATTTGTGCCTACAGCTCTTAGCAAATGTTTAAGGACGCCTACATCTTTCACCAGCGACCGTATGTTTCGTCAAAACAATTATCTAAATAAAGGGTAGATTTTAAAAACTCTGTTGTGTTGCACTCACATGACTAACCAATCATACAAACTCTTATTACTATATCTTTTTCATGTTAGTTGAGATAAACATTTGCAGAAATTATCTTATTGTTTATATTCTTGTAGATACAAGGAGAATATGAGAATACAATAGGCTTTGAGCGATAGTCAAATCTTTTAAAGCCTTCAAATTCCGTTCCCTTTGCACGGTTAACATATAAAAATTAGTAACGATGTTCCATTTGACAGATGTATAAATTCTTCAAAACTCGCACAAATAACAAGGAATATCTCCGAAATGGTTTACTCCACAAAAAATGTATGTGAATATAAATACTGCGTTTCAGTAAAATCTACGTTTTTTGTACAGGAAGATTTGGTCTATCTCTTACGGTTTACCAGTTATGCAGAAGTCATAGAGAATAAATAGGATTTCATGGGCTATAGCCAGATTTTGTCATAAAGCTATCTAAAACATGGCATTTTAATCAAAATCGTTAGAGCTGTTTTCAAGAAAATCAAAATTTTCGAAAAATAATCCATGTAAAGGGTTCTTTTTGGGGAGGAGGAATTTTCTTCAAAATTTTCGTGTAGCATCCTTCAAAGACATTAAGCTTCAATACCTAACTTTGTTTTTAACCGACTTTTCGTTTTTGAGTTATGCTGTCCACAGTCTTAACAGACACACAGACTGACTGCAGACACACAGTAGTAGTCGTATTTACTCTGGACGACTTTTGCATAACTAGTAAACCGTTAGAGATAGACCAAATCATACTATACAAAAAATGTAGATCTTGCTAAAATACACAATTTATGTCTCAATAAATTTTCTTGTAGGGTCAACCATTTAGGAGATATTCCTTGTTATGTGTGTGAGTTTCGGAAAACAAAACTTTCGTGAAATGGATCATTGTTGTTTCTTTTTTTATATGTTAAGTGTGCAAAGAGAACAGAATCTCAAAGCTTTAAAACATTTGACTATCGCACAAAGCCTACTGTATTCTAATGTTCCCCTTCCAGCTAAGGAAATAAGCAATAAGATAATTTGTACAAATGTTTATTTTAACTAACACGAAGAAGATACAGGAATAAGAGTTTGTAAGAATGGTTAGTACAAGAGTAGAGAAAGTCATGTGAGTACTGCACATCAGATTTTTAATTTTTAATTTCATATTAATGTCCTCCAACGTAATATGCCATATAGGACTATGAATGAATGAAAGTAGTGAAGGTATATGATGCAGAATTATATGTAGATGAAACAAATGACACCTCTTCTTGAGCATTGCAAAGGTATCAGGCTGAATGAAGAAATGGAGGCCATCCTTAAAATAGAGGCATTCGTGAAATATTTACACACCACAGGAAACAGCAGGCAGCTATCTTTACAACTTGTTACGACAATAGGTTTCAACATAAACACAACTTCCCCACACATCTGAAAGTTTAAACCCTTGTTGCCAACGTAAGAATGGTTAGGCTGTAAACAAACATACTGTCAAAGAATCTCGTATGTGTTTGTGCAAACCTGTATTCGTGCAGTCTGGCATAAAAGAAATGAACAATGTTTTGAGATATGACAATTCATACTCACCCAAGCGTAATGTCATTGCTTTGGCACCAAGGTAAAAGCTATTTTAAATCAGATGGGCTCATAAACATTCTTTTGCATTCGGGATCGGAAATATCCTCCGTCACTTGCAGCACAACATCTTGGCACCGTCTGAAATATAAGAGCCGTATGAATCCTCCAGATGTTGGAAACAGTTCTCTTCTTTGATTCAATAAAAACAGTAGATACCGAAGGCAGACTAAATGTGCTCATACGAAAAAAAAGATCCAAAAGTATGGAAAAGGCTGTTGAAATGTATTATTGGAATTTCAACGGTCGTAACTTAGAGGAAGTTAGGTATAGCTAAGCAGAAAAACTAGATTGCACAAAAACTGGACCAAAGGAAGGCTCTCTTCTTCAATTTCCTGGGTACAAAATTTCTTAAGAAACTTGAGGAAAACTGTTTTTATTACAGTCAACAACGATACCTGAATAACTATATTTCTAAGCACAAGTTGTAAAGTTCAAAAGACTTCAAGTTATAATAATCAGTACGGCTGAAGAAACGAACCAATAATAGAAATATTAATAATAATAATAATAATAATAATAATAATAATAATAATAATAATAATAATAATAATAATAATAATAATAATAATAATAATAATAATAATAATAATAATAATAATAATAATAATAATAATAATAATAATAATAATAATAATAATAATAATAATAATAATAATAATAATAATAATAATAATAATAATAATAATAATAATAATTTTGGCAGCAAGCGTGCAACATTCGTGGAAGGTCAGGAATGTTGACAGTAAAAATTACCGGCTCGGAAAGCTTGAAAGAAAATCACCCTTCCGCTCGTTACTTGCGGTAACTGATAAACAAAAACACGTAGCGAAATCAGTTTTCAAGCTTGGTCTACTTTGGATTTTCACCCACCATACGTGTGAACGCGTACATGGTTGTGGAAGCCGATTACTAAAAAAGAATGACTTGTTGAGTTCTACTTTGTTGCCAGGCTGTGCAGATAATATATTCAAGAATATTCAATTATGCTCTTTAACTTTCAGGATAAATTAATTTCTTTTTGGACTTTTTATTTGTCATATTTTAATTTACAATCATGCGGCATCTGCGCACTCATACATTAACACCTCTATAGGAAAGGTTAAAATGTTGAAATCAATAAATAAATTCTTAAATGAGATTTCCTTGTCATAATTCATAAGTTACAGTTGAATATGCTGTGAGTGAAGCCCATAAGTTTTTTAGAGGGGTGCTCATAAAGGTGAAATTATGTATGTTCGTGATGCCTACAGTCAGTCATCAGCAGAGGGCGGATAAATGTGTAAAAATGCGCATGCGTATACGACTGCGTGGTACCGGTTACGTCATTCTTTCTCTGTGAAACTAAGCTAAGTCGTATCGCGTGTGACTGCTGTAATTTTAAACAGATTGTTTTCTTCTATTACTTTAATACTTATGTTTTAATTTATTTATGCACTTGTTAATGCAGTGCGATAATTATAATAATTGCGAGAACGTTTATCAATGCGAAAGAGGACTGTCTTGCGCTGTTATTCCTTATAACTTGCATTCTATTCTACAAATACTCGTTATATCAGAAACAATTGACCATAAAACCTTTGAACCTTCTGCTATTCTATTTTGAAAAAGCTAGATGACAACAGAATGGCTATTAAAATATAACAATTCCAATTTTACAACGAAAGCTGTATCTTTAGTCATAAAGCATTGCAGTGTTGGGTATTACTGTTCAATGCAACTTAATCAACTATCCACATGAAGAGGTTTCTACTAGTACACACAGACTGAACACTCCAGCCATTGCCGATCTGTGAGTAGAAAATTCAACATCGCTACATCAAATACAGGTTTGCTGATTCTACTAAAGAGCATGTAAACAACGTTTCTCGGCGCTACAATTCTAATGCAGCGCCTTCTATTTACTTACCTCTTTGGACTATCGACGTTCACAGCCTGGTGTCAGCTGTAGGTACTAGTACACCCCTTTGAGAAACTGTCCCGGCTCACATCACGAGAAGCCTGTAACCGCGTAACATGGCATTCACGGGCCACAACATCTAACTGCGAAACATGACAACTTCTAAACCTGCATTACTCAATAATAATTGTTGCTAAAAATTCTCCCTAATATTACTTTTATTTTTTCTATAACACATAAAGCAGCCATATCCAAACACAGACCCATGAGTCGAGCTGTCCTAGTCTTAGGGGATTTAGCCCTCTTATATTGGTAACATTTGTACATTTGCGAGCAACTTTTTTCTCAAATGAACCAAATAAAACGTAAAAATAGAACTAGAATATCACATTCCCAACTTTCGCTCACAGCTAACAACATTGTAACAAAGAAGATAAAATCAGACGGGTTACTTTCCTATCAGTTTATTGTCTTCTAAAATGTTAACAAGAATACACGTTAACAAGTCAACAGTCCTTCGAGCTGTCACAACTCAAAACTTTTACTTCTCATAACCTTGCTCAGTCCTTTTAGTATCTCTCCTCACTTCTCCGTCTCTCATACTCTAATTAACACGTTATAATCACTCGCGATGCTCAGTGAATCTTCTCACGACACACCCACGCACAGCTGTCTCATCCATTGACATACAGACCGACTTACGTCCATAACTCAAATATGAAGCTCGCGTTCTGGTCTCTTTATTACTCAGGATGACGTCACATGCACCTTTCTCGATTTCTACACACACGCACCGGAATTGACTCAGACAGAATTCCCGCGTACGTTCTCGGCACCCCTTCTGTTTCTGCCGCCTCGATTGTTAACAGTAATCCCGCGAAACAGCCCAGTCTTGTGTGTCCCTCCTTGTACGCCGAGATATTATGCCGAACTATGAAACTAAATTTCCTGTTTATTGGAGATCGTTTATTCTTCTTCGTTTTACTTGAGATAAACATTTGTAGAAATTATCTTATTGTTTATTTGCTTGTTGCTGTAAGGAGAATATGGGAATTCAGTAAGCTTTGAGCGATGGCCAACTCTTTTAAAGCTTTCAAATTCCGTTCTCTTTGCACGGTTAACATATAAAAATGGATAACGATGTTCCATTTGGCAGAAGTATAAGTTCTTCAAAACTGACACAAACAACAAGGAATATCTTCGAAATGGTTCATTGATATATATATATATATTGATATATATATATATATATAGACAAATGTGTGTTTTAACAGGTCTACATTTTTTGTACAGTAAGATTGGTCTATCTCTTACGATTTACCAGTTATATCCAGAGTAAATAGAACTTCATGGACTATAGCTAGAAAATTCAAGATATACATTTCATTTGTCATAAAAACATCTCAAACATGTGGTATTTTAATCAAAATCATTAGAGCCATTTTCAAGAACATCAAATTTTTCGAAACATTTTCCATGTATAGGGTAGTTTAGGTTGGAGGAATTTTCATCAAAATCTTCGCGTCGCATCCTTGAAAGACATTAAAGTTAATTACAAACTTTGACTTTTAACCGACTT
The DNA here is from genome assembly GCA_030765045.1 of Tenodera sinensis. Taxonomy (NCBI): domain Eukaryota; kingdom Metazoa; phylum Arthropoda; class Insecta; order Mantodea; family Mantidae; genus Tenodera; species Tenodera sinensis. The sequence continues at coordinate 135,628,656 of CM060967.1, read as the reverse complement.
TTCGTTTTTCAGCTGTGTTGTCCACAGACTGACACACATACACATACACATACACACACACACACACACACACACACACACATACGCGCGCGCGAACACACGGACCTGTTTCTAAAAATGTTATTTTTGGATTCAAGGGGCCTCAAAACATATTTCCGGTGAATTATAATAAACCTTGGTAAGAAGAGTGAGTAGAGAAAGTTATGTGAATGCAATATAGGATATTTTTAAACCTTAAACACAGTTGCTTGTGCATGTATATCTCGTTAGAATAGGGCTAAACTACCACAGCAACAGTTTTGGGTTCCTCACTAAGTATAAAAGATAAACAAGCCGTTACTATTTTCTCGATCACCTTGCAACGGGTACTGATGCAGTAGTGAATGTCAATATGGATTTTGTGCTCTTGACAATGAGTATCGTGTTCAAAAAACCACCCACCCTTTGCGGCAGCGTTGTAAACGAACAGCTAGTAAATACAAGGTCGTTTCGCTTGTTACTATTGACAAAGCTGTGAAATAGCTAGCATGTTTCCCGCGTTCAGTTCCGGTCAGCGATCGCTTCCTGCCACTGACGTTGACCCTTGCATGTTCAAGCGCAGCTATTGCAACTGTAAAGGCACACACGTAATAATAACCACCTAGTTCTTATTGATGTAATTAATATAATTATTGTTTTTGTTCTTCTTGTACTGTATGTTTATAGGCTAAAAGCATGTTCCACTTGGAGATCTGAGGCGTTCCATTCTAATTTAGCCTATTTTCCCTAGAGTCTAGGTCTAGAGGAGTTTATTCATTGCAGGTCTGCTGTCCAATTCACTTTATATTCCTGTGTTTTCAAAAGTACAGTTAGAGTGCAATCGGACGAGCGGTATAGCTCAGTGTCTGTGGTCCATATCCGGGAGGTTGTGGGTGTCATTCCCGCGATCGACCTTCCTGGCCCTAGGTTTTTTTCGGGGGTATTCCCAGGTCACAATTTTCCGTTCATTTTATTCATTTCATTCTCTCTATCCGGTCTTACTATGCTCTAAGAGTCAGTGGGACCGCCGGCGGGCTCTACTGCGCTCTGAAAATTCGGTGTTTAGCTTAGGGAGGTGCTGTGGTCGGCCGGCCACCCGGCCTTCCACGGGGACCGATTGCTCAGCCGGACCTGGCTGGTAGCGAGATCTCTCTAATGACCTGGAACTCCATGGTGCTGAAGAACTTCCGTGCAGCTGTTAGGGACCCACTGCGGTTATAGTTCCGCCTGTGAGGCGTTCTGGCAGCCTGTAAAGTAGTTTCATCTCATCCTCCCTCCCGAGGTCTCACACACAATAAGCTATCGGCTGACATGCTGGAATCTCTACCGTCACAGACAAACAATTGGAAGGTATTCTACAGTATGTCAGACCCCGGGGAGGCAGGGAAGAGATGAGCGCACCCTGCAGGTGTGTATTTAACCACCTTTTTACTTTATATGTTGTTCACAGACGCGTGCGACTTCTGAAAATGTTTTTTGGATTCAAAACATGTTTTTGTTTTAATGAAATCTCGGTATCAAATTTTTCGATGTAATGCAATACTACTTCCTTATTTATTACACGTATCAACATAGGAAAACGACAATCAAAGCTAGTCTTATAACGGTTTAAAGATTGTTTTGCACAAAAAAACTCTAGTTTTAGTAGAATTCCGCCCCTAAAATGTGCCCCATGTTTGTGAATATTTTTCTCAGTAAATTATAATCACCGAAGCTGTCAAACTTTACGTTTGATGTCGAACTTATTCTAGATTTGATATTCTGAATGCTGCCCTGTGCTGGTAACAAAAGCTATCTGTCCTCTTTAGATAAAACATGCAGCAAAGACAAGTTTACATAGAACTAATATAACGCGTGGAGCCTAGAAGTAATGTAACGTACTAGAACCTGGACCATCTGGATGCCATTAGTCTCTTATCTGGAGCGTGTCGCTAAGTGCTACTAACATTACGTGAAGAAGCTGATAAGAAAGCGCGCCTTACTTCACGAAAGGATTCCAATGCAAATTGCTTCATACACTGCAATGTCGCTTGCACATAAAGTGTACGGGCATCCCGAGCTTCATCTGTCAGGACGGCGCGCACTGTTCTTAACGTTTTATTTTGCTGTCAACAGAGGAGGATAATGTACAGGCGCTCCAACTGTTTCACTTGAATCTCAGCTCATCCCTGCATCTTCTTAGTGGAGTTGCTTTTCATTAAATTCGAAACAAAAGGTTACAAACATCGGTCTTGAACCAGCAACTATGCTTGCAGGCTCTCCATTAACGAAAGTTCGCATTTGGAGTGCCTGGTTTCGATTCCCCTCGACCACCTACTTTGACTTTGGAATTTTTATTATTTTCCTTGGTCGGTAAAGGAATTCTGGAATAGTTTCTCATCTAGTACGATTGCCTTACCCCATTTCCCTTTCACTCCGTTTCTTACTCATCTTTCAGTTGTTCTTTCAGGTTTCGTGGTGTGAGGCGGTATCAGACAGAATGCTTGCTCTGTTGTTGTTGCTGCACTGTTTGGTCTCGGCTCTCTAGACACTTTTAGCAGCGGCACAGATCTTAACTCAGGAAGGTTAAACTCTTAAAGCATTTTCGTCGTAGAGACTCTCAAGAGGTGTCACAACATATATTATAAAGCAGAATTGCTATTTTAAGCTCCTAACACGATCACAATTATCTTCATATATTCGTAAGTTCGATTCATATAGAGGTAAAGAGAGAGGGTGAGTCTAACCGAAGGGGATTCCACACTAACCCTATAGTTGGGCTATTGCAACAAAACGTTAATTATCCAAGTCAGGATATTTTTCTATCGCTTTATTGTCCTCTAAAATTTTACTGCAAACACACACTTTTCTTCTCGTAGTTCACACGATCCACAGTCTTTCCTGCAATTACAACCCACAACTGTCCTTTTCATAACCTTGCTCTGTCCGTTCGGAGCCTTTCTTCACTTTCTCTGCCTCTTATACTCTTGACTACGGAGTTACAATCACTCGCGACGACCGAGGTATCTTCCGGGGCGACACACACGCACGTGTAGCAGTTTCACATGTGCTGACACACCGACTTATTCCCATAGATCTACTCTCAAACTCACTCGCACTGACTCTGCTGCTGTCTCAAGTTCTTTTGTGCTGAGGTTGATGTCACACGACCTTCGAGAAGTTCTCCACACACACGCATCGCCATGTCTCAGCTGGAAGCCACTCGATTCCTTCTTTTTGTGCCGCCTCATTGTTTACGGTCACGTACACAGTCGCGTGGGGCAGCCCGGCGTTTAAAGTCTCTACCCTCTTGTGGCCGGGCATGTGGTGTGAAATACCTTGGCCCCGTCCGTCCATTGTTGCACACCGCCCCAACTTTACAGTATGTCAGACCCAGGCAAGGGGTGAGCAAGCCTGAGGTCCTTAATGTGAGCTTGGAGATTCTTCATCCCAGTAAAAATGGAGAGACGAGAAATCTAGAGAAAATTATCCTTCCCAGCGGCTCGGACAACCCTGAAAAAAACCCATGGGTCAGGAAGTTCGTCCTTGGAAATTGAACCCATAACATTATTATTCTATTATCACCTAATTATTCGTTAAATTTCACAGCAGTTTGTTCCCTAAAAGCGCAAGTTTTAATTTGGTATATACGCGTTGACATGCATTGTTATCCAAATTCAGTAGTGATAGAAAACTTCCAATTTTGTGTGCATATGTTTATGTGCTGAAACATTTACACCTTAAAATAAAAAATAACATTGAAGTGGTCCTGCGTCAAGTAATACAGTTTATAAGGATAATATCACTAAGTTTTTTAACAAGCAATACAATAAATGCTACAATTCAAAAGGAAGAATTGTGAGTTAGATATTAACACAAGCTTAAAGTTATTTTATTTAAATTATGAACCAATATTCACGTTCAATACTGAAAAAGTTCATTTTATTAACTATAACTTTAAAATCTCGTTTCACTTATTTTATCCATATTGTGTGTCTAAGAGCAGGTTTAGTTTTGCTTCAGATTGCACAGTATGAATATTTTTGCAAATATTATTTACACATTCATAGCATTTAATGTTGTCAAGACCATCCTCACCCATGGGTGTCTTTAATGCCATGTCGGGGGTTTATAATGCAGAAGATTAAAAAAGAACTAATTACCTTATATTTTTATTATAATAAATGTTAATAAATATATTAAGAAATTAAGGATTGCCATCATCTCTCGCAGCGTGGCAAAATAGTCGTAACTTCAAAACCGTGCTTCAAAATGAAGATCTACTAACGAGGGTTAAGAGAGAGAGAAACTGTATGTTTTGATACGTTTTGTACCTGATCATGACACCTTTCCTAATAAGACAATACTTTGGTAGATCAGATCAGAACGCGATATATTGCTTTGACCAAACACGTGATCTACTCTCTGGCAATTACCATAAATTCTGAATACGCTAGAGAAAGTGCCGAGAAGCTTCTATGTGTGTATATCTTAGCATTTTATTATCCTGTCCACCACTTCTAATATTATATTCCTCAACTTTTTAACTGTGTTAATACCGATCCGACGCAATTTTACGGTATCCATCATCCAAGATTGTTCGCAACAATGCCAGGCTAAAGGAGGTGGGTGGACAGCTTATTGCTTCTTCTATGGTGTTAAATATAATAGTAACTACCAAAAGTTTAAGGACACCTTTATATTTCCACAAAATACTCTCTGTCTATAAACTATTTTGTGCAGCGGTTTTATGTTTCATCAAAAGGACCTGACTGCAGGGTAAATTTTAAAGAAATAATTAAGCAAATGCATTATTTTTAAAGGAATTGTGAGTTTGATTGTATGTTTGAAGCAATAGGTTATAAATTTATAATAATGCACAATGTTATATTTTCTTCGAAGAGAAGATTTGATCGGTACTCTACACAAGCAAGACTTTTTATTTTATTCCTACCTAGCTTCCCAGTAATTACATCATAAATGACCTTGTGATTTTCATACTACGTTTATATGTGCATTTCCCTTGTAATTATTTTACTGCAGGTCTTTAGCGTTGACCGAGGTGATCAAAGCAGTTTCCAGTCTTGGATGTAAGAGTACAATCGCAGATATCAAGAGAAGTTGGTGTACGAGTTTGGGGAAGTTGACTTTACCCTCTGATTCCCTGGGTTTTGCTGTTTGCAGCAGCTCTCAATGAATTCCTTCGGCTCTGCCGGGCACAAGTACCGCAATTCTAGCGTTATGCAAATACCTAGCACTTCACTGGAGGTTACGAGTTCATTTGCCAGGGAGCGCGAGTTAAAGAAAAGAGAATTTTTAATTCGGAAATCCAAAAGTTGTAATTGGTAGCTGGCTAGCCTGAGGTTTTCTTTTCTTCTGAATACAGGAAACATAATTTGCATGGCCGAAACTTCAAAGTAGAACAAAGTTAAATACCTTGCTTTGACGCAGAAGGGTTTTCTCTAGCTACAAAAGTGGACCTTTCTTCCCTCATGTTGTTAAAATGTGTCTAGAAAAGCACCGCGACTGAACAAAATATGTTTATCCCTAGTACAGGGAAAAGAACTCTAAGTGAAGCGAGCAGATCCAGGAAGAAAACAAAAAGTGGTGAAACCTAGCCTTCGCCTTTAAGGCAGTAATTTTTATGGATATCCCAGCAGGGGCTTAGGTCCCGAGAGCAATTCTATTCTACGTGCAGAGAGAACAAACACGGTTCCTGCTCGGAATCTCTTTAGCACCATTATCAGTCCATCTTACTTACGGCCTCCAAGATAGCAAAGATCGTTAATGGGAAGAAAAAGAGCAGCAGAATCTTTTATTTTATAACATGCACAGAAAACATTAATTAAAATTCGTATACAAATATATGATGTTAGGAAGGCTCTAACAAAACGCGCCCTAGGTAAATAATAGCATGATGTTGTATCAGCGCTTCGGCAATCAGGACCTAACTTTATGGTGACTAGTGTTCCTTGGTCTCACTCAACAGGCAGGCGGTCCAGGTATCTGTTTCCACCTCACTGTGGCAGTGGTTTCCGTCTTGGGTCCTGCCACGAATCGTATTAGTGGACATGCATTAGTGGTCACTTTATTGTGGCCCTATACTCATTAATGTTGAGCTCATTAGCTGGCCTTAACTGTTTATTACCGGGAGTATATTCCTTAACAAGTCGAGTCCTTTCTCCTTCTGAGGTAAGGCACATTAGTTCTCTGTTCCGCAGTCTTTTTAATTACACTTTTTTATCAAATACGTTTCTTCTTCTAAAGAGGCGATTCGGGGGGAACTTCTCATGTTAACATGAATTTTTACATAATGTATAAAATAATCCTAACAATAAATCCTCCAATTGTGGAAAACTCCTTTCTAAACCAGAGTTCCCGAATCCATATGGCTGCTGCACGAGTCCAGAGCCTAGATTTCCTTTTCTCCGAGAAGAGAAACTCCGGAAACACTCGCTTCTAGAGCCTTAAGCTCCTTTTGAGTATTCACTTCAAAATCATGTTTACCTTCATTGTAAATTGTTGATCAGCGATATCAATTTACAACTCTTTCTTCCTTAAAATTAAACGCACAAATAAAATTATTGGATCATATAAATAAGAGGAACGATATGAGAAAATCGTGAAAGTAATTGCATTTTTACCGAAGTATTTATATATTATATTAAAATAATGCATAACGGTGTGACATATGTGAGATTTGCATGAGCAACTAACTGTACAATGAGCCCAAATAATTAGTACGGATTTCTAAATTAATTACACTAGCATGTGGCTGAAAGGAATTGAAATTTTCAATACACCATAGCTTTAAAGTTTAAATTTGTGTCTTTGTAGGCAGGTAATAATAATAATAATAATAATAATAATAATAATAATAATAATAATAATAATAATGATAATGATAATGATAATGATAATGATAATGATAATGATAATTGATAATGATAATGATAATGATAATGATAATGATAATGATAATGATAATGATAATGATAATGATAATGATAATGATAATGATAATGATAATGATAATGATAATGATAATGATAATGATAATAATAATATTATTATACGAGGGGTTTTTGGAAATAATTTACAATTATGTTGTTTAAAAAGATGCCGCTCCATCTACGGGGACGTCCTCTTGTAGTGCGATGAACTGATGCTAGTACATCACGCAGACACTAGATGGCAGTTGTGAAGAGAGTGTAGGTATAATAAAAGAACAGCGCTTGTTTGTTGTTAAGTAGAGGAAGTCATGGACAAGATGAAAGGTGACTATCATGGACAAATATGGGCTGCATAGTTTTTATTGAAGGAGTCAAAAAAGTGTGAAAAAGTGTGTGCACATTGACTTGACCCAGGCCCAGAAGGAGAGCAGAATTGAAGTCTGTTGTCAACTATTGGAAATGGAGCATGAAGATCCACTAGTGGTGAATCACTACCATGCACCTGAGAAGAAATTCTTTGTTCAACAACATGAATGACGCACTGCAAGGTAAAATGTTGCAACAAGGAGCTGCAGGCAGCTGTCCACGAGTGGGTGCGTAGTAACCCCAAACAATGGTTCTATGACGCAATAATGAAGTTTCCAGAAAGGCATTGACGTTGGTTGGGAGTATATTGAGACATTCCATGCACATTGAATCACTTTTATGGATAAATAACATATGATTTACAATAATAATTTTTATATCTGAACATCCCACGAATATTACTGCTACATGCCTACAAAGATATGCACTTGAAATTTAAAGATGTTGAAAATTCCAATTTCTTTTAGCCACATGCTACTGTATTTAATTTATAAATCAGTAGATACTAATTATTTTTGGTCATTGTCGTAAATTAGTTGCTGGTGCAAATCAATGTAATATTAATCAATATAATTAATATAATGTGGAACACATGCCACAGCTTTATGCGATATTTTCAATGAATTTTGGAGGGTGCCAGCAGTGTAATGGCATTGTTTGTGAGTATATTGAGACATTCCTTACACATTGAATCACTTAGATAAAAACATTTTTGCATAGCAAAGCAGATAGCGTTAAGATTGATAACATACCAGTATCATAGTTAATGACCAGTTTTATTACAGGGACACCCTGAAGATTGATTTATGAGCATTTAATGACGCCGCAAAAGACGTCGGGGTAATTTGCACTTGGCAGTGAAAAACTTCTATTGAAATAGTGCTTTTTAATGAGTACCCAATGGTAACAGAGCCCACAGTTTGGGAAGTATGTGAATTAACAAGGTCACTGGGACAAAACTTGGAAAAGCTACATAATATTTGATATTACTCTACGCCTTGGCAGCATTGATGTCCAATTCTTTACCTGTTTACCTTTCTATTAACGTTATTTCATTAATATAGTGTTACTCATGACTGAAAAAAATCTTGGTGCTACTTGTTTAAAAAGTCTTATATGTTATAGAATAGAGTCTGCTCTGAAAAATAGCAAACAAAAATATTTTCTATTCTTTTAGAGATATTCATAAACTTTAGGGTGTTACTACTCTTAATATTTAATAAGTAAAGTTCAATATATATTTCACTGTGATGCTCTTGGGCTACGCCGTGGCCTAGCGGTTAGACCATTCGCCTCTCACCAAAGCGGCCCAAACGACCGCATGTGGGATTATTAGTAGACAAACCGGCGCAGGGGCGAGTTTCCTCCGGGTTCTCCGGTTACCCCCGCCATTGCCTCCACCCGTGCTCCATCTTCATTCCATGCATCATCAGTGTCACCGTCTGCGGTGCCGCATGTATTAAAAGCGGGCGTTAATTAAACACTACAAAAATTCCCTGGTGCTTGCTTTCTGTAACTGTTATGCTTACAAATAGCTTGGATCTTAGCTCAGAAAAGAGATACAGATACAGGAATGAAAATTGGTATGCTAATATGCGTATCTTGCACCACATATATGGAAATATTGTTTATATTATCTTAATTCTGTTTTGTACATTTGTTATAAAATATCTTTTTTTTTAAAAAATCACCGAGAGTAACAATTAAACGGTTCATTCCTCTAGAAATAATATAAAAAGTGGCTGTATACTATAAAAGTTGGCAGGGTGAGATTTAGCACAATAATCAACAGGTATTCAAGAATTGAAGAATTGTTTATAAACTTATACAACTGCGAAAGAAAAATTGCATTTCTTATCAATAACGCTATATAAACATTAGCACTTCTTGACTTCGTAATATGAAAACGGTGCATAGTATCCATCAAAATATTTTCTTCATTACATTGTGAAACATTTACACTAGCCATAGGTTTATATCATCCCTTAAAAACTTAATGTTTTATAACATCATTAAAATATTCTCTTTATCAGGGGAACAGCTCCTAATGGAAGATGTTTTCTCAACTCTGGCACCACGACCTCTGTTTCACGCAAGCGCAGATGTGGCTGTGACAGCAGATATAGTGGAACATTTCTTAAACTTATATAACATAAACAATGGAAAAGTTGCTGGCGACACCTACGTGCAGCAGAAGCCGCAGGGCGTGACCAACCAGCCAATCAGCAGAACGAAAAGAGCTGACTAAGATCAGTAAGAATTTTCAAATACTCCAAAATAATAGTGTCTTTCGTTGAATCGGTTTCGGTTAATTGAATTCTGCTTGCGATAGCTTCTTGTTACTTTTTTTTTAATCAGATTAAATTTCTCCCAGTATCGTGGCATTCATAATCCCTTTATCAAAAGCAGGGTGCTAGTTTTAGAAACACTTTATCCTTTATGGGGGGTTGCACCCCGCGGTCATGGTCGGGCCCTGGTATTGATCGCCAGCTAAAATAGGCCCTTGTTTCTTTCCTTCCCACCCTGTGTGACGTAACATAAGGTGTGCTGGGAGGTCAGGGTCCAGTGGCGTGCGCCAAAATTAGGTATTCTTCTTGATTACTTAGTCATCCCGTTTCATGTATCATTCCCGTTCCAAGATTTCTCTTCGTAAAGGGTACGCAAGGTCCCTTTCGATATATACCGGGTGGAAGGTCATTGGTTAACCAGGGATTCTACATGATGAGTGTAACACATATTCAGTACAATCATTACCAATAAAGAACAGTTTTGTCTAAAAAATATAATTTGTATAAACTATTTGGAGCCATCTAGCTTCTTGACGAATGGATATAAATGGTTTATTATTTCAATAGCTGACGCGCAAGCATTTTGTAAACAATGCAAAAATGCATTTTTACCTTAATTTGAATGAATTTAGTCGCAATTTAATGTTAAAGTGCCATGCAAAGTTTCATTTTTAAGAGATTTGACAATGTCACTAAATTCGTTCGAATTAAGATAGAAGTGCATTACAGCATTGTTTACAGAATGTTTACACAACAGTTGGTGCAATAATAAACCATTTATATCAATTTGCCAAGAATGGATATTCTAAATATGTCATAGAAGTTATATTATCCTCAGCGAAGCGATTCTTTATTGACAATAATGTTTACCCACCTTTATGTCAAGATGAAGGCAATTTTCTTAGATATGTTTCTGTAAATGTTAATATAATTTATACGTTTCCTCTAAACTCTAAAACACATAGATGTGGTTTTCCCACGTATATGATGTTAGGTTTGTAGGTGCAGATATTTTGATAGATGATATCTTAATATCCACATTAGTCAGTTGTTTCTTCTTTTAGTTACAGCATTCGTTCCGCCCACTCTGCCTCATGTTTTCTGTGTCACATCTACTTGAAGGTACTAACCAACCTGAAAACATACTACGCTTATTAAGTAAAATTATAAGTTCGCAGATATACCTGAACTTAAACCACTAACAGAGCAGAGTGTCAGTTGTTTCTCCATGTTTCTTAACTTACCTACCTGACAAATTGCGACACCCTTGTTTCATGTGCCCCTTTTCTCTCTGCCACGTCTGTCATGCCACTAGATGGACAGTTCAGATGTCCTTTGTTTAGTACAATAACACCTTGCACGATTCGCAAACGCAAGAACAAAACACGGTGACACGTGACACACTGTATGTCCTCCAGCCATAGTATTGCTCGAGCTAATCTGTTGGGGTGAACTCGTCCACCTCATGCTGGGCACCTTGGTATTGTTCATATTTACTTTTCTATGCTCTTCATAAGTGATTTAAGATTAATGGTTCACTATCAGCGCTTGAATACTCAGCAGTAAAAGTCTTCGGATCAGCCCCAGCGATAAAACACCTATAATAATCTGAATGACTGGCATCTATAACGGAAGCCGTTTACCCGTACAGAAATAGTTGCATCTTACAACAAAATGCGTGGAATATAGCAAGGAAAAGTTACCACTACACCCATCATTCACTAATCAATAAACTTCAGTGTCTTGAAGGCACAAATGGAGGTTGCACTTCCGCTTCGACCGTCTATATTGATTCCCAACTCGTCTCCTAACTACGAGTGTACTAACTATTCTTACAAACCCTTATTCCTTTACCTTCTTCATATTAGTCGACATAAACATTTGCAGAAATTTCTTATTTCTGATTTTCTTGTAGGTGCAAGTGGAATATGGAAATACAGAATGCTTTGAGCGATAGTCAAATCTTTTAAAGCTTTAAAATTCCCTTCTCTTTGCATGGCCAAGAAATAAAAAAAACTGAATAATGACGTTCCATTTTAGAAAAGTTCTCTCACAAATAAAACAATGTCTGCGAAATGGTTCACTCCACAAAAAAAATTCACTTGGACATAACTTGTGTGTTTTAATGAGATCTACATTTTAGTATACTAATATTTGGTCATCTATGTATTAACGGCTTATCAATTATACAAAAGTCATCAAGAGTAAACAGGACTACATGGTCTATAGCAAAAAAATTCAAAATATACACTTCCTTTGCAATAAAAATATCTGAAACATATGAATTTTAATAAAAAATGTTAGATCCATTTGAGAAAATGAATATTTTCGAAAAACTTTGCGTATAAAGTGTAGTTTAGGGTAGAGACATTTTCTTTAAAATCTTCGTGTTGCATCCTTGAAAGATATTAAACTTAAATACCAACTTCGGTTGTTAACCTAGTTTTCGTTTTTGATATGCTGTTCACAGGCAAACATACACACACGCGAACCTTTTTCCAACAATGCTTTTTTGGATTCAGAGGGCCTCAAAACATATATTTCGTCAAACCTCGGCATCAAAATTTTGGGTGGAATAGAATACTTCCCCTGCTTTCTAGAGAAAGTAATACCTATTATAATTATGAACATCACATAGACAATAAACAGCACTGTGTAGTTAAATATGCTGTGAAATCACGCTGTAAACCTGATATACAGAAAGTATTTGCGCCCACAGAATTATTTATTTGCACAATAGAAACGAGAGATAGTGGTCTCCATTAAATTCTGTGTCCGCCGTAGTATATTTTCTGTAGAAGTCCTCATCTAGTGACCAAGCATTGGCAGACAAAGGATAAAAGCAACCAAATTAGGACAAGAAGATCGCTGTTTATCCAGTGTTGTCACATGCTAGTTTAGTTAATGTGTGTCGTCAGGCTCGGCGCTCAACAAAGGACGGACGGGGCCGATCTATTTCACAACATATGTGCCGGCGAGCGGGCAAAGATGTTCAGGGCCGGGCTGCCTCGTGCAACTGCTGTGGTACGCGACTGTTAATAATCGAGGTGACAGAAACAAAAGAGGTTTCGGGAACTTTCTCGAGACTTCTAGGTGAGAAATTTCCTTGGACGCCATTCCCTGTATATAAGGAGGCCAGAGAGTGAGTTTTCGGAATTACAGAGTAGGTTAAGATGTAAGTGAGTGGAAGTTAGCTGTGCGTCGTAAGAAGATACAACGAGCGTTGTGAGTGATTACATTGTCGTAATTAGTGCATGAGAGACAGAGGAAGTGAAGAAAGACACTAAAGGGTTATGAGAAGTAAAGATCGTGAGTTGTGATAGCCCGAAAGCCTGCACAGTGTTAACGACGAGAAGGAAACTCTATTTGTGGTAAAAGTTTAGAAGATAGTAAAGGGATAAAAAGGTAAGCGGAGTGGATTTTGTCACAGTTGTTTTCTTTCTTCAACCGTCGACTAGGATCGGATTTTGCAAACATGGTGTTTCAAAACAAGGAAGGGGTTAGCTGTTGGTTGAGGTGGTTAGTGGTTTAGAAGGACAAGACCCAGGAGTGTTGCATGTTACTCACCCTGTACTTTATTATAGATGTAACAAAACCTCAAGGCAGAAGGGAGGGAAGCCTACCTCGCTCGCTCGCTCGGCGCACGCTGTTTCATTAACGGTATTGTCTCTTTTCAGCTCCCTAGATTTATCTTTCTTCTTCACCTCATCCGTTATTAAAGTACCCACGTAGCAGCGTATACCTCCCCTGCACTGAGAGCCAGTACATACTTGAGTTATGTTAACTTTCTATCCTCATTTCTAACACGATTATCGAACTAGTTTTTACTTTCTCTGCCACATACCTCGTGGGTAGAAAAAGTATTGCATACTGCCAAAAATACAATATTGAAATGTCACCGTAAATGGATCCCCGAGTCCAAAAAATAGCCAGAATAAGGTCCACGTAACCTGTGTGTGTGTCTATATGGCATAACCCAAAAACGTAACAAAATTGAGTTGTGGCTTCTCAGAGTTCCATTCTATATTAGGTGTGAAAATTGCTTAATTTTGCTCAGAGGCCTCCTTATCAACAGGGTGAGGAATTTAAAAATCCTCCACCTCAAAGTACCCTTTACATGGAAGTTTTTTCAATAATAATTGACGCTCTCAAAAATGGCTTTACGGGGCTTTATTAAAATACCATACGTACAAATACCGAATAAGGGTTTAAGATCCAGTCGAACTGTTCAGCGTGAACGTTTCTCTCTGGTGACGGTCGGATTCCTGACGGACCCTTAGTGGACCCCCGGGGGTTTGCGGGTGGATTTGAAGGGCGTCGGAGCGCTCAATCTGAAGTCTTTTAGAACCCCGTCCACCCCATCCACGCTTGCGTATATTGTCTACGGTAACTGGGTCGCGTTGCAAGCCCCATTGGCTTCCACGATTTCTTGGACCACTCCGTAATATACCTTTTATGCCTTTTATATTGAGACAGTATTTTGCATAAGCCCTCTGAAATAATTATGTTAGAATACAGGCAGCGTAGACTGACTTCTTTTGTTCATTGTTCTACGAAAAACATTAATTATATACTATAAACTGAAAAATAATTGTTTATTTGATGCGATTCTCATAAAATAAACTGTATCGCGAGTGACAATAATTTAAATCAATTATTTGCAGTGAGTTTCACAAGGAATATTAACTTATTATAATTGTTGGCTGTGCTCAGCCATTTTATTTCATCTGCGTCGAAGTCTGCCATGTTTAGTTGAAAATTTGTAAAAGTGATTCATAGGTAGGCTGACGATTTTTGAGTGCTAATAAAATGTTTAAGACTCCTAGGCCGCGAGGAGTAAAATTACGTCAAGACTTCCGCTCAAATACCTCGTTCCAGAATTTCACTCGAGCAAGGGATTATAAAAGCCAATTATTAATAAAGAATAAAATTTTTCAAACGGCATCGAAATATTTGGTTTGATTTGAAATAACATATCATTAATATATAAAAATATTTGTTCCAATGTGACAAATGAAATGTATATATTAATCTTTCAGAGAGTAGCCTAGTAAGTTTTCGTCAAGAATAAGTTAAAATGTAGAACCATATAAAACACTATTTATATCCAAGAACTATCTCGTAGCATTAGGCATTTTCGAGATAGACGTTATTAGTTTGAATTGTTCGATACCTCATCGTTTTTAAATTCTTATCTCTATTCAGTTGTTTCTCGTGATGTCATGGATAGAGCATGGAAATTCTAGAACCCCAACTAGGTTTTAAACGTTTGACTGTCGACTCGATTTCCTCTATCGCTCTTACTTGTACCTACAGCAAAACGTGTGATACAAAAGTTATCTGGATTAACATAAAATACATAGAAAAATAGGCTTGCGTAAGAATATCGTGTAGAAGTTGTTCCTGTAAGTATAAACGATATTGGCTAAAGGAGGTCACATGCCTGTAACACAGCAGCTTTTTTTCCTTACCAATGTGTTTCGTTAGGTATGTGCTGTTATTTTTAATAAAATATAAACCAATAATGCTGCTCTGCCAAGTTTCGGTTACCCCTTTATTGGAAAACAAATTACCAACGCAGCCTCAGGACAGATCAATTGGTTGGTAGAAAACTGTTTAATAATTGATCGATTGGGCTGTAAATCAAATATTGGTGATTGCAATTTCATAAATGTGTTCTGGGGCAATATCCGCAACTCTCTGCATGGCAAAGCAGAAACATTGGTTTCCATTTTGTATGCGGATCATGCGCAGCACCAGCTATAACTGTAGAATCTCTGCTCATAGCTACAAGCCACGACTGGATTTCATCATCAGCAGAATCAGCATCGTCATCAACATCACCAGCATCATGGTCATCATCAGATTAATATTTGTATAATGTTTGTTTCATGTCTATAAATAAAATTTGGAAATTATTGTTCGTAAATGCACGTCTTAATAAGCATTGTAGTTTGACTTATGCCTGTTATGTTCATAATAAATAAATAAAATATTGAAAAAGCTCAGTAGAGGGCTCTGGGTATTGCAGATCAGTTCCCTTAAGGCCTCCATCACAGTGGCCATGTTCCTCAGCCTGTGCAGGTTTTAGCAGGCGGGCGGCGAGCACACAGTATAATTTCTTTCACCTGTATGTATCAGGACAGAATTACTGCCCTTGTAGAGTGCTATAAAGAACAAACTTCAGCGGGTTATCTGTTGCCTTTTTTCCGGCCGTTTCAGAGGGGAAAAGATAAAGGTTGCCTGCCTGCCTGCCCGCCCTGAATGTATGGCAAGGATCAATTCCCAACGTGGAGTAGTATGATGAAGCACACTTTTTGTTAGTGGCTTTTGTGTTAGTGGCTGGCTGCTTGCTTTGCTTTCACTTTTTCTGCTGCATCCAGCAAACAAATGACTAGCTTCTGCTTTAACAGTTACTGCAACAGTTTTACAATCGTTTTGCTACTGTGACCTTTCCGAAACTGACATTGGTTTTTGTCTGCCCCGGTAGGCAGAATCTCACAAAAATTAAGCACAAAAACTGCAGCAGGGGGGGGGGGGGGGGCAAGTTTAGACGATGGTTGACCGACTTGTATTACTTTAAAAAGAGTAACATGGGTCAAGTTCCATTGTATGACGCTTCTAAAGGAAGTAGCAGTTACAAAACGGTCCACTAAGGGAAGAAACCTCTGAAAATGTCAAATGCAATGTTTCTTAACCATACTACTAATTTATAAAAATATTCCAACTTTTCAAACAAATATGTGCACTGCATTATAAAAACTCTGATGTGTTGCACTCACATGACTTTCTCTACTCTTGTACTAATCATTCTTACAAACACGTATTCCTATATCTTCTTGTTAGTTGAGAAACATTTGTACAAATTATCTCGTTTACTTCCTTGTAGGTGCAAGAATACAGCAGGCTTTCAGCGATAGTCAAATCTTTTAAAGCTTTGAGGTTCCGTTCTCTTTGCACAATGAACAACGATGTTCTATTTCACCAAAGTTGTTTTCCAAAGTGGTTCACTCAACAAAAAAATTTTATCAGACACAAATTATATGTTTTAGCGAGATCTACATTTTTTGTACAGTAAGATTTTGTCTATCTCTTACGGTTTACGAGTTATTCAAAATTCATCCAGAATAAATAGGACTACATAGGCTATAGCCAGAAAATTCAAAATATGAATTTTATTTGCCATACAGATATCTTAAATATACTGTATTTTAATCTAAATCGTTAGAACTATTTTCAAGAAAATCAAAATATTCGAAGAATTTTCCATGCAAAGAGTAGTTTAGCGTGGGGCTATTTTCTTCAAAATCTTCCTCTCGCATCCTTGAAACACGTTTAACTTAAATACCAACTTTGGTTTTTAACCGACTTTTCGTTTTTGAGTTACGCTGTCCACAGACTGATAAATTGACTGACACACACACACACACACACACACACACACACACACACACACACACACACACACACACACACACACACACAGACACACGAACCTTTTTCTAAAAATGCTTTTTTTGGATTCAGGGAGTCTCGAAACATATATTTCCTGTGAAATCTCGACTTCAAATTTTTGGTTGGAATATACTTCCTCTACTTACCAGTAGAGAAAGTAAAATGCTACCCGCAGCTTAATTTCCAAAATTTTGTAACAACATTTCAAATTTGAATTTTACAAATGACTTTATAAAATGTATCTCAGAGATTCACATCAAATAAGTAGATATTATTACAGAAAAACATTTTAGGTAATTAACTAGTTCATCATTTATAACGTATTTTATATTTTATTTTATTAAACAACTTTGTTAAAATGAATATATAACAATTTAACTTGGATAATGATGTTAACTATCTAACATGCAAAACTCAAATAGATTGGCAAAAATGGAACCACAAGGATCATTTTGTACATGCATAAAATAACTTATGAGAAACATGACTTTAAATGACTAAATAGGCAATCAGCACGTGCACACGGTTATTTAAATTGTCATGTGATTGACGTTTAAAGAACAACTGGTCCAAGAGCAATAACATTTTTAACTGCGCAAACATCCAAGAATATATTTTTTCACGAATTTTCACAGCATGTTATAGTATATGAACAGTCAATAGATCCCACCAACCACTTATGGTCTACTTTATTTTGTCTGTAGGAAAGAAAAACTATAGCAGTTGCATGTTGGCCGAGTTAGACGTTAAAATGTTGCAGCAGCGTGGAAGAGGTCCATATTTAGCTCGAGTAATGGACGTAGGAAGATCAAAAAATACTTCCAGAGATGCTTGCTGGCGAAGTTTTAACAAAATTTGCTGCAGAGCAAAGAGAATGAGATACACAGTGTAATCCTTGCAATGCACTCAGTGTTGAAAATCTCCACTGCACTGCAGGAACTGCGAGGAACTGCGATTTCCCTCTCTTTTAGCAGATTATTGATGTATTTTCTAGCCACAAAATTCAATAATAAATTGACCAGCTTCGATGTTCTTAGCTTATTTTGCAGTCGAAGAGCAGATATCAAATATTTCAAAAACGCGAAATGCAGCTAGAGAGATATGACGTCTAGATGTGTTTTACAAGATGGAGGGGTAACCCAGTTATTTATAAACAAGAGGACGGTAATAATGCTTACCTCCCTAGCTGAATATTTGGTCCACGACCCTTTAATAATGGCTACATAATCGCGTTCATAATGCAATAGTTGATCTAGCAGCATCATTCAATAAACTTGTTATTCTGTGTAACTCAATGTAAACCAAAGCATAGTTAATGTTATTATAGTAAAGTTCCCTAGAAACAAAAGAAATTATATAACGATATTTATTTGTTTTCAACAAAAGACGCCACTTTGGTTTATAAGTCGTTCTTTTTTCTGTTCACCTAACATTTTTCCCGCGAACTAATCACAATTTACTACCTAATGTTTGCATGATTGTAAGTGCGTTGCGAAATGTGGAACGCCTGCCGTGTATACCACCCGTTTTGCTTCACATCGTGACCTCCTCACCTATGTATACCGGGTTGAAGATACTGCTTCGACCATGTGTTAACCGGGAATTCTACATGATAAGTGTAACAAATATTTCCAATACAATTATTGTGAATAAAGAATAGTTTCACCGGAAAAAAAAAAAATCATAACAAATTTTTTGAATATTCTAAGCCATCTAGCTTGTTCATGAATATATATAAATGGTTTATTTTTTCATTAACTTTCGTAGAAACATATTATGTTACGTTTTTCTATTTCAATTCGAATGAATTTAGTCCCAGTTTAATGTTAACGTGACGTTGCCAAATCTCTCTTAGAACTTAAACTTTGCATGACATTTTAACTCCAAATTTGTCATTAAATTCATTCGAATTAAGCTAAAAATATATTACAGCATTGTTCATGCAATTTTTACGTGGCAGTTAATGATATAATAAAACATTTATATCTATTCGTCAAAAAGTTAGAGGGTTCCAAATATTTTTTATTCGGCAAAACAGTTAAAGAAGCTGAAAATAGGAAAAAGAATAAATATAAGAGGCAACCTAAATGCATACCAACAATATTCTCTGTAAATGAAGTGGTGAACCAGGAGGATGTAGGATAGAAGCGATACCGAACAAAGACAATGGTACTGGCAAGCTGGGGAGACTGTCTGTGTCGCCATATAAGCACATTAACAAAGAACGGAAGGGTATAACTAAGGCAAGATAGAGTGGTAATGTAGTGTAAGGTAAATGCATGAGTACATGATATTATCGCATACTGCAACACAAACCACAGAGCTAAAAACAAACTGCTGTTAGTGTGTAGCATTTAATATTTATATATAAAGCTTGTTAGAGCTACAAATGCAGATATTTTGACAATTGATACCTTTGTATACTTACACTTTGATATCGTAGTTGCTTTTTTCCCCCTCTTCGTCTAACAGTTTTCCTACAAACCAGTTGTAAACAACGCCTACCGTATATACTATCCGTTTTGCTTCACATACAGTGCGTCATCTACTAGCACAGGTAGCGCGACGTCATTGGCCTTCCAGAAACCATTGGAACCTAGTTCCGGTACACCATTTGTTATCACGAAACTCTGCGTCATGACTTTTGTACTTAAAGGTTCTAACTAACCTGAAAACATACTATTTAAGCAATATTATAGGTTCGCAAATGAAGCAAATGTAAAAAAAATTGTTCATTACACTTAATCATCAGTAAAAATATCTGCACTGATACGTTCTGAGCTAAGTTGAAAAAAAATGTGATATAAACAGTGAAATTGAATAACACAAGCAAGCAACCCGATGTGTTGCACTTACATGACTTTCTGTACTTACTTTTGTAAAATTATTCTTACAGACCGTTATTCTTCTACTTTATGTTAATCGAGATAAAAATTTCCAGAAATTGTTTTAATGCACATTTCCTTATATAGGTACAACGGAATACGGTTTAAGCAATAATCAAATCCTTTAACAGCTGGTCACTTTTTGATAGCTTTGAAATTCAATTCTCTTTGTATGACCAGGAGGGGAAAGTAATGCTTCCCATTTGGGATAAAGTATAATTCAAGAGGAATATCTCGAACTCCAAAATACTGTATTTGACATAAACAAGCAGAATTACAAAAATGTGTACCTTGTGATAATACGTAACAGTAAAAATTTATAATCTGTATGATTTGAAACTATCTGTTGATTATTAAATACATTACTATGATGCTTTTTTAAAATTTATAGCACCGTTTTTAAATTCAAAAGAAAAAATATATAATAAATGTTATTAACCTAATTACATTTGGATTAATATTCTTAAACACGTTACACGCATTCCTGCACAAGCACCGGCAACACTGTTGGCCAGAAAATTATAGCAGTAGAGAGGTTTATTGATATTAATTTATATTTGCTTTATTTTCCTGTCATATTATGAATATTATCAATGCATAAATTCGAAAGCAAAAATTGTCTAACCTTTAGCATTACAGGGAAATTAAATTATTAATGTTTGCCTTAAAACAGCTGCACTCTGAAAATCTATAGATAGCCATATCATTCTGCCAGTCAAACCAGATGCTCGAGGCATTGGTGATCCTGTCTGATGTACGCATGACGTCATATCGCTCCTCCCGTTTAATTGTGATGTCATGTAATGTATCAATTCCACCTTAATGTAAACAACAAGAGACCTGTTCTACAAGGCGGTAATTAGCCAGGTCACTTATCACATAGGTACATTACATGATCTGCATCAAAAATGTTTTCAAAAGAATGCATCTTCACAAATATATTTTTTTTTTCGCTGAGTTAAACGGTGTGGTCCCGTTTTTTTCTATCACGTCAGGTTTTCGAGAAAATCAAGAATTTGTTTTGTAAAATTGCGTATATGAGCCAGTTTAAGTGCCCTAGACAAGGACAGTGAGTGTTTTAAGTATATATGGTGTGTTATTACAAAATGACCCAAAATAAGTTGAAACCAGATGCTTTTATTAGATCTTTCCTTGTTCTTTACCTGATTACCCTCCCCTGATGTAGCCCCTAGCCAGTACCTAGGGCCATACGCCTGGCGGGGAGCACATATCAAAGCGAAATTGATGAATGGATACGTGATTATGGAGCAGTTGGTGAAATGAGTGGCGGGGGAAATCGGAGAACCCGGAGACAACCAGCCCAGACACAGCTTCGTCCACCACATGCGGCTCCCTGGGATCGAACCCGGGTCGCCTAGGTGGTAGGCGAGTGGTCTAAACATTCGGCCACGGTGCTACCGCTTTACTAGATCTCAGATCAGGAAATTAATGTGTGACACCAATTTTGAGAATACGGTGAGCCAAGTCTGGCATAGCTACAAACATGTATAAAAGCCTTTATAGGAAACATAAGGAGTTAAGATTATGAAATCATTCTGAACACTTTATTGGAAAATTTGAGAAAACTAGGTTGTAATATAAGTTCGAAGCTTTCTGCATGCGCACATCGATTATTTTCCATATTGTTGTGTTGAATTTTACAGCCAGGAATAGAAGGAACGTTTTCACTATGATTTGACGTCATTGAAAGAAGATACCATGGTTGTTGGACAGTTAACATGATGGCAGACCACTGTTGGTATTTCAACGGGCAAAGTACATCTCGTGTTTATGGAAGAGGTGTGAAAAGAACTAAAATTCTTCCAGTAACATAATATAAATTATAAAACTTGTTGGTAATTTGTGTGAAGTATTACATTTATAATACACCTTGTTTTTAAGCATGACAATTATCTTATAGAGGGTATAAATATACATCGGTAATGAGTTAATATGAACATTTTGTTCATTTAAAAAAAAAAAACTTTGGTCGTGACAGAAGAAAACTGGCAAGATATTTGTAAGCAGCAGTTCAAAATTAAAGGGAATCAGCATTCAGAATTAAAATATCCAGTTTTTTCAAAATGCAGAATAATGCTATACACGAAATAACATAATACGTGAAACACGTAACACTAAGGTATATGGACCCTGGATTCATTTGAGCATAATTTCATCCATCGCTCGATTTAACGTAACTGGTTTAAGGTTTTTATACAAGGAGTGTTTTAAAGTTAAGTATCGTTAAAATATTTTGCCGCTGCAGCGCTGCAGTCGACATTTTGAGCATGCGCGAGAACTTCATTCATTAGGAAGGCAGACGCAGCTGTGAGCAAACGTCACTTTTTTTCCCTATTATTTGAGCGCTTCGAGATGTTCAAAACAACACTACTGTGGAATCAGATCAATAATTCGCTTTTGAACAGGAGAAATGTTATGTTATTAAACATTCATCCCCAGTTGTGTGTAGTTTATGGGGAAACAATGAGTGACAATGCCCGACCAGACAGCCAAAGCTGAAGATCGCAACACTTGTTTGGGAAAAATATGACCATCCTTCCTACAGTCCGATTTGGCACCAAGGAATTTTCCTTTGTTTCTTTATCTAAAGATTCCTTGGTGGAAAACACTTAAACCACGATTATGTTAAAAAATAAGTGCAGACATGGTTGTTATCACAGGCGCCATCTGGTGTCCGTTTACGATAAATGCTTAAAGAAGGGCGATAGCTAAATGATAATAAAAGTATTTGGAAAACAGTATTCCGTATTTCTAAAAAATTATGACGTTTCATACTCTTGTACTAACCATTCCTACAAACCCTTATTCCTATACCTTCTTCGTGTTAGTTGAGATAAACACTTGCAGAAATTATCTTATTGCTTATTTTTGTAGGTACAAGAGGAATATTAGAATACAGTAGGCTTTGTGCGATAGTCAAATCTTTTAAAACTTTCAAATTTCGTTCTCTTTGCACGGCTGATATATAATAAATTAGTAATGATCTTCCATTTGACGAAAGTTTAAGTATCCCAAAGCTCACACAAATAACAAAGAGTATCTCCGGAATGGTTTACTCCATAAAAAATTCATTTAAACATTGTGTTTTAAGAGATCTACATTTTTTTGGTATAATGAGATTTGGTGTATCGCTTTACAAGTTATTCAAAAGTAGTGAAGAGTAAACAGGACTGCATAGGCTATAGCCAGAAAATATACGTTTCATTTAAAATAAAAATATCTTAAACATGTGGTATTTTAATCAAAATTGTTAGACATTTTCAATGCAAAGGTTAGTTTAGGGTGGATCAATTTTCTTCAAAATCTTTGTATTGCATCCTTAAATGATATTGAATTAGTTTTTAACCGACTTTTCCTTTTTGAGTTATGCTGTCCACAGACTGACATACACACATACATAAACAGAGAAACGCAGACAAACGAGTGGAACCTTTTCTAAATATTCTCTTTTTTATGGCGATTCAGGGGGCCTCAAAAGATATATTTCCGGTGAAATCTGGACATCGAATTTTTTGATAGAATGCAATACTTCCTCTGCTTACTATAGATACTTAGTAGGGAAAGTAAAAATACGATATAGCGCTCAGTGAAGTATCAACAGGTGCTTTTGAAACATCTGTCGCTGCAGATAAACCAAAATAATAAGATTATTGTGAAACAAAGCTCTTTGTATGGTAATGATTATACTGATAATATACCTAGATGCTCACGCAGGCGTAAAATAATACACTGCTGTTAATTAATTTACATAAAGGTGTAATTAGCAAACTGGGACTTTTCCATCGTCATTGTAAGGATACTCGAAATAAAATGTTGACCTAGTGATGATATCATATTTGCTTTAACTTTACCATCTACTTTAATGTGGGCAAAGGACGGATGCTGTGACGTATGCGATCCTTCCAGTTCAGTAACGCGTTATCTCTCGATAACAATAATTTCACTGATGATTACTTTTCCCTTTGTGTTACCGAGCAGTCATCCTTGCTGGTATTTTCCTGCCTGTTCTCATGTTCAAGCATTTAATTAGCAAATACAATGACATGTCAAGCAAAGCAAAATTAATAAGCATCGGTGTTAAATTTATTTTAGTTGCAACAGTCCATCCTAATTTGGAAACAAAGCTACTAAACCGATTGCTATATAATTTGTTGTATAACATACGTTACATACCATTTATGAGAGCAATTGTAGCTATATAATATTAGCTAATTTATCCAAGGGAAGTGATGTTTACGGTGGCAGTAATATAAATATGTTGCTCATTATCGAATAAAATTTCATTGGCTTTACCATAGTTGTTTATGATACAAGGAACATTTTATTTTGTGAGTAGGTGTGATTCCGAAACAGGGCCACAGGCCGAGGAGTTGAGGAAACCTAAGAACAAAATAAAATGTTCCTTTTGACCCGTGCATCATACACTATTTTTAGACAGTCCTCAATACTCAATATATGGTATTGTTTTACCATTTTCATGATAGTCATAATAGTCTTCGGGTTGCGATGTTCATTTGCCGTGCGTAGCATCAGTGCTGGCAACATGACTTTTATAAAACCATAATATTCTACATAAGGGAGGCAGTGGAAATAATAAAACGACGAAAATCAGGTAACGAAATTTAATTAATTAATATTACAATTTTTTCTAAACTTACTCATATTCAAATTCAAATGATCCGCCATTTTAAGCAAGCATTGTGTAACTCAGATTCACGGCCTACTGGAATGAGATGATGGTCATATTGCACAAGAAAACAAAGTTAGCATTATCGGCGTGTTAAAAGCTTTTGAGCTCTTGAGTGGTAGAATTTTATGATTTTAACCCTGTCTTGAACTGATAAAAGTCCAAGTTTTACTATCAACTGTGTAATTTTTCGTATTTCCATACGACTGCGCATTGTACAACTCTTGCTTATTTATTTGCGTACCCACAGCAACTAACATTTTATGCATCATATTTTTGGATTTTTACTTTTGGACGAAAAATGTTTGTTCTGCTGGGGATTCGGTAAATAAATTGTGTAAAGAGAGGAAAGAGACATAGAGACAGAAAGAACTAGAAAAGGGAGAAAGGGAGTAGAGAAGTGGAGAAAAAGTGAAAAGCGGCAATCAAATAAGAGACAGGGAGAAATAGAGGCTGTTTTTAGGAGAGAGAGATGGAGAGAGTGGGAGCTGAGAGGTAACAGAAAGAAAGGAAGGGAGGAACGAAGAAAGAGTGCCAAGATGAAAACAAGGAAGTAAGAAAAAAAGAAGAAAGGGAGTAATGAAGGAAGAAAGAAAGAGAGACAGAGAAAGAGAAAGACAGAGAGAAAGAGAGGGAGAGAGAGGGGAAGGAAAAACAAAGGAAGCGGACAAAGGACGGAAAGAACGAACGAAAGAAGGAAGGAAAAAGCGAAGAAAGGTAAGGTGGTTGTGGTATTTAACGGCTGTTTCTTACTGCGCATAGCACCGCAGGCTGTAGACATTAATGATTAACCTCGAAAATTGTTGTGACCTTGTGTGCCTAAATTATCTGTCAAACACCTCCTCACAACACAGAGGTATTACGTTGTGTTAGCTTTGTTTACGTTATACTTCTATCCCCATTAGACCACAGGGCACACCGGGTGCAAAGGTTCGAGCCTTACTGGTGATGATGATGATGATGATGATGATGATGATGATGATGATGATGCATAGGAATTTCTAAGCACTAAAGAAAACCAAGTTCGGAAGAAAGTAAGGTTATGTTGTTATTACTAGTTTACCAATCCCCAATTCCTTGTACAGTTATTTGGTTGCAGACAGCAGTCAAGCCACTTTCACCTGCCTATCAGTGAAATGTGTTCTTTTTAGTGTTAACGGCTTGCGTGTTCATAGTCTGAAACTAACTGCTATAGAATACGTTTGCCCTTTGATGCTACGTGGAATTATAACGTTGCAGGTTCAAGTTTGGGTAGGTATTTGCCATTATGAAGACTTGAGGAAAGCTTGAGAGGAAAGAAACACTCCTCAGGTTCCTGGGGAAAATTTGAACAACACACCTCCCGTTCATGAATCCTTCCCTTCACGACCTCGGCTGCAAGTGATGGGCTCGAGAGCAGGAGGTAAAAAGGGAAGTAAGAGAAAGGGAGAGAAAGGGAGAGTCTGGGAGACATTGAGAGAGGAGAAAGTCAATGAACCTGAGTGAGAGGAATTGGTTTCTCTGGCTTTATTTAAATTTGATGTAGTAGGTAAAGTTTAATAATCATCAGACAGTTAGGCAATGCTGTCTGTTCCGGCTTCAAAATATGTCTGACCATCGTTTTGGTGGTCTTCCCGGATATCCTTTCCCAATAGATCTATAGTTTAACGCTTTCCTTGGGATCCTTTCTCTAGACATTCTATTAACACGTTTTCTCCATTCATTCCTGTAACTGAAACTTCTCTCTGCCAGATGATTTATTTCTAGTTCTTCCCTTATTTTCTCATTTGGAATTGTATCTAAAAGTGTACATCCTATTACTGGTTTTAAATAACTCATTTTGGCAGCAAGTATCTTGTGTCCGCTTTTGTCAACGTCCATATTTCGGATCCCTAAAGAAAAGTAGACCACTACTTTATAAAGTAGTTTCTTTCCTGGTTTTTGTATTAAGGTTTCTACTTATTGTACCGCATATTTGTTGGAACATAGGTCATTTGTTTTTAAAATAATTTTCATATTTATAACTGGACATATGTTCCTAAATATTTAAACCCTCACTTGCTCTAATATGATGTCAATAATTACAATTTTGGTTTTAACAGTGTATTTGCTTTGGAACGCCATTGTTTTTGTTTTATTTGTCGAAAGTTTAAAATTATAGTTGTTACATAATTTCTGTAAAATATACACTGCTCTTTGCAACTCGTCTTGAGTTTTACTTAAAATTATCTGGTGATCTGTAAACAGCATCGTCTTAATAATATAATAATTTAGCTTCTGGAAGCACAGCGAAGCGGCCTTCTGTAAATATAAATGAGGCACTGTTTGCTCTCACCTCTGTCTCTCTCTCTTTTTTCGTAAGACATTTGTCCTATATTTCCAAGTGCGAACACTCGTTCGGTTCTTCGAGTTTCTCAGAATGTGCTGCTCCTCCGGCTGTCCATGACCTCAGTTCAACTCCATCGCCAACTTAAGTGTGAGGTCAGTTACGCCGCACTTACTAATTGTTATATTACACAACCTGTTGCCCTTGTGCGAGTTTATTTGCTTGCTCGGTGGATCATGCGAGATCGCAAGGAATTAAAGCAGAGGTAATTCAAAACAAATGGGACGTTGTACACGTGCCATTGATCGTAGTGTTCAGCGGTTTGCCCTCCTTGAACTCGACAGGGTCCTTTCCTTATTGACTACCATGAATATGTTAACAGCTCATGTCCGAACAGCACAGCCAACGGCAAGGTCGTTTACAACAAAGTATAGCTCTTCAGCCTAAAGGAAATGCATGTGTGTCTTATAAGGAGACAATATCCAGCGCGCAATTAAGAATGCAAAATGTGTATCACCAAAATATGTTACTAATTTTACTTAATACTTATAATTATCTAATAACTATTATACAAAACCTACATTGGTATAAGTGAATGTATGATTGTATACATAACCTATACACACATTAAACTATTAATCGCACGTGTTCACAGACCATACTTGCTGCTTTACAGAATACAGAACCATAAACTGACCCGTAGCTCGATAAAGCACCTGATTGCTGTGCAAGGGGTCCGCCTGAAAGGGTGGGATTTTTTCTTTAACTAGGAAAACCATCGCTAAGTGAGTGAACACTATTTCTCTTGAGCAGTTTTTCCCAGAAGATAAAAGCCGCCAATATAACCTTCAGAATGACATATAAATGGAACATTAAGAAGTTGGTATTTTACCGAATTTCCCTTTATGAGCACTACCACAAAATTTTAATATTTCCTACAGGTCAGTAGGTACGTAAAGAGGATGCTGTAAAAGTTTCAATATATGTATATTTATTTTTATTTCCATATCAATGTGTTATGCATGTAATACAAGATTATATTACATGTTATTTACAAAGCAGAAACATAATTACTTATATGTTTGTTTCAAACAACCCAAGAAAGACTCTTTCTCAAAAAGCATTCCAAGCATCGTTGCATAAAGGAAAGCTCAAAACCCTTAAGAGTGCTTAGAACTTCCATTTGTTGCATAAAACAGTACTGGTTGTATACAGAAAAATGCTGAGTATAGGAAAAGGAATCTTGCATACTGCGGTTTGCCGTAAGTCCATTGTTTCATTTTTGCTTGCACAAGACATGTGAAAGAGCAATTCATCATTATCATCATTTATCGCTTTTTTTGGACTATTGGGCATAAACCAAAGGCATAAACAAAAACATTAAGCAGTATACAACTTAAAAGATGGGAAATGCAGCAATAGTATGAAAGAAGAATAGCCAATGAGAGTTTCCAATAATTTAATAGGAGGAATATATGGAAAGAATATGTCAAATGGAATTGCAAAGGTTGTCATGTAAACTGGCGCATTATAAGCTTTCCTACAGACAAACATAACTCGATCAAAGCACAGTTTGCTGTATACATTTTAATCACATTGAAAGTGGAAAATGCTATAAAGCCTAAGCCATTGTGATGATCATGGATATACTGAGTGTATTAATTCCGGAATATTATGCGACAGTACACAAAACCTATGATTTTACTTGCAGCGCTGCTCAAACAATGAAATTATTTCACTTGGCAAACCTGGGTTTTCTACACAATTTGCAAAATCTGCTCCAGAGTGGACCTCAGTGTTTTGTAAAGTCAACAAAAGGCACGGTCGTGCAAAAGCTTCTCTAGCCGCTTTTTGTAACATCTGCTTCGTAAAGTTAGCCCGCATTTGCGGTCGCCACGTTCTACAGTCCAGGATTATTGTCTTTGGCTGCAGGGATATTTGAAAAACACAGTGTTTGAAACAAATTCACATCGTGTGAAAGAACTGAAATACAATATCAGACTGCAGTCGCCAAAATAGGAGAAAATGAATGACACTAGTGTTGCAGAAACTTGATCATTCATGCAAAGCTGCATATTCATCCAGCAGATGGTCACTTTGATCATACTGGAATAAGCGCGAGTTTTTTAGACCTTTTATTCCCTGTTATTATACTCTGCTTACTTTACAGTTTACAGAAACTAAAATTTCGTATACATTTGTTTCCATATATGACGTCCCTCCTGCATTTTACCCTAGGGCATTTTACCAACCTGCTAAACTGTCACGTACATATCAGGTAGGGGATATAGTGTTCTGCCTTTGCTATTCGACCAAGAATGGCGTGTGTTAGGAACACTACATTTACGAGAGATCAAGTAAAGAAGACAGATGTTTGTCAAGGAATAAGGAATAGAAAATTATTACAGGGCATAACTTGTTGAGGTAGAATCAGAATGAGGTGCTGAGGAAAAGAAGCCGCCAAGTACTCCACCTGTGAAGATTAATAGAATGCTTCCTGAAGCATGGGAATGGCTTTAATGAAATTGAGTATACCATTTTTATTGTTTCAGAAGCTTTAACGAATCCAAATTGGAACCACAAAACCAGAAATGTAGGTACGAGATACAGAAGAATAGATTTGGCAATATTACCATTCTCTGAGTCTGTTATAAATCCACTGAAACAGGAAGCAATAACCACACTTCCGGAATATGCGTAAGTTCTCCAAGATACGAGCACAGGAGTAATCAGTATTGCAGCCAAGATTTAGGTCAATGTCTATTGCTTATTGGACTGTTTACAAACCACGTGAAACGATGATAGTTCCTGAATAACGTGCAATTGTGTTTCAGATGCCAAGATTTGGGAAAATAATTACTGCCTGAACTACAGTAATCCAGCGAAATGGGATCTAACACCTGCTGCGCTGGCAATATACAGAATCTATTTCATTTTCGATAGTAAATCTACGCACCTTCAATAGCACGCCAACCAGGACTTAATGAACAAGAAGCTATATCTTGTATTATATTGGTTTCTTTTAATTGTTTACTTTTTAACTGGAACTCACACTCCTTTATGGCGTTGTCTATAACCCATGTTAAATATCACTGGTAATAATGGGCTACTTTGTCTTAGACCGTTGCTTATTTCTAGGAGCTGTGCAATGAGTTTAACGACGTATTAGCAGGCGGACGGAGGAAGTTGAGAACTTACGAGGTGAGTTGATGGCCTGATCCTTGTGGTGTGGCAGCACTTCAAACCACAGGACGTTACGTAGCAAAGGCCATTGTCGTCATTCTTATTGACTCTTGACTCAATGACAACTTGCAGAAGGTGACTTAACACCTCGACCGAAAGGCGATCTTTTGTGCCTATGCCTCTAACGGTGGGTAAAATGATGCTCAAATGAGCCCGAGGTCCATAGAGCTTTAAGTTACCCAACATTCTTCTCAGGATAAGGGAAAACCTCGGAAAAAAACCTTACACGGATAACTTACTCTAAGCGAGATTCGAGCTCGCGACCTTTTGAACGAGAGGCAGACACGCTAACCATCTCGCTACCGAGGCGGACATCCCGCTCGCTGTTTGACCCTTAAGCATATCCCATTTCAGAACAGAAAGCTATTTTAAATGTGTTATCACTTCACGTTTGGTGGCGTAGTTCATATACAAAGCATTTAAGCATTACTGACCCAAATTACACTGTAATTTGTATCTACTGATATTTATTGTATCTTTAGTTTCTTAAAAGAAACCAGGTCTTTGCCTACAAAACGTCTTTTCCCTGTCCGAAAACTAGGAAAGTACTTCTAATGTTAAACGAATGTACGATTCCAAGATAGAAATCGGGTCACGCTTTTCCATTACTATCCAACAATACAGTATCGTATCGATGATATGAAATGCATTTGCGCTTTCATATACGTTCTTTCCACCTCTAAATGCATTTCTAACTGCACGTTCATTTTGCCTTTCGAAAGAAATATCTTTCACTCTACTAGCGCATACACTTTTCCTGTCCTTAGTTCATTTATTTCAAGAAAAGGCTGCAACTGCTTTCTTTGAACTTGACACTTCTTTAAAATTAATATCCATTTCATGGTAAAATAGAAATTGTCAACCTATTGGCGCTTTATTTATGTATATTCTTACTTTCTCTACTACAAGTTTCTAGGGAAAGCATTATATTTGACCCAAAATTTTGATGTCAAGATTAAACGTAACGATATGTTTTGAAGCCCCCTTAATAAATAAATTAGAAAAAGGTTAGTGTGTGTCTGTATCTGTGTGCGTGTGTCTATCTGTGGACAGAACTCGACAAGGAAAAGTCTTAAAAACCAAAGATAATATTGAAGTTTAATATTTTTTTAAGGATGCTGCACGAAGATTGTAAAGAAAATTCCTCTACTCTAAGCTACCCCTTAAATGGAAATTGTTTAAAAAGTTTTGACTCTCTCAAAAATGGGTTCGGATTTTGATTAAAATGATATTTTATTAAAGTGAACCATTTCGGAGATATTCCTTGTTATTTGTCAGTATTTTGCAATACTTACAGATCATTCCCAAATGGGAGGACACTAATCATTATTTTATCTTAGTCATGCAAAGAGAACGGAATTCCAAAGTCATCGTATAGCGACCACTCTTAAAGCATTTCACTATCGCTTAAAGCCTACTATATTCGCCTTGCATCTACAAGAGGAATGATATAAATATTACCAACATAAATATTTTCATTTTCTCTACTGGTAAGTAGAGAAATTATTGTATTCCAACCAAAAATTCGATGTCGAGATTTCACCGGAAGTATGTTTTGAGGCCCCCTGAATCCAAAGAAAAAAAAGCATTTTTAGAAAAAGTCCCGTGTGTGTCTGTGTGTATGTAAGTCTATTGACAGCATAAGTAAAAAACGAAAAGTCGGTTCAAAACCAAAGTTGGTATTTAAATTTAATGTATTTCAAAGATGCAAGACGAAGATTTTGAAGAAAATTCCTCGATCCTAAACTATACATGGGAAATGTTTCGAAAATGGCTCTAGCGATTTTGATTAAAGTTCCACATGTTTGAGACATTTTTATGACAAATGAAGTGTATATCTTGAATTTTCTGGCTGTAGCCCCTGTAGTCGTATTTACTCTGTACGACTTTTGCATAACTGGTAAACCGTTAGAGATAGACCAAATCATACTATACAAAAAATGTAGATCTTGCTAAAATACACAATTTATGTCTGAATAAATTTTTTGTAGAGTGAACCATTTCGGAAATATTCCTTGTTATGTGTGTGAGTTTCGGAAAACAAAGCTTTCGTGAAATGGAATATCGTTGTTCATTTTTTTATATGTTAAGCGTGCAAAGAGAACGGGATCTCAAAGCTTTAAAATATTTGACTATCGCTCAAAGCCTAGATTATTCATTTTGAAACCCGCTTGCTGTTTGTGCCATACCTACCCTGTATTATTATTATTCATGCATTGTTGCTACTGTAGCAGCAAACAGAGCCTCAAGTGTGTCGGGAACCAGTCGCCATTTAAACGTTGTGGCGTTTGAATATACAGGATGCCAATTGATAACAGAATGTGGAAAAATGTTATTAAATACGGCGGCAATGTGTAGGGGTAGGTAGAATGTGAATGCCAGGTGGCACCAGCAGCTCATTGATCCCGCTGTTGGAGGTGAAGCGCGGTTAGTTAGTGAAGGTAGTAAAGTATTCATAACCCGGGACCAACGTGTCGTGTTTATAATTCACAGCTCCTCTCCCACCCCCCACGCCCAATAAAAACACTGCACGCCCCACAAATGTTAGAACCTTTGGTATTCTGAGCTGTCACTCTCGAGTTATTGCTCGCGACGACTTACAGCGTGTTTTCCGCTACACAGAGCACAATCCCGACTTGTCACATTGTTCTTCCCTTCCTGAATCCTTCATTACACAACGCTTCACTGTTAGCGATAATGGAAACGAGAGCGCACGCGTTTTATCTTCTGTCAAATTCATAATAGAGGACGTGCCCTGATGCTAATTCATGATTTGAAGTTAACTGTTTGTCGCGTTCAAACCTCTAACACTAATTATTATTATTATTATTATTATTATTATTATTATTATTATTATTATTATTATTATTATTATTATTATTATTATTATTATTATTATTATTATTATTATTATTATTATTAATATTATTATTATTATTATTATTATTATTATTATTATTATTATTATTATTATTATTATTATTATTATTATTATTATTATTGTTATTGTTATTGTTATTGTTATTGTTATTGTTATTGTTATTGTTATTGTTATTGTTATTATTGTTATTGTTATTGTTATTATTGTTATTGTTATTATTGTTATTGTTGTTATTGTTGTTATTGTTGTTATTGTTGTTATTGTTGTTATAATTATTAATAAACCGTACTACAGAACCTACAAAGAATCTTATGGGTGCACTCGTATGTCTTTCTAGACCGTTCTTGTGCAATCCATTCTTTAAAAATCGTATTCTTCTGTCCATTAGTGTTGTGAAGATAAAACGTTTACAGAAATGATTTAATTACTGTTTTCCTATAGATACTATGGCAATACGGGGATAAGGGAATACAGTAAACATAAGCAGTAGTTAAACCTTTTAAGAGTTGATCGCTGTATGATAATTTAAAATTCCTTTCTCTTTGCCTAGCCTGGGTTTAAAAAAGAACTAATGAAGATTTCCTATTTGAGAAAAGTTTGAGTATGTTTAAAGTCAAACAAATATTTCTAGAAGATTATGCCAAAATAACTTAGGGCATAAATTCTTTTTAACGAGATCTACGTTTCATTTGTCTTAAAAATGTATTAAGTGTATGGTATTTTAATCATAGGTAATTGTTTGAGTCATTTTTAAGAAAATAAACATTTTTGAAGATCGTTTGCGTAAATGGTGGTTTGGGTTGGGGAGATTTTCTTGAAAATCTTTGCATCACATCCCTGAAATATGTAGAACTTTGGGTAACCTGAACTTAATAAGCTTAATAAAGTTTGATTTTGAGAGCTCCGTTTGCGCCTCTGCATACACCAGTGTTCAGGTGCTAACTTGTAAATCCTGGAGGGTGTGAGTTCTGCATATGAAGAAGAATTAATATCAGACTTACGTCTTTTGCCATTATTATGTGATTTTTTTAAACATTTTGGGATCACTATATAGATCATTTTTCAAACATTCTTAGGCCATCAATATTCAGGTCCTGCCTATATGAACTCCCACGTCGGTTTGTCAGTAACTGACCTAAAATATGCTAAGTTTATTTTTATTATATATGTAACTATGTAAACACTGCTTAATTTTATATAAATTGTTTATAACTTCTAGTCATAATTTCAGAGCATGACAATATGAATATATTAAACAATGTCTGCTAAAAGAGTGTCTACTACAGATTATGTGAAGTTGTAAAGCGTAGTGTTGTGCAAGTTTGCCATATGAGATTTGTTGTATTATTTCCATGAAGAATGTGACATAAAAATCCCATTTCCCTTTCTATAAGAAACCGGTTAAGCCACATATTCCATTCTCAGTAACGTCTGTTGTTTCTAAAGGTTCTGCTTTGGTTTAGTGACATGTTTGCATCAGGATAATTTTTCTGTTGTTTTCGAAAGCTCTTTAATTATCTGTAAACATAGTTTTGTGTGAAGCTCCCGGGTTTAATGAACTTCGGTTTTGTCAATAGAAGAGCATCATCCGAAACAACTGCTTGGGGAACACAGGTGCAGCAGACTATCTCTGTCTGAATTAATCTGGAACTCTAACTAGCAAGCGGGCAAACTGCTTTCAGAATAATTTCATGGCCAGTGACTGCCCCAGTTCGTTCCGAGTGGGTCATGGCCGGCCAGTCTGCTGCAGCAGCAACAGCAACAACAGAAGTCACGGCCGCCATAGTTGCATCTCCATGGGGAACGTTAGTTTATCGAACGTATTGCCCCATTCCAGAACCATAAAAGTATGTTTATAATTTATTGTTTCAGTACAAAGCACCTTTGTTACTCTGGGTATTCGTGATCCCAAGGTTGTGCATTATAAATAGAATCAATTTCATTGCATTGTGTCCTTTGTGCTTTTGTGTATTGAGGTAAAGTGCTAGAAATATCACCGCTAGTAGCGCTGTTGTCCGTATTATTGGCTGATAGAGGCCAGCGACACTGCCGAAAAACGGTACAACTATTATCAAACAACAATAAACTGATCGCCAGCAGCTGGGACCCCAGAGGGAAATTACCAACAGTGATGACGTAATTGCATCACGCAGTTAAGTTCAAACAACCATTGCTCTTGCATTCCTGGAATGTATTACAGAGAGTGATTCCACAAAACGCTATTAAGCATCCTCGTACAGGAAAATAAATTAGCTTCCCTTTCCTTAAAGTGTCCACGCCACACGAAAATGATATATGGCGGTAATTAATTCCAAGGTAATTATTCTTCATGCAACCTAGAGTATAAAAGCATGAGTGAGGATACATGTGTGTGAATTTAATGTTTATTAAGAGCACGTACACACTTATCTACACATGAAAAGCATGTCAGTATTGTAATGTAAATATAACCTAAACCATTACCGCTAGAATCATAATTTTTACACCTCACGTTATAAAGATCTTGGGGCAAAATATCTGTGAAAATCAAATTTGTAGATTTAAAATTAGGCATGCAACCATGGACGTGGCGAATAGGGGGCGGGGCAACGGGGGTGTTGTGGCACCCCTTGGAAATTAATGAACTTAATGTGCAATCAATTTATCAGAAATTAATACGGTTATCCGCAACAAATACTATAACTTTTGACAACAAAATAATCAATTAATATTGTTGGATTGCAAACTTCCATCATGCAACCGCCCCCAGAAAATAGTCTGCCGACGCCCATGCATGTGACTCCTGTATTTTGGACAGACTCACATGGTGAACATGATTTCTGAATTTTTAATTATTAATGTTGTGTATATTATGCCAATAGTGAACATTAAACTTTTTGTAGCGTAATTATAATTATTTTCTAATAATCCATGGTGTCTCCATGCAATAGTAGTTCCTGATGCTAATTGTAGATTAATATACAGAAAAAATAATGTTAATATTTTGATGTTCACCTATACAAAGCGCACCGTTCCAATGAGTTTAAACTTATGAACCCATAAAATATTATGAAATAGTATTTAAGAAAAAAATTAGTGGCTTAGTTTTCCAAAATGTTAACTTTATAGTAAAAACTACTATTGCATATAATTTTTAAAAATTAACTAATTTTTTGTAATACGTAAAATAGTTTCTAAATTGTATGTAAAAGAGGCAAAACTGCTTCACTATTTTAAAGTTTATATGATGTTTAGAAGGTTCAGAAAATTTGAGTTTCCTGGATGTAATAGTTTTGGAGAAAATGGAACATTATAACATATTTTGATTATTGTATAATTTTTGATCATGCAGTTCTCTGCTTGAGACTTATAATGCAAACACCACTTATTCATGCAGAAAAACGAGTTTTCTCATTGCTTAAAATGACGGCACTAAAAGCCATGACAGGTTACAAGTAAATAAGAATGATAAAAAGGTTCTTTTCAAGATGTTCTTAACTACAGATGTCTTCGCTATAATTATTTTAATACTACTCAACGCACACTCTTACTTCTTACGGCACTCTGAGGATGACACTGGTGATATATGAAGAGAAATGATAATTGGGGAAATAAATTTGTAAAACTGATGGTCCTGGCGTAAGTTAGGGGTACCTTCTCAGCATTTGTCAGCTTGCTGTCAGGGTAGATGGTTCTGACGGGATTTGAATCTCAGACTTTGCGCTGAGGGAATATTTCAGATTGCAACAAGACTAATTATTCACAATCATATAAAAAGATTCCAAAAGGGTGTTCTTGCCTTATTATGATCCACATCAGTATAATACAAATAAGAAATGCACCATACAAACTTCCATTTAATATAATCTTATACATAATTCTCACAAAACAAAACTTCACATTCAGATGTTACAATTGTCATATAGAATGGCACATTTACTCACATTTTAATGTAGATTCTAATGCTTATTGACAAGTGTGAAACAAATAATAAATGAAATAAATACATTAAATATTAAAAGAATGTCTTTTTCTTTTTTAGGTATGTGGAAATTCCAGCTTCACCTACGGTTTGATCCTAAATATCTCTGTCGTAAGTACAACATTTACAATAACCCTAGCCAACAAAACTTACTTTTTTGTGTAACTGGCATGAAAGCAGCTATTCTTGTAATTATAATTAAATGCACCTCTTTTACTTGGAAACGAGAGCTAGTTTGAGCTTTCAGTTGTCATTTTCGTCAGCATGGTCGTTATAATTAAATACTTATTTCATATCAGTTATATTTTCACTGTTGGCTAGACTTAACATTTTTACTCGGGGTGTGGAAACAATTTCTTTCAATCCAGTAATCCTGGTTCTCTTTCCGCTATTATTTGGAAAAATGTGAGTGAAGGAATACATGCTTAAGTGGTTAAAGAATAAATCTAATATATATTTAATCCAGGGTAAACGAAACACCAGCATATGTATTTGTCTTTAACTCAAAACTGCTGAAATGACCAAAATAATTAAAACTGTTAAATAAACATATGCATATTGTGACGTGCATTTTTTGTCACTTCCTTATGTTCTCAATCACTTCACTAGTGTTTTTTTTTTATCTAGTTCAACTTTCATTGTAATTTTACGTAGTTCAAACTGTCACTTGACTTGAACTGTTTCAATTTCCCCGGTAACGTCACTTTTCTTTGTGACGTAACTGCCTAATGAAATACGCACGACGCTTCTCCAATATCATTGCACATCACAGCATTCGAAACGAACTCACTCGGAGAACAACACTTGCGAGAGTACCCACTTGTAGAACCGCTGGACATTTCCACAGAACTTTAGAAAAAGGAAACTTTCAAGATTCTGGTTATCTGATGATAGTGTTACTAATCTCTTTTTACCTCTCCGACTGCCCGGCTTGGCCATAGCCCTCCCTCACAATACCATAATAAAACTGTACCAGCCCAATTAAGGTATTTCGATTTTACACACGTAGCTGCTTCCACGGTTTATAAAGGATCACTCAGAAGCTAAGACTGGTGTTTTTAAATGTGTGTCTATGTGCGCGCGCGTACATACTAATTTTCCACACAAAAATGGTCACATTGATTGAGAATAGGCTATTCAGTAGCTTATTCTGCTAAAAGGGAGTTTTCTAAGCGGGAAAATGTAAACAATTCGAAATGTATAACATAATTTTCTATAAAAATATTCCATAATAAAGGCTTATAAGCTTAGTCTTTCTGACAGTTTTCATTATTAATAATATTTAGATTGAGTATTTCGAACTTGTATGCGCCATTATATGTATATCAGTTAGCATAAAAGCATTTTGCAAGCATAAGAAACAAACGCGGGTTTGTGTATTGTTGAAGCTTTGAATGTTATTAATCTCAGGAAACCTGTTTTATTACACGTTTTCAAAACATCAGATGATATGTGAGTTGCACGGGGTGTGGGAGAAAGAAAGAGTGCATGTATGGAGAGTGAGGGAGTGAGACAGGTTCCAGAAACAGCAGACGGAGGTGGAGGTGAGAGAAAATAGAGAAAACAGATAAGAATCTACGGCTTCACGCAATAACGCAAGTAAAGCTGCGCGTCTCTTTTGTGGCGGAGAAGAAAAAGACCAATTTGCTATGTGAAGTCATCTTAAAATTAATTCGACCTAATACAAGCTTAGACCATAAATTTGGAGCTTTATTTCTCTGCCAGTTGTGTCGCTTATTGTACGTTTAAAATACCTATGAAATTACGTACTGCTTTTAAACGAACATAAAACATCAATATTTTAATTATATCACTTATTTGCCGTTATTTACATTTCATTAACAAGGCAATGCTTTCAAACAATACACAAATATTTACTCACGTTTTGATATTTTAATTGAAACTATCTCATTTTAATAGGTTGGTGGAGTCTGGCCAATTGAGCTGTTGAAACGTTTATGACATGACGTAACACTGGTGGCGAGCAATTCAAAACCTGAGAGTAACCACTCTAAGCCTGATTTCACGTGGAGGTTTAAATGTATGTGAAAAAAAAATATGATGAGATTGTTGGTGCGCATGTGCATGTGTATGTGTGCCTACCTCCATATGCTTACTATAGTAAATTGGGAAAGTTTTCTACAGACTTGTAGATCAGATACGGAGATTTCATTGGAAATACGCGTTTTGAAGTTCTATGTGTGTGTGTGTGTGTGCGCGCGCGCGTGCGTGCGTGTGTGTGTGTGAATATATCTCAAAAACAAAAAGTAGGTTAAATACCAAATTTCCTACTCAAACTCAGCATATTATAAGGATAGTACGTGAAAATTTTCTTGAAAGTATCACCACAAATTACCCGTTTCGTGAAATAACTTCGGTTATTTCTGATATTGTCAAATATGACATGGATGTGATATATTTTTAAGATACTTTTATGAAGAAAAAATGTAAATGATTTTTTTTTTTTTTTCACTTTCTAGGAAAATTTCGTGGTGTCTTCTTCATTTGGTATGACCTTCGCATAATTTATAAACCGAAGAGAGATAAGTAGCTACTAGACAAAAAAAAATTAGATTTCGTTAACCGCTTATAAAACAATAGCTTCGTTGTTGGTTTCAATTTTAAGCACTCGTACTTATTGCAGATAAAGTATTTATTCTTACTCAGGTAGTGTAAAATAGCGATCCTCTTTTTAAAATTCTTACTCGCACTTTGACCTACTCTATCGCTAAATCTAAAAGAAAATATCCTATTATGTAATGAAAATGTCATCATCACGATCAACATTTCACGATTTAAGCTATCAAGGCTGGTTCCAGTCCCATAGAATTTAATTAAAAGTGTTGGATACATCTGCTTCTTGGTCAATATTTATTTTACCGGACGGTTTGTAATTTAAAACTTATTTTGGGATGCGGCTATCATTCCTTTTATCTACATGTTCTATGTTGTTTATTCTGTCTGTTAACTTAAAAATATTCAGTTCACTTCTTTTTTATCTACAAGATTACACCCTGTAACATTCTTTAAAAGCTTCATTTCAGCTGTTTCAATCATTCTTTGTTTTAGTTTTGGTTGATGTTCAATATCCACAGCCATATAATAATATACGTAGGAACCGCCGTTACTTTATTGTACAACTTAAATTTAGTTTCTCTTCTCGTGTTTTTAAAGATCTGTTTTATGCTGCCACACGCACTATTAAATCCATTAATAATGAAAATTTATCGCAATTAAAAGAAAATAGAAAGAATAAGCTTCTCTGAGAAAACGATTTTTCTGCACTCACTCTTACAGAAGATTGAGTGGAGAAATTGGTGTGAATTTAACACATCTTTTATTGTAATAGTAGATTATTCCTATTAATTAATCTTGTCATAAACATAAATTAGTATTTATACGTAAACTTAATTTCTAATTCAAGTACACATTACAATACTAACAGTTTTTCCTCTCAGATTAAGAAATATATAGGTACTTTGTTCTAACCAGTGTTAATTGCTTATAGAGTGCGGAAATACAAATACTGAGAAACCTACCTGGAGATTTCTGCAAAATTGTGGAAACAAACACCTGCGTTAAATCGCCAGTTATTTTAGGCTATTGGGAATCTAGCAGCTGGGTGAACTATCTAATTATTCGCTAACCTCCTTTCTCTCAAATGCCTTACGGAGATAACGGGACGAAATCTTTTGTGTCATCTCCTCCGTGCTTGTGATAGGAAAACCTTCACTGAATGCACAACTCAAAGGACTGAATTCTACATGTATGGTCGACTTTGATAGCTTATTGATTTTGACTACTGACCTCGGACAATTCAAAAGGAATGTTACAAAGGAATGTGAACCTGTAACCGATGGATATGTCTGATGCACGAATAGTAATGCAGATTTGCGAGAAACTCA
The DNA here is from genome assembly GCA_030765045.1 of Tenodera sinensis. NCBI lineage: Eukaryota > Metazoa > Arthropoda > Insecta > Mantodea > Mantidae > Tenodera > Tenodera sinensis. The sequence continues at coordinate 135,587,709 of CM060967.1, read as the reverse complement.
TGTCCCCTTAAGGACGTTTTGTACAAAAATGTTATGTTCACTTGATAAAGCTTCATTTAGGTTGGGAAATATAGTACAATCATTTAAAAATGTCAGTAAATGTAACTTTTAGATGACATTAGATATTATAACGTAAAGTTTACGGTTTTACAATACTAAATTTCTCTTTTGTGTTATAAATAAACAAATCAAAATCCAGTTTCCTAAACCAGGGTGTGCATTCCTAATTCGTATTACTTTATTAATACAACCAAACAACACATAACATAATCATTTTTTAGATATAATAAGAAAAGAGAATAAACAAAACAAAAGCAAACTATGGTTTAAAAAATAAAAGTTGGTTCCTACATCTGCAAATTAAAATTGCAAAACATAAAAATTTGATGTGCTGCACTCACATGACTTTCTCCACTCTTTTATTAACCATTCTTACAAATTCTTATGCCTATATCTTCTATCTGTTACTTGCGATAAACATTTTTACAAATTATCTTGTTGCTTATTTCCTTGTAGGTGCAACGGGAATATGGGAATAAAATAGGCTTTGTGCGATATTCAACTCTTTGAGATTTCGTTCTCTCTGCACGGCTTCCATTTGACGAAATTTTAGGTATTCCAAAACTTACACAAATAACAAGGAATGTCTCCGAAATGGTTCACTCTACAAAAAAAATGTATTTGTACATAAATTGTATGTTTTTGCAAGATCTATATTTTTGTACAGTAACACTTTATGTATCTCTTACGGTTTATCAGTTATTTAAGTCATCCAGAGAACATAGGGTATAGCCAGAAAATTTAAAATATATATTTCGTTCACCGTGAAATATCTCAAACGTATGGCATGTTAATCAAAATCGCTAGTGGTATTTTCGAGAAAATCAAAATTTTCAAAAAATTGTCAATGCAAATGGTACTTTAGCATGGAGGAAATTTCTTCAAAATCTTCAAGTGGCATCCTTCAAAGACATTAAACTTAAATTTAATATCAACTTTCGTTGTTAACCAACTTTTCGTTTTTGAGTTATGCTGTCCATAGACACACACACGCGCGCGCGCGCGCGAACCGTTTTCTAAAAATGCGTTTTTTTTTTTGTTTTTTTTTTATTCAGGTGGCGTCAAAACATATATTTGCGGTGAAATCTCGACATACAATTTTTGGGTGCAATACAACAGTTCTACTTTATGTAGTAGAGAGAACAAAAATATACTGGCATGCAGAATTATTGATACCTACCACGTTAATCTACTAAACAAAATAGTCTAAAATTAAATATGTTACAACTCTTCATGCTATTAACATATATCGGTATCCGGTGGTTCAAGTATTGGTTTCGAGTACAATTATGTGGTTTATTTAATTATAATTCACATTTTAAGTGACTTAGTAAAATTGTATTTATAAATATTATTTATATTCCTCTATTAAATATTAATAAAAATGTTCTATTTGTATTTAATTTTAATATGTTTAATTGGCTTCATTATTCTGTTAATAAATTTACCAGTTTTATTGAAATTAATATTATTTATCAGTTATTTATATTTTTGTTTCACAAAATATATATTTATATCAATCTTAACTAATAAAAAAATATATATGTAGGTTTAAAATGGATTGTATAAAATAAAAGACACAGCTAATAAATCAACAATACCGACACATTAATATACAAATATTTAAAACTCTGATTTAATTCATTTAATTGTTTATTATATTTATTATTAAGTCATAACTATTAGTTCTTATTTATAGTTTGTTAATGTATATATCCAATATAAATTAATTTATTTGAATCATAGGTTTTTGCAAATTTAATAACTTATTCTTTCATATTTAACACTAATAAGCTAACAATTTTAATACTTAATATCAAATTTATTTAGATTCTGTCATTATCCAATTAAACATAATAATTTACACGATATTTCACCCGTTTTGTGGTGAGGGTAAAAATAGCAATTGATAAAAATAAAGGCATGAGTTTCCTTAAATAAAGTAGATTTACAGTTGAAGGTGTACTCTTCAGAACATAGACATCTTCCTTAAAATTCATCCTCACCTGTACATCTGACAAACGAGGTATTGATTTTTTCTCGGGGAGAAATTTAAAAGTGTAATACACTCCCTGGTCCAAAGGAACTAATTGGATAAAATATTACGTAATACACCATCTTACTCTTCTCTATCTATTATCGTAATTATGTAGTTTTAAAATTACTTGCGTAACCATAATTAAATGTATACACAAGAAAAATACATTACAAAGTACATTCAAAATACTAAAGTTTATTTTCATTAACAGAGGTAAATTAGCACACACAGTTTCTCAGAATAATGGAGGCCGTAAAGTTACTCTCTTAGCCGTGCATTGATCTCTCCAAATGCTGCCATTATCATGCTAATTTGGGTCAGTCTCTGCCCTCTCTTTGCCATTTCTCACGACATTCCACGAGGTCGTTTGGAGTAAAATGTAGTGTTGCCTGGCCAAAAGCACCGTCTAATGCACCTGGAGGCGAGGGAGATGGGGGAATCCCAAGAGGTCATGCTGAAGATAGTGGGCGACAGGTGACTGTGCCAAGGCCAGCTCCCTTTGTCTTTCTTTCCCACCCAAGTGAGATATTTGCACAGCTTTCCATTGCAACTCCCTTCATTCTACTGCATGCACCATTTTCAACTCTATGTGTTAATCAACGCACAGTTTAAAGATGTAAACAGTTCAGAATAATTCACATATATTCAGTTATATCACGATAAGATTGACAAAGTACATTTTTCTAAACTCCTAAATACTAATATTTTGTTATATATCTGATTGATAAATTACCAAACATCCATCCAGTTGCTCTTGCTAAGCATTTTATTAATTGAAGGGCTCAGAACCATAGTGGGCCATCTGCCATTTTAAAAATCTGATGTGTTGCACTCACATGACTTTCTCTACTCTTACACTAACCATTCTTACAAACTCTTATTCTTCTACCCTCTTCATGTTAGTTAAGATAAACATCTGCAGAAATTATATTATTATTCGTTTTCTTGTAGGTACAAGGGGCATATGGGCATTCAATAGGCTTTACGCGATAGTCAAATCTTTTAAAGCTTTCAAATGCTATTCTCTTTGCACGCGTAACATAAAAAAATGAATAGCGATGTTCCATTTGACAGAAGCATAAGTTCTCCAAAACTTATACAAATAACAAAGAGTATCTCCGAAATGGTTTCCTGTACAAGAAAATTTATTTTGACACAAATTGTGTGTTTTAGCAAGATCTACATGTTTTGTATAGTAAGATTTTGTTTATCTCTTACGGTTTACGAGTTATTGAAAAGTGATCCAGAGTAAATAGGACTTCATAGGCTATAGCCAGAAAATTTAAGATATACGTTTCATTATTCATAAAAATATATCAATCAAAATGTTAGTCATTTTCCAGAAAATTAAAATTTTCGAAAAATTTTCCATGTAAAGAGTAGTTTAGTGTGGAACAGTTTTCTTCAAAACCTTCGTGTCACATAGTTGAAAGACATTGAACTTAAATACCAACTTTGGTTTTTACCGAACTTTTCGTTTTTAAATTATGTTGTCCACAGACTGATACACACGGACCTTTTTCTAAAAATGCTTTTTTGGATTCAGGGGACCTCAAAGCATATATTTCCGGTGAAATATTGGCATAAAATTTTTGGGTGGAATACAATACTTCCTCTACTTAATTATATGTAGTACAGAAAGTTAAAAAAAACGATAAAAATAGGACTTTAATTTCACAGTGTATAGAATAATTTGTAGCATATGTTAATGACATTAATGCTAAATTATGCCACAAATTATTCAATACATTGTGAAATTAACTAAACTTAAGTGCTATTTTTCTACGTGTTTTTTAAATGGCAGACGGCCCACTATGGTTCAATTATTCTTCTCGATTATTCTTATTAAATTATTCTCTGCACAAAGTATTAAAACAATGAGTATGAAATTGAATACACAATAAATAGACTACAGTGAGTGCGTTAGAAAGCAATGAACAATTATCCATAAATAGTTTTGTTAATTGACAAGATATTCGAATCTTAGCTTATAAGCAGAGAGTAGGCACGGATAGCCGAAAATATGACTTTTGTGCCCAGTGCAAATCTGATTCATCTATTCAGCCATTAGCCACAAGTCCTATATGAAAGAACAATACACATATTGTCTAGTGGTTTCCTATATATATATATATATATATTCAATACTGCTCTCTGGCAATGTTCAATAAATAAAATGTATCCAAGGCAACGCATCATTCATAGTTATATGAACGTATTTCGCAGAAATATTCGTGTTTCTAAGCTTGTTAATTTTTAAAATATTTTCAGTTTTATTTCTAAATACCGCCTGTGCATGTTACTTGTCCGAAGCAGTAAAACACGCCAACGTTGTTTTATTGCAGTCTTCAAAGCTTGTCCAGCAAGGAAACCATTTACATCTTCAATTATTTTTTCCTTGAGCTGTGGCAGTAAAACAATGAGGCAATGTTTATGTGAAAACCAGTGGAATGACGTCAACTGAACAGCAGTGTATGTTTCTCCAAACGTGCCTTGTTAAATTACACTCTCTTTTGTTTGCTTTCTTGCTTTCTCTCTATACCAGTAGTAGCAGTAACACTATTTCTTTAATAGTATTTTCGACCAATAAACTGGAAATTTCAACCAACAATGTTTACTTGTCTCAAATACTTTGGATCATTCTGTGATAAGCAGTACATATTACTTAAAATACTCACTGTCCTTGTCTAGGGCACATACAAACTGACTCATGATACCCAATTTTATGTAACGCAAATTCTTGATTTTCTCGAAAAACTAAAGTGACAGAAAAAACAAAAGAAAAAAAAAGAGTATATTGTCCAACACAGCACAACAAAATATCTTCGGGGACCTACATTCATTCGAAAACATTTTTGATGCAGAGTGGTGCTATCTAGTGGCGTCGGAGCGGGTTTTCTGCGGATTCTCCGGTTCCGCTGCCACTCATTCCACCAATTGTTCCATTATCACCTTTCATTCCATTCAGCTTGCATTTCATATTATCCTCTTCCTCACTATCATGCCTGGTGCTTGGCTGACCACCCGCTTCCAGGTCTTCACTCTGTCCAGTTCATAGGTTCCTCTGCTCTCCGACAGGCGTCTGAACCTAGGCACTGGCTTGTAAGTCCTAGGGGGTGCAAGTCCTACATAAGGGGAAGGTAATAAGGAAAACAAGAAGAAAAAGCAATGTCATGTACGACCTTAGCGTATCTGATTTTAAAAAGTAACATTGTACGGTGCCTTTTACCTTTGGAAAAAGCGTAATGTTGGTATGATCTTCATCATGTATCTTTGCTATCGAGGTATCGAGGTGGGGATGCGGCAGTCGGGAGGTAGGCTTTGGTCCTGTTTGTGTCGTGGAGTTAGTCGGTAGAAATGAATGTTTTTTGTCTTTTATTATTATATTATATAGTAATCTATCAACGAAGTGATCCTATGTGCTTACTTTCTAAGTCGACGTTTCTGTTGCAGATTGATAAATCGGATACATGAATAATTAATGTTACGTTAAGGGGAGTTCGATGTGATAAATATATGCATCGCGAACGTTTACCTTGGAAAGTTCAGTTACCTTATTCACTGATACATTCACTTTTCAAGGCTTCTCATTTGAGAAGCACAAAAAATTCTTCACACGTTCATAGAAACGCAGTATCAGCAAATGACAGGTGAAACGAATGACTGACCTAATTATCCACAGTTTTTACGCATCACAAAAACGTTTAAAAGCTGAATTCCTTCAACAGCAGATTGTAAAGACAGTGTCACAATTTCTCTATCAATTTGTATTATGTAAAACAACGAATAATAAGTAATATAGGGATTTTCTGCGCTTTATCTTTTTTGTTTTTGTCATATGCTACGGTAGATACACTCAATACAAGAATTTGATTCATAGAATCACCAAAGATACGTTTTAAAGCCTGACCCCGAAAGCACCTACAAAACTTTGGTTGTGTGTGTGTGTGTGTGTGTGTGTGTGTGTGTGTGTGTTTGAGATGTTTGATATATTTTTATGGCAAATGAAGTGTATATCTTGAATTTTACAGTTATAGCCCATTGTAGTCCTATTTACTCTGAATGAACATCGGTTCTGATAAACCGTAAGAGATAGACCATATCTTACTGTACAAAAAATATAGATCTTGCTAAAATACACAATTTATATCTTAATAAATTTTTTTGTAGAGTGAACCATTTCGGAGATATGCCTTGTTATTTGTGTGAGTTTTGGGGAAGTTACACTTCTGCCAAATGGAATGTTGTTACTCAATTTTTTATATGTTAACCGTGCAAAGAGAACGGAATTTGAAAGCTTTAAAAGATTTGAATATCGCTCAAAGCCTACTAAGAACATAAAAAAACGATAATTTCTGCAAATGTTTATTTCAACTAATACCAAGAAGATATAGGTATAAGAGTTTATAAGAATGGTTAGTGCAAGAGTAGAGAAAGTCATGTGAGTGCATCACATCAGATTTTTTTATTGTTTCATTTTAACCTCTGTGGTCATACAGAATGCATTGAGTTGAGGTGCATTTCGTTGTCTGTAAGAACTTAGTGCTACGTAACAAAAATGTCAGGATTTTCACATTAATATTAACCTTGAATTGTTCTCAAGTGCACTCTGTTGAACAACAACCCCTCGATTTGTCGCTCAATTATGTACACAGAATTATCAGATACAGTGCAAGTTAATCTTTGTTAAGAGTTTGGAATCACAGATATTTGGTACGTGACACGACTACGTACAGAAACAAGCCCATTCTGAGGAGGGAAAGAGGCATGAGCCCGTCTGCGCTGTAACGTTGTCTCATGAATATAACATTCTCATCTCGCCGGGGGTTGCTCTTCCAATTTGCACGTACTAGAGGGGATACATAGCAATTTTTGCTTAAGGAATTGAATGAACAGGGGTCACGCATGACATTTTGGTTCATTCACGAACTTTCCGGAACACAATTTCATCTCACGCTGCTTAGACAATTTTATGGCCCATTTACCAGAAATGAAACTCTTTATACATGCGTATTTTAATTATCTTATACATTCCAGAAGTTCTATTATCTATGTTGATAGAATGACAGCAGTAATATATTATATCTTATATATTAGACGCTCAAAGTCTACTGCATTCCCGTATTCTCCTTGTGCCTACAAGAACCTAAACTATCAGATAATTTCTGCAAATGTTTATCTCAACTAACACGAAGAAGATATAGTAATAAGAGTAAGTAAGAACTTAGTTTGTTATTCGACTCGTTATATTTTAATATACCACTGGGCTAAATATATACACTCATACCCCTAATGCCCTGTATATAAAATACAAAGGTAGCCCACGTAAGGCGCAATATATGTAATATATTTATTAATTAATAACTTATTTATTAATGTAATTAATTTATTTATTAATATATGTATCTAAAATAAATATCCAATACATTTCCAATTTGGACCAAGGAGCCTTCCAAATTTTGATATACAAAACTTTTGCATAGGCTCCTTGTGTAGTACAGGGGGTTCACCTCAGAATTTTAAATGAAATCATGATTATACTTTTATATTTATTAAAACATTTTTGTAAAATAATTTGATAATAATATTGAATATTGAACCATCCTGTTCGGTAAACATGTTATAATCATAATTATACAATCTATTTTTGTTTTTTTAAAAAAAAATATTTTTTATCGGACAATGAATAAATAAAATGGGTGAAGTGTTGTTCAAATGAGCCCGGAGTCAAGTAATCTTACATTCGTCTACTTAGAATAAGGAAATACCCCGGAAAAAACCTTTATGCTGGTAACTCTATCGAGATTGAACTCCGAACCTCTGGAATGAGAGACAGACACACCACAGAGGAGAGAGAACCTAGCTTATTCAGGGGGGCATTATATTAAAAAGTATGAGAATTACATTTAAAAGGCTTAAGTTTTGTGCCCCTGTGACCCATAAGGAGCCCCGTGGAAGTATTTTCCATATTAAAATCTGTCCCTTGCTCTTTTAAGATTTGGAATCGTTGGTGTTTAGTTTTTTATATTCTTTAAGATATATTCACATATATACATATATAATATATTATATATATTCATATATAAAAATAATCTGTATTAAAGTGTGTATTAATAAAATATAAAAGCGATTATCTTCAGTAAGCACGTGACCTGAAGAACGCTCTGATTGGCTCCTGACCGACATTAGCGGTGTAAGTGGCTTTCTTAAGTCGGATTTAAATTAAATGTGGTTTTATTCCACTGTGGACTAAATATGTGATATTTCCTTTTAATTCGGTGATTCAAATTTTAAATCGTAGCCATGGCCTTCACTGTTTAGGAGCACTTAGATAATGTATAGTTTTTTGTTGAGTTTCATCTACTAAGTAGCTCTATTTTGTTTCTTAGTTTTTATTGCATGTAACTTAAATTGGCATTTTGGAGTCTCACATTAGGAAAATACCAATACTACATTTGTCTTTCTGGTCGATAAAACTTTTAAGACTTTAATCACATTGCTAGCTTCCTTTATCGAAATTGGAATCTAAACTACAAATCCTGCGCTGTACGTACGAGCCAATTCATGGCTTTGTATATTTTGCTTAATTTTAACAGCACTGACCTCTCATCATTAATTCTGAACGCTGGAATATTGTGAAACAAAGAACAGCTGAGTATGGGAGCAAATATTTGACTACATTTATGGAGTTTGAAGCATATTTTAATCCAGGTTTATTTGATTCATTACATCGTTCGCGCAGTTTGTTAAAATAATACAAGAGCGAGTTGAAACTCTGAATGCTAATGGGTTTAATTGTAGTTAGGGTGAAATAGATGAGGTGCACATCCCAGTGAAAAGAGCGTTAATGCGTGAGGTCACAGGCTTGACCTGACCTCTGACCCCCTGAGAGACATTTGCACGGTTGCACAATCAAGAGGCCGTTTTAAAGGTAAAAATATAGTTGTGTGTTGTGTGGATTATGTTTTGTAAGGCTACACAAACTACGTTAAAGGACATATGTTGTATCAGGGATGTCTAACCTTGTCTCTTTGGAGAAACTTGAACCATTTCCAAGATATTCTTTATTATTTGTTTCAAGTTCCCAATATTTATACTTTGTTTCAAATAGGAATACGTTATTCATTTTTTATCCCTTGAGCTTACAAAGAGAACGGAATTTCAAAGCCGTCGCGTAGCAACCAACTCCTAAAACAGTTTATTATCGCTTAAAGCCTACTGCATTCCCATATTCCCTTTGCACCTACAAAATTTAGCAGTAAGGTAATTTCAGAAAATGCTTATGTCGATTAAAATGCGATATATATAGACATAAGCATTTGCAAGAGTAATTTGTGTACGAATGAGTATAGGTCTGCATATACTTGCGAACAGATTTTCTCCAATTTAAACTATGTTAAGAATCTGTATAGGAATAGGTTAGGCGACGATCACTTGGTAACTTTGTCGCCAAATACTGATAGTCTTCTTAAACGTAACAAAACCAAAAAGTCACTTATGTACAGATTGTTATCGCATAAGGTTTGAAAGTGCTGTCGTAAATCCAACACATCGTACATATAACCCAGTGGCATAGTCCGCATAAAGTGCAGGGGGTAAATCCAACCTCCCCTCTTTCGCAAACGTTGAGCATCGCTGTGTTATATCCTAGTATGTATTCAATTGCTTGAAATTAATTCAGTAACATTTAGTATCTTCTTAGGCACAAGGGAAGGGTCTCTTAAGAGCACCCCCGGTGAAAAAAGCCAAAAGTTTCCAACATAACATGGGTGTTAGCGTTTTTTACACTACAAACCTTCTACTTTAGTTCTACGTAGCCCTTACAGTTACGGACCTCTTAAAGCATGCCATATATTGATTTAAATTTCTCCCTATAAGGCTACCTTCGTATAAAGGTGTAATAAAAATTATTTTTTCCTATATTTAATCGAAAGAACCTTCAAGAGAGTCCTCAGGAATCTTCAAATATTAATGTAGCTATAGAAAAGCAGAAAAATTCGAAATATATTCCTTTTAAACAGCATAAAGAGAGCTATAATTTTTAAGCCCTCTTTTCTTGGATATAAATTAATCGACACATGTTCATTCTCAATGAAAATACTTTGGGTGTAAATATTAAAAGCTGTATTAAAAGCTCCTTAAAGCGAAAAGATAATAAATCTGATTATTTTATTTATTTAAAACGGTTTAATAAATTAGCATAAAAGATAAGTTAAATCAACTAAGTAGTATTATAAGGGTTTTCAGTACAGAGCGTCGATACAGAAATGTTACCATCCATTTTCTTACAAGTATCTTTGTTATCACCATAAATGTCCGCACGAATGTACAGCAAACAAAAACACGCATGCAATTAAGGTGGACTTTCATGCTTACACGCAATCTCTCTGAAGAATCCTTAAGGGGTTCCTTTTGGGCTGAGAAAGAGTTTTCAAGTACTCTCAGAAATATGCATAAATTTCAAAGAGGGATGCTTTAATGTATTGTTTAAGCTTATAGCACAACTCTGTTCTTACTGTATACGCAACCACAAACGTTGGATACTTATGGTAGATTATGAAATGATAATTGGGAAGGGAAATTCGGGAAGGAAACGTTTCGGGCATTTACTAGTTATGAGGACTTGGGAAAGCTGGAAAAAGCTTCGTTCAGGAAGTACGGGTCTGACGAGATTTGAATCGCAAATCACAATTCCATACCTTTACTACCTCTGCTAGTCTTATTGGTGAAAAATAGCCAGATTATTGACTGCGATCTTGTAATAATACTGTGACACCGGTCCACGCAGCGGCAACACAACAAAGGACGGTCGATCCCGCGCTGCCTCAGCCCACTGGCGCGGTGCGTACACCACTCACACGGGCAAACACGTAACTAACAACAATCGAGCGGCAACACAAAGGGTTTTTAAGAGTATTCGAGAAGTGTCCGGTAGCCGGTGTATTTGTACAAGTTTCAGAAAGGTCCAGGTTATGACTGTTGAGTGATTGTATAGTCAGAGCTACTGTTAGAGAGACAGAGAAAGTGAAGACAATGAAAGGGCTGAGTCAAGGTTACGAGAAAAAACAGTTGTGAGTTCTAATATTCACGAAAGACTGTAGAATATTAGCAACAGTAAAGAGAGCCATATTTGTGCATTCAGTTAGAGAAGAATAAAGTGAGAAAAATAACTGGACTGCACTTTCATTGTTTTTGTTCTAATACTTTACTTCGTCCATTGGTTACTAAGTGCAAACGGTTTTAGTCTGTTTTCCAGCGTGTATTCTAATATCTTCATTTGTTTAATCAGAAGCACTCGTAAATACAGCTAAAGAAGCAAATATCATCTGTAACAGCTGTTTAAGAGAGGACTTAACATTACAGATATCCATTAAAGCTTCCTTTTTGCTCTCCTCTCAAACTATTAAGCAAGTGGCGAGGTTTCGCAGTTTAAGTCGACTCAGAAATGGTAACCTTGATGGATAGTGCACTTCCTCTACGGTTGTTTCTTCGATATTTGACTAATAGAAGATATAATGACCTCTGAGAGAAATACAGCACCAAAATTTTGGCACCTTTGTTCTCTATTTTAATTTATGCCCATAAACCGAGGTACACTTCTCATGTCTTAAGCAGTAGAAACAATTTGCATGTTGTCATGGAAACCATTTACTCCTTTGAATTTGTCAACTCGTTACGTAGCCTTACGCTAATTGCAATCTAATTTTGTAAACTATGCCGTTGGCCAGCCAATAGACACAGTTAAATTGTCTTGTTTATTGCTTGACATCCAGGAAGAGAATTTCTATCTAAGGTAGTAAACCTACTGTTATGTAACAGGAGTTCTTTTTTAAAGTCTAAAATACGAATGTATTTCTCTTTAAGCAGATATTTGTTCTGTTGGTAGGCTTGGAAGAGAGTAAACAGTGATTCCCTTGCCTCTCAGCTACACCGCTGTGTTTGTGTTTCTCTACAAAAGCGCTTCCTCGCTGTTCATGTAATCCTCAGTTCTTTACGAGATAAAATATTTCCTTTGATTTTTCACAACTCTCCGAAAGTGGTTATTAGACTCTGGCCAAGAATGAAATACAGTATTCTTCAGCTTTTACTTACCACGAGCGTGCAAGAAAATCATCATAAACAGTTTTGTGTGTTATATCACCAGAAAACATCATTATCTAAGGATGAGATGGTGCATTCACTTCGAGATTTGTAAGTCGTTCAGGACTTACTATAAAACTATATAGCATTACAGTGGTTAACCTACATAACACTAATATACTTCATGTACAAATATATATCCGATAATAAAATAGACTAACTTCAAAAATCATTTACTCTAAAAGCAAAGTGCGAAAGTTTGACACAGGTTTCCATTCATAAAAATATTAAATATAGAGGCTCTACGATGACGATAGTCGTAAGTTACAACAGAAAATCTGATGTGTTGCACTCACAAAACTTACTCTACTCTTGTACTAACCATTCTTATAAACTCTTATTCCTGTATCTTCTTCGTGTTAGTTAAGATGAACATTTGCACAAATTATTGCTTTTTTCTTTGTACGTGCATGGACAGATAGGAATACAGTAGGCTTTGAGCGATATCAAATATTTTAAAGCTTTCAAATTCCGTTCTCTTTGCACGGCTAACATATAAAAGTGAAAAACTATGTTCCGTTTGAGGAAAGTTTTCGCAAAAGTCACACAAATAACAAGGAATACCTCCGAAATGGCCCACTCTATCAAAAATGTACTTGGACATAAATTGAGTGTTTTAGCAATATCTACATTTCTGTATAGTAAGATTTGGTCTATCTCCAACGGTTTACCAGCTATACAGAAGTCATCCAGAGTGAAGAAAACTACATAGGATATAGCCAGAAAATTCAAAATATACATTTTGTTTGGCACAAAAATATCTCAAACATATAGTATTTTAATCTAAATCGTTAGAGCCATTTTCGAGAAAATCAAAATTTTCGAAAAATTTCTATGTAAAGGGTAGTGGTCCGCGCGGACCTTTTTCTATAGATACTTTTTTTGTTATTCAGGGGGTCTCAAAACATATATTTCCGGTGACATCTCGATATCGAATTTTTGGATGGAATACAATATTTCACCTACTATACGTAGCAGATAAAGTAATAACGCTTCGAAAATGTGCCAAAAGAACAAGGAGTATCAGAAATCTACATGAGGAAAGTAAATTTGAATATAACCGGTGTATCTATAATTCCAGAACATTATAAATGATTGCAAATCAGAATAAGAGCATAATAAGTTAATGGTATATAAATAATTGTATATAAGGTAAGAGACGGTTTTCCATCGCCAACACCCGCAGATGAGGCCTTTCATGCAAATATGTAAAAGTGAAATAAAATAATTTCTGCAAATATTTATCTCGATTAGCTTGAGGGAGACAGAGGGATAAGTGTGTGTGTGTGTGTGTGTGTGTGTGTGTGTGTGTGTGTGTGTGTGTGTGTGTGTGTGTGTGTGTGTGTGTCTTAAAGTGAAAGGTCGCTTAAAACCCAAGGTTCGTATTTAAATATGTCTTTCAAGGATGTGTCATGAGGATTTTTAAGAAAATTCCCCAAAATGGCTGTAACGATTTTGATTAAAATGCCATATATTTAAAATATTTTTGTGACAAATGAAATGTATATTTTGAATGTTTTGACTATAGCTCAAGTAGCCCTGTTTACTCTTGATGACTTTTGAATAACAGGTAAGCGCTTAGAGATAGACCAAATCTTAGTATACAAAAAGTGTTAAAACACAATTTATGTCCAAATAATTTTTGTAGTGAATCATTTCGGCGATATTTCTCATTTGTGTGAGTTTTGCAATACTTACAGTTTTCTCAAATGGAAGGTCGTTATTCACGTTTTTATATCTCGACCGTGCAAAGAGAATGGAATATCAAAGCCTTCATATAGCGACTAGCTTTAAAAGTTTTGACTAACGCTTAAAGCCTACTGTATTCCTGTATTCCTGTATTCTCCATGCACCTATAAGGAAATAGGCAATAAGATTTATCTACCTGCAACCTCATTTTATCCGCCACCCTGCAAAACCACACATTCTGTCGTGAAAGAGACAGTTACGAGTATGACACACCTCGGGCTGTTCTCAGCCTGTCAACAGGATGATGATAATTTCTGCAAACGTTTGTCTCAACTAACATGGAAAAGTTAGAGGAATAAGAGTTTATAAGAATGGTTAGTACAAGAGTAGAGAAAGTCATGTGAGTGCAACGCATCATAATTTTAATATTTGTGAATATAAAATTAACCGTTAATGGTTTAGCAGAGCAGTTTCATGTTTCGACATGGTTCGTAAATATGCCAGTCCGTTGTGGTTATGTAAGTTGGTGTTATTAAAGCCATTGTGAGTATGTTGTAGTGACTTGATGTGCCGGGCGCCGCGATTTCAAGCCTGATTGAGTTTCATTAGTTCTGGAGCGGTATGCTGCACCGCAGAGGCCATTCTTGTGGCTATAAACGCAAATTAATCTTTTTAGGTCAAACTCTGAATGAACAAAGAGAAAAAACTTTACCACTTGTTTTTACTGCGGCTTGCTGAACAAGCTCAACATGAAACTTACTTTTTGTTTCATTGTTTAATCGCTCATGTTCAGCATGGAAGAACGGTCATGTCGATGTCCCAAGGTTGAGGGGATAAATATAATACACAGCTTCGATGTACTTGTCCGGAATCAGCAACAGCGCACAATAAACAGAGATGGAGGCATCGTTCGGAAAACATTGTCAATAGAGTAAGTAAGTAGGCTCGGATTATTACAACATGAAAGTAGTCTGTTTCTTATTCTTCTTCTTCTTCTTTTTCTACCTCACGGATTAGGTTCTATAGTCTGTTCCGACATAATATCAAAGAAAACGTATGAAAAGTTGTATAACAAGTTTATGGTTTGGCCAGCAAGAAAAAATGGACCTTCATTCTCAGAAAGTTAAAGTCTTTATTACTTTGTAAGATGTGAAGAAATGTTTATTCGAATTTCATTGTAAAGAATAAAAACAATAAAATAAAGTTAATATAAATTCATGTGAGTAAATAAACTGTTTTTTCAGTGGCGCTTAGTAGGACAGCGCGCAAGCGTGGAAATCTGTATCGAAATGAAAATCTGGACTTCATTTCGATACAGACTTCTAACTTCTTGCTTATGCTTAGTCGCCTGCCAGAGATGTGAATAAATGTCTGTATCCCTCTATTTTCATGTGATAGCCATTTTCCTGTTATTTTATTACTTTTGTTATTTATTCATTAATGTGTTGCTGAATGCCTGTTAATGTATCATAAAAAGACCATGAATATTATAATTTAACAAGTTATTAATAAAAAGCGAGAATGCTGTTATTGCTAAAAACTAAACTGGCACATTCATTATTTATTTCGATTCGCGAGGAATACAAAAACACTATAACTATCAGCTTCCTTTTTGTCAGAAGCTGCATACTCGATATAAATTGTTCCGATATTACAATTATTATTTAAACCTACTTTTCTTTGTTTTTACTTTTGAATAGCTGTGCCCAATTAAGTTCCAAAAATGGGCAAGATGGCTGCTCGGTAATGTCTGAGGTTTGCATTCGGGAGATCGCGTGTTCGATTCTCATTAATCGCCTACTCTGACCTTGGGTTTTTCATAATTTTCCTTGGCCGGAAGGCAAATGCTGAGATGATTTCTCATTTTTACGATTTACTATTCATCATTATCATCATCACCATCATCGTGGTCGTCAAGGTATAAATCATTTTGGTTTGTTCCGCCTTCATATTACTTGTTCTCTCCACCACTTCCTCGACCGTCCCATATCCCGTTTGCCTCTTGGTTTGGCAATCAGTATTTAGTCTAGTTGGAGTTGAAGTCATGAATTTTAGTTTACTTGTAAGTCGTCGTGTACAGTCGTCGTGTTTTTAGTTTTGAGAGTGAGTCGGCCAGCCTGTCAGTGCGTACGTATGTGTCGTCGAGTGACTGTATCATCATACTTAAGATATAAGAGACAGTGAAAGTAAAGAAAGACACTGAAAGACAGAGAAAGGTTATCAGAAGAACAATCGTGAACTGGCATAACAGAAAAAACTATAAACGGTGTTACCAGAAAAAAAATAATGCATTTGTGGTAAAATTTAGAGGAGAATAAAGTAACCGGACTTTGGAATATACGTTTTGTTACAATAGGTAAATCTCGTGACAAGTTTTTATATCATTAAAATTGTGTAATGTAATAAATTTATGGATATGATTTAATTTAAAGTTAATTTTCTGAGCAGTTAAATAAAACCTTGTTTTTAAGAATTTTTTACTATTAATTTAAACATATAAAAGGGACTATATGATATTATTAGTTTATTTAATATAAGCTATTGTATTTCGTGTTTCAAATTTTGAACACAATATTGAGTTTAAAGCCAAACAACTTACGTTGATAAATAGTTTTAAAATATATTTAAGGCTAAATAGCCATGGAACTTTACTGCTTTATTTATTGTGAAAGAGAAAGAATTGAGTGTGTTAACTATAAGGTAGCGTAAGAATATTACGTTCATAAGATAAAAGGAAGGTTATAAAGTTGAAGATTGTGTAATTTTCGCAACCATAGTAAGTGGCTGTAGTAATTATTGTATGCAAAATATGTTTATAAGTAAGGTATTTAACAACAACACAGAAAATATTACTACCGCGGAGGTGGAACGAAGCCACCACTATACTTGTATCAAAACAATCTTCGCCACTCGGTAAGAGAATGTGATGTAAATAACGGTAAGTTCAATCACTACTCCTCTTGTCGTGCCCATGCCTAAATTCTGATAAGTTGAGCAAATTTAAAAAATGCTTTAAATTAAGTTAAAATTATCCAAAAAGGTGCTCTATTACCTTTAAACATTGTGTCTGCTACGTAGTGTGCACATTACCATGTTATGCAATCTTCATGAGAACAAAGCGGAGGGAAACCTTAAAAAGCAAAGAAAGTTTTCTCGTCTCTGTGCGTTTTCAATTAAGGCGAATAGGAGTGGAAAGCGCAAGAGCCTGGAAGATTAATATTCAGCTCATTGTTACCTTCAGAGCCTGTCTGGAGGTAGGTCAGCTGCAAGTTCTGTATCGTTTGCAAATCCACACCAGGCGCCCAGCCAGCCAGCCAGCCAGCTAGTATTCCCTGGAATGTTATATCTACTGCAGCAAGTGAGATAAGCTTGTGACTTGAAGTGCACTAAAGCTCTTTGAATATCCATCTAGATATACCGAACAGAGTCCAAGAGCTCCTAAAGGGGCAGTTTAAATCGATAAAAGCAACATATTCCCATTACATGTGACAAAGATAGATTGGAGCCGTCTATACGTGTATTAGTTTATTCATGTAAAGCAGTAGCACATAGAGGTTGTGCATAAATACAGACACAGCGTGTTAAAGAGTACATCTTCTAAGTTTAAAAGTTCTCTTATAAAGACCATTCCACACATACGTGACTTGGTTGTAATCAACCAATCATGTGCATAACAATTTCAAATTTCAATCAATGACAGCCTTCATGGCGGTGCCGTAGCCGAGCGATTAGACCGTTCGCAAATCACAAAGGTCCAATCCCAGGGACCCACATGTGATATTCGTGGTGGAAGAAACGGTGTCAGGACGGGTTTAGTGGGTTCTCCGGTTTCCCTCACCATTCATTCCACCGTCATCACCTTTCCAATCATCCACTTCATGCAGAAACAGTCTTCATTCCCGAAAAAATTATCAGATTTCTTTATCACTTCTGAATTTTAGTTATCACATCGTCTGCTTTTCTTATGTTATTATCAGGTTAGAGAATCTAAAGCGCGTCTCACCCTTAAAAGACAGTACAGGTTAAATGGAGCGCAGTGTTGCAACATGTACTAGTTGCGAATCTCTCTCCGCGAGCGACTCGAGGTGGCCTGAGTCCTGTACTTAGTCCTTCAATTGCTGTTTGACGAGACGGGCACTTTTAACTTTGGTATCCCTCCACGCCTTTGTTACTGTATGACCTAAATTTACAAATGACTCGTCTGTATAAACAATTGATTTCCCCTGGTCCCTAAACCTTTTACGTCTTTTAGATATTTATGTCGCCATCTGATGATATCGATATCGTCTCTTTCTATTAATATGCACTTGTTACCCTTTCTTTCATATTCGAACCCCAAATCAGAGTGGCCCTTGAGAAATTTGGTAGGGTCTCATCACTGTTGAATCGTGACAAAATTATATTCAGCATGGGTGGAATATTTGCAAACTGTAAAGAATGAACAATTCGCCGCACTCCACCTTGCACTATTCAATCATATTGCGTTAACCTAGCGTTTTGTGTAGTCCCGCCCTTTTTGCTTTCTTTTTCGATGGCGTTCTTAGAGGTCCTTTCATTAGTTCCTTTTTAATCATACACACTACTGCTTCTGAACACCCGATAGCCTTAGCTGTTTCTTTTACTGCCTTACACGCATTTTGCTTCAAAAATAATATAACACATTCATAATTATTTGGCGTTCCTTACTTCTTAATTTACCAACATATCGTCTCTTCCTAGCTTCCCCCTCCATAACTACAAATATTTACAAAAATATTAAACAAATAACGCAATAACAGCTCACAGTTACACACACACAGCTTCTTTCGAACTAATGTTAGTGCTGCTCCTTATACTATCTTCTGTGTCAGGCCTGACGCTGAATAGATGAATACCTTTTGTTTGCCTTACTGGATAAAAGAAAGAGGTTACTGCCTTTTGTTTTATTTTAAAAACTTTCTCCAACCTTCCTCAACATTTATTCTCGCTGGTTCTCTGATGTAAACTCAATAACAAAAACGTTTCACACCGCGTAACTTTTGCAGTGCACAGATATAAAATTTTCCGAAAACATTTCCTTTTAAAAATTATAACACTTAACTGGGTAAACATAGAAAATTCAAAGTGGGCAGGTAGTAGCACTATGGTATACTCTACCTAAGAAAAAAATATAGATGCATTCTAGCAGTTAGTT
Source organism: Tenodera sinensis (assembly GCA_030765045.1). NCBI lineage: Eukaryota > Metazoa > Arthropoda > Insecta > Mantodea > Mantidae > Tenodera > Tenodera sinensis. The sequence continues at coordinate 135,568,609 of CM060967.1, read as the reverse complement.
TGTTAGTTAGTGTGTGATGAGTATAGAAACAGGAAATATCGGACTTCTATTGAAAAAAACGTTTTCTGAAGAAATTTGGGCCTATAGAAATGTATAATGACTCTAAAAAGGATATAACCTGATAGAGAAAAAAACTCTGCATAGGATAATGTGTTCAAATCTGAAATTTATAACAAATGAATATTTATACCATGCTATTAGGAATCTGGCAACACCGCGAGGGTAGAAAAGGACGCGGCTAATGGCAACTTGTATGTACTAGATAGAGACAGAGATGTCCCATTTAACTCCATACTGTCTTCTAAGAGTGGAACGCTATATAGCTGCACTGTCCTACAGATACGCAACAGGTCACGTAATTTGACGCAGCAGAGCCGCTATTCAAATGTCAAAAATGGCTGACTATCGCTTCGGTGAACTATCTAATGCTGGAATAGATGCATTAATTCGAATAAGGAAACCTCAGAACGCAGCACAACAGGAAATATGTTTCGAATCAGTTTGCCAATTTTTGTATTGTACGGAATTATAAATGAACGGCAGATACTCAAGCTTCTGATATGACCAACATCTTAAAAGATTGGAGCATCAATATGAGAATCTTGTAGGTCGTGCTGATGTATCTGTTACATGTTTCTTTTAAGAGGTTGGTAGTTACAATATAGCCGGGGCGGGATGGTGTCGAATTCCGTGTGGCATGGCGGCAGTAGCTGGGATAAAGTACCTGCAGTTCACATTAGGGGTCAAAGGCATCTCCGCATTTTCAGCTTATTACTCCAAACACACGCTTATTAGCCGAGCTTAGCTCACCCTGCCTACGCGTTATGTGAACTTTGTACCTACCGACACACCCCTTCACTTGGCATAAATGCTGTCGTTCTTGTAACAATCAATGCTAGATTGTAACGGAGTGATATCGCTGACTAAAAGTATTGTTAAAAGTATTTGTAAAGAACATTTATAAGCCGAGGTATCTGAACCTGTTCCTAGAAAAAATATCCTCGGTTTAGTACCTTTAGCGCCCATATATTGATAATCTTTGCCCGAACACGCATTTGTGAGCAACTTTTTTTTTAATAAAGCAAATAAAACGTAAAAATGGACCTTGTCTTAAATTTCTTTGATCTTGTGAATACATAAAAGGCAATGTTTAGTCGTAACTTAAGATAACATCATTTCACAGTGCAATGGTCGATTTACTGCTCTTCCTCCCTCCAGATACATGTTTTGCGGGAAGTATCCAAGACTGACTCGGCGCTTGGACATGGCTGGTTTAAACTTATCCACAATTAAGTTTCAGCGTAGTTAGTATAGGTTAATAAATAGTGGGTTTAGTCTTAAATAGTTCCTTTAACGGGAAACCAGCAGCAGTAAACTATAGATATAAAGAAATAATGATACGTAACGATATGCTGCTGTTATGAAATGTTCCAACTGCTTTTGTGTAGCGTTGTTAAAGCAGCATCATCGGAATGGGAGACAGTTGGTTCTAGATTCTGCAGAACAACGCAGCTTTTCTGTTTTCTCTGTAGGATTAGCGGCAAGCATAGAGCATCGTGAGAACATCTGGAGAGTTACGGCTAGTGAAATCCGTTTTGGTTTACCGCAACGGGAGTGGGAATGGATGTGCTGACCACTTGTCAACGCAACCGCTCAACATGATGAAAGAACTGAGAGTAGCATTAGGGTGGTCGGCCTTGGCACTTATGGGCTGCGGATTTCCTTTGAGCTGGCACGATAAAGGACGCGAGTCATCTATATCTGTTATGTAATTCAACAAGGCATCTATTTGTTATTCATGAACTGGACTTAATGTGTTTCTTTATAGGAGTGCCATATAAGGCTGTTAACAAACGCGCTGCTTGTGGGAAGAAACAGTTAATTATCTGTTGTATGAACCGAGCGAGATACCTCCCCATAACATGTGAAGTCCTGAGTTCAATTCTTGTCCCTCTGACCATAGGTTTTTTTGTGGTTTTTCATGGACGGTAGGTGAATACTGTGGTGGTTTCTGATCTACCACGATTTCTTTTCCATTGCATCTCTCCCATTCCCTTTCCTTTTCAATTTACACGTGTGCTTCTAGATTTCGTAGTTTGTGGCGGTGCCGGACAGATGGTGTGGATGCTTACTGAAAGGAAACAGTACTCCGTCTGGACACTAGAGGGCTACTGGTCCACAGTAGTTCATCGTCCTTCAGCAACGGGAAGGATTTTCAACCCTGGAATTCTTATGACTTCTTTGCATCACTTGGGCTGTCTTCCTGCGGCCTGTAGTTCCTTCATTCCTTCTTCTTCGGGGACAGTAGGCGTAATAGACCTCTGTAGGTCACAATGATCTAAATGTCTCCCTTCGTTGCATTATACAGGGTGGAAGGGAAGTCATTACATTATTTCTAATATGTGCTTCATAGAAGCATTACAAATAAAAATGTCTAATAGCATTTTGTTATTTGATCACACGATTTTGAAAAAATAGCTTTTGATCCAAATTGGATGCGTAATTCCACAAGAATGTACGAAAATAACAGTTTGTTATTTGTAAGATGGCTAGAGTAACTTATTTCTGACATAGCTTCGGCAGTAATTATGGGACATCATACAAGGTTTCAAAATAGCAATTATTAATTATTGATAACATTAATGATCAATTATTGATCACTTAAAAGACGTGAAGGAATATTCCGAGCTGCTCTCTCAGACGTGAGGTAAGTCGACAACGTTGCGTTGAGGTTTGTCAGGAAGCTGACCTGGTTTGTGAAGTAAACAGCTCGGGCACTTTCGCTTTCGTTTAATGTTTTGGGAGCTAAGTTGTTTTCGACAAAACTATCTCCGTAGGAAATAGTCAGAGACAAAAACGTAAGACACATATGTTCCAAATACCGATATCTACCACTGGTTTAAATTAATGCAATGACTTCGCTTCCACCAGGTATAGTTAGTGTAACGGTGTGTCAACCTCCCTTGTCGACAAACATAAAGTGCAACCAAGGCAGCAAAGTAGCTCTCAACGTAACTCCTTTAGAAGCCGAACCTAAGACTAGGTATTGCATTAAATTCTCTCTCTCTCTCTCTCTCTCTCTCTCTCTCTCTCTCTCTCTCTCTCTCTCTCTCTCTCTCTCTCTCTCTCTCACACACACACACACACACACACATTCAACTTCAGGCTCTAGTGAGCATAGGGATTCCCTCCAGCCCGAAATCGAACCCGAGAGCTCTGGAACAACACAGCAGGACTCCGAATGGTTGCCGGCCTGGAGGCGCTCAAAGGACAAACTCCTTCTCATTTGACTACTTCACAGTAGTTCATAACCTATAAGCTGAGAGAATTCACAGACAATCACCGGCCTTATTTATTGTTTCTCACATTCATTAAACAGCGCCCGGCACATGACTTACTCTGATTCACTACACCCACATTAAATAGCTGTTTAGTTACTTTACAGTAGTGGAGGACAAATTTTGAATCATGACTCGGTTTTCAGTAACGGCAGGTTGAGTGAGAGGCTGGGCCTATCAGTTAAAGCATGTTTTCAACTACGATTTTTTTTTTTTTTTTTTTTTTTCATGTTTCTACTATCTATACCACATACCTATAAGTAGAGAAAGTATTACATTCCGCTCAAAACTTGCATGTCAGTTTCACAGAAATGTATATTTTGAGGTCTCCGAACCGACAGTAGAAAGAGACACACTAAAACAAAATCTCCGATAAATACTGAACTAAGTTAAGCATCTTTTAAGAATACAATAAAAAGGTTTTCGAAAACATTATCCCAAAGCACTCTTTACACTGAACACCTTTTCCTAATTTCTATTTCCTCAAATCTGGCTGTAATGATTTTAAATATAACTATGTTTAGGATATTTCCGTGATAAAGGAAGCGTATATATTACACTTTCTGGGAATAACCTGAGTTCAACAATTCATTTACAAAATTAAGGATTTCTGTGCCTAAGTGGTAAGCCCTAAGAGAATAACTTGTCAAACATACAAGATAAAAACTGAACTATTATGATGCAAGGGTTAAAAGGAAGATTTTATTTTGTGAGTAATTTAACCCGTGCATCACACACTATTTTTAGACAGTCCTAAATATTTATAGATATCTTATAGAATATATATGTATATCTGGTATTGTTTTACTTTCTCATGGTCATGATAGTCTTCGGGTTGCGATGCTCATTTGCCTTGCGTCAGTGTTGGCAACATGACTTTTACAAAACAGTAATATTCTACACAAGAGAGGCAGTGGAAATAATAAAATGAGGAAAATAACGTAACTAAATTTAATTAATATCAGTAATAATGACCCATCATTTTAAACAAACATTGTGTAACTCAGATTCACGGCCTACTGGAATGAGGCGATGGTCATATTCCACAAGAAAACAACAGAAAGCCCCCAAAAATAACCACGTTTAAATTATAGGCAGCGTAGACTGACTTCTTCTGCTCATGTGTGATACAACGAAGGAGGAAGAAGTGATTTTGATCGACATAACGAAAAATAATCATACATCGAAAACTGAGTAATTAAATGTGAAATTTTGTGATATTCATAAAAAGGAACTATATCATCAATAATTGAGATCAATCGAGTGCGACGAGATTAGAAGAGAACATTGACTTTTCACAATTAGCGGCTGTGTCTAGCCATTTCGTTTATCAGCGAAGAAGACCGCCATGTTTAGAGAGAATATTGTAAGTGTTTTATGAGAAGGATAATGATTTTTAAGTGTTAATAAAAGATTAATTAAAACAATATTGATTGTTTCATCTATAAAATACATCCGTAGTACTTCCTGTGATAACATTAATTGAATCTTATAGTTCTCCGATTGATGCTAGGCCACGAATACTGCAACTTTTAAAAGACTTTCGTTCCAACGAAGATTAATAAAAGCTAAATAATACCTCTACTTTCGTCTCACATTAACATTAAAACATATTAAAAATCGTTACATAATAATAGGTATAATTTGCAAAAGCCCTTATATGATCGCTTTACCCCAAAATTTTATTTGTGGAAAAAGAGGAGAGTCAGGTAACTGGCGGCAAAAAGCTGCAGGCTTCTTTGCACGAAAATAACTCATTTCATCGACTGTTCTTTCGTCACTCGTAAGAGCTTGCGGCAGCAGTCGGCATGAGATGGTAAAAGCTTCAAAGAGAGAGGGAGGAAGCTAATACTCGACGGGTCTTGCGCTGCCTGTTGAGGAAATGAGCCGGGGGCTGCTAAGGAATTTAACAAATTTTTCCCTATTTCCTAAACCTGCAGCAGTACAGGATGGAGTGGCCAAACCTCGCTCTTTGTTTGCCTCAAGAAGCTCTAGACGTCAGAGGAAAAGCTAAATATTTTGCAAAAATACTTGAATTAAAATAAGAAGCACTTTGTGAGCGCCAAGTGCTTGGTTGCATCCCGTCCTGTAATGGCATTCCTTGCGCTACCCTTTATCTACTGAAGACGCAAGAAAACTTCTACGTATTCTAAATGGAGATTTCTCTGTTGCTTATTTACGAATTCTACTACCGAGCGAGATAACATGTGACGCTCGCGTTTAAGAGATCTCGGGTTCGAATCTTATCAACCACTCACTTTTTGATGGTTTTTTCTTAACTAGTAAGCGAATGCTGGAGTCGCAACTCGTCTACCACGATTTGATTTCTATCACTTCCCTTTCGTTCCTTCTCATGCTTCAACTGCGCTTTTAGGTATTGTGGCGTGTGGCAGTCCATACTCCCCGTAAACACCAGAACTGCTTAGTTGACGGGTCGTTCATCACCCTCTCTAGGCAGCTCCAGCAGTGGGAAGGGAATTCCAAGCCTGGAATTATTAAGGACTTCCGTGCGAATCTGTAGACCGTCAGCCTGCGGCATATAGTCTACTGAGATTCCTGCACCTCTAGGAGTTGGTAGCCGCAATAGATCTCTCCTAGGTCGCAGTGCGCAAGCGTCACCCCCGTTGTATATCCTAGCTCCTACAGTAACCACCTCTATTAACTCATAACTACCACTGCAACTTGGGCTGGAAAACTCTCTCAAGGACTTATAGGTTATTTAAAATTTCCAGTAGTTTTGAAGTGAGGGAGAAATCAGGAGCCTTAAATTTTCTTCTATTCCCCAAATTTTTTACTACAGAGGATGCAGCAAAACTCTACGTCAGTAGCAAAAGTGCAGAGATGCAAACGGGCTATAATATTTTCGGATTTGACCGCAGAAGCAACTGAGAATTATTGCCACTGAGAGATAAAGCTAATATCACTAATAATTCAGTTTGATTCCCTTAATGGGGAGATTCTCTTCACTTTACGTATCTCTGGGATTCGCTTGAATTTGTCATCACTGGCTTAAATCAGATCAGGATCCTACGAGAAGTTCAATATTGTATATCTGTGCCTGTCCATGTGTCTGAATAGTATAACTCAACAACAAAAAATCTGATGTGGTGCACTCACATGACTTTCTCTACTCTTGTTTCCTTGTAGGTCCAAGGGGGATATGGGAATTCTGTAGGTTTTGAGCGACAGTCAAATCTTTTAAAGCTGGTCGTTATATGAAGGCTTTGATATTCCGTTTTCTTTGCACGGCTACGATATAAAAAGGTGAGGAACGACCTTCCATTTTCGGGATGTACAAGTATTGCAAAACTGACACAAATAACTAAAGAATATCTTCTACATGTTCCACTCTACAAAACATTTACCTGAACATAAATCCGGTGTTTTAACAAGATCTACATTTTTATAGTAAGATTTGGTCTATCTCTTGCAGTTTACTAGTTAAGCAAAAGTCATCGAGAGTAATCAGGACTACATGGGCTATAGCCAGAAAATTAAAAATCGGTATATATTTCATTTGCCATAAAAATATCTTAAAGATTCGGTATTTTAATCAGAGTCGTTATAGCCATTTTTGAGAAAATCAAAATTTTCGAAAAACTTTTCCATGTAATTGTAATGGCAATTGACAATAACTTTATAAAAATAAATAGAAAAAATAATGTGATTTTATTTATCTTTGAGTGAGTATTTTTCTTTGTTTTCCACTCGGGTGCATTACTTTAATTCAAACAGTATGATAAGTTTATAAAAGGAAAGAGTAGTGCTTGAAACCTGGATTTCCACTGTTTGTGTAAATAGACTCGCAGATTCTTTTTTATTTTCTTTGAAACTAGAGTAAGAAGATGGCAAAGATTTGGCTAAATAAACAAGAGAAGTAACAGAGTGAAAAGCGGTGTAAGGAATCCTTGAATAAACTCCCTTTAGTGCACTTAAAGAGGTTAGGGATGCGCCCTATCACTCCAGATTTGAAACAGAATGTGAACACAGAACTGACGTACAAACTGGGTGTTTCTGGTGTATCGGCTAACTGAAACATCGACATAACATTCACTTCCCAGCAGTTTTGATAGATAAAGATCTCTCTCTCTCTCTCTCTCTCTGTTTCTCTCTCTGTCTCTCTATGTCTCTCTGTCAATCTCTGTCTCTCTCTGTCTCTCTCTTTCTTGCTTTCTTTCTTGCTTTCCTTCTTGGTTTCCTTCTAACTTTCCTTCTTACTTTCCTCCTTGCTTTCTTTCTCTCTTTCTTTCTTTCTTTGTTTTCCTCCTTCCTTCCCTTCCTCCCTCCTTCCCTTCCTCCCTCCTTCCTTTTTTCCTTGCTTCTTTCCTTCTTTCTTTCTATTTCCTTCTTGCTACCTTTTTCCCTTTCTTTCCTACTTCCCTCCTTTGCTCCTTCCGTCCCTCTTCCTGCTTCCTTCCCTCTCTCTCGTTCCTTCTTTTTGCGTCTTCCTTTTCTTTCTTCCTTTCTTTTCTTTCTTACTTTCTTTTCTTTGTCCCTTCAATTTCTTTCTTCTTTCCTTCGTTTTCTTGCTTCGTTCCTTCCTATTCTTCGTTCCTTCTTTCCTCCCCATTCGTCCTCCCTACCCTTCCTTCTCTTCTCTTCCTTCCCTTCCCTTCCTTCCCCTCCCTTCCTTCGCTTGCTTCCCTTCTTTGTTTTTCTTTTTTCCCTCTAGGTCATCTGTTTTAACAGGTTGTGAAACTCATGACTTGGGAATACTTGGCGGTGTTCCCAAGTTCTCATCTACTTCTTGAAATTACATCTCGTAGTTGCACGAAGTGCCGATAATATTAGTCGCAAGAGCTTCAAGGATGATCCAGCTGTAGCTCCGTACACGCAAACTACAATATACATTACAAATATAGAACTCTACAGAAGGCAACAGGATTCCCACTCGACACCTACTCGTTAGAAACCCATTTGCGGATACATGCGAGTTAATCTTTCATAGGGGCGGAATGCGGAATCCGAACCACCCCTTTATTTCACATCGAAATAAGTCGACTTTTTTCATGGTTCGTTTTTCGTGTCTCCGGATTGTTTTTCAGGTCAGACATATAGAGAATTTATGGGGGCTGGGTGGAGCTTAAGTTTCGTTATCTGAAGATGGAAACCTTACGAGGGAAAATACTATGGCTATCTAGGGAAATAGGCCAGTTTTATGTATATGGTAAAGAAAGTATAAATGTATTATTGTTAAGTAGGTTTGTGGAAATAGAATAGTGAAGTGTATAAAAAGATTCTGCTGCACTGCATCGGTTTCTATACGGAGCACATAATGAGAATCCACTCAAAAAATAACCACCGAGGCAGTGGCTTACCAGGTTAAGGCCCATGTGTGATAAGCACTCTTTTAATGGGTTTAACTTTAGCAATTTTGCATAGAAACATAAAAAGTCCAGTTTATCGTAAGAAGCGCCGAAGGTATCATTAAGGGAACTTTCCAGGCGATAATCAGGATTACGCCATCTCTCTTTGGGGGCCACTTCAGTGTCTCGCCGTTCTCTTCACCCATTTCCTGAAATTTAATATAAAGAGCATACGCGCTGTTAGACTTTAAACTTTTATCACAGCTTTTTCTGTCACAGGGAATTTTATAATGAACAGCTGAAGGCTGAAACAAAAACTAGCACACACTTTTAGTTTAACCTGCAGGCTAGTGTTGGTCGTGCTGATGTGAAACATAATTACGCAGTTATATTTTATATATTACCGGTGTTTATGTCTGTTTCTTATGGGCTTCTACACCGTTTTACAGATTTCGACCAAAGTTGGCATAGTTGACACAAGGCAAAAGCTTAGAATTCAAAATTCCACTTCATTTCACACAATTAATTATTTAGTTTTATGTAATGTTTATAAAAGCTCGTCGTAGTTCGGACGTGTCAACATAATAATTACTTTCGTTTTCACGGCCTCACAAAATAACAAAAGAACACCGAGTTGGTGTAATATTGTTGTTATCCCTTCTAATATCGTTAATTGAGTGATAGCATAGCTATTTTTACTTTTACTGCTATGTATATTAGGCAGAGGAAGATTGTATTCTACCCAAAAAGTCTATATCGAGATTTCACTGCAAATATATGTTTTGAGGCCCTCTGAATCTGTGTGCGCGCGTGTGTATGTATGTCTGTGGACAGCATACCTCAAAAATGAAAAAAAAAATCGGTTAAAGATAAAGTTGGTATCTAAGTTTAACATCTTTTAAGGATGCGATACAAAGATTTTGAAGAAAATTGCTCCATCCTAAATTATCCTTTGCATGGAAAATTTTTTGAAAATTTTGATTTTCATGAAAATGGCTCTAACAATTTTACTAAAATGTCATATGTTTAAGATATTTTTATGAAAAATGAAATGTATATTTTGAAATGTCTGTATATAGCCCATGTAGTTAATATGGTAAAGTAATAGGCAAACTACGCAAACAAATTTCCATGTGGTGAAACACTACATGGTCATGTGAAAAATTAATGTAACAAATTTTCAAGCATATCGCGTGAAAAATAAACTCGTAATTCTGCTCAACAAACCTATTAATAGTCACTGTTATAAAGCTGTATTATGCTCACGTGTGTAAGAAGTGATCCATTTGCTAGAACATTTCACCTCGACCTTTAGAAGATATTTTGCACCTATGGACCCCTCTCCCGGGAGCTGAGAGGAGAAAGGCGGGCATAACAGCAGAGGGCAGGGTTCCTACAATTACAGATTGAGACTTCCTTGTTTAACTGGCTCTCCTCCACCCTCCAGGCTTGTATATCCCATTGGGAGTCCCGGGACAGGAGACCGCTCTTATTTGAAGGGTGAAGGTTTACAAAGAGCATATCCCCTGCCATGCAACGCCGAGGCACGCGCCAACGCTTGCAAGAAGGTGAAGTGAAAGAAGTGAGGTGAAATTAAGGCACAGAAAATTCCGAGTATGTCCCAGCTTTCACCTAGAAAACCCGAGAAACCTTCATAAAAACCCGTAGGTTAGGAAGTTCCGTCCGCTGGGAACGAACCCATGCCCTCTCGAATGCGAATCGCACAAGTTATTACGGTGCCACCTTGCCCGGTAGAAGTAGCCTATAATGGAATACAGTATAATAGATAGGTACTTCATTTCACTGCTCAGGGCATGGCTCTCAATATAATATAATGTAATTCAATACATTTTACTGCCTCTGTGGATATGTATATAAGTACTGAATTCCTTTTACCTTCCCTCGGCTATTCAACGTTTCGTCTCAGCTTAGTGGCAGTAATGGTCAACGAATTTTCTGGATCCTTATCCGATTAATATTCACTATTTATGATAAAAGCACTTCTAACATTCGTTTTATACTTGATTTTAACTATAAATATATGTTGGACGGCTATTTCACACAAAAATAACAGAATATTTTCAATGTACAATTTTGCTCGTCTTTCCAGACCCAAAGTTTATCCATTCAATGTCCTTGGCAACGTGATTTTTCACGATTTTCCTTATGTTGTGTTGCAATAAATGACTATCGTTTCAGAAGTTCCTTATCCTTGTGACAATATTTTACAATTATTTAACTTTACTTTAACTTGCTAAACTAAAAATAATTATATTTTGTTTAAATAACAAATAACTTTAATTTTTTTCCTCTCTCATAATGAAATGCATAGAAATTAAACAAAGGATTAAACAAATTAACAAATAATTAAATATAAATTTTAAAGTTTACGTTTCAGAAGCTTTTCACATATTACAAAACTATTCAGTATTAGAAGAATTGAAAAAAAAACTAGTGCTATAATTGGAAGTTTACTACGATTTTTTCCCTATCCTCGCTAGAGTCTGAAAGTATGAAGTGTGTGTGAATTTAATGTAATAAATTAAGACAAAACTAAAGTAATAGAAACCCAAAGTTCACAACCACCACTAAGCGAGTGAACACCATTGCTCTTGAATAATTATTCCAAGCGGTTAAAAGCCACCAACATGACCTTCGATGTTAGAGGTAGCATATAAATGGAATGTAAAAAAGAAATATCTTGTTTAATGCGTGATATATGGTTACACTGAAGGAAGAGAAAGATATTTTGTATTATGTTATCACACTTTCTTGCCTTGCATTCTAAATTTGCTACTCTCGCGACACCCTTGATGCTGCTAGGCAGCACCAGTGGGGGGTGTCGGGACACGCAGTTGATACTCTGGCCTAGTTTTACTTCCTTGGCAGAGCTTCAGTTCCATCTTTACACGCTAATGGAACGAGCTCATCACCCTCACCCTATTCTGTTTGTTAGTTACACATTCCCAGCTGAGCCAAGCAGGAATAAGTGTGTGGTTCATATTCGATAATTAAGTCGTTAGGAAGTGCTACAATATTAGATGGAGAAAGGATAAGATAGAGAAAATAGCCTTTAAGTATACAAATTACTAAGAGTACAGTTAAATCTTCAACCGATATCTTTACATCCCCTCATTTGGCGATGATGATTCTCCCGCTGTCCGTTTAAAGCTCTATATAACTGAATAAGAGCCCGCTGCTTGCTAATAAGAATGTTTGTTTCTTTTCTTTATTAATTTATTATTACACAGTCACCTTGTCACTGATGTGATGATATTACAAGCACTAAATTGTAAAGCTTTTCAGCGCTTGATACCGTTGTCTCAAATATTACACTGCTATCGAATAATTCTTCTGCACACACATGACTTTCTCTACTCTTGTACTAACCATTCTTACAAACTCTTATTCCTATATCTTCTTCGTGTTAAGATAAACATTTGTACAAATTATCTTATTATTTCCTTGTAGGTGTAAGGGGAATATTAGAATGCAGTAGACTGTAAGCGATATTCAACTCTTTTAAAGCTTTGAGATTCCGTTCTCTTTGCACGCTTAACATGCAAAACAAATAAACAACGATGTTCCATTTCATGAAAGTTTTAAGTTTTCCGAAACTCACACAAATAACAAGGAATATCTCCGAAATGGTTCGCCCTACAAGAAAATTTATACAGACATAAATTGTGTATTTTAGCAAGATCTACATTTTTTGTATAGTATGATTTGGTCTATCTCTAACGGTTTGCCAGTTATGCAAAAGTCGCCCAGAGTAAACACGACTACAGAGGCTATAGTCAGAAAATTCAAAAGTTACATTTCATTTGTCATACAAATATCTTAAACATATAACATTTTAATCAATGTCGTTAGAGCCATTTTCAAGGAAATCAAAGTTTTCGAAAAATTCTCCATGTAATGGGTAGTTTAGGGTGGTGCTATTTTCTACAACATTTTTATGTCGCATCCTTGAAAGACATTAAACTTAAATACCAAATTTGGTTTTTAACCAACTTTTCGTTTTTGAGTTATGCTGTCCACACACACACACACACACACACACACACACACACACACACACACACACACACACACACACACACACACACACGGACCTTTTTCTTGCTTGAGAAATCAAAACATATATTTCCGGTGAAATTTCGACATCGAATTTTTGGATGGAATTCAGTACTTCTACTCCAGTAGAGAAAGTAAAAACGTAGAATAAAATAAAATCTGTAATATAAGGTCTTCATATCTGGTCTCCCCAGAAGATATACTGAAAACTTTATAATTTATTTATCACATTTAGTTTATAATATATCATTATTCTACGGAAATAACCAATAACCAAAATACAGAAAAATGCTAATAAAGAATAAAACAAATATATTTCAATGAATTCTATATACAGGATGTCCCAAAATTAGACCGACAAACTTTGGAGTTGATAGATAACATTATTTTAAACACTTTTTGTTAAGGAAAGTCTTTTTCTGTGGTGCTTCGTTTAAAGCTAGACGAGTTTATGTCATAGATTACTGCCTCCAACCTAGTTTAAGTATTTACTGTAAAATCAACAATGCAAATTAGTATTGTATTTATCTCAGAAAGGCACACTATCTTAATACAAGAAACAAACACAGAACACATAACAAAACACAAACATCTCATTGTTTACAGTTAATCACAGCTTTTCTATTCAATGTAAATGTTGGAACGCACGCCCATTGCGATTAACAGAAAGAGTGCATCGGCGTGCCCTATTCAGCCGTACTTTCGTAAACACACCAGCCATTTCTCGACAGGTGCTAAGTGACTCCTTGGGGGTGTGTGGTCTCCAAAAGAGGAGGATAAATAAGTATGAAATGGAAACGGTCATTTGTTCCAGGATACAAAGTTTATTGGAAATAGTCATTCTATTCACTGGCACTTTCAAATCCCCTTGTTAACTATCTCCAATGCTTATAGCAGCATATCTAAACGTATTTTCATTCAACTGACGGCCAACATGGTCAGCACTTGGATACGTGATTTCTCATACAATTTCGGACACCACAGTTAAATTTATCTGGTCTGACAATAAATCTGCGTTGAAACATAGGCGAGTCTGTCTTGGCCCCGCTTGATAAATGGTCTTACATCAGGTGTACCCATGAGGTATGTGCTGCCCTGAAACAGAAATATAGATGATGCAAATTAATAATAATAATGATTAGCCAGCTAGACAGCTTAGAACAGCATGGTACAAGAAATCTAGGAAAATTGAAGACACAATTAGCCTTACAATAAAGCAATTTGTACAAATATTTACCTCCATTAACGTGAAGTAGATAGAAGAATAAGTTTTTTTTTAAGAAGAATCTATTTAAAAATGGGTAGAGAAACTCACATGAGTACATATACTACGTGAGATTTTTATCATAATAATATCATAAGATACCGGACCTAACTGGGAAGGCCAAACCACTGAGTGATATTTATTTGGACCTTTTCATAAATAAAATATGAATTTAAATACTATGTCGCAAAGATTTGACCAGAGAATGTTAAATTGTATAAAAATAACCTAAACTAAATTCATTTCGATTAGTGAAGGTTTACTCAGCACTGCCAACTGAGGAACTGTAACCAAGAGTTACATGTATTTCGATCTTCTTTTGTTATAACAGTTGTTGTTATAACCACTTTGTAATCTAAAATTTATCTCATTTTATTTTTAACATTAACAAATAACCTATCTTCTGGAAAAATACATTAATTATTAAAAGAAAAATAGTTGTTAAAAACACAATTGTCAAATTAAATGGAGTGTTATTTTGATTATTAATCTATTGTAGTGTGCAATAAATTGTTTTTCAGTCATTTATGGGATACAGTTGGCGACACTGACTAAACAAAAGATTAACCTAGTGATAATTAGTACAAAACAAAGACATGATGGGGTGATAACTCGGCTGTAATAATATAACGCCTCAATATATGAAATAGTCGCCTAGACGGATTAAAATGCATTTTTACTTTCTCTACTACGTCAAGTAAGGGAAGCATTGTATTTGGTCCAAAATTTCGATGTCGAGATTTTATCGGAAATACATGTTTTGAGGCCTCTAAAACCAAAAAATAATTTAATAAAAAGTTACGTATATGTGTGTCTGTCTGTTTGACTGTGAACAGCGTAGCCCAAAAATGAAAAGTTGGTTAAAAACCAAAGTTGGTATTTAATTTCATTCAAGGGTACGACACGAAGATTTTGAAGAATATTCATCCACCCTAAACTGCTCTTTACATGGAAACTTTTTCGAAAAATGTGATTTTCTAGAAAATGGCTCTAACGATTTTGATTTAAAGGACATGTTTAAGACATTTTATGGCAAATGAAATGTATACTTTTAATTTTCTGGCTGTAGCCCACGTTGTCCTGTTTACCCTTTATGATTTTTGCATAGCTGCTAGATCGTAAAGATAGACCTAATATTACTAAAGAAACAATGTAAATGTTCAAACATACAATTTATGTCCAAATTAATTTTTTCCTAGAATGAACCATTTCGGAGATATTCCTTGTTATTTGTGTGACTTTTTCAGTATTTAAACGTTTCTCAAATGGAAAGTTACCTTTTTATCTGTTTGGCCGTGCAAAGAGAACGAAATTTGAAAGCTTTAAAATATTGGCTATTGCTCAAAGCCTACTGTATTTCCATATTCCCGGTGCATATATAAGAAAATAAGTAGTAGCATAATTTCTGCAAATGTTTATCTCGACAGTGTTGCCAAGTCCACTGATTTTGCAGATGTCCTGCTCTTTTGTCAATCTACTGATCCCTGATAAAATCGGAACGCACTTCAAAATCTCCTGCTCTTTATGTATTTTCCATTTTAAACACTATTTTCTTTAACGTCACATAATTCGCTCTTCCAAAAAAGAATTTGAGGCAAGGCATTTCCCTCGTGTATAAAAACAAAAGATTAATATAATCACCTGTATACCTAAACGGTATACCACATGCTGTTTCTATATTGCGAACTATCCTTGACTGCTATTTTAAACCTGAACATTTGAATTCCACTGAAACAGTTGAATATAGGGATCCAAAAGTATTTCTTCCTGTGGAATATGTACAAGTTTTCAAATTACGCTGTGTTGATTTTTACCGTGAGTCAGTTCGCGACATAATATTAAGTCGTTTTTCATTATGTGATCGTCTTCTTACAATGTTGGAAGTATTAAAACCAGCTAAAATCCAGTCAATTGCACCACTTGCTTCTGGGTCTCCTAATTTGGTGAAAACAGAAGAAATACAACAAATGGATACAGAATGGAGGTTATTGCGCAATGCTGATATTGCATATAGCAGTAACTCTACAGCGCAAGAATTTTGGAGCGAATATTTTTATTACTTATCATCATCATTATCATCATCATCATCATCATCAATATGTATACACTGAGCAAGATTGCTGGTTAAAAAATCTACTGTTTTCTCCTGCTATTTTAAAGTCAAACCTTCTGCTTTTACTTCGGCAGACATGACAACTCTGATCTCGAGTAAGACGTAGATAGAGGCATAAGAGTGTAAGAATAGTGGGTATAAGAGTAGTGAAAGTTATGTGAGTGCAACACATCAGATTTTTCCTTTTGTTTCTGCATAGAATGGCCTGGTAAGTAAATGACATTTGCAGCCCTTTCCGCCAACTTAACAGACTCGTATGTACGTATGCGACGCACATGCGAATGAGAAAAAGTGTCTCAGCTGAGTCTGGCAGTTGCTGACAGCTTGCGGCCGTTATCTGCCTATTGTAATCATATCAAAGTAGGCGAGGATGTTTTTATGTAGCACTTCACTGCCAGAAGGCAGTAAAAGAAAAATAAAAGTGAAGATAAGCGTTACGTCAGCAACATTACATGTAATGTGCTCATAATGTAAGAACAATGAGTATGACTGCACCTGTGTTTAGCTGGAGTGGCAACTTATCACCGCCAGCTATATTGCACATCCTACTAACCTCACAGTGCACGATATAAAACTCTAAATATGAGCACATCCAGAATATGCAGCGTTTTCTGCACTTAACGTTACGTATGTTTTGATTTTGAACACTCTGGCTATATGGTATATCAATCCTATCTTGTCAAAGGAGTATTAAAAAAAAATCTGATGTGCTACACTCACATGACTTTCTCTACTCTTGTACTAACCATTCTTACAAAGTCTTATTCCTACATGTTCTTCGTGTTAGTTGAAATAAATATTTGTACAAAATATCTTATTGCTTATTTCCTTGTAGGTGCAAGGGGGACATTAGAATACAGTAGGCTTTGAGCGAAAGTCAAATCTTTTAAAGCTTTGAGATTCCGTTCTCTTTGCACGGTTAACATAGTAAACAATTAATTACAATGTTCCATTTGACACAAGTATAAGTTCTCCAAAACTCATATAAATAACAAGGAATATTTCCGAAGTGGTTCACTCTAGCAAAAATTGGTTTAGACATAAACAGTGTATTTTATCAAGATCTACATTTTATAGTAAGATTTGGTCTGTCTCTTGCTGTTTACCAGTTATGGAAAAGTCATCCAGAGTAAATAGAAGTAAATGAGCTATAGCCAGAGAATTCAAGATACACATTTCATTTGTCTTAAAAATATCTTAAACATATGGCATTTTAATTAAAATCGTTAGAACCATTTTCAAAAAAAATGAAAATTTTCGAGAAATTCTCCATGTAAAGGGTAATTTATGGTGGAGCAGTTTTCTTCAAAATCGTTGTATGGCATCCTTGAAAGATGTTAAACATAAATATCAACCTTGGTTTTTAACCAATTTTTTCATTTTCAAGTTAAGCTGCCTATAGTCTGGCACACAGAACGCACACGGAACATTTACTAAAAATGCTTTTTTGGACTCAGAAGGCCTCAAAACATATTTCCAGTGAAATCTCGACATCGAGTTTTTGGGTGGAATACAATACTTCCTCTACTATACGTAGTAGAGAAAGCAAAAATAATTTGTATGTAAAACAGTACCTTGAACTTTTATGACTTTTGCTCTCTGAACGCTTTTAAGCTTCAACACGTGACCATTTAAATACCCAAGAGCACACGGCCTATTTACTTGCAATGTCGTGTTATTCTACCTTAGCTTTCCTTATGGTATTTTTTTCATTAACACTACGATGTATTTTCTCCCCCTTCTCCTTTTAACTCCCTCTCTCCGCCTCTCCCTGTTCTACACACATACATACGTTGCATTCATACATTCTGTATATACATTACGTGCATTATACCAGGTGAGCCAGCCGCGCCTTATTTTTTGGAAGGCAGGCCACCCATCAAACGGCATATGCGCCTTGGTCCAATTTTGCGCTTACTCTTTTTAAAGAGAGGAATGGGCAAAATTGAGAGAAACGGCGGTTTAAGGGACAGAAAGTACTCCTCGCTAAAGTACACTCAAAAATATACGACTCGTTTACTGAGAGCGAATTCCGGTTTCCGGCCGATTTTACAAACTTTTTATAATGTATACATAGCAACGTAATTCAGTAAACGCCTCGGAGAAATGGACCTATCATATGGGTACATTAACTACTAAATAAAATGGTGGATTCTTGCACTTAGAGCAGGGGTTGGCTACCAAAAACTAGGAAAAATTTAGAGACACGCCCCATCCATCATGGACCCGTACAGTCAAAACGGACATATTATTAAACAACAGTTTATTTATATTTTTGCGTGAACTACGCATCGTGCATCTCAATTAAGATGCATAACAGCTTTTGCCATTTAAGTAATAATACTAAAACGTCCAGCAAATGATTAAAACTGTCTTAAAAGGCTAAATCAAGCACGAAAACTCGCGAGGTGGCAATGGCATAGCTCTAGGCATGCAAGTCCTACTATTGAACGCGGTACGTGCTTTCACTTGTCTCGAAATAGCTGAATAGGTTTGTGACGGGTCCTCTGCGCTAACCCCCAATGACACAGGTTCGAATCTCAGTATTGTAAATATTTTATTATGCTCATCAAAACTTGGAAACCGAATTCACAATAATCTAATTATAAAGTTCCTGAGGGTTTAGGATATTTTAATTTAAATCGTTTTTGGTTGTCTGCATTTTTAATTGAACATGTGTAATGACTTCTGCCCCACTGGACTGACATGATGTGTTGTGTTGTGAATGCCGAACCCTTCGTTCTCCAAACGTATGCTGTCGCACGATATTTTGTGCCAGTATTTCATTGTGTATTCGACAGACGAGTACATAGATATGCGTTTGATCTACGGAGAAGCAAGAACAAATACACCAGCGGCTCAGCATCTATATCGGGAGAGATATCTGAATAGACGACAACCAACAGCAAAGACCTTCCGGAATGTTGAAAGGCGTCTGCGTGTAAAAGATCCTTTCAAGAATGCCTCCTCATAGACACGCACCAGCAACATCGGGTGTTAATGTAGAAGCAGTTTTGAACGCCACCCAGAACAATCCGCATACTAGTACACGGGCAGTTGCTCAGGAGGTGAACATCTGTCTTCTGTAGTCGAATATTGAACACTAATAATTTCCATCCTTATCGTTTGCACCTACACCAAGCACTTCACAGGAGAGATGTCGAAGCTCGAGTGATCTTTTGTGAATGGTTGTTGGAGCGAGTAGCAAGTGATGTGGGATTCGCATCCAGGATATTGTTTTCTGACGAATCAAGATTTCACAACAATGAAACTGAAAATCGTCACAATATGCGCTATTGGAGTGTTGATAATCCTCATTGGGTAAGGGAGGCAGCATTCCAAGAGCAGTGGGGTGTAAATGTCTGTTTTTATGGAATCTTGGGAGACCACATTGTTGGACTATTATTCTTCGAGGGGAATCTAACAGGAGTACTCTACCTGGAATTCCTTCGTAGCTCACCCCTTATTATTAGGGAATGTACCACTACAGGAGCGAATGACGATGTGGTTTCAATACGATGGCGCTCCTTCGTATCGGTCGAGGATCGTCTGCAATCATTTGAATGCTGCACATCCTGGTTATTGGATAGGAAGACAAGGACCAGTCCCCTGGAATGCCAGATCACCTGATCTGACACCCCTTGACTTCTTTCTCTGGTGTTATTTAAAAGAACACATTTATGCAGAGGAGCTGGACAATCCAGAAACCCTTCGTAATCGTATTACACTGGCTTGTAGATCTGTTCAACCCGCCATACTACACTGAGTCAGGGGCTCCATCCAACGGCTAGCCCAGGCGTGCATTACACAAGAAGGTCATCAGTTCAAGCACTTGCTTCGTTAGAGGAATCGTGTTCCAGGAATAGGAAAATGGTCATTCCAGCGCCGCAAAACATATCACTATGAAACATTTTTAATACCACAATAATTCATTGTGTGCAAAATTGAGCTTAACTTCCATGTTAAACTCTGACAATGTAATTTCCTTGCTTTCTGTGTTCAAATGTGTATAAAGATCCTTATTTCAATTGCACCTACCTAGAGGTGTGTTTAAACAACTACATAATTGTAGTTAACCAATAAAGAAACATCAAACAATGCCATAAAACATAAATAAAACAATAAAAATGAATATAATAACAGTTTTCAGAATAATAATTTGTAAATTGTGAGGATTGCACGGTAAAAAAATAGTACATGCAGGTGATTCGAGCCACCTTCACAGCAGACAGATTACTTCGGAGTCTTGTGCTCGTTCCAACTGAGCTATCTAGTAACGTTTGAGCTAAACATTCCGTTTAAGATCTAATACTCGCTGGTTCCAGTGAACATTTGCAGAAGTGCAAACGTCAGCTGTCTAATTACCAATATATTAAGAGGCGATGTAATGACATCTATATTAGCACTAATTTCATCGAGTGTTTAACATCCATGTTAAATACGCGGGTAGAACCTGCTAATGGGGTCGATGTTTTCATGTTGGGGTATAAAATGCGGATTGCATAAAACTCGAGAATAAGGGGCAGCTGACTCACCTGGTATTACATTATATACCAGCTGGCATTATATATATATATGCACGCCGTTCTTCGTTGAAGTTAGTTAATTCCGGGTACCACAGACGCCGAAAGGTTTGCCTAGGCAGAACAGTAAAGGAAACTCTACACCAACAGAGAGACCTTGCTTGACGTAAAACCAGTGCTTCAAAACAAACACTTTACACCTATAACTGGTTCTATAGCTCGTCGATACAAAACTTGCTTTCTAGGCTTGAGAAAGGTTTTTATGTAGAAGAATGTCTCTGACCAAAACAATACTCACAAGGGCCAAAGCATATTAATTATCTGTTTAAGAGCATATCAACATCTGACAGCTAA
Source organism: Tenodera sinensis (assembly GCA_030765045.1). Classification (NCBI taxonomy): domain Eukaryota; kingdom Metazoa; phylum Arthropoda; class Insecta; order Mantodea; family Mantidae; genus Tenodera; species Tenodera sinensis. Next base: position 135,547,634 of record CM060967.1, on the reverse strand, counting down.
TTTATAAACAACACATAAATCAACGATTTGTGCTTCACAATTGGCTATTAGATAAATGCTATTATGTAGTTGATTACAATAAACAATTAATATAATTAATGTTCCTTTAAACGTATGTTATAGGCTGACAAATCCTTCTTATTGCGTTATTCGAACTACAAAGAGACGGCCACGCAACCGCGTGCGTTTGTACGTGCACTTGCCATTTGAACATAAAGCCTTCCTCGACTTCCAGTTTCATTTCATTATTCGTTAATGTGCTCATATTTAAAAATCCGTATCATTTTCATGTTTCAATGTGGATATAACCTAACATTATTCGTTATAGGTCCCATTTGATCTATAAATGAAATTTCTAAATAGCTGTCAAGTATTTCTAATTATAATTTTAATTTCTCTAACACTCAATCTATTTTATGTAATAGTATTGTATATTGTAAAAGTATTAGTACCTAGTTTTCATCAAAAGTAACCGCTTAAGGTCCACTGGACGCAATGGATAGCTACACAATGATTTATTTATAATATGTGTATATATTTTAAGTCTCCGTCCGTCTATTTGTGTATTGTGAAAACTATAGCTCAAAAACGAAAATTTGTTAGGTATAAGTACTGTGCTTGAATCAAGATTATTTAAATGTACCAAATAAATACTTTTAGAGATTTTCCCCACAACTTAGCCAGAAGGTGTCAAAACTATTATTTTTCAATATTTTAAAAATTACTAGAGAGTTTTATTAAAATATGATATATTTGAGATATGAATGTGATCAATTCAGTGTATATCGTGACCTTTTAAGTTCACTACCCATTGAATTTTGTAAACTTTTGCACAACTAAGATATCATATGAGAGATCTTTTTTTATTGCAAGAGATGGATACCAATTAAATATTTGAATGGTGTTTCCACATTTTATGCACTTCTTAGGCTGAACTTGAAATCCTTCCTATCAAGAAACGTGTATGAATAAATTAACGTGTATAGAAGAATCACTTTTTATGTGAATGGTATCCTATAAATATATGGGAAGAGAAAGTTGTTCACGTTACATCTGACTACTAAGATGCCTGCTATAGGTGATGGAGGGCTTGACTGTGCCAGTACTTTAATTAATTAACAGAGGTCTTGTAGTATAAAGATAGTAGCTGCTAATTGGATCCAAGTCCCAAGTAATTGACCCTATGGGACATGTGATGTTGCCGCCATGTTTTTTAATCAACCGCCGGCTGATTGAGAGTTTCTAAAAATGGCAGTCATTATTCCTGTGTAGCCTAATTGCCTATATTGCTCCAGCAAACATTCCAATATGCTGTACTTTGTGATTAGAATGTCACCAACTTCAAGAGCCAAAGAAAATTCGGAGACAACAATTTTCTCTCTCCATAATTAATTTAATCAGTGAATAACTGAAGAGGTGCTTGTATTTTCCAAATGTCATAGGTGAGCGTTTAATATATTCAAGCAATTTTTCGTAAAGAACTAAACTATTTCTAGCAAATTTTTCTAGAAAACAGTGCCTTGGCCTTCATGTAAAAAATGTGCCTTCTTTGTGTTACAAATGTAAGACGAGTAATAAGAAACGAAACTCTGGTTTGTCTATACCAGGCTGTTCCAAATTTATGAGTTTGAGTACGCTGCAATGTTGCGTGGAGCACGGCTGTAGAGGAAGGGGCGACGGAGGATGGTAGCCAATACGTCACTGGGCGAAGGTCATAGCAACCCCAATGATTCCCCGTTGTAGGACTCCCTCAATAATTCCCCGTTGCAGGACTCCCTCAGTGCCCACCGCACCGTGACGGTAGCTTACCCCAGAGCAGAGATGTGCTGCATGTTCCAGACTGACTCACGCAAGGCCGCGAGTACTTCTCTGCTCACTGGCGAGCAGCTCGGCTGGAACACATTGGTCTATACCATACATGCCCAAGCGCACACTCAGTAGCCAAACTCGACTAATCCGCCATACGCCTCATGTGGACTTTGTACCTACCGATACACCCCTTCATTCACCGCGAATGTCATTGTAGTCGTAACAAACAGTAGAGGATTGTAATAGAGTGATGTCACTGCCTAAAAGCATTGTTAAAAGTATTTGTAAAGAGCGTTTAGGAATCGGGCTATTTAAACTTGCACCTAAAAAGAAATATATTCGTCTCAGGGCATTAAGCGCTCAAATATTGGCAATATTTGCGGGCAACTTCTTTCCTGAATGAAGCAAATAAAAAGTAAAAATGCCATTTTTCGAACTTCTAAAGCATTTGTAATGGATATTATGCTGGACTTGGAAGATTAATTTATTGTTTATTGCAGATTATCGTTTATTATACAACAGTCTTATATTTCTTTGCTTTTGTTAACGCATGGTAGGCCTTTCTTATGCACAATGTTTAGTCGTAACTAAAGATAACGCCACTTCACTGTGCAAATATTCCTTACTTCCAAGCACAAGTCATGCGGGAAGTTATAAACCATTGGACATGGCTCGTCTATACATTGCGCTGCAATACTTAATCTTCCTAACAACGCTTCTTCTAGTTCGTCCATCCCCTACTTCATGCTTACTAGTTATTGTTTAAAAACTGTGACGAACATTTTCTATTGGTTTCAAAATTTAACTTTTTTGGAGTACTCGTTCTTCGGGGACATTAAACCTTATCGTTTTTCATTTGACTTTGGAAAAGACTTTTAAGTGGTGAATCCATGATATTTTGTCTTACATTTAAAGTCCAATTTTATACTTCATAGAAAACTGTCAAGTTATATTTCAGTAATATCATAAGTCGTCTGACCTAACCTATAAATTCTTGGGCAAAGCGAGAGGGTTTATCTGGGAAGGCCACACCGTCGAATATTTATCTGGACTATTTCATAAATAACCTAAATACAATCGCAAAATCTTGACCAGAAAATGTTACCTTCTACAAAAATAACATAAAATAAATATATTCATTTCTATTAGCGTAGTAATTGGGGAAAACGAAACCCAAGAATTACATGTATTTCAATCTTCTCTTGTTGTTATAACAGAAAACCAGTTTATGTCAAATAAATCTAATTTTGTTTTTAACATTGGCAAATAACACCTTTTTCTGGAAAAAAACATTAATTATTAAAAGAGGAGTTGTTAAAAACACAGTTTTCAAAGTGAAATGGACTAGTATTTTATTTGTTAATCGATTATAATGTGAAATTAATTATTTTACAGCGATTTATGGGATATAGTGGGCGGCACTAACTAAACAAAAGAATGGCCTTTTGTACAAAACAAAATAATGACCAGATGATAATTTAACGGCTCTGTATATGAAATAGCCAATATAAAATCTTATTTTAAAGTCGCAGTTAACATTTTTGATAACCAAAAGCATTATTTATAGAATCTTCATAATATTTTGATGGTTTTACAGAGTATAACACGTTTTGAGATCCGTCTGTTGTGTGCGTATATCTGGCTGAATGTCTTTGTCTGTTTATCTGTCTCTCTGTCTGTTGGTAAGCACGCTAATTCAAAAATGAAAATTCAGTAAAGCACCGTATTTCATACCTGCATCAGATGCATAGGATTTGCCTGATATTCTAATATTAAATTGCAATTTTCTAAGTGCACAATTCTTTTATCCTTCATATTTTATCCTGTGTAAGTAATGATAACCTAAAGCGTCTACTGCATCATCCAATAAATCAGTGTTTTGTTATGAATGTTTTGTGATTAACTTACCTATTTTATTCTCGTTATGTTTCGTAGAAGTGCGATTTTGAGATCGGTCTGATATACCCTAGTAGACAAAAAAAAGTAATTAAATATACAAGATGCATGTTTATTGTTGTCATATATTTGAGGACGTGCTCCTGACATCAAAACAGTAAAAAAAGGTTCATATATTCATACATGGATCTGAAAATAATTCATTTCAGGTTTAAAATATAAAATCGAAAGTTACAAACATTGCTTGAAGTGGCTTCCTCTTGCTTCGATGCATCCAGTAAGCCTGCATTCTATGCTCTGGCGTACTCTGTTGAAAATTCCTGGTGTATTTCTTATTTGGTTAAATCCAGTTTGAATACTTTCTCTCAAAGTGTCAACATCAAGTACAAGAGTCGCATAAACCAACTTCAAAGATCCCCAGGCGAATAAATCCACTGGATTCAAATCAGGTGATCGAACAGGCCATGCAATAGTTCCCCCTCAACCAATACATCTTTGCGCAAATTGATCATTGAAAAACTTGGGGACTATCATACTGAAATGAGCTGGAGCATCATCGTGTAAAAACCACATGCATTGGATGATATCCAGAGGTACTATCAGTTAAGTGATGTAAATCATTCCTGAGTAAATGGAGATAGGTTTGTCCATTCAGGCGTGGAGGGAAGAAGTAGGGACTAATACGGTAATCATGAATGATTCTATCCCAAACGTTGAGAGAACCTCTGTTGATGATTGTCCTGTCGTACTTCATTACGATTTTCAAATGCCCAGTTATAAATATTATGAAAATTGAAGATGCCGTCATGAGTATAACCAGCCTCATCTGTTAATAAGATACAGCCTAAGAAGTTGATGAACACAGCGCACTGCTGTAACATGCGTTGGCAGAGATGTCTTCTTGGTTCAAAGTCCGCCTCATTTAATACTCGCACACCTTGAAGTTAATACTGGTACAGAAGATTTTTATGCAGAATTCTCCAGTTAGTCATATGACTCTTTCCCTTACTGCCATACGTATTGTGCTTTGTGATGGATCTGCATCCAGAGCACGAATAATTCGTTCTACAAGCTCACTCCCTCGTACCACTCTTGGACTCCCCACATCCCTAGTGCTCCTTTCAAATGCGCCATTCTCTCTTGCACACGGTAGCTGCCTGTCAGGGTACCTTTCACGTGCTCGTGCTGTATTGTCATACGTGTAGTGCATATCCGTCTGTTCACTCATGGAATGCATCTTCTTTGACCCATAACAAAGAAACGGTTGATTTTCAGACCCCTTTGCATATGAACTTTTTTACTATTTGAACGCGTTCAGGAACACGCTTCCTAAATAAATGATACCATTGAAGATACACTTGTATTTATATTGATAGAATAAAACAAGGTAGAAATAATTGGAAACAACACACACAAAAACTGAATTAAGACTGCATAACATAACTCATTACAAACTACAACCCAAAGGGAAAAACAAATAGTAGACCGAAGACAAAATGGGCTCAACAGTGTTAAAATAAGTGACACCAGAGCAAGGCTTATGGGCTTATGATGCCGCTGATGATGATCATGGTGATCATGATAGTTGCAGTAGGTTATATAAATGCATTTATAAAATCTATTAACCTTTTACTTCAGCTACCTTTGTGTTAATATTAGCCGGCGTTGTGGTGCAATTTATAGCAGATTTGATATTTGAATCCCTCGGCGTATTTATTTCTTCTTAATAATCTTATACACTTGAATATGAAGACACAATATCGCAATTTTTCAGATATTTTTATCTGTCGCTGTTTTATATAATTAAATAGATAGTTTTTATTCTCTTTTTACGAAAATATATTTAATAATCGTTCAAACCGTTGCCATTTTGTATAAATAATTACAGAACTTTACACAAAATTATCTTCTTTAATCTTTTAAATCGTTGCTATTTACAAAAAACTGTTGATTGTAGTATTTTGGATGAAAATTAACCTCATTAAACTCACGAAATCATTGTTGTTTAACATCTGAAGTATGACCTCTCAATGCCTCTGTTTTGTATCTTATTACGAGGGCTTAGAAAAAAGCTGCATCATGACGATGATGACGACGATGCTTCGTAGTTCACTTTGTCAGTAAGATGCCATTTGGAAGTTTCACTAATTATTGTGATAGTAATGCCTCTACCAAGAGCAACTGAAATGCCAAATTACTTGAACCCAATAAAATAATCAGGGCAAGATGATCCACTGACTCGTATTTCAGATTGGATCCCAAAGCTAGTATGGCAATCAAGAAGCTGCTGTAATATAAGCCATCGGCACAGCTCAAGGATTAACCGTTATATTACTTGCCTGCTAAGATGTCCCATTCAGCCACGAACCGCTTTGTAGGTCAACACGATGAGCTCTGAAATGAATCAGTCATTTGGGCGGTCCTGCGATGATGAGCAAGATATGCCGTCAACAGATGTCCAAGTAACAAACAGTTGCTTGCGTGTTACTCGCCATTTGATTGCGTGATTAACCTCTTTCTGTTCTCACTCTCTTCTTGGAAACTATGTTTACCCAGCAAAAATGTTCGCATCAATTTTTCCAGCACGAAACTCAGATCCGACTTTTTAAAATACGAGGCGTGAAGGGTCAACTGATTTTCCGTGCAGCACAAAAATATTAGGTTTGATCGAAGTACATGAATATTCATAATTGTGTATTCAATGTCTGAGCTGTTACAGCCAATGATATTCTCGACCTGATTTTCTTTGTTTTATATTTTCTACATGCTGTTCCCAAGAAAGCGTATTTTTCTGCATACTTCTGGTCAATCAAATTAATTTTTGCACAAATAGTTGCATTGGACATTTCGTTTTAGGTGAAGAAAAATTGTTTTTCCTTATTAAACTTTTACTTTGTCTACTACGTGTAGTAAAGTAGAGAAAGTATTGTATTCCACCCAAAAATTTGATATCGAAATTTCACAGGAAATATGTTTTGAGGCCCCGTGAATCCAAAAAAAAGCATTTCTAGAAATAGGTCCATGTGTGTGTGTGTGGGTGTGGGTGCGGGTGCGGGTGCGTGTGCGTGTGCGTGTGCGTGTGCGTGTGCGTGTGCGTGTGTGGGTGTGGGTGTGGGTGTGGGTGTGGGTGCGGGTGCGTGTGCGTGTGCGTGTGTGTGTGTATGTGTGTGTCAGTCTAAGTGTCTGGCTTTGGACAAAAAGTTGGTTAAAATCAAAGTTAGTATTTAAGTTTAATGTCTTCCAAGGATGCGACACAAAGATTTTGAAGAAAATTGCTCCACCCTAAACTACCCTTTACATGGAGAATTTTATGAAAATTTGTATTTTCTTGAAAATGGCTATAAAGATTTTGGTTAAAATGTCATATTTTGAGATATTTGTATGACAAATTAAATGTATATTTTTAATTTTCTGGCTATAGTACATGTAGTCCTACTTACTCTGGATGACTTTTGCATAACCGGTAAACCGTAAGAGATAGACGAAATCTTTCTGCACAAAAAATATACATCTTGCTAAAACAACGGTTTATATTTAAATAATTTTTTTGTAGAGTAAACCAATTCGAGATATTCCGTGTTATTTGTGTGAGTTTTAGACAACTAATACTTTGTCAAATGGAACGCCCTTATTCATTTTTAAATGTTAATCTTGCAAAAAGAATTAACCTCAAAGCTTTAAAAGATTTGACTATCGCTCAAGGTGTACTGTATTCCCATATTCTCCTTGTACCTACAAGAAAATAAACAATAAGATGATTTGCACAAATTTTTATCTCAGCTAACACAAAAAAGATAAAGGAATAAGAGTTTTTAAGAATGGTTAGTACAAGAGCAGTGAAAGTAATGTGAGTGCAACACAGATTTTTATGAAGTACGTTTTGTCAATCTCTTAACGTTTACGAGTGATATAGAATCGTCAAAATTCCTTTGCAATGAAGAGGATTTCACAGGCTATTCGCAGAAGATTAATTAATTTTATTTGTCAAATAAATATCTCAAGTATACGATATATTAATAGTAATCGTTGGAAAAATTTGTGGGAAAATCTAAAGTTTGGAAAATGATTGCTATGTAAAGGATAGTTGGAGGTGGGATGAGTATCTTCACAATCTTGATGTCGCATTCTTGGAAGATTTTGAACTTAACTCCATGCATAGTTTCCTGTTTGGAAACATATTTCCAATCAAAGATTTATACTACATAAGCATTTAAAAATAAAATAAATGTGTTTGCAACTATTTTATATAATAAATACATTACTTTGATTATGTCTGTAGAATCTTTATTAATCAAAAGAAAGTAAAAGCTATACATCTCTATTCAAATATCATTCACCCGTGCCATCACACCGGTTATTTTAAATTAGCCCTCCCCATCCTCTCTCACCACAGGCATATTTGTCTGCAATCACTGGGATTCTAACTTATGATGTTTGGCTGTGAATCGATGGCGAGTCATTTAGTCTCATCTGAATGATCCAGACTATTACTAAGATGCCTCTGAGAGTTCAGGAATTAGAAGAGGAGTAGAATATATAGAAAAAAAATCTGATGTGTTGCACTCACATGACTTTCTCTACTCTTGTACTTACCTTCTTACAAACTCTTATTGCTATATCTTCTTCGTGTTAGTTGAGACAAACATGTGTACAAATTATCTTATTGCTTATTTCCTTGTAGGTGCATGGGGAATATTAGAATACACTAGACTTTGTGCGATAGTCAAATATTTTAAAGCTTTGAGATCGCGTTCTCTTTGCACCCTTAACGTATAAAAAATTAACAACAATGTTCTATTTCAGTTTTCCAAAACTGACACAAATAACAAGGAATATCTCCGAAATGGTTCATTCTATTAAATAATTTATCTGGACATAAACTGTGTGTCTTAGCGAGATGTACATTTTTTGTACAGTAGGATTTTGTCTATATCTTACAGTTTACAAGTCATTCAAATAGAGTAAATAAAACTTCATGTGATACAGCCAGAAAGTTCAAAGTATACATTTTATTGTTCAGAGAAATATCTTAGACATATTTCATTTTAATCAAAATCGTTAGACCCATTTTCAAGAAAATAAAAATGTTCGATAAATTTTCCATGTAAAAGGTAGTTTAGAGTGGAGCAATTTTCTTCAAAATCTTCGTGTCGCATTCTTGAAAGGCATTAATCTTAATTACCAACTTTGGTTTTAACGGACTTTTCGGTTACGCTGTCCACAGACTGATAGACACACACACACACACACACACACACACACACACACACACACACATACACACACACACACACACACACACACACACACACACACACACACACACACACAAAACTTGGACCTTACTGTAAAAATGCATTTTTTTATTCAGCTGGTCTCAAAACATATTTCCGGTGAAATCTCGACATCGAATTTTTGGGAAGTATACAGTACTTCTTCTATTTAGTAGTAGAGAAACTAAAAATGCTATTTTGGGTGGAATATATTACTTCCTGAAATACTATAACTGCGAAGCGAAAGCACCTGTGTAGTTAATCATTTCAACACAGCAGACGCATCTATTAGTTTTACTCTCGAAGGACAAAGAAACTGTTCCACTGGGCAAATATAAGGGAATATTAGTCAGGAGTACGTCATTAGTTCTTCCATCCCTTTACGAGGCAAGATTGTGACATACATTCCCCATCTCTTCCTCAGACTTCCGTCAGCTTCTTCGTTAAAATTGGAAAACTTTTTAAAGAAATATAGAACTGACGCAGAGAACTCTGTAATGCAGCTCTGTTCCCAGTTGCCAAGTAATTTCCTTCGCTCTCGCCATGTACACAAATTGATACTTCAACTTTAAAAGCCTTTTCCATGGCAGTGTTTGGTCTTCCTTTCTTCCTTGTGTACTTCCCGTTTTGGGTCCTTCACTTCGCAATAATAATAATGATGACAATGACGATGACGATGACGATGACGATGACGATGATGATGACGATGATGATGATGATGATGATAATAATAATAATAATAATAGTAATAATAATAGTAATAATAATAATAATAGTAATAATAATAATAATAATAATAATAATAATAATAATAATAATAATAATAATAATAATAATAATAATAATAATAATAATAATAATAATAATAATAATAATAATAATAATAATAATAATAATAATAATAATAATAATCCGATTAAACGAAGGAATTTACCCAGGGTAACATGTGCGACTCGCATTTGGGCGGTCGTGTGTTCAATTCCTGCTACCGAATTCCCTCGCCCATGGATTTTTTCGGGGTTTTCTCCGTGTCACTAGGTCACTTGCTTTCCATGGTTCAAATCCGGCTATGGCATTGAAGTTTTAAGTCTGATTCTACCTTTCCAAATGTACGACAGTTTAAGGAAGTAGTATTTTTCGACGGTAGACGGGTAAGATTCAAAGTAACACGTTCTTTATGAGCGTCCATAAATAAAAAGAACAACAATTTTCTTCCATTTCTTTGTGTCCCACTCCTTGATTCTCACTCTCTGTGTCATCCTGACATTCCTCACAGTGAGCTGTTTGTCGTCCCGTTGCTATTCATCCTATTGGCTAACCTGTCTTCGATCATCTATTCTTTGTGTTATCCAAACTAACATAGTCTACTTGCCTCAGAAAATTAATGTTTGGTCTCCTAATTCATATAGTTATCTCTGCGTTTGTTTTAATTCTCTAGTTGTATCTTCTCCTCTAATTCGTTCAAAAGTCCTCCTCAGAATTTCCCTTTCGAAACTAACGATTTAATCACATCTTTAAGTAACAATACTTCACGTGTTTATGTAAAACCTTATGGTCGTCTGCTATAATCTAAGCATTCTTTCTTTAGACACCAATTTGCTTTTAAGTAACCTTTGAATTGCATATTAGGCTTTGTTTCCGAAGACGAAGCCTTCTTTAATTTCTCTTCTAATGAACTGTTTCGGTTTTCCTTCGTTCCAAGGTATTTAAAATTAGTTACCAATTCCAGCTAATAAGCAAATTATCCTATTTTTATAATCTACACAAAAAGCCTTGCTGCTTTCGCAGAAAATATGTTTGCTGGAGGCATTGATTCTGAATAGTTGAGTCTCAAGAATCTGGAAAGCTGCTTGGCTCTGGTTTTTACTTTCTCTACTGGTAAGTAGAGGAAGTATTGTATTCCACCCAAAAATTCGATGTCGAGATTTCACCGGAAATATATGTTTTGAGACCTCCTGAATTCCAAAAACAACTATTTTTAGAAAAATGTCCGTGTGTGTGGGCGGGGGGGGGGGGTGTTGTGGTGTGTGTGTGTGTGTGTGTGTGTGTGTGTGTGTGTGTGTGTGTGTGTGTATGTCAGTCTGTGGACAGCATAACTCAAAAACGAAAAGTCGGTTAAAAACCAAAGTTCGTATTTAAGTTCAATGTCTTTCAAGGATGCGACACGAAGATTTTGAAAATTGCTCCACTCTAAACTGCCGTGTATATGGAAAATTTATCGAAAATTTTTATTTTCTTGAAAATGGCTCCAACAATTTGATTAAAATGTCATATTTATAATTTGAATTTTCTGGCTATAGCCTATGTGGTCCTGTTTACTCCGGATGGCTTTTGAATAACTCGTAAACGTAAGAGATAGACAAAGTCTTACTACACAAAAATGTAGATCTTGCTAAAGCACACAATATATGTCTAAATAATTTTTTTGTAGAGTGAACCGTTTCCGAAATACGGTTATTTGTGTCAGTTTTGGAAAACTTAAAACTTTCGTGAAATGCAACAGCGTTATTTCTTTGACTATGTATACAGTTGAAGATTTCTCACTTGGCTTTTTGTACACCTGACATTCTCCCTAAAAAATTAAAAACCACCTTAAAATAATTAAGATTACAATAAAATAGTAGTTAAAATGTAATTTCTTGTTCTTTGACACTTCGAAAGCAATATTAGTTTGGGACGAGAGTCAAATTCCCTTATGAAAAAAATTAACTATTTAAAAACAAGTGGTATCTCTGAACCCGGAATTCCATGCGTTCCCATGACATCAGAACATAAAATACCTCCGAGGGATTATTGGGGTCAGTAGCACTGAAAGAAAAGACGGAATCAAACTGCTTTAAGTACTGGGCGCTTAGCGAGGGATTTCTGATCGAGGAATCGACTGTACAATTGACTAAGATATACCAAAGCTGAACCAGTAATGAATGGTGCAATTAGTGGAACATAATTAACAGATATCCAGAAATACCAGCACAGCTAAATTTGAGCGGAAATTGAAAGCAGTGATCTCATGTTTTAATTTCAACCGGCGATTCGCTTCCGCTGATCACGCCTTATCGTTAAAATCCTGTGCAATTTTTTGTTTTCATGCGTTACATCACTGTATGAGAAACAGCAACGCTTTTCAATCCAGTAGTGCTATAATAAAGTATAAATATAATGACTCTACACAACTCTTAGAATCATATTCCTTATAACATACACCACATAAAGCTATAGTCAGATGTTTAAGAGCGTGGGTTAGCTTTAAAATTTCATACTCTTTGCATGACTACGACGAAAAGGGGACTTTCAGAAAACTAGTGGATATGAATATCTTTATTAAAGGATATAATTTTGGAGTGGTTTTCTATAAGAAAATTAAAAACACTAAGTATCCATTTATATTTTAATCTTTGGCAAATATTTCTGCCAAAATAGTTTAATTAATATTAATAAATCATAATACAATTAGTTTTGTTCTTTAACGGTATCTGCAGTTTTTGTGTATGTACAAGTCACGGAAAAAATGATTGAGCGTATTAGAAGAGCAGACAGTCCCACGGAGTGCTGCAGCGCGGTTTGCACAAGTCGATGTTTCCAACATGAACTGAGTTTAGTGATAGTCTCTGTGCATATGTCATTGCCAGTCGGACATACAAATAGGCTGTGCCTTGAATCACCACTCGAATTTGTGTTTGCATGTATGTATACACTCTTTGCTGCGTGTGGAAATATGAACTTGTGTAAACCGACCTGGGTCTTAGAAATATTCTGCTCTCTTAATGCCCTCAATCATTTCTTCCATGGCTGAGCTAATATTTTGATTACCTTATAGTTTAACAATTATATCGAAATAATTTAGAATAAAGAGGATTTTACAGCCTATTCATAAAATTCAAGATTTGTATTTCATTTGTTACGAAAATATCTTGAACATATGGTGTTTTTATCAGTATCGTTATCACATTTGCGGAACTGGGAAATAAAGAAAACTTTTCCATGCAAAACAGAATGTGGGGTTATACCTACCTCTGTAATGTGGGGACAGTGTCTCCAACTCACATTTAAGAGCTCCCGAGTTCAAATCTCATTTAGGATGAGTTATCTTGACAAGGTTTTTGGAGGGATTTTCCATTGTTCTGAAAAATGAATGTCAGGTAACTTTAAGCTGATGGAACCCGGGTTCGTTTGTGGATCATTTCAGTCATTTTATTCATCGCTCGATATGGTCTAACCAGTTGAATGATGTTAAACCCCCGCAAAAAAAGAAAAGAAACACGATATTGAAACATGCTGAATTTCTGGTCTTGCGTGGTCTAGGGTATTTGGTTTGCAAGGTCACGGGTTCAAATCCAGCGTAAAAACCTGGCGTAAAAACCCTGATAAAGAGGCCTCTAGGTAAAATTAAGCAGTCTTTTACACCGAAAACAGGATGGGACACTGAGAACCATAGCAGTTAAAGAGCTTCCATAAATATAAGAACTCAATTTCAATATCACACCTAATTTTCTGTTGCATTGCAGATTAGTCATGTCTCCAATATTTTACTCATTTTTGTTGTTCATCTTTATGTGCAGGTCTAGTACTTCTGAACTTAATATTGGACACACTCACACAGCAAGTAGTACTTGGCACTGACACAAATAAACGCATCTTCCACATCACTCTTATGGTGGTAAGAGATAGTGGTAAGAGGTTAAAACTAGTTATTGCTGGACTCACCCACCACTTATCCGCACTTTTTCCTTGCAATGTTAATGCACATTCAGAAAGATAAACTTAAATTTGGAACAAATATAATATGAAGACGAAAGTAGGTTAGAAGAGAAAATGAATAGTCTTGACAGCCTTGCAATTTAAATATGTCGACAACTCCTCCCCTTTGAATGTATTAACGCTAGTAATGTATCCAAACGTCTTGTATCTTCAACATGAACAATAGAGCGGTTGCTCATTTGTTATTATGATACTAATAACTAACTGTGTTTGTACTGATGTAACAGGATGTTAATATGACAATATGCGCTGCAATCTCTGGCAATGTAGAAGAACGTGAGTATTGCGTCATATTTAAAGTGTTGTGAACAAAATAAAATAGACAACAGATGGCATATGGAGTGAAATAAAGCCTTTCAATTTTAAACCATACAAATGGCGTTATGTTTATTAACCTATATTTCATATTGAACTGAATTTACAGCCCAAAATGAAATTCGCACTGTATCCTTTTATTTATTTAACGATCAATATTTGCAACTTAAGGTTTAAAACCAATATTACATGAATTTCGACGTTAGATTACATATTATTGAATAAGGATGCTCATGATCGGAATTAAAATAATTTTGACAAAGCAACAGTTGAAAATGTTAAAATTATGAACTTCAATGTTCTAAGAGTTCATATATTACTTGCAAGACAATTAACAGATTACAGACAATTAACAACATCTCAGATATGTTTCAAATAAAATATCTTTATGCTCTACCATCCCATAATGTAGCGCTTATAAGCCACTGTAATAAACACCCTTATATCCACCTATTCATAACCATACTACCATTCCCACGCAGCTGAATGTTGTAAATAAGATTCTAATAAAATTTATCTTCTCTTTTTTCAAGTCCACCTTTTAAAGGCTATAGCATATCAACTCTTTGTTTAATTGTGTCAAGGCCAACATAACAATAGAAGTTGAAGGTGCAACTATCGATTCTTGTATTACCATCGAATAACAAATACATGATTAAAATGGGGGACACCAATGACAATAACAGAATATTAAAAACATGTTATTAATGTTTTAAACTTGACTCGTGCCGAACATAAATACCTGTATAAACTTGAGTATAGCGACAATTAAGTTGCCGGTGTGAATATTATGAAACTGGCTATATACCATTCGTTTCATAAGATATAGTCACGTCTTAATTACTGCTATTATGCCCTCATTGCATAATATACTAGTATATGTTTACTTTTATTATATATTTGGAGTCATTTTCAATAAAATACGTAACAAATGAAGCCCGTGTACTCGAGTGGTTATTGTTCCCTGGAAATTTTCGCCTTCTGTTCTTGAAAGGTGACAAAGTATGAAATTTGTCATTTATTCGATTTCGTTTTAATTTAGATTGTTCAGAAAGATGCGCAGAAGACCGGTGTCTCATATATGCACATGCCTTTCTCTAAGGATATGCTTTTATATTTAAGAGATCTCACAATTGTATTTCCATTATTTCATTACCACACTTTTGGATCGAACGCCATTGAATAAGAGCATACAACTCTCTCTCACACTCTCTTTCTCCCTACACCTCTCTCTCGTCCCATTTGGTCATGCAGCAGGTATATTTAGCAGGCTACCATTAAAACTGTAAAATATCTCGCGTTAGCCTTGATATTTTGTCTAAAATCCAACATATGTATCCAACATTGTGTTTTGTTTTTGCAGGTTTTACTGGGACTTGTGCATGCTTCTCCTCCTGGTGGCGAACCTCATCATCCTCCCCGTCGCCATTTCCTTTTTCAACGACGACCTCAGCACGCGCTGGATTGCCTTCAACTGTCTCTCAGACACCATCTTCCTTATCGATATCGTGGTCAATTTCCGGACGGGTAAGTCAAACTTTCTTTTTCCTGCATGTAAAACTTCTAATATAAGGCATTATTCGAGAGTAGATGTATTTTCACCATTAGAATACTAATGCTTCGCCAGGAAAAGAGGACTCACATCAAGAAGATAAGTGGGTACTTAATCCACTGCGAGTAGCGTGTTAAAGTTTTAATGATGTTTGAAACTTTATTTATTTCCCTGTGCATTATCTGTTACGTTCTAGTCTGGCGTGGGATTCACTTTCGTTTTTTAAGATTATCCACTCTCCCTACACAGAATTGCATCGCCTGGTGGCTTAAGGCAGGTCAGAATTACTGCTTAAGAAGAAACACGAGTTCCAGTTTCGTTCATTTTTATGCTAGGAAAGGAGAGGAGCGGATTACTCTACGCAAACTAAACAAAGTTGGTGTTCTTGAATATAGGAAAGTCCACGCACAACATTATCATATTCTGAGGATGTTTTCTTACATCTCTTTACGACATCCATAGGTGAAATGCCGATCTGGATGATTCAGTCGGTTAGTTGCTGGCCTACAGAACCCAAGGTCGCGAATTCAAAGCTGGCCTAGGCCGATGATATTTAAGTGTGCTTAAAAGCGATATCTCTATGTCAGTAGCTTTACTACCATGTAAAACAACTCCTATTGGACGAAATTCGGGCACACCAGTGGCGCTTATATGAACAAAACAAATAAAAGCGTCGTTAACAAACTATCATAATATTGTTGTTATTATTATAGGTGAAATGGCTAACTCTTGCAGTTTTTATTCAAATATTTCCAAAATTTTGCATCCTTAGTTATCATTTTAGTTCAATTATGTTAATTAAAGATATGCAAAAATCACAATTTTGGAAAACCAAAATATGTATTTTTAAACTGAGTATTTAAATCCTGACATTTAATTTTTTTACTAACATTAAATAAAGGAGGTGCAGAGATTCAGGTCATTATCTCTTAAAACTATTTTTAAAATGGCACATGTAAGGCACATGCCCAGTTCTGTCAGAAATGTTAAGTTTTATTGAAATTTATTCCACATATGTATGTAGGTATCATATACGATTGTGGATCATATTCACGTTTCATAAAGTATATGTGTGACTAAATGTAGTGACTAAATGTAGGGAGGTTATGAATTGGTTGTAATATATTAGAAATTAATTGATATTCCCTGTTGAAAAGCATATCTAGTTTCGTGTCTTTGCAAGCGGAGCAGGCTTTTTGGTATTGGTCTAATGGAAATCTCTATGGATGCTTTCTCAGTTGTCTGCTTCCCTGTTGAATTTCTAGGGAAATAAATATTCCAAATGGATTGGTTTCTTGAATGTAACCTTTCACAGTGGAAAAGGACACAGAAATTGATATATCAAGCATAAACCCGGACCCTGTTAATTTGTTTTAAGATCTGTATTGCATATTGGCGTGATAAATAGTTCTTTATCATTTTCGATATTTATTCACCGATAACAAAATAATCTGATGTGTGTATTCATATGAAATTTCCTTCTCACTTTTGTAGAACATATTCTTAAAAACACTTATTCCTCTATGTAATCCATATTAATCTATTGTAACGTCAAGCTCGGCGCTCAGCAAAGGACGGACAGGGCCAACCTACTTTACCCTAAACGCCGTACCGGTGAGCGGGCAAGCTGGGCTGCCTCGCGGGACAGCTGTTTGTACGTGACTGTCGACAATCGAGGTGACAGAAACAAAAGGGGTTTCGGGATCGTTCGCGAGACTCCTAGCTGTGTCATTTCCGGTGCGCGCGCGTGTATGTGTGTATGCGTGGAATTGAGAATGGTCCGTACGACGTAATCCCCAGTAGGCCAGAGAAGAATAGAACAGAAAGAGTTTTAGAGTTACAGTTACAGGCACGAGTAGGTCAGTATGTCAGTGAGAGCAAGACAGCTGTGCATCGTAAGAAGATCAAACGAGCGTCGCGTGCGATTACGTCGACGTAATTAGTGCATCAGGGACAGAGGAAGTGAAGAAAGACACTAAAAGAATCGTGAGTTGTGGTATCCCGAAAGACTATAGACTATGTTCACGACGAGAAGAAAACTATGTATTTGTAGTGAAATTTTAGAAGATAATGAGGCGATAGGAAAGTAACCAAACTGGATTTTGTGATTTGTTACACTATATAGAAATTTGTGAAAATCGTCTTACTACATGTTTCCTTATAGCTACAATGGGAATAGCAAAATACATAGGCTTAAGCGATAGTCAAATCTTTTAAGAGCTGATTGCTATATGATGGTTTTGATATTTCGTACTCTTTGCATGATCGAGAATTAAAAACACGAATAATGACTTCCCATTTGAAAAAAAAAAAAAAAAAAAAAAAAGAAAAGAAAGCTTACGATTGAAAATTCAAACAAATAACAAGTAATATACATTTCAAGATACACATTTCATTTAGCCTAAAATATTTAAAATATGTGGCAATTAAAATCATGAGAGCCATTTTTGAGAAAATCAAAATTGTTGGGGGATTTTTTGTAAATCTCCGTGTCGCAACCTTGGAAAATGCTAACTTAAAATACCAAGTTTGGTACTTAACCGATTTTTCGTTTCTGAGTTGTGCTTTCGCAGGTACACACACAGACCTTTTTCTAAATATTATTTGTTTAAATTCTGGGGTCTCAAAACACGCGTTTTCGGTGAAATTTCGGTAACAATAGTTCTACTTATTGTATGTAGTAGAGAAAATAATAAAATAACAGCACATAAGGAGGCTTGGGAGGGACGTGGTGTTGACCACGTCCCACGCTCCAGTACTCCACCCCACTCATGACGCCTTTAGGGGGTAGAGGTGAGAAACACAATGGCCGAGCGGTAGGCCTTAGTTTGAAAGGATTGTTCCACAGAGGGGTTGGTTAGTTAAATAGCAGCGCTTTCCAGCTCAGTAAGCATAATCTGCGGCATTGAAAAAGAAAATATTTATGAATACAAAAGAAATGAAAGTAATACAAATCAAGTATAAAGGCGTTATAAATCTGTTATCGTAGTGATGGTAAAGAAATGATGAACACCGCCAAACAAGCGAAGTGTTAGCGCTAACAGCAAAGTGAAGCTGGCGACAACTTAGAAAAGGTAAAAAAAAGTCTTCTGTCTCTCTTTCCTTGTGATTAAAGAACAGGGCTCCCCCTTTTAAGAGGAAGGAAGAAAAGAGAAAGGCTGATGGAAAAATTGAGAGGATATATAGTTTTATTTCCTGTTTCTTTAGTTTTTGTTATAGCTTTATTTTCTCTACCTTAAAAGAAGAGACTTTTCCTGTCCTCTTTTTATTCAGCTGCTGTCGTGGTGTACGGGCATTCTGCCTGTGCGAGTTCGATTCCCACCGGAACAAGTTGTGTATCCCACTCCCCTTGGGAATTCCACTCCTTGCAGAAAGCCCCAGGCATCTCCTTCATCTAATCATTCATTGTGATTGGCATAAATAAAAATGGCTAAAAGCCACAGGCTGCGTATTAGCATCCAACCTGGCTTCCGTAAATCCAACTCAACCATTTCTTCAGGGTTCTTGCACACCCTGAGAATAAATATCAACTTTAGGCAATTGGAATTAACAGAACCTGGAGATGGATTGTGAATCCAAATATTTACTATAAGTGCATCAGTCCCTTAAGATGTTAGTTACTTTCGCATTAACTACAATATTCATTTCAATCAATTAATAATCCCATCACTCCTGGACGGAACATAGGGCTCTGAGAATACTTCTCCATCTGACTCTGCATTTGGACAACTCACTCCATGTTCTTCTCCATCTCTTTTGCTTCTGTGAGTATATTCACTTCCATTTTATTTTGGGTCCGCCAATTCCCAACGGATTCCAATCCAGTAACTTCCTGGTGGGGCATCTGGAGGTCCTCGAAGTGTATGTCCCAGCCATTCCCACTTCCTCTGCCAAATTTCAAGTTCAAATTGCTTTTGACGGTAGGCTTTCATTAGAGACCTGGTCCAGCCAGAATATTTTTGTTTCGTAAACATCTGTTTATGAAAACTTGTTGATTAATAATCGTTTTCTAATGCTTTACGTACAGGAAAAAGGCCTAAACAGTAGCATATACTCCATTTCTTACGTACACGTTTATTGAAACAGATCAACAACTCCAAATTTGTGAGTTGCCAAATTCGACAAAGAAAAAAAAAATAAAGAAGAACGCATTAATAACAATATTACTAGTCATTAGAGGAAACTTATAAAGTTTGCTTTAACAATTTAAAGACAAGATAGTTATTAATAATAATAACCTAATGTTAAGAAGTTTATACTTCCATACCATAAATATAAATTTAAAATATTTTGTTTGTCAACAACGCCGTCAATTGCCAGGATCATGTCAACATTTAAGCACACTTAAAAACCATCGATCTGGACTGGATTTAAACCCTGGATCAGTAGGCCAGCGCCTAAACAATTCAGCCACCCAGACCAACTTTCAGTGCCGTAATTTTACCTTCGATAAATAATCGGTTATTAATCGGGCGCTTCCACTCCTATTCGGTCATTTTCGTCGCGGCCTTGGTCATTTTAGTTTAAACCTTAACGCGACAGATTATAGAAGGCGGCTAACTCCAACAATTGGAAAATCTAGTATAAACATAACCTGTGTACATAAAACATAAAATGTCTGGAGTATGAGATACAAGGAAATCAAATAGAGTTCGAATTAGCCACTTAACTACTCCACATTCTATTTATCGAATCAATATAACTACTTGAGGTAAGAATATCTAGGTTGTTTTCTTTGTTTAAAAGTATTTCTAGCCTGAACTTAAAAATGCAGCCTTTTTACTTCATTATGAACATACTAAACAAATGAAGTGGAAAGGCATACTATGATTTTTCTTAGTATTGCCTACGAAACTAATTGTTTTCCCTTATTTTATCATGACAATCATAACCTATAACTTATGCACGGCCCACTAGTTCGAAAATGTGCTAAACGGAAAGGCATATACTAGGCTTTTTATCCATACTGATCGTAGCATTTCCTCTCAAAACTGTAGGAAAAGAATTTACTAAGATTTATGTAGTAGCTTATTATATGTAACTAGAGTTGTGCACGAGCTTCCACATTAGGCCAACTACTTCACTGTTACTGAGACGTAACTTTGAAGTTTGCTATTGTGGGTGTGTAAATATCCCTCTTTGTCCTCTTCTCCTGGTTTTCTTCTAAGCTTTTCAAACCTAAACGCTGGATTGACGAAAAATCCTTGTTTATCTGTCTCTCTCTTCTTTCGTTGCTTTTGAGGCTAAGAATATATTCTTCTTCATTGTCCTTCGTGTTTAGGTTATAGATTATACAACGGAGGGAGAAATCTAGCACACATACACCTACATAGGTCCAGTTACCCCCTCTCCTCCCCCAAGAAGGGGTCAAGTAAAGGAAACACAGGAGGCTAGAGGTTGTGGGCAGACAGACACAAAGACGTGCAGAAATCCCTTACAATTCAGGCTCGAAGACCTGCCCCATTGCTGGAACTGCTAAGGAGCTGTCTAATGTGTACCGGAGGTATTCCTTCCTTTGAACAAGTATTCCCACTATCAGTTCGGCACCACCATACACCTCAAAATCTAGAAATCCTGAAATACGATACAGAAACACAGGCCTGGGCGACTCGCGAGGTACTTCGAGCGATCTGCTACACATACAGTTACAAGTGCAGGGTGTTGAGTGAGTGAGCACATGCTTAACATGTGTTGATGCTAATTATATTTATTTTCACTATTTTTTTCGTCCAGATTGTGTATGTGTAACTGTTTCCGAATTTCTTCACTTCTATGTCTAAAAGAGTATATGCAACTGTTGCTGTCAGGAACTTCATCTCTGCTGTTTTAATTCTTTTCCTATCATTTTGATTCACAGTAAGGATTTCATATCCATATGTTGCCATTAGCACTATAGTTGCTTTCTATAATTTCATTCGGTTTCTTTTGACGTCTTGTTTCTCAATGTTCTCCAGCTTGTTCCGTTCGTTTGTGTTAATTTATTTAATTTTATATTCAGATCTTCGTTTTTGCTATGTGATGTATCAAAACCTAGATAATTACAACTTGAGAATGAACTCTCCCTTAAGAGTTTATACATAAGGGAAGGTGGGTTTGAAGCTTAAGGGTGTCACCACAAAGCTAAGCATTAGGCTAGTGTGAAGTTTCTTCAAAGATAGGACAGCACAACGCTCGTAACGCGGTCAGGGGACATTATTATCAGCGTTCTCAAGATACTACCAAATCCCTGTACTGCTTTGAGAATAGTATGAAGTATAATGCCTTGCTATGACGTAAACAGGGTGTGGTAGGGGGAGAATAAGGGGTAAATGGAACTTCCTTACTGGTCATAATTTCTGCTACCCCTTCTGAACTCAGCACAGCAATGCATTCCACACCCCCTCGACAGACAGAAAAGGCCGAATTACATCAACTGCACACTTCTAGATGCATCTTACGAACACTGATTATTATTACTACAAATTTTCCTCAAATAAACTAACTGATTTACTAAAGTTGACATTTGACAAAAACAGTAAAAAGAGATAAGAGACTTCGTATTACAGAAAAAATGAAAGGCAAATTATGGAAATGAAATCATGGTTCATCAATCAAGGAGAGAAAACCAAAAAATAACCCATGCCCAAAGTGAGCGGTTGACGGGAATCGAACCTTCGAATGCCAACCGGAGCCATTTCGCTCGGTTCACGGTAGACGTTTAATGCTTTTCACAGTACAAACGAGCAACGGAGAACACCTCTAAGAAGCCGAGGCAACATCAAATTTTCACAACACATCCTCTCTCCAGCGTCACTTCAAAATTAACAACTCCACCATCTGCAAAATGGCATCCAACACTTCCAACCAAGAACCCTCTTCACGCTTTAAGTTCTAGAGCTCATTTGCACATTCATTCATTCATTCATTCGTCCGATATGACCTGTCTGGTAGAAAGACATTACATTAAAAAGGAAAAATCAAGAAAGAAAAGAGTGCCTATATCGCTATTATGCTTTTATCTCCTCTTTCGGTTCCAAAGAAATTACTTTCCCTTTCACAATATTTCTACCTCAATGTATTCTTGAAATGTACTCCCTTCTTTGTCTTAAGTTAGAACTGTCTCAAAAGTTGAAGCAGTGTAGCGAAAGTTGTTCAGATTTACGCTTTCTTCAAGCTGATGTAAAATTTATCACATTTCACACTCTGAGAAGTATCTCCAACTTTAGGTGAACGCATTATTAGTTGGAGTAAGATGAAATATTCTGGCTGAAAGTTACTATGGCATTCGTTACCCCGTATTTACTCTCTTGGGTGCTCTATTTTATCTATTCCAAGAATCCATAACGCATATTGGTTTGAAACTATCGAGTCTCCCAAAGAAATTAGTTGCTTTAATAGAAGTATTACTCCCGAGAAATCTGAGTAATAAGAAGAACTAGAAACAAAGTCATGTAAGAGTTACGTACAAGATATTTATTTCAAACTGAATAGAGATACACCAATATTAAATGAGATTGCTTTTATGTAACATTGTGATACTAAAATGTCAAAACTTTTACCAAATATCAAAGCTTAGAGAAGAAAAATCTCATGTTTTGCTTGCTAAACGAGTATATCATATTATCTAAGTGAACCTTTTAGGAAAATTTATGGAACTTTCTGTAAGTTTGTGATACCCAAGGACAACTTCAGGATTACGCTATCTAACACAAGAATATGCAGTTGCTCTTTTTCTTTCTTGTAACATGTTAGTAGATCTGAATGATGATGATGATGATGATGATTATGATGATGATGATGATAAAAACTCTCTTAATCAGTTACCTTTAATTCTCTTTATTTTCCTTACTTACAACGGTAAACTCCCTTCAAACAGAACAAATAATATGATCACAATTTCCGAACCACTTTTCTACTGCTTTTACAATCGTTCCCCAGAGCTAACACATAAACAATTTCATGTACGTATCTATAAACACACAAAAACTAAAAAAAAAAAATGCTTGACAATGAAACAGCCATAGAATAATAAATCTAACAACTCTATCTCCAAGGTTCGAGAACTCCCCGTCGCACGGCGCTTTTCGTGGAGTCCCTATTCGTGTTGCATAGCGGGCTTTGTTCTTCTATTTAGGCCGCCAACATGACAATAATAAACGTGACAGTGTCTAAATGATGTAACCAGTTAAATCTGTATGCATTATATCTTTATTTATTTCATTTACTTGTTATTCTGCTCTAATTATTTCATTATTTTTGTGATTTACTAAAGTGGTGTCTTTTGTTTTTCTTAAAACAGGCATCTCTGTTGTTTTCAATTTAGTCCTGACTTCTTTAGTTCCATGGTTAAGGTGGTATTTGATTTTAACTCACTTTACTCTTTCGAGTTTGTTATTCACAAATAGTCACATGTACTCTTAGGCTTTTCTAAGTCTTCCTCCGTGGTTTAGGGGTAACATGTGAAGCCGAAATTGTGAATGCCATAATTATGGATAGAATACTGCATCACATGGCGGAATTAAATAATCAGAAAATGTTAAAATCGTTACATATATCAAGCTACAGGATCTGGGAGATTAGTTGTGACTAAAATTGTCAAAAGGTACGAAAAGGTACAGACAAGTCATTAGGGACGAGCTTCAGGTAGTCGAGCGAGACCTGGCAAGACCAGTTTTCCTGGAAATCGCTCAGCGCCGGTGTGAGCCGGAAAACAAGGGATGGTCGTTTCTTCGAAACCCTGTTGCTAATTAGGAAGTGAAAGTTACAGAGAGCGTCATAACGCACAGGCACTTGCCTGCGAGAACCCGGAGAGAAAGGGTCGTTGAGAGTTGCTCTCCAGAATCCGACGGGGCAGTACACGTGCCACCCATACCGCCGAGCGAGCATATCAGCTACGGGACTTGTATTCCGGATCCTCAAGTGTGAGGACACATTATAGTTAATATTAACAATCTTCTGTCTTAGTAAAGACACGGTAACGACTCAACTAATTTAATAACGATCGGGAAATCTTACGCTTTCTTATTTTGGTGAGAATAAAAGTGTTTCAACGAAGTTCTGGTTTTATTCGCAAACACTCACGCATACCCTGATGTTAAGATCTCATGCCAGAGCAGCCGGAGCAGAAGACATCAGAAAGCAGCAGTCGGCGTAGGAGAGCGGAACGGAGGAGAGACGATTCGACATCACATGCTAGCCTCTGGTTCCCAAGATCGCGGGTTCAAAAGTGGCGGAGGGCAATGGATTCGTTTGGATAAACATCCTTATTATGGCTTCCTTCGAAAAGGAAGTAAAGTCGGTGGTCCTGTGCCATAGATTTATAGCTCGTAAAAGAACTTCAGATAAATAGGCCTCCGAGCAAAATTAACTGCTCTTTCAAGTCCAATATAGAATGGGACACTAAAAACCACAGCATTGTCAACTCAATCTCAACTTTGGTCCTTTTCTAAAACTGCTATTTTATGTTTAATGGACTTCAAAGAATGTATGTGTGTTGAAAGCTGAATATCAAGTTTTTGGGGTTTGAATATACTCAAATATTCATGCCTTCTAGATATCGATTCGTGAAATGACTAGCATAATTTTAAAAATTGTGGAATTAGATCAAGTTTTGCAGTGAATTTTCTGCAATAGACTAATGGATAAGTGAGTAAATTAACAAAGTTACATGCAAGGCACATTGGACGACGACAATACGGAGTTGCAAGAAAAATTGAAAGCTACTGAATTACCTTACATTATCATGGTGGGATCTAATTCCTTTCACCTGACTCTGCATATTCGGAGAATCCCGTGAGATTTTAGCCCCAGGTGTGTAGTTAACCGCACAATAGAAGTTAATTGGAACTTTTCTTTCTCCCTCCTGCTTGCAGGCAAGGGTTGAAAGAGTGACTCAAAAACGCAATCCCTAACCACGACTGGAAATCAATTATAGATTTTTTCGGCTACTGCTCTGAACTACTGTGCAATCGCAGCCCATGGCTAGAATTTTTCAGCATATAAGGGAAAGTTACGAATCCTACCTCGGTGAAAATCTAAAATATTTTCCTTCTTTTCAACTTTTAGGCCTATTGCTCTAGACAACACTGTATAGTTCACAGTATCTGGCTAGTAAAATATAAGCTAGCTTATATTATATGTTATATTACATACTGATACGTGCCCTGCCGTGACGGCCGGTAATTCAGTAGTGACAGACCAAGGAGAGTTTTACAACGCCGCTGATGATGCTTGCCGCAGCTGCAAGCGAAACGTCTGGGAGTAGAAAGAAATAGCCCAATGGACCACAGCCTCAGCTCGGAAGCATATTTTACTAGGCCTTGAAAGCCTTCATTTATTAATCACAGTATCTGCTTTTACACTTTGTTTTCACAATGTTTAAGTGCAGATTATATATTTTTTTTTTTAAATAAATCAAAATCTTTCCACACTTTTGGGTTGTCAAATTCGACAAAGTACAAAAGGAAAATAAAAAAAATTAATAACAACATGCTCAGCCGTTAAACAAAAACTTAAGTTTATGTTTAACAATTTAAAAACTAACTTATCAAATACTGGATTGGGAGAAATTTGGAGAAAGAAGGAAGGAAACCAATGTAAATGGTTCCTAGGAGGAGATTTGAAGATATAGAAATGCAAAAATAGTTTAGCAATGTAAGGGAAAAATATGATTAGAATCATATATGGTAAGTAGAAGTGTATGTGAGTAAATTAAAAAAGAAACAGAGAATGTTGCTTGGGGAGCGGGTGTGACTCGACTAAATGGAATGAGAAAAAGCCTCCAACAAAATCAATGTAGATAAAGAGAAAATATGCAACATATAGTTTATGAATGCAAAGGGGAGTGTATAAATGGTAAATGGTTGAAAATAGACACAAAGGTAGCCTTAATTAAACCCTTTAATAAGGATAGCAAGAAAATTGGCAAGTATATGGCTAAGTGAAATAAGAAATGGATATGGTCAGCAAACAGTAAAGTGGATGAAAGATAAGTTTATGAGTTGTTTTATTAAATGTTGAATACGACTATTGTGCACTTTTACCGTGATAATAATAATAATAATAATAATAATAATAATAATAATAATAATAATAATAATAATAATAATAATAATAATAATAATAATAATAATAATAATAATAATAATAATAATAATAATAATAATAATAATAATAATAATAATAATAATAATAATAATAATAATAATAATAATAATAATAATAATAATAATAATAATAATAATAATAATAATAATAATAATAATAATAACTCAACGAAACGGTACCATGTTTACGCCCGAAAAAATCGCATTGTGCTTCGCCGGCTTTGAACCCGCGACTTCTGGAACCAGACATTGGAGTATGCGAAAAAGAGAGAGAGCGAGAACGGATAACAAAAAACAATAGAGGAACTATGGACATTGTTGTTATCGTCGTAAATGCATTGAAATAGTACTTGTCCGGCATACCTTTAAACTTTGGATGGCGTAGAGCACATGTAAAGCCGGGGAGTAATGTGAATTGCATACACAACAGGCTTTTACTAAGTGGAGCTATTCCGGGACTACAGGAGGCGTATTATATGTAAGAGAACTAAAGGAACTTGGACCTAAGTGCACCAAATGAATGTTTACGACTGCTCTTAAGAACGCACATTACAGTAATTTAATTCACCAGCTATTCTTGAACTCACTGGATGCTCTTCTTTCTTAAAATTACCAACTTATTAACTGCATTGCAAGATAGATTTCTAAAATTCCAATGGCAATTTAATTAATGTAAGTTCTCGCATTTTTTCGGTATTCATAATTTTGTCTCTACATAAATTCCTCGCTCTATAAACTTTACAACACTTAAATTGTTTTATTTTTTCTGAGAAATACTTTAAAATAAATAAAATTGCAATCGATTCGAAAAAGTGGTGCACATTTTTTAGGAAAAAAGACATGCTTGAATTAGAAAAACTAAGCTAATCTTAAAGTGCAAAAGAGGAAGAGAAATCCACAAAACAAAACAAAACATTTAAAAATAAGTTCACATAGGTGTATTAAATATGTAAATGTAAAATTTACTAACTTTCTTAAAATTTCATAATGCAATAAAATGAATCTTAAATAAATATTTATATATCTTTGAAATTTAATAAAACCGTTAGACTCATTCTGTTCTCTTATGAGTAACTGTTCCTATGCTTTGCGTTGTTTGAGCTGAAGAAACCCTTTATTTGATAATTTAAACAATTACCATTTTTGTGAATGTTTTATTTTCTCATTAGATTACTTATACATGCACTTTAAGTAACCTCTGTGTTTCTCTGTTTCTTTCTTTCCCCCCCCCCTCTCTCTCTCTCTCTCTCTCTCTCTCTCTCCCTCTCACACATACACATACACTCACACACATTTTCCAATTTAGTTTAATGCCTTCCTTTTTCTTTCATTAAATTCAACGAACTAAAACAAACAATTTGGAGATTTCCTAAGAAATTTGAAATCATTTTTAAATGGGCTCTAATCCCCTAAAAGGTAAAAAAATTAAATATAAAAATTAATTAAATTCTTTAATACTGCTTTATGGCATATCATATCTTAGAGCCTAGAAAGAGATTCGAATTGTTGAAATTTAAGTAAGAAACATCTTCCTTCACTGTTCTGGAAGTAAAAGCAAATTACCATTTTATTATTTTTGTATTTTACGAACCTTTCGTTGGGAAAAAAACAAGTCTCTCTTCTTTTCTTCCAGTTGAGTTGACTTTTCTTGCTTTCAGAAGCAAAACAGAAAGGTTGTGTTGAACTTCCCTTATGCTTACTTTGTTGTGTGTGCCTGACTAGGTCACACGGTATCGATCGCGGGACCGCTGCACACACAGCCCCAACGATCTTTGAACTTTTGTCACATTGTTCACTTCCGTTCTTCCCAAATATCTAGACCATATGCTTGTTCCTTCAAGTAAGGAGGTAATCATGGTCCTGTTGGGGCAATATCTCCCAGCAGAGTGCGCCGAAACACGTACAAAGAAGTCAAGTTCACTGTGAATGGTGGTAAAAATACGCACATACAAGTAGTCCCAATTATCAGTATTGCCAACTCAAGTATATCTATCGTAGAATTATGAGGTATATATTATGTACTGAGAATCAGGTATGTGACACAAAGCGCTTACATTGTATGCTATGATGTTAGAAACAAATTCCGTAAATTGCGTCTTTAAAATACACATGAATAAACAAAAATAGAGAATTCACCTATGAGTTATGGCTGGGATTTCGCTATCTTATAGTTAAGAATTCGTCAAAATTGGAAGGTGCCGGGGTCAAACCCCCGGGTGACGACCAACCTGGCTGGAATTTTTCTTGCGCTTTTTCTCTGTCGCTAAACGAACGACTTACCACCCGGCCGCTGCATCCGCACCTCTGTCCACCACAGGCGTCATGATTGGGGTGTGGTCAGCGAGCCCTTCCGGCGAGTTATACGGTCGTAGTGACCTAGGATCGCTACTTGATTGAGTAGCTCCTCAACTGGCCCCTTCGGGACCTAACGAGGCTGAGTGCACCTCGTGCCAGACCGCCCAGTGGAGGAAAAGATCCCCACGCCAGCACGTATCAAATTTGAAGTCATTCTGATGTAGCTATAGTTTTTATTGTTTTTCTAATTAAATAAAATAAGTAGTTTTCTATTTGGGGTTGACATATTTTTTAAATAATTCAGATTTTTGCCCTTAGTACGTAAGTACGGCATAGACATTAATATTTATGGTAAGTTTGAAAGAGATATGACTCAAAGAGTATTTTGAATGGTAAAAATATTTTATTTTGAGAAAAAGTTATCTTTATGTGGGCGTAACCTACATTACATGGGTATTTTAAATGGCAGTGTAAAACTTTTAAAACGAGAGCGCATGGAAGATAACTACACCCTCGTATGAGGGAAGGATTTTGAGTAAAAAAACAACGTTCTATTTTTGTGCTATCTTTTGGTAATCCCAAACATAAAAATACGAGGTGAATAATATATATAAGTTATCTTTATTGTTATGTAAAGAAGATTTACTTCTTCCATTCCACACGCACATTCTGTTTAGAGCATATCTTTGATCTTTCATAGAGACATTGCCTGTTTCATTTTCTTCAGAAAGTTGCTAATAAAGGAAAGTTTAGTTCTTTCATTTCCAAAAAGTAAGATATCTCGTTTCTCTGCTTGCCGCTTGCCAAGGTCTGCAATCTAGAAGAGTACATCGCCTAGCTTCATATTCAGGCTACGTTTCTATAGAAACTTCTTATACTCGGTGAATACGGTTACCATGGTAACAGAGAGGAACAAATTTAGTAGAAATCCCAGTTTCCCTTAAGGACACCGAAGCGAGGACTTTCCGATCGATAGACATCCGCCTGTACCTATTAACTATGAGCTACCTCAAACCCGATTCTGGGAAACGACCGCTTCCCAAAGAGAATAGCAACTTGTCTGTCACCTAAATTCAGTGGTAAAGCTCTCTTCTTCCACGAAAACGCTACAACGCTCTATTATTAATGAAATCGAGATTTTCCCTGGAAAATGGATTCTGGGATGCTCTCTGCAAACTTCCTGTTTCTGTCACTTCTAATAGACAAACAACAGAGGGGATTTAACATGCAAGTTTCTGAGGGTAGGTTTTGCTGATATTTGACAACAAATTAAGTTATTTCCCAATTTTTACAACAGTTATATGTTGGTACTGGTTTAAATCCTCAAACTATAGGCTCTAACTGCAATCGAAGGACACGTTTTAGAATGAGAGTCATAATAATTAGTTTTGATTAAGATAACACATGTTTAAGATAAATTATTTTGCAAACAATTGGTAATTCGTAAGAGATAGGAAGAACGTATTGCTCTAAATACGTAGATGTCGTTAAACCTAACATTTTTATCAAATAAAGCTTTAAGTCTGAACCGTTTCCAAGATATTCCTTGTTATTGTTTGAATTTTCTCAACTGCCAGACACTTCTTTTGTTGTTGTTTTCTTTCTTCGCTGCCATGCAAAGATCATAGCATAAGTATAGCAACATACATTTTAAAAATATAATTATAGTTCTACCCATTATATTTTACAACCAACTGTGTAAGAAAAATGTATCCAAATTAACAGTACATAGAGAGAATAATAAACTTTAAGAATAGTTTTGAAAAGTGAATAGACAATGTATGAGAATGCAGCTAATTACTTTTTACCTTTTGCTTGGTGACGCTATGCAGATATTTCATGGATTCCTAAATCATATTTTCAACACCTTCGTTAAATAGAATAAGTATACTTAAACGGCAATTCAACTACAACAACTCCAACATTACCAAGGTTCAATACTACATTCAAGTCATCTATCTAAATTTAAAATAGTCATAATGCTAAAAACAAGTGAATTAAAATAGCACCTGGGTCACTATGACAGGTTATACAACGTAATCACTTAGTGTCCAGATCAACTTTCTTGATACATACGTTGCATGTTGTCATGGCGTATGACCTTAGAGAACAATAGCTTATACAGGGTGTCAAATATTATAGCGGATACATATACAAGTAAAATGTATGATGGATAAACTAGTTAACAAAGCATTCTGCTATATAAATTTTCATGTGGTTCGGTATAAAAGAAGAAAAGTTTACTTCTTCTGTAGCCCCCGGTCTTTGATTGGTTAAGAAAAACAAGTGAGCACGAGATCTCGATCTATGTCGTTCGGCTGGGAAGGGAAAAGCAGTTAAAACAACATACACGCAAACGTAGGCTTCTTTTTACTTTACTCCCAAAAAATCACTTTTCAACATACGTCCCACACACGTTTTTTCTTTCAGTCTTCTCTTGAATGAGTGCAGACAGCGTCTATACACGCTCGTTTCTTAGATTTGTTCGCTTTTGTGCTTATCACGTGGTTTAGAGTCTGTTTCATACTGCAGCATCCTAACGCGGGAATCCTTAGATTCTTTTATTCCATTGTTAATTAATTTCCTCTATTGTTGCTGGACGCAAATTTATTCTCCAAAATAGGTGTGGCTTTCCGTTTCACATACACCATTTCACAAACACCATTTCACAAATGGTGGCGTGTATGATTTTTTGTTCATAAACTAGTATGGTAAAGTTACAAGTTCTATGTCAGATGTCAGTATCTTGATAGTCGTTGTTTTCGGAAAACAGCTGACAGTGTAACAGGTCATTTCACTGACTGTGATGTATCGTTGCGATAGTTAAAACCCCTGGGTTTTCGAACCCGGAATGACTCCGAGATATCGTATTATCAGACGAACTCACGAAGGTCAGTCCTCTGAGGACATCGTCGCGCAGAGTATCAATGTTATAAGTGCATGTCCATGCATCCGCCATGACAATCTGTGTTCCATGTTAGTAGTCATTATTAATCTCACTTGAGATATTTCTTTTGTTAATTAACCCTCCGTTAGGCGCGCGTCCTGATAGAACGCCGTGAGACTGAGGTATAAAGTGAAGTGAATTAGATTTAGACTAATATGACTAATTCATATATGTATAGGGGATGGGATGGGGAAGGGGATGGGGATGGGGGTGCGGATGCGGATGCGGATGGGGATGGGGATGGGGATGGGGATGGGGATGGGGATGCGGATGCGGATGGGGATGGGGATGGGGATGGGTATGGGGATGGGGATGGGGATGGGGGTGGGGTGGGGGTGGGGTTGGGGTTGGGGTTGGGGGTGGGTGGGTGGATGGATATACATATGAAATAGTCATATTAGTATATATATATATAAGTATAGTGGCGTTAATTTATCAAAATTATCATATACTATTTACTACTCTGTAATTCTATTGTTTTGCACCATTTAATACTAGGTCATTCTATATTTTTAGCCAGTGTTGCCATCTGTATTCCCATAAATAGCTGAAAAAGAATTTATTCCACATTACAATCGACTAACAAGCAAAACTCAAAATGGAGGGCAGTTCAAATAGATTAGGTGATGCATAAAATGATGAAGTTGAAATAATAATTCAAAATTCTATCTCAATTAGTTTTCTGTTGTAAGAAAGGAAAATCGAAATACATTTAATTCCCGGATTTCGTTTTCCTAAGTTGGCAGTACTCAGTAAGTGATTACTGGACATCAACTTATTACTTTCTCTGGTGTTAAGTACAGGAAGTGTTGTGTTTCACCCAGAAATTCGATGTTTTGAAATATATATTTTTGATAAATATATGTTTTGAGACCCTCTGAGTCCAAAAAGAGCATTTTAGAAAAAAGTCTGTGTGTGTGTGTGTGTGTGTGTGTGTGTGTGTGTGTGTGTGTGTGTGTGTGTGTGTGTGTGTGTGTGTGTGTGTGTGTGTGTGTGTGTCAGTGTCTGTCTTTAAGTCTGTGGACAGCAATAACTCAAAAACGAAAAGTTGGTTAGAAACCAAAGTTAGTATATAAGTTTAATGTCTTTCAAGGATGCGACACGAAGATTTTGAAGAAAACAGACCCACC
Organism: Tenodera sinensis; assembly: GCA_030765045.1. NCBI lineage: Eukaryota > Metazoa > Arthropoda > Insecta > Mantodea > Mantidae > Tenodera > Tenodera sinensis. Next base: position 135,514,575 of record CM060967.1, on the reverse strand, counting down.
CTAACCTACCCTTTACATAGAAAATGTTTCGAAAATGTTGATTTTCTTGAAAATGTCTAACGATTTTGATTAACATGTCATATGTTTAAGATATTTGTATGAATAATGAAATATAGATTATGAATTTTCTGGCTATACCTATGTAGTCCTGTTTACTCTTTTGAATAACTCGTAAACCGTGAGACATAGACAAAACCTTTCTGTACAAAAAAAATGTACATCTCGCTAAAACACAATTTATGTCTAAATAACTTTTTTTTTTTTTTGGTAGAGTGAACTATTTCGGAGATATTCTCTGTTATTTGTGTCAGTTTCCGAAAACTTATAACTTTCGTGAAATGGAATATCGTTGTTCATTTCTTTATATATTAAGCGGGCAAAGAGAGCGGGATCTCAAAGCTTTAAAACATTTGAATATCGCTCAAAGCCTACTGTATTCTAATGTTCCCCTTCCACCTGCAAGGAAATAAGCAATAAAATATGTAGGAATGTAAGTTTTTAAGAATGGTTAGTACAAGAGAAAGTCATGTGAGTGTAACACGTCAGATTTTTTTATATAATTTAACATTTCCTAGTCAAATCTTTGCGATATAGTATTTAAATTCATATTTTATTTATAAAATACTCCATATAAATATATTATTCGTATCCCGCTTCTTTCGAGAATTTACCGGTTAGGTCAGGTATCTTGTGACATTACCTGTGATAATTTTGAAAATATTTGTAACATTTTCACAAGGAGTACAAAACTTTCATATTTTTATACAATAAGTACATACGTATTATTCTAAGCAAATGTAGTTTAATTGCATCCTAAATATACCAAAACGTTTACACAGCAAGCTTTGAACTATCGTATTATTTGACCACTAGAAAAAGGCGAGAGGGGTCTTAGGTTTGAGAGGGGGCTTGAACTGTTAATCTCCTCACGTAGCTGATTTTTTTACTAGTAAATGTCTATGTGAGTTACCCGTGCTGCTTTTTCTTTATCTGATTACCCCACGCTGCGACACCTAATACTTCTATGCAACTGCCGTGATCTTACAACACTGTATATTGTATGAGACTAACCTGCATAAACACGATGCAGACGTAGAAAATGTTTACACAGTTCATTCCTAGAGCTCCCTTCTTCTGGTGGTCAGACAGTAAGTGGTTTTTATTCACTTTCATATCTCTAGAACTGCCTTACTTGTTATTCCTGAGGCGACTGGCTGTCAAAGCAACAGGGATTTAGTTTCCCAGGTAGCGGGTTTTACGTGAACGGCCTAGAAGTCCCTCAGGGATATCAGATAGGATTTTCCACTTTCCCTTTTCCTAAGAGAGTTTTTGGCAAGAATATGAGCTCCACGTTCTCTCTACAATCTTGAGATTGGGAGCCTAAAAATTATCATTTTGCCATCGCGTGTTCACAAGGGATTGATTCCACTTGCCGCGAAATGCTTCTGAGAATAATCTTCAAATGCCAGTTTTCATCTTTCTGAAACACTACACACGGTATAAGTGTGAATAATTTCATAGTTCATCAATTGGTGCCTGAATTTGAACCCACTTCAGTATATTAATCATTTGTTCTCTTTGTCTAACAGTTTTCACACAAACATCACATACTTTACTACTCGGTTTTCTCTGCACAGTCGTAGTTGCGCAAAGAAATGAACAACGCTTGGCAGTGTAGATTATATGTTCACACTTCAATTCCTAACTGATGGCCAAGGTAGTCTGGAGTCATTAGTCTTCAAACTGTTACACATTAAAATAAGCGGTTCATGTATTGGAAATGCCAGGATCGCTATTACATACACAATTTGACTTGTTTAAATTTCATTTCTAACTTATTTCTTTATGAAAGTGTAAGTTTTAGATGACACAAATAAGGAATATTTGTGTAGCTAAGAATTGTAGCTCATTTCTCCATTTATTAGTTTAGCGTGAGTGACCGCGAGGCCCGGCCTTTGTACTTTGCCCCCCTCCCCCCAACAGCCTGTCCAACGCTCTCTGGGAAATAAACGCGTATGGCTTGTGTGTGCCTCGCATACTTGGAGGCACTAACCAATCTGAGAAGATATTGCTCATAATAAGTACAATTATTTATCTTATTGATGAGGAAACATTGAGTGGCCTTGAAAGAGAAACAGATATTACTGCAAATTACTCAAACAGCAAAGGGGCAATTTCAAATATAAGTGGAAATGCACGAGTAAACAGGAATATATATTGTATGAAGAAGTGAAATGGGTGGGTAGGAATACAGGTATTACATATATGAGCACAATGGGATTGAAGAAGGTTGTACAGGAAAGACACGCACGTATTTGGAAAGATGTTTCTCGTAAGTGGGTAGCACATAATAAAAATGTATAAATGTATAGAAAACCAGAGAAAAGAGAAGAACGTGCTGCCCCACGCAATGAGATAGGAAAGAACAAGTGATTTAGTCAGGGGTGGTAGGAAAGTTGTATATAGCCAACTTGGAATTATAAAAGCAAACGTTATGTGGGCAAAGGAAGTGAAACTGATTAAGAAGGTGAATCAGTGAGAGTATAAAATTATTAGCAAATGCTAAGGAACATAGAGGAAAAATGGAGAGGGGAGAAATAAGTTTAGCATGCAATTTGTAATTTAAGATAATAAAGAATTGGGGTAATTGTAAGCATAAGCCAGTTAGTGAAAAAGTGAATCAAAAGACAAAATCCAAATGAAAAGGAAAATTTGAAGAAGGTTATAAACAGTTAAAGACTATACAACAGTACACGTGAAAAAAATAGTGTGTTTCTAGAAATTTCAGAGGGCTGTCCACCTTATAAGTGTACAGAAATTTTAAAGGAACTGTTTGCGATATACGTACTTACACCCATAGAGTAAATATCAGTCCTGTGACCACGTGGGTACGGATCAACTCGATTTGCACATCGTACAGGAAAAGTCAAAATATAAGGCTTCAGTCTCCCTCGATGTATTCAAATCGACGTGCTACTTATGTATGTAGAAACAGGATAAAACTGATTATAGGCACATTGCCAGTATCAACACAGTTTACCTGAGGGCAAATGTACCTGACAATCAATGTCTCACTCTTGAAACATGTTTATGTAAGATATGGGGTACCTGTGAGGGTGGATCCTGGGGCTGCCGTTTTATGAAAACGTATACAATTGTCTAAAATACTATCCGTGGTAGGCATACAAACAAAATATTTTTAAACTGTAAATGAATATTTATACCTATTATTTTTGTTAAGTAGATTATATATTCATTTGTTTACATATTTACTTAATTATTCATTATATACCTATTTCTTACATGAAGTTTCATAAATAAAGAAATAATTTACTTTAATTAGCCCTTTTCAACTCAAATTAGCTTCACAAATGGGGAAAATGTTTTGCTTTTTATTAAAAACTAACCTAACTTCCTGAAAACCAAATTATAACAATTATTTTTATTGCTTTTCTACACCCATGCATGAATTAATAGTTCCATGGGCAGTGGCAATGTAGGATCTTTTGGAAATACTTTTGTGATAATAAAATTTGGTTTATACAAAATTGCATTAGTTGTAACTTAAACGCCGCACAGAATGTAACATAGCTATATTTCACATTGAAATGCGTGCCCATTTTACACGAAATGCCAGGAAACAGTTTCTGTCTTTGGTAAAGCATAAAACTTTTTCACATGGTATGTATTTTATTCTTGAGTAAGTAGCGATGTACAGTTTGCAGTGCTGGTTGTCTGAAACAGTTTCTGTCTTTCACAAAGAAAGAATAGGAAAAGCTTGTCTGCCAGACATGGCCTTTTGGAACATGTTAAATCATTCATGTGCTCAACCTACATTAGCTACTAAGTGCTGTATGAATGCAAAGAAGTTGAGGAAAACTGAACCAGCAATAAGGTAAGATGTCAATGAAACCACAATATATCGAAATAAATTGGCTGGTGGACAAGCGGAGCGCTGGTGGACTTGGATAAAACTGTATTTTTTCGGTTTTTATTCAAGTCTAAGGCACCTTAACCTGAGTTTAACACAAGTTCTAATTACGATAATACAATTTATTACATCTGGTGCAGCATAATCCTTTTTGTTTATCTAATATTATTCTTTTGGTGAGTGAAGGAGAAAATCACAGATATTGATTTTAATGCCTTGCAATCTATCCTATATGCTTAGTTGATATAATTTATTCCTAAACTTAATTCAATTATTTTATGTCAAAATATTCAGTTCCAAATCGGAGACAGTAAAGATGGTAAATTAATATGTAAGCAATTGCAGTTTTAACAATGGGAGAAACGTAAGGCTGCCACATAATATCGCAATCCATGAAGTATTTATAAACGCTAAAAAATAGTCGTAATACCACTCAAGCATTAAAGCTTGGGTAAGTGTATTTTAAATTCGTATCTAGTTTTGTACAGTACAAACTCCAAACTTAACTCCCACGCCAATCAGCTTGTACGGGCGTTAGGTCAATACGACCACAGAGCACCTCGAAGAAGGAAAAGTTACCGCCTACCCAAGGACGCCCTTGGATAAGGGTAATGCCACTCCCATCTTCTAACACATCATTACCCCAACACCTATTCCTGCCCCCTTTCTGTATCCTAAAATAGGCATTCAGAAAGAAACCATTGCCAAGAACACAAAAGCATGACAACACAAAGACAACCTCCAATACTGCACAGATAAAGTCGCATTAGCGGCTAGGTGCTGTGCAAACACGACATCCCGTACAGGAGAACCTGTACGACCTGATCTCGGTTACTGGTAACTATCAGCAAATTATTACATTATTAACAAAAGGATAGGTATACAAATGGAGAAAGCAGGAAAAAATGCAATTTTTAAGAAGCATTGCTGGATATACCCGTTTAGATCACGTGAGAAATGACACAATCAGAGAACAACCCCAGTCAAATTGGTCGACCCACGGGATTTAAACCCGGTTTTTCGTAGTTTCCCTCAGCCCCCAAGTAAATACACCATTGTAATTTCTCATTGAATTTTAATATCGCGACCAAAACTTCCATCTTAACTCTAAAACAATAGTAAACATAAAAAATAGATCGTTATAACGAATGTTGTGCTATCTATCCAAAGATAATGAAAGCATATAGACTGAATGGCACCCTAATGCCATCTAGCCGTCACAGAGACGGAAGTACAGTTGAACTGCACTGATCTCTCTGCGGACTTAAATTTTAACAACGCTGTCTATTGCAAGGATCATGTCAGCGTCGCCGGTGTGCCCGAACTTCGTCCCGCAGGAGTTGTTTTACATGCCAGTAAATCTACTGACATGGAGCTGTCGTTTTTAAGCACACTTAAAAATCATCGGCCTGGGCCGAATTTGACCCGCGATCTTGGGATCAGTAGGCCAGCGTCTAACCAACTGAGCTACCCAGACCCCTCTGCGGACTGGTGACCAAGTAAGTTTAGGATGAGACCTTGAAGACTAACTATACGCCACACAACGATCTATGAAGTACTTCCTAAAAAATCCGTCACGACATGACTATGTAGTTAAAGTGTCGTAAAATAAATAGAGAAAAAATATATCTGCCTCTTTTTTACTTTTCAGGTTGTCAAATACAGAAATGGGGACAGATTACGTATTACTCCGTCATGAAAACTGCAGCAGCACCTATATTTGTTAACAATTAATTTTGATAGACATTGCACTTGAAATGTTATAATCCAGACACTGATTTGCAGAACATCGTCAATATAATAATTTATACATTTTGTTTCCGTCTCTCTTTAGTATTGACTCCAATAAATTGTGGTGTTCTTCTAGATAGACTGCATGTTGCAAGTCCCTTGAGGGAATTAGCTGGACTCTGAGCAGGATGGGCGATGAACGGGTGTGATAAATATCCTTCAGACCAGAGTTGGCCCAGTAAAGGAGGTAGAAGACATGAGTTGTGTGAATCAAAGTAAAGCTCAGCACAGGCTGTTGACAAGCGGAATAGCCCCAAAGAGAGAATTCATTCTTGTTCGCCCATGGCCATAAATAACCTCATCGAACGGTTACAGTGTAAGTTGAGCGTTAGTGAAGCAAAAGACGCAGGTGTTGCAGTTCTTTCAATCAGCGAAGATGAACATGTCTAAAAGATAATACGATAATACCTACCGCAAAACATGTTCCCGTATCGATCCTTCGATGTCGCGCATCCTGAAGGTTAGTCCTCCGGTACAACCTGAGCATTTAGAGATTACATCCAGTTTTCCTAGACAGTTACAAAATGGCATATACATATATGATTTAGATCACATTCTTATTTCTGTACTAAATACTAATAACTATCTCTATATATAATTTTTTTCTGTCTGTGTGTATGTGATTGAACTGTTCCTAAACGGCTGGACCGATTTTTATGAACTTTTGCGTGTGTGATAAACGTGATTCGAGAATGGTTTAGATTCACAATTTGACCTGCTAGAACATGTTATTTGTAATTAATCAGGTTGATTATGCGTTGTTAATATTTGGAGAGTTTAGCTTCACAATTGGATCCGTCAAGTAGCTCTGCGATCGCGTTTTAGACTTCGCGGTATTTTGTTCCGCGACAGGATTCTAGGACGTATTTGTCGCAGCTTAGCATTAATATTACATTAAAAGTGCGCGCTTATTGAGCAAAAGTAACGCTATACATTGTGTAAACGTGCAAGGTGCAGTATTGAAGTGAGTATTTTACATAATTGACCGCCTCTGTAGCGCAGTTGGTAGTGCGCTTGCCTCTGGTGCGGAGGACCCGGTTCCATCCCTGATACCAGCATGGGGAGGTCTGGCACGGGGTGCACTCAGCCTTGTTAGGTCCCGGGGGGACCAATTGAGAAGCTACTTGATGGAGAAGTAGCGGCCCCAGGTCGAGGAGGCCGTATAACTGACCGGGAGGGCTAGGGGCGCTGACCACGTCCCATCCTCCAGTACTGCACCCTACCAATGACGCCTGTAGGGGGCAGAGGTGGGGGACGCAGCGGCTGGGCGGCAAGCCTTGGCCCTTCATGGGCTGTTGCGCTAGGGTTTTATTTTGTACGATTTGTCATGAATTCCAAAGATGTAACAATCCGCTTAACCTGCAAATATATATGTGTAATTAAGCAATATGCATTGTGCAAATTGTCCTAAAGAGCCAACAACGATTGGAAAATTACACAACAAATGGTAGTGACCATTATAAAAACAAACGACATAGATGACAAAGAGCGGTTTAATTAGCACCTACTGATCATAACAAATCACTTGAGCGAAGCGACCGTGCGTTCTTAGGATGCTTATGATTCGCTGTTTATAACATAAGCTAAAGTACGTTGCTCAGGTTAAAGAGAATGAAGTTATTACTTAGGAGTGTTGTGATGTCCATTATAGATACAGCCTGGAACCCACCCACCCACCCGTTTTAGTACGGTTTCTTATACAATAATACGTATAATCACGCAACTACGAGAGAAGCAAAATTCGTGGTATTAGCGATGTTTTGATTTTTGTTTCTTTCACAGTGATATGTTAGTTTATTCACACAATTTTTGGATATACAACATTTGAACAGGACAACGTCTGTCGGGTTCGCTAGCACAAGAATAAAATTACATAGAAATCTGGCACACAAAGTTCCCATATCAGTAGGTATAAGGCTAGCGGATAGTCTTAAGTCCAACTTTATATAACGTAATAATGGACGATATCATAAAAGAAGCAAAGTAAGTTAGAAGTGATTTTACATTAGGAAACAACGAGCCACATTCATAAAATTGTAGTAAATTATTTTCCTGCAGTTTTGGAAGGAAACGCTACGATCAGCATGCATAAAAAGTTAGTATATGCTTTCCCCCTTAGCGAACTAGTGATCTAGTAGGCTGTGCATAAGTTATAGGTCTGCCTTAGAATAAACTATGATTGTTGTGGATAAAACGTAGGAAAATAATTTGCTTCCTAGATATAGGACGAGTTTTTTAATTCAACTTAACGATGCCCAATGGTTTCCACCAATGAAATTGCGATGAATGTATTTTCCGCTGAACTGAAGAACGGTTCGATGATTCGTCTAATATGGCCAGCATTCTACCAATAAAACCTTAATTTATTGTGATGACATTGCATACTGGCATACTGTCTATCTCCCGTTTTCATGCGATTCGTGTGTTAATTTAGCCACTAAAACCATGGAAACTCCAGCTTCCATGTTTAATCAACTGACTAGTTGTTTATAATTTATTAAGGTTATAAGATTATCCATCGGTCTCTCGGGGACGATGGAACCGATGGTTAGGCGCTGCATTCCTGAAGTTGGTGGAACTCAGCGATGAGTTAAAGAAGAATTGGATGCGCATGAGCGTGCGGTGAATATAATGTTCATAATAAAGTAAAATAGTTACATTTTTTCAAGTTTGAGCTAGAAGGAAGTTAAAAGAAAGAATATAGTCCAGGTTCTAATTTCAAGTAATTATATCTAATCATAAACAGAATGTGGAGTGGTTAAGTGGTTAATTCAGAAAATTTACGAACTATATTTCTTCTCCTTGTATTTCATATTCCTCAGGCATTCCTATATGTCTTTCATGCACAGTTATGTTGATAGTGCATCTTCCAATTGCTGAAGTTAGCCTCCTTCTATACACGGGCGTCAGCAGACCTTTTTCTAGGGTGCGGGGGGTCGCATGTTGGAAGTTTGCAATCAAACAATATTAATTCATTATTTTGTTGTCAAAAGTTATAGTATTTGTTGCGGATAACCGCATTAATTAGTGTTAAATAAAAATTTTTGTTTACATTAAAATTAAAATAATAGTCTAATAGTAATAGATTGCACATTAAGTCCATTAATTCCCGCGGCCACCCCTTGGCGACGCCCACGCTTCTATAATCTGCCGCGTTAAGTTTTAAATTAGAATGAGCAAGGTCGTAACGAGAATGGCCGAATAGGAGCGGAAACCTCCGATTAATAGGAGATGGATTATTTATCATAGTCAGGAAGTATAAACTTCTTAGCATTAGGTGATTGTTTATACATGCTAATTGAAGTATATGCGACTCCTTCGAGCTTCTCCTGTAGGTAAAACAAAAGGTAATACTACATTTTACATTTAGACACAATCAGAAGATGAGAATTAGTACTTTATATAAGCTCCTATATACATTTGAGTTAACTATCAAACAATAGGTATAACATGCAGATATCAACGCAAAATACTAAGTGCTCACATACCAAAAAAGCTCTTATTAGATGTAAGCCTAAACATACACGAGATATTACTTCTTACCACTACACTGGAACCCGTCAGACCCAAACCCTGTGGTGGCCGAGGTCTTGGTCCTGTAATATCTACTATTATTTCACTATCTTCTTCACCTTACTTGCTAATTTCCCTCGCCGATTTACCTCTTACTTTTCACTAAAAGTTTCCTATCTCTCTGATGTTTTTCTTTCCCTGGGTTTTACGTAAACCTTTTCTTTGGCTTGTTACTTTCTGATATTCACCTAGTAACTGAGGAAAATCATGAAGTAAAGAAAAGTTACATTTGGTACGTGATTTAAGCCTGCAGTCTTCCTAATGCTACGCCCAGACTCCATCGTGCCGAAGTTCTTAAGCCTAATAGTGTTTGAAATTGCAGCTACTATCAACTAAAGTGGTAATGCGGTCTCGTCTAAGGCTCACATTTGAGAGGACCTGACTTCGACTACCGTCCACCAGGGTGGTTTTCCGCGGTTAGTAGGCGAATGCTGAAATTATTTCTCATCTACCACGATTTCCTTTTCACCATTTCCCTTTCGTTCCGTTTTCTTGTCGCCTTTCCGGTCTGATTCTCGGTCTTCTAACACACCTAAGACGCAACAGCAGAACCTGTCTTGTGTAACTTCACTCTAATTTATATTTCACTGTCAGGCAACATTAGACGATTGAGAAATCGTTGCATATGTGATTTAATGGTTAGCATACTAACCTCCAAATTCGGACGTTCTGGGTTCGATTCTCGGGCAAAGGGTAGAATTATACCCTGTCCTCCTTTGAGTTTGGAAGTATGAACGAGAGTATGAATGTCGTCCTTCGTGGCCTGGAAGTAATGTTCTAGCCGCTGATTCCCAAGGTCGGGGGTTCAAACCTGGGGAGGACGATGGACATTAAACTTAAATGCGAATTTTGTTTTTAACCGACTTTTGGTTTTTGAATGACGCTATTCAGACACACACACACACACACACACACACACACACACACACACACACACACACACACACACACACACACACACACGGACTTTATTCTAAAAATGCTTGTTTTTTTATTCAGGGGCCTCAAAACAATCTCCGGTGAAATCTCGATATGGAATTTTTTGGTCGAATACAATGCTTCCCCTACTTACTATACGTGGTAGAGAAAGTAGAAAAACCGAAGATATATAAATAAACCCCAATTTCTGAAAATATGAATGTGTGTGTGTGTGTGTTTGTGTGTGTGTGTGTGTGTGTGTGTGTGCGCGCGCGTGTGTGTGTATTTACTGTAATAAACTAAAAGTAACACCAGCCCTAAGTTTATGATATAACAGATGCGCTAAAGGCAGCATATAACTGGAACAAAAAGGTCCAAAAATCCCTACAGCCATATTAGATGGAATTACGCATAGAGTAACACATGTAGCGAACAACAAACCGAAGCCTCGGAGAGCTAATCTGGCACAAATGCGTCATAAGCCCCATGAAGTTCTCCGAACTACAATCGAAGAGATCTCTCCGATCAATGGTTCAGTATCCAGTTTTGTTTGAATGGCGCCGTGAAGTACGTGCAGAAATGAACAGAGCTTTCTGGTTTTCTGGGGGGATCCGGTAATTGAGACAGTATCTCGCACATGCCCATTACTGTGAGACGTGTTTCCGCTACTGATTCAGCAATAATCCATTAGCTGAAAAGCATGGCTTATTGTCTCATGCTCTATTTGGATGTTCAATAATTGGTGTATTCCGTTATGTTAACAGCTCCTCTCTACGTCATTCAACAGCCCACAAAGCTCATTTTAAACGACATTCTACCAAATTGTGGTCCTCGGAGGAACATAACACCCGGATATGCGTGTGATAATTATTGTGCATCCCGTCATACTGGAATTTAGTAGCAGTACTTTAGCATTAAACTGAATTGCTGCTAAGGGCTTCAAGGTGTGTGTTTGTGTCAGTATGTATGTATCTGAAAACGATTCTTTCAAGTGCTAATCGAAGTCTCACATGAAAACTGCACATTCATTGGAAAATAGTGTATTGCGTTACAAGTGCCATAAATGCACCATTGGAGAACGAGCAAGAGCTTTAAAATATTATGTGAATTACCTGCGGTTCTTTCAACGATAGAGAAATAGAAATAAGGCACGCGAAAATAACGTTTATTACCAAACGATGACAGACATTAATCTAAACTTAATTTGGCGGCGAACTGGCGACAGAAAATATGTACATTAATAGCTGTAGCTCATACTTAGGTATTTCGTAGATTAAATCGTAAGTAAATATTAATAAATGGCAGGGAAGCAAATATTTAAATGACAGAATTCATATATAATATGTGTGCGTGTGCGTGCGCGGTTTTGTTATTTTGTAACATTCAATATTTATAATAATGACATCAAAAGTTAGAGAATTTAATATATTTTATGCATAGACAAAACACGCAAGTAGGTAAGCCTACCAATTTTCTCTACTTTTGTACAAGCTATCTTACAAACGCTTATTCCTCTATGTACTTTTTGTTAATCGAGATAAACACTCACATAAATTATCTTATTGCTAACTTTCTTGTAAATGCAAAAGGAATATGGGATTACAGTAGGTTATGAGCGATAGTGAAATCTCTTAAACCTGGTGGTTATGTGATACCGTTGAAATTACACTCTCTTTGCGTGCCCGAGAGATATTGAAGAAATATTTTGATATCGAGATTTCGCTGGATATACGTTTTAGGACCCCTGAATCTAGAAAAAACCATTTTAAGAAACAGGGCCATGTGCGCATGTGTGCCTGTCTGCCTAACCGTCTGTGAACAGCATAACTTAAAAACAAAAAGTCGTACCAAATTTGATATTTCAGTTAAATATATTTTAAGGTTAGGATAGGTGAATTTTCAATAAATCCACGTCACCTAGACTACTCTTTACATAGAATTATTTTTTAAATTTGATTTTCTCAAAAAGGACTTTATACGATTTTTACTAAAATAGCACGTGTTTAAGATACTTTTTTGACAAATGAAAATTATATCTTGAACTTTCTGGGAACGTTCTCAGAAGACCTCTGCATTCTGGGTGACGTGTGCTTACCTGATAAACCGTAAGACTTAGTCTTACTATACAATTCTTTTCTTCTTCTTGTTCTTCTTCTTTAATGAACCATTTCAGAGATATTTATTGTTATAATTTTGCAATATTTATGCTTTTCTCAAATGGGAGGTTGTTATTCGCGTGTTTTTATCTTTAACATGCAAAGAGAACGGAATTTCCAAGTCATCACATGGTGATCAGGTTTAAAAGATTTGGCTATTACTTAAAAGCCTGCTGTATTCTCATATTCACCTTCACCTACAAGGAAATTAGAAATACGATACTGTTTGTAAGAATATTGTGCAAGAGTAGAGAAAGTCGTGTGAATGCAACACATGAGATTTTTATTGGTTTTTTTCCACCCTCAAGAATTTGAGAAATTTTATATTAAACACTAAAGTGTAATTTGCGATTTCAATGGCTTGTGGACTTTTCTCAGAACGACCAACAGAACATAAATAATAATTGCATAACGCAGAACTAGCACAGTATGCATCGTATATAGATCGCTATTGTGAATACCTTCAATAATAAATTATTTACATTCATGTTTACCTAACTGGAACTATCCACATAAAAATAATATCAACTGCTGTTTCATAATCAGTTTAAGAAAAGTCACGTATTATGAACAGTGTTAAACCAGAAACGTTACGTTAGAAATAAATGCATATTACCTATAAAATGTATAATGTAGGGTCAAAAAGAAAAGTATAATAGTTCAACATTAAATTGTGTATTGTTTGATTAAAATGGGAATAACAAATTACTTCTGTTTTTTCAGTGGTTATATCTCTGCGATGTCTAACATCACTCCATTCTCTAACAATTTTATTTCGTTAGGCTATGTGTTAGCACATTGCCATGGATACATTTTAGAGTAAACAAAAACCTTTAAAAGTTAGGTTTCTTAAACAATATGTTGCTAGTATTGGAATCAACCAAACCAATATATTTGTGTGTGTGATACCTTTAAAATCAGATTATTTCATTCTTCTTGTTAATATTGGTGGGAATTTCAGCAAATTTGATTTTCTCCACTTTATGTTTTCTTCATTGCATGGAGATGTGTGAATGTCGCTTTCTGTCTCTACCGTTTTCCGGGTAAAGCAACGTTCTTGTGCTAAAATGATGAAGCTTGTGCAATTAGCGACGCGTCTTGAGCATAAGGCGAACTATTCCAAGACAAACAGCGACATACTGAAGCAATTAGTGCTGCAATTTCTTACTCCATTTTCTGCGTTAGCTTATACAAAAACAGAGGATGTTTGTTCCGCCGTGGAACCTCATATCACCGTTGTAACTGCTGTACTCCGTGCTCTGTATACAGCCCAAAATTGATGCTGTAGATCATAAGTGCTAAGTGCAAACAAAAGAGGCTATGATGAACACATTCTTTTCATTCGTGGATCTAATAACAACGATTGTATTTATGAACCCAAATATAAATACTATTTGCACATTATATATTATCTTATTTATATTTTAAAGACTAACTAATTAGCTGAAAAATTGAATGTCATAGCCATGATTTGAACAGAGATTGCCAACTTTTTGTGTGGTTGCTCTGAATATTGAGCTAGCATGACAACATACAAGCAGAACATTAAATTCACCAATACTCGACTATTTTCCTGGCATACCACCAAGTGTCTCACTTCAGAGATAAACCTCAATGGCTACTTACAATTAGTAAGCGCTTATTCACGAACACATAGGCAGTTTAAATGAACTATAAGTTAAAGTTGATATAAATTAATTGTTTTTCATTAATTACGAGTTTTAATGCTTGAAAATTACTGATAAATCTTGTACAAGAGAAAAAGATTTATTAATCTTGCAAATGGATTCTTTTAGAATATAAATTTGGCCAGGAAAACAATGCACTAAACTATCAGTCGCTTCCGCGCATGTGCAATAGCGCCTAGATGGCGTCGTCTGTTATACTCGTATTATGGCTTGATTATTTTAGTCTCAGCAAACTGGAAGCATTCGTTTGTTTGTTATTCTATGGTCTTCTCAAGCAGTTTATCTAGCAAAAATGAAATAATTCAGTGTTAAATTTTGGGAAGCATGTGTGTGTGTTTACAGAGTTGATTATAATTGTTATATCTGTTACTATTTGTCAATTGTATGTCACTTTATGTTATAGTATTTGTTAACTATTGTGTGCGTCATTGACGTTTATCTCTGGTGAGACGATTGGTGTTCTAGCGGGAAAAGCTTGGGTCAGTTGGGGAATTCAGTGTTCAACCTGCATATTGCCATGGTGAAAAATGGGCAGAGTAACCGCATGAAAAGCAGATGCGTATTTAAATCTCGGCTGTGCATTTTTCAACTGCTTCTACCCTTAAATATACTAGCATAATTGCACTCTTCTGTTCTCTAGTGTTTTTGACATCATTTAGCTGAAACTAATTTGTTTCCATTTTGCCAAATTGAAAATAAACATTTCTGCTTGAAAGATAAATCATATAACCTCAGTTTTTCAAAATCGTTCACAAGATAAGTTGTTATTAAAGTTCTATATAAGAATATTTTGGGTTTTTATATACTTTAAACGTTTATCTCCGAATTTCCTACTTTCGGCTGCGCATTGCATGTACCTAAACTGTGAGTAGTTGTGCATCAACTTGTATTCAAACCATTTTTTGCATAAGTTGCATGCTGCAGAACATTATTTTCTTTCTGTCATTGTTTTTAAGATTGTTAAGTAGCACAAACCGGTTTTATTATCATGTATGGCCTTGTGTTATAATTGTGGACATACATCGTAAAGTTTTTTGCTTTAGCTATGATGCTGAAAGAAGTGTTCTGCAGATTTGCTCCTCGTTTGCATCAGTTGTATGTAGCATAATCAAAATTGGAAATGGTATAAAACAAATATTTGATCAAAAGTAGATGGCTAACAAAGAGAAAGAACAGATAATTAAATAATAAATATTCAATAAAGCCAAGGACAGAAACTAGAATAGACTTAACTTCTAAAAGATCACTAGTTATTCTTAGTTGTCCCTGGTAAAGAGAAAGCTAAAAAGGAGAGAAAGAATAGAAATATTGAAGAATGGAATGGCTAAATTAGATTAACTTTTTCAATTATACAAACTGAACTACTCTCAAAACGTAACCCGTTCTCAAATAGTAACGGTTAGTGTTACAAACATTCCTTCCAAATGCGCTGTCGGAGATTTGGTGAGTCCATCAAATACTGCCAATACGCATAGGAAATAATGTACCTGTCTAAATATGCATATTCGTGGTGCCCATAAAATAGTGGGTGTTTATAGCTCATAGTGTTTTCGTAAATGCAGTAGAATCATAGGTTTGAACATAAAGTTTCTAAATTACCTGAAAAGCCTCACTAACAGGATTTGAGCGAAGATAAAGAATGTAACGTAAGCAAGTTTTACATACTAAAACTTTGTCGAATAGTCTAGCTAACGAAGTCTAGCATTTTTAAGCATATCAGACAGTCTGAGTTTGCAAGAAACTATTGCGCATTCGGTTAAACAGTCAGTTCAAACAATGCCTCTAAACAACAATTTTTCACATCCTCCATATACTCTCAAGTAACGAAAATAAGGCTCTAAACGACAACCGTAAGAATTATTTGTCATACACTGTGAAACAAGTGTTTGTTTTACCTCCTGGATCACCCTCGAATCGTTGTAAATGTAAATTAACTCTTGTATCACAACGGAAGGCGAGTAACCTACACTTTAGTTTACTAGGCCATCTAGCGAAACTTGCGCATCTGGCAACGTTCTGTCACATAAAGAAGTTTGTTGTTTTTATATCTTTTGTTATTCCTAAAACTTTGTTAACGAACCTTTCTGACACGAGTACGCTGTGCTATATTAATAAAAAGTTGCTCATCCTAGTTTAATCGTTATAAATGTTTACCTAGGAATGCTTTCAAATTAGACGATTCCTAGGTTCCATGCATCTGCGAAAACAACTAGGCCATTTCTGAAGCGAACGTGCAAGAAGAACTTCGGTGGTGCATCATAAATGTTTGGTTAGTGAAAATTAAACATACAATAGGGAATGTTTAGGAAAGACTGAACAAGTTATAAAATTCAATGAACTCTGCATTTGCTGTTCCAGCTTGTGTATGTCCATATCCAGTGATTTATAACGGATATACAACTCGTCCACAGAAAACTTGAGAGGTGTAATTCCTTACTTAATATATTAAGTTGCAATGTATCAAACAAAAAGCTTATGAGAAGAAGACAATCACTAGCAAAAATCATTCTATGCAAAGAATTAACACACCTTGTATCCTTATAGGCTTAGACTCAGATAGACAGATAGTGCTGTAACGCAATGTAACGCCGATAGAGGACTGTAGCTGATGAAACGCTGAATCTGAAATAACAGCACAAACAAACTTTTCCGTCATCCTACAAAATAACTGATGTGAGTGAACAAAAAAGACTCTGTCTGAGCTTGATAATTTTGTATACAGACGTGAATTTCGAGGATAAATATAAATGCAGTTCAAAGCGTTGCTAAAAGCTAAGAAGAAATAAAATAGACGTCGATGTGCAGCGAGACAAAAGACGACCATTGAGCGTGTTTTCACTTTGTAACGTCCAACTATGACGCTATCACATGTTCCAAGCTTGGATTAATCTTAAAGCACCGGTAAAAGCTTTGACTTTTAAGTGATACGCCGGTTGATAGAGAAATTCTTTTAATGGGTACCATAGCAACATCTACAGAGAGGAGAGGCTGTTGTGAGGGTGTTAATTACCTGCAGATAAACAACAGCGCACCATCGAGATTAAAAATGAAATACGATTTTAATTTCGTCGTCGTAAACCGCTGACTCTGCTGTGGATAGCTTTATTGCAGTTTTCATGATAATAGGCTTCCTCTTACGGTGAAAATTGTTTCATATATTCAGTAGTTTGCCTTTTTAATTGTAGAATTTGAAAAGCTGATGTATGTAATTCCTAAGAGGATAAAAACGTTGCAGATTCAAATCAAGAGGAAATGATTACGTTCCATGTATAGGTAACTGCAGAGGAAATAATTCATAAATTTTTTTTATAAATGAATAAAGAGAACCTAGATGGTTCCTGTTTTAACTTTTGGTCTCTATGTATGACATTAATGGTAGTAATTGCAATACATACACTTTTCACTGTTAATTGTAGTTAACAACTTCTATTTGAGAACTTGATGCCACATTTTATTAATTTTTATTCAGATTTATAGCCCCCTTTAAGTTCTACGGCCATATCAGGTCTTCAACTGAAATTTCGATGGTGTTTTAACTGGAAGTTAAGTAAGCTGGAAGTTGCCCAGTAGTTTATGGTCAGAGGACCATAAGGGTGTCAGGTAGCATCTCTCCGATTTCCGTGTAGTAAACATCGCGGAACAGGGCATGACTAAGTACAGAACCTGCTCTCAGCATCAGCAGTGTGTTGTTTATTTCAAGCAGGAAACAGAATTTACTCTCATCAGTTTGCATGACGTCATTCGCGCAGATCCTAGGGAGGCCATTCGCCACGTCTAAAATACCTTTGTACTGTACGTTTACGTCGTTTTTACTTTATCTGCTACGTACAGTAAGTAAGGGAAGTATTGCATTCCACCCATATAATGATTTCACCGGAAATTTATGTTTTGGGGCCCCCTGAGTCTAAAAATCGATTTTCTTATAAAAAGGTCCGCGTATGTACAAGTATCGGTATGTGTATACATGTGTCCGTCTGTGAACAGCATAACTCAAAAACCAAAAGTAGGTTGAGTATCAAAATTGGTATCTATGTGGAGTATTTTCCAAACATTTTGATTTTCTCGAAAATGGCTATAACGATTTTGATTAAAATGCCATATGTATAAGATATTTTTATGACAAATTAAATGTACGTTTTGAATTTTCTAGATATAGCCCATGTAGTCCTGTTTACTCAGGACGACTTTTGAATAACTCATAAACCGTAAAATATACACCGAATCTTACTGTGTAAAAAATGTAAATCTTGCTAAAACACACAATTTATGTCTAAATACACTTTTTTGTTGAGTGAACCATTTTGGAGATATTCCTTGTTATTTGTGTCAATTTCGGAAAAAAATTCGTGAAATGGAACATCGCTGTTCTTTTTTTTTTAATGTTAACCGTGCAAAGAGGACGGGATCTCAAAGCTTTAAAAGATTCGACTATTGCTCAAAGTCTACTGCATTGCCATATTCCCCTTGCACCTACAAGGAAATTAGCAATAAAATAATTTCTGCAAATGTTTATCTAGGAACACAAAGAAGATCTAGGAATAAGAGTTTTAAGAATGGTTAGTACAAAAGAAAGTAATTTGGGTACAACACATCAGGCATTTTATTTTGTTTTTACTGTTCCGCATTGTAGTCATAACAGCCGTATCAAACTCCAATAGCCATTTATTAAATATTAAGAAAGAGGAACTTCTTAAAGGTATTATTTAAATGCATAATTTGTTAGGTTAAAAACGATTATAAAGAAGCTTGAGTTTGTAAAGTTCCAAAATATTTATGAGGGACTGAAATAGGGGCCTGCAGACCACGAATAAATTAGTAAACTGGACATAGGAACCTAAAGCAATAAAGCTGACATTTATCCTGATGATTGAGGGAAAGGCCTGGTCACTTAGCTCACCCAGGCTGCTTGAACCTGATGACGCTGCGCAAGGGGTAACAACGGTGCTGTTGAACCTAAAGTAAGTTTTATAACGCAGTTTTAATGCTTCCATAAACACAGAATAGATGATAACGGTTAATGGCGGGTCCACACTGAAGTTTATAAGCAAAGTTAATAAACAAAGTTGATGAAAACTATTAATATTTCTTAGCAACATTCTTTCCACAACGTACAGTATATTAAAGTTTGTGTCTGAGGAAGAAAATAATGCTTATCTCTGCTGCACATTCCCCATTTTTTCTTTCCGTAGGAGACATCTGAAGTTCTACCTTAGTTTCATTATTATTATTATTATTATTATTATTATTATTATTATTATTATTATTATTATTATTATTATTATTATTATTATTATTATTATTATTATTATTATTATTATTATTATTATTATTATTATTATTATTATTATTATTATTATTATGATCATCATCATCATTATTATTATTATTATTTGTTATTCATTTTCTTATCTCTGGGCCGTACAAAGAGAACGAATTTCAAAGTCATCACATAACGACCATTTCTTAAAAGGTTTGACTAACGTTTAAAGTGTTGCTGTTCCCGTATTTCCATTGCAGCTACAAGAAAATTAGCAGTAGAGTGTCTGCGAATGTTTATCTGAAGAAGATAGAGGAATAAAAGGAATAAGGATAGTTTTACAAGAGTGACCGCCTCTGACGCGGAGGACTCGAGTTTAATCCCTGTACCTGCGTGGGGAGTTTTCTCTGGCTGGGAGGTCTGGTACGGGGTGCACTCAGCCTCGTTAGGCTCCTGAGGGGCCAACTGAGGAGCTTAACATACTTCAATTGTGTTGCTTTTATTTTAAACCTTTAACTTTTCTTTTGGAAAATGACTACAATTAGGCTTCCATCTACACAAACTATATTATGATATTATTTTCAAAGCAGCGATGCAGATTGTTTAGATTATTTAATTATAATTTTTTTTACAGAAAACCCTTCAAACAGCAGAGCTTACTTCTGGTAGATCCTTAGATTATGTATACAGTAACGAGTACGGAAAGTTTCATTTACATCCCTTCAGTTACAACGTAACCTTCACATCATTTTCTCTACTCGCTTTTCTTTTACATATTAAATTCGCATATGCTTCCCTACTCATGCTTCAACATACAATTCATACAATTTTCTATCACTGGAATATGTCACATATTATATTCACACGGTTTTGTCTACCCGCTTTTCTTTTACGAAACACTATCACGTTTTTTCTTTCTCTGTTCCCCTTCAGCACACAATTCATACAACTGTCTATGACTGAAATACAAATGCAACACATATTCAGAGGATTTTCTCTACACAGTTTTCTTTTACGAAACACAACATTTCTTTCTCTACTCCCTATTTTGACAAGATGCATACAATTTTCCATACGTTTGAAATTGAAATTGAAATTGAAATACAACGTACTTCATTCACACAGTTATCTTTATTCACGTTTCATTTACGAAACACAATCACATTTCTTTCTCTACTACCTTTTCTACAAAGAATTTATATAATTTTCTATATGATTGACATAAAAATGCAAGGTCTTACATTCACACAGCTTTCTCTTCTTGCTTTTCTTCCTGTAGTATTTGGGGTTGTTCAATAGTGCTTTTGCATACTGTCCCCCCAGTGATTTTATTTATTTTGTTTATTTTATAGCATTTATTGTTTATAGTCTCTAAGGTAAATCTACGAGTTGTAGGGATAAATTGTCAGCTTGTGGCATATATTTTGGAAATGATGTTTTGAATATGTTAAGCTATATCTATCCCCTTAAATAAGCCCGGGTCCATAAAATTATAGTTACCTACATTCCCTTTCTGAAATAAGGCAGGAAAAACCTTATCGAGGTAACTCGTCCTAAAAAATTAATAGTATTAATTAATTAATAGTATTATTAGTATTCGGTTTTATGAGTGATATAAGATATGCTCTCCAACTCTGAAGTAACTTTCATGGTGGATATTAAACAGATTTTGTGGGACACAGAATTAGATATGCAGACGAACTGGTTCTCCACGTTTTGGAAGCTGCAGCGAGTATTCCAGAAACTTTGACGAAGTTTGAGAGAAGCAGATTTCCAGAATATTGCAAGTATGAAACTCTAGCTTCGGTTAAATCAGTGGTCCTCAAACTTTCCCAGATGGTAACCCTCTTTGTAAGCTCTATAATTCCCATGATTCCCTACAGCATGTTCTCAAAAATTGTTAAAATATTTTAGAATGTAGAATAATTGACAAGGTTTCAAAACCGCAATAGTATAGTAAGAAATTTAACAGACTTAAAAGTTTTATTTTTGGAATTAGAATGCACTACATTGAGACATAAAACAAACCTAACTGATGTTCGGTGTCAGACTACTGCTTCGAACTCTGATGACCACATTCCTTCGTGCCGTCTGCAATGTCTGGGTCGTCAGTGTATCTGGTGCCACCTGCTCTAGCGGTAAACTATGAGATCTTTTGTCAGTGCATGCGTGCGTGGGTGACAGAATGGACAACACCAATTAAATTAGCTAATAAATTTAACGGAAACTAATAAGTGAGATATTTGAAGTGAATTTCTGAATATTTGAAGCCATAGAATTAAACTGAATCTTAGTACGAGGAGCTATGAGTATTGAAGAATTTGTCTTCTAACTTCTGTCGTATCAATACTTTACGGCATAGATGGGGGGAGCTGAAAAAATGTGTCATTTTCCCTACGTCGTACTTTTAAACCCATCCACCCGACTACACACTCGACACACACAGGCTGTTATCTGTCTACCTTAGAGAAGTGATCAGTCCCACAAATTGTGTGACTGGTGGAATCATGTCACTCAACAAGGTAAAAAAATGCTACAAAGCCGAATGGGAACATATGTATTTTTGTGTTCCTAGTAAAAATAAAGCATTGTTTTTGCTATGCCAAAAAATTTACATAACTTATCACAATTGCGTAATCACAAAATTAATACATCATGTTTCTATTCTATTCCATCACTGCACGCCTTGAAACTTGCCTTGTTTGTAAAGACGTGTGTATACGTAAACAGACGGAACCGAAAAATACATGTGGCACTTGATCATGGGTAAGTGGAGAGGGTAAACACTGGATTGCATTTCTGTCACCCTCCTTCCCCACGCCTGCTTTACGGTATTGATTTTAACATATGGAAATGATTTATTGATTATAGTAATTATAGTGTCAATTCTAGTACTGTCCTGCATAGAACGTCCCGTAAAAGTGCCTTGTATTTGATTATTTTCAATCATCTCGGCTGAAAAATTTATTGACAATAGTTCTTGTTACACTTGGCAGTATTTCATGCTTTTGATAATACTGTATTTTCACAAATGCATAATCGTATCCTTGTTATTAATACCTGGAGTAACAGTATTCATAGTGGTCTTTAAAAAGAGACAATTAATAGGAATTCTTATGTTATGCTCGCATATCTTCTTAATAATTTGCTGACAGATATATAAATCAAATGAAATTACATGTTAAGAAGTTATTCTAGACATTAATATTTGAAACTGATAGTACTTCTGTAGGCAGTTCTTCTTGCTTACAAATAGTTTGCAGTTCTTACCTATAAATCTCTCAGACCCTCATGGGAATCTTAAGTTAAATGGAAATCAACCTGAACTATGTTTTGGGCGACTGGAATAAATACAGAGCAGTAGATTAGGTGGCATAATTGTGCAGGGGCTGTATGTCATAGAGAGTGGGTGCACAGTGTAATACTTAGTTTTCTGTCGGATACATGTTTAAAATTGGTAACCATGTGAATAGTGTCCCGGTATTGTGATTCGTTTTTCACTGGTGTTATGGGGTAGTACGATACGAAAAAATGTGAAACAAGTTAAAAAAACACAATGTATGTAATATGCATTTTTAAGTGAACCGCTTCCTTGATACTCCTTGCTATTTGTTTGGATTTTCCAATACTTAGGTCTACTGTACTTCCATATTCCCGTTTCACCTACAAGAAAATAGGATAATTTTAATAAATGTCGATCCGACTAATATGAAGTAGATAGAGGAATATGGTAAAGGTAGTTTGTATAAGAGTAGAGAAAGTAATGTGAGTGCAACGCTTAAGATATTTTAATATATAAAATGCGTTTATTCTAACTTTTCTGTTACCCTAAAACGTATAACACTGGTTTTAATACCCAAGAATGAATTGCTATCAACCTCGTGTCATAATTTCATTCCTGTTTAGAGTAAATTAATACACTTATATTAATTTTCTTTTTCATATTTTGAAACAAATATAAGGCACAACAGACACTATGTGTTTCACTGTTAGCATCCCTCGTTTCTCTCGAGTTCTATGAGTGCGAACACACTATAGTGTAATAGTATCTACATTAAATCTGTATGACGGGGGTAGAAAAACAGGAGTGCAGTAGACTAGAAATAGCTTTTGCTTCCTCAACCCACGCGACATTATAGTGGTTTTATCCCACGCTAACAAGCGAGTGCCACAGCCCACTACTCCCTGACATTTAGATAAGGGAGGATATATTTAGCCTGTTACAAATGTGATCCATTTCTATACGCTCCTGCCTATACAGCACAGTTATTTATCTTTATTGTTATGCTATCAACACTACAACTAAATTATAATTGTAGGTTGCTATTATGTTTTTAAAAAAAATCACCATTCAAATTATACACCATCAGTAATTCGTGTAGGTGCTCTACCACTGAGCTACCGTGACGATGACCTAGAATGGGAATTAAACATCTTTTCCTATGAAGAAATCCTAATTTCTCCGATACTATCATACCTTTGGTCTCAGCAAGGAAAACGTGAAAGGCAAAATGATTGTGATCGAAGTTAAATATCAAGATGTAATTCGTGAACAAGTGATGTTACAACGATGATCTCCGGCCAACCCGAGGTGAACTACCTCACACCAAGGTAACAATGGAGCGGGCAAATTCCAGAGAATTTGCCGGTAAATCCCCTGGCGAGTCGGGACCGTAATTTAGTTTTTAACTGTGTGTTGTTAACAGTTAGTGTTGAGAGAGTTTAAATGTATCGTCAGAGACAGCTTTAGAGATTTAATCCTTGCGTTGGAGTTGCTTATTGCATAAATCAGCTTTTAGTGAGTGCATCGTCGGAAGCAGCTGTTTGTTAGGCAGAGAGAGTACTAGAATGTATATCAGTGTTACGATGGGACAGAACAGCTGTACATTGCAAAGTTACGTAAATTGTGCTAACGATAAAAAAGATAACTGTTTTTGTGATTCAATTTTAGACGAGAAATAAAGTGTCAGCAAAAATGTAGCTGGGAAGTGTCATGTGTCACAAAATAATCATCATAAAAATTACGAAAAATAACACTTAAAAATGGTTTATTTATTTTCAGGATTATATCACTGTCCATACAGTTATTACCACTCATGGCTATCCCCTGAGAAATTGAAGTCTTCATGCAGCCACGAAGCAATAGAGGACAAAAGATAAAATTGTCATCTGCATTACACTGAATACATCACTATTTGTACCAGCTTCATAAAAGAAAAGAGGCAAGTCAATTAGTATGAACAGTCACTCATTCCCACACCCTACACGTGGATGTAGTGAAATATTATCAGTCTTCACTGAGTTATACTCCGTGCATTTATTCAAAATATGCAAGATAAATATATTATAAAAGTATGTTTTGAATAAGAGTGCAGTTCACCGTAATGGAATATGTGACCTAGGAAGGAGAATGATCTATAGAATTGCTTCTGTCCCCAAGTTGTTTTCTAATATTATTCTCTGTCACAGTTACAGCGCTATTCTTTTGTCCCTACATTTTATAGGCCTCTACAACTCTTGCTGTATACTTTATGGCTGATCCTAGCAGTAACCCGCAACCGCTGCCAAAATGTTTTTTTAGAACCCTCAATTTCACAGATGGTTGATATTGGATTCAAGGTTCCACGCATATAAAAGTTCAGGCATCCAATTAATTTTTCGCGAATAATAGCAGAACGGAAAAGTGAAAGGAGTGAATGTAATGATAATTCTAGGACTATTGGAAACATGCAAGGTTGCTGAACATTGCCGTGCGCACATTGCGGTCCGGGTCAAGTACATTCTCCAGTGTTTTGTTTCCCACTGCATTGTTTGCTCTCAACTTAGTTCCACCAAGTTTCTCTCGCGTTCTAATTTCCCAAATGCATTTCTCTCTTCTCGGGCTGAACAAACTGCGCTTGATTAAAATCTCTTACTTTCAAATAGAAAGTACAGTTTTGAAGCTAATATTTTCTGAAATAAAATATTGAAGGTGACCAAAGCTTAAAATTACAGGCACGATAATTCTATGTTCGGGAGCAATAATTCAACGTAACTGATTCCTTATGCCATTTGTTAACAAACAATCCTTTAATTCTAGATAATTTGTTCAAGATCTGTTTAGAAAGCAGTCGGGATAGAAATTATAATTAGTTCTAAGCTATCCTTTTAGAAGTCTTTAACGCCCGTCCTTACTACATAGAGTGACGCCGGCCACGGCGCACAACAAAGTACAGTCGGACCAAACTACCTCAACTACATATCAGGCGCGGCATGTATCAAGGCCCCGCATCACCCACGTGAGCAAAGACATGGCAGCAGTGAGCGCGGCACGATAAAGGGGTTTTAGAGATTATTCGAAAAGTGTCCGACGGTCGGCATATTTGTATAACTTCCAGAAAAGGTGAAGTTCGAGAAAGGTTCGCGTTACGTCATCCTCGCTATATATGGAGGCGAGGCAACGAGAGTTTGGAGTCAGTTTTTAGTTTGTGTGTGTGTGTGTGTGTGTGTGTGTGTGTGTGTGTGTGTGTGTGTGTGTGTGTGTGTGTGTGTGTGTGTGTTAAACTATACAGTAAACTCTTAAATTCTCTATAGAAAAGCTTTAGCTCTCGGTCCATGCCCTACATACATAATTCCTTATCGTTACCATGCTATATTCAGTATTTTCGTTTGTTATTATTAATTGATAACGTTTCGAATTGGGTTTACTTTACCTCTATTATACATAACGTGTTGCAAGAATAATTTTCTGCCACCGCTTGTGGCGTTAATTGCTTATTTATTATACATCGTTTATCTCACCGAATTGTGTTACAGTATTACGTTACCTACTGATATACATTTGAACTTAAAATACAAACCTTAACATTGACAAATCAGGCAAGCACTGGTAGGAAATAATTTTAAGCTTCATGAGATATTCCACATTAAGTATGAGGAACATTGTATTCTGTATTATGTTTTACTTAATTAGTAAAACACTGTTCAACTTCAACAGATACAACACATTATAAATTTTCTGGTCAACTGTTTGCATACTAATTGCCAACCTTGTACCGAAGGTAAATTTCATTCCGATTTTAGTTAGTGTAAGGAGAGATCAAAACCTCTGTTCCTCCAATGTTAAATTTGTCAACTTCGTAACCTGTGACCATCACTCGTGACATCTCACAAACGATTCAACGTATGCCACTGAAATCTTCACAGGATATAGAGGAATATCTTATAAAGTCATCAAGTTATGCAAGAATCTGTTTTATTAAGGAAGATGGTAATTACACATATTTTATTGAAATGTATAAGAAGTTAAATTTTAAAACATGACCAACCACCTTACACAAAATAGATCAACAACAGCATTCAGATATTCTCTTATAATGAAACATAATTCAGCTATCTTTAATATGTGTTGAAAAAAACAATTATTTGTATTAGAAAATGCCATTAACAAAAAACTGCTTAAAGTGAAAATGCAGGAAAAAGTTCACATATGTTAATAAATAAAAAATCACATTGATTGTAACTATAGCAAAGTTAAGTTTTCTGTGACATGGTGCGGAATCCAGGTTACAAAATAGCACTTGTGATACAATTTTAAAAATACATGTAAAGCATAAAAGTCTAAATAGTGGGACGGCCATTTACATATATAAAATTATAGAAGCAATTTGAACTTTGACGGCTGCGGAAAAAAGTGATGCCGTTTATGGCAGCTTTCGACATTTATTCACCACTTTAATTTATGTTAAATATAGTAATACATTTATAATTGCTGAACAAACTAATTCTAAAATGGTTAGTTGTCCTATTTCCAATTTATTTTGTACATTATTATGCCTTGTCTCTAAAATATCCTTACATTATATATCTTTCACCATTTTATGTTTAAAATTGTCTTTTTCTATAGATTTACTAGCAAGCTGTGTCTTTATGACAATCCTACAATACCACAGTTGTCCAAGTAGTGGATTTCTCCCTCCCCCCCCCCTCTCTCTCTCTCTCGCTCTGTGTAGAACTTCTCTTTTTATTTGTTAATTACGTTTTAATCTGGTAACAAGTACTAGTCACTAATAGGACCTCACCAGTGTAAGTTGGGTTGCCTAAAGAGGCAGGGGCTTTCAATCTTAACTCCTAATACGCAGGCAGCCTTTTCGTTTCAGATGCATAGCGGGACGATCTACCCAAAAGGCGTAAGCGCCAACTCTGTTCGATTGCAGGTTGACATTCTCCAGCTATAATTTATAACAAACCCATTCAGTTGGCAATTATTGGCAGTCCGAGGCTGCTCCTACACTCCTAAGATTGCTCGCTGCGAAACCACTAAATTATGCATGTGTGACTTAATTACTTGTTAGGCTAATTAACCTACGAACGAGAGCCGATACTTTTAGCGTCGTTTTATGTACTTCGTAGTTTATAGTTACTTAGTAAATTACATAGCCACTATATAAATATTTGAAGATAGTCATTTCAAATCTATATTACAATTATTGCAGGCGATACTAAATAAGCTCTTCTAAACTGTGATGGTTTCGCTTTGAGTTGATTCATTCCGGCTAACAGCGGCAGTGAAAATAAAATGTTATGCCACTAAATTGTTTCTGGATAAATGATAAGTTCCAGGAACATCAAGTGCAAGAGAAGTTGGTTAAGTTCCTTATTTCTTTAGGTTAGCTGTAATCTATACCAGTATTTTCAAATACAAAACCTGTATAAGCGCTTATCTTACATCAAATTACTTCCGATTTGCTAGCGCTACCAACATAAACATAGCATTAAAACCCGCTGAAACATTACTAGTCGAGCAATGACACTATATGTCGTACCCCATTTCTCCGGTGTGGGATCCTGTCACTGCTAGATTCGTATTTAACCTCATAAGTCTATCTGAGGGGAGTTTATGCCAGCATCTATGTTGTTATTTTCGTCCGGGTTCAAGCTCTGTCCGTTTCCTGAATCTTCTGTTTTATCTCTGTTTATTTGATTTTATAATGGTATGGCACGTTTGCCAAACCAATACTTCGGAGATCTAGTATTTTATCTCTCAAGGGATATAACTTTTATTTCATCTCTACTTATTTCGTTCAAATTGTTACCTAAAATTCAAAACGCTTTCTGCAAAGGTATCTCATTCCGCATATTCCTAGTACACACACAGTAAGAACAGCCAAAATTTGATTTGAGTAAAAAATAATGACAGTGAAATACGCTAAGATTATTTAATTTTTAGAATAACTGGAAAATATAGAAGATGGATAACAATAAAAACTGCAAATTTCAGCAACAACTATCATTACTTTATTATAAGTAAATAACAAAGAGCAAATTATTTTAAAATTGCTATTTGTTTCCAAATGTATGAGAAGCGAAAATGCAAATTAATTCATAGTACTACAATGATTCCTGGTCTAAGGTTTGGTAAGAGCCTTGCTAGGAATACAGCTAACACTAGCATATTTTTAAGCTAGATATACAACAGGTAATAAAATTGTCTATCAATTTATAAGCACATCAACCATTACCAGAAACCTGCATACACGATATTTTTTTCCATTAATGGTTGTATAAATCATAAGTGAAATAATACTTTTTAGAAACTTTAGTTTACGCAGTGAATGGTGCAAAACTTTTACACCACCTGGATGGGTGGGAAATAAAACACTATTACCAAAACTAGGAAATGAATAAGTGAGACCCCAATCTGGAGTTTTATCGGATCTTATTTGATTTAAAAGTCCAATGGGAGTGATATGGAATTGTGTAAAAGTAAATTTCAAAAACACCTGTAACAGTAGTGGACTCTATTAATGGCCGTAATCAATACAGCAAATTAATCTCCATTTAAATGAAACCTGTATCAAAATTAAGCTCGTTTCCATGCAGATTAAACACGCTAATTTTATGCTACCTAAACATGGAAGAGTTATGTTATGTAAACTGCAATTTTATTCTGGTTAGATTTGAACTGCAGCCTTAATTTATATTAAAAACGTTAAGCTTCAGTTGAATTTCACTTTAACTTTGCTAGAGCACGTATTGCATTTAACTGCAGTTAAATCCTGTTGTTAAATGCTGATCTGAGCTGCACAAATGACTATCGGAGAGGTATTTGAGGAAGTGCTGAGTGATGATGAAGCTATTTAGCTAATTCAAAGACCTCGGAGACCCAGAACTTTCATAAATACTGTACACCTGATCAATTTCAGATTTTGAATATCTGTGAATTTCTGAACATATTCAGATTTATCAAACGGACAGTTCTGATCCTATTACGTCAAATTCGAAACATAATTGCATACAGAATGCAACGAGATGTTAGGGATATTAAAACTTGGAAATCTAGCGTAAATATAAATGTTAGAAGCTCGTAATGCCATTAATCTACGAATCACGTAAACATACGTTGCAAACTTCTATGTGTATTAATTTCCTGTCACCTAGCCCTCTGTATACTTAGCATAATATGCTATGTTTCAGTTGATTAACTTTTGGTAAATAGAATACGACTCAAAAAGTGTTGCTGAACAATTTGTAATAAACCGAGAAAGTGTTGTATGTGAGTTTACATCAGTATGAACAAAATGCCAAGTAAATTTGTGAATGCACCTAATTTTCTGTAAGTCTTGTTACTTCAAACGTTACTGTTTGCTGTCCTGTCAGGTAAATATTGCACCAAACTGTAACACTTAATTTTCATCCTGAATAGCTCTTATTCCAGGACATTATCTTTTTCCTACGCTGGCAGTCCACCAATATCATTTAGTTGCGGTGTAAGAAAAAGATGAAGGTGCCATGGCCGGGCGGCTAACCATTCGCCTATCACCAAAGTGGCCCGGGTTCGATCCCAGGGATCCGTATGTGGTATTCGTGGTGGACGAAGGACTGTCTGAATGGGTTTTATCCGGTTTCCTCATCACTCATTCCAGCAACTGCTCCATCCATTAATTTATTTCGCCTGCATTTCATATCTTCCTCTTCCTCACTCTCATATCTAATACTGGGCTGACCACCCGCTTACTGGTCTTCACTCTGTCCAGTCCATAGGTTCATTTGCTCCCCAACAGGTGTCTGACTCTAGACACAGGTTTGTAAGTCTTAGGGAGTGTCAGTCCTCTACACGGGGAGGATATCAGATAAAAAAAAGAGGTAATAAGAGCAGGAATAAAAAAAAATCTGATGTGTTGCACTCACATGACTTTCTCTACTCTTGTACTAACCGTTCTTACAAACTCTTATTCCTATATCTTCTTCGTGTTAGTTAAAATAAACATTTGTACAAGTTATCTTATTGCTTATTTCCTTGTAGGTGCAAGGGGAATATTGGAATACAGTAGGCTTTGTGCGATAGTCAATTTTTTTAAAGCTTTGAGATTCCGTTCTCTTTGTACACGTAACATATAAAAAAATGAACAACGATGACCCATTTCACGAAAGTCCCAAGTTTTCCGAAACTCACACGCATAACAAGGTATATCTCCGAAATGGTTCACCCTACAAGAAAATTTATTGAGACATAAATTGTGTATTTTAGCAAGATCTACATTTTTGTATAGTATAATTTGGTCTATCTCTACCGGTTTACCAGTTATGCAAAAGTCGTCCAGAGTAAATACGACTACAGGGGCTATAGCCAGAAAATTCAAGATATACATTTCATTTGTCATAAAAATATCTCAAACATATGACATTTTAATCAAAATCGTTAGAGCCATTTTCAAGAAAATCAAAATTTTCGAAAGATTTTCCATGTAAAGGGTAGTTTAGGGTGGGGCTATTTTCTTCAAAATCTTCGTGTCACATCCTTGAACGACATTAAACTTAAACGCCAACTTTGGTTTTTAACCGACTTTTCGTTTTTGAGCTATGCTGTCCACAGACTGACAGACTGACAGACTGACAGACACACAGACACACAGACACACACACGGACCTTTTTCTAACAATGCTTTTTTTGGATTCGGGGGGCCTCAAAACATGTATTTCCGGTGAAATCTCGACTTCGAATTTTTGGGTGGAATACAATACTTCCCCTACTTACCAGTAGAGAAAGTAATATTAGCGATTTCTGATTTTCTCAGCCTTCAGGCACCTCAAAACCATTACACTGTGGTTTAACTGAACTAGATGGTTATTAAACGGCCCCTCCAGCTAAAACTTGGTTTAGTGTGATTTAATTAAACTTCCGGTCAAGATAATTCGTAATATTGGGCCCTAGCAGTTAAGAGCACTCCGATATGCTCCAATTAGTGGATTAAGCAGCAAGCAGTTACGGGCACGTGGACCTACTAAGCTCCAAAGCGCTTGTCCTCAAGGGCAAACGATAGACATCACTGGCCTGCCGATCCGGAGATACCATGAAACACCCTATGGTCAGAATGGCCAATCCGATGGGAATCGAACACACGACCTCGCGAATGCAAACCTCAAGCGTTAACGCCGAGCCATCTCTTCCGTCAAGAACTGTCACTCTATAAACTAACTTTCCAATAAAGCTGTAAGGAAAACTTGCGAAACTCTATTGATACTTACCCGAGAGACCTGTGGTCTATTATTAAAGTGCTGTTGTAACAAAGTTTTCCTCGAAATACAGTGTTAACACTACATCACAAAGGACCGCAATGACGTCAGAAATTGATGGTGTTGCATGTTAATGTGTTTGTAAATATTCGCTGTGAGGTAATTACCATTTCTCTGCAAGTACAACAAAATGAAACAAAATATTTGTACAACACCATGTTTCCATTCTCTGTTATAAACGTATCAGTGTGTGTTCAGTACAATGGCTCCGTTAATGAGTAAATGCAATCTAGAACACAGCGCATAAGCGTGGCTCTAATAGCTTGAAAACGAGTTTGTTTTAACTAGTTTTATAGATTTATCATGGGAAGTGCCTACAACTTCAATGAACGCATAGAAATATGAATGTGAACAGTTTAAAAAATGCGCCCTCAAACATCTAGTAAGTATTTATCAACATATTGTCATTACATTCCAGAATGCAGGAATATAACCTCAAAACTTCTGTTCCTAAAACGAAAGACATGACACTCCAAGGTAAACACCCAGTAAGAGTTACAATAGTTCTAGATAACATCTGGGAATAAATTCGGTATTTTAATGATCTAGAATGAGAAATATCTTTTGATTATGATAGAGATATACAAAATAAAATAAATATCAGTATGCACCACTATAAGAAGAATATTAAAACAACACGGGTCGATACACAATTAAAATTTTGCAGTAGTGGTATATGGTAGTGAATCCTGGATAATACGACAAAAAGATTTTAATCACATTCAAGCTGCTGAAATAAAATGTTTAAGAGCATTGTTAGGACGTACAAGAATCGATAAAATAAAAAACAGGTTATAAGGGAAAAGTTAAATATATTTAAAACACACAATAAAATAGAAAAGCAGAGGAAATAGGGAAGAACACTTACAAATAATGGTCTGCTCAGGAATACCGAGAAAGACTTTCAATTATGAACCCATTGGCCAAAGAGAGGCCGGAAAAGGCCAAATGGCTTAATCGCTGTTAGGCAGAAGAAGAACATTATTACATACTCGTCCATTTAGTGCTTCTGCTTACAGAGAGGGTAAGCAAATATAAGGTCGATTGCCAATCAGATTTGCTATTAATACATATTTAACATCGTATTAGTTCAGTGGTATTCATGTGAATTGCATGTGTTACGAAAAACTAGTTCTAAAAATTGTAAATTTTCTTCTCAGAACACTATAATTCAATAACATTTCTGCGATAATAATTCAATATCTTCTATTATATAAACCTAAGGGAAGTAGCTTTTTAAGTCACAAACTTCTTAAAACAGAGAATGAAAGCAGATAACACAGACAAGTCGAAATTTCCTACCAATGCATGGCCTACTCTTTAAGTTTTAGCATGTTTTGGTTAATATTTATGAAACAATATTTATGTTCAGTACTTTTTCTTACTACTTTCAAGTCATCCTTTATTACAGAAGCTCAAAATATCACAATACACACTCTTAGTATTGTATGCATCACTGTTATTTATAACGTCTTCCTTAATGGACTTACTGAATTTAAATACCACATTTAGTGCTTGACCTGATTTTTATTTTCTAGTTATACTGTTCACACACAAACGCGCACGCGCACACGCCCACATAAATGCGCACTTTACAGTATGTATTGAAACAATAAGTAATATTATTCGATACGTAACTTTAGCAATTCGACTAACAGCTAATATAATTCTGGATAACTTATTAATGTTTTTCATTCCAATATAAAATTTAAATTCTTAGTGATATTTCTTTCTCTTTACAATTTTAAGGTTATACACACGCGCGCGCACGCGCACACAAACACACACACACACGCACGCACACCACACACTCACACATACTTTTCTCTAAAAATGCTCAATCAAATTAGAATTGTATCAGCTGCACATCAAGGCGTATTTATTAAATGAATAAACAATCGAACGTATTACGGGTTACTAAACAAAAACACCAACAATGGGAATGAGAAAATAGTTAACCTTAAAAAAGAGCTAAAATTAGAACACAGTAGAGAAACATTTTTGTGTCCAATGCATAATTTATTTAGAAACTGACAGCATTTGAATTCACATTGATTAAAAACACAATTGGATGACAAACCTATTAATCACTGCATACTGATACGATTGGGGTTGAGTAACGAAATAACGTTTCATGTGATTAAATTGCATTCTTTTACAGCACATCATAAGATAACCGACATGATTGGTCGTTATCCCAGGTATTTGTAAAGGTTATTAGATAGTATCAAATACGCAACGTCCAAATGGAACAGTCTCATTGAAATATTCTTCCTATTAACAGTTTGAAGGCACATACAAACTATTATCTTTAAACCTTTGTCTTACTAATAAGGAACATTTTCAAACGAGGGGAATTCTACTGGCTTGGAAATCTACGTATATATAATCTAATGCTTGATAGATATTTAAAGCTCAACTATTTTTCATTCATTTTTCTTAGGTAAGTGGGATCTTACAACACAACAGGAGTTAAATCATAATAAGGACTTACACCTGTTATATGCTAACTTTATTTACCCCAGTCTTTTATAAGCATACCTGTAATGTAAACAACCGCATACACTAGAAATGCGTGAAAACAAGCATGACACAAATGACCTGTTGTACTGTTAATTATGTCTTTGGACTCTGAGGAAGAGAAAGTTCAGGAGGAGCTGTATTTACCTATACAAAAAATCGGAGCACACCATCGTGAAAATAAACGTGATCAAGACGGAGGCATTCAGGATATTGTGTGGGTATTTAAGGACAGCTCTGCAGTATTTTACGTATTACGTCAGAGTTTATCTCTTGCACTAAACAACGCAATATTCCCAACGGAGCTGTCCGAAAAGTTATCATTCCTTTTTGGGAGGTTAGTGGGATCTTACCACACCACATGGGTTGAATTATATTAAATTAAATTAAATGGCTATGCGTATTACTCTCATTTTTCCTGAAAATACGCTAATACGATGCTTAGCAATACACTTGGTCGTTGTTTATTTCTTTTTTTTTTGCGTCGTTTGTGGAGTTAATATTTAAACAAAAATACATGCAGTTCTTATTGCAATATAAAACTTGAAAATGCACCTATAATATAAGGTGCTGTAAATGTTAGTACTTGTTCCTCAAAGAGTAGCTTTAAACCATGTTATTTAACAATTCAAACCAGGAAGCTCTAGAATGATGTAGCGTATGCTTCACATAACGCTATAGTCACAATAAGGGACATATGTGAGGATCAAAGCAAACCGTAAGCTACATTAAAACAGACGGTGACACTGTCGTCTATAAATGCAAGTACGAGAGCCCGAAATGTTTACATAATTCTTACATTACCATGCATGAAGTGAACATACGTTAAGATCTAAACGTAAAATCTTCGGATACCACATGTATATATAAAGGAGTCATAGAAACGAATGAATATCTCAGTGAGTCCCAGAGGGAGCATGAAACGAAATGAGAAAGATAAGGCGGGAGATCAAGGCGGTATTGGGAAATGGAACAGTAGATTAAAATACCATCTTTATCGAAAAGAAGATGAGGTGCGTGGCACTTTGATACCGCACAGTTTACTATTCACTCAACTTAAACATATATCATACAGCGACTAATATATAGATAGTGATTACAAAGTGTATTCCTCTACAATTTAAAAAACTAAATTTTAGTAGCCAAATTAATATTGAACGCATTCTAACTTTTAATACGCAAACAGAAACACAATGTTGTAGTTTACATGCTCGGTGTTTTCAACATTTCTAAAATCGTTTCCTTTATAATAATAGGACTCAGATAATTCCAACGTTTATAATTCGAAATCCTCCTTAATTCTGAGATTATTTTACAGCCCCTTGAATTTTGTATTAAACCAATGTAAAAAATCACATGTAATTCGATTTTCATTTTCCTTTAATTCAAAACTTTTGTTCAGAAATGTCAGTCGAAAATTAAACTAAACGTAGAAATTTAATATAATTTCATCCATGTTTTTATGCAAAACGGGTCATCGCTGCGGGGTTATTTTATCGGAATGCGGTTTCGAGGGTGGAATAGTTTTGCTAGCTGCCGGCCTTGAGCTTCTACACCTGCTCCCACATCCCCTTATTTAAAACACGTGCGCTTGAGCTTCCTACTGTTCAGTGTGTCACAAATCAATGTCTCTTAGTAAAACACGTGTCAAAATAATCAGATATTTCAAGCTACTTTCCAAATTTGTATTGAGGCCTATAGCAGAGTACAGAGTATATGATAAAATGACCGATCACTGTAGGCCTACAATATATTATTTCGAGTTCCACTACTATACTACATTATCGTTTAATATAAAAACAAATGGAATTTCGTTCAAACATATACTTCATTTAATTTATAGGCTTAATTACGAATGGATATACGTGTGAACCTGTACTGCTAAAATGTCAATATAAGACGTACATTGTGTAATTCCAATTTTTGGATATTACGAATTTTTCTCTTGCCCCTTCAGCATCGAATTATCCAAATTCTACTGTATTTTATTGCATTATTTTGCAATTATTTCTGTTTGGTTCACACAAAAGTATGTTATATAGATTTAAAAGAGCAAAGGGTTTTTAATCTTATTGGACAAATATATCTAATTAAAGAATTATAAGTGCTTTTACATAATTACACATTAAACCTCAGTTTATACGAGTCCATAAATGTGTTTCATTGTCAGTCTGTGACATTTTCATGTATTATATTAAAATGTGTACTATATTAAATGCATCTAAAATACTTTTATAGGCACCACACGTGGAAATGTTTGAGAAAAAATATGTTTAAAGCAAATATCAAAATAATAGCTAGAAAATCTTGGGAAATATGTATAAACATTGTACAATAATTTGTTTTTCTACAAACAAAAAATAAAATGTCTTCATTTTCTTCAGGCTTTTAAGGAGTAGGCCACCAGAGCATATTCGGAATCTCAGTCCCAATGCTTCTCAGATCTATCCAGCTCTCCCTCTTTAGTATTTAGTTACCCACTTCTTTCGAGTTTTGGTTATACTGATTAATTTCTTCAACCAAGTTTCAAACTCTCGGCTCTTTCCTTATGATCTGATTGGGACTGCGATCTTAAGAGTGCCTTCCGTGAAGGATCTCAAGAATCTCATTTGGCTGGCATAGTATGTAGCTTAGTCGGTAGAGCATCTCCTTGCTGTCTGAAGGTTCTCGGGTTCGACTCCTGACTGGTGAGTGGGAATTTTTCTCCAGCAAAGATTATTTCCTATACTTCCCAGAGTCTGGAGGTTGAATGAGAGAGAGAGAGAGAGAGAGAGAGAGAGTGTGTGTGTGTGTGTGTGTGTGAGTGTGTGTATGATCCAATATATAAAAACCCAAAGAGAATGTAGAAACACAATGACAACTGCAGACGACTTAACATCATTGCCGATATGCTAACCGTATGTTCCAATGGTAAAATTCTATAGTTAAAGGCAATAAAGCAAATAAAAAACAGCATTGGTTTTGCTATATTTTGTGCAATTTTAATTATACACCTCTTGACATAGTTTTCTAAATTTTCTTCCCTTCAGGCTATTCATTTTAACGTACTGATTTAATTTTGCATCTAGCTTGCATGTTTGCTCAAAGTAAAGAGCACTTCCTGGACAACACAGGGCTGCTTGGTCGACCGATCCTTCATCGCCCGCCCTAGGCAGCACCAGTAGTGGAACGGGTCTTAGCCTGCAACTGTTATGGACTTCCCCGCATCTCTGTGGACTGTGCTTCTGCGGCCTGTAGTCTCGTGTAGTGTTTTCACTTCATTCTTTCCTCCTCCCTCAGTTATACAACCTATGTAGACGTCAGTGTATTGTGGTGTCACATTTGTTAGTCAGTTTTCCCTTACCCCTCAAGAAAGCATGTATGTACGTTTTAGATACGAACTCTGATAAACTAACATAACTTTCTTAACCTTGGCCCATTCTTGGCTCAGCATTTAGAGAAGCAACGTAAACAGAATCTCCGGCGCACATTCACTTAGTTCTGTAGATCAAATACAATCAACTCAAAAACAACAAAGTTAATCATTCATTTAGAAACAGCGGAATTGCTAGAAAGCTCTACCTTCATTTCCGTCTTGCGACTCTCCCTGACCTTCATCAATATACAGTACATGATTCATAGTACTATGTACGTCAGTGTCTAAACACAGGCGTTAAAAGCAAAACTGCTCTAAGAGTTGTATCACAATACAAACGCTAAGATCATACAAGAGATTGTCATACACTATTATAAAAACGCGTATTCCTTATCTTAATTCATATAAGCATTTCAAAAAATTATCTTGTTACTGATTTTCCTGTAGGTACAATGAGAGTATTGTAATATACAGGGCTTTAAGTGATAGTCAAATCGTTTAAAGCTAGATGCTATGTAATGGCTTTGATATTCCATTCTCTTTGGATGTCCGGGGTATAAAAACGAATAATGACTTCCCATTTGAGAAATTTGTAGCTATTGGAAAATTCGAACATATCTCCAAAATGTCATCCACAAAATATGTACTTCATTTAAATGTGTTTTAACGAGATTTATTTTGTATAGTAAGATTTGTTCCATCTCTTACGTTTTACCAGTTATGTAAACAGGACTACATCGGTTATTGCCAAAAAAATCAAAATATACATTTCATAAAACGTGTCATATGCAATTTCAATCAAAATTGATAGAGCCATTTTTGAGGATATCAACATGTTCGAAAAAGTTTTTATGTAAAGGGTAATATAGAGTGGAGGAATTTTCTTTAAAATCTTCGTGTTATATCCTTGAAAGATATTAAATTTAAATACTACATTTGGTTCTTAACCGAGTTTTCGTTTTTGGTTTATGCTGCCCATAGACACACACACATGCGCGCACACACAAACACACACACATGCGCGCACACACAAATATTTCCTGTGAAGTCTCGACATCGAATTTTAGGTTGAATACAATACCTACTTACTATATGTAGTAAAGAAAGTGCTTTTTTACTTAGGAAGTCTCAAAACATGTATTTCCGGTGAAATCTCGATATCGAAATTTTGGATGGAGTACAAAACATCCTTTCTATATGTAGAGTGACTGTAATAGCAGCTTTGAACCATGCGAACAAGAATAACAAAAAAACTGTAAAGAATGCATGTATCAGATAATGGTAGACATATGTAAGTACGACAACTTGCACTTTTATCTATTTAAATTGCATAATGAACTAATATAAATAATGTATAGCAGGAGTATCATGTCAAGTTCAGCATGCCAAACAGGATCTTGATACTGATAATCTCCTTGTCAGGCACAGACAAACTCACACCCAAGTTGGGCCCATCCATATTCATATATCCACCTTTTATACAACCTTTTGATCAGAAGCCCGCACAGGATGCACGTAAATGAGCATTCCGTGGTAAAGTTAAGCTCTCTTTGATCAAAAAGAATTTCCATTCAAGGCAAAGGGCAATTAATCGCAAGTCCACGCGAGATCGTGGTTTTCCAGTAGGTGGCTTCACAAGGATACTTATATCTTCACGGTCACTAATTGCACTGCTCTCGCCCTGCAGTAAGCATAATTTCGAACTTGTTTACGACTATGTGAAGCCTCATTTTGCTGTTCAACTAAAAGTGTAAGTCTTCGTAGTTTGTTCATTTATTTAGTTAACCATGTTTGTAAGTGTCAAGGACTAAGAAGAAGAAAGTGAATCGTAAAACAGCAGGATGGTTTAATATCCATGATTTTGACTTAAGAGGACAAACTAGTGTGATCATACAGAAATTACGCCTTAGTGCAAACTGTAAAATGGCTGTTTGGTAAAATCTTTTAGTTATATGTTTCATGCAATTAACGGTTGCCCTCTCCAGATTATATAATAAGTATTTATAAATCTTGTTTAATAAATTAGGTGTAATTTAAATAATAATTATAATACTTGAGCAGATTTGCTATATCTTACTGCCATCTTCAGCTGCAGCTGAAACCTATCTTTGATGAACTTGTGACATTCTGAGAATTATGGTTTAGAACGAGCTCAATGGCGCGATCTTCTTCTCCCAGACCGATTGCTGCAACAATAACAATTCTGCTGTTATAGCGCGTTCCGATGTAGGTTGCAATTACTACGCACTCTATCTTGAGCTCACAGACGGCGCTGTTGTCGAAGATGGTAACAGGACTTTTCATGTCTTGTTATGCTGCCATACTGTAAATTATATCATAGAAGGCCGTGAGTTGTAGTTTCGCAATTGCTTTTCCAGGTTAGCCAACGGCTGAAGTAAAAGGCTAAACAAATGGCTCCATTTACTACCTACAGGAGTTTATGGCGTCAATATTGATCTGCTTCAGGCGTTTAGTGTTTGAGTTGGTTAAACATAAAAATAAACCGCAAGAGAACACTAACACAGGTAACCTGTTGAGTGAAATCACAAGTGCGTATGGACAACGATGCTACATTGTACTATCATTATCATTGCACTAGGTTCCAGGCTTCAAGAAACTGTGTGAGTAGTAAACATATCTGTCTGAACCCACGGATGTATGCAAGGTTGGATATGAGTTTATCTGTAAGATTTAAAGCTTTCACGGCGCACGTTATTTATTATAGTTTCACGGGCGATCAGCCGTGTGAGGTTTGAAAATATTGAGCTTTCGG
This sequence comes from Tenodera sinensis, assembly GCA_030765045.1. Lineage (NCBI taxonomy): Eukaryota > Metazoa > Arthropoda > Insecta > Mantodea > Mantidae > Tenodera > Tenodera sinensis. Next base: position 135,474,058 of record CM060967.1, on the reverse strand, counting down.
CCATTCTAAACTCCATGGCCTTCGTCAGAATGGAATGACGAAGGCCATGGAGTTTAGAATGGCCGAAAGCTCAATATTTTCAAACCTCACACGGCTGATCGCCCGTGAAACTATAATAAATGAGTTTATCTTATAACACCTTTCTGTGGGAGACTTTATCATGGTGGACTCTGATAATTTATATTCGCAATTTACAATACGTTTGATATTACGCAACTGTACTACACAGAATATAGGATATATGATAAACACGGAGGGGGACACCTCAAGCATCGCGACCAACTCGGATCTACCAGCCCCCAGGAAGCAGGGATGAAGTGATAACCACAGGGTGCCAGAGAGTTGCAGCTAGAGAGGCCACAGAGACGCGCGGAAGTCCCTAAAAAGTGCTGAGATCTCTGTCAGGCCCCTCCGAGCAGCACTAGACACCGCGGGTCTGGTGTCGCACAGGCGTACCCCCTAACGGAGGACAGCAGCCGCCCAAACACCACCTAGCGCCGAGAACAGCAGTTATCATGCTCAAACATCCGCGCCACTTGAAAGATAATAAGGAAATGGAATGAAGGGAAATGATAGGAGACCGTGGTATGAAATAATACAGCCCAGCATGCGCCTAAGAGACAAGTGAAAATCATGGAGAAGTACATATCAGAGTGTGCGGCCACGGGGATCGAACCCTCGATCTCCGGAATGCGGGACGCAGACGTTACCGCCTGTGTCATCCCGCTCAGCATACTTTCAACCTCCTGAGGCTTTCTAAGTCAGGAACTATAACTTTGTTACCGGTTGTAGCTTCTAGTCTGTACACGTCATCATCTCTAATGCTGGTATATAAACAAATATATTTTGAAAAGAAGAGAGAAGTCTGCTTCTGAAGAGTCGGGGCGCACTCATAGATGTAGATAAGGGGATGTTGCCGTGCTTCAGCTAAGCTCTTTACTCTGCACTATAAGCAGACAAAACTGCAGCTTTATCCCAGAAAGGGAGGTGCTTATTGGGGTAGTGAAGTAAGCATGTATTTTGAAAAGCAGGGGTTAAGCACACGTAGCTTATGAGAAGATCCCTAATGTTCTCCCGCAAGGCTAATCAATTTACATTACCTGGCACATAATTACATTATCTTGTGTTCCTTAGCAAGGAGAATATTTAGCTCTCTCTCTCTCACTCTCCTTATTTACATGCATAGTAAAGCCAGCTAGGAGCCCGATATCGAAGAGAAAACTCCCCTCAGAGGCGAGAATCGCCTAGGGAGTTTGTTGTGGTACCTGAGGCCTCTCGGACAATGGTGTTCTCTTATTCTTTCCTTTATTTACTGGTCCTTTATTTCGGCAGAACAATGCTGTGCCTAAAATGCGTGCTCATCTCACCTGCAGTAATAACTTACCTGGAAGCATAGATATTAAAGCTTAGAAAAATATTTTCCCCATCTTATTGTGCTCTTCAGATATAACATCCATGTCATAACATTGGTATATTTAGTAATACACAACGTGTTTCCAAAACCTTTCCTCACAGTTACTTGTGAAAAGGAGTTAAAATAAAAACTCACCAATAGACTTTCTCATTTTAATTGAAGTAAAGTTAACACTATTATTTAAACTTATTTGTTAAATCTCTAAATCACACTTAAGGCTACAGCTGAAATTTGGTCAAATTTTATAAAAACTGAAAAGAATAGCTTTTATTTAAAAAAATACTTTGAACTTCTAATTATAATTGCACACGATGGTCTTTGACTCCAGCGCTCTTTAAAGCTTCAACACTGACCATTTAAATACCCAAGAGCAAAGGCCTAGTGGCCTTTATTTACTTAAAATGCCTTTTACTCGACTTTTTTTCTTACGTTTTTGCGCATTAAAACTGCTTCACAAAAAGTAGTTTGTAACCAATTTTGTTCAGATGTCCAGCAGAAACTCAGAGAGATTGAACTCAAATAGCTTGCATATGGTTTTTTCTACTTTTAAACCGCTCAAGATATGACAATTATTTCGACCGCTAAGGAAAAATTATTTAAAATATTATGTTTAAAGTTTTAAACATTCTTTCTGAAACAACCAGAAGAGATAAACAAATTTTTATTTCAGTTTTGTATATTAGTATATAAATAATGTTATTACATTTTAATTTCTTAAAATTACGATTTCTCCATCATGTGTAACATATTATTAATACAATAAAATAAAAATAAAACGTTTTTCTCGCAAACGGTTAAAGACATCTGCATAAAAATACGTATATTGTATAGCGGCAAATAACAACACCTTGAAAATATTTTTCAGCCATATTAATTATGTTTGATTTAAAATGATAAAATACACTATAAAAGAAAGAACTATTAAGGGAGTAGCTCAGCTTAAAATATTCTAAAGATAAATTTTTAAAAATATATGCCATGGTATGCAGCGAACATTTAACTGTGTTTTGCGAAGAAAAGAAAAGAAACCAATCATTCAAATATTTGCAGTGAGTGGTTTGAAAGGCAAGATGCTGCATCATGTTGCAGATGGTTAAAGAGTCAACTAAGTTTGACAATTCAAAAGCTACTGAAGAAATTTAAATAAAAGTTGTTGTGTTTGTTACGTTATACGTAATCTAGGAAACTGGCTGTATTCTGCTTCTCTGTTTGACAGCGTTTTCTGAAGAAGAAAAAAAATAGGATTAAATAATCTAGAAAAATTGCTTTGCAAATTTGAAAATAAATTAATAATATTGTTTATGCACATAGAAGCTTAGTTCTAATCATTTCCCTGAAACAAAACATAAACTTTAAAATAAAACAACGGAATTGAAATATCTTTAAAAGTAGTCAATATATTAACGATAAACCTGGTTTGAGCAGTGAAAGGTACCGCCATTTACATCTTCTTTATTTGATTACTCTCTCCGTATGAAGGACTTACACACCCTGTCGGGGAGCACAGGAACCTATGGACCGGACAGAGTGAAGACCTGGAAGCAGGTGGTCAGTCAAGCACCAGGTATCATAGTGAGGAAGAGGATGATATGAAATGCAGGTGAAATCGATGATTGAAAAGGTTGATGAAATGAGTGGCGAGGGAAACCGAAGAACCCAGAGAAAATCCGCCCAGACGCCGCTTTGTCCACCACAAATACGACATGCGGGTTCCTGGATTCGAAACTGAGCCACTTCGGTCGTAGCCGAACGGTCTAACCGCTCGGCCACGGCGGCGCCTATTTGTTTTACGAAATTGGCATTAAGTTCATCTGGCATAAAAAAAAGGCTTCAATAGCAAGTTTGTATGGTTGATCCATGCAGAAGACTTAAGTGGCTTTTAGAGTGTATAATTATATATTTATTTCCTCAAAAAGTTATGAACTGCCTAAAATACAACAAATTGAAGCATTTTAAGTGTTACTTTCCATATTTATAGTTTTATCTTTAATGATGCCACGTAATCCAAAGTTCCTTATAGAGTAGAAATACTTGTTTCTTACTCTTGTAATATACCTTGCATGTATTTTATAGGACGTAACGAGAAGATTATTTAAAACGAATAGCGAATAGAGTTTAAACGGTCCAAAGGACTGAGCAATAAGCCTTTCGGCACTGAAAGCTTCACGAGGATTAAGCTGATAAAGACGGGCTAACGAACCCCAAGAGCTAAACAGCTTGAGAGCCTTGCCTCCTCAATACAGAACAAGCTGGACTTGCGTGCTCCATTAGCAATATTAAAACCTGAGGTAGCTAATGAGAAAACGTCATCTCTTGGATAAAAGTCAAAACTTTGATTATCGAGCAACTTAGAAAAAAGAAGTGCGCAGGTGCATGCAACGAGAGTTGTGTCTACCCACGTACCATGAACACGAAATGATGCATGAGAAATATGTTATCTTCATCACCTTGTCGACTCAGTTGCGTTTCTTTTTTATGTTTAAGTTTATTGATCCTTCTACTTATGTTGAGGTTCTGGCACGACTACAGCATGATATACCTATTCTTCAGTTACAAAGACGGTTTGTTAAACACACTCTGGTACCAAAATGGCAAAATATGCTGTTTTTTAAGAAAACATTTTCGAAGAAACCTTGTCTTTAACATGTCCAAAATATTGACCATTAAATATTTTATTCAAATCCACCTGCAAATTGGTGTACTTAAAATGTATTTAGACTCTTGCAATGAAAAGTGAGTGTGGCAAATCTGTCAGATTTCAGTTTGTAACTAAGGGTATGTCAATTTGTGGTTTTTAGATTTTAATGATACTTATTCCGTAAAAATATTGTGACATTGGATCGTAAAAAGGTGTGATGGAACAGTCCGATAACACCAGCAATGTCCAGAAGCTTCTAATTAATTCCGCTGAGTCATCATCGCACGTGTGTATGCAGAGTTATGGAAGGCCACGTGACATAGGTTCCAGTATAAATAGAACAGACAGTGAGCAGTTCAGTCAGTTGAGTGAGTGATAGAGCAGTAGTAGTTTTAATCGTCGTGTACAGTTAGTTTTAGTTACGAGAGGGAGTCTGCCAGCCTGTCAGGGAGTACATACATGTCGTCGAGTGATTGTATAATAATGGTCAAGATATAAGGGACAGAGAAAGTGAAGAAATACATTGAAAGACAGAAAAATTATCAGAAGAGCAATTGTGAATTGTAATAGCAGAGAAGACTATAAACTGTGTTAGCAACGAGAAGGAAATTGTGCATTTGTAGTAAAATTTAGAGAAAAATAGTGTTAGAAAAGTAACAGGATTTCAATTTTTTCCATTTAGTTACAAGATAGGATTTGGCTGCTCTTATTGCACAAGTGCTGCTATCGGTTAGCGAAAATTCAAAAATATAACAAATGAATTATGTTGTTTGCGAAACAGCTAAATTATCCATGTGTGCAGCTTATTTTTGTGCCTTTTTAGCGAATATAATGGGAAAAGTGTGGAGTGGAAAGATAATAAAGAAAAAGAAAGTTACATTTTAGTTTAAAGAAGATGGAGGCATTCTATAGCTGGTAAAAATGAATCTTATGCTAATAACTCTACATCCTGAAAGTGCTCTACTCTACATACGCTCTATTGTGGTCAGAGTCAGATTACCTTCTTGTTGACAGTAATATTTCCAAGAGTATTGTGTAGTGAGGGTAAACAATGTGTTACTGTGAATTTCAGAGGGTTCTATGGCTTTCCTCTAAAGATTTAGTGAAGTGCCAAACATGTAGATATGTGAAAAGTAATACTTCCAGTAACTATTTTCTAAAACTTTAAATAGCTTTTTCTCCATATAGCATTCTTTTTTACTTTGGGACAAATTTTGTTGCAGTAGATATTGATGGCTAAAGCTGAAAGTTTTAGGACATGTAGAATATAATTTCTGCATTGGTCTGCTGATTACACTCTGTAGCAGTTTTTTGTATAGCGCTTATGATATACGAAATATATCAAAGCTACAAAATCCAGTTATAGCAAAGGGTTAAGAATATGTACCACAGGTGAAGGGATGCCAAAAAGGCACGACCAAGGGTCATTAGCGAACGTCCCAAACATTAACGTAAACGAGATACAATTAGTTTGGCAAGGTCTTCAACATAAAGAAAAAAGAGCCTGCTATTGTATTTTTACCAAGTATCGGAAACCCGAGGGGTTTTGCCAGAGGGCAAAGTCTTGACTTAATGAAGTGAGGGCCATTATGGATGTTTGGGAAGCTAAAAAGGATAATGACTGAGGGACAGTAGGAGACAGGCATCGTTACGAGGGAGATACATGTAAGCAACACGGAGAAAGTTCGTTCCAGCGTTACGTTAAACTGCATATTTTATTCTATTTAAAATTGTTCAGCAAAGCTTAAATGTGTAAAAATAAAACAAATAAAGAGTTCTAACAAAACTACAATATCGCTCTCTGTAACCACCACGGATACCCGAGATTAAGACTCATGTGTGAGCAGCCGTAGGCACCCATAATACGAAGCAGTCAATCGAGTGATATAAAATGCTTCAAATTGGCGCTCCAACGTGTGGCGTGAACTTCAGAGAATTGCAGGAATGTGGCGTGAACTTCAGAGAACTTCAGGAATGCTGAGCGTGAACTTCAGAGAACTTCAGGAATGCTGAGCGTGAACTTCAGAGAAATTCAGGAATGCTGAGCGAGAACTTCAGAGTACTTCAGGGAAGCAGAATAAGGTATGCGGAGAACTTCAGGGAGCTGAACAACAAAGGCCGTGAACTCCAGGGAAGGTGACCCAGGACACAGCAGGAACGAGAGGATCCACATCGAATAGCAGTGCAGCAAGCTGATTAAGGTACTGAGTGAGAATTTTAATCTACGTGTTGTAGTATATAGTCAATGTATTTAAGGAACGGGAAAATGATCGAGCAATTAGATATAAATATGGAAGTGCAGGATGGTGATGAGAGAGTGGGAGAAGGTGTATATAGTAATGTAGATCATGCAAGGGACAGAGTAGCTGATACGAATATACAAAATCAGGGAGAAGAAACAGGGGGAAGCATGGAGACTAATGAAATATTAAAATCACTTATGTCAATGATGACGGGGTTAACAGAAAAGGTAGATCAGAGTCAGAAAGATTTAACGGGGTTAACAGAAAAGGTAGATCAGAGTCAGAGAGATTTGACGGGGTTAACAGAAAGTCAGAAAGAGATTAAGGAAAAGGTAGAAAAAAGTCAGAAAGATTTAACAGAAAAGGTAGAAAATACGAGGGAGAACTTAACAGCTGACTTAGTCAAAATAGGAAATAAGATTGAGAAACAACAGAAGGTTTTAGAAAATTTCAAGGAGGAAGTTAGAAATGAAATAGAAAATGTAAGAAGTGAGGTTAGAAATAATCAGGAAGAGGTTAAAATTGAAATTGAAAATGTACGAATTGAAATGAGGGAAAGTCAGGAACAGGTTAGGGAAGAGATTAAAACAGTTAATAAAAATGTAGAGAAAGAAAATAGAAAATTAAGGGAGGAAATAACTACTGAATTAGCTAAGGAAAGGGAAATTAATTGCAAGGAATTAGAAATCTGTAGGAAAAGATTAGAGCAATCAGAGAGGGAAACTAGGAGATTAGCTGTGAGTGTAGATGAGGTAAATGACAAACTGAAAGAAAGATTAAATAACATATGTATGTCTGACAATGTTAGTGATTCTGTGAGTAGTAATACTATTACGGTAGCAGCACGGGACGAAGCGATGCATAATGCGTCCGCGGACATTCCGATGTTAAATTTAAATGCTGGTACCTCAGGTAATAGTAATACAAATGTTAATGTTAATGCACGCAATAGTCCACATTTGCAATGGCCCAACCATGTTTTGAATGAAATTTCACCACCAACCTTTGAAGACGAAGAATTTGATGACCCCAAGGCTTTTATAAATAGCATGCAAGAGTATTTTCTTGTAAAAGGTATTCCCGAGGAATATAAGATGACGGTTGTCAGAAAATGTTTTAAAGGCAACGCTTCAAACTGGTTAGAGTTATCAGTAGGATCAAGTAATGATTATCGGACATTTAAGGAAATTTTCTTAAATAGATATTGGGGAGCTAGCAGGCAGGCAAATATAAGACTGGAACTGAGTAATGGGAAATATAACCCGCATAAAGATCAATGCATGGTTAATTATTTCATGGCTATAGCTAGAAAATGTAAGATGCTTGACCCTCCGATGGGAGAAATAGAATTAATTAATTTAATAACCACACATTTTCCGGAAACAATTCAACACTATCTGATTATTGCGAAGCCGATAACAATAGCGGCAATGATTGACTTGTTAATCGCACTAGAAAGAAATAAGAGCCAAAACGAGGCAAGTAATGAGAGACCTTTTGGAAACAACCGATCTCCAACAAAAATTTTCGGGCAGGGGGCAGGTTCAGGTGATGTCAGGAATTTTGATGCTCGGCAACGGTATCATGGCCCGGTCCCTAAAAACAATAATTACCACCGGAAAAATAATTTTGAGCCTCAGGATAGGAGACATAATTTTGAGCCTCAGGATAGAAGAAATAATTTTGAGCCTCAGGATAATAGAAGAAGGGTTGAGAATTATCCACGGGAAAGAAACCCTCAAATTAATTACGTACAGGCAAATAGATATTACGGAGATAGAAGGGGGAGGTACACTAGGAATCGATTTCCTTCGGGAAATAATTATCACCATGATAATAATTGGTACAGACCGAATTCCCCTAGGCAAGAAGAAAGAAATGGGAATAGCAGAATTTCTCCAAATCCGGAAGAAAGGGTAGACGCTATAAACGCGGTAAAAAGATTGGAAGAAACAAATTTTCACCAGGATTCAAACCCGGGACCTTCATATAATGGGAATGGGACAGGAGCCATTAGTAAGGTTTCGGAAAACTCCAAACCCAGTCAACTTCGCCTTCAGTGAAGATTGGGAATGATGAATGTTCTTATTATGGGAAGTACTTCGAAAATAAGGGACAGAGAAGGCAATGTTTGATCGAAAAACATAAAGAAAATACAGAGAATGAAATTTTAATTGATCCGCCAAGAATAAATATTGGTATTAACGGGAAATTATTTCAGGCTATTATTGATACAGGCGCTAATACTACTGTGTGTTCCCAATTTTTTTTTTGAAAATTTAGTGAGTAGTGGTGTAAAATTATTATCTTTGCCAGTTTATGGGATATATTGCTCTGTAGCGGTAGGTAAAAGGAAAGAAAGGGTAAAATTTCAAGTGATGGTAAAGGTCGAGATCGCACATAAATGCATTGAAATATTATTTTTGGTTGTACCCAGGCTTGTTTTTGACGTAATAATCGGTTGCGATAGTCTTTATGCTTGGAATTCCATCGTAGATTTTGAAAATAAAAGTTTTAAGTTTGAAACAGGACCTGACACCATAATTGTACCATTTTAGACCATACTTCGAGGATAATTGTACGGGATCAGGTAGAGGAAGAAATGGAGGGGGAAACATTCTTTGTCGAGGTAATAAATATTGGAGCGATGGAATTAGCAGAATTAAAAGTTGGGAACTACGATGAAATAGAGGAACAAAATATTGTGAGTAGAGGTAATTATTTCTGTGATTTTGACGAAGAAAAGAAACCCCGAGAAAACCCAAAATTTAACTTGAAGAATAGTAGTATAAATGAGTACGACGAAAGAAAGGACTGTGTCAAGATAGAAAATTTAATAGAATCTAAGGTGAACCAAGCTGAGAGACTAAATGAGGAACAAAAAGGAAAATTACGGGAGCTTTTAATAGAAAACAGGGAGGTATTCTCGGAAAAGCCTGGAAGATGTAACTGTTACACACATTCGTTTGAAGTAGCGAATAAAATTTTCAAAGAAACTCTAAGTAGCCACCAGATAAATCTATATCATTGTTCTTATTATTTTCCTTCAGGGCATCCGACAGAGCGGATATTAAGAGAAATAGGGACTTATTTTCGAGTGCTTACTCATAATAATCATCGAAACTGGGTAAGGTATTGTACCATCATAGAGAAAATTATTAATAATACTGTAAATACTACAACTGGTTTTGCACCGATACAGATAATGCAGGGAATTGACCCTGAACCCATTTTTAAAAATACTCCCAGAACGATTGAGAGAAGTCAGCCATTATCAGAGGAACAAAGGGCTAAGATCGTTTTTGACAGATTGCAAGAAAAAGCGGAAAAGAGGAAATCAAAAATCAAGAAACGTAAAAATAAATGGAATCCTCAGGTAGGAGATCTAGTCCTCGCCAGGGATCATAAGTTATCCAATGCGTTAAGGGGGAGAAGTCATAGATTAGAACTATTATATAAAGGTCCGGTAATGATTACTGAGAAATTCGGAGAGCATACTTATGAATTAGTGGACTTAAAAACAAACAAATCGATTGGGAGATGGCATAAGCAGCTAATAAGACCGTATAGAAATTCCTCAAATAGTATCGAAAAGTAAGAAAAGAAATGGTGAGAAGTTAGCTGAAAGAATGGTTGGATCATGAAAGTGAGGGCCTAATTGTTTCTATGTAAACTTGTAAATAACTGTAAGAATAACGTAATTAATATTAAGCAAAGTGAATATATCGAAAAAAAAAAAACAGTGAAGTGGATAATGTGCGTGTGAAAAAAAGAAAAAAAAAACAAATTAAAAGTGAAACCAGCAGAACAATCCATAACCATAAAAGACTTTTGATAAAAATAATTATATAGAATCAGAAGATCAATGTAAGAAGAAACATGTAAAATAATATTAAATCACTATGTAGTATTAAAAATATAACCCTATGTGTGTTGAGTGCTGATTTGTGTAATGTAAATATGTGAAGGGTATTCTATGTACAAGCTATGTCTTTAAGAATTTGAGTGTAAACCCTTTTAAGTATTTGTATGTAATTGACGAAAGATTTGCTGAACAATCGCGAAATTTTAACAAGAAAATGATTTCGGGCAAGACATATACCTTATCATATTCTTACATAATATGATAATGTATATGGGGGGCATTTGTAGCAGTTTTTTGTATAGCGCTTATGATATACGAAATATATCAAAGCTACAAAATCCAGTTATAGCAAAGGGTTAAGAATATGTACCACAGGTGAAGGGATGCCAAAAAGGCACGACCAAGGGTCATTAGCGAACGTCCCAAACATTAACGTAAACGAGATACAATTAGTTTGGCAAGGTCTTCAACATAAAGAAAAAAGAGCCTGCTATTGTATTTTTACAAAGTATCGGAAACCCGAGGGGTTTTGCCAGAGGGCAAAGTCTTGACTTAATGAAGTGAGGGCCATTATGGATGTTTGGGAAGCTAAAAAGGATAATGACTGAGGGACAGTAGGAGACAGGCATCGTTACGAGGGAGAGATACATGTAAGCAACACGGAGAAAGTTCGTTCCAGCGTTACGTTAAACTGCATATTTTATTCTATTTAAAATTGTTCAGCAAAGCTTAAATGTGTAAAAATAAAACAAATAAAGAGTTCTAACAAAACTACAATATCGCTCTCTGTAACCACCACGGATACCCGAGATTAAGACTCATGTGTGAGCAGCTGTAGGCACCCATAATACGAAGCAGTCAATCGAGTGATATAAAAATGCTTCAACTCACACACAAGTATATGCTTTTTTTCTTTGTAATTAATACATAAATATTTGTTTTTATTCTGTTCTAACTAGAAAAGGTTCATATTTCTAATAAATATCAATATTTTGGAAAACAGATACACAGTTTTATTGCATAGGCATAAAAAACTAGTATGTCAAATTTCCGGGCTCTATTTTAATCCTAAAGTGCCAAACGTCTACCCTTTATTACTATTCAATTACTTCTAAAAATAAAATAATTTTAGTTCACAGCTATTTAATCTAGAAGAATGAAACTTACACCAACAATATATTGCGGGAGGTGAAACTTAACCTAAAACTTTCACTAAAATTGGTGCATTAGGAAGAAAGGCCATTTAGTACCAGTGTGTTCCCTTAAAAAAAATATTTAGACATGGATTTTGAACTAACTGAAATGTAAACCCAAGCGATAAAGCTTGTACCAACATAAGTTGCGCTCCTTCATAATCGTTAATCATCACAACCTCCATTTTTAATCGCTTGCACAGTTCAATTGTCTTTGTTTGAAGCTACGCTATGTTGGCATTGTGAATAGCAGGCGAATTTTGTGTTCATGTCATACGTTTATATCCTCGCGTTAATGTTAATATTTCTGTGTGAGTGGCCCTATGCATTGAAGGAGCACGTTTCACGAAGTAATAAACAATATAATAATGTTACCTAACGAAAGCAACATTAATGAAAAGTTGGATCCTGGAAGCAAAGAAACGAAAGGAAAGGTACCGTAAGGGTTGTTTCCGTCGGAGCTTGACCAAGGGACGAACAAAAGGAAGGTGGAAAGGTTGGTCAGTAATCTCGCCTAAAAGAGGAACGTCGAGAACCTGACATGCTAAGTCACGGTTCAATGTTCTTGAACACGTAGACCCACAGACAGACATACGAATTGACCAATAGCAGATGAAATATCAATCACATCATAAAGCAATAGCCGGCACGAGAAATTTAAGTTACGAAGAAGTAAAATTTTGGAAAAATACTCGTGATTAGGAAGCCGACAAAGTAGGTGTGTGCTCATCTTCCGTTTTTTTTTTTTTTTTTTTTTTTTTTTTTTTTTAATCCGTTTATTGATTCACGTGTCCCATTACATAGAGTAATACTATGTCTTTGGTTTGCTTTTCTATGCTGTTGATCCTAATACATTATCTGAATCGTTAAATGTTAACAGTAACATAACTAAAGTATCGGTTTATACATTACTACCTTAGCTTTTCTAAAGTCAACAGCATTTACAAAATGAGCACATTCTTTAAAATAGTTTTGTATAGTTTCTAATTTGTTTGGTGGCCATTTTCCTCTTGTTTTAAGTATTCTTCTCTTGAACGTTTTCCTTTCCTCCTTAAAATTATTACAATAAAATATGTAGTTTGGATCGTCTATAATTTAGAATCTGTATTAACGTCTTTGGCCTTTCAGGTCGTCAGCATTGTTGTAAGGCTTATCGTTAAGTGTATTCTTAACTTCGTTATTTCTGAAACAGTGGGGAATATGTGTTTTGTCTATTTTCCTTTGTTCTTTGCCATTGTTTTTCCCACTGTTCTAAACTTTTAAGGCTTAATTATTTCCGAACAACGCTTTTTGGATTTCTATTATAGCAATATTCTTGTTCATCTATACTTGCTTTCTTAGCTGTCTGTGACTTCATTACCTTGTATCCCTATGTGTATGTACTTGGATCCATCTTATTTTTACGTTCCACTTTTGGTTTTCTACAATTGTTAGTTATGTTCTAATTGCTTCTATTAGATATCTGTGGATTTTATGTGTATGTGAGAGGGAGGGAGGGAGGGAGGGAGGGAGGCAGGCAGGCAGGCAGGCAGAGAGAGAGGGAGTGAGGGAGGGATGCAAGCTTCACATACCCTCCCAAATCTTGTAGAATGATTTAGATCAGCGATGCCCAAACTTATGCAAATGAGAGGAAGGCCGCCGAGCTATGACGCATTTATAGGATTCAAAAACAAACCTCTCTAATGCTTGGTTACCTGAGTAAGCGAAAGGGAAGTGTTTCATATATAAAACAAAGGAAGTGAAGTATAGCCACCGGGTGACGTCATGAGTATGTATAAAAGACTAGATTGGGATCGCCGATCTACACCAGCGTTTCTTAACCGGTGGGTCGCGATCCACAAAGGTGTCACGGGCATTGTATGTGGGGTTTGCCTGAGTTGTTTAAATGTTGTGCTTATTTTATGGAAATTAAATAAATTTAATAATTTAATAATCCATAAATAATAGTACACATAAACTACATAAGCAACATTTTGTTTTGTAACAACCATTGAAGTTAATGTGAAATGATTGTAATGTATGATTCAAGGCTTTGCCTATGGCATCAGTTTCCCATTTAGGCATTTCAAATAAACTTAAATACTAATCGTCACAGAACTATTAATTCTGCTCCACTTTCTCTCAATATTTAAAGAAACATGCCAACACGCGTACAGCTGTTTCAACCTCCTTGTTCACTACAACCAGTAGAGCCAACGTAAATGTACACAGCAGACCTCAATAACTTTCTTCCTACCGTTCTTTGGAGGTGAGAAGGTAAATCTGAGCAAAAACACTAGATTAAACTTCAAGTTTCCTCGATGTGAAAGAGAAAACCTTCTTATGGTCTGTAAGAGCAGTTATAAACCCCCCAAAATGCCACTTTCATTGCGTCATCAACAGTGAAGGACCGCATTGCTTACACTGCTGCCAATAAGGGGTGGAGTAGGGGTCTCCTTAAGTTCTAGAAACAGGGGATATAGTCTATGATCAGTATTTTTACTTTCTCTACTACGTATAGTAAAGCAGATAAAGTATTGTATTCCACTCAAACATTCGATGTCGAGATTTCACCCGAAATATATGTTTTGAGGCCACCTAAATTAAAAAAAAAAAAAATTTAGAAAAAGGTCTGTCAGTCTGTGGAGAGCATAACTTAAAAACGAAAAGTCGGTTGAAAATCAAAGTCGATATTTAAGTGTTTGTCTTTCAAGGATGCCACACGAAGATTTTGAAGAAACTTCCTCCACCCTAAACTACCCTTTAGGTGAAACATTTTTCGAAAATTCTGATTTTCTTGAAAATGGCTCTAACGAATTGTATTAAAATGTTTGAGATATTTTCATGAAAAATGAAATTTATATCTTGAATTTTCAGGCTATAGCCCATGTAGTCCTATTTACTCTGGATGACTTTTACGTAAGTGGTAAACCATAAGAGATAGACCAGATCTTACTATACAAAAATTTAAATCTTGCTAAAACACAATTTATGTCCAAATAATTTTTTTGCAGAGTGAACCATTTTGGAGATATTCCTTGTTATTTGTGTAGGTTTTGGAGAACTTATACTTCTGTCAAATGGAACATCGCTATTCATTTTTCATATGTTAATGGTGCAAAAAGAACGGAATTTTTAAGCTTTAAAAGATTTGACTGTCGCTCAAAGTCCACTGTATTCCCATATTCTCCTTGCACCTACATCAGATTTTTCAGTTTCCCTGTGTAGGATGAAACATTGGGATCAACATTTAGCCAACTTGTGCAATTCATACAGTTATGGACTGAAAGCAGTGTTAACCCTGTAGGTCAAGCGTAGCGAAAATATCATACTTCCCCTATTCCAGGAATATCAACCAGCACCACCCACCACGTAAAACACAAAATATGTAAATGTGAGTGAGTGGGTTTTGTGGGACAGCGGGGAAAGGGGACCAAATGTAATCGCGAAATACCACTCCTGCTCTAGATAATTCCATTGATATTTCAAGTGCAAAGCACACAACCACCACGTGTCCAGTTCACGTTTAGGTACGCTCAGGAGCAATACTAACTCTCATGCTCTTAATCAGTCTGTCTGCATGCATGAAACAACTCGCCAACAGCACTTCAGATTTTATACATATATAAAGAATAATTACTGACCTGTTTTAAATTTTACATACAAAAATCCTAAAATTAAATTAGTTTATATGTAAAGCCTCTCAATAAACTGATATTTTATGCAACAAGTATATTGGCATATTTAAAGTTGGCTAAAAACTGTGCAAAACTAAGGGTAGCTTATTTCACGACCCTCCCAAAGGCTGTGATACCAGGAAAACCTCTTTCTTCTTTATTTTACATGTAATAGTCTGACAAATGTTTGTCTCATTTGATTGAAATCGATTTCAACATTCAGAATTTAGCAATCTTTAAACGAATTGTTTATCATATGGTTTTTACGTTCCCTATTACGTATTGTAAATAGGGGAAATACTGAATTTGACCCAGAATTTCGATGTCGAGACTTCACAGCAAATATATGTTTTGAGGCCCCCTGAATCTAAAAATAGGGCATTTTTAGGAAAAGGTCCGTGTGTGCCTGTGTGTATGGCTGTGAATAGCATAATTCAAAAGTGAAAAGTCTGTTAAAAGCCAAAGTTGGTATTTAAGTTTAATGTCTCTCTAGCATGCTACACGAGGCTTTTGAAGAAAATTCCTCCATCCTAAACTTCCCCTTAGACAGAAATTTTTTTGAAAGTTTTGGTTTTCTCCAAAATAGCTTTAAAATGCTATATGTTCAACATATTTTTATGGCAGACGAAATGTATACTTTGAATTTTCTGGCTAGACCATGTAGTCCTGTTTACTCTTGATAACCTTTGCATAACTGGTAAACTGTAAGAGATAGACCAAATCTTAATATACAAAAAAGTGCATCGCTTCATAACACACAATTTATGTCCAAGTACATTTTTTGCGGAGTGAACCGTTTCACAGATAACATATAAATTCCTTGCAATCTCAAAGCTTTAAAAGATTTCACTATCGCTCAAAGCCTACTGTATACCCATATTCCCCTTGTACCTACTAGAAAATTAACAGTAAGACAATTTCTGCAAATGTTTATCTCCACTAACATGAAGAAGATAGAGGAATAATAGTTTGTAAGAATGGTTAGTACAAGAGTGGAGAAAGTCATGAGAGTACAACACATGAGATTTTTTTAATGTAGAATTTAATTCAAATATATTTGAATTGATACAAAATGAAATGGTGTCTGTAGAATGAAATAAAAATCTTAAAAGTAAACATCTGCATGTATAATTTGCAATATTACCGGACTTCAAATATGCACATATTTATCAAGTTTTGTTATAAAATTAAGGATAGGTTATAAGGGATGCCCCCAGAATTGCCTACTTTTTATTATTGTTTTCCTAAATACCTATAGTACTGTTCAGATCTGCTACATTATTTCGACACAAACGGAATACGTCTAAAATTTGTTCTGTATTTTATTTTGGTGGCCATATTGCATTTTACTGGGTTGTAGTAGTACCACTTGTTGCTCAGACAAAGTTTTGGACCAGCTATGAAGCCAATTGGCAAGCGAGTGGCATCGTAGACGGTTATTACTGTTCTTGAAGTTTATGACCTACAATACAAACGTATATTCTTGTACTGAAATAGCTTATATACAGAGATGAAAGAATACAAGTAAATTAGTTCTTTTAAGAGAAGATTGTTTAGTACAGAGATGGCATTGTTTAGAACAGCAGATAGAAAACAATCGGAAATTAAGCCACATGCAAATATATGATGGGAAAATCGGGTTTTAAACAAAAAGTGTATTTGATGCTTAAAACCAATTTGTACGCAAGAATTGTGTTGTAAGGTTTCATAAAAGAAATAGACTAATATTATAATGTAATATTATTGTATACAACACTATACAATAAATCGGCTCTTTAAAAGTACTAATGAAACTCATGGAAAAATCAAAGAGTACTTGAAACCGTGTAAAATTCGGTACTGTAGTAGACGCAACATTTAATGGCGAGTGGCAGAAAGAGCCAGTCAAAACAACATTCAATCAGAGACTTGTCATGAGTTTCGCTGTTGTATAGTTAAATAGGTTGTGAAATCATGCTGTATAGTCGGTTATATATAATTGGTATTCATACAAATTTACTTGCAAAACAAGGAAAAATATAATATGATTGTGAAATGCTCAGTTATTAGCCGCCATTAAATTTTATGTCTGCTATAATCACAAAATGCAAAACAGAATTACAGAAGAAGCGATGAGATTAATAGAGTGCATTGTTCTATGTAATATTATTCTACGAAAAAGTGAACTGTGCCTTGAAATATGTGTATAAATAGTATGCAAACGTTGAACATGTTTTTATTCCTCAAACTGAAGAACAAAGATATTATTCATTTATTACCTATGGAGGGCATAATATTATTAGTGTTGTTATTATCATTATTATTTAATATATAACTAAGAAAGTAATAAACAAAGTATTCCAATAAACTGAATAAATTGAACCTTGAGTTGCTCAAATGAAACATACACCACACTTACGGGCATACCAGCTGAGAAATGAAGAGGAACGTTAAATAAAAGACATATGAGATAGGAAGATATATGAGGAGAAGAAATTTAGATAGACCAACCTGTTTGAGAAAAGGGAATGAAGGGATAACAGCGTTGGCCTGAGGAAAAGCCATGATAAATGGAAAATCCTTGATTAATATCTTCATTTTTATCCTCGTTACCTTCAGGAGTTTTCAGCGTGCTCCAATATCTTGAGAAATATGTGCTACTCGTCTATAAAACCTGTGCTAACAACTTGAGGTAAAGAGGTAAGAAATATCCTTCCATAACACTTGCAATACTTTCAATTTCAGGGGTATCCATTAAACTCGAACTATTTATATTAAAGGCCTATCTAATGCATGAGATTATTTATTCCAGCTTCGCTTTTACTTTCTCTACTACGTATAACATACTAGAGAAAGTACTCGGCCTCGTTAGGCCCTAGGGGGGGGGGCCAACTGAGAAGCTGCTTGAATAAAGAATTAGCGACCCCAGGCCGGGAGGGTGCTGACCACGTTCCACTCTAAGATTCTGCACCCCACTCATGACGCTTGTAGTGGACAGAGGTGAGGGATGAACGGCCGGGTGGTAGGCTTTGTTTCGCAAGAGCTAAGGTTTATTTTTATTATTTGTTTTTAATATTAAAATCCAATTTAATTAACTTTAAAAGCATCCCACGTGTTACATTCACTTGGTTTTTCTCTAACCATCATAATTTCACGGGTGCCTCTTATGAATTATACATACATATAAAATGTGTTTTCTCTATCAACTTAGTTAACCAAGTGAAAAAAGTGACTCTACTGGCGTGTCAGTATTTCAATCTCGTTGAAGCAATCTGGAGAGAGAGATGAGGTGAAGGGAAGCTATAAGCCCATCATAGGACAGCGAAGGTAGCGTCAAAGAGACGTCTGGAGGTCCCTAAGGTTGACAGAAAGCCACCGGGCATACCACTACCTAGAGAGGGCATCAAACCCTTACGATCCGGGCAGCGCACAAGGCCACCCCACTGGCCAGGGAAGAAGGGTTACCAAGCGCAAGCATCCGCACCATCTGCCCCCAGCTGCCCTGACAACCGTACCTGGAAGCTGACAAGAGAAATGAAATGAGGAAGGTAAGGGAAGGACATGGAAGAAAATTAATTGCCCCAGCGTTCGTCCAAGTGGTAAGGGGAAAGCACGGAAAAACCCAAGTAGGCGTGCGCGGTCATCGGGGATTGAACTCGGGACCTCCCTAATGCGAGTTGTAGATGTTGGCGTGGCGCCACCTTGCTTGATGGTAACCAATCTTTGAGTGCAATCATCCTTTAGCAGTTCTCCATGTGACTGACCTGGTAGGGACACAAACATGAACCAATGAACGATGTTGTAATCGATGTGAAATGAACAGGTGGTTCAGATACCGCCTCTATGAAAGAGTTACCTTAGGATTGTTGACAAGAATAAACACAATACTGCATAATGTGGTCTTCTAGAGCAGGACTGGGCAACTGGTGCTCAGAGAGCGCAGATTCCTCACGCCCTTGTCTGATAGCCCTATTCTATTAAAACGCCTTTAAACGTACCTTAAAACCTGTAAATCAGTCAAGTTTTAGACTGAAATGCAGTACATCCTTAACCTCAATAGCAACTACTTACGTAATTTGTGACTGAATGGAAATTTTTACGGGTGGATAGATCTTCATCCCCCCTCTGTTTCTGATGAAAATTATACGGCTATAAAAGAAAGCCTGCATACATAATTTTATTTATAAGCATAATAAAATTCACAAACAGTTTCGGGAAGCTAAAATGAAAAGTATTGTAAGATTTTAGTTTTGGGCTCCTGTTGCACAAAGTGTACAGGAGGCCTGGGCTGCTCGCGGAATAGCTTGAACAACCTTCATTTCTTTTTATCTGTTCAATATAAAGTTATCAGAAAAAGGTTTTCAACAGTCTGTGCGCCAGTTGTCTAGCCCTGGTGTATAGTGTGTCTTAAATAGAAAGTATCCGTTTACGACACAGAATTTGACAAATATTTATTTATGACTCCTGAAACTGTTCAATTATACTGTGTAATGAAATTCTTGCAAAATCATCAGCGGCAGAGACTGTGGAGTCACTGAAAATCATCAGACATTACTTTTTCTTGTACCTTTTGAATATAACCTCTTTATAAACAGGACTTCTCCTTTAAGGACTCGAGGACGGAAGTGCTGAAGAACGCTTGGTGACGGGTTGCGTTTATATAGTTGCTAGCTACCCTCGAGCTCAACAAGAAGTTTCCTGTCTCAGGCTGTCAACAGAAACAGGTGTTCTCTTTCTGAGAAGTATGATACACCTTGTGTCACTCGCTTGTGTAGCGGACTGTACAAACACAAATCCGTTGCAGAGATTTGGAAACCACAACCAGCAAGTCTCAACTTTGTGGCGGGCGCACATACAGAGCTTGTGTTCATTTGTAACCTAGCTTTCTCATGCCGACATCAAAAACTGAGCCATTTCTCAAAAGTTGGGCTTGTGGCATGTGCGCCAACAGTGCATGAATAAATATTGTGCTTCCTCAAGCTATATCGACTTATGTATGCACCATGTGCCGTCCTGGAGCTAACATTTGAAATCGATAGTATCTGAATTAATGTGCGATATATGCCAGGTGCCAAATCCAGCCGTATAAATTCTAGAGGACAGTTGTGATTATTCTGAACTTAAAGTAAATATTGCCCTTCCTGGCAAGGGCGGTAGCTATGCTTTCTCCCTCTCAGTTCCTCTCTGTCTGTCTGTCTATCTGTCTGTCTGTCTGTCTGTCTCTCTCTCTCTCTCTCTCTCTCTCTCTCTTCCATTATATATCACCTTCCGTTATGCCTTAAGGACACAATAAACTGATTTTGCTTTTGCCATACTCAAGCTACATGATTATTTCAAGTTCAGTTTTTGCTGCCAAAATTAGCCTGTTTTAAATGAAATTTGAGGTGTTTAAAAAACAAATGTTTCTTCATTTAATAAGTGTATAATATTTCGTTTAAATTTAAAAGATTTTGTGCAAAAGTGGTGTAAATGTGACCATGTTTTCTAACCAAAAATTTTCTACCTCATACTTCTTGTGCAGTTTTCTCCATAAGCTTTCACACTACAACCATCTTTTTCTGTGATAGTTAATGGATAATTTCATGTGTGGATCTCAGGAAATATATATGCCATAAAAATGAGGGGGAAAATGTTACATATATAATGACATATATTTTTTAATAAGTCGTTTTTATTTTTAATCACATTAAATGTAATATTTCTAAACAAAGCTAGCTTAGTAGTAAAAGTAGATGACCATATAGTATAGTAAAAATTTCAAATCAATATCTTTAATAGATTTTGAGAAAAGTGCACAAAAAGGTTACGGGAAATTGAGGTTTAAGTGTGGAAAATGGGCATGCCCATGCACCGCCATATAAAAATGACCCAGTTAAGGGGTTTACATATATATATATAAAATTATAAAACTAAGGATTTGTACTACGTTTAGAATGTAAAACAAAAAAGCAATATTTTCGCTGAAATTCACTTCCTGGTGTCATTAATATCTTCTTCATGTGTTAGTGGTACTTTCTTTGAGGACAGTGAGAATGTTACAGCTGACCAGCTGCTATTTCCTGGTGTATTCTAACGCACACTTCAGATGAAACAACAAATAAACTACGGCCCGGTATTACAAGGAAGCTTTGTGATTGTCACTCAACCCCACCGCGACCCGACAGGAGTGTTGTGAAGGGAGACCCAGACCTGTCAGAGCACGGAGCCGGCGAAGCCCAAAGACGCACAGAAGTCCCTAAGAGTTAAAGAGATTGCCAACTGGTGCACGACCGAAAAACATTAACGTTGTGTCTAAGCTAGCAGGTGTACCAACAGCATTTAGTTGTTTGTAAGAAGAGAGACCAACGATCTTCTTTTCTTGATTTTCAGGCAAGCCCGGCCTGAATGAATACCTTGAGTGACCATTTTACTTTTTCTTCTACGTATAGTAAGTAGAGGAAGTATTGTAATCCACTCAAAAATTCGATGTCGAGATTTCACCGGAAATATGTTTTGAATCCCAAAACAAGCATTTTTAGAAAATGGACAGTGTGTGTGTATGTGTGTGTGTGTGTGTGTGTGTGTGTGTGTGTGTCAGTATGTCTGTAGGTAACATAACTCAAAAACGAAAATTGGTTAAAATCCAAAGTTTTTATTTAAGTTTAGTGTCTTTTAAGAATACGATCGAAGATTTTGAAGAATATTGCTCCATTCTAAACTTCCCTTAAATGAAATTTTTTTCAGAAAACTTTCATTTTCTCGAAAATAGCTATAAAGATTTTGATTAAAACGCCATGTGTTTGAAATATTTTTAGACAAATAAAACATATATTTTGAATTTTCTAGCTGTAGCCCATGTAGTCCTGTTTACTTTGGATGACTTTTGCATAACTGAAAAATCGTAAGAGATAGACCAAATCTTACTGTACAAAAATGCAGATATCACTAAAGCGCACAATTTATGTTCAAATAAATATTTTCCAAGAGTGAGCTATTTCGGAGGCGTTCCTCGTTATTTGTATAAGTTTTGGAGAACTTAACTTCTGTCAAATGGAACATCGTTATTCATGTGTTATATGTTAGCCGTGCAAAGAGAACGGAATTTGAAAGCTTTAAAAGATTTGACTATCACTTAAAGTGTACCATATTTCCATATTCCCCTTGTACCTACAAGGAAATAAGAACAATATAATTTCTGCGAATGTTTATCTCAAGTAACACGAAGAAAATACAGGAATTAGAGTTTGTAAGTTTGGTTAGTACAGTAGTAGAGAAAGTCATGTGAGTGCAACACATTACATTTCTTTCACCTGCTAAACATACAGTTATTGCAAGGCCTTGAGGAGGCTCCACTCAGTGAGCACCAGTTGCTCAGCCTTGAGGTATGCCAACATACACTGCGGTTTAACATAACCAGAGGTTTATAAAGCAGCGCATGGAGTTTTGATTTATAATATCGGACCTAAAGGAGATAGCTTGGCACAGAGGAAACCTGTAAGGCTTGCATTCCATTCACGGATCAGCCACTCTTATCTTGAGGTTTTTTCGTGATTTTCCTAGGTTCGGAAGGTGAATGGTGGAATATTTGCTCCTCTGTCACAAATTTCCTGTATTTGCTTTCATCTATTTCACCTTCATCTATTTCACCTTCATCTATTTCAGGATTGTAGGACCAGATGACGTCGATTGGTACATTTCGCGGCACTGTGAAGTTTGCGATGTCTAAGAGTTTTTGCTTAACGTTTTATGGCCGACTGTGCCTCTTGCTAGAGGCCTGTTTCAGGGACCCCAAGCTCGCCCCGGGGTAGAGCATTGTCGTCTGGATCTGGACGCGTTTCTCCCAGGAGTCACTTAAGTGACAAAGGGCCTACAATGGTCTATGTATGGTGCTCCAATAGTTGAAGTCGCCTCCATCTATCTAATCTTAATTCAAAGGACATAGTTCAACTTAAACTGAACCGACCTAGGTAGCCTTTTTTTGCAGTTGCTCCGGTCGCCTGAAACAATTTGGGATGTATTACCATCAAGGATGACCCTTAGTTCTAGCAGGACATATATTAGGTTGGTGGTTACCTGATGTCACGGAGACCGTGGGTTCAAACTTCTGTGAAAGGAAATTAACCAGTTTGTGCTACTTCGGAGAACAAGCTGTCGATAGACCTCCTATTAAAAACAGATACTCTACACCAGCGAGCCTCGCGGCGAACTGGGACAAAGTATACTCTCTAATTATCTTTCCTCTCCCTTACCTTCCTTCCTTTCAATATCTTCTTTTCCGGGTTGAAGGAGCGGACGCAGTCAACGACAGTGTATATGCCCCGAAGAAAAGTTTCTATCCCAACCTCTGGTATAGAACCCTCTGCCTAAACCTGCTTGTGCAGATAAGGAGATCGTGAGGGGTTGGCTGACGTCGGGATGTTACATATGAAAGCGTTAGGGACCTCACTTTGTGCTTGTCGCCGCCAGGCCCGACTGCTCTCTGCAGCTGTACGGTGTTGTTTATTCGAATGTTGTGCTAGTGATTGGCAGCATTGGTCTGACTTTGTTAGCACCAAAAGTAATCATCGAAAGTTGCTTTAGAGTGTTATCCATCACTTACATCATTTTTATGAGACATTGTACCTCCTCTCAAAGTTTTAGGTTAATTTAAATGTCCTCTAGAACTTCCGCTTGGTGGTGGGTAAAATTCTAAGTTTCGATTTCATGTTAATTAAAAATTAAATAAATTAAAATGTTTTGCCAGCATATTCTATTCTCACTATTCAAGCTATAATCATTGTTAGTTTATGGGAACACGAGTAGGAAAGTGGCAAATGTGGAAGGTTCCACTCTTAGACAGTGATTGATTCAGGCAACACCTAACTGCTGATGGCAAAAACATAATTCCCTTAAATTAATGTATAAAACTGAAACAATTACACCCTGATATGTTTTGGATCCATGATTTTATTCACTATTTTTTTTTTTAAACTGCTTGGTACCACTTTAGAATAAGCCTAAATCTTGCTACTTCTTTACTTTTATAACATAAAAACTTCGACAAGCCTGCTGTGGTTTTGCTAAATTTCTTGATATAAGGGCCCAAGTTGTCGACTCACTCTTGATACAAAGCTCAGAATTTTTCGTAAAATATTGCAGTTAAAGAATTTCTCAATAATAAGCTGCCAAGATTTCAACCAATTTACCAAACATTTGTTGCGATTTTTACATCGGAGTAATTCACTAAAAATAGATATATCAGTTATTCATCCATAAATGAATATTATCAAATATTTTGTTATAGTTTTATTATATTTTAGATTGAATTATTATTAAAGAGCCGTTTTGCATCTATGAGTTTTTAGATTGAAAAGGGTCACCCAAAATTTACTTTCGGATCTAGCGTATTTTAAACGTAGTTTGCGTGAAAATTGTATGCATAAAATGTATTATCTTTGTTCCTCTCACCTTCTTCCTTTTAGGTTTTTATATTCATTAAGAGCTCGTTCTTGGCTTCTCCCGAGTCTTCTCTCGTTTTATTGCTTTAAGGCTGATAGTTTAAGGTCAGTTTTGGTGTACGCCTGTTCTCAATGCCATGAAGATATCGTCTTCGGTTTTATGTGTGCTATAAAATCTTATCTTGGGGACATCCGTGTGTGAAAAATGGTAAGTACGTAGTACTTAAAAATTTAGGTTGAGATTTTATGTCAATCTGAATGGAGCGGGTTGGAAGACTGCGTATATTCCAAACTTCTTTCAGAAAGGAGATGATAATGAATGCCCTTGGTTATGATCACAGTCGTGCGCCTTAGATACGTAATGTCAACTTTTCAAGTTGGTTATCTCTAGTAATAAATCGACATTTTACAGCCTGTTAAAATGCACACCTTAAAAGAGAGAATCAAACTGAAAAATTAAAGCTCATAGCCAGGATTTGAACCACGACTCTTCCGATCTTCGTCTGGTTCTTCTTGCTTCATATCCCGGCTGTACTATTGAATTTTTCAGTCTGATTTTTTCTTTTCAACCTTGCCTTACAAACGACTAGCGAGAAAGAACAATTAAGTTGCATTGATTAACCCAATAACTGGTTAAACTGTGAAGTACGGGGTTTAAAGTACTTACAGGATTGTATGAATTCGAGATCTCCTTATGTTTTAGTGCAAAAAATGTTAATCAGCTGGAGAATTTAATGTTATATCGCCATGGCAGCTCAGTGGCTAGAGCAAATAGATGAATACCGCAAAAACAATGGATTGTGAAGCCTTGGAAAAGTTAGGAAAATCTGCGCTTCTCTGTGCTCTGCGCCGGTCGGTCCTGCAGCCCATAGTCTCTTGCAGTGCCTTCATCTCATCCGTTCCTCCCGGGGGCGTATGCACAAAAATCCACTTGGGTCGAGGTGTTATGTGCCCCTTCTGTCACTTTATGCTATCCTAACGTATACCTCCAAATGAAACTTTGAAACTTGATTTAACTCCTGATTTTAAATTCACTACGTATACAGAATGGAAGGAAATAATCCATGAGCGAATTCGCCTTATTGTGAAGAACAAGAAAATGTAATACCAAAAGACTGAAAAGTTAACCCAAAACCTTTATTCAAAAAAATTATCATTACCTCGCTGGACTACTATCGGTTAAAGACTTAATATGTAGCTAACGTTTTCCTTTAGCGAATTGCAATAGTGTAAACGGTTTTTGTGTAAATTAAATTAAGAATTTCATAATATTTGCCTCCTTAATTATATCAGAACTGGCAAAATCACACCAGCTGCCTTTTGTGTGTATGTGTGTGAGAGAGAGAGAGAGAGAGAGAGAGAGAGTGTGTGTGTGTGTGTGTGTGTGTGTGTGTGTGTGTGTGTGTGTGTGTGTGTGTGTGTGTGTGTGTGTGTGTGTGTGTCAGAGCCACAATTCAAGATAAGAGCAGTTAAAGGAGGCTTGGGTAAGAAAGGAAAAAACTAGGACAGAAAATGTAGTTGCAGAACAACTTACCCAATTCCACGATTTTCAAGTTTTAAACATCTACACATGATCTTAATTTCTCGGAATTTTCTGGCGTCTTGGGCGCCAGCGACAAAACATCTGAATTCGATACATGGCCAACATTACTTAAATGGTCTTTATAAAACGTTAGACTAGTTAATTGCACCGCCAGTAGAAGCAGACTACATAATCAACAAGTTGCACCATATTGCCACATGCTCTAACTTTGAAACGTGCTAACGGTGCAATTAATTACAATAAAAAAAATATTAGAACTTTTTCTTCATTTACATCCAATCTCTCGCCTGCAGAATTATTTCACTTCCATCCGGTATGCATGTAAATGCTATAGGCATATCACGAGTCTTTAGGCAGCACCACTAGCTAAGTTGTATGTCTCTACAACTATATATAACAGCACATTTCTGAACTAGTGCGTTTTCTTTAATACAATAGTGTAGCCTGCTAATCAGTAATGGCCAAGTGTTCTCAACTTTAACTGTTCAATTTCTTTCCTTCTACCATTCCAACGTAGCGCATACAGATTTTCAGGACAGGCAGTTATTTACTGCCAGCCTTTGTTTGCCTGGTTGCATAGATGTTCTCTTTTTCTTGAACTTTACTGCTTCTAATGGTCACATATTCTCATTGTTTATTTTCCTATTTTTGTAGACGTCCTACTTCCACGCTGGTCTCGCAAAACGTGTTTTGCTTATTTCATATGGAGTATCATGAATATATGAAGCTTCTTAGAACGAAACAGAGAAAGAGAGATAGAGATAGAAACCATCCTCATTTTACCATTGTTTTTTTCCATCCCCCTCCTTTCCTTCTCCAACTCTTGAATATTCACACTATTTGGTGGAAATAGTGGAGTTCGAAAGGTGTGAGTGAGAAGATTTGAATCTTCTTTTATGTAGGAGCACTTCATTTTAAGCAGCTTTTGAGGGGACAAAAACAAAGAGCTTTACTTTCCATGAGAGCTGGCATTGATATATCAACCCTTAGGTATATTTGTCAATAGAACCTTAATGTACAGTGTGCAACGCTCTGAAGCGAAACAGAACATGACCTGTCAGTTTATGGTGAATATATTCCTAACTATACCACTTTTAACTATATGTATGCATGTTGGAACAAGTAACTGTATCTTAGTGGAAATTCATTTCTGTATAATTTACGGTTTGGAAGTCATGTCTGTTTTTCTATTTCTCATCCATTTAATTTAAAATCCTCTTTGGCCTTCCAGAGATTTTAAACATGGCTTTTGTTCCCTATATCATTTATGGCTTACATATCGTTTTAAGCTTCTAAATATTAAAAGTCAGAAAAGTTAAATAGTTCCCGAACGGGATGGCTTAGGCGATAGCGTCTGTGGTCCGCATTAAGGAGGTGGTGTATTCGATCCAAGTGGCCAACCTTCCTGATCCATGGTTTTTTTCGGTTTCCCCAGGTCGCCAGGCGAATGCTGGGAAGGATTTCCATATCCTCCAAATTTCCTGTCCCTCCTTTTCGTTACATAAATTATTTAATTTCACCTTCCCTCGCAGTTGGAAGCGTCGGCGAGCGTCGCGGCAGCTGTACGGCAGGGACATTAAATGCGCTCTGGAAATCTCCTTTCCCTTAGGATCCATTCGCCTCATCCACCCTCCCGGGGTGCCCCGTCAGTAACATAGGCACTAAAGATCACCTTTCGGACGAGGTGCCAAATCGTCAAAATATTGTTGAATAAATACTTAAAATTGTGATTCTTTATATTTTTTCGGACTACTTTATCAGCTCTACTAAGTTATCTTGCAGTCAAAATAATATTCAGAGTTTTAAAAGTGAGATATATTAGTAACAGAGATGATTCTTGAATAAATAATTTAACTGAGGAAGTTTGTGCTTTAAGGCCGGTATTATAATTGAGGTTCAAACTCCCTGTCAGGTTTAAAAAGCATAGTTCATTTTATTTCATTTTATCAATGTTAATCTTCAGTCGAAGTTCAGTTTAGCTTTTCTTGTACGTTTAACTGCAATTTAATGCTAAGTGTAAAATGGCGGTTCCAGCCGCACAGGCGGATACCAGGGAGATATTTGAAGAAATGGTGTTATGATAATATTATGAACCTTTTTTTAAACGGACCTAATAACTTTCAGATGTGGACTGGCCATGACTTCTTAAACAGATTCAAACTTATGTAACAACAGTTCTAAGCTCATTACACCAAACCGTAAAAGTATAATATATTTTAATAGTGGATTTGTATTAAAATAACAATGCATTTTTGAAAATTAATACACTATCCATGAAATACGTAAGTAAATATACGTTACAAGCTTTTATGAGTACTAATTGCCGCCATCTAGCCTTATGTACTCGTATATGTACGAGAATATGTTCTATTTCGACCATAATTAAATAAAAAAAATTTTTTTTTGTTGAACAATGTTTAGAACATACATAAATTATAATAAGTAGGGTTAAGTGTACATAGATCAGATTTTGTTAGTACGAAAAAAATGCCAAGCAAATCGATGAATTTACCCAAATTGCTACGAGCTTCGTTACTGCAAAGCTTATTTTTCGTTGTGAATGGTTACGTTGAAGTAACCCTAAACATTTACGCTTAATATATTGCAAAAACTGTTACCTTATTTCCCTGCCTACATGACCATTATTTCACAAAATTAACCTTTTTGCTGAGCTAACAGGTCTACCAACAGCATTTAGTTGTATAGGAGGAAGATAGGCGATCGAACATAAACTCCAAATGCTACTATTTTTCTTTGTGAATGGTTGCTTATCACTTTAATTTAATATTGTGCTTAATTTTCATTGTGAATGATCATTATTTCAGAATATTTTAAGATTTTCTAAGCTAGCACATGTAACAACAGCATTGGTTGTGGTGGAAAAATCAGAAGACTAACGATTGTCTTCTTTTCTTGGACTTAGGTGCACCAACAACATTACACTGCAGTTTAGCTAATCAGAAGTTTATAAAACAGCGCCTAGAGTTAAAATTTTGGTTTGGCCTAACTCAACTTCCAGTCAGACTACGTTTATAATTCCGGTGCTTAGCTAAGAAAGTTATATGAGTGTTCCAGATGAGCTTAGTGTTCAATTTTTAACTTAAATATCTGACTGTCTATACTTGTGTTATTCCTTCATTTACAAGCTTGTTGATATATTCTTAGACTATTCCTTTATATTTAAATACTTTTACACCCTTTATTTGGGGGTGGGGGGGAGGTTGGGGCGATTCATACTGACCCTTCCTTTTAAGCACTACTTGTGTATTACATGTGTGAACTGTTACAAGTAGCGTACCGCAGAAATGTCTGTGACTTTGCAAAGGATTGTAATCCGTCTGAAAATTGCACTATTGTAATGACTTCATATGAAGGTAAAGTGGATACACGTTTCATTTCAAAATAGAGTGTTAATTAAGCGAACTAAACCTTACTCATTCCCATTAGTAACTGGACAAGAGTTCAGATTAAGTAGCATTAGCAGCTCCATAGCAAAGTAAGAGGCGAAAAAGAGTAATTCTTTGAATAATGATTATGTTAAAGTAAATTAATCTTCATTCTTCTGTAAAGCTTTACTTCTGAAGTAATTAAGCCACTAGCAAAAAATGAAACTATTTACCGTGCTGATTCTTCAGCAACTGTGGTTTAATTATCACTACAACAAAGCCAAGTTTCATGAACGTACCCTATCTCGTTAATTTCGCAATCTACGGAAAAACTCAGCGTTGCATAAGAAAGAATTTGCATTTTCATCATATGCTCTACTCATCTGGTAATCACAAATGACTGCTTTATTTCTTGGTTGAACGTTAGCGGGAGGCTGTGAATAATCATTTTTCTGCCTCGGGCAACTGCTCCATTCACAGGGAACAAAGAGACGAATAAGCAATTGGCAATTTTATCCGTAGACTTCGCGAACTAATACCCGTTTAACGAGTTAAAAGCAAAATGTGGGGTAAAAAAGCTGACAATATGAGATGTAAACTTTCACAGCCCTTTAGCCCCCTTATATCGTGCATTTTTGTATCCAAAAAAGGAAGACTTTCTCAGTACTTATCACGGTCTGATATACAGGGCGCCTCAAAATGATGTGTACAATCTTTAAAACGCTATCAGTAACGAAATGAGACAGAAATACAATGTGTATTGTGTTATATTGTGTTTGAGTATTGCACATATTCAAAATTCCTCCCTTCTACCACGGGATACTCCCAACAACAATTATGTCTTCGCAGTTTTAAGAACACTTTAAACTATTGAAGTTAATAATGTCAATAAATGCATCAAATAGAGTGAAATACGGTCTGTAGTGTTGCTAATGGTGTATCATTACAGGCTTGCTCAATCTTAACTCAGTTTTTGGTTTTGTGGCATACGCTCTGTTCTTTACAGTCACTAAAGGAAGAAGTCTGGAGGAGTTAAATTCGTAAATCGAAGCTGGAACTCCGTAGCACTTCTTCTTTATAATATCCATCTCTGATTGAATGTGGCATCGATAAAACACCTCGCTTTAACGATAAAGTGAGGTGGAACCACATTTTTCTGCTCCTGGAGGACTAACGGCCTTTTCTTCAAGGATGTTTGGGTTTTCATTTCCGTAGTACACACAGCTGTGCCGGTTAATTGGGTCATTAAGTTTAAATGTGGCTTCATCTGGCTAAACAATTAACTCTTTAAAATATATACATCCGAATTGCGGATACACAGGTAACCGTAAACATACCACTTGCGTACGCAGAAACAAACTGAGAATTGTTAAACGTTATCCAGAAAGAATAAATCTTATTTACTTATGACCTTGGTCTTCCTAATTCCTCTGCTCCTTCCAAAGTCTATAAATTTGTTCAGGCGAATAAAATTAATAATTACTTTCTTTTCACTGTGTGAAAACCTTCGTTTTCCCCCCATTATGTCCAATTTGCAAAGTCCACAACCATAACCTCACTTCAGATCGCCCAAGCTCATTAGAACTGAACTGAAAAAATCGATTGTCACCGTAATTTTTATGCCTAGATTTCTCGTGGAAAACTTAAAAATCTAGTAACAAACGGATAAGAAAATATTTAGCCGTAAGTGAAGTTCATTTGCCGACCGGAAGAAAGCACTTCCGTAATAAACAAGGCGCCCATTTGATACCGAAATTTAGATTTCAAATCGAATGGGCTTGATAAAGACACGTTTTAATTTAATTGCCGGATGTGAAATTTGCGATAAGTGCTGAGTAATAACATAAATAGATAATAGAGCAGGAAGTGTTGTAAGGTGAGCAAGATATGAGTAAATAATAGTCGTTAAATTTGTAGGATAAACGCATTATTGGTTTGAAATTAACGAGTCATGACGTCATACTACATAGTTTAAATACACGTTTGAAAGTCAGGTCTGCCAACCTTAAAAGTCGCGCGATATATTTAATAAAATATAAAGTAAACATCGTTTAATCCTAAAAAGGTAATTATATATTCGAAATTCATAAAAGAACATGTTATAATAGAAAGGGACATTTCTAAATTGCGGGAAAAGGAAATAGCATTTTGGATACGAGGCTTTTTTTTGGATGACGTCATGACGTTTAAAATTGGAGAGAACGTTTTTCCTTAGCGTGGGTAAGCGAGAAAGCGTCACCACTCGCCCCAGACCAGTACGGCCCGTTGTGAAGTGCAGACGTGAGTGCGATTCCTCTACATATAGAATCGGCTTAACTCCCGAAAGTATCTAAGATGTAATAAACAATATACAAAGGTTTTCTTGGGTATTCTATAAAACACCTGCGCGTACCCGAGATAAATAAAGAGATCTCAACCTGAGCTAGCGGGAACGAACCAAATCAACGGGCGACAACGAGACCAACGACATTTACGCATCAAATGGCGACACAACGAGAAGCGAACAACGACTTCTAGCTTCAAATGGCGCCCAACGTGGGGCGTCGAGAGAATAAACCAACCCCAAGACGACCAAGCCAGCATAGAACCAGCAAGCAAGAAGGTGCCCAGCGTGTCAACATCTGTGAAACGTGTAGTGAACAAGTTTAAGTGCAGTTAAAATAAAAAAAAAAATCGTAATAATTGTGAAATATTGGTGAGTAGAAAAACACATGTAAATAGCTTAGAAATGGAAGACAGTGATAGCGATTTTCTAGGTTTTGAGAGTCCGGAAATTGAGAAAAGTGTAGTTAGGATGGAAGAATATAATCAAAATGTAATCGGTAGCAGAATATGCCAAGAAGTAGAAGATCAGAACGTTAGAGAAACACCTAGAGGTAGCTCAGAAATGTTTAGTAGTAATTCAGAAAGGCCAGCGATTATGTCAGGAATAGAGAATATGTTTCAAAAGATAATGGAAAAGATAGATGAAACTAGTAAAGAATTAAGAACAGAGTTAGGACAGAAATTAGAGAAGGGACAACAGGAATTGGGAATGCAATTGGAAAATCAGAAGAGAGCTTTAGAAACCTTTAGGGAAGAAGTTAGGGAGGAAATTAATAAAGTTAGTAGTGAAGTCAAAGAAAATAGAGAACAGGTTAAGGGAGAATTAGAGACAATAAGGCAAGAAGTAAAGAATTCTGAAAAGAAATTAGGTCAACAAGTTAGTGAAAAATTAGATAAAGAAAGGGAAAGAGTAACATATAAATTAGACAAACAAAGGGAAGAGGTAGTACAAAGGTTAGATAAAGACAGGGAAGAAATTAGAGAAGAGTTACAGGGGTGTAAAGTTAGAATGGAAAGATCTGATGTAGAAAGTGAAAGGCAGGCTAGAAATTTGGAGGATGTTACAGACCAAATAAAAGGGGTAGTAACAGAAATTACTCAGGTAAAAGAGGCCTTAGAAAATTTGAAATTAAATGAAAATGCATGTAATCACAACAATCTTAATAATGAAGTTGCAAGAAACGAGGCAATACCAGGTGTATCAGCTGACATTTCGATGCAAAATAGAGGTAACAGTAATTCCCATTCTGATCTCAGAAATAGTTCAGGGGCAGGTGACAATTCAAATTTACATTGGCCTAACCATGTCTTAAATGAAATGACACCTCCAGTTTTTGAAAATGAAGATTCAGATGATCCTAAAGCCTTTTTAGAAGGGTTACAAGAGTACTTCACGGTGAAACGTATACCGGAGGAGTACAAGATGGTGATAGTAAGAAAATGCCTAAAGGGTAATGCTGCTAATTGGCTAGGCCTTTCTATGGGTAACAATAATGATTACAGGACCTTTAGGAACATCTTTTTAACCAGATATTGGGGAGCTAGTAGGCAGGCTAATATTAGAGTTGAATTAAGCAATGGAAAATTTAATCCTAGATCGGAGGAATCGATGGTCAACTATTTTATGAGAATAGCGAGAAAATCGAAGATGTTGGATCCTCCCTTAGATGAAAAAGATCTAATAAATATAGTTACTCCACATTTTCCGGAAACGCTTCAACACTACCTAATCATAGCCCGACCCGATAGCATTGCAGCTATGATCGAATTATTATCAGCCTTAGAAGTAAATAAGCCAAAACACGCATTTGGAAATAAATATGAAGAAAAAGAAACTGTAAATTCTTTCGGGCAAGGGGCACAGTATTATCAGAATAGAAGTGAGATTAGGGAAAGATATAAAGGACCAGTACCGAGGATGGAATCATTCCGGTGGGAAAATCAAGGTAGATATAACCAGGAAGGGCATCACCAAAATAGAAATGGTAATCTAAGGGGAAGAAATATAAGGGTGAATTATATGAATACAAATAGATTTGATCGAGGTAGACGGGGTCGTTATTTTGGACATAGTAGAAATTCAAATGATGGGTATTGGACAAACGGAGATAATGAGTTTAGACCGAGGTCACCAAGACAGGGAGAAAGGTATTCTAATGGACGAAATTCCCCCGAAAATGCGGAAATGGTTGAGGCCATTAACACGGTCAAAAACATGGTAGGAAGTAACCCCGATTTAATGCAGGAAAACAGAAGTAACAATTCGGGAAATAGTACAGGAGCAATACCTAAAAATCAGGGAAACGCCAGACCCGGTCAAACGCGCCTTCAGTGAGAACTGGGTATCCTAGTAATGATTGTGATAAGTACTCGGAAATAAATAGTCCTGGAAGGCAAATGATGATACAAAAGAAAAGAGAATGGAAAAATAGAATCGACGAAAACGAAAAAGTAGGAGATCCACCTAAAATCAAAATTGGAGTAAATGGAAAACAATACAATGCAATTATAGATACGGGATCAAATAGCACAGTATGCTCACAAAATTTTTATGATAATTTACAAAGTACTGGTTTTAAAGTAATGTCTTTACCAGTTAATGGGATATATTGCTCGCTAGCTGTGGGAAAACGAAAAGAGAGAGTAAAATTTCAAGCAATGATAAATATTGAAATAAATGGGAGAATACTTGGAATTTTATTTCTGATTGTAGGAAGACTTGTGACAGATATTATAATAGGTTGTGATTGTCTTTATGCCTGGGAAGCTGTGGTGAATTTTAAAAACATGATTCTAGAAATGAAACTTGAAGATGAGACCATTATAGTGCCTTTTGTGGAAGATAGTAGTTCAGAAACTATTGTAAGAGAAAAAGAGGAAGAAGAAATCCAAGGGGATACATTCTTTGTAGAATATGTTAAAGTAGGAGCTATGGAATTAACTGAAGTAAATGTCAAAGAGTACAGTGTCGATAATAAAGAAAATGTAGAATGGGATAAAAATGATTTCATAGACAATTTGAGGTTTTCTGAAGCAACTAGGTACTATGATAGGGAGAGTAGTGAAGACTTAGAAGAATTGTTGAGGGAAAAAGTAACTCAGGCTGATCAACTAAATGAACAACAGAGGTATAAACTGTTTGAAATATTAATCCGAAATAAAGAAGTATTCTCTGAGAAACCTGGTAAATGTAATATTTATACTCATTCGTTTGAGATGGTACCCATCAAACCTTTTACACATAAAGCGAGAGCTATCCCTAGTACAATAAGAGAAGAGGTAGATGCAGTTATAAGGTCAATGTTAGAAGATGAGGTTATTGAGATTTCGAATTCAGAATTTGTGAATCCCCTATGTATTGTAAATAAGGCCAATGGAAAGATTAGGGTGACATTAGACGCGAGAAAACTAAATTATTGTTCCTCATACTTTCCATCAGGGAATCCAACAGAACGTGTCCTCCGAGATATAGGAATTTATTTACGTGTACTTACACATCATAATCACAAGGATTGGGTGAAATATTGTCCATTGATAGAAAAGATTATCAATCATACCATTAATGTAACTACTGGGTTTGCACCAATAAAATTAATGTTAGGAATTGAACCAGAACCAATATTAACCGGGGTACCAAAAATACTGAAAATTAATGACATTCAGTTAAGTGAAGAAGAAAGAGCGAAAATTGCTTTTGAACGAATCAAGAAAAAGGCAGAGAAGCGAAAATTAAAGAAAAAGAGTAGAAAACATAAATGGGAACCTAAGATAGGCGATTGGGTACTAGTTAAAGACCATAAGTTATCAAGTGCCTTGCGAGGTAGGAACAAAAGGATGGAATTGTTATATAAAGGTCCTGCAGAAATTATATCAAAATTTGGTTATCATACCTATGAATTAAAAGATGTTAAAAATGAAAAATGTCTGGGAAGATGGCATAAACAACTCCTTCGACCATACAAGAAACCGTGTGGTACCTTGGAACCTTGATTTCATGTAAAATTCGAAGTGTCATTGTCTATTGGCGCCCAATCAGCTTTGAGATAAAATTTAAATGTTAGCTTACTTGAAAATCATATATTGGTCAGGTACTTACATATTCATGAAAAATGCAGAATGTGAATTGCTATCTACTACAAAGAGCTTAAGAATACATTGTATAGAGCTCACAATAACCGCTTCAGAAAGATTGTTAAAATGTTCATCTCCGCATAGAGAGAAAACAGAACATTTAATTTGTAAAACATTTGTTAAAATATTTAGATGTATAGATAGTTATCACAGCAAGACAAAGAAAGAACTTGTCTGAAGAGTGTAATGGATTTATATAAATATATGTACATTTTAGTGCTTAAAGGATCTAGTAAAGATATGTGTTACAATAACAAAAGTGAAAATTCACAGTGCAAGTGATAGTGAGAGCGAAGTGAGCAAACATGAACTAAAAGAAGGAAGTATAAAGAAAGACTCTTGAAATTTAACCTTTATATAAAAGCTTCACAGAAGAAACCATAACATATTGTAATTAGTATTTAAGGATTAATGTTTAGTCAAGTGTACAATTGTTTGTCATGTTAAAAAGATTAATGATTAACATATTTCAAAACAGTGTAATTGAAAATTGTATATAATGGGAGTGTTGCCGATTATTCAAAATACAGGATTAATTTTATTTTTTCTTTCGGGCAAGACATTTACATTATTTTATTATGAAATAATAAAATAACATAAATGGGGGCATTTGATACCGAAATTTAGATTTCAAATCGAATGGGCTTGATAAAGACACGTTTTAATTTAATTGCCGGATGTGAAATTTGCGATAAGTGCTGAGTAATAACATAAATAGATAATAGAGCAGGAAGTGTTATAAGGTGAGCAAGATATGAGTAAATAATAGTCGTTAAATTTGTAGGATAAACGCATTATTGGTTTGAAATTAACGAGTCATGACGTCATACTACATAGTTTAAATACACGTTTGAAAGTCAGGTCTGCCAACCTTAAAAGTCGCGCGATATATTTAATAAAATATAAAGTAAACATCGTTTAATCCTAAAAAGGTAATTATATATTCGAAATTCATAAAAGAACATGTTATAATAGAAAGGGACATTTCTAAATTGCGGGAAAAGGAAATAGCATTTTGGATACGAGGTTTTTTTTTGGATGACGTCATGACATTCAAAATTGGAGAGAACGTTTTTCCTTAGCGTGGGTAAGCGAGAAAGCGTCACCACTCGCCCCAGACCAGTACGGCCCGTTGTGAAGTGCAGACGTGAGTGCGATTCCTCTACATATAGAATCGGCTTAACTCCCGAAAGTATCTAAGATGTAATAAACAATATACAAAGGTTTTCTTGGGTATTCTATAAAACACCTGCGCGTACCCGAGATAAATAAAGAGATCTCAACCTGAGCTAGCGGGAACGAACCAAATCAACGGGCGACAACGAGACCAACGACATTTACGCATCAAATGGCGACACAACGAGAAGCGAACAACGACTTCTAGCTTCACATTCATGACCACGTGACTATCAACTGAAAAAGTTTAAGTTCTGGTTCAGTTCAGCTCAGTTTTCAAGTTGGAGGAAAGCGTGGCTTTAGTCCGCATCTGTTAACATCGGCTTGGACAAGTCGTGAAATGTAAGGCTTCCATTTATGAACTACATTCGATGAATACTGCAACTCAGAGAACATTTTCTCAATTGCCTCTTTGGGTATTGTCCAAAAACCTGCATGATTGCATCAACAGATTTATGGGTGGAACTTCTTTCTTTCGCATGCGTCCTTTCAACACTTCTTACACCGTTTCATCGACCTAAAACTTGTCTTGGATATTGTGAGTGTTAACCTTGTTATTGGTGTACCAAATTCAACTATTTATACATGTGGAGTTTTAATGATACCTCCTGGATATGGAAAATATCAAAATCATATTTAAATAGTTCTCTCTTACCAAATTATGGGGCTTTGGGATGGGACGTTCTGGAATGCTTGTGTAACCAAAAATCCTTGTATAACAAAGTGTGCAAGAGTTAGGTTTCTTTCTCTAAATTTTGTTGCAGAATTTACAGGAAAAAACGTAGATATAGTATTTTTAAAAGATATAGGTACCTAAAATATAACTATTATACCTACAATAATAACTGCCAAAAAACTAGAAAGTAATTCTTTGGTAACTTTGCCATTTATTTACTCCTTAAAAGTTAAATTGCTTTGATGTGAAAAGACAGAAAATAAGCACTAAACAGATCATTTACTGTAAAAGATGTAGTATTTTTCTTTATCTTACATACTGTAAAAATAAAGCATCTTGAAGCTTGTAAACCTTATGGAAAATCGCGAACGCAGTGTTTGTTTTCACGCTGTATAATAGGTTTATCTTGCCTCGGCGCGGGGGACCCGAGTTCGGTTCCCCACTTGGAGGTCTAGTACGGGGTGCACTCAGCCTCGTTAGGTGCCGGGGGGACCAATTGAGAAGTAGCGGCCCCAGGTCGCGAACGCCGCATAACTGTCCGGGAGGGCTCGGGACGCTGACCACGTCCCCTTCTCCAGTACTGCACCCCACCAATGACCCCTGTTGTGGGCAGAGGGGGAGGGACGCAGCGGCTGGGCGGCAAGTCAAGACCCTTCCTGGGCTGTAGCGCTAGGGGTTTAGTTTATTTTTATAGTAGGTTTGAGCTCTCTACAAGACACAAACAAGAAAACAAAGGGCTGTAGAATAGTATTGTCTGTTAATTATTGAAGCGTGGTCTTAAATATACACAAGCACATATTACTAAAATTACAGCCTCTAGAATGTTACTTTGCGCATTCGTTTCTCCCAAAATTTAAAACTAGTGAACAAAATGTTTGTGTGAGATAAGCACACGCTCTCTCCAGCTCCAGAAGCAAAATATTGGAAAACCGGCTTAAAATTAATAGGATGATGTTAAAGCGGAGGGTTCCCAACTTTTGTGGTAGCTTATATGTGCTTTTGTTAGTATTTTCTCTTTTACTTACGGAGAATTTCAACTTGATTAATTCAGAACTTCAGCTAGGCTGCAGATATTGACCAAGGTAATGACACAGTACGATATTCCCAGAGTGCAACTGATATAATGCGTGTTTATCGGTATTTTATGCACTTGCAGTCCTCTGAGAATAATTTAATTCCCAACTTGTTTGTCCTTTTATCAGGCTCTTTCAAAACCAATGAACCAAATGAAGTGCGATACTGTAACTATTAGTAGGTCAGATTTTGAATTGTACTGGTTGAAGTATATGGTGTTAACCTGGTTTGACGGTTTATCCCTATGACATTTAACCTAGGGTTACAATAGCCTTACGTTTCTTTAGTGAAAGAGCTGACTAAAACTCTCAGGACACCTGAAGACATTAATAATAATAATAATAATAATAATAATAATAATAATAATAATAATAATAATAATAATAATAATAATAATAATAATAATAATAATAATTTATTATTATTATTATTATTATTATTATTATTATTATTATTATTATTATTATTATTATTATTATTCTTTATTATTATTA
Organism: Tenodera sinensis; assembly: GCA_030765045.1. Lineage (NCBI taxonomy): Eukaryota > Metazoa > Arthropoda > Insecta > Mantodea > Mantidae > Tenodera > Tenodera sinensis. The sequence goes on along the minus strand of CM060967.1, from coordinate 135,434,849 downwards.
CACAAACTCAAAGTAAACTAATCCCAGAAAACTCATGCAATAATGATATACGAAAATTTCCCAGAAAACACTATCCAAAAGCACTGTTGCACAACCACAAAAGCCACAGTTTGTAATGATTTTTCGTTAATGCAGTTGAGTGGCTTTTATGTCGGGCTACCTCCTCGCTAATGCCATTGGGAAGAAATAATAGTTTCAGCAACGTCAATATAACCTTGCTTATTTTCGGTAACCGATACAAGAAACCCAAAACAAAAGAAAGACTAAGTGTGACTGCGTTAATACTCCATGATCGATGTCAGAGAGAAGAGAATGAATATTGTATGAAGTCGCTATTCCTTTGTTATTATGTGAGGCATTATTTTTATGTTGGCTATGTTTGAGCTGCTACCGTCCCTATTTTTGACAAAGATATAGATGGCCTTTCCAGCTTTTGTAGACATTGCATAAAACTAAATACATGCCTGTGCAAAATGGCGTGGAATTGCTAATTTTAAACTTGACAGTAATTTTCACTGCAACGGTGTAGAAACGTATAAGAAACATACACACCTATTTATACACATTGACATATACATATATAAAGATAATAGATACGATAGAGAGATGGATAAGTAAATTGCAATAAATACCTTCGTATAACAGAATCGACGCATAATGTAATAAACATGGGTCACAGCTATTAGCTAGAGAGAGTAAAATTTTGTCATCAGGTCAATGGCGAATTTCTTAGTGTAATTAGGGTTCTAGTGAATTCAGTCGTCTAAAAAAGAGCTGGCGTTACGGAAAGTCAGCAGTTCTAAAAATTACAGGGGAAATGAATTTCTTGTAATTTTAGCATGACAGTAACAACTGTGTTTCAGATACGAATTAGCATCTTTGATACTTTGCAACACAATCTCGTAGGAACTCTGGTAGGGGTAGCCATCTATGCAGTACGTGTATAAAGGAGCGTGTATTGCTCCTTACCCGTCTTATAGAAGTGTCTACTGTGATCGAGTATCGGTATCCCCTCCAGCGCTTAAAGACCGCGCTCGAGTTATTTAGATTTAGCATTTAATTTAACGTTTCTGCAATTAACTTTCCTTCTTAGTATAACAGAAAGTTATCTTTAACCCCTAAAGTGTAGATACATCACAGTTACTATTTTAAGTGATAGGATTCAGAAATAAATTAACTCTTCAACCTCAGCAGTTGGAAGTCACTTTAAATAGATTGTTATTGGCCTCCATTAAATATATCTAGTTCTTCACTGGAGCAGCTGGCAGCAGATACACCGGAGAATGAGATCGCGACTGAGACAATTGGGGTGTAATGTCTATCGCTTGCACCTGCGAAGTCCAGGTTCAAACGTGCTACACAGCAAAACCTGGTTCTTTCCCTCAATCGCCTATAAGATTAATAGCTTAAATATCGGTAGTTGGCCGTGCTGTAATGGTTACCACACTAACCTCTTAAACCCATGGTCGGGGAGGACAATGAAATTTTGGGGAGAATAAAATTCATAGCATGGCTTCCACCCTAAGCAAAGAAAATCATTATGTAATGTTCACACCTAAAATAAGTTTATAGTTCGAGAAAAACAGATCGTCGACCAAAATTTGTCAGCCATTTCAAGCACATGTTCTGTCTCTACCGTAGAGCCACCGAGTGAGATACGGATAGTTCTGCGGGCAACGAGTGAGGTTTGCATATAAGAGGTCCAGGGATCGATTCCTGTTGACCACTCACTCTTCTTTTAGGCTATTCGTGGTTTTAACTGGTCGTTGGGCGAATGTTGGTGTGGTTTCTCACCGACCATGATTTCCTTTCCGTCATTTATCTTTCATTCTGTTTCCTGTTCATCATTTATCTTTCATTCTGTCTCCTTCTCATCCTTCAGGTGTACCTTTAAGTTCCTGGTGGGGCCAGATAGAGGCGTGCATGCTTGCTCAAAGGTAAGAACATTCCTCATAAACATTGGAGGACTCCTTGGTCAGTGAGTCGTTCATCGCCCTCTTTAGGCAACTCCAGTAGCAAAACGAGTCTTCTGATCTGAAATCGTGGCACTTCCGTGCGTCTCTGTGGCCTGCGGCCGGTAGCCTCCTGTGGTTTCTTCATTTCATCCCTTTTTCCTGTCGTGTGATAGCCACAATAAGTCTCTTAGTTTTAAGTGTGCAAGGCGGACTTCTCCATGGGAGAAATCGTGGTGGACTAGAAACCATTCCACGATTCCCCAATCAGTTCGGCAAAACTACGAAAAACCCTGGTCAGAATGTGCAGTCGACGGGAATAGAACGTGGAACTTCCCTAATGGAAGCTTCATACCTATAGGTTTCCACGGAGCCAAATATATCGGTATTTTATGTAATAATGTGGCGATTCTTTTAAATGATCTTCGAAAACAGCAAGTGATTGAATCATTTCTATAAGCAAAAGAAATTACTTTTCAAAAAATATTATTCTGTCCCACTGTTTACTTACAAAATAACTGGTCAATGGAAATTTCGGTCTGTTTTTTTATGAGATTTATGTTTGATATTTTTTCCATTATGATCTGCAAATGTTCTGTCATTATGCGAAATAGTTGCATTGTGTTTTCTATAATGCTACGCAACGGGCTATGCTGGTGCAAAGGATGCAGTAGGATGAAGCAAATAGCAGTTTCTTCATCACGGATGCTATGACAAATACAGGCTGGCCGGTCGGAACTAATGGCAGAGGTATTCTGTCATACGACTGGCAATCCATGGATACCATCACAAACTGTGTAGAGAATTCCACCAACCAGATGGCAACTGCGTGTGCAAATAGTCTGGATTGGAATGTGACCCATGTCTCTCTCTACGCAGTGTGCAAAAAAGATAGGTTCCCCGAATAAATTCAACATAGGCCAACTATAGTGCACACATTCAATAATGTCGGTCTGGGTGGCTCAGTTGGTTAGGCGCTGGCCTACAGATCCCAAGGTCGCGGGTTCAAACCCGGCCCAGACTGATGGTTTTTAAGTGTGCTTAAAAACGACAGCTCCATGTCCGTAGATTTACTGGCATGTAAAAGAACTCCTGCGGGACAAAATTCTGGCACACCGGCGACGCTGATGTGATCCTGGCAATTGACAGCATCGTTAAACAAGAAAATAATTTTTTTTTTATAATTAACATTCAATAATCTCTCAAACACAATTTTGTATAGTAGTTTTTTTACTATTATTATTATTATTATTATTATTATTATTATTATTATTATTATTATTATTATTATTATTATTATTATTATTATTATTATTATTGTTGTTGTTGTTGTTGTTGTTGGTATTTTTGTTATTATTATTGTTGTTACTATTATTACTATAACTCTAATAATAATAATAATAATAATAATAATAATAATAATAATAATAATAATAATAATAATAATAATAATAATAATAATAATAATAATAATAATAATAATAATAATAAATATAATAATAATAATAATAATAATAATAATAATAATAATAATAATAATAATAATAATAATAATAATAATAATAATAATAATAATAATAATAATAATAATAGCTCAGAGCTGTGAGATCTCCTTGCAAGTCAGTTGGAGAGTTTAGACATGTTGCCATGGTAGCTCAGTGGTTAGAGCAACCGGTCGGAACGGTTCTTGTTCTTTTATTGTCCCTTATGCCCTTTCGAGCGTCGGGTTTCCTCAGCCGGTAATGATTTATTTCCTATATTTTGTTCCATCTCTAGTTAGTTCTTTAACCGCCCTCAGATCGTTCCTTTCTTATTCACTGTTTTCTCTACATAATCACTCCATTCTATTCTTGCCCATCCTCTCCCTCTTCTTCCTTAACCCTCTGGCCTCCCATACCTTCTTCTGTTTCCTGCTATCATCCTTCCTATTTAGAAGTCCAAACCGTTTTAAAACATTTGTCTCTATATTTTTTATTACTGATTCTTGATTACGGATATTCCTTATTTGACAGCTCTGGTTTTGTATATACATTTCTATAAATATTTAATATCTGTACTTCTAATTCTACTTTCGTGTTTCGACAATACTGTCCAATTTTCCGAGCCATAAAGAAGTGTTGGGAGATACTGTTACACACATTTTTACATCTACGTTTAGTAGAGGAAATATTGTATCACACCCAAAAATTCGGTGCCGAGATTTCACCGGAACTGTATGTTTTGAGGACCTTTGAATCCAAAAAAAGCATTTTTAGAAAAATGTGTGTGTCTGTGTGTGTGCGTGCGTGCTTGTGTGTGTGTGTGTGTGTGTGTGTGTCAAACTGTGGAGAGCATAACCCAAAAACCAAAAGTCAGTTAAAAACCAAAGTTGGATTTAAGTTTAATGTCTTTTAAGGATGCGACACGAAAATTTTGAAGAAAATTACTCCATCCTTAACTACCCTTTACATGGAAAATGTTTATGTTCTCCAAACTGGCTGTAATGATTTTGATTAAAATGCCTTATGTTTGAGATATTTTTATGACAAATAAAATATAGGTATGTCTTGAATTTTCTGGTTATACCCCATGAAGTCCTATTTACTCTGGATGAGTTTTGCATGAATGGTAAACCATAAAAGATAAACCAAATCTTACCGTGCAAAAATGTGGAAATTGGTAAAACACAATTTATTTCCAAATACATTTTTTTTTACAGTTAACCATTTCGGAGATATTCTTCGTTATTTGTGTAAGTTTTGGAGAACTTATAATTTCGTAGAAGATAGTTATTCATTCTTTTATGTTAGTCGTGCAAATAGAACGTAATTTGAAAGTTTTAAAGGAATTGCCTATACCTCAAAGCCTGCTGTATTCCCATATTCTCCTTGTACCTACAAGGAAATAAACAATAAGATAATTTCTGCAAATCTTTATCTCATCTAATATGAAGAAGATATAGGAACAAGGAATAAGAGTTTGTAAAAATGGTTAGTACAGGAGTAGAGAAATTCATGTGAGTGTAACACATTAGTGTTTGATTAATTTGGTAACAGGTTTGGTTTGCTTTATTTATTCTATACTTTATTTCTGTATCTATTTTAACTTTTGAGTTGATAATTGTCCATCAATATTCAAAGTTCTCAACATGCTCCATCGTTTATCTGTTCCATTTTATATTATTCTTCCCTGTGTCCATTTTGTTGTATGCATTACTTTGCTATTGTTTACATTAACTTCCATATATTATCTTTGGATGTATTGGCCCACTCTATTCCTGAATTATGTACTTCTTCACTATTGGCTATTAGGACAATGTCATCTGCATAGAGTCGGAGTGTATACTGGTCCTATTTTCACCCCTCTGGTACATTATTTAATAATTTGGCCTATGTATATGTATAATAAACAGTAATGGACTCTCTTGGTTTACTCCTCTATTCAGTTCAAATTCTTCAGATTTGGCCCATCCCGTTCTTACTGCGCCTGTCACTTTATGATACAGACATTTTATCTACTTTAGCAGAGTTTCTGAAGTTCGCTCAACTCGTAGGGTTTTCCACGCTTGTTTCCTGGGTAATCCGTTGAAGGTTGATTCCAGGTCTATAAAAGCCAGATACAGTTCCCTCTCTCTGCTACTATCAGTATGAATATGTGCTCCTGTGCCTGTCGTAGTGCCCTGAAGGCAGTTTGTTCTTCCTCCACATTTTCTTCAATTTCCTTCCTTAATCTCTTTCTCCAGTATTCTGAATACAGTATCATTACTACTGATGATAAGCTCTATGATTTTCACATTTTACTGTAGTTCCCTTTTTATTTACAGATATTATTATAATCTTTCTCTCCCAATCTTTTGAAGTTCCCTCTTGTCTCCATATCCGTCTAAATAATTCGGACAGTCATTATTTAACTTTTTCTCCTCCATATTTAATCAACTATGGTGATATACCATCATCTCCTGCAGATTTCCAATTTCTGTCTTTGAATGGCGTGTCGTATTTCTACTGATGATACTTCTGCCTCCTCTTCTTCATTTTCCTCCTATCTATTGTTATTTCTATTGTGTATTTAAAATACAGGTTTTTCTTTTTTCAAAAATATATTTCCATAGTATTCTTGGGTCTGTGATTCAAATCCCGACTATGGCATTGAATTCTTCAGTCTGATTCTACCTTTTGGAAACTTGTTCTACACACGGATAGTGTGAAAGAACAATTAATTTACTATTATTTATACCATAGCCTTAACTCTGCAACAATATATTTTTTCCTTATAGGCCATGATAATTAATTGATTATAATTTGCATTAATGAATTTGTTTTATGCTACGTAAGAATGGTTTTCTTTTTCCTTTCCTTTGTTCTTTTAATTAAATAAAACAACGCACACACATTCGCACTCACACTCAAAATTCAGGGGAAGAGTAGAGATTCATTCGTTAAGTAAAAATTCTCATCTTTCAATCAAAATGATGTCAGGGACATTTTAATTTGTAAGCCAGAATGCTAGCTACCAAATAACAGAAACACTCTTACCTGACGTTAGTTTTGCAACGGTTGGATTTTCTTCCTTTTCCCAAACAGTGATTCAATTGGAAACATATGAATGGATTTAACAAAAAATAACAATAACAGAAGATGCATCTGAGGAAAAGCGAAACACATTGATGTATGTTGACAGAGAGATGACACACTGTGAGTGCTAAGGAAAGGTTTCTGCGAATCTAAGATGGAGAATATATTGACATTATTTTCCTTATAATACAACGCATTGAAAAGAAAACCTTTAAGGATCATATAGAATATGATACGAAAAATGTGTATATGATCATAAGGGAAACAGTGTATAAACAGTTATTGTATATACACCGCTTTGTGTTTCGGCTTATACATTGTATTGTGAACAAGTGCGATAAGTGCATCTTTACGGAACAAAAAAGAAGTATGAAAATACTAGAAATCTAATATCACTTCGAGTCTGCAAAGTATTTAATGCATATGTGTAGCGTTGTATTTTTTGACGATAGTAAACAAAGAATTGTTTACCCGAAAGTAAAAGTAATCATTCAGCTGTTTGAAAGCAGTATAAAAGTTGCTTAGTTATTTTGAATTTAAAAAATGCTCATATCCGGACTCTAGTAAGGCATGGAATGATTCCGATCAAGGAAAAATGCCTACTCCCCAACCACGGTTGAACACGACACATCTAGAATGAGCATTCATTGCAGAAACAATCACTCTATGAACTAAATGATAGAATTGTGACGCCGATCGACTGTTAAAGAGACGCACAAGGTCAAGCTGCCTCTGCTTGTAAATACGCGGTCCGGCGACAACGGAGCGGTCAGAACAAGGACGACAATGAGCGCGACAGAACAAAGCGTTTCCAGACAATTCGAGAAACTGTTCACAGGCCGGGCTTATTTACGAAAAGGTGAATTACGTCAATATTGACTTTATATGCAGTATTAAGAGAAATGAGTCTTGTATTGAATGAGACAGTAGTTTTTAGTTAAGGCTGTTTGAGTGAGTGTATCGTCGGAAGTAATTCTTGAGACAGAGAGAGAGAGTATAGTGAAGTGTGTGTTAAGATTACGATCCGACAGAACAGCTGTGAGTTGCAAGGTCACAACGAATTGTAGATTTTGTTAACCATAAAAAGGAGGTCTGCGTTTTTGTGATTCAATCTTAAGGAAAAGGTGACAAAAAGTACCTGGACTTGTAATTTGCCACACTGGTGTCAGTAGTGGAATTCCTCACATTGTACTTTCTCATATCCTATAACTTATTTTACTATTCCCCGCAGTGCCAAAGTATTCTTCAAATGTCCTGGTACAAGAAAAGAGAAACTAGTCATTTCTTTAGTTGTTGATGGCTCATGTCCGTTGTGAATGCTCGTGTTGTTTATACGGGGAGAAACTGAACATCGGAGTTCCATTGCTTTTAATATTTTAACAACTTGAAGCACAAAGGTACACATACACAGCAAAGAACCGGTATACACCTCATTGAGATTGCATCACTTTGTGAGAGCTCCCAAATGGACAAACACCTTTCTTTCCCTCAACCAAAATAAGGTTGCATATCCTGCATTAATATAAGCAAGGGTTAAAGCTCCGTGTAAGCAAATATGTTTATTGTTAGCTTAGGCAGATCAGTAGGTTACTCTGTAAATAAACAATTAGAAATCTCCGTTATAAAAAAATTCATTCTCTCCTATTCTACTTTATTTTGTTTATCTCTTCCCCACTCTCTCTCTCTCTCTCTCTCTCTCTCTCTCTCTCTCTCTCTCTCCTACTCCCCTTTCTCTTACTTGGTTTTTCATACATTGGATATAGGTAGTCTGTAATTCTGAATACCAGACACATTAAAGGGTCTTTACAATAAGTTGACACGTTATATCTAATGAGTAATGCACTGAGTGAGGTGACGCCACAGCAATGTGTGCGACTCGTATTGTGGAGGTCCCGGGTTCGATCCGCGGTGATCGTGCATCTGACTTATGTTTTTCTGTGCCTTCTCCTTGTCACTTAAACAAATGCTGCGTGCTTAAATTCATACCACAATTTCGTTTCATCATTTCCCTTCATTGCATCCGCTTATCTTTCAGGTGTGCTTTCAGGCACGTGGTGTATGACGGTGCCGGACAGATGCCGCGGATGCTTGCACATTGTAACTACTCCTCTCGCCGTAGGATGGTGGTTGCTCGGCGGGGTCTGGCGTCGGATGAAGATATCTCGGAACTTCGACACAATTCTGAATAAGCTGCATTAACGTTTCGTTTGCCTTTAAACGTAACACTTCACGTTGAATAGCAGGTCGAAGTAAGGCGTTCCGCAGATAGAAATTGTTTCAAGCTTATTATTTGAGTTAGATTATCATGTAAACTAGCATGCATAGTTTTTCAAATTCTTTATTCTATTCTAACTGTCCCGAAAGTAGGCAGTGCAAAAACAGTAATTTTTTTCTACCGAAACTAAAAGATAAATTACATTCTGATATTCTCGACTTATAATTTGTGTAAGTAGTCTTCGATACCACGCCCTGATATACAAGATATCGTATCGCTCAATATCAACTATAATTACTTCAAATAGCACTATCATTAGACCACCTTCCCAATTATATCAATACATTTATTTGAAAGTCTTGCATTAAAGTATCGACTTTTAGTATTAGCTGTCGTAAAAAAACTTTTCAGCAATTCAACTTTTAACAGCGCAACACAGCGCATGCTTAGATTTATTACTGTATTAAACACATGTAAAAATCAGCACTACTTATAAGTGCGGGAAGTCCTGGTTTAAAGTTTGCCTCCAAACTCTCGCTAAATAATGTTTAATATAGTTAACTGTATTTAGTGTAAGTGCAATTATTTCAACTCCAGAATGAAAAACCTGCACGGTACTAAAACTGGAGTGAGATTACAGTTACATTTACGTAACAAATACGACTTTTTCATATTCCTGCACTGAAATCGTGATTGATGGAGAGTGCGATAAAAGAAAGGACTGATTCATGCTTCAAATGGCATGATGTTAAACTTTAGAATAATTATATCTTTTTACCAACACAAAATACGGCCTTTTTTACTGTTCCATGATGACCTTTGCCATCTAAGGTCATATGGGTGGCGTTTGTTTTGGAAAAATGCTCAGCAGTAATGATGTTCACTCGCTTTACAGTGGTGTTAATCTTTGGGTTGGAGTTAATTTGGGTTTAAATTCACACTCTCATACATACTTTCAGACTGCATAAAGGCTGGGAAATAATCTTGGGTAAAGAGGGAGTGAGAGTGAGTGAGTGTGTGTGTGTGTGAGTGAGTGTGAGTGTGTGTGAGTGCGTGTGAGTGTATGTGTGGGGGTGGGTGGGGGTGTGAGTGAAGTTTAAGGGCCCGTCGACAACTAGGCCATTTGGGCTCATTCTGGCTAAAGAAACTTTCCAACACTCCAGTCGGTAGTCGAACCCGATACCCCTGGATCTCAAGGTTAGCATGAAGTAGTCATTGTTCTGATCAGAACTTACAACATTTCACTGGCAGTTGTCGATATGCGCATAAGCACCACCATATTTATACATATGTACTCCTAAGCTGAGTATAATATATTTATTTATAGTACACAACTTTACATAAATTTGTGACTGCGTTTGCTTGACTTAAAAGATCTTAACGCAAATGCATGAGTTTTCCATTTAGCAACGACAATTGTCTGTAGCCAAAAATAGGCCTCTTTGGGTCTTTCCTACAACCTTGACCATGTTTGACCTCTGACCTTTAAAACTAGAGGTAAATATGCAAGCCACCCGATCACTGGTGATGATAGCTACTAAAATTATCAGTAGCTAATCACGATATGAACAGAAGCCTGAGCCAAAAGCATGTGGTAGATCAGTCATAGGGCTTTTCCCACTCAACAGAGACAGGTTCGATTACGGTTGGGATATGTTTGCCCTTGTGAAATTGTAATCCGAGCAATGACGCTCTTTGATAGATTTAGTAATTTCCATATTTGCATTTCTTCGGCTACATTTAGCGCTTGGCTTCCACCGTTGGAAAGCGACGAAAGACTGTGAAATGAAATTACAAGCAAGAAGCTACAAGGAACTCTAGCATCCCAAACGATGTTCAGTAACCGATTTTTATTCTTGTAGGACCATTAATATTCATCTTTATATTTCCATTTTTCCCGTTTTTACGACCGGTTGTAAGTTTCCTCATCTCATGAATAGAAAGGCAGCTAGCTATGTTGCCCAAGCGGGAGTGCCATTACAATGGAATATTTAAAGGAGCGTCTTGAAGCGTTAACTGGAAAAATGGCGCGTGGATTTTAAGTGTTCGGCTTTACAATAACCGCTATGTTGTAGCCGTTATCTCAGTCGCATTTCACAGCGCCATCATCCGCAAGGACAACCAATAACAAAAGAAAAACTAACCACCGCAATCTTTATGCTACGTGTAACTGATTAGTTTAGGTATGTAATTCGCAGTAGTATTAGTATTTGAATATAAAACAAAATACAGTTTATGTAATGCAACACTACATACTGTAAAAAATGACGAAGTTTAGGTGCTTTTAATGTCATTTTATTTCTCTTATAAAACCGAATCACAAAAACACAGTTCTTTTTTATTTTATCGTTCGCACAGTCCTATCATAGCCTTCACACAAATACTACCCAAATTTCTAGTACTCTCTCTGTCTAACAAACAGCTGCTTTCGACGATACACTCACTAAAAAGCTGCTTCACACAAAAAAATTTCATTTTACCTTTCCATTTCCCTAAAAGTAATTTTTATTAAACACTATTTTACACCAACCATAAAGGAGGTTGAATGAAATGCCATTGCATGTATTTATACGATAGCTGCATGTTTCTGCCTTTATATATATTTTTGTAAGAAACACCATTAGTTTTTACTTAACATGTTATTCATATATTGCAGTAAAAATAATATTTATGCAATCCTGGTATTAAAACGGCTTATTATTACGGCATAAATCATGTGAAATTAATCTAATTTCGGCTCCAGTTCCAGAAAATAATTACCATGACAACAAGACAACAATGACGTCGTCACCCCCAAAAATGTTCTCCAATGTGCCTGTATTAAAATCTGAAATCATCACTCTCGCATATGTAGCAAAATTCAAACATCAAGAATCATCTCATTAAAATTATTTTAAAACCAAATTAGTCAAATTAGTACAATTAGTCATATTAGAAAATGTTATTCCTCTATAAGTTGAAACAAATGAAACATCTGCTTAGAAACCATATTACATGACACGTCTCTGATCTCTGATACATTATGAGTTTCTGTTTAGAAAATGTATTAATTATTGTTATGTATTTTAATGCTAAAGTGGCATAAAACGTACGTAACACGTGCATATTTTTTCCTTGTGACATTCATAAAAATTAGTGCGTTCGCTAATATACTCTTGTCACAATCAATCATATTGTACACTAGTTACAGAAATAACTATTTAAAAGTTCAGAAAGAAATTTTCGAAGTGAATAAATGAAGTATTCCTGAAATAAATTAATTTTAGTGCTTCTCTATGGTTTGTGATTGTAACAAAAATAAGTTGATTTTAACAGAACGCTAATGGATGAAGTATTTCACCTCTGGGGGATGTAGAGGAGTTTAAAACAACAGCAATTTGATTGGAAATTGAAACATTTGACTATGTAACGTATACTAACACAGATTTTGTTTGTTATAAAGCTCCTTCTATAATTCAGCTTGAACGTCAACAAAGTGAAACAAGAAGAACCACAACGGGATAATTTGCCATGTAGGACAAGTTACAACGTTTATTGCTTTGACAGAATGATTCTTTCTAACTGCCCACAGTCAATGCAAAATACTGAACAAAGATGAACTTGCAATGAAGCTCTAATAAGTCCTACAACCCAATCCATAAAGTACAGATAATGGAAAGGGTGGCAACATTGTTCGTAGGACAAAGGCAGTATCTCCTACCCTTGGGCGTTATTCAATGTTTTATCTGTATTCATGCATTATTGATGTCTTCAAACTCAAAAATATAGAGAGTTTTGGTACCATGACCATAAATAGATATGCTCTCTTCATCAGTGACGGACATAAGCTATCACAGTGACTTCAAAAATGTTCGTCTTCACTTTGAAAAATTCTAACAGCCAAATTAATAGACAGAAAATGATATCTTTAATAATCAAATAGAAGAAAAATATTACAGTTTACATATTCTAACCTTTTTTCGGACAAGGGATTTAAATCGAGGGGGAAATAAATGTATGGCCATCAAAACTGTGATAATTCTTAACCTTAGAACTTTTTTTCCTTCGCACTGAAAAGTTGCTCTGTTTAAATTGATAGGAAACTGCAAGAAAACGCCCAATGTGATAACTTGTGTTGCCGCTAATGGGAATTGCATCCACAGTTTGGAAAGCAGGCATGTCTGTTACCAGTGTTTGCGGTACTAAGTGCAGTACCCTGTTCTCACTGATTGCTTCAGATCCGTCCGGTCCCAAGATGACCTGCAGCTCCCGGCGAAAGACATTATTGTTATGCTGTTACTCCATACTACACATACACTTGTTGCTTTACCGTACCGTGCCGTGCAGGGTGAACTTTTGAACTTTCCCGATATGCTTTGGACCACAGTGTTCCAAAAGATTCTGTGGAATCCCTCAGTTGACCTCTTGAAACCGTAATTTCATAAAGACCCATGGTCTGTAATAGCAAACTAAAATTCCACAAAAAATGCAAGAATTGCAAAGATATTATACTTTTTATCTCCTTTCCAAAATTATCCACATTTTGCAAAGCTTTTATAGCTTAGAAATATTATATTTCGCTAGAAGATATTATCCTATAATATTAAATTTGTGTAATGAATTTTAAAGTTCTGTATCTTTCGTTTATCTCAGTTGTTTAATAGTGTAAAAATCCCCCAATGTTAATGTTAAGAAATAAATAAATGAGAGTCAATTCCCAAGTAAATGTCAATAAAAGCGGAGTTGAAAAATTTATAATTCTAATGTTGGGTATGGCGTATATACTGTCATTAAGATTATAAATATCGGCTGAGGTTGTAATGTATGGTTCCTTAATTTCTTTTGTATGTTTATTGTGCGATCTTTCGTGGCGTAGTAATTTAGTAATTTTGTAAGTGGTAAGGTGCTCGTTGTTTTTATCTTTATTTCTAAGGCAGAATCTCAGCTCCTTACCTTTTTGCTGCTTGTTGTTCCCGGTTCTAACTCAGTTGATATTTGCATGAAAGCTCTTATCAGCAGGTGATGTTGATGGAAAAGCTACTATTACTTATCTGTATATTATATTACTATATATTACATATTATTACTATTACTTATATGCAATGACATGGCTTAATTCTCGTATACCATTGACATTTTTATCTTCTTTATTCTGATTTATAATGATTCATAACGGTCTGGAAATAAATTACAATATACTTTTCTCATGTACACTTCAAATACATTATATTCTATTCGCATTTTTTTCAAAATGTTATTTTCCCAACGTAGGACTGTCTTCCCAAATTTCCATATTTTACATGTAGTAAAATGTAGTAAAAAGGGAAACTATCTCAAGGTTTTTGATATTCTAATAGAATTTTTTTGATTTGTATTTATTAAAGATAATGCCAAAGGTAGTGAAACCTATTACAATAATGTATCTTTGAAACGTAATAAAAAACACACTTCTAGGTAGCGCCGTGGAGCGGCGGTTAGACCGTTCGCCTACCACCTAGACGGCTCGGGTTAGATGCCAGGGAGCCCCATATGGTATTCGTGGTGGACGAAGCGGCTTCTAGCAGGTTTTCTCCAGGTTCTCCGGTTTCCCCTGCCATTCATTCCACCAATTGCTTCATCATCACCTTTCCATTCATCGTTTTCACCTGCATTTCATATCATCCTCTTCCTCATTATCATACCTGGTGTTTGGCTGACCACCTGCTTCCTGGTCTTCACTCTGTCCGATCCACAGGTTCCTGTGCTCCCCGACAGGCGTCTGACCCTAGGCACTGATTTGCAAGCCTCAGGGGGTGAAGGTACTTCACAGGTGGAAGAAGAAGAAGAAGAAGAAGAAGAAGAAGAAGAAGAAGAAGAAGAAGAAGAAGAAAGCATTTATGCATATGTAATTCAACGGTTTAAACATCCACAAACGTTGATACCTCCTACATACGTAGAATTAAGATAAACGTTATTTAGAAGTCTGAGTATTTACTGAAAAGTATAAGATTCACATTGCATTAAATTATCGAAGAAACATTTTGTTCTGTAGATTTTATCTTAATAACTAGAGCCCGGCATTTGTCTGTTTGCCTATTATGTTCCGTTGTGTATAATCGCAATCTTTGTATATATAGTTGCGATAAATATGTTTCATTCTTACTGGAGTAAAATACTAATTCCATAGTGCCTGTAATTGTCTGAGAAACTTTATCAAGGTTTTTCCTGGCGTAATTTTGCTATTTTTGCTATTACCAATTATTTAATTTAATTTACTGATATAAGTCTAGGCTAATGTTACATATGTATTTCCCATTTTTGGCCCTAGGCACTCAAAACATAAAACTCGTAAAGAAGTTTAGTTTGCTGCTCTGGAAAGGTTTGAACCTTAGTCGCTTACCCTTAGTCGGTTTTATTGAATCATACACAGAGCAGAGTAAATGACAGGCACACAAAGATGGTGGTAGCAAACGCTTGCTCCTAATAGCTGTTCATGCCTTTGCTTGCTCCATTCTGTCCTCAGTATGCTCTGGCAAAATTTAGAAAAAGGTACAATGCCGTTTTTTGGTAAGAAGCTATAAACTCAAACTTTCAACAAGCCACATACATGTATTTGTTATACAGGGTAGGTCCTACAATCCAAAAGAACTGAAGTATTGTGGTCACATGTTTCCTCAAAACCTTTCTCTCTCTCACTGTCTCTTTCACTCCCTTCCTTACTTTTCTGGTAGGGATTATTGTGTTGTTAATTTATCCAGCCCAGCAGACCAATCTGGCACGTGCGTCTAAACGCTGAGAGACCTCTATAAATGCAGCATAAAATCTGTTCACATTCTGTTCGCTGAGTTAAAAACATTCGGCAACGAGGCATGTGACCGGTAACTCCCCAAGCCACACAGACACTGACGCCATTCAAGCAACCTTCCTCAAGCTGTCACGTCATTAGAGAAAAATAGCAGCTTCAGATTAACTTGTTTGCTTCTTTCAAGTGGTGTATCCTTTGTACCTTTTCTAAATTTTGCTAGAAGTATATTATTTCTTGACATTCTAGGAACCACAATTCCACCGTCCCGTTAATAAGGCTGGGCATTTTATTCTGATGACACTTTGCAGACCACTATATAGAAAATTCCCTATAAACCCTACGCTTGTAATGAATAGAGGGCGGATTAGAGTGACCTGCTTCGTGATTTTAAGTTAATGATGCACGGAGCACCTGTTTTGACACGCGTCCCCAAACTGTGTGTAAACAGATATGCCGAAATATACCGTGAAATTGACTTGTGCTTTAGATTCCAAACAGTTATATGCAATTTAAATTGCAAAATCCCTAATTTCAGTGAATCTTTTGAGTAGTTTAAATTTCGTAAAGAATAACCTGTTGCTTATCCAATAGCATAGCCTCCATAAAACATCTGAGAGTTATACATGCTATAAGCATAGTGCAAGAAGTATGTATAAAAATTAAGTAAATCAAAGTCGAAGAAGTTAGGAAAACTTTTCACCATAAATTCCAGAATGTGTTACGAAAAACACAGTTCTTAAATAATGAGTACTGTGCGAGGTGTCTTACTGCAAAAAGTAACCGCACCCTCTAGATCAAAAGGTGTAAGAAACATCAGACTGTGAAATTCACATGCGTCTATTACCTCTTGCAATGTCGAAGGGAGTTTCTCACGATATAGCTTTTGTTTAAGTGATAGGTGAAGAACGTTCACGTTTAAGCCATGCTAAGGTTTGATTCAACGTTAATTCACATGTATCGGACCAAATGTTCTAAAATTTGGTAAATGTATACATTGATCCTTGGGGAAAAAGAAAATGTAAGGCTTACTGGATAACTCAACAAATATGACGTTAAAATTCTCAGCTTTCTAAAAGAAAACAAATGGGTCTTATTAAGACCAGGGTTCCAAATAAGGCCACTTCAAATTATTTTAATTAAGTTACAACACAGAGGTGATTATATAAATAATTAAGTAAGATTCTGAAAAAAAATGTTTTGTTAAAGAATGCAATGTGAAAGCTCAGTAATGACAAATTTACTTATAGAAATCAACCAAAATAAAATTTAAAAAATGACATTTGTTAACTTAAGCCTAGTCACATTCTGAGTACTAAAACTAGTTCATGGTATCTTGCTTTTGTATACCAACACAAACTTCTTGAGCATATCTGTGACAACTTTCATGCATTATCATATCTATTATTTTTTGTTCTTTGTAAATATGATAGAGCCTGTCTTTATAGGACTACACATGCTCGTTCTTGAATTTTTACGAATAAAACCCACAAATATGATGTAATCACAAAAATGCTTATATAGTGCGACATTACATTAAATCAGATATATTTAATTAGATATATATAATGCGACTTGTTTTAGTGAAAAATACTTGTGAAAAATACTTTTAGTGAAAAGTACTTGGCACCATGAATGACAACGTACTTGCCAATTGTTAGTGTAAGCTAAATAAAGTCCACTTGCACAACTTGCTTCTACTATATTCTCGCATATACTTAGAGGAAATAACGCTTGATAGAGCATGTCGATCAAGGAGATGCTGCCACCTGCTGTTATTATGCAAAAGTTTTTCAGAAACCATTAGTTAGCCTTATTGGTCTACAACTCTACACGGTTTTACATAAAATTTGGTGTTCTACGAGTATAAGAAAATAAAACATGAACAGATAGTCATGCACAGCAGAGTATATGAATTATTTTGGCACAACTTGTACGAGCACTGCAGGCACGCGCCCGTTGTTTACATCTGGACTTACCCTCTCTCCTTCAACATAGACTATAGTACAAGGTAAGTCAACCTCACAAAAACCAGTCACGCGGATACGCCCCCTCTAATGAGTGCCTTAAATTGATTTAATTGGTTATGGCTTGTCTTGCCTGAGCAACAAATGATACTTCAGCTCGACTATCTCTGTCAAAGCAGTAGTGCAATTTATTGTCTAAAGGGTGGTGTTTCGGAATCTCTTCATTTCACTCACCTTAATAAATCCTCCGATAGAATAGCTTAGAATGTCAGATAGTAATTTACAAATCTTACCAGCTGAGACCAGACCTGCTGCAGGAAGTAATAAATCTCCGGAAGGCCACGACTATGTTGAGCGGCACAACAATGGAAATGTGTATTATTGATTGTGGCGCACCCAGCAGCGGCGAGGAATGTGCCCTCTGACCCACATCTGAGAGAGAGCGGCTGTGTGGAGGGTGGTCTTCATTTGAAGCACGGCGCTTATCGGCAGCTGCGCCTGTCATTCTTCTTAGCAATAACCGGAACAACTTACTGTCTGTTTACGAGAAACAACTACTGTAAAGACCTTCATTTTTAACGTCTCGTCTCTTCTTTGTCAACTTGTTGACAATAAAGGCTAAAATCTGTAGAGGTATTGTTGACTGTGCGTTTTACTGTAACAAGGGCGTTGTCTTGGAAACCATCAGTCTTATCTCTCAAGAAAACCGAGAACGGTCACACAAAGGCTGTTAAGTAACCGAGCAATCTGATTTGTAGTAAAACAATCAACATATATAATCAGCTCAGTGGGTGTTCTGAAAATTGTTTCAAGAAGATTTATCCTTTCCGAGCATCAAACCTTTCCAGAACCGCATAACCAAACTATATTTCTATAAAGTTTAGATTTAAACACATGCACGAAGATCTTCCCTTTGTTTACTGCCTTAAGTTTTTCCAATCGGTAACACGTCACTCTTTAACTAACGCTAACTTATCACTGAATTATCGTGATTGAAAAGGTTTATTGAATAGTTGAATATAACATCAGTTTTAGAATCACTCATAATTTTAATACTCCGGGCAAAATACACTAAAATGCACTCAACAATGTTCGCACCTTGAATGCACTGACACGTGGTGAATTTCTCCATATCTATAGCTATGTGTAAGAATACCTCAACAACACGCGCATGCTGTTAGAACTAATAAAAAAATCACACACCATGCGCTATTCATCCTAGTAAGCACTTCCTTGGAACAGAGTTAATGATTTTCCCTCTTAGTTCGTCGGTTATTGTTGATTCTTGTGGCAATTAAATGGTGTCTTTTCCAATGATAGATCAATGTTAATCATTTAATTATTCTACAACACATGCAGTGCATTCATTGCGTTCGTGGAGAATACGTCCCTGTATCAGGTTCATTTCTGAAATAGAAGGGAATAGAGCACTCTTATTCTCGAAGTTTATTTTGAAGAAATGAATAACTGAAATAATTACAAGTCCCTATAAAAGGATGCATTACCTGGCTAAGATTTTTCCGGGGTTTTCCGTTGTCCGTTTGAGCATCATTTCATCCCTTTCATTCATTGCCCAATATAATCTAACTGATTAGAGAACGTTAAACCTTGGAAAAAAAAAAAAAGAAGAAGAAAAGGTCCCTATAGAGGACACCACCCTTGCTCAGACATTTGTAGTCTTCTAATTGCGACTTTATAGCGCTTGTAATGGATTGGCTGCAATTATACAAAAGAAACTGAATGAATTTTATTTCTTATTATTAGAAGTGAAATATAAGCACGATACATGAATGTAAGTTTTTTTAGGTTAAAGTCTTTTAATCGAGCAGGTAGTATTGGATAGTGGGTAAGACTCTGTACATGAGCCCAGGGTTCATACAGCTTAAAGTTACCTGACGTTAGAAAACATTATCTGTAAAATATCCTCACTGAGATACAACTCACCACCTCTTGAACGTATGTATGGTGGTGCTAATTTATTTCGTAAAATGCTAATAAAGGATGGCAAATGGTTGTCCTCGGTTATGTGGTGGTTAGCTGGCCGGTTTGCACTTGGGAATGTAATAGACGCAATTTTTGTCTACAAATGCTCACTAAACATTGCATTTTTAAATTTATTGTGAGTTTAAAAGGTTTAATTTTATGTTAGGTAAATAAAATCGAACGTTTGGCCTGTGGAAACTGTACTGTCTTCATTACGAATTGTTAGAGTTTAGATCTTATTTTAGGTGCTTAAAATTGATCTTTAAAGGTCTAAAATTGATACTGAAGTTTATTTTATACCGATAGTCATAACTAATTTAAAAAGAGTAATTAATAAATAAAAGAAAATAAAACATTCAATATTAGTAAATAATAATAATAATAATAATAATAATAATAATAATAATAATAATAATAATAATAATAATAATAATAATAATAATAATAATAATAATAATAATAATAATAATAATAATAATAATAATAATAATAATAATAATAATAATAATAATAATAATAATAATAATAATAATAATAATAATAATAATAATAATAATAATAATAATAATAATAATAATAATAATAATAATAATAATAATAATAATAATAATAATAATAATAATAATAATAATAATAATAATAATAATAATAATAATAATAATAATAATAATAATAATAATAATAATAATAATAATAATAATAATAATAATAATAATAATAATAATAATAATAATAATAATAATAATAATAATAATAATAATAATAATAATAATAATAATAATAATAATAATAATAATAATAATAATAATAATAATAATAATAATAATAATAATAATAATAATAATAATAATAATAATAATAATAATAATAATAATAATAATAATAATAATAATAATAATAATAATAATAATAATAATAATAATAATAATAATAATAATAATAATAATAATAATAATAATAATAATAATAATAATAATAATAATAATAATAATAATAATAATAATAATAATAATAATAATAATAATAATAATAATAATAATAATAATAATAATAATAATAATAATAATAATAATAATAATAATAATAATAATAATAATAATAATAATAGCGTCGCTTCTATGCTGATGCTAGCGTCACTCACCCATCACTTGTCTGTAGATGCGAGTGAGACGAACAGTTCAAAATTTGTGAAGTTCAACGTATAATCAGAAGTGGTTATAAAAACGTATTAATATATCTTTAGTGGATTGCTAAGTTATAGCTCCACGAATTAAATACTGGTGGGCCTATCTCGGTGCAAGTAATACATCATTAAAATGTATTAAAGTTTGAAACCAGTGTCATCTTTCCACAAAACCTACGCACACCCTGAGATAATTTCCGTCGCTCGAGCTATGCAGGAAGGGTAATTTACAAGAATCATCGATACATTTTCAAGCAACAGAGTTCGTTATCAACTTTAATTATTACAGCGACAATTTATACCAACTTGAAGCAGTTGATATAGCTTGTATATATTTTTATATCCTGCTTCCAACCGACTCCTCAATGAATAATAACAAAGTTTGTTACAAAATCCAGGTTTACTTATGACACTGAAGCTCACACAGTTAGAACAGGACGTTTCATTTTGGTGAACAGCGTTATCCAACTTCTTTTGCCGGATTGTGAGAGATTGAGTATTTATGGACGTAAAACGTTTCAGACACACCGCATACCTTTCTGTTGTAATACCGATTCCAACCGTCAAAGACAATCAAGTTGTCGAGAATGCAAACATTGAAGAAGTGCGCGTTAAGCATTTTACAGTCTGCATATTTGTATAGCTATTGGTGTATACCAAATGTGGACAGTATAATAAATTGTATAATTTGTATACTTTTTTATAATCAATAAACCGAGATAGTAAAAACTTAGTGCAAATGGCAATTCTAGTTTAAACGCGCAATTTTTTTCAGCAATAAGTTTTTGCGAGGTATTCTTTGCTATTGGTTGGAATTTTTCAGTATCTTATGTGTGCTAAGTCTCCATTCGTTTGTTTCTGGGGTCATCCAAAGAGTGAAATTTTAGTCAGCCGATCATTCTCGTTTATGTTAAATATATTAAATATTTTCGAGACGCCCATTGCTATTGGTTGGAATATTTCAGTGCTTGATAAATATTAAGTCTCCATTCTTTTGTTTCTGAGATCATGCAAAGAGTGCAATTTTATAGCCAATGGGCCAGATGTTATGTTATACACAATGAGTATCATGGTACCGTTGGTATAAATATATGTATTACAGAAGCCATGTGCGCTTCTGGTAATTTAACCTAAGTACATAAGTTGCGCAACCTCTAATTAATAGATATCCGACGTCTAGAAATACGTAATGTTGCACATTGAAAAGCTAGTGAATATCGATTTTAGATTGCAGCGAGTAACCTCCCCTCGCTGTCAGGTAGGTTTATTAAGCTGAAAAGACATGCCTCTGATGTGCAAGACATAAGAGTTAACCGGTTTATGATGGAATATTTGCTGGCTACCTGAAGGCTATGGTCTTATACTGGTTGAACAAACGTAACCCGCTTACACGCACCGTTCTACTAATCTCTACTCCCCAACTTGCGGTTGCCCACATTATCCCCTGTGAGGGAGATGGAAGGGACGAAAAACTGTACAGTAAGCTAATACCAGCAACTTCTCCGAGTACAGCAACAAATCA
Source organism: Tenodera sinensis (assembly GCA_030765045.1). Classification (NCBI taxonomy): domain Eukaryota; kingdom Metazoa; phylum Arthropoda; class Insecta; order Mantodea; family Mantidae; genus Tenodera; species Tenodera sinensis. The sequence goes on along the minus strand of CM060967.1, from coordinate 135,412,714 downwards.
TGCCAGTGTACTTGACTTAGTGTATGCGGGAGAAAAATCTCGGCTGCAAGTCTTTCAAACCTCGAATGTTAAAGTAATACAGAATTAAAGACACTAAAAAATAATTATTTATGATACAAAGTTAAAAGGAACATTTTATTTTGTGAATAGGTGTGATTCCAAAACGAGGCCGCAGGCCGAGTTGAGGAAACCTGCGAAAAAATAAAATACTTCTAGCCCGTGCATCATACACTATGTTTTAGACAATGCTAATATTTATAGTTATATTATATGTAAACATTTTTCATGGTAATGATTGCGCTGTTCATTGGCTGCGCTGTTCAGTTGTTGCCTTTCTTAGCATCAGTGTTAACAACATGATGACTTTTACAAAACCACAACATTCTACGCAAAGGAGGCAGTGGAAAAAATATGTTTTATCTTGTACCAATCCAGAATCTGTTGTATACAATGTCGTATTGGTTTCTTGATTTTTTGGATAACAATTCCAATTTGAGACTCTCCACTGCTTATAAAACTTAAATAGGTTCAGCACAGTCCATATTCACATTCAAATGACTCGCCATTTTACTTATATATAATTATTGTACAACTGAGATTCGTGGTCTTCTTGAATGAAGCCATAGTCACATCCTGTAAGAAACCAAAGTTGGCATTATCGGAGTGTTAAACGCTTTTGAGCACTGAATGGAAGAATTTTGTACTGTCGTGAACTGCTAAAAGTCCAAATTTTACTATCAACTGTCTAAAATAAATTGTATCATCCGTAGTAACTTCTGTAGTTTTCTAGGGAGCAATAGTTTTTGCCTTAAAAAGATATTACAAAACGTATGGTGATCAGAAGAACTTTTAAAATAAGCTCAACACATTAAAATTTCGGAAATATGTATTCAAAATTAATTATATCCTACTGCGCCCTTTGGTATCACATATGATATCCCGGGTTTTGGATTTTTTTCTCGCTCTGTGATCGTGTTAAACTCATGATGCCTGGTGGTACCATGTTTGATACGATCATATTTTTTCTCACCCTTTTCTATATTGCATCAATGGTAGGATTAAAAAGACCATAAACACTTAATATAGTCCTTATTAATTAAAAATTAATCAGGACTATTTTTTTTTAATTAATCAGGACTATAGTAAGTGTTTATGGTCCTGAGGTATCATATATGATACTACCCCTAAAACACCCCTGAATCCCAACCCTCCCCCCCCCCCAAAAAAAAAAGAAAACAAAATTATATATTTTGAATATTATTCATCTTTTAATACTTAATAACACATATTGACCGACATAACAAAATTTGTAGCTGTCTAAACGTCATTTTAGACCCCAAAAGCTATATTTCAAATTTTGGCCCATAGAAACTCATTAAGCACAAAATAATAATTTTAACTCAAATGTTTTGATCTCAGGACTCAGGAGGTTAAGATGCACCAATAGTTTCGACAGGAAGACGCAGACTATTGCTCAAAACCTATTATTTTATTCTTCTTATACCTACCATAAAGTGTGTACCAAAACTATTTCTGAAGTTTTTATCTCAATTAAAATGAAGTAGATCGAAGAATAACTTGTATAATGACAGTTTGTTGAATTTATGAATAAAGTCATGTGAATGTGACATAATTTGTTTTCATATTCACACATTTATCTCAAACAGTGCAGAGGGTGTTAGGGATATGAGTGTGTAGATGTGGTGTGATGCTAGATTTAGATATGACGAATAAAATATTCCAATATAAAATCCATCTATCGTGAAAGGTAAAGAACACATTGTTCAATACATTATCTGTACAGTCTGGCATAAAGTAGGACTGAAGAAGCGAAAGTTTTGTTCACTAATACGGCTACAGTTGCCATGCAGGTGTTCACATCTACGACGAGTGACAGTCTAAATTAGGCGAGCACTAGAAAATTGCTTTCGCCACGTGCTTGTGTGCTTATTATGTAGCTACTGCAAGTAACGAGGGGAGACATGGTACTCTTTCAAGCTTTCCAAGCAGCATTTATAACACTCGAGCCGGTAGCTTTAAGTGTCAATATTCCTGACATTCCGCTTTGCGCACTTGCCAAGCGTATGTTCACGAATTTGTTCCAGTACACACGTTGAAATCCAATTATTTAATATCATTTTGTAGTTAAACGACTAGCATTTTGTAGTTAAAGTGTGGGCACTCATAACCTAACACCTCGTATATGATCCCTCAAATGGTAGAAACGCTCAACTCTTGCTGATTAGTTCCAGTGTTGCTTGTTACATCTCCAAAGCTGCTGGTAAGTCATGTTGCTACAAGCAGCTTTGATTAGGAACTGGCTTTGTGACAACGTCCTTTGATGCCTCACAATCGCGCATTGACCGCAAATTTACATGTAATGTCTAAACCACTGAGCGATGACTTTATGTAAGCAGTAATAAGCAGAGCGCCATTAAATAGCATGAACTACTCTAAAGTGATATTTCTTTTCACGCTACAACTTTCCCTCCTTGCTTAAGGAGAGATTAAGCAGCGGAAACTGCCAAAATAATGCACTTTTAATATTTCGTGCAGTCTTGTTAATTTGAATTTTCAATTTAATTTGATATACGTTTTATCATTACACACACAACAGTTACAGTTTAATGCAGTTACTATTACAAATGGTACTGTATTAAACACCACACCACTTCATTCCCACACACTTTGGAGTACAGAGGTATACTAATCCATCTTCTCTTAGTTTTTCTGTAATAATTGGCACTACTGTTAAATATGGCGGCTTTTGTGTGCTCAACACAAATATATGCCACCTTTGTATTCCATTTGTTGTTTGAATAGCTTTATCTGTCAATTACCTTTACATTTTCTGGTATAATTGACCCATTTGCTAAGAAACTATTGAAGATAACGTTTTATGATAATAAAAAGTGTTGTTGTGGACCTACTTTAGTGTTAATAACAGGGTCTGTTTTGTTTGTCTTTATAATTCCTGATACATTTCAATCAAAAGATGATATAATTAAGAAAATACACCTACCTCCATTTCATTTCACCATCAGTTAATCCAATCTTTTCAGGGTCGGAAGTAGAGGCAAAGAGCGAATGTGGCGCAGTTGTGTGGTGGAGTTAGTAACTGCTGTTCTGGGCAAGGGGTGGCGTTGTGGTCGCGTGTCTCGGTGGGCGGAAAGCGATGTCGAAACACAGGCAACTGATGGTTGCAAGAAGTAACCTGGCGCCGGGATGAGTCTTCAGCACACATTACAGTTTATCACAACAAAGAAAGTCTCCGGAGAATGGTTTGCAGGGGGAAATTGCCGATTAGACACGAGTCCAAGACCCTGTCTCACCCTCCTTGTTTATGACATTAGGATACTTTGTTGAATAGCTGTACTTCTTGTATAGTATACTTTGTTACACACACTCGCTGTCCTTGTCACACTGTTTTCAAATAGATAAGGGCAGCAAATTCTTGTCAGAGACTTTCCGTTGGCGAAGAGTCTCGCGCCCCTGGCCTGGGTTGTGGCACACCTATTGGGCACTCTTGTTCTCTCCCGAGATATGGCATACAATAGCCTGATTTATCGACTCAGCGTGGTATCCCCTACAATTGTACTCTTACCTTCTATCTCTTATAGAAGATGTTTACCTATTTTGGCATAAACTAAAGAAACTTTATTTTTATTTACTTCGAGGTGTATTTACAAGTAAATTTTAGCCAACATTGATAGATCTTTGGTTAGGAGTTCAGTTAATTATTAAATAAGTGAAGAAACGCATCAAGTAGTTAACGACTGCAACACAGAAGCCTATTGAGCACCAAGGCTGAGAGACTGGATGGGCAATACACATTGGAACTGTGCAGGCGGTTCCGCTTCCTTGACTTGTCAGATTGGTGTAAGGCTTAGCACTGTCTGGGACACCTCTGTCTGAAGGTCGGTCACATCAATCTGTGTCACAGTGCATTTATGCTTCGTGCGTGCGACCAGAATAGGCTTGGGATATGAGACAAGAAGCTTAGAAACCAAGATAAACTACTTCTTTAGTGAAACAAATGACCCAGGTGAGAAGTGAAGATTAATCTTGAAAGCACATGTTTCAAGTAAGAGATACTGCAAAGAATGAATAACAGCAAGTTATTTCCCTTAAACCCATTTGTTAAATCAAAAAAGGAAGATGTACACCAGGTGATAGCGGATATGTAATAGGTAACACAACGCTGGGGGACACCTCGCACACTTAGACCTGCATAGATCCACTTCGCGTACCGTCCACTAGGAGGAAGGGATCGGAACCACAGAAAGCTACAGGTGTAGGCAGTAGACCACAGAGAGGCGCGGAGGTCCATTTTAGTTTCAGGCTAGAAGACCTATTCCACTGTGTAGCAGTCTAGAAAGGGGGGATGAACACCCAACGAGCTTTTCTCTGAGGAAGCATTTGCGCTGTCTTCCTGCACCACCATACCTCACAAAACTTGGAAGCACACCTGATGATAGAAAGGATATAATGTTAGATAAGAAAACACCCCATCATTCGTTTATCGACCAGGGAAAATCACAAAAAACCCAAGGGCAGATTGAGAGGCTGATAGGAGTCGAATTCGGTGCCTCCAGGTTAAAAAACCTTCCAAAATGTGTCTCAAAATAAACTTAAAGAAATTAAGTAAGATAAAAATGTGTGACTAAAAGAAGTTTAAAAAACATGGTATTTATGTTTTATTTTTGGATTCAGCTCACTAAGACACTATATAGTGCACTCCTGCGTTCCAATTGAACTATTTTCGTCGCCTTCAATTTTTTAATGAATGTTATTCGTCCCTTAATGCTATTTTGCACATTTTACCATTATTTCAAAAGTAATTTTAATTAAATTACTCTCACTCTCAGTCACTGTAATTAAATTACATATAATTTAAAGTAGTCATTGTAAAAATTTGTAGAACACACATAATACGTACCTATTAAAATCAATATGAGCTAATCGATTCCATTGTCCCCAAATGTAATAATTAATGTTAGAACCTAACCAAAACTCACTTAGACACAGTGTTTTGTTCAATAAAACAAAAGCTGAGCCTTATAAAATAGCCTTATATTTCCGTATAAACGGTATCTTTCTCTCCAGCAATTCGAAACACTTTTCAGTTCCTCCAGATTAAAGCAACTATAAAATTTTGAAATTTCAGATCTTCTATCTGAATTATATCTACATACTTAACAATATGGCTTTACATTAGCAATTTCAGTTACATACTTGTATGTACATCATATTAATCACCATTATCTTTCCTTACATTTACTAGAAAAACCTCTCTCATCTCTGAGAACAGTAATTCACGAAACCCATAAGTTATTGAAATGTTTTAACATAGAATTGAACATAACACGATTTATCTGTAATGTACTCTTTGTCCTTAAAAGCATGCATGCTCTTTCATATCTTCACTCTGGCATTTGCAGAATCCTTATGTCAATAATTTCACACTGAGCTGATCTTTTCCAATTATTTATACAATTCTATCAACAAAATCGATAAGCGATATCTCGTTTTCTACCTTTTGCTGGATATAATGTGAATGACACATGTATCACACGCCTCAATAAAGTTGGCGTTATAATGAATCTTTTTGAACTGTCAATCAATAAGGCATGTTTCAATAGTTCCGAAAATAAAACGTTATTTAGGGCATATAGATTCACGTTTTCTCGTTGTAGCACAATGTTAAGATACGAACATTATTTTTACAAGTTCAGTTAAGCGAATGTGGCATTACTGATAACTTCATCATCATGATCAAGTTCGTTTTAGCCCATGTGACCTGTAACGATAAACCTGGTGAAGAAGATGGTCTTGGTCTTTCCACCACTGTTTTGGTCTTCCTTGGTCACTGTGACCAGTTGGAGCATACTGGAATCCCAATTTTGGGAGTCTGGCTCTTTCCATTCTCATCAAATGATTTTCTCCATTCTTGTTAATAGTTTTGTATCTCCTCAGTCAAACTTGCTACTCCACGATTTTCTCTGATATCCGTATTCCTTTGATGGTCCAATATAGTAACTCCTAACAGTGATCGCAAGAATCTAGGAGTGGAATTTAGAAGTGCTAAAAAAGTGCAAAAATCCAAAGATGAAACAGTCGCGACAGAAAAACACTGGATTTCGTTTTCCTCAGTTGACAGTTCTGAGTAAGTCAAACTGCATTAATCGTAATGAATATATTTTAGGGTATTTTATAGAGTTTAACATTTTTTGGCAAATCTTTGATATATAGTATTTAAATTCATATTTTATTTATGAAGTAGTCCAGATGAATATCATTCGATGGTTGGCCACGGGGATCAAACCCGCGACCTCCCGAATGCGGGCCACAGATTTTACATCCTAAACCATTTCTCTCGGTTAATATAGCCCTCAGGGAGTAATTACTACGTCATCCAATATGACTTCATTACTCTGTCCTCACTACTATCTGAAGAATAAATGTGTACTTTGGATAATAGCGAAAGATGAGTGTGTCATAAAGCAAATGATTCTACCTTTACATCCTGTGGATCTACGTACCTCCATGAAACATCACAGGTTTCATCCTAAAAGATTCATGTCCACCAACTCCACATCCAGGATCTCGAACCATCCAGGATGACGTTTGTAGAGTATTATGCCACGACATTATCCATTCAGATAATCCGGGACATTTGCTGCGTGCTGGTTTCCCTCATGTTGTTGGGAAAATGTTTCCTTCATGTTTATTCGCGTGACATCAAATGTCATTTAGAAATTCCAGGTAGCCTCAGATAGTAATTGTGATGTTTAGGAAGAACGGTCCAGCTATTCCGGGAAACAATATGAATTCATTTTTGAGGTTGAAAAGGCGTCCCGGTTACTAAATGCATTCTGTTCATTAACATAGTTGTTTATATGAAAATGAACCTCGTGATGGCTTCATCTCTATGAAAGTTGAGTAAATTATTCAATAAAGAAAAAAATTGTTTGACTTCGCCATCTAGTTCCTATCTTTGTAAGCAAATTCATTTCTCGTAAGATAATTTTTTACCTTTAGCCCTGCATATTTATTGCCAGCAATTGCGATGATCCAGTTTGCTTTATGTTGAATCTTGCTGGGCGATTTGAGACGCCAGTGTTCTGTTTTTTATGTTTATTGACAATATTGCTGGTTCTGCTAAATTTTGCGTTGGTGCACGCTGGATTTCTGTGAATCCTAGACAGAAAATATGGCATTTTCACAGTACATTGACTGTAGCCAATGGCAACACATAGCCAAGCCAACAGACTTGTCAAACGAGAGAAAAGAAAAGTAGCATCTTTTAAATCTTTGAAATTCCATTCTCTTTTCACGGCTAACATACAAAAATGAATAACGATGTTCCATTTGACGAAAGTTTCTTTTCCAAAACTCGCACAGTTAACAAGGAATAACTCCGAAATGGTTCACTCTACAAAAAGTTGATTTAGACATACATTTTGTTTTAGCAAGATCTACATTTTTGTACACTAAGATTTGGTCTATCTCTTACGGTTTACTAGTTATGCAAAAGTCATCCAGACTAAATAGGACTACATGGGATATAACCAAAAAATTCAAAATATAAACTCGTTTGTATTAAAAATATCTTAAACATGTCATTTTAATCAAAATTTTGTCATTGTGGAAAAAAATCAAAAATTTTTTAAAATTTTCCATGTAAAGTGTAGTTTAGAGTGGAGAAATTTTCCTCAAAATCATAGTGTCGATAAACTTAAATACCAACTTTGGTTTTTAACCGACTTTTCGTTTTTGAGTTATGCTGCCCACAGGCACACACACACACACACACACACACACACACACACACACACACACACACACACATACACACACACAAACGCACGCGCGCGCAGACCTTCTAAACATGCTTTTTTTGGATTCAGGGGACCTCAAAATATATTTCCGGTGAAATCTCAACATGGAATTTTTGAATGGAATACGATACTTCCTCTACTTACTATACGTAGTAGAGAAAGTAAAAATGGTAACAGTGAATGCTGTTCCATCTCTCCACAGATAGTGTAAGCAGATAATGTAATGTTTATCTATGTATCTGTGAACAGCATAACACAAAAATGAAAATTCGGCTAAGCACCAAGCTGGATATTTAACTTCAGCATATTTCAAGGATGCGACATGAAAATTTTCAAGAAACTCTCCCACTTCAAACATGCAAAATGTTTCGACAAATTGTACTTTGTCCAAAAAAACGGCTCTAATGGTTTTGATTAAAATACCATATGTTCAATTTACTTTCATTTTAAATGGAATGCATATCGTTAATTTTCTGGGAATTGTCTCTAAAGTCATTTTACGAATTATGAATGATTTTTGCATAACTGGTAAACCGTAATAGACAGACAAAACATTACTGCATAAGAACTGTAGATCTCCTAAACACACATAATTTATGTCAAATAAATTCTTTTGCGGAGCTATTACTGAGACATTCATTATTGGATTTAATTTTCAAATACGTCTACTTTTCTGAAAAGCTTTTTATCTCCTGGCTAAGAACATAAAGAGAACGGAATTTCAAAACCACCACACACCGACCAGTTCTTAAAAGATCTGACTACCTCTCAAGCCTACTATGTTCTTTTATTCTCATCTCTTATTGTCTCACATATTGTTTTCGTATTAAAAGACTATTTTAATTATTTCCGAAGTGTTGTCAACATTTTGCACACCAAATAAGTAATGATCTGTAGGTTCCCAAATATTATGTGGCATAATAATCCAGATCTTGCAATATCATGGTGCAATGAAACCCGTGTAGGTAAGCACTTTAGGAAAAATATTACTCGGGAAATATGTGCACTGTTTTAAATATGCTTTGCCATTCCTTTTCCATGATGATAGCAAGTATAAATGAATGAGGTTTTATGAATCCAACGCAATGGATTCAACCAACTTTCTTCTTGCTCTTGTGTAATATTCTACAAGACTTTTCTTACTCCGTCGCACTTTATTGAGATTCACGAAGCAACTATTATTGGTTTCATCGTCAGTCTCGGAGCTGGAACTACTAGCGAACCAGGATTTACGGCTAAGAACGCATGGTCAGGAATACAATCAGGGTTATAGGGTTTACGTCAGCTGCCTCTATTACGAAAATCATATATTTCGATCCTCCCCGGCAAACTCAGCCATTGCAAACGTGGCCAAGGTAGTAACCATAATGTTGGAGATCGCAGTGCATCTTTGGTGTAAAAAGTAAAATTACTAGGAAGGCTGAAATGGTTGGCAAGCTTACACACAAAATTATGGGCCATCTTTACCATTTAATTCTCTGTGTTTCTCAATTATTTGCGCTAAGGTAAAGACACCGTCTATGCAGGATCTCTTTTGTCAGAAACTATTTATATTCCTTTAAGAGTAATGTTTCAGTGATTATGTTTATCTTTTTAATTCTTGGATAAAACCTGGCAAAGAGCATCATCCAGGAATTTCTTGATTAACAACTTGCCGCTAAACATGTTGATGGATGCATATAATCAAATTATGTTAGCTAAATCAGAAGACAATTTGCACAAATTGTCACTGATAGCAAAATAATACAATAAATAAAACCAAAACAATGGCTTTCAGTGGAAAAAACCATCTTAGATCTAAAATATTAATCAACGACAATATTATTGAACAAGTCAATGCTGTTAGCTATCTGGACTGCAATTTCTCCTACTTCAATCCTAGAGACACAGAGAGCAAACTACCCAAATTTCAACAACTCCTATACACAAGCAAGAAAATACTAATTAACAGTCAGACCAGAGACTATTTTGAAATTTTACAAAGCGACGGAAATCCCAACTTTACCTTATGGCCCAGGAAGGTGAGATTTAATCACAAACCAACTTAGAAGAAAAGCTGCTAAAATGAAACCAAGACCTTTACCTGGCTATACTTTGTATGATCACAAAGAAATTAAGAAATAAGAGAGCTACATGTTATACCCATAACAGAAACCGGCAGCTACAGAAATAACTGGTATCAACACCTATTGCGAGTGCCAGAAGACAGACTACCCCAACCAAAAGGGGAAAGAGATCTTGGGCGGTCAAAGAAGCGCTGGAGAGACCAACTTCCAATCTGAAGCGGACAGGCCAAAAGGCCCAATCCTCGAAAGTTATTGATGATCGTTACCATTTGAAGAGTTGGAATGGACACCACGATAGAAAAAGAAGAAATCTTTAACAACATAAGTTGTGACTGCTTCTGTGGACCGGTGATCAGCATGTTAGCCTTTAAGTCCAGAGGTCCTGGCAGCCTTGTCTAGGTCAGACAGCCAATCTACCATTCACTCAATCACTGAAACAGTGAGTCACTCAGACCGCAAACGAAGACCACCGAAGAAGGCGAGCAGAAGAAATGCACTACCTAAGGATTTTCTGCCGTCAACAATCTTGTTAATGCAGGTAGTATCATTTACAATATAGTGTTATCAGATAGATGCGTTATGCCTATCATAGTTACATACAACTATTAGATTTGGCAGTATGGGTGAACGATTCACATACACGGCCGCACCATGGCCAGTGGTTAGATCATTCGCCTCTCACCAAAGCAGCCCGGGTTCGATCCCAACGTATTTGGGATTTGTGGTGGTCAAAACGGTGCAGGGGCGAGCTACCTCCTGGCTTTCCGTTTTCCCAGCCATCTTACTTCACCGTGCTCCATCTTCATTCCATTTTTCATTAGTGTCGCCACCTGCAGTGCGGCATGTAGTAAAATCAGGCGTTAAACACTAGCAAAAAATATTTACATACACACATTTCGTAGTAAACAAATTGACTACGTGAGCAGATTAACAGTTCAAGCCCTCTCTCTTACCTCAGACCCCTTTCGCCTTGTTCTGTTGGTCAAGTGACTCAATGTGAGTGGGGAAACCAAACTAAATAGCATCAGTGTTTATTTTATTACAACGAACGAATGGTCACCTGTACGAGGTACCTTCACGAAGAAAGGAACAAATGTAAGCGCTACGGAAGATAGAGAAAACCCGCTTCGTCCACGAATACCACATGCCCTGGGATCGAACCACCCTGGGATCGAACCCGGGCCGCCTAGGTGGTAGGCGAGCGCGCTAACCGCTCGGCCACGGTGCCGCCCCTAGCTACAATACTTGGTACCAAAATTCTATATTATGAATCGATCACTACTAACATCCTCCTTCAGTATAGATCGATCTTTTTCTCTCATTGCCAACCTTGTTCAGTTTCCCCCTAAATAGTAAAACTTGAAAATCGAAAAGACAAACACTGATTATGTCATTCAGAATAAGCCGCAGCACAAACTAAAAGGAAAATAAAAACAAGTGTATCAAAGAAGAAGTTATAAGCAACTGGTAAATACCTAATTTTCTCGAGGCGCTGACCACGTCCCACCCTCCATTACTGCACCTCACCAATGACGCTTGTAGTGAGCAGGTGGGGGACGCAGCAGCTGGGTGGCAAGCCTTGGCCGTTCATGGGCTGTTACGCTGGGGTTTTATTTTACTTTTACTTTTTAAATATCTAATTTTAGAGCTGGTAACAAAATTAGAAAACCTGACTATAAAAAATCTTATGTATTGCACTCACATGATTTTCTCTACTCTTGTACTATTCTTACAAGCTCTTATTCCTATATCTTCTTTATGTTAGTCGAGATAAACATTTGCAGAAATTGTCTTATTGCTAATTTTCTTGTAGGTAAAAGGGGAATGTAGGAATACAGTTGACTTTGAGCGATAGTCAAATCCTTTAAAGCTTTGAAATTCCATTCTCTTTGCACGACCAAGAGATAAAAATGGCGAACTTCAATTTGTAAAGGAATATCTCCGAAATGCTCTACATCGTACGGTTTACCAATTATGCAAAAGTAATCAAGATTAACCAATACTACATAAGCTTTAGTCAGGAAATTCGAAATATACATTTCATTTGCCATAAAAATATCTTAAACGTATGGTGTTTTAGTCAAATTTTTGAAAAAATCAAAATGTTCTATATAAGGGGTAGTTTAAGGTAGAGGAATTTTCTTCAAAACCTTCATGTTGCATCCTTGAAAGATACTAAACTTAAATACCGACTTTGGTTTTTAAACGACTTTTCCTTTTTGAGTTATGTTGTTTACACACACACACACACACACACACACACACATACACATACACATACACATACACATACACATACACACGCACGCGCACGCACAGGAACTTTCTCTAAAACTGCTTGTTTGTATTAAGGGTCCCTCAAAACTTATTTCCGGTGAAATCTCGACATCGAAACTTTGGGTCGAATACAGTACTTCCCCTACTTACTATATGTAGTAGAGAAAGTAAAAGACAGGACAAATTTTAATGTCAGAAATCGTATTCTTTTATATTAATTATAAGCATTGGTTTTTGTCTATTCATAAACCAGAACCTTCAACAGCCCCCTGTTCTTAAAATAGTACATTACACTAAGAGAATACAGAAGACTACATAGAATTTACTAATAATCTCCTAATTCTTTTGTATCTTCCAAATGGACAGAAGAATAATTATGTTAAAAGTATATGAATGGAGGGGTAAACTCACTTAACCTAACTACGGTTTTTCTGAGGTAGAAATCTTCCTGCAGCCGTCATTGTGTGCAAATGTTTCTTTCCAGAAAGTTCCGCCCTGTGCTATGAATATACCCCGATCGCTATCACAGTATCCTTGATTCCAACTGCTTAATGGCATGCAATCAGGAAGGCTATGGAATCGTCAATAATGCAAACAGAGAGAACACTTTTATCCCTCTCGAGTTGTTCTGAAGAGGTATCGGTGAGCATAAGCCATTTCCACGGTGAGATTACCGACATTACACGAGTCCTGCCATTAAAGAAGTCAGTTCGCCTCAGATTCCTGTAGTATTCGCTTCGCTCGGCTTATTGGTCCATTAATAATGCAAGGGAATGGGTTTTAAAATGGTCCAATTCAGCCGCTTTACACGGTTCATCTATATTTCATTTTCAATTAGAGCTGCGGCAGTTGTTGTTACAGTTTTACTTGAAACTGTATGCATTGCCCAGAAGTTGGTAATCTCCACCTCGCTTCTAAAAACATTACCCTTATCGATCTGATATAGCGTTTCAATGTTAATTCTGGAACGACGGCCACTGATCCCGATTGAACACACAAGTTTCCTCCTGTTTATTCATTGGTTTCAAATCCCTACCTCTAGCTTTTTATTCTGTTATTACAGTCCTTTGCCTTTGTGCTGTCGTCTCCAGGCTTATCTATGCATCCCTTTGACTACGTGCGTGCATCTTCCGTCTCTATTCCTATTTATTAAACTAACTCCTGCATTGTTTTGCATCTTTGAGAACAAGGGAAAGCCTTGTGTCTATACTCATCATGGTTGCTCTTTATGGTGGTAATCTTTTATTTCCCTTTGATGTATAAATTTTCTCAAAGAATGTGTATGCAAACCTAGTCGTTGAGTGCAATACATTACTGTACAAAAATCCGAACGCTTTTACTTGTTATACCATCATTTGGGCCTTTCAACACCGATATAAATAAATATAATGGTATGATAAAACTATTCAAAGGCTTGAAAATCTGGAACTCAAGATTCCATATATTAAATTTTGAGAAGTATTTTGATTAAATAGCGACAATTTCCAAAAGTATATAAGTTGAAGTATTGTATTCGACACAAAATTTCGATGTTGAGATTTTATCGGAAACATGTTTTGATCCTCCCTAAATCCAAAACAGCAGTTTTAGAAAAAGATCGGCGTGTGTGTGCGCGCCTGCCTTTGAGCAGCGTAACTCAAAAAGAAAAGTCGGTCAAAAACTAAAGTTGGTACTTAAGTTTAATCTTTCAAGGATGAAGATTTTGAAGAAAATTCCTTCATCCCAAACTACCATTTACATGGAAAAGTTTTCGAAAACTTTTTTTCCTCAAAAATTACCCTAACGATTTTGATTAAAATGCCATATTTTTAAGATATTTTTATAGAAAATTAAGTGTATTTTTTTAATTTTCAAGCTAAGGCCTATGTAGTCCTATTTACTCTTGACGACTTTTGCACGAGTGGTAAACCGTAAGAGATAGACCAAATCTTACTGTACAAAAAAAATAGATCTCGTTAAACAACACAAGTTCTGACTATGTGTATTTTTTGTGAAATGAACCATTTCTGAAACATTCCTTGTTATTTGTGTGAGTTTTGCAGCACTTAAAACTTTTCTCAAATGGAAGATCGTTATTCAGTTTTTTACCTTTTTAGCCGTGCAAAGCGAACGGAATTTCAATGCTTCAAAATATTTTACTATCGCTCAAAGCCTACTGTATTCCCATATTTCCCTTGCATCTATAAGAAAATTAGCAATACGATAATTTCTGCAATTTTTTATCTCGATTAAGGTGGAGAAGATAAAGGAATAAGAGTTTGTAAGAATACTTAGTACAAGAGAGAGAAAGTTATGTGAGTGCAACACATCAATTTTTAATTTTTATACAATCATTTAAATTGGAATTGCTTCTTTAATTTGATAAAGTCCGTTAATTTGGCAGGTTATATCGTACGATGAATGAACAATAACTGTGAAATTACCTCAAATGAGCCCTGGATTTATAGAGCTTAAAGTTATCCGACATTGGTCCTCTCAGGACCTCCGGAAGGACCTCCTGAATGTATGCAACATGGTACTCCCAACACTACAGATGCGGACAATATTGGGGTTCATGTTACAGCCCCTACCATGTTATCTTATGACTATTATTGTCTAATTAGTTTTCAGTCTCTAGTTTTGCAGTCATGTACAAACTTGCATTTCTCAATTACTTTTCTTATCTCAAGAAGACAAATCTCGAATAACTTTAAGCTCTATGGACCCCGGGCTCATTTAAGCATGATTTCACTCATTTATATCATTCGTTCATGGCACGCTATGACCTATCCAATTTAAGGATGTTAATCTTAAACAATATCGATTTCCCGGAGCCTAATAAAACTCAATTTTAATTGTCTGTTACTTTCCAGAGAGAAATCGAAAATCTTCAGCTTTATATAGTTTGCCCTGTAGTTTAAATGTCTGTTCACATTGACCGCTCAACGACACAGCTTTTCTATTTACCATAACATTCACCAGATAAGGATGCTATCTCCTCTAAATAAAAGAATTTTTCATATATGCAGGATGTTTAAAAAGTGTCCGATATTGCAACAGGAGTTGGCATTGGTCAAAACTAGTTCCTATAAACATATGTCTGGAAACAAATACCATTGAGACATGAGCCAATCTGTGCACATTTTCGATAGCTTTGGCATACATCAATGCCTTTTAATGTCCCCATAGCCAGAAACCTAATGGATTGAGGTGCAGCAAACGAGGAGGCCGTGCTACTGGACCTCCTCAACCAATTCTTCTTTTTCTTTCCCTGATTACCCTCCCCTTATGTAGTACTTACACCTCCTAGGACTTACAAGCCAGTGCCTAAGGTCAGACGCCTGTCCGGGAGCAGGGGGAACTCTGGACCAGACAGAGTGAAGACCTGAAAGCAGGTGGTCAGTCAAGCACCAGGTATGATGGTGAGGAAGAAGATGATATGAAATGCAGGCAAAATTGATGACTGGAAGGGTGATAATGGAGCAATTGGTTGAATTAATGGCAGGGGAAACCGGATAACATGGAGAAAACCCGCCCAGACGCCGCTTCGTCCACCACGAATACCACATGCGGGTCCCGCCTAGGTGGTAGGCGAGCGGTCTAACCACTCAGCCACGGCACCGCCATTATACTTCCAGACTCAATGGGGTGGTGACCCGTCATACATAAACCATATACGTCATCTTTCCACAAGCTCAATTCCTCCAAAAGCGTGGGTAACTCATCGCGCAGGAATCGATTATACAGAGCACCTGTTAATCTGTTTGGTAAAATGTATGGTGTTAGGAATCTGTCACCCACAATCCCTTGCCCACACATTGGGACTAACCAGATCCTGACACTTAAACAAAACGTTTAATGGACGATGGATTGGTCGAGGAGGTCCAGTAGCATGGTCTCCGCGTTCGCTGGACCTCAACCCATTGTGTTTCTGACTATGGGGACATTTAAAGACGTTAGTATATGCCAAACCTAAAATGGCTCACATCTCAACAGTTATTTGTTTCCAGATATATGTTTACAGGAACATTTATTCTAGTTTTGACCAACCCAACTCCTGTTTCAATATCGGACACTTTTTTTAAACATCCTGTATATATCATCTTTCATCTCTCCATATGTATACTTTTGGAATCTGGATACAGATCGTAGTTTGAATCATCTATGTGGCGAACTTGGCTGTGTCCTTGCTGCTGGATATTGCCGTGCTCCCGGAACCATGAAGAAGTGCCCTGTTTCCTTGAAGAATCTCTGTACACTCAAATGGGCGACGGAAATGAAGTACCCTTTCGTGTAGCCCTTTTCTAATAGTTCGGGTTAAACCAGTAAATTGTCAACACAATACTGGGTACTTCTTAACAGGCAGCAGTTAGCCTTCTTTATTTCCGAGCACTTGGCCACAGAACTCTGTACTTTACAGTGACTGTAGTCTTTGTTTTATCTGGATAACGTTCCATTAGACTTTCGCGATTCGGAGTACTGGCTGCTAAAATATTTCATTTGTTCTAATTATTCCTGTTACCTTTATTTCTCATCACTACTCAGTGTCTTTAAGCATTCATTTTATTTTTAGAAGAAATTTTCAGCGTTTTTCCCGAAATTCTAGCAGAAAAGAGTTGCTATCGCATCAAAAGTAAATAATTGGAGTAAATAAAACAAATGATATGGAAGTGACTGCCCTATTGTACGTAAACTATGTTCTTAAGCAGCTGTGATTGATTTGTGATTTTATGGGAGTCTAACTTAAGGGTGAAGGTAAAGCTTAAAATTGTCAAAAATTCAATTTTTAAAAATATATGTCCTTCGATTTACCAAACATTTAAGTGTACTTTGCTAAAATAATTACTTAAATATCTGCATTAGTTTCAGATGATGTCTGAATTTTGACATCAAAGCTTTAAAGCTCAGTTTTTTCCACAAAAACTACGGAAGAGTTTTTAATGAAACGTTTGTATTTGTTACCGTATATATAATCTAGGAAAATGACCAGAAATGTGCTTCTCTATTATAGTTTCTCTTAAGAAAAAACTAGTTGTGATTATATAATCTAGAAAAATTGCTTTGATAACTTGAAAGAAAATTAATAATATTCTTTATGCAGATAGAGGCTGGTTTTAGTCATTTTCCTAAAACAAAGCCTAAGCTTTGAAATAACAAAATCGAAATATCTTTAAAAATAGTCAATATTGTCGCCCAGCGCATTATTGTCGGCGCTACCGCAAAGGAGTCGAAGGAAAGAGACAGAGAATGGCCGCATTGTTGGGCGCTTGCCGAAAGAGAGAAAGTGATAGAGGCCTCTAGAAATGTCTGCTTTGTATTTCACCGAATAACTGAACTTTCCAGAATAGTGCTTGGGAGATATAAATAGCGGTAAAGTGTGAGAAGGGACAGTTATTTGTGTTACGAATTCGGAGCCGTGCTGTTGGAGAATCGGAAAAGACTTTCTTGTTGTTGCAACGAGTGTACAAAGTTACTGTTTACGGAAATAAAAGTGTTTCTTTATCTCGACTACATCTGTCTTCTTTACTTTAGACCCACCAAAAGTTACACTGGTGTCAGAAGTGGGATTCGTCGAATTGCTTCTAGTTTCATTACATCGTCGTTAGAAGTTGCAACGTTAGAACCAAGATGGAGGGAGATTCGGAAACCAGGATGATGGCAATGATGAAAGAATTATTTGCCAAAATGGAAACGTCATACGACAACCTCGCTGCCAAAATGGAAACGAGAAACGACAACCTCGTTGCCGAGCTGAAAGAAGGAATGAAGACGGCAAGCGACAACCTCGCTGCTGAACTGAAAGACATGAAGACGACAAACGACAACCTCGCTACAGAAATGAAGGCGGCAAACGACAACCTCACTACAGAAATGAAGGCGGCAAACGACAACCTCGCTGCCGAGCTGAAAGAGATGAAGACGGAGCTATCGGCGAAAATTGACGAGCAACTGGCTGGCGTGAGGAAGGATGTGAAAGAGCTCGGTGGAAAGATGGAGGACCTCGGCCAACGCGTTGACGCCCTGGAGAATGTCGGGGAACGGCTTAGCGTTCTTGAAGACAGGGTCGACGGTAGCGCCAAGGAGCTAAATGCAATGGTGGAAGGGATGCTTAGTGAAAAGCTCAAGAACTACAAGGCCGAGGCTCCAGCACGCGACACAACATCGACGCGCGTGAAACCACCGAAGTACGATGGCACGTCAACGTTTGAGGTCTTCCGCCGTCAATTCGACACAGTGGCCAAGCACAACAAATGGTCGCCAGAAGAAGAGGCCGCGCAGCTGATAGCCAGCCTCCAGGGACGAGCTGCAGAGGTGCTGAACGCAGTTCAGACAGCGGCGGCGCCCAAGGACATCTGGGAGGCCCTGGAGAACCGATTCGGAAACCACCGCTTAGCCGCAGCCTACCGCAGCCAACTGAAATCTAGGATGCAACTGCCAGTGGAGACGCTGCAGGAGTTTGCCCTGGCAATCGAACAGCTAGCCAGCAAAGCCTTGGTCGACCTTCCCTCCGAATTCGTATCCCGAGAAGCCGCCTATACCTTCGTCGACGGGGTACGCGATGCCGAGATACGTCAACGTCTGATGCTCGGCGACTACAAGACCATCCACGAGGCACTTACGGCCGCATTAAGGATGGAAGCGGCCAAAGTGACGGCTACCCCGACCTCGAAGACACGGGGTGTCCGCTACGATGAAGACCGCAGACCAGTCCAGGGACGCCGACGAAGACCAGGTGGTGTGTGTTGGGGGTGTGGCCAGCCGGGACACCTGATGAGAGACTGCCGGTACCAAGAAGAGCAGCCGGGAAAACGAGTAATGACCGGCGTGGCGAGGGGCACGTCGGCGCCGTCACCATCATCCCCTCGAGTGACACTGCGCGCCGTCAGCCGACGGATGGATGACAGCCTCATCGCGGACGGCTGGGTGAGAGGGAAGCCGTGCCGTGTGCTTGTTGACACTGGAGCAGCCGTGACTGTCGTCAGACCTGACGTAGCCAGGGGCTTGCCGTCGAGAAAACCGAGCCGACCGTACCAACTAGTGACGGCATCGGGTGACACCTTGCCTGTGGAGAGGGAGGCCCTGCTGCAGTTGACCTTGGGGCGAAGTGTCTTGCGTTTGTGGGTGTTCGTCGCGGAGGTGGCTGAGGAGGTGATACTGGGACTGGATGCCCTCAGGAGCCACGAGGCGACGGTCGACATCGGCAAGAAGGTTCTGCGGCTTAAGGGAGACGAAGTAATGCTCCGGCACCCCGAAGAACGCCTTGGAATCTGCAGGGTCATTCTCAGGGAAGACGTAGTTGTCCCCGCGAGAAGCGAGATGGTAGTGACGGCGCGACTGGAAGGCCAGCGCAAGAAGAACATGCTGCTGGACCGGAAGACGCATGTGCACGGGCTCTGTGTAGCCGGGACATTGTTGCCGTGCCGAGAGGAGGTGCCGGTGAGACTGCTCAACCCAACAGACACCGATCACGACGTCCAGGCCGGGACGGAGTTGGGGACGTGCGAGCCCGTGGTCAGCGTAACTCCAATAGACAAGACCCAGGAGCCGGTGCCGACGCAACACTTGGGGCCCCGACTGGAAGAATTACTGGAGAGGGCGGCCGACCACCTGACCGCTGAACAGAGAGAGAAGGTCCAACAACTGCTGAGACGATATCAGCGCGTCTTCAGCCAAGGCAGCAGCGATTACGGCCGCACGGACCGAGTGCTTCACCACATCGACACCGGAGACGCCCGGCCTATTCGGCAACCACCTAGACGCGTTCCGTTGGCTAAACAAGCGGCGGTACGAGACCCTAGAGGAGCACCTGAGGAAGGTCGTGGCCAGCCATCAGAGAGACTGGGACCTCAAGGTACCACTGTTCTTGCTGGCCTACCGTTCGTCGACACACGACACTACCGGGATGACACCAGCAAGCCTAATGTTCGGCCGAGAGCTACGCCTCCCTTGTGATCTGGCTTTTGGTAGCCCCCCGGAAGCGAAACGGCCGGCAACCGAGTACGTGGAGAGTCTAGTAGACCATCTCCACGACATGCACGAGATGGCTCGTCAGAACATCCAGATGGCGAGCGACCGCATGAAGACCCGGTACGACAGGCAAGTCAACAGCCGAGGATTCCAGCAAGGTGACATGGTCTGGTTGTACCGCCCTACACGGACCAAGGGACGCTGCCCAAAACTTCAACAACCGTGGCAAGGACCGTACCGAGTAGTAAAGAGGATTAACGACGTAGTCTACCGCATCCAGAAGGTGCCCCGAGGGAAGATGTTAGTGGTACACCTGGATCGTCTGGCCCGTTACGATGGTGCTGTTCGGGACGACCAGCCTTGAGGAGGGAGCAGTGTCGCCCAGCGCATTATTGTCGGCGCTACCGCAAAGGAGTCGAAGGAAAGAGACAGAGAATGGCCGCATTGTTGGGCGCTTGCCGAAAGAGAGAAAGTGATAGAGGCCTCTAGAAATGTCTGCTTTGTATTTCACCGAATAACTGAACTTTCCAGAATAGTGCTTGGGAGATATAAATAGCGGTAAAGTGTGAGAAGGGACAGTTATTTGTGTTACGAATTCGGAGCCGTGCTGTTGGAGAATCGGAAAAGACTTTCTTGTTGTTGCAACGAGTGTACAAAGTTACTGTTTACGGAAATAAAAGTGTTTCTTTATCTCGACTACATCTGTCTTCTTTACTTTAGACCCACCAAAAGTTACAATATATTAAAAACTAAACTTTATCTCCCAAGTAGTACGTTAGCTAAGCAATAGCTCTTCCTCAAAGCACAGAGGTAGATACGAAGCGTCAAACCAAATATAAACTTCCGGGAAAATAAGCAAATTATGTTGACAGCGCTCGTATATCCATATTATTCATTACACACGAAGGGCTGATAAGGGCTAATTAGCAAATTGCTCATATAAAAAGAAGTCCTCTCCTTGGGAAGAGTATGACGCCAGCAATTAAGCCACTTGGCATTTTAAAAATTTAATTTATGGCAAAGCCTGATGAACAGAATTCAAAAACGTTTTCCTTGAAAAAGCAGATCCCGTTCTTCTCGCCTACCTTTGTTAAAACTGGCTTAGCATTTTGTACCATTGCACACGCTGTATTTCCAGGACATTTTATGCGTTGCTATAGAAATATTTGTGTTAAAAAACTCTTTTATAATTCCAAAAATGTCTTCCCCTAATTATTCATTATATTTCCTTTCCCTTTCATTTATTTTTTATTTACATGTAAAGCACTAAAACAGCAATATGCAGTTTTTAAAGCATTTTGATACTTTGTTCGGACCCGAAAGTAAAGAAGAGTTCAAACTTCAGGATCTTATCTTGACATAGTATACATCTTAAATATTCAGACAAACGCTTTAACTCTCACATTTATTCCCCTCTTCTAACTTGCTGTCCATGCCACACGAGAGAACCAAAACTACTCCAAAGTTTGTAATTAAAAAAATTACAAAGCTATACTAAAACCATCTAACCATATTGTAAATTTAATTTTAGTTTCCGAGCCCTATATTCCGGATTTCCTTCACACAAAGAGCAGCTTTTATGGCTATTATGTTGCTGGCTTTTGTACCTTGTTTACTTTACTTTGGCTCGCCATAAAGAGATTGTAATCAGCGCATATAGAGGTACATTAAAGCTTTCACGTCATGAGCAATCATTCCCGCAATGCAGCTCAAGTATATATTAGATCTGGTTGTTTCGAATACAAGGAAGCTCCAAATACAGGATACGAGTATAAAGATTCTCCCTTTCCATTGGTGATAGAGTAGGTGACTCTTGTGGAACCACATTACTAACATTTCCTTTTTCTACATAAAATTTAAAGCACGTAAGCTAAACATATATCTTCGATGTTTTTGGATCGCCTGTATCCTGTCAAAAACGTAAGATGTTCAAATTATATTTCTAGAGCCGTTCTCCCACGCTCCAACTTTTTTTTACCAAAGTGGAATTGCACACAAAAGAAACGTTGTCAACTGTGATGCATTTTGGTCCAAAAACAAATGAAAATCCACGTAGCAAGCTTGAGAAATGAACATGGCGGACGCAAATATTAATATAGTGACTGCCATATTAAGTATAGGTTTGGGACATATTTCTATGTAACTCGTAGGAAGAAAGATGTATAGCAGGAGTAAAAGAAGTGGTGGACACGGTCATGTAAACAAGGGGAGCAGGGCATTGGCCGAGTTATATTGA
Organism: Tenodera sinensis; assembly: GCA_030765045.1. Classification (NCBI taxonomy): domain Eukaryota; kingdom Metazoa; phylum Arthropoda; class Insecta; order Mantodea; family Mantidae; genus Tenodera; species Tenodera sinensis. The sequence continues at coordinate 135,390,347 of CM060967.1, read as the reverse complement.
GTTTACTACAAAACAAATTGAGGTTAGAGGACCCGCAAAAAAATATCGTAATTTTCTAGGAATTCATGAAGATTTATTTCTCAACTTCTTGCATTGTTGAAGGCAAAATTACGTGCAGAGCGACGAAGAACTAACTTTTGCAACACAACCTGAAACACACTCATACATACACAACAGTTGACTACAAGTCGCATGCGCGGTACACCATAGTGTGACATTATTGACGCTGATTGGCTATTTTGATGTCGTTGAATGAAACAATTAGATGCAACTCAATCGCATTGTATACAGACAGGTTGGATGCAAAAATAGGATAGAAATTGTATGGAGCAAAATTGTATCCAACTCTCGATGTCTCACGATGCACTTTTGTTGCACACAATGTTTTGGCCAAAAAGTTGGACCGTGGGACATCGGTATTAGATACAATTTTGTTGCATACAATTTCTTTCCAACTTTTTGTAGCCAACCTGTTTGTATCCGACACGATTGAATTGCATCTAATTGTTGCAACTTTTTTTCATCCAACAACCTGAAAATAGCCAATCAGTGTCTGTAACATAACAATATGGCGCACTGCGCAGGCAACATGTCAGCTGTTGTGTATATACGGCTCGTGGCACTTTTAAAGTGCTGAGTATTTTAATAAACTGTTTAATTCTTTCTTGAAGATTCATTAACGATTTTTCGTGACCATTAACATATTTTACTGAGGGGGTTATTACATAGCTATATTTCATAAATAATAAGAAATCCAGTTAACAGTGTGTTTATAGTTTATGTTACGAAATGAGTTCAAATCTCCTGTCCACCCATACCAAGATTAAAACCATTACAATTATTGTTCCTCATCTCTTTCGCGTTTGTTTCAAACTTATCCTGGTGTGTAATTTTGCCTTCAACACGATGTAAAAGATTGAGAAATAAATCTTCGTCAATTCGTAGAAAATTGCAATAGATTTCCGGGTCCTCTAACCTCAATTTGATTTGTAGTAGATACAATATACCCCGGCCCGTGTTCTGTTCCCATAACCGTGTCCACCAAGGTATTTTACTTCTGATACATATTTTCTTTCCACTCAGACTCGTGGAAATATATCCCAAACTTATACTTAATATAGCAATCGCTAAATTAATATTTACGTCCGCCATGTTTATTTCTCACGTTTGCTACGTGAATTGTCATTTGTATTGGACCAAAATGAATCGTAGTGTGACAGACACTGTTTCATTTGCGTGCAATTCCATTCGATACAAAATGTTTGGTCAAAAACGTTAAACCGTGGGACACAGGCTTAATACTCGATATTTTAATGATGCACTTTTGTTGTACACAAAAGTTGGCATGAGTGGTACCAGGTGTGAACCACGTGGCGAGATAAGCGTGTCCCCTTAGGTCAGGGTTGGAAAGACCTCGCTTACCTGCCCTACAAACAATCATCCACGTGGAGTAGGGCAGGCAGCTGTGTCAAGGAGAGAGGAGAGGTTCAAGTTTCCAGGACAGGTATAAGTGGAGAAGGTAAAACACAAAGCAAAGCCAGGCCAAAGCACGGATAACGGATGACTTTGAAACGGGCTAATATCGGCCTTTTTACTTGGCATTTTTCTAACAGCATATTAACTAACACACTTTTATTAGCTTCACTGTGTGTTGCTATCAGTGTAACGGAATCTTTCAACGTAATTTTCACCAACTTAGAGTTGTCTGACTGACTTGAAAATTTGCACACGTGTTTAGGGTCGATGATAATGTAATATCATGATTCTGTCCTAATGCCCTGACCAGGATCATCAGGATAAAGAAATGACTAAGCTAAATTTATAGAAAATAGTAAAATTATAACAACATAGATGTCATTAAAGCCCTTTTCTACATTCACCTTGAAAAGTGCTTCTTGATTGTGACATTTCTTATTTGCACTCTAAAGACCCAGATTAAAAAATTATGTAAGCTCCAATAAATGATGAGCACAATAAAAATAACGCTGTTTAAAAAGTAAGGCAACAGACGACCTTCAAATTTTATAAAGTGTTGGCCGTGCCTATGTTGCTTTAGGGTGTAAAAACCTGGACATTAACAACTAGTTTGACCAAAAGGATTGAAGCAGCAGAAATGATATTGTTAATACCATTGGCAGGTTTCCGATTGCAAGATCACAAAAGGAACCAGGAAATCGAGAACAGGTATTGAAGGAATTCTGCAGAAGATACATAGATCAGTATAAGAATAAATGGTATGGCCATTATGACAACGGATGAAGAAAGGCTGTATCCCTAAAGAACTATGAATACAAACCCCAAGGGAGAAGAAATATCGGACGACCTAGAAAGAGGTGGAAGGATCAGTTATGAATTGCTTATTTTCGGAACAGACAAGTAATTCGAATTGTATATTATGATACTGGATGACATAGATGGCCGAAGAGAGAACCTCAGAGAAGCATGAGGTATCGGGGAAAGGATCGTGGATCGAATTCATCCAGGGCCAGGAAATCCGCAACAGCTGACAGTGTAGTTAAAACAGTAATTTTAATCTAATATTATTCCAAAAAATATGGAAAACATTTTGAATTAAAAAGATTTTAAAATGTTTCTAATTAAAAATATATAAAATAAATTGAAATTCGAGACAAAAATTAAAAATAAATTATAGTTAAAAACTATATAAAAGGAAACATGCTCTAATAAGACAGAAGTAAAAGGTAGAAAATAATTGTTTAAGTATGAAGAGTTTGTTTTATAACTGAGTGGCAACTCCATTACAAATTAAGTTCACCACGCGAGAACAACTTTCTGACGCACGCTATTGCAGCGCTAAAAATCCTTATCAGAACGCACATGTAAATTACAGATAATAGGTAAATAGATCATTATTAGTAAGTTAAGTTTGCGCTACAGCGGCGCTAGTGTACATAGGTAAGCTCAGTAAATTAGATGTATCTTGCACTGGACGGCCGGGCCATTACTCGGCGGTTGCGAGTTGAAATAGAGAGGGCGAGCAGCCAGCAGGCAGCCTGAACTGGCTCATCGCCTTTTACGGTCTACGTAACATGCTACCCTGGCGCGAGTAATCTCGAACCACAGACTCGTTTTTTGGATGCAATAACCCTTCAAACCCCGCTATCCCTTTCCTCCTCTTGTCCATTCACCAACGTCTAGCTTTGCTGGTGTGACGATCCCAGGTGATCGAGCTCAGCCGATTTCTCTGCCAGTGTGTCTCGCGCCATTAAGCAGGAGCCTCACCGGCATTAGCTAGATCTCTGACACCCTTGCGCACTGTGTGATGATCCTTTGGAGCCACCTCACACGAGGAAGCGTTCGGGAGAGAGCACGAGGTGCCATATCCGACGCGGATACCTATCCTCGTCTCACTCCATCCAAGGCCATCTTTATCTAACTTATCTTACTTAGAGAAGGCCTTGCTCCATCGTAGTATCGACACGCAACCATGCCTGTCCACTGGTTCACTGTAATTAAAAATTAGGAGAATCCTGCCGTTCCAACCCCATATTTTAAATTTGTATTAAGTTTAAAATAATAAAAATTAAGTCATATTAAAAAAATAGTAAATGTTACTGCAAAAAGCGTTGGGTGCCTGACATCAAGTGTTATAAATAGCTCATTGGTAGCTATTTATAAAACTGAAGTTATGATAAAATTATTCAGTATAAATAGTTTGCAACAAGGTAAGCAGAGAAAATGATGAAAACGCACCTCATCAAATATTTTTTATTCCCATATTGGTGTCACGTTGTTCATGGAAAGAACACGTTATAGGGATTCCTTTTAAAGTTTTCGCACAAGTATTGTTTTTGTAGAATGTTTACAAACTGCTCTATCTTTATAATAATTACTATTGGGTTAAACCCATTTGGTTGATAATGGAACGTTTGCTGGTCACATAGAAATCAAGGCAACGGTTAATGCTGTGCAAAAGCTCCAGCAGAGAACAAGCTATTTGATGGCAAACAGCCACGCAAACTTGGACTGCAAAAGTACAGTTATTAATTATTACATGCTTCTTCGTTTAACAGAACATCAGAATAATTCTGTTGTACTAATATCCTCCAGGTGCTGGCGCATAATATAAGCAGAGGTAACTCACTGAGTTAATGACTTCCCGGACTTAGTTTCCTAGACCAGCAGTAAGGTCTCTAGAAAGCATTTCCCTACATGAAGCTAAATTGCACTCTGTGGACTAGCCATACTAGCGAGGTTGTTGGTTCTATTTCTCACCCATACTCTTTATTTTCTTGCAATTATTTCTTTTCTTTCCTTTTATCGCTTTTGCATTAGCTTGCTTGTAATGCGTGCATTGTACAGTGGGTATCTCACCTACTATATACAGAAAGTATATTTAGACATTTATTCTATTTTATATAATGCAAAAAATTACAATACAATTTGGCTAGCTAAAGGCCCTTTAACTGTTAAAATGTGTTGATACAAAATGTTAAGAGTAATAAACTGCATGAAAGGATCGAAATAAAGGTCCGGTTGCTGGAACAAAACACGCACAAGCTCTCTTTAAATTACTTTTCAGGTATTTTTATTTTAAATCACGGTTTAATCCAAATTTCTATTAAAACTATATTTCTAAGCGAAGCTTTACAATTCTGGCTTTAACCGTTGTAGTATTTTCTTATTCCTGAAACCAAAAATCTGGGAAAAATTCGAAATTGAGATCCATGTCCAAAATTCATCGTACTAAGTTTATTACTTTTGGTATACTTTTACTGTAAATCTTGGTTTAATCTAACTTTTAATTACAATTTCATATAAACTAAATTTCTAAGCGTCACTTTACAATTCTGACTTTAAGTGTTTTGAGTGTGAGTGAGTGAGTGAGTGTGAGTGGGTGTGTGTGGGTGGGTGTGTGGGTGGGGGTGGGGGTGTGGGTGGGTGTGGGTGGGTTGGTGGGTGTGTGGGTGGGTGTGTGGGTGGGTGTGGGTGGGTGTGTGGGTGGGTGTGTGGGTGGGTATGTGTGGGTGGGTATGTGTGGGTGTGTGGGGTGTATGGGGTGTGTGGGTGTGTGTGGGTGGGTATGTGTGGGTGTGTGGGTGTGGGTGTGTGGGTGGGTGTGTGGGTGGGTATGTGTGGGTGTGTGGGGTGTGGGTGTGGGTGTGTGTGTGGGTGTGTGGGTGGGTGTGTGGGTGGGTATGTGTGGGTGTGTGGGTGGGGGTGTGGGTGTGTGTGTTGGTGTGGGTGCGTGCGCGTGCGTGTGTGTGTGTGTGCGTGAGTGTGCGCGTGCGTGTGTGTGTGTGTGTGAGTCGTTACAATAAGTAGCAGTCGAACATTAGTGAAAAAATCTGATGCGTTGCACTCATATGACTTTCTCTACTCTTGTACTAACCATTCTTACAAACTCCTATTCCATATTTTCTTCGTGTTAGTAAAGATAAACATTTGCAGAAATTACCTTCCTGTTTATTTTCTTGTAGGTATAAGGGGAATGTGGGAATACAGTAGGCTTTGAGCAGTAGTCAAATCTTTTGCAGCTTTGAGATTCCGTTCTCTTTGCACAGTAAAGACATAAAAAAAATTAATCACGATCTTCCATTTGACGAAAGTTTGTTTTCCAAAATTCACACAAATAATAAGGAATATCTCCGAAATGATTCACTCTACAAAAGCCGAAATTTATTTGGACATAAATTGTGTGTTTAGCAAAACATAATGTACAAACAAAAAAATGACTGGTTAAAATATACAATTTATGTCCTAATACATTTTTCTGTGAAGTGAACGATTTCGGAGATTTCCTTGTTACTTTTGTGAGTTTTGCAATACTTGTACTTTTAACAAGTGGAAGATCGTTATTCACTTTGTAATATCTTAGCCGTGCAAAGAGAACGGAATTTCAAAGCCTTCATATAGCGACCAGGTTTAAAACATTTAACTATCGCTCAAAGCTTACTGAAGTTCCCTTGCACCTACAAGGAAATAAGCAATTAGATAATTTTTGCAAATGTTAATGTAGACTAACTTGAAGAAGATAAAGGAATAAGAGTTTACAAGAGTAGAGAAAGTTGTGTGAGTGCAACACATCAGAGTTTTATTCCACATTTACTCTATATTAGTTTCAACTTTAATTACTTATTTTATATTTCTAATCAAAGTACCAGTTGCTGTCTTGTGTTATGCTTCTAAGTCCTGTAATCAACCATTGTAAATTGTGAGTTATGTAAAGGAGGGGACGCCGTACACTAAGACATAGATCTATTGTGACTGAATCATTTTAACTTTCCAAAACTACTATGAAGCCACAACATTCAGGCTTGGATACAGAAGATGTAACATTTTGAGGACTCATAAATGTAGGAGTATGTGCCTATATCATCTTACCATTTTCACTTTGTTGCTATTAATCCCGAGAAGTTGCTTGAATTTTATACTCAACTATCTGCAAATATAAATTGAACACAAATACTGCCCAGAACAGTTCAGCTATATAACTTATTTTCTTATGCAAGGCATATGAAGCATTTGAAATTACACACACATTCAATGTATCATATTTCTGTAAAAACATAATGGGAGAGCTAATTGCTACTCTACAAAGATCATTTAAACTATTCTAATTAACTTTTTCAAACCACAACAAATATATTAAAGTCAAAATATGTATATCAGAACATAAAAGATAAATAATAGAAGTAAATACATAATATATCATATTAAGCTTTAATTAAAGCTGCCGTTATTTATAATTTTAAAACTTCTGCATAACATAAAATTAATCATTTAACACAGCGTCTATTTTTCCACAAGAACTGTAAAAACGGTAAATAATAAAAACAATAACTGTGAATTTATATTTACATTTCCAAGCACAATCAAATTTCTCCGGTTGAATTTGGCTACAAAAATGTATATACAGATCTTGGTAAACAAATGGTTAACAAGTTTTCGATTTTGGATAACAAAAGAAATGGATTTGTTATACTCTCTGGCAGAGTCTGATCATAGCAAAAACTGCTTACAGCAAATCTTAACTTCTGCAAATGAACTTAATAAATATAAATGTATTGCTAATTGATAAACATAGTGATTATAAAACATTATTATTAAATTTTGTGTACCTTCGGTGGTAATTATTCAACGGGCTTAATCTTTCATTCTGATTCAGAGAGAAGTTCTACTTTAAAAGACGAACCACATCGTGAGGGAGTATCTGGAGTAACCGATAATGGCAGAGCTTGACGAGAATCTGTTTCTCCAATAGATCTAACGGCTTCTGTTGGTTTGCTCTCTGACGAGGTAGCATGGAAAAAGGAAACATTTCTCATGCTATCGCCATGTGAATTCTTGACACTGCTGATTGAGTTCTCTATGTAGAAAGGGTCAGTGACAGTTGAAATGCTTGGAGCCGAAACAGTAGATTTAGCTGTCAAAGAATCTGTGTCAAGGTTATCTTCTACTTCAACAGCGGGCGCACAGTCATCCACAGGTTTAGCTCCTGGTGTAATGCACTTCTTTTCTGCTGTTTTGCTGCATGCTGCAGAGTCTGAAGGATCCTCTCTAGAACACACTTCTTTGCGACATCTTGCATCATCGTTCCTTTCACTTCCTTCCTTTTTACACTGGGTATCATACGAATGGGGTGCAATGAAGCTAACATGATCGTCGAACCGTACTGTCTCTGAGCCACGATATTCATCACATGCAATCCAGCTGTTGCTTACACTAGCCTGCTGATCTAAGAATGGCCTCTTAAGAGTACGCTGCACCATTCTTGTAGCAAGTTCTTTCAGTGAGCTTAAGGATGCTGGGCCTGTAGCCTCGTCACTCCGCTGACTTGCAGAATCAGTGTGCATTTCTATAGGTGTGCAGGCATCATTCTCTGTTCCCCTGTATCCAGATAATGAACTGGAATCTGTCTTGAAACTCAGAACTGACCCTGCTGAAGCACAAATTGATGCAGCACCTCCATCGGCTATTAAAGCAAACTTCCCGGGGAGGCTACTGGCAGTCTCAGTGCTCATGCTGAATATTTGGGTAGATGCTTCATCCGTTTGTACTTCAAGCCGCTGTCCTCCTGGTAAAACACTGGAAGCTATACTGTCAGTTATACTCGCACCAACCAAAGAAACATTGCTGGTTGACTCTTTGTCATTTTTCGGATGTAATCCTTCTAGATGGCTTCCACTTCCAAGAGAAAGCGATATGTCTCCTATTGAAGGATTCCTTCCTCTATGGCTAACTGCATCTATTGATGATGCATCAGTATTGCTCGCATCTACAACACCAAAATTAGAGCTTACATCTGATCCAGCAGTTGAAACACCACTGCTGCCACGACATAATAATGCAGGTACCACTCCGCACACATAGCAAAGAAGTGCAGGAACAGCAACCCCCACGGCAAGCCCAGCTAACAACGGAGACACGAGGACGAACATAGTGACTCCACTTGCAACCATCCAGATACGCTTGGGTCTGCTAGCATGTTCATAACGAATATACTGCCTTCTTCCCATCCACAGTGGAATACCAATTATCATTGCTGGAACCGCAATTGCTGCTGCTAGGCATAAACCAACAGGCGCACCAACCAGAGTCCCTAGCTGCCAAAGAATCTTCTTCTTCCTTGACCAAGGCTTTTTGCCCCAAAATGTACAACCAGATGGACTCAAGAAATGCACATCACTTATCTCCCTCATACACAACCAGCAAAACTCTGTACCACAAACTGCGCATGCCATATGATTACAGGAGCCGTCATCCATTTTAACTATCAGCACTTGACATCGAGGACATGGTTTTACTGTGGCACGATGCTGGGAATCCTTGCTAAAGATATTTGACAATCGCTGAGCTCTAGCAACATCGCAGGTTTGATTGGGATGCCATTCTCCTTTGCAGTGGTAACAGAAATAGTCATTGCAGTCTGGACGTTCACATTTAATCCTAGGGCAACTAGCACATCCAGTTGCTATAACAGCAAAACTGCAGTCTGGAGCTGGGCACCAGCGAGTGTCTGGATCCACAGCTAAAACTCGGCGTACCATAAAGTCTTCATACTTTTCATACTGGACTTGATCGTTTAGGATCATTCGGATATCACTTGGATGCATTGGCTCCGGGCACTCTGGACAGGCAATACAGACACGAGACTCAAAAATTTCAATTCTGAGATACTGTTGGAAGCAGTCATAACAAGAACGATGAGAACATGTGGATAGTTCTGGAAAGTACTCCAAGGGAAGTTCAGTGAAGCAGAGAGGACATTCTATGCTACCTGCATCACCACTCTTTCCTGCACCAATACCAAATGCTGATACTTTGCTAGTAGTTTGTCCATCCTCTTGCACCACTGCAATACTGTCAGATATTCCACTACAGCGAATTACTCCTTCACCCTTTCCGGCATCTCGAAAAGATGCACTTCCAACCCCATCTAATTTTTTGACATACTTTATGTTTCCAGAAGGGTTTCTTGCAATGCGTCTGATCACTAAAAGACTGGAGTAAAGAAAACGTCGCACTGAAAATCGAGCCAGACCACGTTTTCGTGAGTTAACAGTGGAACAAGCTGGGTGGTTATCTGTGTTATGAGCCTTTTGCATCTTGTAGCAAACTTAAGGAACAAAATGTTGCTAGCAATATATAACATCCCGGCCAGTTCAATATACATTCTTTAATTTCGTAATCGTAATCACGAATAATAGTCCATTTATCTTACAATTTTTATTACAAGTGTGAAATTAAAAACAAAACAAAGCACGTTTTAAATTCCTGTCTGTTCTCCGTGCCTCCAACTCACACAACCACAACATTCTAATATTATACTGTCGCAACCTGTCAAGCATTCCCTGACGACGTGGCATGTCACAATTTAAATTTAAAGACAGAGTAGTACATACACTTTCAGTTAACTCACATATACTTGTGTACTCACATGTACACAAATGTAATCAAGTACCCATGGCAATACATCGCCATCTACGTGAGGTACAATGAGCCACAGCCTTCTAAGAATGAAGTTGTTCAGTTGGACCAGAAAAGCCATAGAAAGTAAATTTTCACTAATAAATTAATCACGCGAAACTGAAGCATTTTGGGGCGTGTGTTTATATGAGCTTTCTTTTTTCAGTGAAAGCAACCCATCCTCGAACGTTTTAAAAGTATTTTAATCATTCTGTGTTACAAACTTTTGGCAAATGTAAAATCCGTTGCATAGCACATGCGCAAATGTGTGTATACATATATAAACCTCTAATTAAAATTTAAGAAAGCATTCCGACCCCAAATATTGTGATATACGTAAAGGGAAAAGCGTTCTCAAAAAGTGCACAAAAATATCTCAGAAGAAGTATCCCAAAAGATGAAAAGGGGTAAAATTATATGTATACTCCACGTGGAGGCACTTCTGGTTGGCAGATTAGAGAGTTTCGTCAATAGATTAAAGCGTAGTATTTTCAAGTAGGTATAGCTGTTTTCTTTGATACGTTTTCCTTAAATCAAATTCATACCCAGCGCCCGCCGGTCTCATACCATTTAACATTATAACTGAAAAGGAAAAGTCAGATATACAAAATTTCATGTTTAAATCGTACACCTTTAAGGTTTTAAGAACTACTCTAACAAACATTTCCTCTAAAAGTGACTTTAACAGTGGTAATTGAGATACTCGTAGTTCGTTATTGGAATGGTTAATAAAATTCAGATATTGAGGGCTTTTATAAATGATCTGGAAACCAATTTCTCAAAAAATTTTATTGGCACATGCTATATCGACAAAATACCCAGTTAATGCAAAATAAAATATTTAGGGTATTATTTTCCAAAATATTAATGAATGCCATTAATTTGAAATTTTCTCATTTTAAACAGCACATCCTGAAATGTTAAATAACCATTGTTTTGTTTAATACTAGCTCACGAAGAAATGACATAACATAATGGCCAACTATCCCCGCAACGCAACATCCCTTTCTGGAGCCAGGCCTGCCGCTAGGCCGCTACCGATATCAGTGGGATGCAGTACTGGAGAATGGGACGTTGCCAGCGCCTCAGTAAACATAATGGTTGGCATGTGACAGTTGTGTCTCAGCTTTCGATATTTAGTATACTTTATCCTGTTCAACTGGAAATTAATTAAACATAAACTTAAAATATTAAAAGTATATTACAGCTACTAACTAAATATTCTTGTTAGATGACTACATTTGAAAGTAAAACATAAGTATCAGGGTCGATTTTTTAAATAAAACCTTCTTGTCGCATCCTTTGTAAACCCGAATTTAGACCTCAAAACCTTTATTTTCAATGAAATATCAACATTGAATTGTTGGGTAGAATACAACACTTCCTCTACTTAAAATACGTAGTAGAGAAAATAATAAATGTCTGTAAAAATATTTTGCAGAAGAGATTAAGTGGATGGAGAGAGTAATGTGAATATATAACACATTTTTACTTTCTCTACTATGTATAGTAAGTAGAGCAAGCATTGTATTACACCCAAATATCCGATGTCGACATTTCACCGGAAACATGTTTTGAGGATCCCTGAATTAAAAAAAAAATAAAAAATTAAAAAAAATAAAATAAAAAGCATTTTGATAAAAGTTCCGCGCGCGCGCCTGTGTGTGTATGTGTGTGTGTGTGTGTGTGTGTGTTTGTGTGTGTCTGCCAGTCTGTGTACCTGTGTGTCTGTCAGTCTGTGGACACCATAACTCAAAAACCAAAAGTCGGTTAGAAACCAAAGTTAGTGTCTAAGTGCACTGTCTTTTAGGAATGCGACACGAAGATTTTGAATAAAATAGCCCCACCCTAAATTACCCTTTCCGTGGAAAAGTTTTCGCAAATTTTTATTTTCTTGAAAATGGCTCTAACGATTTTGATTAAAATGACATGCCTGAGATATTTTTATGACAAATTAAATGCATATCTTGAATTTGTTGCCTATAAGCCCATGACGTTCTATTTACTATGGATGACTTTTGCATAACTGGTAAATCGTAAAAGATACCTATGCTAAATCTTACTATAGACTTTTTTTTTTTTTTTTTTTTTTTTTTTTTTTTTTTTTTGTAAAGTAAACCATTTCGGAGATATGCCATGTTATTTGTGTGAGTTTTGGAGAACTTATACTTCTGTCAAAAATAACGTCGTTACTCATTTTTATATGTTAATCTGCAAAGAGAACGAAATCTCAAAGCTTTGCAAGATTTGACTATCACTCAAAGGCCACTATATTCCCATATTTCCCTTGCACCTTCAAGGAAATAAGCAAGAGGATAATTTCTGTGAATGTTTATCTGTAGTAACATGAAAATATAGGAATAAGAGGCTGTAAAAATGGTTAGTACAAGAGTAGAGAAAGTCATGTGAGTGCTACACATCAGATTTTTATATATTTCTGAAACGAACATGACCCATTTGTTTTCTTCCTTGCTCATGTTAAATTTGTAGTTGCACCTAGAGGAAAGGTCAAAGAAACGCCATTTACAGCTAATGGAAGGTTGAGAAACACAGGTTCCATTATAGAAGCAGTTCAAGGTTGGACAAATGCCTTAAAACGACAGAAAGGAAACGCAAGCCGCACTTCGCACTGGAGTACCAACAACAAATACACAGAGGAATGAGAGTAATCAATTCTTGGGCGCACAAGGAGCAAATTGTTCCTTCTGAAGCTGAAATAGCTTCTCTGAATTGCTTGCTCGTAATGAATATCTAGCAGAAACTATCAATCTTGAGTCAGTCTATACAATCTGAGTGACTCAGTTGTACTGTTGTTACTGATAGATGACTAAGAACTGACGACTGAGACATAACATAGAAATTTATTTGATCACAACAAAATGATAAACGCTCTTCCTACAGTTGGCGCAATTGCGGAATCCTTAGCATGATCTCTGTAACATTTGTAACTCCTTGCCTTCCATAGAGGAAGTATTGCATTCCACGCAAAACTTCCGAGTTTGCAATTTCACATGCAATACCTCGAGAAATTTAAATAGTGTTTACACTTGAGCCAATGAACTAAAAACCAGCTGTGCTTTTCCTGTTCGCTTTATCGCCACTTGTTACAGTATCATTGACTGGCACTGATGCAACCATACTATATATTTAAAACCATTTTAAAGGTCAACTTTATAAAAGTAGGTGGTAAAACTGGCCACCGTTGTTGTCCATAATTTTTGGCGCCTTATGTAAGCTGTCCATTACTTGCCGTAGTTCATTTTGAGAAATTCTGGCAATTTTCAGGCGGATATTTTAAGGGAACGCTCCTCTGAAATTTAGTAAAACCCTCGCAAAGCTATGTAGTTCATGGCTTTAAAAATACTTATGGACCATAAATTCAAAATGTTCTTTATTTTTACGTTTTATGACATAAATATCTATGTAATGTACTTTTAAAATCCAGAATAAACACTCTTTCCATCTTGAAATTTGAGACTTTTGAAAAATATTTTTCACTACATCCACTTTTTGAAAATGCTCCAAACGATGGAGTTTTCATTTAGTTCTTCTGAAATTTGCCATGTAGGTTCCCAAAATGGAAGCAATTAAATTTGTCATATATATTTATTTTCTTTAGAGTGGTTTTTGAGTTATTGCTTTTTAATAAAATTTAATACAACTAGAAATTTCAAATGAGAGAATTTAAAGATTGTTTTATTTTGGACTAAGGCTAGTAAAACAAAATTGTATGACAGATTTGTGCATTATAATCACATAAATGGCATCGCATTTTAAAAATAGGAGCTTTTTACGCTTTACTATAGGGCAAAGTCGCGTCAGTAGCGTGACCTTGATTCTGTAGCAGCGCAGAATCATGTGTTCACACCCAGCGAAAAAACACCGCACAGCCGGTTCTTAGTTCATTGGCTCTCTCTGTATGACATGTATTAATCAAATAGCACGTATTCAGTCAGAACTGTAGGTGACATCCTTTTTCCCGAGTCTAGTCTCCGAGTTTACTTGTCACTTTGTGTAAATCCCCTTCTGATCTAAGGGAAAGAGCTTATCATGCCATATGTTAAGTTAACCTAGCTTAGGTATCCTTAAACTTCTCGCCCATACTATAAAGCAAACTGGAATAGAAGGAAATATTATTGAGGGGCTTTTATGAGCCAGTAATCTCGTAAAAATGAGTAACTTCTTGGGATCCCTTAAGGCGCTATAAATTGTAAAAGAAGCTGTGCTTTAGGAAAACGGTCGCTTTGCTCTATCATTTGTCTGTTTCCTGTATACATGTTTTCTGAATTTCATTCCTTATTAGTATCACTTTGTCCGTCCGTTGGAATACATGAAATTATTCACTTACATCTCTCACCTCCTAAATTTAACATACCCTGCAGGCTGTTACGATTAAATTATTTTTAAAACTGCTTCATAGAACTTTTCTCCTTCTTCTGAGGGTACTATGCCTTAATGTTTTTATGAAATACATCGGGTGTCCCTTAATTTAATTTCCTTAACATTGTTGGAACCAAGCCAAGAATAGTAGATGTTTTCAGTTAGCAAACCTCCCATCCACCCCTTTTCCGCTTTCCATAACTTGTGCTTTAAAATGTCGATGGTCAAAGTCAAATATCATGTTGATTGCTTTCCTGCAATGCGGACGCTGCAGGTTCAATTTATTGCAGAAATTCTTGATTTCCCCGACAACACCCGCTGCCATCACGCTATCATTCAGCTGCGACATATAACTCCGATGAAAAGGTATGCAAATTGAAGATGTGCTTTCTTAGCAGGGAGCTTTACGTTTGACAGGAATATTGCAGCACCAGTATCAAGTTTGATGGATTGTAAGTGTTCCTTTATCTTCAATACACTGTCGCAAATATCTTGCAGAAAATTCTGTCTCTTTTCTCTGGTTCTTTGTGCCACTGGCTAGAAATTAAATATGACAGTTCAAATATAAAAATAGCACCAAATGCTTTAAGGGGTGATTAAGGGCTAAAATTTGTAAAAAGCTCGCGTTTTAGTTAGTGTGCTCCTATAAATTGGAATCTCCTCTTTAATTTGACAGTATGTTATAATTATAGATACAATACTTGTATTTTAAGCAGCACTGCTCTGCTATTTTCTACACAGTTACAGATAAAAGAAATCATTACTACTATACGTTTTGGAATAGAGCTGTACATTGTAATTCAACTTTTAGGGCAAGATTTGTCTACAAATCGGTATGAATTCAAAATGTAACGTTCAAGTAATACGAGTGAAAAAATTCGTGTTTTGAGATTACATGAATAAAATAAAAGTATTTTTGTAAAAAGGTATTAGTATCTGTCTCCGTCTATGAACAGATTACTCAAAAACGAAATGTCGGCTAAACACCAAAATTGATATGTACTTAAGTTTCGCTTCTTCCAACGATGCGACACGAAACTTTTTAAGAAGTCCTCTACACCAAACTAGTTTTACTTGGAAAAGTTGTAGCTATTTATGTTCTCAAACTATTAATGTTTAAGATGTCTAAGATATTTTCATTAAAAATTAATTTATATCATACATTTCCTTAAAATAGGTCATGAAGTACTCTTTATTCTTAATTACCTTCGTATAACAGACAAACTGTAACAGATATATAAAATTTCCCGCATAAAAAATGTTGATATAATTAAAGCAAACAATATATTTCAAATAAAAATGTTCGTGTCGTTTACCATTTTGTAAATACTCCTTCATACTGGTTTGAATTTTTAGACACTTCTTTTTCAAGCAGTGAGTCGGTATTCGTTTTCTTCTTCTCGTGATTATGCAAAGAGCATGGAGTTTCAAAGATAACCACAGTGATTGGCTTTTTAAAAATCTGAACATCGCTTTAGCCTACTATATTCCCCTTACCCCTAAAACAAAAGAACAACTGTGTATTGAAAGCTTATCTCAACACAGAAGAATATTTTGTAAGAATAGTTTGAGCAGAATGAAGCATAGAAAATCAATTGAATGCAACACATAAGATTTGTACTGCGTAATCGTAATGACTGCTCCCCTTGCCAATTTCATTTAGAAAACCCTTCTCGTATTACGACTCTTTTGAGGAAAACAGTCTCGCCAATGATAACCACGCTGTTGTCAAAAGTAATAACTCATTAATGCATGCAATTGCTGAATTTCCTCACTGCAAATGCTGTCACAAAATCGAGCTGCGTGAAAATTTATTTGTGAAACTAATGGAAAATGAATGATTGGGACGATCACGCATAAAATGAGTTCGACGTTTCTAAAAGGCGTGAAGAAAAATTGAAACGGACACGGCATTGACCATAGATTTGTTCACAGAGAATAAATATACTGTTTTTAGACTTTTATCATACTACGTCGTTAGAACTTTTCGTAAAGTAAGTTAATAGGAAGCTCCGTTGTAGGCGTATCCGTCTTATTTATTGCCAAGAGAATTTTATTCTAACTTACTCTGATGCTGACTATCGGTGATGTGGGATTCGCATTCGGGAGGTCTCAGTTCAATTTCCATTGACCTCTTGGTTTCCCCTGGTTGGTAGGTGAATGCTAGGATGGTTCCTTATCTACCAAATCCCGTTGCATAATATACTATTTCATGTGACTATTTCAAATACAGGAGCGTTAAATTAACACATTCCAATTATCACCTGGTCATTCTTTTCTTTTGTACAAATTGTTGTTGTTGTTGGTTTATTTATTGACGCTGTATCCAGTGGATTCTGGATTTCCGCGTCTGGTGTCCTGATGAAGTAGAGGTGTAGATGTATCATAAGATGTAATTTGAATATACATATGTTATTATGCTGTTAGTATTATAGTTTCATTTTACATTTTCTGAGGAAACGAAGAAGAAGTGGTGCTATATAACGTATGTTCCAATTTAGAAGTAAGGAAATATTCCAAGGACCGTGTCCAATACGTGCATATATGTGTGAATATAGAGATGTCGAATGTTGGTAATTTCTAGGGCATTGAAAGAATATATGATCTGCATCGCCAAACTGACCACACTCACAGCAATCTGTATCGCGTTTTCCGATCTTAAATAAATAAGCCGGGGTGGGTGCTACGCCTAATTTCAATTTTGTTTTGTACAAATTATCACTAGTTCATTCCTTTGTTTATCCAGTGTCACCAACTGTATCCCATAAATCGCTGAAAAAGAATTTGTTACACATTACAATCGATTAATAGTCAAAATGGCACTCCTTTCAATTTGACAGCTGTGTTTTTAACAATTGTTCTTGGAATAATTAATGTGTTTCAGAAAGGTTATGTGTTAATGTTAAAAATAAATTTGAGACTATAAACTGGTTTTCTGTTGTAACAAGAGAATATCGAAATGCATATAATTACTGGATTTCGTTTTTCTCAGTTGGCAGTGCTGAGTAAGTCGAACTACACTAATCGAAATGAATATATTTTAGCTAATTTTTTATAGAATTTAACATTCAAATCTTTGCGACGTACTATTTAAATTCATATCCTATTTATGAAATAGTCCACATAAATTTATTTCGACGGTCTGACCTTACCATATAAATTCTCTCACTCCGCACGAGTATTTATCGGTTAAG
This sequence comes from Tenodera sinensis, assembly GCA_030765045.1. Lineage (NCBI taxonomy): Eukaryota > Metazoa > Arthropoda > Insecta > Mantodea > Mantidae > Tenodera > Tenodera sinensis. The sequence continues at coordinate 135,372,843 of CM060967.1, read as the reverse complement.
TTAGAAGTCTTACTTGTGATCGTATATAATAATTTCCTATTTATGTTAATACTTGATTCTCAACCTGTAGTTGTTTATACTCATACCTTCAATGTGAAGAAAAGAGGTAGTTAAATCAACAGCGGAAGGTGTATTTCCTCCTTGGTTTCTTCTATCTGAATTTTACTTTCCATTATAACTGCATTAAATTTTCTGTTAAATTCCATTTCCATTAGCTGTTACCGCACAAATCCACTCAGTCTAGTGTTATTCTTCGGCCCCCAGGTTCAGTTTTCAGACACAACAGTAGCGCTAAGCTGCTATTCTAGGTGATGTTTATTCTACTTCTGAGGAGGAAAATTTGTTGAACCATTGTATCAGCTGCTGCAATATGGTGACGTCATAAGGCCCATGTAATCCTCTTTGCTGTTCCAATAAGACAGTTCTTGCTACAGTGCAATGTAGGTATCTTTCATTATGGCAGAATTGGTTCATATATTTATAAACAGAACTCTTCTATATAATGAAATCTAGGACCGATCTCTTTAAGGTAACTATGCACTTATCAGAGTTAATGATCAATATAGAAGAGGTGCATGCTGCTATAAAGGAAAATGTTTTCCAATAAATAAAGAAACGATACAATTTTGCTGTGCACAGATCGCTCATGGGCGTAAATTACAATTTAGTCATTTGTACGATCATTAAACATATAGAAGAGTGTGACGCCGGCCGCGGCGCAGAACAAAGGACGGCCAGAGCCAAGCTACTTCACACCACATACCGGACCCAGTGCGTATCAAAGGCACTCAGGTTGCCTCACACGAGCTAACATGACAACAATCGAGCGGCAACACAAAGGGTTTTCTACATCATTCGAGAGGTGTCCGGCCACCGGCGTGTTTGTAGGAGTTCGAGGAAGGTCCGTGTTACGTCATCCTCGCTAAATAAGGAGACGAGGTGAATATAATTTTCAAAGTATTCATTGTTGTATCTTTAAGTTTTCTAGATTAAATTGACATGCATCATCTATAAAGCGTGTTAAGTAATTTTTCCCCCTCACATGGATTAATTGTTAATCAAAGCAGACTTGCAATATGCTAAGAGATGTTTTGTTTTCGTATATAGATGACACAAATTTATATTGCTTGATTTCAGATAACTTCCGGTCAAAAATGTATTCAAATGAATTTAAATAAGGCTTAATGCATTAGTAACATAATACATAGGAAATTACGTAAAGTTGTCATAGCCAGAGAAACTCATGCAACAGATATGTACACAGTGGAGTGATTTCTGTAACGGTTTTCGGTTATGGTTTATGCCCTTGCACAACATTGAAAAAACGGTTACAACTTGAACGCTTTACAAATGTCGCTCAGAATATCATCCTCGCTGTGAGCCTTAAGTGCCCTGAGATGAACCTCGTTTACAAAAACATGCAAAACTGAAGATATGAACCTTTCAGCGTTTCGTTGTTTAACTAGGGGAAGTAAACCACTCGATGATTACCGATTCCTCTGGCACCATTACGTGCTTTGATCATCGTTAAATCTCTGGTTACCCATTAAATACACTGGGTGTGTTCTCTGTTTTCGCTAACAATCCTCAACCCTTTGGTCAGCTCTGAGGTCCCATTGTTCTATTAACTAGGGTAATGACGAATTAAACAAGATTACGGAATTCAAACAAGCCCTTGATGAGCTTGTTTTACCTGAAGACTACTGCGTTATTTCTCATTCTACAGATACTCGCAGTATGGACATTTGCCCTAAAGCCACTTATAAAATAATTGTGGTGAAATACGGCAAGTAAATATAATAAGTTTATGATATATAATGTAAGGGGACACCTCGCGCACTGCGAACTTAAATATGTAATGCGGTTACCAACGCCCAGGACGAAGGAATTTGTAAAGGAATCACATGAGGCAAAAGTCCGCAAGCAGAGAGGCCACAGAGACGCGCGAAAGTTCCTGATAATCAACCTTGTTACTGACGTTTAAATGCCCGACATACTTGGTGTAAGGATCTCCACTAGTATTCTGAGAAAACTTTATGAGCACTATTTCTACCTTTCATAGACATTCTGAAAAAAGCTCTGGAGAGAGGGAACATTTGACAATCGCGCGCGTCACCTTGCAGATGAGTGCCAATTCACATTGGAGAAATAGGCCCTGTTAGCCTCTTAGCAGAGCTATGGTTTTAGAAGACAGCTAAGCCTCCATTACGGGGATGATATTAAGTTTCATTGTTGCTATTTTTTCTCAATACACCTTGTTAGTTCATTTGTAGCCAATTAATGAAAGGTAGTAAAGCTGAAATACTACTTGCATGCTTTATCTTGAGCTTCGGACTCTAGTGATACGAACGGTCCGAGTCAAGAAGGCCTGTGCTTTACCTATGTAACAATTGAGCACCGTTGTCCGTACCCCAATCTATGTACCACTTATGCATCTCACTGCTTCTCGATACCTTTGTTGTTCTCTAGTGTTATCATACCGGTTTACTTTTTTTTTTAACCAACTGAGAAAATAACGTTATGTGCTAAATTCCTGAAGCAGAACCAGCAACGACACCGCAAACTTCTGTAAACATTAATCAAAGAATGTCATATCTGGGGAACGCGGAGGCCAACGAGAAAATTCTCTATCGTCATCATTAGCAGGAACAATCCATCTGTTCGGCAGATGGTTTTCAGCTGCATAAACTTTCCCTTTACAAATGCACCTGAAGCACATGTTTATATTTAGACCCTCAGGTGATATTTTAAAGAAGCATTATTAATAAAGGCTGGAGGCATGTGCGTTTTTCCATAGATATACTGCACATGGACTTTACTGTTATCGCTCGCGCATGTAAACAACTGCAAGTAGGTACAGCCTGATCACGAAAGTCGCCTCACTGCAACAGAACCTACAAGCATCATATAAATAATAAAGAACATTATCACTCCATGTCTGCAGCTCACTGCGAGAAGAAACAAAATAGTCGCGTTATACTACACCTTGACCTTGCGTCTGCATACACTTGCAAGGCAATACTTCACTAGTTCACAGAGTACTACGATACGTGGTCTTCAACTCTTGCTTCTAGCGGCAGCCATTTGCACATTTGATGGCCGTGCTGTACTTCTGACGTCATTCATACTCTGCGTCCAACTAACATGTATCCCATGCGAGCACACATCCCTCCGGCCTTTAATTATTAATTTACTGTAAGGAAAGAAGAAAATGTGGTTTTGTTACTTAATTATGAGATATGCTAAAAATATAGTTTGTGAATTGCATTGAAATGAATGGTAAATATAAGTAATGAAAATATATTTGTCAACGATAGCTTTATGTTGATGTTCGCAACAGAAAGCGATCACATGAAAAATATTCTCAGTATAGAAGACGCGAATGGCTTAAAATTTGATAAAAGTAAATATCAAGATGTAATTCCTGAATCAGTGATACAACCATTGTGAATATTTAGTAACATGAAAGTTTAAATGATTTGTTTATTTTCAAATATTATTTCACAGCAAACATACTTAATTACAGTTCATCGCCATATCTTGAGGAAAACAGGAATCTTCATGGAACCGGCGAGTTTACTCCGTGGCAATTAGAGGACAAACGGTAAAGCATTGCACCAATATTCTAAACAGTTTCATAAAAGGGGCCAATGCAATTGCTGTAACTCGCAGCCATATTAAAGCGCCGTAACTAATAATATTAAAACCCCGGTCAACACCTTCTTATCGTAAAATCAGAGCACCACTAACGAATTGGTGGATCTACATTCAGTCATATTCGAAAATGTTGAACAACAGTTACAGATTAATTAACATGGTAATCGAGAACACCGAACACTAGCCTATCCTCTATACCAGCCATTTTATAACTTTCAACAATGCGCAATGTTGCACGTGAATGTGTGGCATTGTTATCAACTGTGATATTATAATCAAAACTTTTTGAGTTTATTTTTCCATTGATAGGAGAAATAGGGTAGATACGGAGGGGGTTCGGCACTGAAATTAAGCTTATCGTACCAAAGGGGTCACCCCCGAGAGGAAGGATGAATTGAGAGGAGACACCGGGCGGCTAAGATTTACCAAGATTGACTACATTAAATCTTCCGGAACCCTCCGGGTAGACCCTGGCGGGGTACAACGCCCCCATATACCGCCCGGATCCCACGAACAACGAGGATATGTGCGCACATCATCCCTGCCAAGCTGCACCTGACGCCTTCGCCTACACTTGCGACCTTGAAAGAACCAAAGGGATGAACGATGAATCAAATAATTGGTGAAGTGAAATAGAAGGACAGGAAATTCGGAAGGTGTAATTATCCTTCCCACTATTTGCCTAGCGACCCAGGGAAACCCTCACAAATCCATAGGTTAGGAAGATCGGGAATCAAACACACGACCTTCCGAAGTCGAACCTCAGAACTCACCGCGAAGCCATTTCGCTCGGTTTTCTATTGAGTTTCATGTTTCGAATTTTTGCTAAACACAAGTTACGTTCAAAGCTTATCAACTCATTTGTGGTAACGTGTGCATATAGAAGCAATACAGTACATCAGCTACCGTTATTTCTAACCCTAATGATTGCGTGCAGAAAGCAACATATATGACGCTCCTTTCAGTTGTTTTAAATTAAGCATGGAGCTATTCCACCATGAATGATTAACGACACTGGTTTTCATACAGCTGCAAACGAAACTTTAATCGATAACAATCGATAAAGGTTGCCAAACCGCGCTTGTTGATGTTTTCATTTTTTTTCTCCTAGTATTGCCTCTCTTTTAAGACCACTAGTTTAACACACCCATATAATATGAGCAAAATTATTTGAAGACCAGAACAAATATTAACCTCTTCGGTGCGTGACTATATATTTTAGCACCGAGCAACATGTTGGCATTACTGGTTTTACACACGAGTGAGTAGCCCGTGAGCATATTTAGTTAGGTAAACAGTGAGGTATGGCCTCGTGTTTGGTATATTACTTGTGCTCGAATGAGTCAGGCGCATGCGTGAAGCACTAAATTGACAGCGGCAGCGAACATACCAAGATCAATGATCCATGTTTTTGCGAGCGCGCGCGCTTCCAATAGGATGCACTCATGGCGTGAATAGGCGTTCATGCTTCATTCAGTTTCTTTCTTATTATGATTTAAATCAGCAGACTAACGCAGTAAAATCCGATGGCTGAAACAGTTAACTAGCGCAAAATATTATTATCCACATTGTGATTTTCCTAATTTTAAACAGGCACACAGTGTTACTAAAGCTATTATCTCCTACCTTCAGAGAGCTTAGACATTCTTATATTCTTGGAAATAATATTATTTTATGTTAAATTTCAGTTACCTAGTTTCCGGAACCCCAATAACAACATAAAAATACTTTCTTTGTATAACAAATTGGGGAAGTATTGCATTCCACCTAAAAATTCGGTATCGAAACTTTACTGGAAATACATGTTTTGTGATCCCTGAATCTAAATAAAAAGCATTTTTAAAAATGTTTATGCGCGCTTGTGTGTGTGCGCGCGCGCACGTGCGCCTGCGTGCGTGTGTATCTGAACAGTATGGTAGTAAAGCATTTTCAAGAGTGCAACACAAACATTTTCAAGAAAATTCCACCCCACCCACCCTAAATTAATCTGATTTGCTCAAGAATGGTTCTAACGATATTGATTTTAAAAACGCATGTGTTTTAGTTATTTTCAGGAAAAATAAAGTGTATATCTTGAATTTTCTGGGAATTCCCTTTGAAGTCCTTTTAATTCTATATGGCTTTTGCTTAACTCGTATACCGTAAAAAACTGTGAATCTGCTAAAGCACACAATTTATACCAAATAAATTTTTATGTAGACAACCGTTTTTGAGATTCTTTGTGTTTAGTTTGAATCTAAAATACACTTTTCTCAAATAGAAAGTCCTTATTTTATCTTCTGACTATGCAAAGAGAATCTAATCTCAAATGTATCACATAGCCGTCAGCTCTTAAAAGATTTCACCACAGCTTAAGCATACTGCGCTCTCCTATTCTCATTGTACCTTCAAGAAATAGCGCTTTTAAGAATAGTTTGTGCAAGAATTAGTAGAGAATTCCATGTGAGTGCACATAGCAGATTTTTAGATAGCTTATAAGATTCAAAAACAGAGCTTAGTTTAGTGTAACAACGATCAATGATCTCCCTGTTGAATAGTTTTTAATTGGCATCATTTCCGATAATATGCCATTTACTTTTATTCTGAACTAGCTGAAATACCCGGCACTGCCCCAGTTTGACGATTTTATCCCTACGACTTTTAGACATGTTGGATACCATAAAGAACCCAAAATAAACAAAATTAAATAATAAAAATACCGGTAAAACATTATGTAAAAGCAATGTTGAACAAGCCCATATACCATAGGAAGAAACGCAAATAGGCAGAGCTGTGTAAATGTAGGACAAAATACGAAGGGAAGGTAAAGCAAAATTAAAACTACTACTGGTAAAACTGTTCAGGTACTTCCTAAGTATTGACCATCTATAACGTGACGATCGATAAACGTATTTGTTATTAGAGAGTATGAAGAAAATTATAATAAAAGCGTGAGCAGTTACAATAACATTATAAATTTGATCAACCCCGTGTGAATCGAATACGTTGCATTTCAATTTCAAAAATATGGAAAATTGTATGAATTAAGAGGTGGAATCAGGACTGAAAAATGGAATTCCATAGCCGTACTGCTATTTCGTACTGACAAGTTGGCCATGGTAGCTTAGTAGTTAGACCTGCCGCTCGACGAGCGGAAGATCCGTGGTTCAAATCCCGGGTATGGCGTTGAATTTTTCAGTCCTGATTCCACCTCTTAAACATTGCCCATAGACGGTTTGTGTGTTTAGAACCACCAGCAGCAAGCTTGTTGGCATAAATAAATAATAATTGTATGAATTGTTTGTAGAAGAGGGAGTAGAGAAATCCGTGTGAGTATATGTGGCATTCCTATTTCACTCATAGAAAATTGTATGAATTATATGTAGAAGGGCGAGTGGGGATATGTGAATTTATTACATAAAAGAAAAGAGCAGAGAAAACCAAGTGAATGTTACATTGTGTAGTAAAATGGACAGCATACAAAATAAATCTTTCAGAATGCATCCATTATTCTGTTTAACACACAATCTTTCTGCAACACCCTGCACAGCACTTTCCAGATAATGTCTTGGAATATTGGCTGTTTCTTGCGATATAGCATCTGTCAGTTGCAGTGGGGTTTTTGTGTTGCCTGATAAATCGCTCTTTAAAGTAGCCCATACTACCAAAAGTGGGCCGCATTCAGATCTGTAGATTAGGAGCTTATATTGTTTGAGAGTATCTCCTGACGGCACGTTCCCAAAATATGCATAATTTTTTGCAGGATTGTGGGAGAGAGGTGGTGCTCCATTTACATGAAAATGTTTTCCATGTCGTGATTCCTCAGACTAGAGATGACGAAGTTCTGTAGCTTTCTGTGGTAGCCCTCTCCATTTACATCAATAACCCATGTTTTCTTTGAAGAATTATGGACCAGTGTTGAGCTGTAAGTTGAAGTCATAAAATAATTGAGTTTACGGCTTACTAATCCTCAGTATTTTATTCTGCAAAATGACTGTTGAAGACCGATGCGACATCTACACTGACACAAGTTTAGTCTTTCCTTTATTGTTGTAATGTAATATGTGAATAAACAGTGGTAAACAATAAATCCTCTCTTTTCTTCCTACTAAAATGCACGCTATTCCTAACATAAAATTTTATGCCGAAATCCGAGAAGTGCTCCATTTACTAACACGAGCTGATTTTAAGATATTTTGAGCAACTTAAGTCTCAAAAACAATCGAAAGTTTGTAAGAGACTCCACTGCAACTACCAGGTTGTTAAAACTGTTGACATTATAGTTAAACTAACTGCACGATATAAGTACAATAACTTCACCGCCATACTTTATTCTATAAAGCAGATTACTACAATATCAAGATAACTAAATACTACAGGAATTAGGATCATTTTGAACTCATTTTGGTTATTTGTTTTACTCCCAAGACGGCTGTGTTGCCATCTATGAGGAGTAGCAGTAGACCATATCGATCTGTTTTTTCGATACAATCAAATTTACGGTCGATTTTCGCCACACTGCAGTACTAAAAGAACACTGACAAATTATCAAAACCGAAGCGTAAAATAAAAACTCAGTGCCCAAGCGTAACACTGTTTATCAACCAACTGGACGGTGTTGATACTTGGTTGATCTTAGATGAAGTGGAGCACTTGTGCGGTCGTCTACAGGAAACGCTGGACTATTTGACATTACTGGATGGTGGTGTACGCAAGCTATGCGACGACAATGAATATGACGTCCAAGTATGCGAGGAATATATTGACCGTTGTAAAGGAAGGCCAAGAATTTAATAGAACAGCGGCGACCTTCCGAGACTCAAGTAAGTAGCTACACCCCACCTGAACCTACTCACCATACGAGCACCCCCGAAATAATGCTGCCGACAGTAAAATTACAACCCTTTTCAGGGAATGCCGAAGAATGGACCAGGTTTTGGGAACAATTCGAGTCCTCCATCGACAAAACCAGCGCAGTAATGACTATTAACAAACATATGTTCCTTTGAAGCAACCTAAACGGTGAACCCAAGTGCTTGGTCGATGGAATAGCCATCACAGCAGAGACATATCAACAGACAAAGCAGATTCTGCAATCACGATACGGGAATAAACTTCGAATCGTTCAATCCCATCTACACTTCTTGGATCATCTGGAGCCAGCTACGTCGGAGAGTCCGAAATTTCTGAACACCATATATATTGAATGTTATGAGCGACTTAAAGTCGGGAAAGATACCGACACCTATGGACGAATACTAGCGCCAAAACTGCTCATAGCCTTCCCAGAAGAGTTCTGCTGCCGCCTTCATCCAGGAGGGGAAAACCTTTCAAGACATGCAATTTCTCGATGAAGAAGTACAAGTTGCCCTCACATCCAAAAGCACAGCCCTTCTGCTTGTATTGTGAAAAAATCCTCCTTGATAGACCCCCAAATTTAAATGTCACGAGTAGAAGCAGCCCTGAGATCACCACTTTTGAAGCACTCCCCAATACTGCTGAAGGCAAATGAGCTTTGACATCATGGGGTACACAATAAAAGCTCGTGTGCCAGTTGCGACCTTTGAGAGTAAGAATATATATTCAGTACAACCAACACCGCCAAAAGACATCCGAGTTATGACTTCACTGCACAAAATAAAATTAGCTGACCCACAAGACGACTGAGCACGACCCTCCGATTGAATTAATCATAGGCGCGGATTACTGCTGGAAGGTCGCGACGGTAAAGCAACACATTAGAGTGTCGTCTTCGCTGGTTCTCCCACCCACACTTTTCGGACATATACTTAGCGGCAACTATTCCGGCACTGCAGTGAATCAAGTATCAGTCCACTTCATTTCCTCCGCTGTCTACGTGATCTCCAACGAATCTCTCCGGCACTTTTGGAAGCTAGAGACAATAGGGATCAAGGAACATCAAAGACGAGCACTGACAGTTAAGGAAGATATTTTGATGCAAGACTTTCACGACTCCTATCGTGTCAAGGATGGAACAATGTTGCTTCACTTCCAAAGAAGAAGGATATCGAGTTTTTAAGTAATTTCAATACGACCGCACAGCTCTTCCGCACCCTGGAGAAATAAATAGAAAAGACTATTGACCTCAGGGGTCAAAGATCTTGTGTTAGACTACATCCGAAAGGACCACTTAGAAGTTGCCCCCACAGATAAAGACTGTGACCTGCCGCACCATGTTGTGAAGAAACACGATAGTAGCCGTGTGAAGCACAGAATTGTCTTCGACGCATCTTCGCATGAACAGGATTTGCCATCACTAAATGATGCTCTTGAGACGGGCCTGAACTTACTACCTGAGATCCTTGCAACACTACTCCGATTTCGCAAATATCCTAAGCCATAGGAGAAATCCTAACACCTCCCACTTTCTAGTCAGAAAAAATCACTGTCATTGCAGAAGGACCAGAACCACTTCCAACACAGAATCTTGTAAAGCAGTTACGACTGGAGCAGAAGATAACCACAGATTTCTGTCAATGGTGGAAGAAAGAGCATCTCCAACAGCTAAGGAGTTACCATGAAGTAACTACTCCACGCAAGAGGCAGCATCTTCTAAAGATTGGTGACATCGTTCTCCTCCAGGAAGACATCAAACCGCTGCATCTGTGGAAGAAAGTGCGAGTTTTAGAATTACGAGAAAGGGGAGACGAAAAAATGAGAAGTCAAAAAGTATTTTGAGTGAATATTCCACGGTGAAATCAATGATAATGGATGTAATATTACAATAACTATCAATTAGTGGAGATAGTTTTTTTGCTTTTGATGCATATTATCAACAAAAATAAGATATAGATTATCATTAAAGTGCATTTTACATTTTGTTGAACCTATATGTTATGACAGCATGTTATGTGTTTTGTTAGAATATAAAATATAGCTTTCGTTGCCTGGTAACTACGTACTAAAGCATGGCTGACTATTATAGTATTAAATAAAAAATATTTATGAATTGGGTTTCCTTATCCGATTTCAAATAACCCCGATTTTGTGCCCATAATGTGAAAGATTCCATTGTTAATATGGCCTCCATGAATTCCCTGCAAACATAACCCGGGCATTTTATGCCATCCCTGCTGCAGTCGTAGTGTTTGTTTTTAGCGAGACACCATCTTTGTGCACAAGTATACCTACTGCATACTCCCTAATTGGAGGAAATGCTCTAGTCTGAAACGTGGCTGTTGTAATAGAGTTAATAACAATAGACGACCTGGTACAGGTTTGGCTTAGTTTCCCTGCAAGGTTGGACAGAAATAAAAGGAAGAGAAAAAGTTAATAATCCCTGCTCGCTTTAACTAAATACGCACTCGCTATGTAAACTTACTCTATGGCAACAAAGAAAAAGCTAGTGTGGTTGAAACTTTTCTCTCTAGCTGCCCAAACGTTACCCAAAGAAAGATTTTGTAATGCATTTGACTGCAGATGTGACAACGTAAGCATTTTGTTGTCAGATCATAAGTAAGTTTGCGAAATCATACACATACGCATGCACGCACACACACACACACAGACGCGCGCGCGCGAAAATATCAGCCCCTATGCTAGGTTCGATCTAAGTATTTAACATCTACACCTTAAACGGAATGTTTATTTCTGAAGTTACAGATAGCTTAGTTGGAACGACCACACGATTCATAAGTTATCGATCTGCTATAGAGGTGGTTCGAATCCACTGCATTTACTTATCCTTTTATCCCGTAATATTCACAATTATTGTGTTTAAAGTTATTATTTTAATTCGTAATTGTTTTATTTCCATTTTGTGGTATTGTATATGAGGATACCTCTCGTGATGTAGAAGCTGAGCTGCTTGTACACTGGCTCTTGCTTCTCCTTAGATCAAAAGCATATCAACTGCTCGTTTGTCTAATACATTGTAAAAGCCTGGCACAAAATATCGTGCGACAGCTTACGCGTGGAGAATGAAGAGAGCCGTCATTCATAACAACACACTGCATCATGCCAGTCCACTGGTCGGAGTTCATTTGTATTACGTCTTAGCAGGCACAAAACTCGATTAATGAGCACATGCATTTGACAGGTGGCCTACCTTCCAACAAAATAAGGGGCGGCTGGCTCACCTGGTATACAGGATGGAAGGGAAGTCATTACATTAATTTAAACCAGTGATAGATCGCGGTATTTGGAACACATTTTGTATCTTACGTTTTTGTATCTGACCATTTCCTACGGAGATCGTTTTGTCGAAAACAAGCTGTCGACACTACCGATTGTGTGTGTATGTGTGTGTGCGCGTGCGTGTGTGTGTATGTGTGTGCGTGTGTGTGTGTGTGTGTGTGTGTGTGCGTGTGTGTGTGTGTGTGTGTGTGTGTGTTCCCGGCTCAAGACCTATATTAGCTTCGACTGGAGGTGACACCCTTAACCACTTGAAAAGAGACACAGAGTGCTGGTAACGCCATTTGAAAGAATGTTAAAAACGGACAAGCAAATTGCATACGATGGATAAGAGAAAAAGAGCTTACCAAAGACTTAACAAACGTTGAGGCATTTTACTTTAAATATAGAAAGTTACGGTGATTTCCTACTCCAAAAGCAAATAAGCATAAATTGGAATGTCGAAATATATGAAACTGACTGTATTTCAGTTGTGACGGCCTTAATAATCACGTGTTTGGATTTTAGAAACAGCTACATGTAAAAATGAAAAGTAAATATAACTTCGCATCATACATACGTCATTTATAGTTTTTACTGTAAGTATAGGAAATATTAAATAAATAACATCAGCTTGTTTCTATTGTTAATATATTGTCAGATGTACTAAAATAAATACAAAAATACAATTTGGTATCGTATTACATGTAATTAGTTGTGTGTATTTAAATCAGTATACAAATACCATGTTTATAGATTAATTATCATATTTATTTATTCACAAATGCATATACAGGAGGAGATTTTAATTGTAAGTTTAGTTAATAAGGTAACAACAGCAATTTGTTTTATGTTTTTATGAGTAAATGTGCGGTTATAGCTTATGTTACTAATTTACATTCGTTTGTATAAATCCCATTTCAAAAACCGCTATATTATCATATAACGTGTATACTGGTTATTTCCACTGGCAAGTTTTATGTAACAGCCTTACCTATGCCTCATTCCATACTCTGTCCGCAGATCACCTCGTTCATGGTCATACTGTACACGTTTATATGTGCTGCATTCTAAGATCAGAAACCTAATCTTTGAAGTTTGTAAAAATAAGGTCGCCTTAACTTCCTCAGCAACTTTGGCACAAGACCATTTGTTTTCTTGTAGTTCTCTCCTCTATACCAGGCACAGCAAGTTAAATTGTTCGCTACGCTATTTAGAGTTGACTGCGGTGAAACTTTTCTTCTTAAGGGCTTATTATTTTCTGTTTCTTTTTATACTGCAGTTCTATGTATTCTTTCTTACTTCTTTTCTTTTGGTTATTCCGTAAACCACGTCTATTGATTCCATAAACATGTTCATTATGAACGTAGTTTCCATCAACAATTCGCTGCTTGCGTTTTTGTTCCCTAAAACAAGTTGTAGAAACCAGTGATAACCAAAGGTATCTGCTTTCCGTTGGAGCTGCTGAGCAAATTAGTACCTACATCCTGACAAAGGCCACAAATCCTGTTCTCTAATCCTCTTACGCTGAAGGCACGTCAACTGCTGGACATCGCTATGATGGGATATCCCCAACATGGAAAAAAAACAATATATGTTGCATCAAAGACACTACCCATAGTACCTGATAACGCCAAGATGTTTGATCCAAAGTAGAGGCAATTTATAAGCTAGTAACAAACGATATCTGTTTCTCTGTACGAGATAAGTGACTTCCTTTGATACCTCTTCCAGGTATAATTATTGTTCTGAGTTATTATTCTTTTAAAATGGTTCATTATAAAAATGTTTTATTTTCATAGAAACGCTTTGAGGTGTAGAGTAACTGATAAGTAGGGAACGAACCTTCATACAGAGAACGGAAAGTTTCGAAGTTCGAATTATAACAAATGGAGGGGGTCAGCCTGTCACATGATCACAACACATAGGATGCCAGGTACAGTCGACGCAAGATCGTTGTAGATAACGTTGTTGTATAATTGACATTCAATGCTGTCACCATTTACAGTAAAATATTGTACCTACAAGTTCAGCAATACGTGAAAATTTCGGTTTTCGTGCTGCAGGTATTTTATTATGTGGAACTAGTGAACACATTCGAGAGACACTATTCATTGTAGGCAGTGTGCTTTGTGCTGTCACTGTACTGAGGCAATGACGTCAGAGAGTGTGTGAGAGTGAGTAATGAGTGGGTGGATGACTGGGTGCGTGGGTGAGTGAAATAACAGAGGAGTGAGAGAGTGAGAGTGTCGTTTAAGGGCCCCTCGCGAACTAGGTCATTTGGACCCGTATTATTCCAAACAAAATCGTTAAAAAGCAATAATCAAGAACTAATACAAAACAGATATTAATCGAAGTATGTGGAAATGCAATAGTGTGGGAAATCTTGGCCATAATTGCTTATGCGAGATGATTACATCAACAGAAATAGCTTTTTGTGAAATGTTGACCATAAATTGCATGAAACCTGTTCTTTTTAAGATTCAAACAAAAATTCAGTGGAAAATTTTCGTTAATCAACCTAAGGATAGTTTAATTGATGGAAAATTAAAACAAGCACAATGATAATTGTGTTCTGTTGTAGGGTAAATAAATACATACATATTAAAACAGGAGTCTACTTCAAAAAATCATTAAATATCTTCTCCTAATGACTAAGTTGAAGAGTGCAGGAATTCGTAGGTTAGATCGCGCCACAAGAGATTTGTTAGGCCCTAAGAGCAGCGTCTGATGTGCGAAATTGAAACAGCTGTCATCAGCTGAATCTTGAAATGAAGATTAATGAGGGACTGGAAGGAATACCTCAGGATTCTGACTGAGCGTGCGAATTGTAACTCTCAATCCCACTGCGCGGACTCCTGGGAAAATATGAACCTTAAGGTGAAGGGTGAAATTTCGGATGATAAACATTGACTCTTTGTCAGGTAAATAAATTAAAAAGTTCTAGGAACGTGTGTCGTATATTAGATTTTCCTATCCAATTCCGGTTCATACTGTTTTGGTGGGAAGTTGAATTTCCTGCCTTCCGTAAATAAAATATGGTATTCTAATATAGTTCTAATTTGTAGACAATAATCTGGCAGCCTAATCCGCCTCTCTGTTGTCCTACTGTACCATACGTATGCGGTTATCATCCATGGTTTAGGGGAAACCTGCTAATCTTTGGTTCCCAGGTCTCGGGTTTAAAGCCGGTGGAGGGCGATGGATATTTTCGGGTGCAAATGTCCTTAGCATGGCTTTCTTCGGAAGGGAAGTAAAGCTGGTGATCCCGTGTTGTAGATTTAAAGCACGCAAAAGAACTCCAAGCCTCAAGAAGAAGCCTCTGAGGAAAATTAAGCGGTTTTTCACACCCACTGTAGAACGGGACGCTGATAACTACAGCAGTAAAAGGACATCCATAAATAAAAACTCAATTTATTTTTGCACGCATATGCATGAACTATATTAAATCGTCTAACTTCTCGCATATTTCTACTATAGAAAAGGAATATCATGATATTTAATACTTGAATTTTTCCTTTACATGGAATATTTTTCGGAATGTTTTATTTTCTCGTTGTTGGTTACACTATTTGCGTTGCTCCGCTTTTGCGAGTTATGTTATAATAGTCTTGCACTAACTAGGATGTAGATTAATTTTACCTTTTCTATTATATTCCCTTTTTGCCTCTGCATAACTGTAGTTTTAGACAAGTAGACTTCGGTCTTCAGAGCGATGGCCTCAGAACAGTAATAGTAAGATTTGTAAAGAACTTAAATCGTTTATTGTACTAAAACCTTTAACAAATTATCTCTTGTTATATTTGCTTTAGGCACAAATTTAATTCAGATTTTCTCTTCTTTGCTAAAAGAAGCTAAAAGCTTTTCTCAGTTTTTTATTTCTTTAATGATGTGACTTTTTACGATGCAGTCGTTTTTTTCCCGAAGTTGTGGCTCCACCATGTGATGCCATTTGGGACGGTTTTTTTACAAGTGATGTGTTATTTTTGGTGGAAATGTTTATGTTATATATAATTTCCGTAAGTATAGAATTCTTTATATTTTTGCCCGTCCTCTGGAAGCCTCAATCTAACACAGTAGTGGCTATGGAACTGCGGTTCTTCAGGCCGATGTCGTTTGAAGGGAACTGTAGGTTAATTGCTGCGGGGAAAAACGCTCATTAATGCCTAGCCCGCCTGTGTAGTGTGGTAGTAGCGTGTCTCTCTCATATCCAAGAGG
This sequence comes from Tenodera sinensis, assembly GCA_030765045.1. Classification (NCBI taxonomy): domain Eukaryota; kingdom Metazoa; phylum Arthropoda; class Insecta; order Mantodea; family Mantidae; genus Tenodera; species Tenodera sinensis. The sequence continues at coordinate 135,356,856 of CM060967.1, read as the reverse complement.
TTGCGAGTTCAAATCTCGCTTTGTTTGAGTTATCCAAATAAGGTTTTTTTTTTTTTTTTTTTTTTTTTTTTTTTTTTTTTTTTTTTTTTTTTTTTTTTCCCGAAGGTTTCCCTCATCCTGAGAAGGCGAATGTCGGGTAACTTTAAGCTCTCTGGACCTCGGGCTCATTTGAGCATCATTTCAGCTAGTTCATTCATTCATTCATCGTCCAATACCATGTTGGAGGACGTTAGTATATCAAAAAAGAGAACTGAGCAATGCCGAAAAACACAAACTTTTATTTTACGTCTCTTTCACAGTAAATAAAACTTGGATGCACTATTTACATTAGGTATGATTAATTAATTCTGGTTACAAAAATATAATATTAGGCGTCTTCTTGCCGTTCAAAGATTTTCCGGGAATATAAGTTCGGTTCGGATTCGATTCCCGGTACCGGCGTGGGCCTGGTCCGGGTACACTCAGCTCGTTAGGTCCCTGAGAGGCCTATTGAGGAGCAATTTGAATGAAAAAGTAGCGATCCCTGGTTGCAAAGACCGCGTAACCGGCCGGGAGGGACTGAGGAGCTGACACGTCCCATCTCCAGAACTGCACCTCACCCATCACCCCTGTGATGGGCAGAGGTGGGTGACGCAGCGGTCGCACAGTAGGCCTAGGCCCGGCAAGGACTGTTGCGTCTTGGGATATTATGCGAACGTAAATGTTCACGGTCGCATTTTGTTGCGAATCTTACTATCCTCATAATTCGATATCTTACACTCTATTTTACATATTACTTTTAAAATGATTTCTTTAATTATAATGTAATAAATGTAATAACGTACAATGGTCTCCTTTTTCCTTCGAATGAACCAATAAGAATTAAACAAACTAACAAGAAATTAAACAAGAATTCAGCTGAAGGCATAAACATTAATAAAGTTCATTTTCTTGCTTAATTTCACAACTTTTTTCAATATAAAAATCTCTTTTCCTTATCATATTTTACTTTTTTTTTCTTTCTTTTAAATAAATATACGCTAATTCGTAAAAATTTGCCTGAGGGCCCATACATAAATATCTGTCTCACAATATATGTGGGAATAATCTTAGATTGCCCAGCCTGTGTCTTGCTGTTAACGGAATGTAAATAATTAATTTTGATCTGTGACAATTCATAATAAAATCCACCTTGGTGTCCTAGATAAGTCATAATTTGAAAGGATAGTCTGTTTAGGAAGAGACCAAAAGTTGGAATGTAGCATTAGCTCCGAAAATATTTATTAAGGATATTATATATGTGTATATTATGCTTTTGACATTTATCAGTGCTTTTAAAGGCAAGACTAGAGGAGGTGCTACAGCAGTGAGCGAGGGCGGAAAGAGAGACAAAGGGTGTATTGTTTTTAACTTCAAGTGTACTTCTCGATAAACAGGTCAAGATCTTTAGCTCACGCACCACGCCACGCAACCAATCGCTTTTCCATGGAAACTTCCTATATTCCTATCTTTCCTTTCTTTAAGTCCCATTTTCATTACTTCCTCTACTCACTCTCCTACAAATCATTCTTACAAAAGAATAGTATTTTATCTACATAACTGAAATAGAATTGCATTACACATTTCTTTGACAGCCTATTGTGGTCTGGTGTATAGAATGCTAAACATCAAGTACAGAAGTCTCGGATAAGATTCCTGGAGGATGTGAATTTTTCCTTAACCAAGAGTACTCTACGTCCTTCATAGAGTCTGGAAGTATGGATGAAAATATGAATGTGTATGAATTTAATGCAATAACCAAATATAATACAAAACCGAAGATTAACAACAATGTACGGGAGTGAACATCATTGCAGTTGGGCAATTATTCCAAAGATAAAAAGCCGCCGATGTAACCTTTTTTTGTTAAAGGTGGCATATAAATGAAACAAAGTTTGTTCTTGGCATACAAAGGATACAGCAGGCTAAAACGGTAGTCAGTTTTTTTAAAAAAAATAAACAAAAAAAAAAAACCAGGTGTGTATGTGGTGGTTTTGAATTTCCATGTTATTTGCATGACACGAGAAAAAACGAACGTCAACTTATCACTTCAAAAGAGTACGTATTTGCAAATTCAAACATGATTAACACAACAACAAAAATCTGGCATAAATTGTGTGCTTCAAAGCGATCTATATTTTTGTGCAGTAATGACAAAGTTGATTTTCTTGCAAAAAAGTGTACCAGCAGTGTACAGAATTCTATAGTTAATCTACCATTTTATGCAGCTAAAAGATTGGTCAATTCTGAATTGAAAAAAATTATTGCAAAATATTACTATGAAAAATAAAAAAATAAAGGATTCCTGAGTATTCTCGAAAAACGGCAGTTGCAACCTTCAGGTTGATCGCGGAAAATGATTGTCTGGCAAAGCATTTATACAGAATTGGGATATATTCTTCATCACTCTGTCCTCTATGTGATCTGCAAGAGGAAATGGACCAAGAACGCCTTCAAATATGCCCGGCCACTTCTAGCGCCCCATCCATCAGTGAAAAATATTGGAGAGCAAGAGGATTAATGACTTCATTGACAGAAATCCAGCATTAGCTAACAAAAACAGCAATATTTTTGTGCAGTACTTATTCAGAATGAAGATTACTTCACAGGTTACATTCAAGCTATGTATTTTAATTTTCATTCAAATATCTTAAACGTATGGAATTTTAAAAAAATAAAATCATTCTTGAAAATCTTCCTTTGGCATCCTTGGAAAATCCTGACTTTAACACCCAGTTAGGTTTTCTTCTAGATTTCTTTGAATTATGATGTTCACAGACAGATACATAGACACATACACGCGCGCTGACCTTTTAATAATATTTATTCAGAGGATTTCTAAATGTATGCTTCTAGTAAAATCCAGATGTAGAATTTCTGGATGGACTTAGATATGATCGGAAGCGGCGAATGCAGTCCTAGTTCGAATACTTTAAGTCCCAATGAAGTACTCAAGATATTTGTAATCTTATCTGTCCTCAATTCTGCAGAACTCCAGGGAAATTCTTCAGCCATACAAAAATTTAAAAATCAGATAATTTTTCCGAATACCAGGTTATCTTTTCATATTCTGAAGGGAATCTGCAGAAAGTATCATGTAAGTTTCAAAGTAATATGACAGTGCTTTACAGAAATAAATCTTATTTTATCGAGTTTATGTTTTTGTAGGGTTTAGCTGTTTTTGTTTTCTGGGTTGGTACTTCCCTTACTTACAAGTTTTATGTTGGAAAAAAAAAGCGAAACACGTAATGTAACGTGTGGCTTACGGGGGAAAATGCAAGTCGGGGAATTTAATATCGTGCCGGCATGCTGCTATGGCAACTCAATTGGTAACAGCAACTGGATAGAAACCAAAATGTCCGTAGTTCAAATCCCGGCTATAGTATTGAATTTTTCAGTGTGATTCTAACTTTCCAACCTTGTCCCACACACCGATTGTGTTGAGGAATAATTAATTATACTACTGTCTTCGAAAACCAAGTTTATGGGAAGAGTCTTTTGGGCGTGCAGCCATTCATTCCGTTCCCAAGATGATATGGCTTAACAAATTGCAACAGCAGCGTCCAAAGCAATTTTGGTTCTTTATTTCACTCTCTTACTAATTCGTTTTCTCGATGTGCACAGCCCTTATGGTCTGAAAAGAAAATATCTAAGTTAACCAATGGAGTATCTTCCGAAGGCCCGAAGCTATTGATGGAATGCAGGAAAAATTCGATAGCTTCCATATATTGGATTTATTCATTGCTCCTCGTCCTGTTGAGCTAAAATACAGTATGCCTTGAAGCCAAAGCTAGTGCATTGAGGCATATTAACTAATGGATCCCAGTAATTCCATCACACGCTCCAACTTTTAATTCATGTATAGCGTTCGGTAGTAATTGGTAATTCTGCCGAATGTTATATGTATAACAGCAACAGCATAGGTTCTCATGAATCAATTCCACCGTAAAAGAGTGTTATATTGTTAACCCTGGCTATATATAGAGTTGCAAAATTTATCGCAACGCGACTATTGTACTCAGATCAACGTTAGGCGTAGGCTTGAAAATATGAGGAATATTTCATTTTAGAATAATAGGAACTGCATACTCCTAGAAATAATGGGCACCTTAGTTCAAAGCACTTATCTGGTTTTTTTCTCTTTCAAGGATGCGACACGAAAATTTTTAAGAAAATTCCTGCACCCTAAACTACGCTTTACATGGAATATTTTTCGAAACTTCTGATTTTCTTGGAAATGTCTCCAATGATTTTCATTAAAATGCCATATGTTTGAGATATTTTTATGGTAAACGAAATGTATATATTGAATTTTCTGGCTATAGCCCATGTAGTCTTGTTTACTCTCAATGACCTTTGCATAAATGGTAAACCGTAAGAGATAGACCAAATCTTACTATACAAAAAATGTAAACCTTGCTAAAACACACAATTTATGTCCAAATAAATTTATTTGTAGAGCGTACCATTTTGGAGATATTCCTTGTTACTTATGTGAGTATTGGAGAGCTTATACTTTTATCAAATGGAACATCGTTATTCATTTTTTTGTATGTTAACAGTGCAAAGAGAACGGAATTTGAAAGCTTTAAAAGATTTGACTACCGCTCAAAGTCTACTGTATTCTCATATTCTCCTTGTACCTACAAGAAAATAAACAATAAGATAATTACTGCAAATGTTTAATACAACTAACACGAAGAGGATAAGAGAATAAGAGTTTGCAAGAATGGTTAGTACAAGAGTAGAAAAAGTAATGTGAGTGCAATACAGATTTGTTTTATTTGCATGCAAAAAAATACAAACCATCTCCGTGCTGTGCGGGTAGCATATCTTCCTGACGCTCAAGGAGTAACATTACCTTCGTGCACGCCCTAGTGTAGAGAATGAAAATAATAACTAAATTGCAAAAGGGCAAACATTGGCGTTGGCAAACAATTTATGTGTTTAAGGACATTGATTATAGTCATCTAAGTACACATTTATGTTCCCTCGGAAAAAAATTGTCCAGGGTTAAGAAAAATGACTAAAATTATGGAATATAATTAAATATTTTACACCTTTCATAACATTCTGGAACACTCTAAATAGTTCAGTACTAGTACTTTATTGGAAGTTTGGAGATAACAACAATACAGTTGTACAACATTCTATACAAATGAACTGTAAAACATTCTAGCACGTTGAAAGAGTAGGCTAATGTCTCTTGGGAAGCTGTGACAATGTTTGAAGAAATAAAATATAGGCCAATGAAGAAACTGGCCTGACATATATATATATTTCTCTACAGCTTCTCAAACCTGTATTTTCGGCCAAAACTTTATATTAAATTTTTGTTTGGAAAATAGTAATTCTTCTGCCTACAGTAGGTGAACTAAATTCAATGCTACTTTTAAAAAAACTGCAATTTATTTTGTTCTTAGAGCCTGCCACTCCAACAGCAATATTTTTCCTGCTTTCTTTCTGACAAATGAATAATTGAGGGGGGAGGGAGGCGAGATAGTTCATACTCTGGGGTCTGTGGCTCACATTCTAGAAATCATGTACATCCTAAATCCAACCCAAAAGCTTGACCTCTTGATCGTATTATTATTGCTTTTATTTCAACCAATTTTTCTAAAACTGAGTCATTGCTGCTTTGTTCCTGCATTTAATTTCCATTCTTCTTGCATTCATATTCGAAATGACTCGAGTTAACTTTTCTCAATTCGTAGCAATGTAAAAGTTTCCGAAATATACAACACTACATCCGTATTTAATTATTTCCTTTCCCAGATATTTCTTCAATGAGAAGGTTGACTGATTGATCGGGATGTGTTATTAATCGTGGTGCACCCCAAGTATCTGAGTTGCTCCAGTAACACGTTTTGTGTTCGCAAGTGCGTTTCTTTGATTCCTATAACTATTATTTCCGTCTGTTGTGTTTACCTTTATCTCTCTTCTGTTAGATTAGCATACGATCATCATATCTTATGCACCTTATTCTTCTTCCACCACTAGCCTCCCGTATTCCTTGATCTGGTGATAAAGAACATCCCTTTAGTATGTATTTACATCATTATTATATGTCTTCTGACCATAATAATCAGCTCCTTCTTAATGGGGTTGTTTAAGATCCTTCTCTTTCAGTCCACTACTTTGTCAAATGCCTTTTCCTGATTTAATTACAAAGTTCATCATCTAACTCCTAAAATGCAGCTCCTCTTTGAGTAACTAGTTAAGCAGATTATAATTAAAGCGAAAGATTTAAGCATAAACCCCAGCAGCCAAGACATGTGTAACCGTGTGTGTCGCTAATACTTGTATTATTTCCTTGTTACAGGAATCATGCAGCAGGACAACGCGGAGCAAGTGATACTGGATCCCAAACTCATAGCGAAGCATTATCTCAAAACCTGGTTCTTTCTGGACCTCATTAGCTCGATTCCTCTAGATTACATATTCCTCATATTTAACCAGGTAAGCGTTCAATGCTCAATACTGCATGATAATGCTTCTGGCGCACATTATAGTCAGGCTTGTATACTGCTGAAACATCAGAATAAACTACTACTTCGGAGAGTTTTAATGTTATTTCTTTTTTCTTAACTATATCATCTTGTTTTAGTTCTTCAAGTATAGATATATTAGAAGAGTCGCTCAATATATTTAGGGAAGGTGTTTACACCAATGGTATGAGGTTAGTAATAAATCCTTGCGGCCAGACAAGCAAATATGTGATCGTTCTGAATACAGACATCTTCCATCATAAGCAACACACATGAAATACACATGTTTGGCATAGATAACCCGTAACTATCTCCAGTGGCGAATTCTTAACCACAAAACTCATTAACAATGTAAACATAATATACTTGTTTTTGTCTAAAAAGCCATTGACTGGTTGAGATTAATGTTTGCAGAAATTATTTCATTCTTTACAGCTGCAATGGAGATACAAAAGGTTGATTTAATATTAAAATTGTAAAACATAAGTCTCATACCCTAGTTTCGAACTTCCATATTCTTTGCATGGCATCATGGGAAACGAAAGAATATTTAACTAGCACTTAAATTAAGGTTCCATAAATTTTGAAAATTTGAAAGCAATAGCAGCAAATATATCGGTAATGGTTAATGCCACAAAAATGTATTTGACATATATTGTAAGTTTCTCTCTCTCTCTCTCTCTCTCTCTCTCTCTCTCTCTCTCTCTCTCTCTCTCTCTCTCTCTCTCTCTCCCATAAGTGATATTTGCAGAGAACTACAGATATGCATTTTATTTTTATCCAGTTACCAAACATTGTTTTATTTAAAATCTCCGCATCCTTTTTGAGAAATTGAACTTAATGAAAATTATTTAATGTAAAGGGTAGCTTTGATAGTGATAATTTTCTTTGGCATACTACTAAATCTAGGTTTTGGTATTCATTCTTTTCGTTTCTAAGTAATGCTGTCACAAACACATATATGGATAGACAAGGGACTCTAAAATGTGTACTTCCAATGAAATCACGATAACGAGATTTTGAGTGGAATACAACATTTCCTCTGCCTTATATAGATAGGTGATAAATAAAACAAACTTGTACATCTAAAATACTAGACAGCATATATGCAAACAGTTTTCAATAATATGCAATGCTTTCAAAAAATTGCCTGATTATAGATAATATCTTAAGCAGCAAGGTGAAAGCTTATCAGCAAGAAAAGTATTTGCAGGAAATACTATTATATAATTACTAACACATGAAACTAATCAAATACAGTTTAGACATACCAACACATTGTGTTGTTCACATACATGTGTTTTTTTCTAATATTTTCCTTTTTCAGGATACCTCAAAATCTGTATTTCCGGTAAGATCTCGTTATCAAATTTTTAAACGGAATGCTGTGCTTCCTCTATATACCATGCGTATAGTCCATTTTAAAATAAACTGACATCGTAACTAAGGTGTTCATATCAGTAAAGCGGAACCAGCTCCTGACACCTGACTTACTCCACTTGAGAAGATATTCTGATGCCTCTGAATGGCTGATGTTGGATACGAATCGATTCCTACTGGATGACCGCGCGGTTGCATCCTTCATTGGCTGGAATAGAGTCCGTTGTTATTCTGCTTCCACCCAGTAGGAATCGATACATATCTAACTTTAGATATCAGAGATATCAGAATATCTTCCCCACGTAAAGTGAATCACGTTATAGGGACTGGTTCTGTTTTACTGTTCTGAATACCTTAGTTGCCATGCTGGCTTCATTTTAAAATGGATAAATAGAGGAACACGGGTTGACACAGACAGAAATGCACGAGCGCGAGGTTTCTTGAACAATTATTTTTTTATTGTTCACCGTAACTAAAAATCTGCACTTTTTGTGATAATGTCAGTCCCAGTTTTTCGTTGGAATGAAGTATCTCAAGGTATGGAGACTAAAAATACTAATAAAGATAGAATTTGATAAAAATAATCACTGTGAAGTTTTCAGTTGTCATTTTATTGCAAAACGACCTTAAATGAAAACTACCCTTCGTTTAATTGCACAGTAAAGCTCGCAAATGTTACATATATTTCATCGACTTTAAAACTTACACAAACTTGCAGGAACTGCAAGCCTTCACAAAATAAAAGAAATAAATTTATTTTTAGAACCAGTACACAAATCCTCAACACGACAATATTGAAGGTGTAAAGCAGATACAGCCTGACTATAATTGTTATTAGATCGGCAGTAATATTAACAATACTGCGTGCACACTTTTTAACTTTAATCTTTTCGCTGCTTTTACATTAACTATTTTTAATAACAATAGTATATTACAGTATTCTTATATTCAGCTTCAATGCACGACTGGCAGGTTAGCTTTTGCGATTTTAACTTTTCATTCTTTCATTTCAATCTTAGCACTTAACAGTAAAATTTATTCCATTTACATAGCATTCATACGGTAGATAGCACGAAAATAACAATTATTATTATTATTACTATCTTCTTCATCTTCATCTGGTACTTTCCTTTCTTAGTTTGCATATGCACGCGCAAAGGGCATTTCATTTAGCAGTACTTTGGAATAAACTGCACAAAATCTATAAATTTGTAATCTTTGCTTACACCGTCTATTATATATAAATTTCCAATTTATTAACATAACTTGTATATATTATGTACATAAAAATTGTAATATATATGTATATATTCTTCTGTTACTGGATTATGCTCTTCAGCACTTCTCGTATGAAAACCAAGCAAGTTATACCCCAACTCTTTCTAACTTCATGTTTAGCAAAATGATACCTTTGCATGGGGAAAGAAGTTCTGCTAAATTAATTAACATTAAAAGGTTGTATAAGGTGGTCAAATTTATTTGGGGTTTCCTGAGACCCGATTTCAATGGATGACGCAATTGCTAGTTGCCTGAAGGAGTGGTATAGAGGAAACTGCTAATTCTAATGAGAGTAAATCCTAGCGAATGATATAGCAACTAATGAGACTGCGCTTGTAGCCTCCATTAGCTCACTGAAAGCCCTGAGCATTAAACTACATACATGTTCAGGTATAGTCTACATATAAACGAACGTAATTTGCACACATGCAATTTCCAGATATGAGATTTCATATGTAATCTGCACATATAAATATCACAGGTAGCAATTGGTCTACTCAAACTGCTAACAGTGCCATTTATTTCCTTTGAAAACACCAATTCTTTAAAACAATGTTCCAAAATTATATGGTGCATATAGCACTCGTGTATTTTAAAAGAATACTCCATTCTTTGCAGTACTAATCTAACATAATTAATTTATATTTATTTTCCTCCATAACTATCTTTCTCCTTAATGAACCAAGGTTACTATTTTACAAGTTTCCTGGATGTTCACATATATACCGTTTTAACTTCAGTTTATTAACAAAAGTGTGAATATTTAAACGGGCAGAGTACACAGTTTGCTAAATCTGCACCAAAGACATTATTTGTGCACTGAAAGCTTGTGGTTATAGTTTCCCAAATGAAAGAAGTAAAGTTAGTTGATCGCTTACCACAATTGTTTGCTAAATGTCATACAAATTATCTACCTTTTCATCTGACTATGGCCATTAAACCAGTTAGCACACTAAATAGAGATTTAACCATTTGCCTGTTTCACGGCCACTTTTGTGGCACTTCTTTTTTCATTCCTTGTATTCCTTAATCTACTCAGGATTGACTGACGTGGAATCTACTCCAACAACGTCTACCTAATCCATACATATTTATTGGAACATGGACAGCATATTCAGAATATAAAATTGCACTGATAGAAGTACGTCGTAAGTTTATACAGCGCGGTCATTTTATGACCCGACCGGTTGGCGTGTTGTATGCTTTGCGCACTGTCTACTACAGCGGGGACTTTTCCATTCTAAAACTCCCGCGTTACACACACATGAGTAATAGTAACATAATGAGTAGATACTACTCGCATGCTTTATCTTGAGCTCCCAGATGGCGTTGTCGAAGATTGTAACAGGAATATGCATGTACTTTACCATAGTCTTACTTTAAATTATATTATACCAGGCCATGCATTGTAATTTCCTCAATTGTTTTAATTAGATTAGCCAACGGCTAAAGTGAAAGGCTAAATGTGGTTCCTTCTTTTACTATTTACACGAGTTCATGATGCCAATGCTGAATATACTTCAGGCATTTACTGTATGAGTTGGTTGAACACAAAAGTAAGCCGGTGTGATAAAGTAAGAGAAGAACAAAACCGGCATTGCGGTTTACAGTGAAATGCACGAGTGGTGACACTGAAGTGTGCACAACGATATCCAGCTGTGACTTTATCAAAGCATAGGCCTTCTTGACTCGGGCCATTCGTAGATCTAAATTCCAGGGCTCAGGATAAAAGTGTGTGAGTAGTACTAACCTCGTTATAAAGTGTTTGTGTCCACCTATAAAATCAACTCTCTGTATTAAGCCATTATCACAAACAATCCTAATATCTAAGCACACAGTAAAAGCATATTCTAAATCCACAATGCAGTGATAGATATTGGTCATAGATTTATATCGTCATTTATCACATAATGTGTGAGCACACAATATGAAAGGTCTTTTCTTTCATTACTTTCATTGCATTCATTTCTACGGTCATATCCACGGCTTTGACCGAAGCATTTGATGGTGTTGCTCTTGGAACTTTTAAGTTTGAATATTAGGATATTGTAAGTTTTCGCCTATTTTTAAATCTCATTTTCACACTCACATCCACACTGCCATACCCTACGAGGGTAGGGAATAATCCTAATTAAATAAAATTGTCTACCCTCCGGCCGGGAATCGAGAATCAAACCCAAGATCTCCAGGTAAGAATACCGCCCGCGTACGTAATGCCACTTGTAATGGTAAATAATTGTGCGAAATACTTCATGCATACTGTGAATATGCTGCCCATGAAATTATGTTCCATACTATACAAATAGTGTTTCAAGTTGTTCAATGCAATTTATACCGCTTTTGTTTAAGTTCCCACAAATTATGCATTGAAAGCCTAAGTTTCTCTTGAAAGAAGCATAACATTAATAATGATTGTGATAATGACAATGAGAATTATAGCAGTTATTGTCGTTTTAAATCCTCTATAAAGACTTCCTTTTAAATTATTTCCGTGATTGTGTTTTAATTCCGAACGAAAATAAATTTTCTAAATACATAACTACTAAGTATTTATTAATTGCAGCTCTTGTCCGCAATTACCAATATATTTTACTTTTATTTCATAGCACGAACAAAGGTAAAATGTTAAGTGTGTATGAAAAGCAGTGTTATTAAATTGCTGTGCAACTACCCATTCAAACCAATTTACCCCTACCTCTAGAATCCTTGTCGCTTATGATGTCATGAGTGGCAAAAATGTTCTCTTTTCACGAGTCACCAAACATGCACCAGTCACAGCATGTGAGAAACATATGTACAACAAGCCAGTAAATGTGCGGCGCCTACGAGTCCAAATGTCTCGCAAGTTCCGTTTTCGCCACCTCTGTGATATGTGATTTATAGCAATCAGAGTCGGGCAATTTCACGTGATAAAGGTCATATACATTACAGTAAAATACGCTTGATTAACGTAATAAACATAAATAGTAATTTCTTCCAACAACTTGTCCTTTGTTAAGTTCATATTTTACATATGGATGTAAGTCTTATGTAACAAACATGTAGTTATGAATTGTAACAAAGTTTAATGAGGGATAACCGCTGATGCATCAGGCTGTAAACGGAAATTTAGTCACGAATTCATAATCATATTGCTCTGACTAAAATGTTCACCCAAGTATTTTCTCCTCTTCAGAAACCAGGAAGAGAAACTCAACTGTTTTAAAATAATCCAGAACCTTCTTGAGGAGGAGTTCTTCACTCTAGAAGCTTGCATAAAATGTTATATAAACGTTTTCTGTTGAGAGAAATATTGCTTGTTATGACAGCTAAACACAGTGTGTCCGTAAAGTTATGGTTCAGTAATGAACTTTATATTGGCTAAATGAAACGTATATGGCATAATTTTCAATGTTGTGCGCGAGCAGGTAATGGCGCAACACAACAATGAAACAAATCACGCCATTTTACACAAAATATGGGCACTGGAAAGTAAATTTCAGTTTGTTAATGTGGCTTGCTGCATTTAAATAAAGCCGTTTGTACCACCACTACAACCAGTAGGGTAAGCAGCTGATGGACTGCACCAAAAACGTTTGGCTAGCCACGGGTCTGTAGAAGCTATTCGGGAGAGACTTAATGAAGTTTTTAAGAACTGTATGTGCTTTTCTGCAGTTTTAAAGACTGTCATAGGCCCAAACGATTTGATTTTACACTACAGATCTTAATGAGATCGACAAGGATTCCTGTTTAGCGATGTATACACATCCATTGTCATAATGTCAGAATATAGGCTTATCAAAATCCATGGACCTACTTAAGTAACAGCTCTAAGATGAACAAATATAACCCACATTGGCCTGCACTGAACAGGAATGTAAGTTTGGAGAGTTTTCCTTTCATTGGGTGAAGCTTTCACTTTTCTATAATGGTTCATTGCTTTTCTGTACCCACTCAAAGCTAAACCATAACTTAACAGACACACTGTAGAAAAGAACAATAATTTGATATAAAGAATAAAGTAAGTGCTTTTACTTCAAACCGATTGTATGTGCTAAATGGCAATTAAATAAACAGTTGGGACGCATGCCTTCATTTATTATTGTATGCCAGAGCATTAATAAACTTACTTGAAAGAAATTAACTATTTGACTGATGTTTAGATTGTCAAAAATCAATAAATGGCGCCTTTTTACTTATTGTAGAAAATAGTTTCATATATTACGTATTTTACGTGTAAATTACGCGTAAAATACGTATATATATATATATATATATATATATATATATATATATATATATATATATTTACTCGTCCAACCCTGTACATAGCATAATCCGAGAGCTGTGTAGTTTGCATATGAACCATACTATCTGACATTTACTGTGTGTGTAGATAACATTCCCCATATGTACTACACAAAAAGATATACCCTAAAAAGGTGTGTATTTAACCTCCACCCGTACCTAGCGGGATGGTTGCGTGATGACATGTGAGGCTTACACTCCGCAGGTCCCAGGTTCGATTCCTGGTGACCGCTCACTCTGACCATCGGTTTTCCGTGTTTTCTTCGGGTTGTTAGACCAATCTTGGGTTGGTTCCTCTTCTACCGTGTTCTTCATTCACTGTATCCATCATTTCCTTTATCATCGTCCATAGTTGAAGGACCAGGCGAAGGTGTTCGGCGTGTTGCAGCTGGGCGGTGGAAGTATGCTTTGTAAAGGTTTCTTCTCGGCGTCGGTCAGACACCTCAGCTAGGCCCCCCTTCCTGTTGCTCGCGGTCAGGTTGTGAGGAGGCCTGTGGGGGCTTGAGCGGCGTCGGATGCGTTCGAAGTCCATGCTTGCGCGCGCTGTCATCCGAAACTGGTCGCACTTCGGGTCCTTCCCCTCATCCCTCCCTCCAAGGAGTCACGCTAGGAACACAAAGGGTTCATATGCCCTTATTGTAAAAGGTTTTTCCACATTTTCCTCAGTACTCATACTTGGCAAATGTCGAATAGGTGCCCTAGATAAATACTATTAAAATAATAATTAATACCTAATAATAATAATAATAATAATAATAATAATAATAATAATAATAATAATAATAATAATAATAATAATAATAATAATAATAATAATAATAATAATAATAATAATAATAATAATAATAAACATCATCATATACCTTCTCGTTGAGACTTTTCATATTTGCATTTTTCGGACTGTCCAAATCTGTCTTTCGCCAGATTTAATATTTATAACGCTGTGGGAAATGCCTTAAGAGGCATGTATTTTGAGTACTCCAGATATGTTTTCTTGATCTCTTTTGTTTTATCCTATAAACATTCTAATTTAATTCATTTAAATGCCATCTTTTCAAGTTACCGCCTTAGCTTACCTTCGGTTTTTCATCTCGTAATTTGGACATTGTGCTTTATTTTGCTTAGGTTTCCTTTTATAGTGACAATTTAAAATATTCATTACATAAACCTGTTAAGACTTCAGTTTGGTTTTCTTCAAAGTATTGTTTTAATCGTTCCCCGCGCTTAATTTGATGCATATAGTTCATATTCTGTTTCCACAGAACTAACTTAGAAGTTTAAGTTCTTTAACTTGTTTAAAAAATGTCTACTACATTAACAACTATTTATCCGGATTCCCGAATAAATGACTGTAAGAAAATCTTAGGTGATTATTTGCTCCTTACGTGTCGTACTGATTTTTTTTCCTCTTATGCGTTCTTTAATTTGCTTTTACATTAAAACTATAAGGATGAAAAGGATCATCTCTTCTATTTATTAGTCGTCCTCTAGGGTAACGTGTTAGCCTCTGATTCTCAAAGTCACGGGTTCAAACCCAGCGGCGGCTGATGAATTCTTTTCGGGGGTAAAAATCCTTAGCGTTGTTTCCTTCGAAAGGGAAGTCAAGTCGGTGGTCCCTGTTGTAGTAAAGAAACCTCAAGCATTTTAAAGAGGCCTCTGAGCAAAATTAAGCAATCTTTCACGTCCAATATAGAATGGGACGCTAAGAACCATAATAGTTAATGAGCTTCCATAAATAAAACTCAATTTCAGCTTTTCTTCCATTTAGTGCCCCCCCCTGCACTTTACAGCAGTTCCTCGGTACTACTGCCTGGTTGCCCATTACACCGATAGAAACGCCCTCTTAAATAACGACATCCTCAATGGGATTTGACTATGGGTAGATAATATGTATATAAATTTGATCATTGGCTAGGAAATGTCTGGAACTAATACCTGACAGAATTCGCACCTTCTGATTGGATAAAGTTTTACAACTAAAGTGTGACAACTTTATAGCTAGTATACACAGGATCTTTCGTAACTGGAAATTCGAAAATTAATCGATTTTAATTACTTTTGGGTATGTTGTACATTATTGTTTAATAACAAAACATTTCCCGGTGCCATACAGAGTGCATTTGCATAAATTAAAGTTTAAAGTAAGATACTGTAACATAAACCGCTTAGGTAACAATTACAATCAATTTCCACAATTTGCAATATACCTACAACCCTGAATAAGGCATAAGTGCAGGCGACGTTTCATCTCATCGTGCACCTTCGACAGTATACGAGAAGTGACCATCTGTACTATAGTTACAATTCTGTCCATCGATTCAGGGATAGTGTCTGTTGCATACACTCTGTCCTTAATGAATCCGTGTAGAAAAAAGTCTAAGGGAGTTAGATCGGGAGATCACGGAGGCCAAGAGATTGAGCCTGAAGGATTTGTATCCGATATGTCCGGAAATGTAGCGTTTTCCCTAAGATACGCCAGACGGAAGTAGGAGAAATGCTCAATTCCTCAGCAACTTTGGAGATGGATTTTGTGGGCCGTCTCCTGCGTCTGAGATCACAACACTAGAGTTAAAATTATTATTTTGTACTTAATGAGTTTCTATGGGCCAAAATTAAACAAGAATGTAAAAAAAAAGTTTTTATAAAAACATTTTTTGGGGGTGGCTTTTTTTGGTGAGGGTCTAAAATGACATTTAGACACCTACACAATTTGTTATGTGGAACAACATGTGTTATTAATTATCAAAAAAACAAGAATATTCAAAATATCAAAGTTTGTTTTTTGGGGGTTCTGGGGTTCAGGGGGGTTTTAGGGGTAGTATCATATATGATACCTCGGAGGAAAAAAAGTATGAGCATAGAATGCAGAAGGTATCAAACATGATACCACCGGCTATCATGAGTTTAACACATTCACAGAACGAGAAAAAAATCTAAAACCTGAGGTATCATTCTTCGTTGTAGTAAAGTTGATTGAGTATGTAGCATCTTGTTTCTTCATTCCACGCCTTTAAACAAAACAAAAGAAGGAAGACAACAGTAGCGATTCTCATTGCGTCAAAACGCTCTCTAGCGGGCTTTGATGGGCACATTGAGAACTAAATTGTCTGTACGACATCGGGAAATGTTTTTATTAATAAATATATACAACATATCCAAAAATAATTAAAATCGGTTAATTTTTCTAACGTCCAGCTATAAAAGACCCTATATAATATACAGGTGTTAATGAACTACACCGAAATAACTCGAGATTGTAGATATGACTGCCATAAGTAATTTGAGATAGGCATCGTATGGTCCACGACTAAACATAACGCAGTTATATGGTGATAAACGTGTTAATATCAGATGCTGATAAGTCAGTGTTAAAGCAAAGCCTGATGAAAATTGTGTTTAGTATGTCTTTAAAACCACTGCCCGAGTACAGAAATATCGATTTTAGCAGCTCGTTGTCAAGGTTTAATGCCACAAAAATGTCTCAAATCTCAGACTAATCACCTGACAGTGCGACACTGAACAACGATTAGCTGCCTCTTTATCTACTCCAGAGACATTTCGTTGATTGCTCTTGTGGCTCAATTTGTCACTTCACAGGTTGTAGTCACAAAGGTCGTGGGCAGTTACTAATTTTGTTTTATTTTTTATTCCATCTGAAGAAGAGCATTAACACTACTGTCATTTCCTTATTCAGACCAGAAATCTTGAAAAGGGTACGACAATCGCTCCTTCGCCGCTGTCAGTTTTGCCATGAAAATTCTGGTCACAATTCCGAGCAGTTCCTATAAAACTGACGTAAACTCTCAGATGTTTTTATGCGTTTACTCTTTGTTTCACCCTTTAAACTACTTTCCATTCTGAAGTGCAGCATTGAACTTATTAATCAGGTTTCAACTTTTTAGCAAGAATTGTAATTAATTGTAGTGGCATATTGAAATAAAACTATATACAGTGAAACATAATTTAAAATCTAGATCAAAACAGCATTAATATGCTCTACTCAAAATAAAGAAAAGAAGAAATAAAAAAGAGGCGAACGAGACTGGAATTCAACGCTGATGGCCTTATGCTCGAACGCTAATATCATAATCGTTGCGCCAGAGAGGTACGCTCTAAAACAGGCATGTCAAACATCTCTCCCAGGGTGTGAAGAGAGGGGTCTAACCCTCCTTAACTGCAGTAGCACGCGCTAGTAGAACCGGTTTTCGCTTTGTTTTTCCCGTTTTCATATTTGATCATCACGGAGGGAGGGAAAATAGGGGAAAATTTCTCACGCCTGGTGAGTGCTGTTTGACACCCCTGCTCTAAAACATCCCTTCCTTTTCGTGTGTTGCGCTCTCTAATGACTGATATTAGTCAGTGGCGTATTTGCACTTAAGACACTTAGAGCCGTACCTTCGAAATTTGAACGAACAAGTCATAAGTCTCCTATCTCAAATTACTTGTTTAAGACATCTCCATATCCTCAGTGTAGTTCATTAATACCCTATATACAGAGTGGAAGTGAAATGATCCGTCAGACTTTAACAGCGAATTTCTCATGTTGTGAATAACAAGAAAGTTTAATACCAAAATGTTGAAAACTTTATAGTTTTCTAGAAAAAATATTTTTATCAAAAAATGTATCATCACCTGGCTGAATTATTGATTGAAGGTTCTTGATTTATGGCTATATTCATAGAAAATAGAATAAATAACAATTTTTTCCTTTGTCATATTTCAATAGATTCAACGGTTTTTGTCTAAATTATATTTAAAAGAACTCACAATTTGCTGCCTTTTTGTTGCAATAAATTGTGGGGTTTTTAAATTTAATTTACACAAAAACCGTTGAATCTATTGAAATACGCCAAAGGAGAAAGTTATCGTTTATTCAATTTTCTATGAATATAGTCATAAATCAAGAACCTTCAATCAATAATAATTCAGTCAGGTGAAGATAAATTTTTTGACATAAATATTTTTTTCTAGAAAACTATAAACTTTTCAACATTTTGGTATTAGACTTTCTTATTATTCACAACATGAGAAATTCGCTGTCAAAGTCTGACGGATCATTTCACTTCCATCCTGTATGTCCCTGAGACAGCATACATGAGAGTTAGTATGGTCTCTATAGCTTCTTAAAGAAATCTATTAAATCTATTATATGCATTTATTTTTGAGACAGCATAATGGGAAAAGCAGGAGGTTAGGAATAATTGAGCAGAAAATTCCCCGTAAAATGATTGTTACCAATCCTTCACAATCTATCAATAACACTTGCATTACTAATACACTGTTTGCATGTGTAATGTCACAAAATGACTAACCACATATTTTAACTACTTTCCATTGCGAGCTAATTTACTAATGTTTTTCTCTTTCAGAAACAAATCGAAAGATTTCTGATTATTTTTAATATACACAGATTTACTAATGCTTTATCATTACCTATACATTTCTTGTGCTTTTCTTCTCTAGCTTTCCAATTTGCATTGTTTGGCCTCGCATTCATATATTGCCAAAATGCTCTACCAAATTTTCGGTTGCAGTTAACTGTGGAAGTGTGGTTCCAAGTACATAATGCATGCTATATTTATTGCATCTTTATTAATCATGTTTATATATTGTTTAAGTATGTTTGACGATATATGTTGAAAATTTAAAATAAAAGCTAAGCATTTCGACTTTAAGACATGTTGCCATCGAAAGACACCGCTTCAGTTTTAAGAGCGCATTCCAGAAACATATCTCTAAAATGCTCCATGGAGTCTGAGTTTATTTCTGTCCTTATGAAGAATTCTAAAGCAGCCAAAACTGCTGCTTGACCCACTTTGGTGCGGGCCGTAGTGAGGATGTGAGTGGCAGAGCTATGCTCAGGTAGAGGGAAGCAGTCCTTTGGGATTTACTGCCAGTAGTCGGTCACATGACTGCTGACGTATGTAAGTTTACATCCCTCTTGGCCCACCACGCCCCTCTCCCTGTGGGAGCTGGTGACATTTATCACTCCACTCGATGTTTGTCGACGCCAATAACGGAGTTATTTCGATAATGACGGGCCACCCACGATACCTGCTTAAAGTGGAGCATTTCCTTCCGCATCTAAGGAATGGAGTAACCTAATTGCTTGGTCCAAATGCTCTGAAAGGCAATGCACATGTTACCACAATACATTTTAGTTTTCATTCTCTTTTGCTTAATTATATTCGAGTTCACTTAAATGTTATAGAAAAGGTAAACTAAAGCTAAAAATGTTTGCAAGTTTGACCTAAATGGGCCGTTTATAAAAAAATTTCTTAGCTTATGACAGAAAAACCAATGTCATAAAATAATGGAATCGTGAGTGAGGTTAGGTTTTCCCATTTTAAAAGATTCTAAAGTACCATTAAAGCTAAAATTATAAATATTTATATTTTATATTATTTACAGATGCACATAAAAATTATGATAAAACTTTTCAAGGGATCCATCAGTTCTTTTAAGTTTCCCATTTTACTCGTAAGAATGTTAAGACTCTCCAAAAAATGCTGCCAAATATTTTAAAGTAAATCAAACTAATCTTGTTTTCTTTGGGATCCTAACATAACTTACCGGGTGGAAGGTACTGTTTCGGCCATACGTTATCCAGGGATTCCACATGATCAGTGTAACAAATATGTCCAGCACAATTATTGTCAAGGAAGAACCGTTTCAAATATTGGGAATATTTGGGGCCATCTAGCCTCTGGGAGAATGGATATAAATGGTTTATTATTTCACTAGCTGTCACGCAAACATTTTGTAAACAATGCTGTAATGTCTTTTTATTTAAATTCGAATGAACTTAGTCACAATTTAATGTTAAAGTGGCGTGGCCAAATCTCTCTTAGAAATTAAACTTTGCATGACATTTTAACATTAAATTGTAGCTAAAATCATTCGAATTAAGGTAAAACTGCATTATAGCATTGTTTATACGATGTTTGTACGTTAGTTAGTGAAATAATAAACCATTTATACCCATTCGTCAAAAAGCTAGATGGCTCTGAATATGTTACATAATTTTTATCTCGGAACGGCTCTTTATTGACAGTATTGTATTGGACATATATGAGTGCAAACTCATGACCAGGCAGCGGGGTTTTAGTGCGAAATCCTTCACGTTAACCGTGCACTTACAACGGGAAGTGGATACGCCGGCGACCTTGCAGAGAAGAAGGCAGTGCAGCCCTCACGCTACCTGCCGGCTCTATACTCCGTGCTGTTAATCTTATTCCTATGTTTACTTACTAAAACCCGCTCCCTGCTCATGACATATAAGTGTAAACTCATGTAGAATCCCTGGTTAACGTATGACTGAAGCAGTACCTTCCACTCGATATATTTACCAAGAAGAACATCTCCCGACATTGGTTGACCACAAGAATCTAAAATACATAACAATTACAGAGGAACATTACAAAAGATAAGAACAAGATCACAAAAACCATAAGCAAATTATTAATTATAATTTATGGTGAATATTTTAATTAGATATATTGAAATTATAAGTGATTATGCAAATTCAACAAAAAAAACTTTCAAAATTATTACCCCGATATTCGCTCGCAAAATTTGGGCCAAGAAATATGAATTTTTAATAGACCTGCTATTCTTATGAAAGTATCGACTGTAGAATTTTTGTAAACATTGACTTTGCCAGATTTAGAAGTTCGTGCCCCACGTTTCATGCATTTTAACTAACTTCCTGCGTTTGCCACTAGATGCTTACAGTGGAATATCGATATCATGCACCTTCGTTTCCTTAAATTGTGAGTGGCATATCAAACATAGAAACTTCTAAATCATCCTTCATTTACTCAACTATTTTATTAAAAGCAAAACTCATTGTGTTTATCGAGAAACGGAGTACGTAAAGTTCTGCCAGGCGTGCTTAGCTGACCCACTCTTGCGGGTGATACTGTTCAGTTTTGGTCATCAGCATGGACTCTTATCGTTTGCCATCAACACGACATCCACACTTCCTTAAATATAAATTAGCTTTCTTTCGTATGTAGAATTTCTCTACTTTTTAGCTTCCTTGTACAGAACATTAGCTTTATCTTGCAACCTATCCTATTCTTATTTTTCTGCATGCTTTTTCTTCCACTCCAGTTTTTTGCTCTTTTGAGAATGCTTCGCCTGTTTATATACAGTATTATAACAGTAACGTAGTCTTGACCTATAGTGTATTTATAATATTTTCTTATTGAAGTATGTGATTATTTTCTTTATATCCCTTTTATTTCATGTTTATTACTTTTTGTACAGTCTCATGTGTTTTGAAACCTTGCTTTTATGTTCTACTTTTCAGTTTCTGTTTTTCTTTTTTCTTTTCATTGCTGAACTTCAATCTGTTTGGTTAACCCTTGTGTTTCTTGTTGCCAGATGTTACTAACCTTTCTCTTACCTGTTCTAGGAGTCCCATCATCCAAAATAAAACGGGCAATCAGCCGAGGTCTGTTGATTTAAAAGGTCTTCAGATCCTCGCCAGAGGGACCCAAGTCAATCGGAGCGACTTCAGGCCCGGATTTCGTAAACAATTCAATTCTTTCATGATATTTTGTTGGTCCCATCATTCAGAGAGTCATGCTAAAACCCGCCAAAATGAACAATATCAGCCGTGTGTTGGTGCTTAACCTCTGCATTATTGCAAATTTGAGTTACAGGATTTCAGCGAGAGTTTCCAGATTCTGCATGCGGGGCGGGCGCTCCGCATTCTCAGGCTCGCCAAGCTCCTCAGCCTTGTTCGTCTTCTGCGCCTTTCCAGACTCGTCCGATACGTCAGCCAATGGGAGGAAGTCTACGTAAGATCACTACTCAAACCAAACCAATCACATTCACTCTTATATGCTAACTTAAATTTTAATCCAACATTTTGTTGATTGGGAAACTAACATTAGTTTTAACACACTAACACAATAATTGTAAGGATATACTTGAAATCAATACTAAAGTAAAAATATATTGTCATATAAGTTTTTGTTTACACAAAATACTTCCTAATATTCAGTTCCAAGTTCACTTGTCTCTTACATTGTACATAGACTGTGTCCATATTTACTTTAGTTACCTGAGTAATTTTCTTTGAGTTTTATTGGTAGGTAAGTTGGTATTATTTCGAAGTACACTCATGTGCTTTTCATTTGAACGTGGTAGATGTACTTCAAAGAAAGAGCACACTTAGAGGTTGGCAAAAACAACAGTAATCAGTTGCTTATTGTGTGAACATGTAGTTTAATAAGCTTTTAGAGGCGAATTCCAATCTGACCTCCAATCTTTAACCCCCAGCTTTCTTCTACTTACTATTAATTTCACCTTATATTGACTCAGGCAATAGACTTGACGCTGTATTTGCAACTAGCCTGTAATCGGAGTGCCTTAAGTACCCTGTAATTGGTAAACCCTAAGCGTTGTAGAATTTCACAGTTTTAAAACAAATGTTAGCTGCTGAACCGGTTCTGAGTGACAATCTTTCCGCTGCTTCGCGGAAACAGCGACCGACTGGTGCTGAATCGGCCGCTTCGAGCTTGTTCATCCATTACTAAATGTTTTTCCTCATGAGTGCGTGATTTGAAACCACACGGTTTGTCTCCTTTATATTTGCCAATAAGTTCATTTGCTCTTATGAATTTTGACACGGCCCGCATTGCCTTCTGTGAATGCAGGGTATACGTCCTGTTCGCTCCAAATTCAGAGAAAGCTAATAAAAGCCACGTTAGTATTCAGCAGAGCCACTTCAGAGGTAAATTTAAACGATACAAGTAGTACCTATATAAAATGTATTAATAGGAACGTTTTAATGTATAGTAGCGAAATCTAAAAAGAATAACCAAAAGTAAAAACTAAAAGAGGCAGGCTCTGTTAAAAATATAACCATTCAGAGAACAACGTAACAATACAGTGCATAGACGTTGTCACAAGGGAAGATGCCAAACCGAACCTCTGATGAGGACGGATATAATCATAGTTAGCAGTGAAAGGGTTAACCAAGCTATCACAAAGTATAACTATAGTCAAGGTACACACTCCAATTACAGACACGACATTTCACTCTTCCAACATGTGTTTATTCAATACTACAGTTATGTCGCAGCGAGCGACTAAACCAAAAATGGAAAGTTATCACAGACATTTAAAATTCTACTGTTTTCCGCCCTAATGATAATTTTTCTTTCCCTTTTAAAATGTTAGTTCACGAGGTAAAAGTTCCTTTCAGATTAGAAACCTGGAAGTATGAAGTAGTTACACATTAAACGTTTAGATGAACAGTGTAACTTGATTTTCACATAGCAGCAAGAAGTGCTCCTTTTGAAGTAATATAATGAAAATTAGCTACCACATAGGGGTATCTGCGATAGACTTAATTTGCTAAAGCATTACTGCATAGCGTGCAGCATTAATCTTGACTATCCATGTTATTGCTAACAATTACTGAAAATCTGTTTTGTACCTAGACTGTACTACTGAAAGGGGAAATAACACTAAGAAATGCTAACTTGTCAGTGTTACTTTTCCCCTTTTTTAATAAAATATCAATTTTGACTTCATTTATAAAGCGAAAACTTGTTCTAATATGTAGTTGAATCAAATATCTCAAGATGTGTTCAAAAACGTATCATAATGTAGCATTTAATAAACATGAGGCCTTGAGAAAATGCAATAGGAACTAGGAGTCTCTTCTTGTTAGAGTAATGAACTTAGAGACTCCTATTATGCCAGGACTAGACAAACCACTTCGGAGATACTGGAACGACAAAACATCGTGGATATCTGCTTTATTCATACATCAAATTGCGTGAGTCATCCTTGTATTAACCCTTAAAGTGATGCATTTCAAAAACGTAGTGACTACTGAAACAATATACTCCTTCTTTCGCGCCCCTTAAACAAAAAGTTAATTCATTCTTAGGCATAAGGTTTCGATCTTTAGTTTCCTTTGTTCGCACATTTTGTGCGTATACTCACTTTTCGTGAAGGAACAATAAATATGCCAGAATCTAGGTGTAATAATAGACACAAAGCACCACTTTTATCATTTCTGTATTCTTTACACAGCTATACCTAACCTCAAAGTCCCCGTTTAAAATAATAAGCATATTTAATAGATTTGCCCTTCACCAAAGTAAGTGGACCAACATAGAAACTTGAACTATTTATTTTCAAATCTGGAGTATCCAAGTTCATCTTGGTAATTAAAGAATTTAATGTGTAAACGCGGGTCATATTTAGTAAGGAATAGATTTCAGAAGATGAGTAAGTCATAGTTAACGAAATACCTACACATATACTTATAGTTAAAACTCTGCGGTCTTTTTTCCTAATTTTATCTATTCTTTTCGTGCTATAATTGTTTCAAATTTAAATGTGCAATACGTGCAGAGCCACTTTGGATGTTTTCTGATTACTGGAAAAATGACATGTGTCATTGACAACTATGATAAAAGATAAATAAATTCAGTGATAATCTAAATATATAAATAAAAACACAAAAAATCCATGTCTGACAATTCAATAGAACGTTTCACGCTAGGAATCGAACCCAGGCCTCTGGGCTGCTTAACCAGAACACTGACCACTCAGCCAAATATGCAGTCATTGTTATTTGTTTTGAGGATTAACCGAAGAATTAAACTCAATTCTTGAGGTCTTCAAGGGTTTGTCAGTCTAAAGATCTTTAACATGTCCTTTTTTTGGGGTGCTATCAAGGGAAATACTTGTTCATAAACAAACTATTGTACCTCTCCGCTCCTTGTTCTGCAGAAGGTGCTTAATACGTTGTTTATGCCATTCACAGCTGCAAAACTGGCAATGTATGATAAAGCGCCATCCTTACGCGAATTACGCTGATTTAAGATTGAGGGCATTAAGCAACAAACCTAGCCGAGAGATGTTTTTATAAGTAGAGAAGTGAAGTAGTTGCGGTTGACGGTACGACCGATGATACATATAATGTACGGCCTAAGATCTGTGAAGCTAAAACCCGATGATCCAGGCTTGCGGGGGAAACATTGGTTTCAAATAAAGAGTTATACAAATATAAGAAAGTGCTGTATAAATGAGGCAAATGCATGTGAGGAAGGCGAAGACGTTAGAACCTCGATAATCTAGCGTATTTCACTCCCTCCATTAGGTTGGCACTCGCCTCCACGCATGCGCCATAAAGGCAAGATGGCATTAATCTCAGATCGCTATCGCTAGAATCTTTGGTGACCATTACTAAAATTTAAAGATGTCACCACGACATGTACAATTTATAAGTGAGGCCATCAGCAGAACTTGAGCAGAAAAAATAAGTTTGTGGGATTCCCGCAGTCCAATAGCTTTTGACAGAACGCCTGTCGGGTTAGCTAGTTTCCTATAAAAGAAAACATCCTAGTAAGAAGGGTAAGTGGTTGGGTTACAGTTTTACAAGTGATAATATCAACTCTAAACGCAATTTCTAAGGCATTCTCATTATTATTAAATGGGTATAAAGTAGTGAGAACTAGTTCCTTGACTGATTTTAGGTCGTTCATTCAGCTGATGATACTGTAACCTACCGCAATGACCCCTTTGAAGATCGCTGTTATATTAGTCAACCTGGTACCAAAAGCATGCTGTTTGCCAAAGCACTGCTATACAGAACTGTACTTACATTTCATAACCTGTTCACTATCGCTACCTCTTGCAGGTTCGCAAAATCAGTGTACTGTACTACGAGTTTTTCTTTCGACCACTATTGGTTTCAGTGCTCTAACAAGAGGCCATTATCAGTTGACATTGCAGATTGAGCTGCAATTGTTTGTGGTGCAAATACATCGAAAACAAACATACCAATGTTTTGGCATTTCCCCGCAACTAAGCTACAAGTATCTGCGCTCAATACCACACTAAAGACAACTTACAACCAAGATTGCACGTAACAAGAAGATAATCGGGCTCCCCCACCCCCCCCCCCCCCGTATGATGAGTGCTTTTTTTTTTTTTTTTTTTTTTTTTTTTTTTTTTTTTTTTTTGTAGTGCTTAACGCCCGTTTTTACTATAAATGAAGATGGAGCACCGGTGGAATGAGATGGCGGGGGAAACCGAAGAACCCGGAGGAAACCCGCCCCAGCACCGCTTCGTCCACCACAACTCCCACATGCGATTGCCTGGGATCGAACCCGGGCCGCTTGGGCGCCTCTAAGAAAATAAAACTGAAGAGACAAAATTTGCGTATTTCTGTAATTTCGCTCTTTGTATTTTTAAAGATGATATATGCAAATAATTAGATATTACTACTAAATCCTTCTATTTGTAAATAATTTTTCTTGTTTAACTTAGGTTTTGGGAGAGAAACCTGAGACACTGGTGTTTTTATTTTCAGTCTACTGTCACCAAAAACAAACTCCCACTCGTTCTGTCACATCTATATAATAATGACCTCTTGTAAGTGTAATGGTTTGCGAAAAAATACTTTCGGTGAGATCATTTGCAGCAAATCTGCACATACATGTTCCATAATGATTTTTGGAATAACTCTACGACCAAACGGCCCAAATGTGAAACGTGTATCAATCCAGGACGGCATTCCAGCTCTAGTGACAAGTATTTCTCTTGTAAGCATATAAAGCATGCCCCGAAAACATCAAAATTTCTGTCTCTCACCACACCAAACGAATTCTGTTTTCTGTTTTGGTTTTCATGTTTTCTGTATTTAAGTGGTGCATGTGATTCGTTTTTGAACGCTCCTAGCGATATTAATTAAACAATAAAATATTTCCCATTCATTTTAAAAATAATTTCACTGCTAGTGTGTCTACGTGTCAATTTCACACAGATACGCTTTGCCCCTTTCAGTTGCATCACAACATCCTTGCGATTCAATGTTTCAGTCTGTACCAACTGCACATAATTGTATTTGGGGATTATAACTGAAGTATAAAATTTAACCTAGGTTTTCTAAACTAAGGTATAGAGAACTCCTGAAGGTAAGCCATTTTCTACACCCAAATTTGCTTTCATGTACGTTAATAACATTAATTAATAAAGACAGTGAAACATTTTGCTGTTAGCATACACAGAACATTTCTTTTTGCTCGCTCTTTTGCTTCATAGCACCTATATGAGCGTCCAAATTTAATAGGTGCTGCAGCAGCACACGTATTGATCTGCAGTAGCAAATTGAGAATATCATCCAGGTGCTATATTTTGGGCTATGCCCCCAGGAACAGTGCAGTTTTCATCCAAACGAGGATTCCTAAAACGGAAATAAAACGTTAGTAATGGAAGCATCTCCCTTCGTTATCAATTTCAAAGCAACGTACACGCTATAACAGAGAGTATGTGTTATTATTCTGCTCAGATGAATGAAATGCCCGTTAGTAATCTAATACAAAGGATTTGTACACAGTTGTTTAAAACAAACATAAAAGTTTGAAAACCCGTGTTAATTTGTAAGGGAGAGGGAGTGAAGGAAAAATACAACACATTTGTTCGTAATAAAATGGGTTGCTGCATATGCAGATAAGTTTACTGATTAAAATTTCACATGTGTGCACCAATTAATTTTTCGTTATAATGAACAAACTTACCTCTATAGTAAATTCAAAATTTGCAAACTTTTCTAGAGAGCTTTCCAAATACTGCTCACCAAGAGATAATTTTCTTTAAGTATGGGTCTGCAATAAAAAAGATCCAGAATTAGGGCCTGTGCTATACGAGTTGTATAGAGCACCAAGTTGGCAAAACAGTAATTAATCTCTAGAAATATGGGAGAGTTAATTCAAACCCTTAAAACTCTTCGCACAATAGTTTTATAATAGTTACTTATATAACTAGTGTATAATCTGACTGATTGTGACAAGAGCATAAATGTTTAGGCGTGACCGAAAGCGAAGTCCCCAAGGTAAACATTGAATTGTATATTTAATACTACGACCCAAGTTCTACTTGAAAACAAGAGTTTAAATGAAAAATAGATGGTAAGGTGAATGCTATGGCGTCTAATGTAAGCAGATAGACTGGATGACACCCCAATGCCATCTGACGTCACAGAGACAGAGGTGACCCGTCTGTGGACTCGTGACGAAGGATGATGGTATGGTACAGGGATGAGGCCTTGAAGGCTAACTGTAGATGTATCTGCAGATAGACTACTAGATGATACCCTAATGCCATTTATCCGTCACAGAGACAGAGACAAAGGTACAGTTGCCCTGCACTGCTCCCTCTGTGGACTCGTGACGAAGCAGGATGGTATGGATAAGGATGACACCTTGAAGACCAACTGTCCGCCACACACCGTTCTCTTAATAGATCCGTCGCGATATGACTACGTAGTTAAAGTGACAGAGAAAGAAACGGAATAAAAATTAAATGATGGAAAGAAAATACTAGTAGATGAGAAACCACCCCAGCCGTCGCCCACTGACCAGGGGACAATGATGAGATCAGAGAGCCCAGCCAATGGGATCGAATCGAGGACCTCCGAAATGGCAGCCTGCCGCTTTAACTTGGAGCCATTTCGCCCGGTAATCCATAGGGTAAATGTGCTGGAATATACAATCATGCTTTGACTACAGTTTTTGCCAGACAACTATAATTAGCTCTATAATTACAGCCAAATCAGCAAGTTCATAAATATGCTCAGTTAATTGATACGGTAAACATAGTTCCCTTCACTCTGGATATCTCTAATTGGTTGCTGTACTCAGACATACCTATTGTGAAATGAATAAATTCCTCGTTAAAAAAATAGCTTCTCCCTTCCTTGCGAGTGCATTGAAAGAACCTAATGAATACTGTGTTTATCCAAGCTTCTGAAAACGAAACATGTTACTCGATGCAGCCACTAATCTTTGGATCATGCATTAGAACACGGCTAAACGGTGAGACTCTTAGCTCTCATACATAACTTTACCCATCATAACGAAAGCATGCGCTCATTGTGTGCTCGCTTTTGGTCCCACTATTTTGCGCTAATTAGGGCAGCTTGCTAACATCCTTGTATTCAGTGAGCTATAAAGTGTTCGGCGACAGAAAATACATGCATGCCGAAGCATCTCAAAGGAAAACCTTAACATAGTGATGAAAAGAATTGCACGTTTAAACCTACAGAAAGGATCATACGTCAGTTGATGTGGTTTGGTTTATTTTGTATTTTTAAAGAAATGGCCTTTGCACCTCTCTGTATTGGTATGTTCATAGTCGTATGTAGTATGTTTACATACTAAAGCCCTAGTGCAACAGCCAAGGCTAAACGCCCAACCGCTGCGTCCCCCACCTCTGCCCACTACAGGCGTTGTGAGTGGGGTGCAGTACTGGAGAGTGGGATGTGGTCAGCACCCCGAGCCCGCCCGGCCGGTTATGCGGCCTGCGCAACCTGGAGTCGCTATTTCTTTATCAAGTAGTTCCTCAATTGGCCCCTCCGGCACCTTACGAGGCTGAGTGTACCCTGTGCCAGAGCTCCCAGCGGCAGAAAAATCCCCACGCCGGTACCGCGGACCGAACCCGGGTCCTCAGCGCCAGAGGTAAGCGCGGTACCACTGCGCTACGGAGGTGGTCTTTTACATACTAGGCAAGGCATAGTGGTGCGAAAGCTTAGGAGAAGGGAATACAGGGTACATAGATCACAAATAGTATTAGACTTGGAATTTCTGATGGTCTGCAGAGGCATTTATAGGACGTGTCTTCTGATATCAGTCTCCACCAGTTTGAAAAGGGACGCGCTACCTCCCTTCCCTTAGTTAGTTTAGTTTATTTTAAAAGTATTGGCCTGGTGCCGGTACATTGGGCCCGGCTTACAGGCTATATTTACATTGATTTACAGTTGACTTTGTTCATATTTACAGTTTTCGCTATATACAAAAACCCATACGGTGACCATCTGTAGGTCACCGAGAATAGTTTTCTTTTGTCTTTTGTCTGTTTCGTCTTTGGGTTATATATACATATGTACATATTTACAAATTATATACAGACACATACACGCACGCATTCACCCACACACACACTCGTACACACATACACACACATCTTCACTGGGCACACCAGAAATATGCGTCCCAGCGCACTACACTATTTACACTATGTACACTGTCCCGCGGTGGCAGCTCCTGAATATTTTCCGAGGCGAGGGCCTCTGCCGGAACATGTATGTGGCTTAGGGACGAGGTTGCGTGGACGCGCATTAGTCGGCGAGCCGAGCCGCTTCTAGAACATTTTTATCCTAGTATGCTTGCGGTGCTTCGGCTCGCCTTTGCCGATGTTAGCGATCACGTCATTTTCGTGGTTCCTAATGCGCGTCCATGCCGCCATTGCTCTTTTGTCTATTGCCTCCGGGATGAACGGGATATGAGTTTCGAGGTGAAGAGTTTGGGTGGTGGTGAGGAGTGGAGCAGAGAGGATTTTTCTGAGGGAGAGGTTTTGGAGGGTTTGGAGTTGTTTGAGGGCAGTTTTGGAGGCATTAGCCCAGGCCACACATGCATACAGGACCACCGAGAGAATAAATGACCTATATAGTATAAGTTTTGACTTTAGTCGCAACTGTTTACTACGGAAGATGGGGGTGCACAGCTTTAGCCGCTGTCTGCCTTTATTGGCGCTATTTTTTATGTGGGTGGACCAACACATTGTTCGGTCCAAGGTGACACCTAAGTATTTAACTTGCTGACGGCAGTGCAATATTTGACCATCGACCGTTAGGTCCGTTGCCAAAGTGTGACGCCGCTTAGAAAAATGAATCAGCTGGCATTTGTCGGGATTAATTTTGATTTTCCAGTCATGTTGCCATGAGAGGAAATTGTTCACATAACGTTGCATTTCTGCAAGGCCGAAACGTGGATTTCTATGGTGGTTGTATATTGCAGTGTCGTCAGCATACATGGCGACCTTGCATCTGGCGTCCACTGGGAAATCATTGGTGAACAATATATACAGAAAAGGGGACATTATTGCCCCTTGTGGGACGCCAGCCCGCATCACTCGCTCCCGTGAGGAGGAGCGGCCCACTTGGACGTAAAACTGCCGATTTTCTAGAAAATTGTGCAGCAAGTATAGATAATTTTGAAGAGCCGGGAAATTGTGGTGCAGTTTATAAATAAGGCCATTGTGCCAGCACCGGTCAAATGCAGCTTCTACGTCCAGAAATAGCGCCAACGTTGAAGCCCCATTGTTAAATTGCTCTGTTACGTCATCAGTTAGTCTGAGGAGCTGTAGTTCAGTGGAATGTCCTTTTCTAAAGCCAAACTGTGAATTTGAGAGTTCATGTGTTGCGGAGACTTGTTTTTGAAGCCGAGAAAGGATACATTTTTCGAGCAGTTTACCAATAGTAGACAAAAGACTAATGGGACGGTAGTTTTGCGGTTGTCTGGTGCTTTTCCCTTGCTTTGGGAGCATGATAACCTTAGCTCGTTTCCAAGTAGAGGGGAAATAGCCTTGCTGCAAACAGGCGTTAAATATCTTTGTTAGTTGCACCAGAGCTTTTCTCGGGAGATGCTTAAGTTCCTCATTAGTCACTTTGTCTGGACCGGCAGCTTTCCCATTAGGCAATTTCCTAATGAGCTTGTAAATTTCCTGCGGTGTTATGGTGGGTAGTTGTTGCTCTTGCTTCTGCGCCACCCAGGTTTGTACCCATGTCTGGACCTCCCGTTCTATTTCACAGTTGGTCACTGGGTTTTCGGTGAATCTGTCTTGGAGACAGTCAGCGAAGACCTCGGCTTTCTCCTCTGCGGAGAAGTGCAAGCCGCTTTGAGTGTGCAGCGCCTCAGTTGCGGAGTTGACGCTCGTGGAAACTTTGAAAGCCTTGAGTAATTTCCACAAAGAAGAGTCCGAATGTGTGGTACTCAGCATTTTGTTTTCCCATTGTTCAGTTTTATTGATTTTAATTTGTTGCCGAATGATGTTGCGTAGCCATTTTGCTAGCACTTTATATTCAGGCTGACGGGTGTATCGCCACAGTTTTGTCAAGCGTCGTCTCCGCGCAATGAGTTGCTCTACCTCGGGGTACGTGCAAAAACCGGGTGGTCTTGTGGTGTATGTGGTAGCATTTCTCTTGGCTGTGTGTAGCGAGGCAGTAAAGTTTTCAATGGCGACATCTATGTCTGCCTCGCTATAGTATGACAGTCTGGGTTGCGCCATCCCGTGCATTTCAGTGGTGAACTTATTCCAGTCGGTCTCAGCTCTACTTTGAGGGCCAGAGGCACTGGCTGAAATGCCACCCTGTATGTCGAAATGCACAGGAAGATGGTCGGAGTCCAGGCTGTGATAAACAGTAAAGTTATTTAACAGTGTCGCATTTTTTGTTAGTACGATGTCCAAAATCTCAGCGTCAAAGTGCCCTGATCGATGCCAAAAAGTGGGTTCTGGGGGAAGATGTACCTCAATGTCATCATTATCAGTTATAAATTCAACCAGGAGATTTCCCGCCGCGTTTGCCAGGCGTGAAAACCACCAGGGGTGCCGGGCATTGAAATCTCCTGCAATTATAACGTGCTCCTCTAAAGCGAGGATCTGCTCGAGGTCTTGTGTAAAGTCTGGGGAGTTAGGGGGCCGATAAAGTGCTACCAGCATAACCGTTTTACTATTTACACGTGTTTTAAGTGCTGTGCACTCTAACGCTGCCATTACAGGCAACGTAACAGAAGCATGAGCAATAGTATTTCTAAGCAAAATAGCAGTCCCTCCCCCTTGTCTGCCAATTCTGTCGTTCCGAAAGATTTGATACCCCTGGAGCTTAAAAGTGTGCTCGTGCTTTAATTTTGTTTCGCAGATGAATGCGACGTCAATTTTGTTACGCCGTAGGTAGTTTTCAAGTTCGTGTTGCTTCCTGTGGATGCCATCTGCATTCCACAGTAGTGCGCGAGTTAAAGTTGTGCCTCCCCTTACGTGGGCCATTTATTCTAAAAGGGCTGAGAGGAGACATATGATGGTCTCTATTTTCTCCCAAGTGTTGCTGCAGCTTTTGAATTTGGCCAGGAAAGGCTGCGCCTTCATCAATAGTGATGGTAAATTTAGATCTCTGAACATGTTTAATATATCTTTTATCCCACTCAGGTCACCCGTGGGCGCCTGTTGGGGTAGTGGAGGGGGACCATTCTGTGGTGGCACTGGTGCGTTTTGCCCTCCGGTAGTTCCCGCATAGGAGATACCTGTTTGAACCAGGGCCGGGTGTATGATGGGTTTTGGCCCTGGCTGAGCACTGGGAGAGCTCCTGGCTATGGATGCCAGTTGACGGCGGTGACGTTCGTTGCGAAACGTCTCGCACCCCCTGTAGCTGGCAGGATGCGTTTCCCCACAATTAGCACAGTGGGGTACAACGCCCTGCTTGGCCTTTTTCGGGCAATCAGCCAGGCGGTGGAGGTCACCGCAAAGGACACACCGGGAGGTCATATTGCCCCAACTGTGTGCCCCAACTGCTGGCAGTTGTAACATTGCGTTATGTTTTGGTTTGTTTTCAGGACCTCCACGGTGACCATCATATGGCACACCTCTCGTTCCTGTAGAAGTTTTTGGTTTTCGGTGGTTCTGTCAAGACTAACCTGAAAATTTGGCAGAGGCCTCCCACGTGAAATCATCTGTCGTACTTGGACGCCGGTGTAGCCTTTTAGGACCAGGTCCTCTTTCACGTAATCTTCCTCTAAATCAGCTGGAAGACGTTTGATTACGTAGCGAAGAGGTTGATCCCCACGTGGAGTAAAACTGTAGTTTTCTACTCCGGCGTCCTTCAGGAGCTGCATTGTCGGGTTCGCGTCCTGCTTCCGTTGGAGGAAGAGCTTAAGGCAGTCCCTCGTCGTCTGCAATTTATATGTGCCGGCAGGAAGGGAGCCACGCAGGATGCGGAGGACCTTTACCGTGTGTTGGACGTCAGGGATTATTATTCTTGGTGGTTTCTGGTTGTCTGATGCTTTTGCTGCGTTCCAGTTGAGGGAATTGACTATACCTATTCGTAATTAGCCAATGAGTTGACAACACCAGCATAGGCATGCTCTATTGGTTCGATACTGTACACGTGATACGCACATGTAAGGTGACAGTATCAGCCAAGAAAATGAAAGCATGACATAATAAGCTGCCCTACAAGAGGTAAGGAATGAGGTGTCCCCAACAAGGCAGTGCTGACTTCTTTCCGTGCCGTCTGTACACAATTTGGTAGCTTGGATAGACGCTGAGCAGTAGGTTGGATCGCCTACTTCCCGATCGCTGCAAGAGCTTCTATTGTGATGTACTGGAAACTAAAAGAGGATATTCAAAATAAAACCTGTCTTGCTGTGCCCAACAGTTCGGCAAACGTTTTGAAGATTTGCGTCAAAGCATCTTTTACGACATTTACAATCACAAGGTATTTCCGTCGAAACATGGTGGTCAATAAAATTTGATGCATGCTGCCGATCATGACTCACATTTGTCAAACAAACAAAAAAACTAATCGCACGAGTCACTTAGTTAAAAGCTTCATTCTGCATGTGACTTACACGAAGCTATGTGTTACAGCTGCGCAGTAGTATTCTTTCCCGAGGACACAAGGCCCCTGTATAAATGCACCAACCAACCTACTGCTCAGCAACTATCCGAGCCAGCCAGTACCTGAAGGAATGTGCTACGTAAACATTTTCCACCGTCCCCATCAATGTTTATGCACTCTAGTGTGATATACAATACAATGTGTTGTCTATTAGATCCGACAGCTTGGGTGATTCACATACATACATTTTGCAGTAAATGGATCGACTACGTGAGCAGATTAACAATTCAAGCTTCCTCTCATACCTCAGACAACTTTAACAAAAGATACATTCACACATTAACTTTACTGAAGGCCGTTGAAGACCCTTCACTTCATGATGTCTAAATAAATCCACAAGTAATGTGACCAAAACCTTTGTGTCCTTTATAAATAAATGCAAAAAGAAATGTTCTAAAGGTATGCAAATTTTGTTTCACATTGCATACAAGGAAATATCGACTCACATAAATCTGATCTTAGACTTTTAATAAATTTCAGAAACTAAAAGCACTTTGGGTGTTCCACAACAGAGCTGATGAACGAATATAAAGATATGGGTATACATAAAGATTTTGCTCATATTTAATTTAAAATACAATAGTTATTAATATAATATTAATTTAAAATATATGCCAATGTCTCTCTTGTTTTGGAGCCATAATGTTTTATTTCGTGAAGTTCAACTTCGCTGATCAAAACTGATCGAGTATGTATATCTCGAAGCATTAGATGATTAGACAATATGAGCTTATATGTAAATAGTGAAAGCCACTACAATATTTAGGTTTGTATTTCTTATAAGTATTGCAGGTACAGTATTGGCATTTTAATCGCAGTAAAACTTTTAACATAGTTGTTAAGAAGTTTATTTTCAATCATTTTCATACCTGTAAGTTATGCTGGTATAGCCAAGATGTGAACTATAAAAATGTTATTTAAGTGAAACATACAAAGGAAGTATACCCAAGGGCTTGGCTCTTATTGCCATTAGCTCTCGCAGTAAAATGAAGTGACGTCAACACCTCATGATGTCTCTGAGATAAACTAGTGATTTCCTTCTGGACCTCATTTGAAAACGGGCGGCAATAAAATTCTGTTTTGATGTACATCTTAATGGAGTCAAAACTAAACTTCTACCCCAACACATTGGAAATATGACACTTTCCTTCCCCATATTTCACCAGGATGCAGTTTATGGCAGCATAAACTCTGCTCGTTCCGTTCTTGGCAAACCACTAACCTTTTCATCATTAACGGAGCTGACAAAGTTAGGAAATTGATTCAGCACCATTTCTACAGCGACAGTTTTATGGCTGTCTTTATTTACTTCTAGCATTCTGTGAGATTCGCGAAAATGGAATAGAAGCAATTTCTACTCCATCCGAGAGAATATAATACCAAGCTAAACTCGCAAGAATAATCCACTGGTTCTATTTCTAAGCTCTCCGTGCATAATATATATACCTAAACAAAAGCCAGTCAGCAGCTGGTTATTCACATCACAGGTCCGTGGTTTGTCTTGCAGTTTAGCACAAGGTTATAACAAAACAGTGTTGGACTTGAGAAAAAGTGTTTTAAAATTTCAAACGTTTATTTTCATATGCGAGTCAATGTGTAGGTTAATAATCTAATCATCTTTGTTATTAAATAAATTATTTATGTTCCTTTATTTTTGTGGCAAGTATATTCTTCCAGGAGAGTATAATAGGAGTATTAATGAACATGACAGAGCCACACTGTCTTCCCTAGGTTGGGAGGAGTTTTCATAAGTGAAATACAGGATAATCAAAAGATCTCTGTGCATCATATAAGAAATAAGATATTCGTTCCTGTACAATTGCAATAGCTATCCAGTGCGTCTACGGATATATGTATGGAAGAATTTGCAAGAATATTATGGTGTAAAATGGCGGTGGTTGGAGATCAACAATCCTTTGCAACGTATACCCAAAGCGTATATCAGTAATGTGAATTCTTAGGGATAAAAACATATCCTATTTAGTCTCCAAAACCTATGTATATCTCAGCATCCAATCTCAACCTTTCCTATACAATATCATAAAAATTGCTAGTAAACTCAAGGATTATCCCCCAGTAAATTAGGTTTTCAGTTCTATCGAAGACTCTATAGAGTGATACTATAAATACCGTTCGTGTTTTAGGTGATACAATTAGAACATCTGATGAGTTAATTAAACTCTGGAACAACGAAATATCACAATACATGAGCAATGGAGAAGCTTCAACGGCTCCAGATGATTCGTTACACTGCTCTGCATTCCAATACGTTGCCATGAGCATCATTAGGTTTCTTATTTACCTGATGAGCAGGTATGGTAACTCTTACGCAGTTGGCTTTAAATTATTTTTACTCTAAACCATATGGTAATACAAGTAACGTTAACAACAGCGACGAAGGGTTGCTGACAGGTAAATAGGTTCGATGAGTGTTGTCTACAAATGTCAACAGACTGATGAAGGATTGGGTGGATTGCTACATGTGACGTCCCTGCCTAAAGTCTAGCGATAGTTCAACGGGCTTTAATGTTTAAAATTGCCTATGCTTGTTGACGAGGATAGTGATCAACCTTTGGAGGGTGGTGGATGCGCACTGTAAAATTATGGTAGTTTATGAAACTCATTTTGTTATGGTGATTTCAAAGTAATCGTAAATTTGCTGAATACATTTGCTAAACACGCCAATAGGATATACTTTTGCATTTATTGGAAATGCACTGATGCTTTATCCTCCTGAAACTAGATTCGACAAATAAATTCCAAAACTACAATTATGAACTTTCGTGAGTTCATAAACTCATAACAATTCCATTCTCCGGGGTTTAATTGAACTCGTTAGTCACTGTAATAAATAATAATTGTTATCACCTACAGCAAGAAAAAGTATATAGCAAGGAGTTTAAAGACAATAAATAAATGTTGCATCCAATATAGTCAAGTGAACCATGTATCTGGATTCGTACGGGACATCTTTCAACGATAATATCTCATTTCTCATGAGGTGCACAAAGACTTGTTGATCATCGTGTAATAAAAAGAGCACGTGATGCCTGTGTGCTTGCTACTCTATGTATTCATTGCGGTTCAATGCGAGGAAAGTTGTGTGGGAGCAGCAGCTAGCAGCTTGTGTGCATTGCTTTGAGTTGGTGTGCCTCTGCGGTAGCTTTCACTGGACACTCTTCCCAGGCTCTCTTTTCAGTGTTCTTGCAGCAATGCTGTAGCTAAAATGTAATCTTCACTCACGTTCATTTTCAAATGTAGTGTAACACGAGTTGTTGCTTTCATTATTACTATTATTTAAAATCAATTATAGCACGTACTCTCTACCTATGTAGCCTCGGAAGAATTCCAGGTTTCTTTCCTCGATTCTACCCTGGAGTAAGTAAACACAACTGAATGTTACTATAGACTCTTTAATCACTTTGTAAATATAATGGCACATGCAACTAGATGTCACTAGAATATATGAATCCATAATAACTAAAGTGTAAGGCTCTATAAGGATGCTGTGAATTAATTTGAACATAGGGACCTTAACATAGAGTCCATATTTTCTTTACGGTGCCAATAAGTTACTATCTGAGGAGAGAAGGAAAAGGTTAAAACTGCAGGTCCATGATGGAAGTGTTTGTTTTTCCACTATAGATGGCACCACTGCATCAAGCGGGGAAAGCCGGAGACTACAGTAGCTGTAATTCAGTTTGTCCGGAAGGAAGGCGTAAGGTGTGCCTACGCATGGGGGTTTCTGAGCGTTGTCCCTTGTGTATCTGTTTTGTTAGTCTCAAGAACAGCCCTGCCTGGTCCCCTCGTCAGGCTGCCACAACTCTCTCCTGTTAAAATTTGCTTCACTTTAGTCACGTTTCTAGAACCATCAAATTAGAATTCAAGTTCTGATTCTTTATTATAAAAGATTGCGTTTAATATTATTCAAATCAGCTTCCTTAGATTGCTGTTCTGTACGTGATTAATCTCTTGTCTGCCTTTCACCAAAATAATGTATTAACGTGTACCAAACAAATCAGAAAATGTATCACTACTTCTAGTTTTTCCTTCAATTTCTGAATTCCGTGCTCTCTAAATAGGAGACAGGTTAAGAAGCATATGGACAGTGCAGCTTGAAGAACTGTTTGCTTGCACAGCCTCTAGAAGTTCTCTGGCAGCCTGGCGAGCCGATGTAAAGGTCACGCAAGGCTGACTTTTCCTCTTGTTTACCTTCTGGTCGGCATTAGAATTTTTAGGATGTAGAGGATGTCTGTCCGGCAGAAGTTACCAAAGGCAGTCATTTTCACTTTTCCTCCTATAAAACTAGTATGTTATCCGTTCATGAAACAAGATCTGTAAACGCTTTCTAATCTTACAGGACCTTCTGAAATCTTAAAATTGTCTAAACCTAGTTGGTGTGCTGTTCCTTCTGTTACGAAAGAGCCAGCAAGATATTGGGAATTTGTTAACACATTTAAAATATTGATAACATTTTTCTAGTTGTGGAAAACACATAGTGCTATTGGAAGGCTGACTTAAGGAAATGGTTCACATAAATCAAGTACAAGATGTTGACAGTGAAACACTGCCGGACAGGTTACCCTCGCTGCCGTTGCACCAATCATTAGCTAGAATTTAGAACCTTACATATGAATGATGAAGGGCATTTTGTGGTGACGATCAAGTTGACGTATCAGCCCCGTCCCTGCTCCCTATCATGGCAAATATTGGCATGGCCCATAAAATATTATCTGTCTGACGTTTGGTGCAGTCGGTGTTATTTGTCTGTATCTTCCCTTTTAGAGTAGATTGATTGTCGTTTGGTGAGACAGATTCAAGTGAGCATTCGATGTTGGTGGATGTTAGAACCAATAGAAACGTGGCGTCTGTTGTACACCTTTTTCTCAGCAGCATTGTGTCAGTTGGATAGAATTCGTTAGAAACATACACACTGAAATGATACCTTCAAATATTTATATTTAAGTTTCAAAATCTCTAAATC
Organism: Tenodera sinensis; assembly: GCA_030765045.1. Lineage (NCBI taxonomy): Eukaryota > Metazoa > Arthropoda > Insecta > Mantodea > Mantidae > Tenodera > Tenodera sinensis. The sequence continues at coordinate 135,316,937 of CM060967.1, read as the reverse complement.
TGTCAAACATACTTCCAGTATTGTATATCTTTTGGTCAATTACTATGAAATGAACATCATTATCAGCCCAAATTTTTAATTACTAGCTTCTCTGTTTGTACAAAATATTGTGCCACTTTGCAACTCATTTAATCAACGAATTCTGTAATTGAAATGTATATGGAAAAACCAGTTCTGTTTCTTTATTTCCTTCTTTCTTTTATCTTTCTTTGCCAAACTCTTCTTAAATAATGAGAACGTGGTATTTACAAAAATCGCGTAAAGTGTGAAAATAGAACTTTATATTTAATTTTCTAAAACAACAACACTAAGAACTTTATCATTTAGCACTTTATTTTATTCTACACTCCTAGGTTTAAGGAACGAAAGTCATTACAGTTGCAGTATGATACAATGCCCGCGGTTTAAATGTGATGAAGCATTCGCTCAGCATCGGCGACCGGTTCCTGCGTTGTTGCCATTATACTCTTCCGTTAAATTACGGCATTCGAATGCTTGCTATTTGCCACTTTGAAGAACACAAAAATTATATATAACTAGTCCTTATAATTTAAAAACTCATTCGAAATTGCTCCATTAGGGCTTTGAAATAATTATTAGCGTCTAAGACTTTTACAAGAAGATGTGAGCCCAGAATTGGAGTTACATCATCATGTAAGGAAGCCGAGCAGAAAATTCCCATTTATTACCTACTAAGTGCAACATTTAAAAGAGAGACAGCAATGTTGTAACCGCTGCCGACCAGCCGAGCTAGCGCTTGAGAATATTTAGAACGGGGATGCCGTGTAATTGTACTTAGATTTGTTTAGTCAACAGAGGATGTTATATGCAAGTAACAAATTTGTATTATCTTCGTATTGCACTGCATGGCTTAGCCGTTTCGCTTAGTTTTATGTAAAAGCATAGTAAGCATACAGTAAAATGAAAAATATAACAAAACCAATGAAGGTTTTTCAAAAGTAAAAGGCTACAATGAGACGCAATAGTTTAAATATATCAGATTTACTTTACTTTTCACTTTTTAATATGTAGACATTGGTTTTGCATTATCTATTTTAGATGCATTATAAATTTATTCTCATATTTATATATGTTTATATAAATTTCTAGAAATTTGGAAAAACATTATTGTTTCATTTCAGTGTGTATGTGGTCTGATACTGCACATCTCTGGGTTCTGTCTGCAAGTCAACATACTTGTCTGGATCACCAATTAGTGCTGTATGTGCGAGGACTTATCTCCTCTTTTGTACCGATTTTTTATTCCAGATTCACTGATATTTCTTATTATTCTTAATATTATTATTCTCAAATTTTATGCTGCCATTGAATTTTTATAAGCTAACTTACTTAAATGTACAGGAGGTGGCAGATATATTGGCATACATTTGGAGGATATTTTCTCCAGATTGTATATCCCTCAATGGAAAAATTTTGTACCAAATATATAGACCAATAAAAATATTAAATAAAACTAAAATCAGAGGTTTATACCAACTTCTTGGAAAGAAAAACATCGTTTTCTCATAAGCACCTCATTGACGGTATTTTATGCCCTAGTTAAGCCTAAATTAAACTTTTACTGTAGGCTTTTGTTCCCTAACTTATGGATGTCAAAGCTCTGTAAATTTATGCTTTAATTTATCCAGTAAAGTGCAAAGTAACGTTAGGGGAAGATGTTACATAATCATTTACTAAATCGTTTTATATTTTCATCTTCTAATTTACTGCAAATATGTATTAGAGGCATATAATTATTATAATATAATTTCTGTCTAGGAATACCCATTTTTATATTTTAAGTTCCCGAGTTTCAGTTCGGCGGCGCCACAGTCATATGGTTAAAACGCTCGTTTCTCATTAAAGCAGTCTGGATTCGATCCCAGGAGACTATATGTGAGATTTGAGATAGATAAAGAGGTATCAATGTGAGTTTTCGCCGGGTTCTCCGGTTTCCGGCTCCATTCATTCCAACAACGCTTCCTTCATAACGTTTGCTGTCATCCATTTCGCCCTCATTTCATATCATCTCTTTCCTCACTCTCATACCAGGCTTCGGACTAATCAGTCATCCTGGCTACGCCCTTTAATCCAGGTTTTGTCTGCTCCTCGACAGGCATCTGATCCTAGCGCTTACTTGCAAGTCCTGGGGAAGGGTGTGTAAGTCCTCCGTGTGGAGAGGGGAGAGGGTAAACAGGGAAAAAAGAAGAGTTTTCAGTTCTATCCAGTCAATCATTTACTTTTTTTAATACACTGAGTCTACGAATGAATGCAGATATTTTGTGTTCTGGTACAGAACATAGCATTTTAATATGGTGAACTTTGGGTCAGAAATGCATTGTTATGAGTGTGAAAAAATATTAAACACACGTCACGATTTATAAACCCGCAAACTGAGCGTTTAGCCAGGGTGCCTGTTCTTGAGGGTGGAGGAATTTAACGTGTCAAAACAAAGGACAGCAAAATTTCAGGGAGTGTAAAATAAGATTTTTAACATACGGTAACGATTTGATTTTCAAAAATACATGTCAAGTCCTACAATTTAAAGAACAACAAGAATGGAAAGTAGCCGATACCACGCTATGCATTTTCATAGGAAATATCGGTCCTTATATTATGTACCCCCAGTGGACACAAAAAAAAATTAGTCATATCTGGAACGCATGCATGCATACAGTCATACTTACACACATACACATAACACATAGACAGTCAGATATACCTACTTGCTGAAACTGAAACTTATTTGGTACTCGTGTTGTTCTTTGCCGTTAAGGTAGCCTGGCGTTCCAGACATAACATTTTTTCATTCTTGAAATATGGATCGACTTACGTGGCCAGAGGTCGCTGATATACATCTTGCATAAGGTGCTGGTGACATGGCTGGAGCTCAAAGCTATTTGAGACGCGCGGAAGTCTTTGTAATCAGGTCAACACTTTTCAACAATTTGTAAGTATTTCACTGTTAACACCCATAACAATGCATTTCCGTCCCAAGGTTCTTCATATTAAAATAGTCGTATGGACGTTCCTTACTATCTCACGAAAAACCGGCGCTCATTTTTGGACACCCTGTAAACATAAAAATTGTTCTTTGTAAATTTACTCTCGGAAAAAGTTGAAGGAACATATTTTAAGAATTTCTTCTCTTCTCTTTTTTTTTTTTTTTTTTTTTTATACATTTGTTTTTGTTTTGTTTTTTGTTGTTTTTTTCTTTCCCTAACGAACTTTAAATTCTCCTCTGATGTTAAATTTTTAAATTCCAGCCTAGTTTTAAAATACCTTTTCGGGAAACGGGTGCTCTCCCAGAGTTAGTTTACAGTATTTTTAAATGTAAACATGAGAAAAATCATTCCTAAGGAGCCTTTAGAAGCTCAAAATGTATGAAAAGTGGTTATGGGAAATATTTTTGTAATTTCCTATTCCCTAAATCCATAAAATTACTATCAAATTGCACCTACTGATTATTATGAGAAAGTAATCTATCTAAAGTGTTTCATCTGAAACATCTGAAGACTGTTTGCTAAATGTTTAAAGTTATTTGAAAAGAAACACGCACCTATAAAACTCCTCTCCAAAATTGAGACGATGTTTTTTCTGAAATAGGTGTTTTAGATTTGAAAACACTCAAATTTCTATAGAAACAAACTACATAAACAAATTGGGTTGGGCAGTAGAAATTAATTATTCATTGCAACGCTGCTCTCTGTATAATAATGATTTTAAAGGCTCTTTTTGGATTCTGGTCAGATAGCAGCACCCCAGTCAATAATCTATCAGTCGCCAATCTCCTGTACATCTGTATAGCAATTCTTTACACACAGTATTTCACGTGCATGGTTTAGAATTTGACGCATAAATCTCGAGCATTATTTTTGCTCTCTGGTAACACTGGAATGTTAAAATTAATAGGCATATATTTTTCTTTTCATAAATTTTATAGATCTAGTTACGCTGCAGCATTAATTTCATAAATAATTATTATTATAAACAGCTTTATGGTGATTTGGCTAAGGAATGCGAGCGACAGAATTTATTAATAATATCACTATACTTATTGTTGTTTTTTCTGGATGCCAGATAAAAGAGTTTTTGTTGAATCGCTTGTTGCTCAGTTGTCCGTCTGTCGCTCCCTGAAAGCATGATTTAACACCATTGTTGTTTATGTTTTCTGTAATTTATGTATTTGAAATGCATCCGCAATTTTGTTCACAGTCCATGAAATTAAGGTAAAAGACGAGCATCAAATTCTAAAACACACTGATAACATTATATGTGATGTTTTAGTCCATACAGTAGTATTAGAGTAGCGAAATATTAGCATCTGTGGTATTAGATAAATCTAATCGTATCTGTTATTACAACAAAATACCTAAAATTACAGCTAATTTCGAACGTTATATCTACATTCGTTTTCCTTTTGGATGTTTCACAATGTGCAGGTAGACACAAATATACACATGCATACTTATATAAAAAATAAGTAATGAACATGACTATATAAACTAAGACAATTAAAACCCTGATGTAATTCTTCTTATTAAATATGTCATATTCTTGGGTTGCCAGAAAATTCGCTAGTTATATGTTCTCGTGACAGAATAGCTATTTTGATCTCCTTAAGCGTTATTATCGATTTAATTTTTAAACACAGATAGGAATAGAAATGATACGAGTAAAAATGCTGTCAAAAAAAATTGAAGAGAAAAAGTATGCTAGGCATTATACGAATCTTCTCAAAGTTATGGACCCGCTCTAAAGAATGTTAAAATATGTATGGGATCTAAATTATAGTTACAGACCTTAAAAAGTATTACTGCACAATCTGGAGTAAAAAATGACGTATTAATCATGTATATTTAGCAGTAACAAGTTTTAAGGACCCATGCTGCGCTCACCAGAGGGCAGAGTTTGCATATTTATCTAAATAAATCACTGAAAGCATTTACTACGAGTATTATAGCTTCATGGACTGAGAAGTATACATTAATTATCTTACGCCAAGCTTACATGAGTTGTAAGCCACCGTTTGTCTTACACTCACATAAGACAGCCGGAAGAGCATTCTTTGAACCTCTTGTTACGATACGGAGGACTATCAAGCCTACTTCCATACTATTTCAGGTAAACCATATTAAGAAACAATTTTTACGGTGGCCTATGACTGATAATATTTACAATTTATTTTTATTACTTATCTAAATAGATACGTTTCAGAAGGAATTTGGCGCGAAAGTACTTCATAAGTGGAACGTAAGAAATCAAAGCATTCTGGCATTGCTGAAAACTAACAGCATCAGATGTGAAACACCTTTTCACTGTCACAATATCGGAATTAGTGAATTTTTCGGTACATAGCTTTGAAGCCTTTAATTGTTTTAACTAAAATGCTAATAAAATCTAATCACAAGTGACTTACTCTACAGTGATCCGTATTGTCGATTCGCAAAGTATATTACTACCTAAGAAAGCAGCTTTTGAAACATTTTCATTGGAATTGAAGTAAAATATAAAAATATGGCAAGAGGTTTAGTTTCCATTAGGGGTATGATATGTGAATCACAAAATATTGTGTGAGATTTACCTGCCCGCCGCGTTATCATTAATGTTAGTTGCATTCAATATTCATTCTAAAGCGAAAACGCCTTTTGTTAGAATGGTAACACAATATTTACATTCATTTTATATTTTACAATATTTACATTCCCTAATTACCTTAGGGATAGGAACATAATTCTTTTTGAGAGTTCATATTGAAAAAGGAGACTGTGTAAACAACTCGCCACTAGTTGATTCAGAACATATCCCACTGAGGATGAGATAGGAACCTTCAAGATGGTATGATCCAGCTGCCAGAGCAAATCCCCTTGCCTCTGCAGTACTGCACTGTGTAAATATTTTTGTGAGAGACGTCTTAGAAAAACCAGCGACGGCCATGCTTGGTTGTCAAATGTTTTACACGTAGTTTCAAAAAATCTGACGTAATGTATTCAAATTATATTCTCTACCCATTATCTTTTAGTTTGATATAGCTTCTACTAACTATTCTAGTGAAAATATATTTTTCTATCTAATGCATGTTAGTCGGTGTAAACCTTTGAAATCATTCTTTCGCTGCACATTTCATTCTAAAAGGCGGATAGAGAACCGAATCAACAGCCAGATGTTTAAAAGTGAGTGTCTTCAGAAGTGGGAAGCAAGGAGCTCCAAGTGTGAATTTACCCTCCCTCTCGTCCCCACTACTCTCTTTCAATAGCGTGCTAGAGCAAACTAAACCGGTTCATTCTGGCTATAGTCGCGTGGCAGTGTAAACAGTACAGTGGTGGCTTGCACATGCGGCATGAGTGAACGACGAAGGTTTACTCGGGACTGGTAAGTAGGGGAAGTATTGTATTACATCCAAAAATCCAATGTCGATATTTCACTGGAAATATGTTTTGAGACCCCCTGAATCAAAAAAGCATTTTTAGAAAAAGGTCCGTGTATATGTGTGTGTGTGTGTGTCTGTCTGTCTGTGTACAGAATAATTCAAAAACGAAAAGTAGGTTAAAAACCAAAGTTGATATTTAAATTTAATGTCCTTCAAGGATGCGACTCGAAGATTTTGAAGGAAATAGCCCCAGCCTAAACTACCCTTTACATGGAAGATTTTTCGAAAATTTTTATTTTCTTGAAAATGGCTCTAACGAATTTGGTTAAAATGGCATATGTTTGAGATATTTTTATGACAAATGAAATGTATATGCTGAATTTTCTGGCTATAGCCTATGTAGTCCTGTTTAGTTTGGATGACTTTTGAATAACTCGTAAACCGTAAGATAGGTATAGACAAAATCTTACTATGCAAAAATGTAGATCTCACTAAAACACACAATTTATGTCTGGATAAATGTTTTCCGTAGAGTGAACCATTTCGGAGATATTCCTTGTTATGTGTGTCAGTTTCGGAAAATTAACTTTGGTTCAATGGAACATCGTTGTTCATTTTTTTATATGTTAAGCGTGCAAAGAGAACGGGATCTCAAAGCTTTAAAAGATTTTACTATCGCACAAAGTCAAATGCTTATCCGTAGCAGGATCTTGTTCAATGTTCATATGTTAAACAGTTGTTCACGTTGATAAGTAGTACTAAACATGGCCCAAGCTGTGCCTATGTACATTTTCATTGTGTTCTACGTTTAAGTTCATCTAGTTTGCCGCCAGATATTGAAACGCTAATATTTAAGAAGAAACCAGCAAGGATATCAATTGTGTAAATTACGGAAGTACTAATAAAATGCACATTGTAAACAATTTCAATACACTTTTCATATAAATTATTTTATTTAGTTTTGAGAGTACGGTATAGAAACTTTTAAATGTCTTTAGTAGTATAAGGTAACTGCATAACAACTATTGTATAACAAAGCAAAAGTAATGAACATGGTAATTCTATAGAACTTCTTTTGTCAACTTAAAGTTTGGCTAGAGCTACCACATCAGTAATGTGGCGAGAGAGCGATTTCTCACACAATGCCAACATGAGCGTCTACAATTGTCTTCATATTCTCTAGTGTCATTAACCCTCTTTGTGCTTTCCTAGTCAAGTTCAGAAGTATGCAAAAGACGTTTCACCCGAAATTCGAATGACAGCCACTGTGGTACACGTCCCATATTTGTTTGCCTGCCAGATAGAAGGAAACAGGGAGGGGTGATTGTAGGGGTAAAGCATTTCACACTTCGAGTGCTCATCTTGCCGACTCTGGTCTATATGCTGGCCTAAACTCTATGCTCTTTCCATGATATCAACTGAATAGGGCAACACTGTAAAAGACTGACAAGGCATTGAAAAATTCAAATATGTAATAACGAATATCTGGGAAATACACCTATTTCACAAACACTTTATTTGAAATAAACTGTGCGCCATAAATAATATACAGTTTGTGTGTAATGTGGCATGTAATATGGTGCTCTTACACCGCAATAACAACCAAGGCTCTTTTCCCTGTAAGAAAAATCCCAGGAGCTCATTCGAAACTTTAACTCTGGAACAAGCAAAAGAATAATTCCCTAATAGCAGACGGGCAGGAAGAAATAACTTGTGATGACCAAGAAGCGCATAGACTTCAGTCATGCCGGTTGTTATGGATTATTTAATCTCTGTTGTTCATCTCCGAACAACATTCAGTTCTAGACAAGTTTCCATCTTCACTGTCACATCTTTTAGTATTTTGATTTAATTTTAAGAAATGAACATTGCTTTAACGGATATGTTGTTACCCTTTTTAGTTTAAATGTAAAATAAGAATTGCAAACAGTAGTACCGAATGTTCACACACGCCATTCACCGTTTATTTTATAAGGCTCCCCCTACGATCTTTTCCACATTCTTGGAAACAAGTGACCCATTGAGGATTCAAACCGAACTAACTGCTCTGAGATTCTCAGTATTTCACTTAATTGAGCTGAAAACCCGAGAACACTTAGTAAATATTTTTGATACACAAATGTTGCAGTCGATTTTTAAAAAACATCTTCATCCGAAAATAAAGAGTGAAAATGTTATACCGAAGAGAAGCATCTACTCGTTATAATTAGATATCTTTAACAGCGATCGAGAGCAGGAATTTGCCTTTATAAATAAAAATGGTGAATGGCATGGTTTGTAAGAAAATTTAAGAACTCTAAATATAAGATTGTTCAAATTGCTCAGGGACCAGAAAATCGAATTAAAATTAACCAAGCGGGATTAAGCGGGAGTGATAAACAAGTTTTGGCAGGCCTAACCAGGAACAAATGTCCTTAACAGTTTGATAAAACAACTAAGAAAAGGTATGCGGAAACCACTATACATTTAATGGAAACTGTTATTACATGAATCCTGTAATCAGTAGCAAATTGGAAACCTGAAGAAATTAGCGGAGAAGATTGGAGGGAGGGTAATTACATGAATGCAATATAAGCTCACTATGAAGAATGAGAAATAATTGGCAGAAAGCCAATGAAGTTTCACTTGAAAAGTAGGCATAGTATTTTAATGAAGATTCTGAGAGGGGAAGAGCCGTAGGAGCAGCGTGGTTTTTGGGTTTCCTGAAGCACCCATGCTAGACTGCGATAGTAGAAAGCGAAGTCACACGAGAGTTGAAGGACAAAATGAGGCAAACATCCAAATTTTCACCAGTAACTTAAATTTTCAGTGAGGTTAATAAGTTTGGTTTGATAATGTCCCATTTGACCATGACTTTAAGCATTTCGTCTGTTCATCGTCCAATATAACAACTCGGTTAAAGGAGTAATCACACCAAGAAAGAAATATGACATCCGGGCGGCTAAATAGTCCTTGACCAAAACCCTAAAAAACATGCCATAAATTAATGTGCCAAAAATACAGAATGAATCAAGAGGCATTTAGGCAATGTTTACCATAAAAACTAGGATTTTCAGATCTATGCTCTTGCGAGTATTTTTATACTGTGCTTTTAGGAACACATATCATTTAATAAATACTATTTCGTACCAACCAAACACCCCCCCCCCCCCGACCCTACATCTGAGTGGTCTTTTTGCTCTCTCAAAATACGACAGGGATGTTGACCCTGTGTTTAGCAAGATTTTAGGCAGCAATAGTACAGTTTGCTTTTTTCCCCCTTGTCTTTAAAAATGTCTTTGAAATACGTTTTCGTATACATTGACCTGTAGAAAAAAGTCTATAGTTTGTAAAAGATCTAACAGCCAAATTAACACAGAGAGAAGTTGAAAGTTAATGTGCAGAAAGAATAAACGATATTGCAGATGACATGTTCTGGGATTTCAACACATTTATTTTATTTTTTGAAAATTACGCCAATTTTATGTGGTTTTTACAAAACTATTTATATGTATCTAGTATAGAAATGCTATATAATGTCTGAAGCTGCGGTTATGATCCGACAGCTGCAGAAATTTCAAAGTAAGGATTTGCTTAACTTCCTCACTAATGCCTCGCTATTTATCCGCTATTTTAAATCATATCTCGATGTATTTTCAAATGCTACAGAAAAAATTGTCCTATTAAGTTCTTATAAAACAGTTTTGTACACACCGCAAATGAAAAAATAATTAAAATTGAATGTAATTTTATATTTAAGAACTAATTAAATGGAAAATATGGGAAAATGCTAGAAAATATAAATCCTAATATCATTTTTCCGCATATTAAAAACGAGGCTGAAAGATTGTTTTCTTTGTCTTTTTTTTTTTCTTTATTTTTTACTTTCTCTACTACTAAGTAGAGGAAGTATTGTATTCCACCCAAAAATTTGATGTCGAGATGTCACCGGAAATGTATGTTTTGAGACCTCCTGAATCCCCCCCTCCCAAAAAAAATCGTGAAAGGTCTACGTTGGTTTCTGTCTATATGTCTGTCAGTCTGTGGACAGCATAACTCAAAAACGAAAAGTCAATTAAAACCAAAGTTGGTATTTAAGCTTAATGTCTTTCAAGGATGCGACACGAAGATTTTGAAGGTAATTCCTCCACCCTAAACTACCCTATATATGGAAAATTTTTCGAAAATTTTGATTTTCTTGAAAATGGCTCTAACGATTTTGATTCAAATGACATAGTTTTGAGATATTTTGATAAAAAATGAAATGTATATTTTAAGTTTTCTGGCTATAGCCTATGTAGTCCTATTTACTCTCGATGACTTTTGAATAACTCGTAAACTGTAAAAGATAGACAAAATCTTACTATACAAAAAATTTAGATCTCGCTAAAACACACAGCTTATGTCCAAATAAATTTTTTGTAGAGAACCATATCGGAGATATTCCTTGTTATTTGTATAAGTTTTGGAGAACTTATACTTCTGTCAAATGGAACATCGCTATTCATTTTTTATATGTTAGGCGTGGAAAGAGAACGGAATTTGAAAGTTTTAAAAGATTTGACTATCGCTCAAAGCCTACTGTACACCCATATTCCCGTTGCACGTGTAAGAAAACAAGCAACAGGATAATTTCTACAATGTTTATCTCAACTAACACAAAGAAGATAGAAGAATAAGAGTTTATAAGGAGGTTAGCACAAGAGTAGAGAAAGTATGTGAGTGCAACACGTCAGATTTTTATTTTTGTTTGTTTATTTTTCACTTGAGACGAACACTTCTCAAAGAAGTTTGAGTTCGTTTATGAAATTGTATATGGTGCAGTTTTAATATTAAGGCCATTGAGAATGGAGTATTTCTTGCACAGGTGATTAGTAACATTAATACAGTAAGAGAAACATTATCAGATGGTAATACAGGAAGCCTGACCTTTGAGCTAAATGTCATGATCATTCGGCCATGCAAAGACCATTCGCCGCTGCTGGTAGTACTCACAGCAAAAGATTCTTTGCCGTGCTCTGGTCACTTTGTAATAGGTACGGTTTAACAGCCGGAAGCCTCTATAGACATGGAAAGGCCTTACGTCTGTCCTACAGTATGGCACTGTGGAGGAAGAGTAGATGTGGGAAAACTGGCAACCCTAGAATATTCGTACTTGATGACCAATTTAACATTTGTACATTGCACAAAATCAACATATATTTCGCATTGCCTGCACTGTGACATACAAAATGTGAACATTAAAATAGATATTAGATTGTTCTTTTTAGTGTAGGTCACTGAGAAGGTGTTATTTATGGGAAAAGTTTGTTACTCTCAATTTCAACCTTCCAGGAGGTATTTGAACCTCATATAAGTGACGCAATGAGGTGTTTTAATCGCAGTCTTACTGAAGAGTCCTCATTGCATTGTGACATAGATAATGAAGAATTAGCTCGACTAGAATAGTAGTGTCTGATCCTAGTCTTCATTTACCTCGCCCTCCAGTGATGTCACAATGAAACTTACCTTAAACAAAAATATTATATTTGGATTTAATTAGTAAACCATAAACTGTATTGTACATTAAATAGTAAACATAATAGATATTAAAGCACTGTATAAACATTAACTGCAAGAAGAAGTGATGTATAAAGCACTGCATACATTTGGGCGGCATCAGCACATTCTGATATGAAGGACAGTGGAATAAACACATTACAGACCTACAAAATGATAAAGTGAAAAGAACATCTTTCGAACTACATCTCTATTCTATAAGTACTATCGCTATTTTCTTACTTTCAAAGTAATCATTCAACTCGATGGGCCTAGCCATTATAAAATGCAACTGTTGCATTATTGAAAACCATAACTGGTTGATACAAAATGTGATGATACTAGAAAACTTGAATCACTTAGAGCGATGTATAATGTGATCTGCAATTAACTATTTTTTGAAATAAATGGAATACACGATGCATTTACAGAAAATAAATAGATAGTACTGATGTAATCAATATTTTGTCCAGTCCACAGCTTAAGTCCAATGAGAGGAGAACAAAGATTTGCCTGGATATGAAGCGACTTTAAGTTATCTGGGTTTCAGTATCGAACCCTTAATCATATTTTAAATTACTGATCCTATAAGTAAGTGCAGTATGTAAGAAATATTGTACATTTTTCTGTTCGAGCCCTCTTGCTTTTCTTGTATCCAACATTCACTATCCCGTATAAAATGTGAGCATTGATCTCGTTTAGAATAATACGGTGATAGAATTCTCCAGGCCCGTCGAGTTTGTTTCGCTCTCACTCTGTCTTTTACCAGTCCTGTAGATAGAGTAGCTTCTAGCACGAGTTGCACTTGTAGATCTGATCAATCCTTTTCCTTTCGCTCAGCGAAGCAGTTCGACCTGTCCTTGTGCTTACAAAATACATACTGGGGCCTGAGTCCAGCATCTTCATTTGTGTTTGCTTGTATCTCGTGATATAGTAACCATTGGCTTGAATTTCACTCCGAAAACTATTTCTGAAAATGTAATTACTCATTCAATCAGAAGAGAAGTAGCCAATGCCTTCCTAAAGTGTTTAAATTAGGATGATCTTAACGAATCGTAAGGAAGCCAGCATTATTTTGGACGAATACAAAAACATGTTGCAGAGAGAAAGGAAGTCTTGGGTGGTGTTTTTATATTCAAGCAAGGTAATCTAACAGTGAGAGCCCGATATTCTCAGGGCCTTTCTTGAGAATCAGTGAGTACAAATGTAAAGTCTCAACCATGGCAATCTCTAACATTAATGGAGTAATGACGTGGTATTTCATAACACAGTCTTATTCCAAAATGAAAGTCCTAAAGTAACGCTTTATCCCATTGTATGAATCTGATAGAGAAAATTTAAAATAGAAATATGTGTATGAAGAAACGCCAAAAGAATATTCGGGGCTATTTGTAAGACCACCTTGCTTGTTATTATCTGTTTGAAAACGAAGGAAGTTCAGTTCGGCTTGTCCGACGAAGATAGAACAAGACAAAGCCGCAGACAAAGGTAAGTGATACACAAATTAATGGTTCGTAACTAACGCTTCCTTTCTACCTTTCTCTCATAATGAGGCGCTTTGCTTAGAACTAATATCACTATCGGTGTTGGGCTCCCTCCCGCAGGTGGTGACATGGACGAACTGCGCGCGCTTGGCGATGCTGGTGTGTGCTTAGTTTCTGGGTGTATTCTGTCGCATGATGACGTCACCACTATTTCCCTGCACATAGACCCTCCCAAACTCAAGGGCTTGGACTGGCTAATGTTTTGGCATGGGGTTTGCTTTCGTTTGTTGGGCCACGCTGTTGCGTGGACGAACACTAGAAACACTCATTTCAGTAAAAATGTTTACAATCTAGACTATATTCCCAAATAAAATTAAAACCAATATACAAATTTCACTTATTAGAGCTAGTTTGAATGTTGCATTATGATGATACTCAGGTTTTATGATCATCTCAGACTCTGCACAAAACTTTTACTATTACCTATACTTTCACTATCTATTGATTTACTTCTTCCCGTTCTCGGAACAAAAATATTATTATTTTTCTTTTTTTCCAACTCTTCTTAGATCACAAACAAAAAACGATCCAGTGTGTGTTTTGGGTGATGGCTTATGCTCTCTATCTTGTGTTTTCTCGCTTCTTTTTTTCTAGATCTTGCAGAACCTCCAAAAAAAGCGCACTGAAAGGAGAGGTCGTCTCAGCTCTGAAGGGCGGGACAAAAAGAAGTTCAGCAAAAGCAATCTCATTTTTAAGGTAACCCCCTTGGTGCTGATGCTGCCTTCGATTGCGTTGCTGCATGGCCTCCCTTGACGCTCTATGCATGGCCTTCTGTATCTCGCATAACACTGAGTTGAACGACCGCCATCTTATCTTCTCTCGAGGTTCCAGCTAAATTCTTTTGTACCGTCTCGCATGCAACAATATGTATACAAACACACAAATTACAATGTTATAAGAAAAGTTGTGTTGCGTATCTGTTCATGTTTAGATTGATGCTTCATTTTTATTTTCTGTACTTTTTAGAGTTGCTGCTGCAGGCATAGTTGGCAAGAGTAGACCTAGAGGGAATTAGCGTGAGTACCTGCTTTTTTTGCGCTTGCCGATGCATTGTACACAGGTGCAGTATGAACTAGATCACAGCTTGCCCGCTACCCACACAACCCGTCCAGTTCAGTCGAACGCATCGAAAAGGATCGCAAAATGAAGAAACAATTCAACGGGCTTTCTTGTGTCAGAATGCGGTGACACCAAGCATGTATTGTACAACAAGACTAGAGGAATAAGGCAGATGCGGTCAGGGCTGTACACCTCCCCTTCCTACCCCTTTGCTGTGTATGTGTGTTGAGGGCACTCGTCCCAACGCGGCAGTTTGGAATATCTTTTTTCTATCACGGAAAAAAACGCTTTCGTGCATCAATCAAAACTGCGTGCGGCATTTGACACTTTGAAATGGTTGACGCATTTTGGTTATGTAACGAAAGCATTTTGCTCCGTGATCTTTTGCATATTAGTGAATATTCTGTGTGGCTCTTTTTGATACTTGAGAGAGAGGAGAAAGTTCAAGTTGAGAACTGTGGCATGCTCAGTATTATATGTCTCATGGTCATTAAAATATTTGGAGGTATTAATCTCCCTAAGGTAAATGACACTAAACATTGCTTTATATTGCACTGTTAAAGGTTAACAGTTGTCATTAAGTGTGTGGATATACAGTATGAGCACAAATTGTAGGTAGATTTTATAAAGTTAGATTTATACCAATGCTGAACAAAAATACGGAATATTACTATAATTTTAAGGAGTAATATTTGCAGTTTCCTATTGACATAAATGGCATTCTATTCATACCATACCGTAGTGCAACAAATGCCCTGATGGTTCTCCCAAATGTTCCAAATTCTCTGAAGCACATGTTTTGTGACGCTCCTGATGGTGACATAAGAGCATTTTTCAATTCCAGCAATGTCATTGAAAAAAGAGTGACATAAAAGTTGTCGTGGCAAAATTAATTACACAGGACTAAATCATACACAGTAAGATTAGGTGACCGAAATGATTATGGCAAAAGATATCTACAGCCATTACATGACAAATTCATCTACCTGACAGGTGTACACTATAGCATTCCCTGGTTTTCTAAGGCCAAAGTGGTGGCATTCCACCTTCTCAGAAAATTAACCGCTGTCCTTCCTCAGTAGCATTATCCAGCATTCCATCACTGATAAACGTGCTCCATTCTTATCTTTAGTGTACAAGAATGACCCAAACGTATGTCTAGATGACAGCCTGGGATTCTGGTATCTCCATGTTTGAGCAG
Source organism: Tenodera sinensis (assembly GCA_030765045.1). Taxonomy (NCBI): domain Eukaryota; kingdom Metazoa; phylum Arthropoda; class Insecta; order Mantodea; family Mantidae; genus Tenodera; species Tenodera sinensis. The sequence continues at coordinate 135,301,246 of CM060967.1, read as the reverse complement.
TGCCTATTGAAACTCTGTATCAGCTAAGATTTCAATGGGACCAACTTCAGTCTCTTTCGTATAATCCCCACAGTTATATCGTCAGTCGGCCCTCCAAGTTGCTTACGTAGGACCCCCCGAGAGAAATGCTGACACACTGTTCTAAACATTTCTTGAGTAATACTCCCCACGTCCTATTTTCCTTGAAGACAAGGCATCCTGAGGACGGAGACTTCCTCTGTCAGCAAATTGTTTGTACCACCTTTGAACTGGTGACTCAGGAAAACCAGGGTGTGCAGATTTCCTTCAAATTCAAGGCGAAAACCGATGAAAGCCTTGTTTAATCATCCATTATCAAGCACAGTCTACCGTTGGTTGGTTTTCAACTGCTGTGTACGCGTTTCCCACCACCTGGCGGGTGAAACTCGGTTGTCAATATGAAACTACAAGTTTACCTCTTTAAAACAGTGGTGGTTCCACGTATTTCTTTAAGTATTAGTCAAAATAAAGTTCCAAAATCGACCAATGATTTGTGCTCAAATCATATAAAGTTGAGATTGAAATAAAGATCTACATAATCAAATTTCAATAAGATAAATTTAAATATAACATAATGTAAATGCAATGAATATCATGTTATTCTAAAAGCAAGCCATGTGTAAACAGACTTTCCTATAGCTAAACTTATTTTTAAAAGAGTATTTTTCATCTTCGTCGTTTTCCAATTTAAAACTGCTCTCATTAAATCTTGACATTCCAATAGTGAAAGCCGAAACTCGCCGAACTTTCTTTTTTCTTTTCTCTCTGCTATTTGTTTTTTTCCTGAAGTAAAACGTAGGAAGGCTGCATACATAATATTGTGTAGCAATTCGACAACTCATTCCCAGTCAGCACACCTTTCCAGTGTTACTAAACAGTCAAAATGCTGGCAGTCACGAAATATTCCTTTAGCCAGGTGCTATTTTAGTTAGCGCCATCTGTTGCCGCTTTTTTGTTGGAGTCGTTTAGCTATACACACGCCATTCACTGCTATCGATGTTTTATCTCGAAACAATTTAATTATGGATATCGTTGCTTATTCTGTTGCACGTGATTATTGTATTCTGTGATTAGACTAGTTTAGTGATAGAGTGATCACATTCATTGTTGTAGCAATATGATGATTAGTAATAATGTACATATGCGCGGAGGTTTCGTGTAAGAGGCCTTAGGTATGTTAATTCAAAGCGTTGCAATACTTAATTATGGTGCACTGAACCGCAAGAATTATTTAAAGAACAAAGTTGTGTTTTTCTCCAGATTTTCTGCGGATTTCTTCTAGTTCTAGAAAGCTGTGCTTGCAAATTGTGTAGATCCAGGTGATTTTAAGCAATAATTTACCAAAAAGAAGATTTTGAAGGAATTTAATAAAATGACACCTTAACAACTGCTGCGTGTATAATGTACGTGATTAATGCAATTGGTGAGGGGATGTAGATGAGTTATAGCAGAAATATACGAAACTCTGCATGCATTTTATCTTTCCAAGCTCATGGACTCAGTGGGAGCACAGTGGATTCCACTTACCGTTCGATTAACTAAGTACAGAAAATGGCCTTAGTTGTCTTCAGACATTCCTACTTGTTGCGAGACAAGCGAAGTAACAATAAAAATACATCTGATTAGCATATTGTAGTTCAATTCCAAAAGGTTGGTCATTACTTTTTGTGGGCTGTCTTTCCGTTTTTCAGTGCTCATGCGGATTACTTTTACAAACCCTCCAAAATTAGATAGATCAACTCCAGTACAGCACTCCTGAATTGCCACACTACAATGAACAGGAACATTGTTTTAAAAACAGTCACTGAGTGGAACTCTTTAATCCTGTATTAAATCCAAGATCTGAGATAGCAACTAGAACAAATCTAGAAATAATTCTCAAATAAGGAATTTAGGGAACTGTTTATGTCGAATTAAGGTATCGAGTTTTATGAGGGTAGACACACGTGATGTGGTAGGAGTTAGTTGAACTGAGAAGCTGTACACAGCAGGTTTAATACTTCCATTATATATTAACCACTGTTATGTTATGGAACAGAACTAGGACTAGAACGAATCACACAGATTGTTATATTGTAATTTATATAGTACTTAAATAAACGATTAATTTATTACTACTTATTAAATACCTACATGACTGAACAACGGACCCAAAAAAAGGAAAAAGCCAGGGCATTTGGCTTATCTTGTCTCATTCTAAAGAAAGAAAGGAAATGTTGAAAAGAGGCGCAGATACTCACCCCTTTGTCTCTGTTGTTATGGGGAAGGTGGGAGAGTGTTCGGCTCCTTCTATACAATCAGTGCTGGACTTAAGAGGCAAGTATGAATAGATTTCAGATGATTCTGCCAGCAAGACATATTTTCTACTCCCTATCCCATTCACTTCCACTTGTATGGTCCTAGAGGTAAGCTGAACCACCGCAACTATATTAGTCTTCTTATGTGGGACCTTCAATAGCGACGCCTTGAACCAGCATAGAGGAACATACTCCCCCTAAACAAGCGTGGAAAGATAAAATGTACGCTGGAATCAAAGAAAACTCCTTATACCAATTCATATTTAAGCTGCACTATACACAAAGAAAATACAGGATATCGTTTACATCTCCTACTTGTGAGAAATCTTCTTTGAAGTGTGGTTTAAAACATAGGTTTATATTCTCTTCAGTTTTTAAGTCTAATTTCTCTGTGATCTAAGTTTCCATTTCTATTTTTCAAGCGTGAAGGAGTATTAAATGTGTGTACAGTGCAGGAGCCAGTGATTGCTTTGATTGAGCTAACGCGAAACTTAGTTTCTTGGAATAAACAATACGTCGAAAGTTTTACGTCCTGTACCACATTACCTACCAGTTTTCACAATTCAGTATTTTAAACATATTTCACTCGTTGCAGAGCATTTCACTCATATAAATCACAGTAATTACCCGTTATCAAGCAATCTGTTGAGGACAATCAGCCCCAAATAAATGAAAAAGTATAGACAGCAGTACTATTTTGTCTCACAAATATTGTCTGTGAAATTTCCAAAAATATTCGTATTAGTTTATATTTTTAAAAACGGAGGTTTCACCCATAGGACACAGATTCATGAACGGGAGGTAGTGCTTCAAATCCCGCAATGACCATCCTTTCTGACTGAAGATTCTTTTTCAGATTTTCCTCCGTCTTCATGCCTGGCAGATGTCAGAGTGATACAGTCGAGTACATGTGAACAGTGCCGATCCTTCTGTGTCCTATAGTGGTTTTTTCTTAATTTAATGTTAGCAGAAACGCCTTATCCTCTTTGTTCCACACCAACTATGGTTGAGCCAATCTCTTATTGGTTTTATTTTAAACCTCGCATTATCCTATGAACAAAGACCAGTCCTAGGTGAGCGGTGAAGAGGGAAGAGCTCAGAAACACTTCATCTGAGTGACTGGAGAGAAGGTTTCGCAACGACGGTGCACAGCAGCCCATGGATAAATACATTTCATATTCGTTTGATCCTAGCCTCAAACATTAATGTGTGAACACAGGTCGATTTTAGGCTTAGGGGCAACGGAAAAAGACAGAGTAGCACAAACATTGAGTGGGGTTCTAGAACCAGGTAAGGGGTACAAAATGGGCATGGCAGGGCAGTTTAGCATTTCCTTATCATCACAAACCATTGCACATTATATCGGCAATTTCATGCACTCGACTGTCTTTAAACTTGGGCATGAAACGTTTTATCATTTAAGTTCATGCATTATCAGTGCTCACCACCTGTGCGTGTGTTCTAAGTAAAAGGCAGAGCAATTAAATTATTCTAATATACAGGAACAATGTGGAAGATATATTAAATATGGAAAAAAACACAGCATATAAAATAAATCAACGTTTCTGTTTGTGTGTAAAAGGTGTCATTGCCTTTTAAAGGCTGGTGCTATAAAATGTTACTGAATTTTAGAGCTAGCTATTTTTGATATTGATTTCAAATGCGTGCTGCTACTACTACCAATAACCCAAATGTAACATTTAGTGCAGTGCGAGTTTCTTGTAATAAACTCCTTGCATTATTCTGCGTTCAGTGATCGCCCCGTGATCAGTACGTAGTCAACGAAAAGAATTTCCTTGATTCCTATGGTAACATGGTCTGGTTACATCGCTTTAGGATTAAGGCCTCACCTTGCACTCATTTTACCCTAATCTCCATCAGCCGGATGAAGCAAAGGCTTATAGCCGGCCCAACTTGAAAACTAATCACAATTCCGACAATCCTATGGAGACACTTAAGTTGTGAAGACAGTACTCTTTGTTCCATTGATATCTAATTCTGACATCTGATGATGATAAGTTAGACCAAGAATCTAGTGGTTAAACAGTGCTTGTTTGCTTGCTTGGTTTGCTTTAGAATGGATAGGGGTAGGCACGTGTGTGCACCCCTATGCATGCAAGTCTCCTTAGCGTAAGTGTCAGCGTGCACTCAGAGAGCACAGGGAAAGTAACTGGAGCGTTGGGATATACAAGCACAAATCAGCGCTCCTGACATGTATGCAAGCCGTGTATCAGCACATTACAGGCACGTTCCTTAGGCTCCTTGCACAATTCAGTGACGTTCACACTGCTCTAAAAGCAGCAAGTCAAACAAAGTAGTATATGTACATAGGAATACTTTCTGATAACTTTAGCTCATAGGGAACCACAAACAAAACTTAGCCACACTTCGCAACAACTCAAATGTTATTGAACTCGCCATCATATAACCATTAGGTTTTTTCTAGACTATTTGCATCGTCTAACCCAGCGATGTCCAACGTTCCGGAAAGAGGATAGGTTAGATTTGCCTTCTTCCACTTCATGAAGACGAGCCATTCTTTTAACACTCAACATACATTATGTTGCAGTGACGGTTTGGTTATTTGTACGTTGCGTTTGATTTACGAAAGCACTTTAAAATCTTATGCGATAAACATCTGCTCATTGGTGACTTCTTTGGCACCGCTTATGTTTAAGAAGTTCATCAATATTTGACGACAAAGTCGACGTGCACAGCCTTAGAAGATCCACTAAGTGATTGTCGCTTAACCTATTACGATACAGATTTTAAATATAGTTCAATTTGGAGAAACTCTATTCGCAAGTACATACAGACCCAAAAACTGACATCAGGTTGAAGAAAAACATTCGCAATCTAGAAAACGTGTCAGGGAACAAATACTGAAATAAATCCGAGCCATGTTTTGTGGGATATTTGAAGACCTTAGTGTTTTGCAGAATGATTTCCATTTGCAACTGATGTGGAGCCTTGCTGCACGAAAAATGCACAGGCGCATTTTCCAATCAATAGTTGAGGCAAATGAAGCATTTGTTTTTCTTCTTCTCTTGAATACAAAATATTGCTTTTCTCATTCGTTATGAAACATGAAACGTTTCGATATCTTAGAAACTGTCATGGAATCGCCTGTTTGTGTCCATCACTGGATACTATCTTGTCGGATTCTACACGTCACAGGCTGACTCAAACTCCGCCTGAAGGAATTGGGGTTGTAGTCACTAATTACGTAAGAGTTTCCAAAGAGACAAGGTTGGACATCGCTGGTGTGAGCTGTAAAATATGTCTCAAAATGATTATTTTTGAGTAATTGAAATAAATATGTTTATGGTTACCTTGAGGGGGTATGAAGCAACAAATTTCCCTTTTCTCCTTTTCTCTTTCTTTTATCTTCATGCTACATATTAAAAACTTCACACAGAACAGTTAATTTGCATTACTTGGATGCAATAGTGTCCAATATTCACAGAAAGTGATGTTTTTAACGAATATTGTGCCAGAAGCTAAAATATTGAATTCCCTTGATTCCATTTTTAATATCCTGTGGGTTCATAAAAATCAAGCTTACAGCTGAATCCCTAAACGCAATTCACATAGTTTGTAATTCACTACTTTCTTATTTACGTAAGATGAAGAGACCATAGTAGCGTGTGGTCTATATATGTATGAAGACCCTATGACTTTCTTCTCTTCTGCTGAATTATTGATCATTTACAAGCTCCTTGAAGTATGAAACATAAGCTGATTAAAAAGTAGCTACAAAAAAGAATTGCACCCTAAATCTTAAACCGTAGCAGTGTTAACTTGAGAATTGGGGTCAAAGAAAAAGGTAATTTACAAAAATGTTAAGCTGAAGTCTATTGGGAATGCTATTGATCAATTCACTTTTAATCACTGATACAGCTTTTCTAGTATTAGAGAGAAATTTTCACCTTAGTATTTACCGACCATAACATTACGGAGTGCCTATGAACCTCGCATTTAAAGAGGAAATTTACCTGCAGTTCTATACAAGAAAAACATCGCTGAATATTCAATTTTACTCAAGGATTGTGTAATTGTGGTTACCTACCTAGTGAGAAACATTAGGGAATATCGAAGGAGTAAGAACTTGGTTGCTGAGATGGCAGTAAATTATTCACTAAAGACTGAACGTGCGTTTCTGTTGAAGGCAGAGACAAATGAATGCTGTATTAGTTAAAACTGACATTAATTTACTCTTGCCAAAAGCCGAGAGGCTGAGCTGACTGTTCAACTCTGAACTCCAGAAGAAATAGATGTCGTTCCTTTGCTCTCCACATTTTGTTATTAATCTCATAATGTTATTTCATACAATAATATGCAAAGGATAAACTTGGAGTTAAATGAAAGTAGTTGACATGCTGATTAAGTGGGTGTGACCTTTCGACTATAATGCTCACAGAGATCTGGTTATGCTAATACGATTTAAGCAAAGAGAAGCACAAATGTCCTCAGCCCAAATCCTATGGGGAAACACGTTCCACATACCATGCACTGTTTATACATGATAAGGTGATTACTGGAAACAGAACATAGGTTACAAGCATATACAGCAAGCATGAGCAAAATGGGCTCAAAAGATCCACTCCGACGACACATGTTCTTGCCTCACTCCACTGGCCACCCCTCCCCTTCACTACTGTTCCGACATGCCTCATTCAGTGGTGAGTGTGGCTTCGTCGGGACATCTGTTTCATGAGAGTGGCAGACAGAATTTTCGTAAGTTACAAAAACAGGAAAGCATAGTGTTTAATGTGCGGATTTCAATTGCAAATATAAAGCGTTACAATGTCAAACACCATTCTGATCAGAAGCATAAAGCAAACTTTGGTGATCTTACAAGTATTTATTTACAATTTCAAAATGTGTTTACTGAATGCTCGTGTTTTGTAAACATATAAAAGGGACGATATGATTCCACTTTTTAGGGCTTTAGTTTTTTATTAGTTTATTTAGTATAGGTTAATGTATTTCGTGTTTCAAAGTTTAAACACCATAATTAAGTTTAAACAAACAATTTATTATGTTGATGAAATAGTTTTAAAATATTTTAAGGCTAAATACAATGGAACATTACTGCTTTATTTGTTGTGAAAGAGAAACAATTTAGTATGTTAATCATAAGGCAGTATACATATACCACGTACATAAAATAAAGGAAGATTATAAACTTGAAGGTTATGTAATGTGCCTAACCACAGTAGGTGGCTGTAATAATTATTGTTTGCAAACTATGTTTAATATAAATAAAATAGTGAATAACAGCATAGAAATTATTAATACCGCACAAGTGGGACGAAGCCACCACTGCCTTGAATCAAAACAACCTTCGTCACTCGGCAAGAGAGTGTGGGGTAAGTAAGGCAAGTTCATTCGCTACCACTCTCTCGTTCCCATGCCTGATCTACAAGAATTCAATTGCGAGTCCGAAGATGAGTGCTGAAATCTTTGAAAACCAAGACCATGCCCTTATACATGTTATTTATGTGATAAAAGTTGCTAAGCCTCAGTATGCGGATTTGTATAAGCATTGTTAATTATAATATCCAGAATTTCCAATAGGTTCAGTCATTTTAATTATTTGGTCTAAAGCAAACAAGCATTGATGGATTTAGAGCTCTATAAGCACATAATTCCACTTATAATTCTGTAAGGTGCGAGATGCACATACAATCATTATTATAATTATAGCCTTTTAGAAATGACTGTTAGCCTTTATGTGATGAAATGGAGAAAAACGCTACTACATTGGTGAAAATTCACATCTGAAATTATGTGATTATTTGATGTGACTAATACAAACATGTATATAATTAATTGCATTAAAACATGGAAACCTTTAATAGCAGTAAAAAAAGTGCACAATACATTTTTTGTATTAACGTATTTGTTTGAAAATTAAAGAAAGACGGTCAGGATCCAGTTTATTGCCCGAGCTGAATAGATACATATGTGAATAAAATAAAATGCGCATTTCTATAGGTATATAATTTGCCATTTATTTAATTTATATTACAGTATTATCTTATATTTTAGAACCTAAGTATGTTAGAACTTGTCTTCAATCTTACTTGAAAGTAACAAATATTAAATTGTTCTATTTGACTGGTGCATACTGTTTAGTTTCTCTAAAGTGCAGCTGACTGACTGGTTTGGGATATACTTGTTTTACAGACTTGGGGGGAAAGATGCATATTCATTTATTTGTAGTTTCAGACCTTAAACAGCAATATCGAACCTCCCATATCACTGCTACCAGACTTTGGTAGAACCCATTTTTGTGGGCATATTGCTAGAAATCTGAGACTGCCAAATATACAGGAAATAGCAAACTGTAAAGGAATAAAGCGTTGACATTCAACATTTATAAAACGACAGTAATTTAAGTTGGCAGGAAAAATTGCCAGCAAGGAAGTGATTAAATATGTTGTTCTAACATATTTTCAACAAACGTCCAGTTAGGACAGTGTTATCCAGTTTGTGAGTTCTCTATGACCACCCAGATGGAGTTTCATTGAAGCAGAGAAGATGACAAACTCTTAAATGTATGTAATTTTTGTTGTATAATACAGTATCTTTCTTCTGTGTACTTTTACTTTGAAGAAATAAAACACAACATGCATTCCTTACCAAGAAGAATATGTTTTCTCGCTCTGTGGTGAATTTCTTGATGTCATGTCCTTAAATGCAGTGTAAAATTTTATATTACAGTTCCTCAACATGGCAAGCGTTTTCATGAGGATATTCAATCTGATCTGCATGATGTTGCTGATCGGACACTGGTCAGGTTGCCTCCAGTTCCTGGTCCCAATGCTACAGGGATTCCCCTCCAACTCCTGGGTTGCCATCAACGAGCTTCAGGTGAGATCTGCAGTAGTACTTGTTGGTTTGTACGTTGCACCTCATAACCTCTATTTTAGAGTTAGGATTTGACATGAACGCTACAATAAGTAAAACAGGTGAGCACGGCTGATCTGTTGCTATGGTAACAGCGATCATGTTGCCAGCGTTATGACGTTAACACGTGGTCATCCATTACATGCATGCTCTCTTCACGTCACGTTCTTGGCTTCAGTTTTCAATTATTGCGACCTACTTTGCTCTGCGATGCTCCTTCGTATGTAACAGAAGTACAGCCTCATGGCCTGAGGAGAAGATTGCTTTCCGTTATTTATGTTTCCTATCTGCGTTATTATTGTTGTGGGTAGTATTTTACAAAAAGTGCATTGTGATATGGTTGTTACCGTAAACAAATAAAGCAATGCTGCGGCATGTAGCAGGAATGCAGGCCCAATTGATTTAATTACTGTATACCTACAGGAGTATTCAGAAGTCCATGAAACATTTTAAAAACTACACAACATATAGCAAAACATTTTACACTAAAGGAAAGAGGAACTTTCTAAGTTTCGTTGCTTACTGTTACAACTTACAAATGCTCAATGTATCCACACTTGCTTATATGGCAAATATTGATGCGACAATCCACCTCCTCCCATACGCGCTTCAGCATGTCACGGTTAACCATAGCGAAGGCAGCTGTAATCCAGCGCCGAAGTTCCTGAAGATTACCGGAGACACACACACATAAACAATGTCCTTCATAAATCCTCAAAAGGAAAAGATAACGTGGAGTTGAATCCGGTGATCGTGGTGATCACGTCTTTAATGCATTATCTTCATGCCCAATGCATCCGATCCACACATTATACACCAATAGCTAGTCGGCCACTATTGATAACTGCTGCCACCTAGCGTTCAATTATGTCAACTCAGTACGGGCTTTCGTTATAAAGAAATCTTGTAGTTTCTCTCTCTATTGTCACAATTACCATGATCTGTTGCACACAGACGAGGATCTAGAAATATTCGTTAGGGGGGGGGGGGGCGGGGTTCCGGTCTATTGCCACCTCAGATCGTTACTTACATCGCGATGTTACTGTACCCGCATAGCGGTAAAGAAAAATTGCAATAACTGGTTAAATACTCATCCAATCGAAATGTTGCTTATTACAAAACTTAACATCGTGTTTAAAAACATTTACTAAGGAACATTTTTGCAAAAACTCTCCAAAAAGGCAGATTATTTTGATTTATTCGATTTGGGCCCCATTAGAAACCTTCCACCTCACTGGTCTATTCTTTAAGTGGGACCAACTATTAAAGGTAGTACATATACCAATTTTCATAGAAATCAGTTTTACCATTTTTGCGTGATGATGAGGTAACACACATATAGCATTTATAGCAATAAAGTAGGATATGACGGGGGGCGGGGGGGGGGGCAGGGTCTGGTTGCATACCTATCTTGGTGTTAAACTTTAAAATGTTTCACGGACTTATGAATAAGCCTGTATTTCTCTTATATGCTAATTTGTTTACTTTATCATTAGATATGCTGTTAAAATTAAAAACTAAAGTTGAAGTGTAATTACACTTCCTCAGGTCATATCTTCATCCGAACTTTTCTCGACACTACAAAGTGCTTGCAAAAACGGCCTCAAGTTCAGAATCTCACTCCTTCCTTTATCAAGTAGTTCTTAGTACCATTCTATAATCGTGTTGTTATCGAATAATTTCTTTTCATAACTGTGATTCAAAGTTACTTTTCATCAACTATGTGTAGTTAGTTTTATAACTAAATATCCTGAAGTATGCACAAATCAAGCGATCACGTGTTGTGTTTAATGACAATGTCGCACAATAGCTCAGACCTTGGCCACTAAATTGGTCAGATTTCAATTCTCGAAAATAAAAGTACGCATAGCGTTACACCCCCTTTTTTATTTCCTTTCTTTGGGGGCGGGGGCTGTTTGTTTTTTCTTATTCTCTGCACAGGCCTTTGAAATGCTAGCCAGCACTGTATCCTCGCTCACGAGCCATTGAAATTCTATTGAGCCGATATTTGGATTTGAAAACTTTCATAGTACCTGCCATATTATAGCTGATGTCCTTTAATTTGTACATTCACTTCAGAAAGTATAATTTTTATCTGCAAAACAGAGATATATAAAATAAGTTATGTTCTAAATACAATAATTATATTATTTACAAACATAATTATCTAGAATGAAAGGTGAAATTCGATCACTTAATTAAGTTGTCGTCGTCACCACCACCACCACCACCGCCACCGCCACCGCCACCGCCACCGCCACCACCTCCGCCACTACTACTATTGTTATTGTTGTTAAAACTCATTATCTTATTATTTCTTTATTGTTATGCTTTTTGTGAGCTGCATTACATGATTCATTATATAATAGTATGTAAGAAGTTACAAAATAACCAAGTTGTCCAAAACCATAGATTTTGACTATTTGGGAAACAAACCTTTTAACAAACATGGATGAACCTACCTCTCTTCATCAACAATGCTCACCATTTTTGTATTTTCTTGTAAACCAAGTGGTATCAGTAATGATTTTAATGGACTTTATACTAAGCATTTTACACAACTATTTACCATCCTGGAGAACAAAATAGTGTTATATAAAGTTTGCATATTGGGAAAAATGTAGATACTTAATGCTCGGATGTGTCAATCGGTTGCTGACAAATTCCTTACTGTAAACGTATGACTAATTTTGAATATGATTTAAAGAAAATTATTGCTTTATCAACTTAAGTAAATTGGATTTAATAATAAGAATTTTGTCAATGGGTTTTTCTATAATTGTGGATTTTGAAAATGCCATCCATACTGTAACAAATGTGTGTGAGCTGACATCAATTTTATAGAAAGTAGATTCCACCTGAGTCAGTTTTAGATGAAGCAATTGAATTTGAAAAAGAGTAATGAAAGGAACTGAAATTGGCAGATGTTTAAAGCTTTAAAAACCAGAACATTTCTGTAACTATTTAATAGACAGCTATGCAAGTGATCAGTGATCATGCTGTTTACTCCGACCACCTGGGCAGTTAAAACCACAATTTTGTAGTGCACGACTAATGTCTGTCAATTTTTTACCTTCTCTACCATTTACATAAAGGCATGTATAGGTCGGGAGGTGAGACATGAGCAATTCCCTTAGATGCATGTGGCACTCCTCACCTGATGGTGGGGGAAGTTGCACAAATATGTGTGTGCAGAAATCATAACATTTCTGTCCACGAAAGAGTGAAGTTGGCTAGCATAGCTTTAGTGCATATTGCTAATGACATTATATATGTATAACAATTAGCTTTATAATGAACAAAGCAATTTTGCTGTAACTATGGCCATGTGCCAACAATAACTTTCATGTGAACTGCAATTGTTTCAGCTGAGTGTTTTTGTAGTGTTCATAGCAAACATGCCTCTATTCCCCCCTCTAAGCCATTGCAGAGAGGGAGGGAAGGAAGGCACCTTCCCCTGTGCACAAGAATTGTTCATGTCTTACGTCATGACCTATATTATAATTCCACCTAAAAATTTGTTACTGTGATTTTATTGGAAACACACATTTTGAGATTCCTGAATAATTCAAAAAAAGTGCTTTTAGAAAGAGGTCTATGTGTTTGCATATGCACATACAGGATGTTAATGAACTACACCGAAATATTTTTAAAGGATATGGAGATGTCTTCAACAAGTAATTTGAGATAGGAGACTTATGACCTGATCGTTCAAATTTCAAAGTTACGGCTATAAGTGTCTAAAGTGCCAGTACACCACTGACTAATTTCAACCATTCAAGAGCATGACAGACAAATAGAGCGTGCCTTTCTGGCACAATGATTATGACATTAGCATTTGAGCATAAGGTTCTCATCTTGTTCGTGCCTCGTTCGCTTCTTTCTTTGTTTCTATTCATTTTCTTTATTCTGAATAGAGCATGTTAATGCTGTTTTCATCCAGATATTAAATTATGTTTCAATGTATGCAATTTGTTCCAACATGCCAGCACAATTAATACAATTCCAGTTAACAAAAAGTTGAAACCTGCTTAATATGTTAATATGCTGCACTTCAGAATGGAAAGTACTTTAAAGGGTCACAGAAAGAGTAAAAGCATAAAAAATCTCAGAATTTGCATCAGTTTTATAGGAACTGCTTGAAATTGTGACCTGAATTTTCATGGCAAAATTAACAGCGCTGAAGGAAGGATTGTCTTACTCTATTCAAGATTTCTGCAGTGAGCCGAATAAGGAAATGATAGTATCTTTATGTGGAATAAAAAATAAAGCAAAATTAGTATCTGCATGATAGGAAACGAACCCACGACCTTCGTGACTACAGCCTTTGACGTTATAAATTGAGCAGCAAGAGCAATCAATGAAATGTCTCTGGAGTAGGCTTCACAATGCAAGAAGGCAGCTAACCTTGTTCAGTGTCACACTGTTAGGTAATTAGTCCGAGATTGGAGAGATCTTTGTGGCATTAAATCATGAGAAAGCTGATAAAGGGCCGCCTAACATCGATATCTCTATACTCGGGTGGCAGTTTTAAAGACATTCTAAAGCAATTTTTCACCAGGTTTTGCTTTAACATCAACTTATCAGCATCTGATATTAATATGTTTAACACAATATAACTGCGTTATCTTTAGTCGCGGACCATACATTGCCTATCTCAAATTATTTATATCAGTCACATCTACAATCTCTTGAGTTATTACTAATAAGAATGAATATAAAATGATGATGACAACGATGACAATAATAATAATGTAGCATATTTATATTTACAGGAAGCTTTCTGGTTAGAGCAATACTCATGGGCACTGTTCAAAGCAATGTCGCACATGCTGTGTATTGGTTATGGAAGGTTCCCACCTCAGTCCCTCACAGATATGTGGCTCACCATGTTGTCCATGATCAGTGGTGCCACTTGCTATGCACTCTTCCTTGGTCATGCTACAAACCTCATCCAGAGCTTGGATTCTTCAAGACGACAATATCGGGAAAAAGTAAGTGCAGTACAGGGAGTAATCAAATCATTGATAAAGCATTAGTATTTAGTACTGTAGTGAAATACAAATATACAGTTAAATATCATATCATTTGTTTTATCCATATGAAACAAGATTAATAAAACAAATGTAGTAAATGGAAAAACATTTAAAAAACAGGTGTTTGTTCTGTCATCCAGACTTTATCAAACTCGTGAACCATGCATTTTTCTGGTATAATGTATAAATGAGGACAAAACAGTTACTCCAATTGCTACAATACTAATATTCTGACTTCAAAAAGTTTCATTCTATATACATTCTAGCTAGCCTGAAAAAAGTTTTCTAAAAGAATTTAGGAGAAAATTGAGACAATATTAACATTTTAAGGAACCCATTTCTCAGAAACTACCAAAAGCAGAGGGTTGAGATCTTCACTCATTTATTTCTACACATAAAGACAATGTATTTCAGGATAGTGTACTAAAGGTAGATACATTAAATGGTTATCTCTCCTAATTTGATAAGACCACTTTGAATGCCAGGAATGTCACATAGAATTTAATTTCATATTGTGCACTAAGTTCTAGATGAAAATGCTAAAAGTTGTATGGATGAGAGCTGACATTCTAAGCTTCCATTTCATGTCTAGTTCAGTTTGTTAATTTAAATAGTTTATGTTAAAGAATGTTAATGTTTTGCTAAATTCTATTATACATAGACAACTTCACGTACTGTTTTCTCATAAACTATCAGTAATAAACTAAAATTGATCATGCTATAAATGCTGTTAAGAATGTTAAACAATTAGGTCTATTAGTTTAGTACAAAAGCTTTCCTTTTTCTTTTCATTTTATGGGTACCAAAAAAAATTCTTTTTTTTTTTCACCTGATCAATTCTCATTGTACAAGTAGTGTAATTTTCTTACAGAAATTATGGATGCTGTTCCTAGTGTATATTTTCAGCAAGTAAAGCTTCAATTCTTAACATAAATAGAATACACAAAAGTGTATTTTCAAGGAAATTTACATAATTCCAAGGATATACGTCACAATTATTTAAATAGACATGCATGGTATTTAAAATAGGATTCAATCAACATGTCCTCAAGAAAATTTACCAAAAATTTGGCAAAAAAATTGTTAAACAAAATGCTTTGTATTTTAGAAACTATTGCATGTATAAATATAATTCAAGTTAAACCCATTTACAAGATTATCTTAAATGTATATGCAATGTTTTAGTTTGCAACTTTTCTAGTTTTAGAGCAAATATACGTATGCATAGAAAAATGATGTTTCAAAGCATTTTCAAAGATTATAATAAACTTGAATGAATTTTAATACTCATTGTTTGCATTTCCTGCTATTTCCTTTTTGGTTAATTTGCATCTAACTTTTAAACCAGAGAGAACAATTTCCTCCAAATTTTCTTTAAGAAAGCACATAAAATATTAAGAACTTAAATAAGGGGGAGACACATAAATTTAGTTTAAATGCTTTATTTCAAAAGCTAAAATATGCTTTAGGTATGGTATACAAAAAACATATATAACTTAAACCAGGAAGAATCATAAATTTATTTTCATCAAAACATAAAATATAAAATGTGGACATTTTAGACATTTATCTCAATGACAACTCACAATCATAGCCTGAGCTTTAAGACCTTTAATTAATAGTTCCCATATATCAAATCTAGGCTATAGCATTGAATTTTTTGTTTCCGATTTTACCTTTAAAATCCCTCCAATGTTATTCCTAAGTTTATGAAGTATAATGAAGAATATCAGTAACAACTTTAAACTAGGACAAGTATGATGAGGCACTTGAATACACTAGACATAAGTTAATTAAAACACTCTTGGCTTTTTTGAGTTTTTTTTATTTTGAGTCACTTATTTACACTTACCTTCACTACTAACTGCTTTTTTAAAGCGGAAACGTTTTCAGGACCATTCGATCCCATCATCAGCCGTTGGGTGACTGATGTTATCCTCTTGTTCCTTTTCTCTGCTGTCTCTATTCTGCTGCCATCTGGTGTTAGGGTTGCAGAGCTTTAACACTTCATTCAATGCTGGTATTTCGAAATTAATTTCGAAAGCTCTGCAACCCTAACACCAGATGGCAGCAGAATAGAGACAGCAGAGAAAAGGAACAAGAGGATAACGTCAGTCACCCAACGGCTGAGATGGGATCGAATGGTCCTGAAAACGTTTCCGCTTTAAAAAAGCAGTTAGTAGTGAAGGTGTGTGTAAATAAGTGATTCAAAATAAAAAAACTCAAACTTGAAGAATACTTCACTGTCAATAGTGCTTCTATTTTTAATATTCACTCTTGGCTTTATTTACAATTGATTCTGTAGAACATGTTTCATGAGCTTGCATTCTCAGCTACTCAACTACCTGTAGACTACTAGGTCTACTGGTTACTTCTTTTCATGATGGTGGATACTCATCGCATCAACTTACCTTCCTTGATACTTCAAAGCTAATTTCCTTATCTTTATATTATCCTACACATACACTATGCTACACTCCTAGCCAGTAGCGGCTGAAACATGAATGCACTGGTAGTGTCAACAACACATTCCTGAAATAGTTGCAGAACGACAACTACTACATTCACTACTACCACTACCAATAACATTACCAATTGTTATTACCAACTAATACAATGAATGGAAAACACAATGAAGTGTTTTTCACCTTCTGCCCATAGATCTATTTATTTTTTGTGTAAACGTCCCTATTGATTTTCTAACATGGTTAACCTCTACATCTTTTTGTTCTGTATTTAGGTGCAGATCAGCAGTAGGTCTTCCAATGCATTTTATTTTCAGCTTAACTTCTAACGATATGCAGAAAATGGGCTACTTAGAAAAGAACTCACTTTGTTCATCTTATACAAAGCAAACCACAGATTGCACACATAATCACTCATGTACTCGACAGTGTTTATGTTTATTGCTCCTACATCCTAGCTAACCTCTCTTTCAAATGCAGAGAGTTACTGGCAATGTGGGCAGCATTATACAAAACATGAATTCATATAATTTTAGGTATAAACACTGCAAATTGAATGACTGATATGATATAATAAAATACAATGTTCCACTTTTACACTACAGTAGTGATTGATGGCTTATTTCTTATTTCTCAGTATGGCACAATTTGCTAAATCTGTAATAAAGTTGGTACAAATAATTTGCATGTGTTGCTAACAGTAGCTATGACAGATACTAACCGGCACGAATATGAGCTATTCCCTTTCCACTCCAGTCCCCGCTAGTGCCCGTACTTAATGTCCAGAAAACACTGTAAATCTGAGCTAGACATGAGGGGGTATGGATCCATAGAATAGTAATATAATAAGGCTGCAAACTTGTAACTCGCAATCGCTTTCTTCTCATCTTTGGTTATCAGTTGTCAGATAAGCCATTTCATTGTCCCTAGAGAAATAAGAAAATGCTTTTATTTTCAATGTAACCATGAAGTATATAAATAATATATGGAGTTCTTCATTTTATTAAGGTAGTGCTATGACATGGAGCCACTACCCTTGGAGCTGCCCCTGCTCCTAGCTCAAATGTCCCCAACCAAAGATTTGATCATTTTTACCTTATGCCTTAATTCAATGGTTTTCTTCCCAAAAAGTGTAAACTCTGCTGACTTTTCTTTTTGTTTGAGTCTGATATTTTTCCAGTGTTGTTTCAAACTATTTCCCCCTTGTTTTTCCAGTGTTGTATGATTCTTTGTAGTTATTTCTATACATGCAGTATATTCTGTGGAATTATTACATCTGTATACAATTTTCATTCTGTATTCACTCTCAGAAGCCCATATCATGCTGAAGTCTTCATAGATGCTTTGGTATTTGTAGTGATGCAAGCCATGGCAGAAGGATTTATAAGCACATATATTCCTTTTGGTTGACAATACTATGACTTGTTTTATTTCTTTTCTTCTGCTTAAACACAAGTTCCTCTCTGGATGCAATTACCTGTCACATCTATTCCTTATTGCTTTTTGAATTATGCTTCTATGCTTCTCCTGTATCAGATTAGTATCATCTATTAACCCTCTATTATAATCTAATGTTCATTCTATCAGCCTTCAAAACCAAGACAGGAATGATTGTTTGTTTCATTCTCACCTGTGAATTTTACTGCAAGTGAAGCTAAAAGTGTTTTATTCAACTCATGCCTTTATAGTCTACAACAATGTTTAAGACAGAATTTCAACTAGAACAAAGTGTGAGTGTGCACTATTGAAGTGTCACCAAACAAGGAATAATAAACCACAACGAACAGCTGGTGACTCTCTGGTGAAATTTGAGCTTGTTAACTCCATTAATTTAAAGGCTTTAGTGAAGCATTAGAAGAGTATTGATGTTTCAAACAAAGAGATTCCTCAAATTATGGACTAAATTAAATTGATTATTAATCAACAATTAATGTTAAATTCCTGAAACTGCTAAATTAACCAGCACTGAAAAATTATTATCCATGCTTTTGCCAAATGTCTTGTATTATATAATTTAATGTATTGCATTCTGATATGTACAATATGCAGAGGTAAGGCAGAAAATCCTGTTCTTTACTATAAGGTAGTATATTTGAAATAAGTATTATCAGTTATACTCTCTGTTAGCTTTGGAATAGTTCAAAATAGTTTGAAATACAGGTGTTCCACTTATAGGTCAGCAAAAGAAATAGCTATAACATCTAAACTATTGCGAATCTGGAGATGAAACCACTTGTTAAAATCATTAAAACTGGGAATCTTATTCACCTTATGGTTCATAAACCTCACCATGTCTGTCATTAGGAGCACAGGAAATGTCCAATCGGTATTGAACCTTCACCCATATGTTATAAAGCATCTGTGATGTAACATTGTTGACAGCAGCAAAAATTCCTTGTCATAAATCTGGCAAATCAGGTACTGGTGTCCAGTAGACCTGATCATTAACAAATCCCCAGGTAGTGTCAGGTCTGAAGATTTGAGAGGCCATGTGACCTACAGTGAACCTCTTCCGATCTATCTTCCAGGGAACTGTCTGTCCAAGAATGTCCTAACTACAGTAGTGAAGTGTGGTGGTGCCCCATCTTGCTGGAAAATTGTCCACATGCTGAATGATGAACATATTATGTGCAGTGTTCAAATCAGACTTTCTGACAAGGGGGGAGGGGGAAACTTAAGTTAGTGTTATATTTATGCCAATAAAGGTAGTAATACCAATGGTAGTAGAATTGGTGTGTTATAGGTATATATAATATAAAATGTAGCAACAGCGGCAATATGCATTTTAATGTCTTTAGAGCACCATTATTTTGTGTTTATGAGTAGTACAGGCATATAACTCTCCCAAAACTGTTTCATGAGTGATTTATTTTCCATTTTTCAAATCTAGTTTTGTCTACGTATTCCTCGATTAGCATAATGCACTTACTCTCACTATTTTCATTAACACATCATTACTTTCAATACTGCAGTTTTTACCTGAGAATGTTAATATTCCTTGAAGTTGAAGTCCGAGATTCGACCTGGAGTAGATCACTGACATTACTTTCTTTAACTTTTTGCTTTCTTGTCACAAATGTATTGATGCTGACAAACAATAGAACAGCGAGTTGCAAGAATACTGCAAGCTGCAGTCGTCATTGTTGGTGCAGGATTGCTGGAATTATGACCCTGAATGCCAACTCAACTAATGAACCTGAAAATTGTTTATTGTTTAGCTTACTTGCTTACTTCGGCTCACACTCATACCATGTACAGTTTGTATAGAAAGGTTCTGCGTCTTCTTATATTTTCAAAGAACACTAAAAGCAAAATACTTTCAGTAAAAAGGAAAAATATTTCCTTGGCAGGGAAAGAATTCTTGATGAGCTGGAAATATCATTGATATTAATTTGAATCCTGATTGTATGCATTCTTCTATGCAATGATTTGTGCATGTGTGCACAATTTGTGACTGTTCCAAACTTAACAACACCACTGTATTAAAACTTCCCCTCTTCCTCTTTCAAATGATATCAACCATAACCCATTTGCATGCATAGTTTTGAAATTATAAACATTTGTTTTATTATACTTATAAGTGGAACACAGTGTATGTAGTTAAAAAGTGCAAATGAATGGATGAATCAAGTTTTTTAGGTAGTTTTAAATAAATTGTATTTTAGCATATAGAAGATAGCAACTGATTTAGTACACCTTGTATTCAATTAAATGTATTTAAATAAATTTTTAATTTCTTTGTAAAAGTAGTATAACCATTAATTTCTGTATTTTGTGCAATTTATGATTCTTTTAATTTATTATCACAGATGTAAATCCTAGACTGGAGAAAACTAATAGCAACATATTTATCCTAGGTTCAGTAGTTAATTAAATATTTTTTTTCTGAACCACAATGCTTTCCTAAGTTTTTTGTTTTGTAGCTAAATGATTAATTCCTGATTAGCATTTCAATTTTTAATTAGTGAACCAAAAGAACTGCATGTATTACGAATACCTCTTGTATAGAAATGTGTTATTTATAAACAAGATATAATACTGTACTATCTCCCTACAGGTGAAGCAAGTTGAGGAGTACATGGCCTACAGGAAACTGCCTCGAGAAATGCGCCAGAGGATAACAGAGTATTTCGAGCATAGGTACCAAGGGAAGTTCTTCGACGAGGAGGCCATATTGGGCGAACTGTCTGAGAAACTCCGAGAGGTAAGCGTATTACATACAAAAGCATTATGCTTCTTTAGGTAATACACATGTAAGTATAACTGAAATAATTGTGGAGTGCTTTCTGGCAAACATTATGCATTGTCCATATTCAAGAGAGAATTACATCACTATTCTAATACTTTCTAAAACAAATCCAGGGTGAAAGGGAAGTCATTATATTCCTTCTAATATGTGCTTCATAGAACCATTACAAACAAAATAGTTGAATGGCAGTTTGTTCTTTGATCAGCAGATTTCAAAAAAATAAATGAATTTTTATCTAAATTGGATGCATAATTCCACAAGAATGTATTAAGGTAACAGTTTGTTACTTGTAAAATTTGTAGAGTAACTTATTTCTGACATAGCTTTGGTAGTAATTATGGGACATCACACAGGGTCTAAAACTAATTAATCACTTAAAAGATATGAAGGAATATCCGAGCAACTCTTTCAGATGTGAAGTATATCGACAACGTTGCACTGAAGTTAGTCAGGTAATTAACCTGATTTGTGCATGTAAAAAGGTTGGACACTTTCACTTTCGTGTAATGTATTGGAAGCTAACACTTGTGACTGGCTTACACTCGCACAGTAAACACAGAAGGACAAAGCACGGTATGTGTTTATGTTCTCAAGATGCACCATTAGAAAGTTTGTTTATGTGCTGAGCTAGAGACAGTGACACCCACACAATCTGCAGTGTTGCCAGCTTGTTTTTGACAAAACTAAAATATTTCTGTAGGAAATGGTCAGAGACAAAAACGTAAGATACAAAATATGTTCCAAATATCAAGATCTACCACTAGTTTAAATTAATGTAATGACTTTCCTTCCACCCAGTATAGAATGTGGTAAAATATTTGGTTCTTTCACTGCTGTGATAAACATAACAAATTATGATTATATTATGAAACACTAAAGCTATTAATACAATACAATCTACAAATACACAAATATCTTAGAGACCATAAGCTTCACTTATCTTAGTATTTTTTGTAAGTTCTTGAAATTAAATGCAAACTAATTTTGTGATATATTTATTATATCATTGGTGCCATTCTTGTTTATACTGCTCACTATCATAACAAATGCTAAATCACTTAATATTTCTGTGTGTTACCACTGAAAACAAAACAATTTTTAATAGAATCAACTGGCAGGATTTCAAAATTATATCATTTTTCATTCATTTTTATTCATTTTATAAAAGATATTCATTTTTCAAAATGAATATATTTTCCCAAACCATTAAATCTATGGGTCCATTTAATTGTTTTAATAATTTAACCTCTGGATTTATTTTGTGATTAAATGACCAAAAATGATCTGCCACAACTGATTTATCAATCTGTTTATCTTTAATATTTCTAACATCTTTATTTTTTTCCAAATGACATTTGGTTTTACCAATACAGACCCTGTCACAATCCAAACTGCTGAATTGACAAGTGCCAGATTTTTTATAATTTGTAATTATATCCTGTTTAGAAAAATTCAGTACATTTTTTATATTTATTTTGAGGAACCAAAATTATACCGTGTTCTTTAACAATTTTTGGAAGTTTTTTATTAGCCCAAGGATGCTAAGTAAACTTTTTAAAATTACAATCATCTTTTGTTTTCCCAGGGTAGAAGTTTTTTAATGACTTTTTGATATTTAAATTCCTGTGTTTTTTATGTATAAAATCATATTAAAACCATTAATTATTGCAGTGCTGACAATGTATTTGTACTCTGTGTAAAATTCTTCCATATTAGGGGGTATATTTATTAACCTATAAATTAAGCTATTAAAAACAGCAAATTTAAAAAATTAACAGCAAATACTAAAAGAAGTTGGTGATTATGATCTCTAAGATATTTTTTTATATTTGTAGAATAACAAATTATGCATATTTTCTTTCATATAGACTTCAACACAATTTTCCTTATAGACTGTCAACTCAAGACACCTTTTGTTTAAACATTCCACACTAAAGCAAAATTAGCAATGCTTGAATGTATGATTATATGATGGTATGATTATCTCAATTAGTTATTTAACTTCCTGCAGTAAACAGGAAGTTGATGGTTTTGGTTTGAAGGATTCACATTTATTCTTATACATTCCTCAGTTTCTTTCTCTCTTCATAATGTTGAATGGTGGATATTAAAGTGCTGTTTGCTTTATCTGATGCTTTATACATTACTGGTTTATCTAGGGTTACCAGATGTATGGAAATTCCTGGACATGCCCTACATTTTAACCATTTGTCTGCATCCAGGGGGAATTTTTGAAAGGTCTCTAATGTCCAACATTTTTGGAAACAAGCAGTGATCGCTAGAAAATGAACTGGCAACTGCAAAAATAAAAATGAATAATTTGTTATTAGCTGAAACTGCAACTCACTATGGCAACATGGCTACACCAACTACAGTCAAAGAATATACTCATGCATAGCAACATTGAACAAGAGTTGGCTAAGCACCACTCCAAGGAAAAGGGTTGATATTCTGTGGAGGCAAAGCAACACAGTGCTAACACTGGAAGAGTATTTTCAATAATAAGAGTACAGTGCACAGATGAAAAGAGTAGATTATCTTTTGATTCAGTTAGAGGCATTGTTTTAGTGATGTACAGTTTTAAAAACTTTAGTTGTGTGGAGTTTCTTGATTATATTTCAAACAAGCTAGATGTTTTGCGCAAGATTACTTCTTCAGAGAAGTATAACTGACTGTTCATGATTAGATTTAACACTGTATGCTTCAGGATATTAAGAAAATATAAGTGTATATGCCTATGGGTATATACAGGGTTCTTAATTTAAAACCTAATGGGCGCATGGCATTTCACCTTTGTGCAATAGGGTGTGCCACTGCCAGCTTTGCTCCTACATAAACTCCACACCAAGGCATGTATAACACTCTTACATTATAGAAGATGCTGGAAATGTCCACCCTTGGCTAAACAACCATTACATCGGGAGAACACATTCTGATTCACATGATTAAGTTGGGCCACTGTAATTTTTCCAATTTCATTTCTACTATTTTGTTTTAGTTCTTCCAATACATGAGGATTTGTCTAAAACTAAAACCGTATAAGTGTACAAGTGTCCATGCTTTAAAGCAAGGTGACCCAGTATCATGAATACATTATTGTGAATGGTTGCTTTCAGCAGTGAATGATAGTTTAATTGATCCATAGCTTCTGTTCTTTTCCAACAACGTGTGGTTCCACCTAAATGGTTGTAGCAACACCCATAACAGTCAGTACTGGGCCTCTGAAAATCCACATCGAGTTCAAGAAACCCCTCATTATGATTGGAGAGTAGGAGTTTGGTGTGCTGTTAGGACTAGACGCACAATCAGTCCAATATTCTACGAGCAGACTAAATGCAGAGAGGTGCCGAAATGACATTTTGACCCAATTTTGTCATGAGCTGACAGAAGAAGAGAAATCATATGGATGGTTTCAACAAGATTCTGTTACTGCCCATACAGCAGAGGAGTCCATGAATTAAATGAGGAAACTGTTGAAGATAAAGTGATCATGCTGGTATATGGCCTTCTCGCTCCCCTGATCTAACAGTGTGTGATTTTTACTTGTGGGATAACCTGAAAGTAAAAGTTTATGAGGAAAATTCTCATACATTGGAAGAACTACAAAAAAATATTAGAAATGAAATCAGAAACATTACAGTGGCCCAACTTAATCATGTGGGTCAGAATGTGTTCTCCCAATATAATGCTTGTTTAGCCAAAGGTGGACAACATTTCCAGCATCTTCTATAAGGTAGGAGTGTTATACATGCTTTATGTGTAGAGTTTATGTAGGAACAAAGCCAGCTGTGGCACACCCAATCGTGCACGGGCGAAATGCTGTACGCTCATTAGGTTTTAAATGAAGAATCCTGTATAAATAGCTTTTAAATCATAAATTTATATTATTTTTGCATTGACTGACAATGTTCTACATTTTATACCATTGTGTCCTACATTTCCATAAAATAATCTGGTAACCCTAGGTTTGTCCCTTAGCTATTTTCTATTGTACTGTGTATTTGTTGAAAATACATTAAAATTGATATTCACAGAAGTTCAATGAAACTGTAGCCAATCAAGAACAGAAAGTTACAGAGTAATAAATACTAGTTAATAGAGAGTGAGAGACAAGGAAGTATTCTCTAATTCCATCTAAAGAAGTGCAGCTGAGCATATATTCAAAGAATACTAGAAATTAAATTGAGTTTTCCTTATGGATGCTGTTTAACTGCTGTGATTCTCAGCATCCTATTCTATATTGAACTTGAAAAACTGTTTAATTTTGCTTAAAGGTCTCTTTATCAGGCTTGAGGTTCATTTATGGGCTGTAATTTTACAACAGGGACCATGCGCTTTACCTCCCTTCCAGAAAAAGCCAGGCTAAGGATTTTTATGCTTGACAAAAATCTATCACCCTCTATCAGGTTTGAGTACTAAGCTTCATGGTCAAGCATAAATGCTGATTCATAATGTTTTGTAATAAAGAGAAATAAAATGGTGTTAAAGTAACAAAATTAAAAATAAAAATGAGATTTGTGTGCCTGAATATGAGGAACCAGTTATCATACTTAACCATAGCATACAGTGGAAGTTCATTTTCAGGATGTAAGCCCATGACTGTGCTGCCATTCACCACATAAAAACCATCTTTGGTTGGCTAATAGCTAACTTAAAATAGTCAAGTGGTCATTTAATTCAGAAATTCAGTAACCTTCCTAAGTTTAAGTTTTAAAGAAATCATGTAAAGAATTTGCTGGAGTTAATTAATAATGAAGCATATGATGGGATAAAATAATTATGCCCTCTGAAGTTATCCTACAGATAATGATGAGCATCAGTTAAATGAAAACAGGTTCAGACACCTAAAGAATTTACTAAACATTTGTTACCTCATATGTTTAGTTTTTTTTATATTCTAAATATAGTAACTATTAAATACTAAAATTTATCAAAAATACTTATCAAAGCAATAAATTATATAATAAAGGAATGAAAATAAAACAAACATTCAAATTAAATGTTTTAACTTGGTAAAAACATAACTGTTATGTATAATAATTAGTCATTATTGTTTCAGCCTATAGCATATACTACTTGGCAAAACCATTAGGCATATTGGAAAGAATGGGAAACTGCCCAGTTGTTTATGCAAGCTTATTGCACAAACACGACGAGACAGTGAATGTACTCTCTCTTGAGATACAATCACATCTTCAGGACAGCAACGTCTCATATATTGGCAGGTGCAAGAGATCATCTATGTGTGTTTTATCACTGACTATACGCCAAGTTACTATTATTTTGCTGTTCTAATAAACAAGATAAGAAGCGATTGTAGCACTTCACAGCCAAGATCAATACGCCTCATTGCTTTGCTAAGTAGTATACCTATATAGATTTTCCAGTCTTCACAGATGCTTCACCTTATAAAAACTAAAACAAAAATAAAAAGCACACCCTTAATCATTCGTAAATTTATTTTGATGTATTGTGACAAAATGACAGTTCAATTGCTTTGTAATGTCACTTTATTTCTCCCAAAACTGAATCACAATTCACACTTTGTGACCTTACAATTTACAGTTGTTGTGTTCTATTGTAACCTTCACACAAACACTGCTCAAGCATATAAGGCTGACTCTGACAATTCTAGTCAGAGTGAGCTGTATACGGTTGAGCAGCACAAAAACAACAAGACTTGCTTATACAGCCCAGAATTAGCTACCAACGATTTTTTTGGAAATCATTTTGCTAGGCTTCTTGTATCAAGCCCCAAACTTGAACCTTCTAGATCTGCATGGAAATGCCTTCATTGTCAACACTGTCACATGTTGCCTAGCAATGCAGAAGTATGAGGTAGTTGACCCTGAGTCTTCTTTTATATGCATAGTCTATATATACACAGTGTTCATTTTTATTTATGCCTTCGATGGCCATGTATGACATCACCGCTGTCTGGCAAGCCTTACTTGCAACAAGTTAAAGAATGACTACATATAGAGTGTCCAAGATGAATGTTGCAGGGATACTTAGTTCAGCTACTGAGGCCTATGTTTGGTGTTTACAAGGCTTCCCATAGAGTGCACAACAATAGCTTTTTCTGGCGGTTTATTGAAAGACTTTCGATAGTGAAATTGAGAAGTAAAGGACATGTGCATACGTATTAGAGCAGTGGCTTGGTCGATGTTAACATTTTAAAAATATTTAGTGTGGTAATGCCTGAAGAAATGTCAATAAATAATGGATTAGATTTCCTTAGGTAAAATAGAGCCATACATGAAAAAATATTAAAAACTTCAGCATTATTTGGAAAATTTAAACCCACACTGAGACATGTTTTCAAAGTAAAGAATGAATTTGTTTTTGGTTAGGCATCTAAGATACAAAACATCTGTGTGTACACATGTGTGTCATTTATGTAGCCATGCTATAATAAAGTTATCATAAAATAATTGTGATTAATGTTTAACATTTATTTTAGAATTCTTGAGGTGTCTTGGAATTCCTCATACCTATCCAGAAAAGCATCAATGCAGTGGTTCTATATTGTGCCATTCATTCAACAATCTAATTCAAAATAGCATTCCACCATGTAGACACAGTGCTGTATTGTCAGCTTCATATTTCCCTCTACTAGTGATAATATGGTGCATTGTAGTCAAAGGTCTAAAGACCTGTTTCCATCTCATGTGCACAGATTCATGGCATAGTTGTGTTAATTTTGCATACAGTCTCTAGGGGCAGCTCCAAGTTAAAAATACTCTAAAAAGCACACTAGATGCTGGCCACTGATTCAGCTGCCGAGGCTGATAGAAATATCATAACTATACATTGCTAGATGGTGCAAAGCGGAAGTGCATTTCTAGGTAACCGTAGACTTGCTTCAAAGGGTGACATAAATTTCAAAGCAAAGGCAAAATAAAAATGAACACCATATACATTTTGGGGGATAATCAAGGGAGCTCAAAATATATATTTATAGTGAAATGTTGATATCAAATTTTGGATGGGAATATAGTAAAACAACTGAATCAGGAAAAGAAACATAAAAACAAAACTACCTCTGGTATAAAAAGCTGTTTATGTATAAAAAAAGTTAGAAAAAATCATCAAGTTTGGAGTTAAGAGGAAATTTGTACATTAAAAAAAATTACATACAGAAACATCTCTCTAGTAATATTATGTGGATTTCCAACATTTAATAGCCTCATTCAGAGATTGCTAAATATGGCATTTTAAATGGCATACTGCAGAAGGCATGGATTCATTAGAGACTTACAGCTAAAGAACCAAATAATTTTAAAATCTGTTTTATTTGACCAAATAAGGATCAAAAGATATGTCTTTGTATAGAAGTGTATCAAGCTTCTTCTCTTTAGAAATAAACAATATATCCTTAAATAATGATGTTTCCTATCTAGCAATAATATCTTGCAACTCATTAGTTGGTCATTTTTTCAAGTTTTTGCAATTGTTATTATAACTCTTTATCTATTTTTACAGGATGTTATAAACTACAATTGTCGCTCCCTTGTAGCATCAGTGCCATTTTTTGCAAATGCCGATTCAAATTTTGTGTCTGATGTGGTAACTAAACTTCGTTATGAAGTCTTCCAGCCAGGTAAAGACTGCTATTTGTATTCCTTACCTATATTGCTTTAAACTAAGGATGCACGCTTATTTTCTATGGCAAAAGTAGGCTCCTTTCTTTATCAATACTATACATTTTGAAATCTAAAATACCACATTAACTTGCACATATGTGGATTCTTATATTTAAGCTGTAACCTGAATCCGCACTTTATAGAATTTCTGCCCTCTGTTACAATACTATATTGTTTACAAATGTGTTAGATTATATTATCCAGCTAATTTATTTTTTGACATTGTGATGTATGAATATAGGTGGTTATCTAAGGAATTACTGAGATATATCAAAATAAAGCCAAACCAAGTTAAACAGAATGTGCAGCATGCCTGGACATAGTATGGTACAGTCTGTTCACCACTCATGGTCCCTGGCAGGAATGCAACCAGCCAGTATATCAGTAAAGAATTCCAGGTATACAGTGATATCTGAAACTGGAGTTGTTCTTCTAGTCATGCTTACAATAGTAGTGCCAACCTTTGAATGTATATTCACGCTAGATTAAAGCAAAGAACTCACTCAAAATAGCAGAACTTAAATGTTTTTTTTCAGTTCATGGCATATGTTTAGCTTCTAAAATGTAAACCTATGTTTTTGACTACTCTGTCTTTCTCCCACTGATCTTTTCTACGTTTTCTATATTTTTAAAAAATCCTGCCACTTCATCTGAAGTTAAATGTCCTAGAGCATTATATCATGCAATTCCTGTAAGGGTAAGTCACCTGTTACATTTCTTTAACTATTCATTTTACCTTGGTCCAAGCTAGTTCTATAGGATTGAGATCACACATGTATGGGAGCAAGCAAATGACAGTGTGGCCAATAAAAGCAAAAATGTGCCCACTTTAAGAAACTCTTTAGATTTATTTGTTTCAATCATTCTATAAATATCTGTTTTATGCATAGAACTGTCTCTCTGAACCCGTTTGTTCTGCAACCACAATATCGTAGCAGATTACACAGCACTCCTAGATTTATCTACTTCTACACTACTTTTTTCATTACTTCTGACATAAAACTAGTGACTCATATGATTTTACAACTGACATTAAGAAAAATTAGCAGTCAGTAAACACAGCACGAATAACTTGGACGTAAGTTGGCAGAAGCTCGGGTTATACTATGTGGAATGTCTTTCCTCTCCCCTTCATTCCCCTAAGACCATGAGCTGCTGAACAGACAGTATATATGTAAGCAGCAACAATGAACTGCAACTGTATCCGAATAAAGAAGAATAAAAAGAAACTTCAATTTATATCTGACATAGTACTGAAGTATACATTTTGTAACTCTTATTTCTATAGGTGCAAATATTAAAAGTTCTTTTTCAGCTCTATATAAGGTAAGATTTTATAATAGACTTATTTTTCAACCATAATGTAAATGGCTAACGCAAACAAATGATAATAATTTAAAGTACTCACACTATGCAGACAAAAGTATCTGGACACCCTTAAAGTGTTTGTTTCTCATAAAGGTAAACAAAACCAGCCATATACCTCATGAAAAACCTCTCAGTAGTCAACCGATAAACCAAGACAGCTCACAAATTTACAACAGGGTCAGATGATTTCATATTACTTGTGTCAGAGGTCTGTGGGTGATATTTCCACCTTCCAAGATCCACTGTTTCAGATGTTATAGTGAAGTACAAACAACAAGGGATGAGTACAACCCAGAAGCATCATACCGACCTCCATGTTGACCTCCAGAGACTGTTGCGGTTCAAGAGGTCATACAGCATAAAATCAGTCTTTCGCATTCAACATCACACAGGAATTCCAAACTCCATCAACATCTACTCAAATCATCAACACTGTTTGAAATGAAATATGTAAACTTGGTTTTCATGCCCAAGAGTTGCTCATAAGCCACACACCACAAATTTCAAATGCTGTCTTGTTTGATGTAAGGAACATCAAAATTGGGTCATAGAAGTATGGAAAATGTGTGGAGTGATAAATATGTTATACAATATGGCAATTAATGGTAGGGTATAGCAGTAGTAAATATGTAGCTGATGGATAGCTGATGAATATCACTTGTATAGTGCCAACTGTGACATTTCGAGGTGGTGGTGTTATGGTGGTGAGAAAATTTGGCCCTCTTGTTGCTTTACATGATAATGTCACAGCACAAATTTGCACTGACATTTTAACCATTTTCATCCTGCCTAGTGTCGAAAACCAGTGTGAAGATGTGCATGGTGTCTTTCAACAGACCAAGCGCCCCTCCATACTACAAGAAATGTGTGTAGTGGTTTGATGTCAACAAGTACCACTAATGGACTGACCTGAACAGAGTTAAGATTTGAATCCCATAGAACATTTCTGGGATATTTTGAAACATCAATTTCTTGCTAGACCACATCAACCCACTTTGAAACCTCTTCTCATTTCACTGTTCCATGTAGCCTACCATACTCCAGAAAATCTTTCCCTAAGAGTGAAGAGTGAAGGCTATCATCATGGCTAAAGGTGGGCCAACCCCTTATTAATTGTCAGTGTATCCAACAGGGACTTGAACTTCATTTTCAAGGGGTGTCCATTACTTTTAAACATATAATGTATTTGCAAATAGGAAAAGCCTGTTTTGGGGAGTTAGAAAATGTACATATCAATATAAACTGAAAAGAAATGTGCCGTAGAAATTTTATAATGAAAATTATAATTAGAGTAAATAAATATATATTTAAACTAATTAAGGAAATTGAAGCTATTAACAGTGAAGCAACAAGATTCTAAAGTAAGAACAAATTAGAAACTAAGAACTTCACTTATCTTAGTACTTAGTACTTATCTTCGTACTTAGTACATTACTAAGATAAGTGAAGCTTTTAGTTTCTAATTTGTTCTTACTTTAGAATATATTTAAACATTTATAAGAGTGCTTCCAGTGAAATAACTCCAGCTTAACCTTGATAACCTATTTTCTGACTAACCAATTGTGGAAAGGAATGAGCTATAATTTTAAGAGTTACTTAATCATACCTTTTATGTCATATAAATACAAAAAATGATTAAGGTATAGCCAATAAACATTTGAAAACATTAATTTTTCATGAAATCCTGTAAAGGAGGAGGAAACACTACATAGAGGGCTGTCCCAGAAGTACCCGACCTGATGTATAGATAGCGGTTGTTGTCTCAAAAAAATTACTATGGTAGAAAGTACCAGCCTTTTAAAGCTTAAGCTTGAAGTTTGACGATGCTATGTTGTTTAATATTTGTTTGGCAGCCATCAATAGTGAATACTCCCAGTGAAATTGTAAGCATGGATAAAACTGGTCATGGTTATGTCATCCAATACTTTCACTTGAAAGATCTTAGTCCAACTTATGTTAAAGCTGAGCTAGATTCTGCTCTGGAGGAGTCTGCTCCTTTGTTTACAACAGTAAAATATTGGATGACAGAGTTTAACCAAGGCTGTATGAGCAGCCAAGATGAACATCGTAGTGATCCACCAAATGAGATGACCATGCCAGAAATTGTAAAGAAAATCTGCAAAATGGTATTGGATGACCGTCAACATTTTATGAAAGCATAAAATATGTATTAGTTAGCAGAAAAACTGCCAAAAATAATCATATGCATACTTACAATGTACAAACTGAGCATGATTATTACAGAACTGCAGGAAACACTAAACATTCACTTAATAGAAAGTAATTGTAAAGCAAATTGCAATGCACTGCCTAAAGAAATAAAAGACATTAAACAAAGGGAAATGTGTTAAAAGGCAATAAAGAAACACTTAGTAGAAAATGCCTTCTATAGTGTGGAAGAATTTAAATGTAACACTGTACATATCTATAGCTTATAGTGTATAAAAGGTGTAATTGTTGTGCATAAGATCTGTAAAAGAATTATTGATGTAAGGTATAATATTATAATGATGTAGTATTGTTATATTTGATAATGCAATGCCAAACTTTTATAGAAACTTTTTATAGACATATAACTTTTGACGAATCATATGTAATATGAACATATTGATGAAATAAACTAAATTAAAAGTGTGTGAGCAACAGACATTGAAGGTGTTTCAAAAATTACTTTACATTGCATACTGGCTGAAAATTTGGACACAGAAAGCGTACACAAGATGGGTGCCACGCTTGCTCACAATGGAGCAAAAGCAGCATCATGAGAGTGTATCAGTCATGTTTTTGGTGTTATTTTGCTGCAATAAAGCTGAGCTTTTATATTGATTCACAACTATGAATGAAACATAAGTTCATCACTTCATACCTGAGACAAAGTAACAGTTGAAACAGTGAATTGAGAAAGGAAGATCGGCTACAAAGAAGGCAAGGACAATTCCATCAGGAGGCAAGGTCATAGTGTCAGTTTTTTGGGATGCATGTGGGAGCATTTGAGTGATGAAATCAAGCAAAAACAGCCAAATTTACTGAAAAAGAAAGTTTTGTTTCATCAAGACAATCCACCAACTCATACATCCATTATTGCCATGGCCAAAATCAGTGAGATAAAGCTCAAATTGCTTCCTCATGCACCCTATTCACCAGATTTAGCCCCCTCTGATTATTTTGTTTCCAAACTTGAAGAAATGGCTTGTTGGTAAAAGATTTTCCAACAATGAAGAGGTGGAGTCTGCAGTTGATAGCTATTTTGCAGCTTGATGGCTCTCATTATAAACAGTGCATCAAAGCTATTGAGAATCGCTGGGAAAAGTGTACTGAGCTGAAAGGAGACTATGTAGAGAAATAAAGATGATGTTTCCAAAAATGTCTGTGCTTTCTTTGTCAGGTCAGGTACTTCTGGGACTGCCCTCATGTGTGTATATATATGTACTACAAGTATCTATAGTATGCAATACGAGTACAAAAGAAATGGTAATGAAATGGAAAGTAACTGAGAAGGATATAAGTATGACAGTGCTTAATATGAATGTTAACTTGAGTATGTCTTGTAGTTTTGTCATCCATTACCAGCTATGTCAAACTGCAATATCTGACTTGC
This sequence comes from Tenodera sinensis, assembly GCA_030765045.1. NCBI lineage: Eukaryota > Metazoa > Arthropoda > Insecta > Mantodea > Mantidae > Tenodera > Tenodera sinensis. Next base: position 135,267,654 of record CM060967.1, on the reverse strand, counting down.
AAAACATCCAATACTAAGATTACCTATTAAATGAATTAATCAATGCATTTTAATTTATGTACTGTTCATATTACATTACATGATATAGGGTGATCCAGAACACTCTGAACTGGTTGCGCTGTGTTTTGCCTGTACACGTCCTCAGCACTCGGTGCCTACTGCTGTTGTCGTAGAACGGCATGGATGAAACCATACATTTTTAAAACTACTTTTACTACTTACCAGTGTTATTAAAGGAGATACTGAAACTGGCCACTGTCATTGGCCATACATTTTTGGCACCTCTTTAGGAAACTATCCATCGCTTGCCATACTTCATGTTGATAGATGCTGGATATTTCCTGGTGGATATTTTGTTTTAATTCTTCCAGGGTGTATGGGTTTGTGTTGTACACTTTATGCTTTAAGTTACCACAAAGATAGAAATCGCAGATCACCTGGAAATCTTTCTGCAAATTGCACTTTCACTTGGTAAGCTGACCGAATGAACAAATATGAATAATTAATAAATATACGCTACGCAGTAGAAAACGAAATGCTGAGCCACAATACATTTCGTGACCGAGTACACGACAAAATAATGCAGCACACTGGTAATAACTCAATCACATGTTCACACTTCAGCTCAATACTGCACTTTCAGAGCAGAGAAATTGAAGTCAACCACATGACCTTGTGTACAGCAACTGTGTTATCGTGTTTCCTATGTGCAGTGGAAGAACATTGCACAGCTGTTCAGATGTTTTTGGGACTCTCTGTACATCATACATTTAAAATTAAGTAATCACTACATATTTTCAAAGCAAGTATATTAACATTTTGCAGTTAAGTTCCACATACAGATCATTTCACTCAGACAGATCTTATAATACATAATATGTATTGCAATTTTATGTATTTTAACATATTTTAGTAACATATTACTTTCAATTTCAAAAAATAATATTTGTCTTTACCAATTATTTTCATTGGTATCTCGTAATTAAAGCCACAATTCTCAGTTACCTTACTGGGTGCATGGGGATGTTCCATTCAGTGCTGAGGTCTTGCCTCTCAGTCCAGACAAATACACTCATAGCATAAATGAGAATGCTGAACACAATGTCGTTCTAAAAATGTTGGCTTTAGTCTCAGTACCCAATTCAACAGCTCTACCATTTAGTTTTACAGTAGCTGCAATATCCATTTGAGTAAAAGTGATTAAGTTAGAAATTTCTGTATTTCTCTTCTTAATTTATGTATATAAATATTCTATCATTTTAACATAATTGGATTTATAGTTTGATGCTAATAAATTTAGATAATTTTTCAAATAGTTCAGTTTTATGGACAGTTTATCTCTGTTACTGATAACATCTGCTATGTACTTTTAAATGTGTTGTTAAATACCCTAGAGTCTTTATATAGATTAGTATTTCCTTCACGTATAAACTATGCAGGTGTAATAATATTAAAATGGCTTAAACATTCCTTTTGGCTTTCTCTCTGTAGAATGCCAGCCACAAGTCTCAGTTGCCCCTTTTGTAGTTTGCTGTTAAATACCCCATTTAATAACCACTTTTCTCTCACAAATAGGTAATTCCTGCAGAGAAAAAAATAACCAATGAACTATTCTGCAGTAAAACCAAATAAACATTCAAATATGTGCCATAAACAGTATTGGTAGAGCCTCCCATTCATATACTGGGTGTCCCAAAAAAACACCGACAACACTTAGTATGTTGTGCGGGATGGAAAACTGATAGGTTTTCAGATAGGAACCTCTATTCAGAAATGCACGGTTTGGATGCTGGAGAGCGTTGAATTTTGAGAACGAAAGGTTGTGACAATTTGTTAACATTCGTTTTTCATCTTAATATGAAAGGTATGCAACCTTTTGGCCACCTGTGCAATGAGATGAATGGCCTGAGCATAATAACATACCTGTGCATGTGCTAAATTCTTCCATAGAGTCCTTGGTGCGTATCCTACTGCATTACTTGTGTGGTTTCCAGTACAGTAATGTTTCTTAACAACGGTGCGACACGTACCAGTACACAGTTGCGAAAATGGCTGACTTGAGCTCCAGTATACTTTGATGTAAATGTGTGGAATCATCTCAATGTCGCATATTCAAATCAATGGATTGGTAGAGGTGGTCCAATTCCATGGTCAGCATGGTCACAAAATTTGACACGTATCGACTATTTTTGTTGAGTTCTATAAAAGGTATGGTATATGGCACTTCTGTAACATCAGCGGAGGACCTTATGGCTTGAGTCCACAGAGTGATTGAAAGTCTTCAAAGACAACCGCACGTATTGGGTTATGTGCATGGGACTCACCATCTCCAATTTAGGCTCTGCAATGACTTAGGAGGTACATAGTTTGAAGCCCTTTTATAATGTAGACAACCTGATGTCAGATTTATTATGAAATGTGAACATACACTGATGTCACACTTCAATGTGCTACAGTGTCCAAACCGTACATTTCCAGACAGGGTTCCTATCTCAAAACTGATCAGTTTACCGTCCCGCATAACACACTAAGCATTGTCTGTGTTTTTTGGAACACTCTGTATAGAGTTATTTTTTTGAATATGTAACATTCCCTTATCCAGATTTTGTTACATAACATTGCAACTGAGTATACCCTTAGCAGTAAGGAAAATTAAAAGTTGTTCGTAGAATTGAGTGTTTTATTGCAGGAATTAATATTGAGCAATTTGTTTGACATTAGCTATGTACTGTATGTAAGACAAACAAGAAAGAAAATTAACACCTTAAACCTAGTCTTCCAGAAAGAAACCAGCTGGTATTAAATATGGTGGGAGTTGTAAACAGATTTGGAAACAAGTTAAACATTTTCAAATGTCAATCAGTGAAATATTGATTGACCTTATAGTTGGTTAAACTATGAAGCTTGGGACTTTTGTACTTGCAGCATAGTAAGTCACCATTACAGTATGTTATCTCATATGAATTTGAGATTTCCTTGTGGTTTACTGAGAAAAATGTGAGTGAGTTGGAGAATTTAATGTCATGTCAGCACCTTGGCCATGGTAGCTCAGTGGTTTGAGCAGCTGGATGGAGACCAGAAGATCCATGTTTCATATCCCAGCTTTGGCATTGAATTCCTGTCTTCAAATGTTCTGTAGCAAGCAATGAATTAGCAAATTTCCCTTGCTATCTATAATTAAACAACAGAAAAGCACAAGGAAACTACAGATTTTTCAGATTTCAGTTCACAAGTTTAAGAGATCATTGAAAAACTCAACACAATTTCAAGGAAATTGAAGCACTGAAAAGTAGTGTGCAACTTTATAAGAATCCTCTTGGTGCTACAATCAAGGAACAGAACCACACCTACAACTTGAACTGTGTGATCTGTAGACCAGTGTGTTCCTACAGACCAGACAACAAAGGGGACCATATTTTTATAAATTGCTATCCAGCACGAAAAACTCAAACTCTGTACAATTTAAACTAAAAATGACTTTAATGTTTGGGAGCATGATGTGAAAGCATTTTTTCTTTGTTGAAACCCACTAAAAATCATTACAGAAGCAACTTGCAGACTTTCTTCTTGCCACATCTTTTGAGGTTAGTAACAAAAGAGCTGAAGGTAGATATTCATTTATTGGTAATTGAAGGTGATTGATCACTGTATTCCCATTAAATTAAATATCCTTTCTTAAATTTTGTTTTGACTACCGACAACATTATAAATTTTCTTTTGTTTCTCTCTTTTTGACAAAGAGAAAAACAATAATTTTAAATATACTGGCATCGTTGAGTACTCCTTTCCAAAATTCACTTCTTCTGAACATAGCAATTCTTGTGTATTTTAATTTCACCCATTTATCCACTTGCAAAATTGTATTTTAAGCAATTAAAATAATTAAATCCTTAAATTTTATTTTCATTTAAACTATATGTACTATTCCATACTGGGCTCTCTGTTCTGTTTGAGAAATTTTACAAATATTAGCATTATACACGTATAAAAATGTGGCTTGTAATGTTTCTAATGTAGCCCTTGGGCTCTTACAAGTTGGAAATTCATGATCTTCAGTTCTACAATGATGTAAAAGCTAGAGGCCATTGACTGTGATGAACAATAGTTTATTAAGTTTGTAACACAAAGGTATGTAAAAATTTGGGAAAACATTTCTAGCAGAGGATAAAAAATGTTATATGAACATAGGTCCAGAAATTGTTTATTTCCTTTTTAGAGCACTTTCTCTACAGTTAAATCCCATACAAGAACACCCAATGATAGAGCCATGGCGAAATTGGACATCACAGTACATGTTCAAAATAGCCTCCATTAGCTCCAATGCTTCCATCAACTCGCTGCCGCTTGGACTCCCTAATGCACTGAGTTAAGCCTGGAGAATTTCATAACGTCTGGCAGCCTTCCACAGTACAAGCACAAAGATTCTCCACTCTGGAACTAAAGTTGCATAAACAAGGGATTTCAAATGCCCCCACAAATAAAAATCTAGTGGGTTTAAGTCAGGCAAGCATGGAGGTCATGGAATTGGTCCACCTCTTCCTCTCCATCTACCAGGAAACCTGTTATTCAGAACTCGACAGACAGAAAGACTGAAATGAAGAGGAGCTCCATTGTGCATGAAGTATATGTCTCGTATTACTAATGGAGTTCTTGCAACAAGATAATACGAGTACTATATTGTAGCACGACTACATCACCTCCATCTGATTTAACCAGATGTAAAAGCAAATGTTTATTATTGTACAATTAAACAACTGTTCTGATGTGTGGTTAAGGCCACAGGACAGCTGCGTATTACACATCTCACCATATAAGCAGAGTTGTAGAAAAATGGAAATGATTAGGAAATGATTTATAGTAATAGACTTTTATACCTTTTATTAATATAAATGATTCAATGTACATGGGATGTCTCAATATACTCCCCACCAACATCAATATACTGCAGCCACCTTCCTGATAACTTCACTATTGGGCCATAGAACCATTGTTTGGGGGTACTGTGTACCCACTGCAATTCCTTATTGTTGCCAAAATTTTACCTTGCAGCATATCATTCATGTTATCGAACAAATACTTTCTTCTCAGGCTTATTGTAGTGGTTTGTCACTAGTTTCTCCAGAAGGTCTGGATATTCATTCTCCATTTTCAATAGTTGACACCGGACTTCAACTCTGCATTCCTTCTGAGTCTGTGTCAAGTCCCATGAAATGTCTGTTTGCACACCTTTTTCACACCTTTTTTGACTTCTTTCTTCCACAAAAACCATGTAGTCCAGCTTTGTCCATGATAATCACCTTCCATTTCGTTCATGGTTTCCTCTACTTACAAACAAGTGCTGCTCTTACACTATACACTTTCTTCACCACTGCATTTAGTGTCTGCATGATGTACTAGTATCAGTTCATCATCCTACAGGAGGACGTGCCTGAAGATGAAGTGGTATTTCTTAAACAACACAAATATAAATCATTTCCAAATGCCCCTTATAACTAAATCAAATTTAAGTACCTTGTTACATTTCATTTCTTTATAATACGGTCTAGTGCAAATTAATGCGAACAACCAGGTATACAGGTTCTTCATTTAAAACCTAAAGGAGGCATGGCATTTTGCCTGTGTACAATTGGGTGTGCCACAGTTGCCTTTGCTCCTACATAAACTCTACATGTAAAACATGTATAACACTCTTACCTTATAGAAGATGCTGGAAGTGTTGTCCACCCTTGGCTAAACAAGCATTAAATTGGGAAAACACATTCTGATTCACATGATTAAGTTGGGCCACTGTAATGTTTCTGATTTAATTTCTAATATTTTGTTTTAGTTCTTCCAATGTATGAGGATTTGTCTCGTAAACTTTGTCTTTCAGGTTACCCAAAGTAAAAATCACACTTTTAGATCGGTGGAGCGAGAGGGCCATACACCAGCACTAATCACTCTATCTTCAAATATTCCCCTAATTTTATTTATAGATTTCTTTGCTGTATGGGCAGTAGCAGAATCTTGTTGAAACCAACCATACAATTTCTCTTCTTCTGTCAGTTCATGATAAAATGAGGTCAAAATGTCATTTTGGTACCTCTCTGCATTTAGTCTGCTCGTAGAATATTGGACCGATTATGCATCTAGCGCTAACAGCACAGCAAACCAACATTCCAATCGTAATGAGGGATTTCTTGAACGTGATATGGATTTACCAACTAGCTGCACACACAACAGCAGTCAGTAGTGGGAAAATCCAGCAAGGTCACAGAAGAGGTGAAACGCCATTAGGTTTCAAATGAAGAACCCTGTATTTTGTTTTATGAGTAATTCAGTACTAATAACTGTTTCCCTCCAGTTGTATGTCATGTTATTGATGCCCATTGTTGAGATAATTATACCTACTGCTTATATTGGTTGTACTAGAAGTTTAACAATTTTATTGTGTTTCTAGCTGTTTTAAGATTTTTTTTAGCAAGCATAATTTTTACTTTTGTACATAACGCATATCACACTTAATTAAGACCATAACCTTCCAGGCCCTAATGACCTAGTTTTCGACGGGCCCTTAAACCCAAATCACTCACTCACTCATAACCTTCCATGAATTTAGTAGTATGACTCAGAGACAAATATTAGCTGAATTTTATGTAAGTTTGGGTGCTTTAATAATACAATTAAGAGGGAAGGCAAGCTTGGGTCAATTTTGCCCCATAGGAAAGATTGATATGCCTAAAAATGTAAAACATCCAGGAAAGATGATACCTCTTATCTAAACCTAACCAGCAAAATCACACCTGAAGAGAACAGTTTTGATTTACAAAAAGATTTGGAGACTGCAGAATTGATACTTCAACAATACATATGCAGCTTCTAGAAGATGGTAAGACCTGTCAGAGGTTAGTTGTAGATGTGCTCTGTGAAGCAAAGGAGATTAAACATAACAAGGAACACAAAAAGATTAAAGAGGACCCATTTTTCTATGAAAGCCATTTTGAAGTCGAGAAGCTGAACATTTTGCATGCTAAGCAATGGAGAGTAAACAATTAGAAAAATCAGCAATTGCATTTCACTTTTGGACAAAAAATCATGACATAAAGCTAGAACCAAAACTTCTCAAACACATAACCAGAAAACAAGAACTGTCCACATGGGAACAAATCTTTATTTTAAAAAATAGAAACCGAGTATTTAATTTCGACATTCCTCAGAGTGACATTTTCAGTAAGTTCATTGAACCGTTACCAGAAGAAACATCAGAAGAAGCATCACCATCCGCACCATCAAACACCATGGAAACCCAATTATTGTCCGGTTGATAATGGAGAAAAGTTAACCTTCGAAACGTGTCCTGGAAAAATATTTTGTAAGTGTTGTTCAGTGTTATTAATTAACTCACCTTTTAAGTTAAAATAAAATTTCATATTTAACTTGGTTTGAAAAAGTGGTCAACAGTAATTGTTAATTTAGTTGGGTAAAATTAACTCATTTTTCTCCAGATTCTTTTACATACTTTGTGCGACAGAAACAAATCTTTCTTCAATATTAACATTTCCTCTCCATTAGGTACCATTAGATTATTTTCTGGTCAGTAAATGATTAGAATGTTATTCAAATTAGTAAATAGTGATGGTCTTGTAAGAGCAATGTGCATTGCATGTTTCATAACTTCCAGTACTCACCTTGGACAATTCTACAACTACCGTACTGAGTACCGGTGAGTACAGGCCCAACTAATGCCCTGATTTGCAGAAAAGAAAATGTTTTGGTTGTATTTTGCATTCACAAGTACTAAATGTTTCATTGTAACTGATGGAATGATTAACAGTGTCAAGTACATCACAATTTTACAGCAAACAGCTACCCCCAGAACTGAAGAGATTGAGAGAAATGTTGATATTGAAAAGATAATTTTCCAAAAGACCTTGTTCCCGGTAGTAGATCAAAGAGTGTAAAAGATGTCATGGTAAAAATGGTTTTTGGTGTTTATACTGGCCTGATAATTCACTGTATCTCAATCCTACAGGGAATCTTTGATTGATTATGAAGAGACAGTAAAAAAACATAATTTCATCGCCTAAGAGGAGATGATTTGTAATATTATAAAAGTGTCAATTCATTATTCAAAAATAAATGAAATATGTAAGAGACTCATTACTCTATGCTTAAATGAGTGAAAATAGTAATTAAGGCCAAGATTTGGCACTTTAAATGCTAAACTCAGGGTTTAGTGAAACTAGTATTGAAATTTTGTGAAATAGTTAATAAAAAGAATTATATCTTTGTTTACTGTAATTTTCATAATTTTCATATAGAATGACAATTGCTGATTTTTCATATTTAAATATGAACTGAGTTACAAGTTACACTAAACTTATACATAACTTCATGACTAAATCAAGTAAGTTGAATGAAAGATACTATTTACTTTAACTTCCCTATATATAAAACTTCATTATCCATACAACAAAGATAAATCAAAGGAATTGTTTTTTTATGAATTTGTTTTATTGCATAAATTTTAAAATATATGTAATTGAGTGACACAAAATACTTGGCCAATTTGGGAGGTGTTTCAACAGAGAGAACAGTGTCATGCGGTAAGAGAAAACCTGGGTGAAGCTCTATATAAGATTTATTAATAAAACCACCACCACCACACAGAAATTATTTTGTATTTAATAAAATCAATATTTGTAATAGTTTAATAAAATTAATTTCTCCAGTGAATGTTGTAGTATACATTAAAAGATCACATTTCCAACATTTAAACACATGAGAAACTAAATACAATTGAACCTGCTTTATATGCAACCCAGTTCTAAGTAATCCATATTTGTATATACATTTTTGGAGATCCTGACAATATGTAATTTAGAAACATGTTAATAGAAGAGGTAGAACTGGAACTTAAAAATTCAATGCCACAACTGGGATTTGAACCACAGACCTTCCGCTTGCCGGGCGGACGCTCTAACCACTGAGCTATTGTGACAAACTGCCAGAATGGCATTAAATTCTCAAGCCAGTTCGTATTTCCAGTTCTACCTCTTAAACTTTGCCCACACACGGCTTGTGTGTTTAAAAACACCAACAGTAAGTTTGTTGGCATAAATAAATAATAATTACCATGTTAATAGAACTTTGTTTATACATAATTATAATGAGCATACACTATCTTAAAAGATTTTATGACTTAAATGCAACAGTGGTTAAAGAAACTGGACATTAGAATAAAAAGCAAACAGAAGAAGATCCTTCTTTTTATGGATCGATGTGCAACACGTCCAACTCAAATAATTTTGAAAAATGTTCAAGTGGAATGTTTTCCTCCTAAAAATACCAGTTGTCTACAACCACTTGATTTGGACATCATTGCAAATTTCAAAGTTCATTACAAAAAATACCGGTTCAACATTTAATAGCACTGACTGATGCAGGAAATAAAACTCTCAGCATTAACTTACTAGAAGCCATGGAATTTATTTCCGTTGCTTGGAAGCAGGTGTCATTCTCCACAATCAAACACACTTTCTTTAAATCTGGTATCTTACAGGATGGTATCTCTGGTATCTCTTATGATGGTGGTGGTACCAGTAATGATAAAGTTATGCTTACAAATGAGCTAATTCTACTGGAGGGTGCAAATTTTGATACCTTTGTTCATTTTGATGACAATCTAGCTGTGTCTGGAGAACTACAGGATGAGAAGATTACTGCTGATGTGTGTCAAAAACATGGTGGTGATCAAGCTTCAAGCGACACTAATAATAATAGGGATGATGATTCAATTCTTGAAATACCTAAAATGAGCGAAGTGTGTGCAATAAATGTGTATAGACATTACATCAGTATGAAAAGTTGTGGTGAAAAACCTTTAAGCTCATTAATAGTTTGCAAAAGTAGGTATATGCAGTTAATGCAAGGAAAGTGAAACAAGCCAAATTAACTGATTTCTTTAAAGCAGGACTAACTTCAAAATAATGTTTTCTTCATGCATATCTTTGTTGTTGTTTTTTTTATAAAAGAAATATGATACATTATCTAAATATCATCTGAGTTACAAGTAATCTTCCCTCTTCCCCTTGATATACGCATAAATCAGGTTCAACTGTATATACAAGTTATAAGAAAAAAATCTGATGTGTTGCACTCACATGACTTTCTCTACTCTTGTACTAACCATTCTTACAAACTCTTATTCCTGTATCTCCTTCGTGTTAGTTAAGATAAACATTTGTACAAATTCTCTTACTGTTTATTTCCTTGTAGGTGCAAGGAGAATGTTAGAATACAGTAGGCTTTGTACATTAGTCAAATGTTTTAAAGCTTTGAGATTCTGTTGTCTTTGCACACTTAACATATAAAAAAAATGAATGATGATCCATTTCACGAAAGTTTTCTGAAACTCACACACATAACAAGGAATATCTCCGAAATGATTCACCCTACAAGAAAATTTATTGAGACATAAATTGTGTATTTTAGCAAGATCTACATTTTTTTTGTATAGTACAATTTTGTCTATCTCTAACGCTTTACCAATTACGCAAAAGTCGTCCAAAGTAAATACGACTACAGGGGCTATTGCCAAAAAATTCAAGATATACATTTCATTTGTCATAAAAGTATCTCAAACATATGACATTTTAATCAAAATCGTTAGAGCCATTTTCAAGAAAATCAAACTTTTTGAAAAATTTTCCATGTAAAGGGTAGTTTAGGGTGGGGCTATTTTCTTCAAAATCTTCGTGTCACATCCTTGAAAGACATTAAACTTAAATACCAACTTTGGTTTTTAACCGACTTTTTGTTTTTGAGTTATGCTGTCCACAGACTGACACACAGACACACACACGGACCTTTTTCTAAAAATACTTTTTTTGGACTCAGGGGGCCTCAAAACATATATTTCCGGTGAAATCTCGACATCGTATTTTTGGGTGGAATACAATACTTCCCCTACTTACCAGTAGAGAAAGTAAAAAGTAGTAACATTAAATGACAGTGGTTCCAACAAATAGGATGAAAAATAAAATCACAAAAGAAGTACCTACCTTCTGTATAAATCAGAAGTCAGTATTTTTTGATGAGTTAGAGTTGGTTGAAAGGATGTCTGCGTCAGAACAGGATTAGCTATGTGTAGCCATGTGGCAGAAGAGGAAGAAGATGTAGAAGAAGTAGAAGAAGAAGAAGATGTAGAAGAAGTAGAAGAAGATGTAGAAGAAGGTGTAGAAGGAGATGTAGAAGAAGGTGTAGAAGAAGATGTAGAAGAAGAAGAATAGATGTAAAAGATGTATTTACTACTAATGCATATCTTAACAGCAATGTCACTTAACTTTCTTAATTACAATAGCTTTTAACTATTTATATTTATCATATGAGATAGATTTAAATTGTACTGCAAATTTGATTTCTGAATGACATTCATAAGATTTAGTGCTGAGCTATCTACTTTAACACTCAACTTCTTCATGAAGTGGCCACATGAAAAATAGTATTTCATAAAGTAGGTACATGGCTTTATGAAGTAATATATTACAGTAATTATTTTATATTCATACTGTTCAGGTATAAAAAATCAAACTGAATCTGTTTTATTTGACTAAAGAAATGAACTGTCACATTATTTAATATTGCATATGATATGATTAATAGCACTTAAAACAAAATAGCCCATGACACATGTCTGTGTTATTCCCCATCTTTCATTGTCCTTGAACAAATATGGCCTCTACTGATGCAAAAAAATTAATAGATAGGTATACATTTCTATGGGTAACCCCTTATCACCATTCCTGACCAATCTGTTCAATTGTCACTTTGAGATGCAAATTACTATAGTCTTCCCATATATCTTCAAAACTTGATTCAGATATATAAACAACATACCCATTTGCAATAGTCAGTAAGAAACATAACACTAATGTCCTAAAAGTGTTAAACCTACAGGAATGTACCATCAAGTTGACCATGGAAATAGAGTCCAACAACATGCTACCTTAAAGTAATAAAAATTTAAATTTAAAGATTAATTTACAGGAAAGACACATATGCAGACAATTACATCAAAGCAAATATTTTTAACTCTAGACCTCAAAAGCATGCAATCATCAATAGTCTAGCTCACAGACTGGTAAACATACCAATTGAAGAACAAGAATACAAGACTGAATACTCTGCAATAATAGGTATAGCAACAAAGAATGGTTTTAACAAACAACTGGTTATAAGAAAATTACAATGCTCAAAACATAGAAAGATCTAAAGGAAGTCACCACATTAACAGTTTTTAGGGACAAAAAACTATATGGAAAGTTCACATATCACCCCTGGGTAGCCTAAAAATTTCAAAAAATTATCTCTCTGGCACCAATAAATAAATTCAGTATCAGAAACCTCATCAAAAATTCATGTGTAGCCAAAATTCCACAAGAAAAGAAGTCCAGGATCTACAAAATTAACTGTTCTGACTGTAAAAATTTGTACATTAAAAAGACAAAATAGAATATTGAAACCAGGTTAGAAGGAGCATTTTTGAAAAACGAAACAAAACAAAAGGAAACAGACAAATCCTCAGTAGCAGGACATTTCTGGTTGAGCGCTACAACATTGTGCAAAGAACTGAAGTACTAAGACCAGCCCACATGAATATGAGTTGAATACCTGGAAAAAGATGTATACAGGAAATTTGAAATGGATTTAATGAGTTTTGATCTTCTCTTGGAAGAAAGCCCATTACTCAGCCTCACTGAATCTCTGCCAGATATCTCATCTCTAGAGATCCAACATCCACATGAACTCCAACCAAACGGAAAATTCTTGATAGTAAGTGAAGGTAAAAAGTGTTGAAAGTAAATTTAAGATATGTGAAGCACAAGGTGTCGTAGTCAATTCAAGGTATATAATTTTTTAAATTATTTAATTACTTCACAGTATTAATACCAAATAGTTTTTCAAAACTGGAGATGTCTATGTTTGGTAAATCATTCTTGAAACTGCATATGGGGTATATTTCTTTAGATAATGATGTTTGTATGATTTATTAAGCAACCATTGTTGATACAAATTGTTAAGATGATTTAAAACATATAACATTTTGCCACCACTGTTATGTAGCGTATACTCCTTTAAGATAGATTATTCTGCTGCCTGTAGTAATTAGATGGCAAAAGAATGTATTTCCTAATACATAATATGTGTTTGCAGGAGACATCATCATCAAAGAGGGCACAATAGGTACCAAAATGTACTTCATTCAGGAAGGAATTGTGGACATTGTTATGGCCAATGGTGAAGTGGCCACAAGTCTCAGTGATGGCTCCTACTTTGGTGAGATATGCCTGCTGACAAATGCTCGCCGAGTTGCCAGTGTCAGAGCTGAGACCTACTGCAATCTCTTCTCACTGTCAGTGGAACACTTCAATGTGGTGCTAGACCAATACCCACTGATGCGTCGCACGATGGAGAGTGTTGCTGCAGAAAGGTAATTTGCGGGAGCATTCATTGCTCTTCTGTCCAATGTAAAGGAACTTTTTAAACATAAACACACAACCTACATTCAGGTGAGATGGCAATGTTCATTGTTTTCGCGATCGTTGTTGTGGCAATTCAGCTTTCAAGTTTGTGTCACATTGGTATGTGAGCAGTTTGCTTCAATAGCTGTGATTCGACAGTTATTATCAAGAGTACTTACTTTTTGAAATGTTCTGTTTTGGCAATTGTCACAGATACTATTGTAGCAAAAGAGAACATGCCAAAATTAGCTTGAATATAGCTGATGAATCATCTAAAGAAGCAGAAGCTGAAATACCTAATGTCACTCAAATCCTGAAAGCTTGGGTATACATAGCTAGGTGTTTGTCATACATAAACTTGTGCCTGAGATAAAAAGTGAAGAAAATCAGAGCATTCCCATTACATTTTCAAAAAAATCACACATCAAATTATGAGTGTTACAAAAACATTTGCGGCCCAATTTGTTACAGCCAAATTAAAATTTAGAGTCTCAGGTCCTCTTCACTAACTCCTAGATAAATAAAGCACATTTTGACAATGTGCATGCTGTGTTGGTAGCAGTGTATGTGTTGTATTGATGTGTTGTATAAACAATTGCTGGCAACTGAAACTTAAAAACCATGAAATGTTGAATGACTGTAATAAAACTTACTGAAAGTGTTACGTATAAGATAAACTGTCTCCCTGCTTGTTATACACGTTGCTTAGTTTTGCTGTTATAAACTGTGAGCTAGCATAGCATGTTGTAGAGAAATTTTTCTTTGCTAATTGTGTTTTTTGTTGTCCTCTGATGTTCATCATCATCACTGCTTTGCAATATTCAGAGCTTTTGTTCTAGCCTTTGATTTCCACACAATTTCCAAATGCTTTTAACTTCCCCCTATGACCTAAGTACTTCATTCTTCATCCTATATAAGCAGTTACTCTCCTCATTTCAGGAGAAAAATGAAAAAGTACTGGAAACAATCATAAATACTACCAAGCTTTCAACACTAAGAATTTGATAGCTTAACTGATTAAGTGATATATTTAGGGTCATGCATAAGTTAAGTGGAACAAGTGGTAACGTATATGGGGGGAGACCCTAGAACCTAGGTATTACACAATGAAAATATGGAATATAACACTTTGGAATAGTGTGTAATATTATGCATTTTCCCCTAACCATATCTCGCTTTCTTCATATAATTGTAAACACTGCATGAGATGTTATAAGAACTTGGGGGGGGGGGGGGGGGGGGATGCAGGAGGAGAGATTCTGAATGTCAGTGGGTCCTGAATTCAAATGGATAGCAGTGAATACACATGGTGTATTACAGTATATCAGTATATATTGCATTTTAGACAAACATACTTATTTATTTGTAATACAAATTAAATGAGATAGAAAGTTTATTTATTTATTTAATCCTTTATTTATTCCACTTTAAAAATTGCATTTATGTAGTTAAATCTAGATAGGAATATATAAACTGGAACTGGATTACGAACAACTTTTTTCCATGTTTTATATAAGCTGTTCAACTTAATAAAAAACTTCATTACATAGCCTCTTAGGAAAATTTCTTTTGTGAGAAAAGTGGAGATGGATGTAGACAATGAATATTGTAATAACAGATTGCTTTCTCTTAACCACTTCTCAGTATTTCATTCTAATGCATTTATTTATGCTAGAGTTTAAAAATACTGAATCAGGTTAATTTCCTGTTTTCTATCAGATGAAAAAAAGAGATGACAAAAATTAAACAGGTGAATTGCACAAAAGATCTCTAACCCCACTAAAGTTATTTCTCCCTCCTAAGTATTATTTTATATTTATTTTCATTTGATGATTATTTCAACTGAACATTTAAAAAAGAATAGAATGTTAGGGAGAAATTAGTTTTCTATGTGGGCCAGGTAAAACCATCACCGAATTGTCCCTCCAGTATCCCTTAGAACTTAGTTTCTTCTCTATCCCTCTATCTAATAAATTAATTATTCTTATACAAGGAACCACAACAGAAACTTTTACTCTTTTAACCCCTTTCTCAGGGATATTTAAATATTAATTTCAATTTATTATTATCGATGGATCATTTTACATGATTGTCAGACATCTCATAAAGTTACCTCATATATATATTTCCCAGGCTCAAATAACCTAGTTGTCAATGTACTCTTAAACCCTGTTCATTTACTAACTATATATTTTCAAACATGCTATAAAGTTATTGTATAAAATATTACTGTCATGTGGATGAACAACTTGGCCAGTTTCAGAATAGTTATCTAAATTAACAGTAATAGTCAATTAGAAGAACAAATGTTTCTTTTTCTTGTTCATTTCTTTTTGTATTTTTTCCAAATTTGTCCAGTATCATTTATCTTCCAAAATGGGTGTATTTGTTTGATCTATCTCTCTTGGTAGAATTGTGTAATAGTATACGAACTACAAAGGAGTTCAAGTTGGAAAGTAAAAAGTATTATGCTCTGCATTATGCAAGTTATTGATGGTTAGTGTGTAGGCTAAAAGCATATTAATGTATATGTGGTGATTTCCTACATAGTTTATCACTATTATAATTATACAACACCATCCTTACCCTTCTCCTTCATCAAGACTACCCCAATGGTAAAGCATATCTCTGTCATTCAAAGGGTTCTGACTCATTCTCAAGTTAATACAAGTTTCCCAATTAAGTTGTCTATCTATGGTCTTTTTCCTGAGAATATTAACCAGACAACATGCTAATTTACATCCCTATTTTTCCCATTTTGTTTACTGTTTTCAAGAACGTTAAAATATCAAAAGAAAAAGAAATCTTATAACCAACATCTATGTTGCTATCATCAATATTCCTTAATGCATTGCATCATAGAAATCAAAACTCCAGTAAGTTGTTAAATAAGAAATACAGTACCAGTGTTAAGCATACTGATCAGCTTAAGCACTTGAAACTAGGAAATAACCTTGAACGATTTTTACACTTGAGCATTCAGCAGGTTATACAGGCAAGCTACCTTTTGAAAATTTCTAATGACTATTTCATTTATGATTAAGAAAATTTTGTCCACATGGCTTAAAATGCAAGACATATTCTTTGGGTATGTGCTTAGGCTTTCATGACCGGTGTCCATTTGGAATAAAGTATCTTCTAGACTTGTAGGCCATGGTCAATGTGTAGGAATTGCTCCTGACGTTTCGCATCATCAGAGGACCTAACGATGAGTGAGAGACAGAAAGTTTGCCTCCCTTATATATACGAGGCATACCGCCCCTCCTCACTGATTGGCTGGCAGATATCGAATCTCAGTGCTCCCAGTTTTGTTGTGCTCTCTGTCTTTCACTCATCGTTAGGTTCTCTGATGTGCTCAACATAGATTTGAGCGAAATGTCAGGAGCAATTCTTACACATCGACCATGGCCTACAAGTCCAGAAGATACTTTATTCACATTCTTTGGGATTTGTGTTTTTAAGTAGAATATCTTTTATTATTTTTCATGATACATAAATTGATGCAGCTTTGTCATTTTGTCATATTAGTCTACTGTACAGAGTACATAAGATAGTTAAGCATAAAGGGATATTAAAAAGCTGTTTAAAATAACAGAAAAAATGATTCTGAAGAATTCAATTGCCAAAATTCAACTACTAAACATCTTGAAACCAAAAAAAGTTGTTGAGGTGGTACAAAAGGAGTACTTTTACTATTAAATATCTAGTATTCCATACAATAATGCATATTTATTTGCTAATCTGCCCTTGGGAATGAAAAGAGAAGTTATTTCTCGACAGTGCAGATTTGTATGTTCATTTTGACACATGCAATATAAGAAACATCATCTCTGTTTATCTTCTAGCCTTTCCTGTTCCTCAGCCATTATAGCAATCCTCCATAGCATGAATAATCTCCAGAATCACATACACACTCTGCTTTACTTGACGTCGTTTTATTTTGATATTGCATTGCACATATTACACACAGCTATTAGATAGTATGGTTAAGACATTTAAACCATCAGCAGTAAGTTTTATTATTCTGTAGCAATATTTTAATGGTTTGTAAATTTCTGTTGCCAGCAATATATATTTGTGCTATTATACAAGCAGAATTGGAATCGTAATGACTCATGCTCTGATCACCTTCTCTAAAGAAAAGCAAAAAAAAAATGCTTGTAAACTTTTAAAAAGGATACTAAAATATTTTAAAGTTAATAATGAAAAGTAAACACATCTTCACAATGACACATATGAAGGTCAGTAAAATAACAACTAATTAAATGAATAACAAAATAAATAACAACAAATTAAGCTAAAACAGTAAACCACTTCATTATTACACTCTCAGATTAAACAATTTTCCATAATCAACATATGTAGCTTCTACTATTAAAAAAAGTCTAAATCAAGTAATGAAACTTAGAAAGCTTAGAACCTTCATCTACAACAGAAAAAGTGAAATATTTGCAGATGGAGATGTGCTGAGAAGAATAATAAAGCATAAATGTTACAAAAAGAGGTATAAAACAATAAGTCACTATACAGAAGTTTTAAAATATAAACTTCAGTTGAAGTATACTAGCCAAACATACATAAGTAAACACAAAGAAATCAGAAAATATTCAAGAACTGAAATTAAATTGCTGTGTAAAAACTGCAAAGGAAAAGGAAAATAAAAGAGAGAAAGACTACACCTTTGGAAATATCCTTTATGCATAATAAAATAGTGAAAGCCTCCAGTCTCGGCTCACATATAGGTTATGCAGAGCAACACTTCTGTATGCATACCTCTTAATTCAATATGGTATTATGCTGATAACTGACTGAAGATGAGAAGTTTACAAAGTTATGGACAAAATAAAGAGCTTCAACAGCAACTCCCTAAACTGTGTTTCATGTGACATGAATCTCAGAACAGAGAGCAACCTAACCATTTAGCTTCATGTCAAACACACAATACTACTTTTCTCTATTCGTACAACAAGAACACTTTTCACCAATTCTGTTAGCCACTGTGATACAATTAGCAGACTGCCTGCTTAAAAACTTAACATTTTTAAAAACAAGTTTTCAGGTTATGCACAACTGAAGTTCTTCAGAAAGGTTCTTTATTTTCAATATTACTATAAAAAATGTTTGGCTTTACCAGAGTGCTATTTGCAGATGATCGCTTTTTAACAGAGCAGGATGAAGCAACAAAGCTCCATAAAACTTCACAAAATAATTTCATTACCACTATTATTATATGTAGCAAATTTTACTGCTGATAAAACAGCAAGAAAGACAGATTATATCAGCAAAATGAAGTTTCTCTGAGGAATATATGCTATATATGCTGTTAGATCATAAAACATAAGAAATAAATAAGAAATGGAATGGAGGTTGACAATTTGAATTGAAATCATAAGAAAATACAGAGGCAATTGAAGAAAGCATTTGATATGCATACTAGAATATGAGAGTGACATATAATCTAAGATCACAGAGTGATTGGAATGCCTTCGAAGGAATCAGAATGAACCAATAGCCTCAAACCATGAGATTACTGATGATAGCATTTGGAGGACCCAAATATCTCTCTGCAGAGTTATTCTTTCAATTATATTTTTGTTATTTCTATAAATTGGATACATAAGACTTCAAAGTCATACCTACATAAAAAGAAACAAAGATAGAACATTGGCAGAAATGATTGGGTAAAACAAAAGAGAACATCTTATAAATAGAAATAATCTACTGAAAACTTAAGGAAAAGTTTTAGTTTATAAAGAAAATCACATTTTGATTTCATGACAAACCTGTAATTTGCATAAGGTACTCCTTAAAAGGGTCTTCTCCTTGGCAAGGTGGTAGCACTGCTGCTTACCAAGTGGGAGACCTGGGTTCTATTCCTAGTACCAGTGTGGGGATCTTCTCCCACTGGGAGACTTGGTCTAGGGTGCACTCAGCCTCGTTAGGTCCCTGAGGGGCAATTGAGAAGCTACCTGATTGAAAAGTAGCGGCCCCTGGTCAAGAAGACTGCAAAACTGGCTGGGAGAGACCGGGATGCTGACTACATCCCACCTCCAGTATTTCACCCCACTTATGACACCTCTGGTGGGCAGAGGTTAGGGATGCATCAGTTGGGCAGTAGACTTTGGCCTAGATGGGCTGTTGTGCCATGGGTTTATGGTTACTCCATGCAAGATTTAAAAAATATTAATGAATATGATCATATTTGAATTCAGAACAATGACCTAAAATTCAGTATTTTATTAGCCTGAGCAATCCACAAATTCATGTTAATGTTTTCAACATTTTTTCTGCTTAATGATAAAGCAGGGAGAAGATAATAAGATTCTAGAACCTCAGCTCAATATATGAAATGCCTGTGATAATGACTTCTAGCTTCACTAAACAGCTTTTAAAGATGCCAAGATGTTATTCACTGAACTCAGATATAAATAGCTCTTCTTCTTGATATGCTGTAAAATAAAACTACAGCTATTCAGGAAGCATATTATTAAGCACGAATCTGCACAGACAAAACCAGCATAGCAACATAAGTGCTTGTGCTTTTTGCTTACACTACATCAGAGTATGACATATTCTCCTTGAATTCTATAAGTATTATTCAGGAGCTAAAAGTACATAAGAAAAGAGAACAGATTTATGAAAGAAACAAAGATGTCTATCAACATTGTAATGCATCAGTAAATGAAAGCTGAGAGATTAGGAATATGTAAATACCTATATCTGTATTTTCTTAACAGTATACAGTCCTCCAGAAAAGACAACTTCAAAAGTATTTGTAATAAATCTGAAATTATAGAAAAGCTTTTAAGAACAACGAAATTTCTTTAACAGTGATGGAATAAGTTAAAATACAAACATTAACAAGAAGGGCTGTCTGTTTGCTAAGTTTGGAAAAACTTTAAATACTAACTTCTTTTGTTTAGAAACACAAATTAAATTAAAGTTGATAAAAATTGCAATAATCACAATAGCTTGATAACACAATAGTAAATAAAACTACAGCAGTAAAAAATTAATATTAAAATAACATGAAAGTATCTGTCAAACTGATATAATAAGGAAAATAACATGGACATTGCCATAAGTATATATATATGAAAATGCCATCTACACCTTGAATGTGACAAGTCTAGTGCCCTAAATAAATACATAACTTTTTATCAGAAAGAAAAGGTTCCTTTCACAAGACAGAAGGTTAAGTGTGCCCTGCAAATTTAAATATTGCTTTTAAAATTAAATACAAGCTCAGAGCTTGGTCATGAGATTACAAAAAGATCTTGGTAAAATCTGGGTACATTCTGACAAAATCCGAACAAGGTCCTTAAGGACCTTTATGGATCTTGTCAAATGAGGTGACGCAAGTAACATTGCGTGCCTGGCCTGGATCTTCCAAGATCCTGCTAAGACTTCTCAATAGGATTGCCTGTTGGTACTGTTCCAGACTGAACAAGATCGGGAAGAACCCGAACCTTGTATCGCACCGGGAGGAAGACATGGGCAGTGAGAGCAAGACCATCAATGCAGTTGTCAACGCTTTAGCTGAGCAGGCAGAGCAAGTGAACACCTCAGAAGAGTCAATGGGCAACCAGTCCAGTGACAAGAGTATTCATGAACTGGGGCGCAATCTCCATGAGCTTGGCAAGACCTTGCATAGGCTCAACCTCCCGAGGCCCAAGTCAGAAAACAACTTTGCGTCCCAAGAACAGCTGCCCATGAACCGCACGAGCCGGCCCATGTTCCACAAATCCGACACTTTTCACAAAGACACGGCTTTCCAATGACACCATTGAACAGTGCATGTTGTTTGTTGTTGTTGCTGCTGCTGCTATAAAGTGAGAAATACTACACTGTACATTTTGGTAAATCGATTTTGTATACAAATAAAATATGCCGAAGTCCACGTTTTTTGATGATGAATCAGTGCAAATATTCGCAATTGGAATTTGTTGGATCTCGTGTGTCTTCTGCGTGTAGCTACATGACTGGACTGGATGGCGAGCACTACTGTTGTTATTTGACACAAATATATTTAAAAACAAAGAAATTTGTTTTATCTTTGGTGCTCAACAATAAGAAAAGATCCAGCATCATTGCATCATGTTGTTTTCGTTGATAGTGTGTGTGACAGACTCATGTCCAAGAGAAAGCTAGAAATTGTGCAATATTAGAATACAAAATAAGATAGCTTTAAATTAGGGTGCTCAATAACGTCAATAGGGAGCTGTGTTTTTACACCCAGTCACGTAAATATGGTGTAATTATAGAGTATTTTATTAGTTTACACATCTAGGTAATTAAATAGGCCTAAATGTAAAATGATATATAAATATATAAAAATATATATATATATATATACAAAACATAAATGGCAGGACCATTATTTACGTATAGTGTACACAGAGTTCTTGTTGAGAAGGTTCTATATTTGTTCATAGCTATTTTCAAACAGGCGAATGTTTATTATAAAATTCAGAAGTGGCTTTTTCATACAGGGGTTAACTTTGAGCTCTGCAAATTGTGATTACAATGAACCACAAAACTTTTTCTTATTGCTATGTATTTTGAATATTCTCTTGGTTTTAGTTGCTCGGATATATATGCTCTAATTTCTTGTAAAGTTAACTCACCAGACTCTTGTAGATATCCTTTGTTTATTTATATGAAGACTGCAGCTTCTTGTAGTGCATTCTTTGTAAACTGAAATGAACTAGCAGGAGCGTTTTTACCATGCAAAAAATGATTTAGTTGTAATAGATTTCAAAAGTGACTACAGTACTGTATAACAAGATAGACATCCTGCGTAGCATGCTGGTGACAATTTTTTGTTTCAAGTAATGTGATGATGTTTCTTTTGAAGTAGAGTTCAGATGTAGTGCTGATATTTTTTACCAAAAGTGCTCATCGTTGTTGTAATTTAAGCAAATGATTGGTGGAGAATGAAGTGATTAAGTAGTTTTTAAAAGTGTGCCGACTTGTTCGAGCCACAACTATTCCTTATAGAAGGAACTTTTAGCTGTGATCCAGAATGGTAGCTGCTGAATGAAAATCTTCCCACATCTGCCAAACTATATAATATTATTTCTTTATATTTTAATCATTAATCACTGAAAATACAAGTTGATTATTTTTATATTGCCTGTTAAGTTTCACCAAACTTTAGAAATTTCCTTGTAAGGGCACATATTGCTGCTCGCTTTCCCAGTTGTTCTACAGACATTCTTGAGAAAAAGTAAGTGATAAGTGATAATGTGTGTTCACCCAAATACTGTGCACTGTGTGATGCATTACTGTCATATGTCACCTGTCATAACAGTGGTCCTCTTTCACTTTATGCTATTTATAAGACAAAAGAAGTGTCACCTATTTTTTTATATAATGACTGAGCCAAGGACAATAATGCAAATGTTAAGGTTCACAGGGTGGCTGTTCAGTCAACAAAGATTACTTATTTTTCATAAACAGCATAAGATGTATTTTAAGTAAGGTTCATCAAAATTCAAATTAATATTTGGCACTAATTTTCATAATAGGATAATGTTCCTATCCTTTGTATTTGCTTGAGCTTTGCTAGATGGCCACTAGCCTAAAATTTTTGGAAAGGATTTGTGAAGTATTCATAACTGCAAAAGAAAGTTTTCTCAAAGACAAGTTAATTTTTGGTAGCATATAAGAAAATTGAAGCAATGTAAACATGAGGTATGTGTGATCTTAAGTGATAATTTGTAATCCACAGTAGCAAGATACCATTTCAAAAATTGGTACTTGTTGTAAAAGCAGTTTTGTGTCACATATCCAAAGTGGTTTTTCATGTTGAGCCAAACTAAGTCAAACACAACATACCATTGTACACAGGTTTGATCAAAGCTGAATGTTTTATGTGAGAAGCACAAGAACAAAAATAGTTTGAAAAGCAGCACATAAGAATTAGAATCAGATACCTGCATAATGCTAGGCAACTGAACTAAGAATAGTCATGAGGATCATGTGGTATGCCTCCCCTGTTACTGTTTTCAGATTGATGAAAGATGTGCTTTTGTTTAAGAAATCATAGGAGAGCAATGTGCATGCATATATGTTAATAAAATGAAAAATAGTAGTGCAAGAACAGTCATTAAAATTCAATTCAATAGCATGATACTTTATCAAACTAGCTAATTAATTTTATGAAACATTTTAAAGCAGCAGGAACAAAATCATTCAGTAACTTATACTCGGTCCATATTTTGAACAGCTAAACTTGTGAATCATCTGGATATAATTAATTGAAAATTTAGAGTGCTGTTCTTCAATAAAACTACTCATTCATTTTTGTTAAAACAATATTCAACTGGAAGAACAACATTTCAAGAATCTTTGATCCAGTTTATATTTTGTAGAATCAAAAGAACTTGTCTTCAATAGCAGAATTGCCTCTGCTAATTTAAGTTTTTGACAGGGAACAAACAGATATGCTTTTCATACATGAGAAATTATTCTAGGTTAGACTGTTGCACTCTTTAAGAAATTTGGTGCTTTCAGCTATACACCTATGAAAAACCTGCTACTTGTAACAATTTATGCATTAATCTGAATTATGTGCAGTAAAATCTTTGATGGACAAATGCAAAGTTTTGAAAACTTTGCCAGAGAAACCAAGCATTTCTTTGGATAAACTTTGTTGCCTAACATCTCAGTCATATGTTGTTTTTGTTAGCTAATGCTGGATTTCTGACAATGAAGTCATTAATCCTCTTGCTCTCCAATATTTTTCACTGATGAATGGGGCACTAGAAGTGGCCGGGCATATTTGAAGGTAGTCTCGATCCATTTCCTCTTGCAGATCACATAGAGGACAGAGTGGTGAAGAATATATCCCAATTCTATCTCAGTTATATAGAAAGTTACTTATTTCTACTCCTAGTATTCTTGTACATTTCTCTCCTGTACAAATAGATTAAAAAATAATTGCAAACATTATGATATGTTATGGTGCATATCACTTATTGGGGTTTTTTATGGATATTTTAAAAAATTAACCACATTTGAGGAACAGCATTTAAATTATGATCTCAGACAATCCAAATATATTGAACATGCAATACCACATAAACTCAAAAGAGTACTGTGACAAATGAATACTATGAAATTCATACTTTATGTATTTAGAGAGGTACAGTATGTATTCATTGCATATCAGAATAATATTGTCATGTGTGCTAACTTGTAAGATCATATGCTTTTAACAAAAACTTTCTAGAGGATGGTTCATCAACCAATAGTACTAAACATTTCATATGATCAATGTATAAAATATTACTCTGATAGCTAACTTATAGCAGAAGATGCAGCATAATTTTACTAACTAAAGTAAAATTTGGTAACCAAAATTTAAGCTATACATGAAGTATAAACATTATTCTGGCTTCTCACAACAAAGGTTTGTCAAACAAATGTTTTGTTTTCTTATATATGCCTAAATGATCATTTATTCATCTGTAGCATTAATGTAAGTTTATCAAAAGTAACATATTTTTGAAAATATCGTGCATTCCCATAATCAATGCTGATTTATAAGTAATTCATTATTTATTTGTATATTTATTTATGTATTTATTTATTCATTTATTCTTTCATTCATCTGTTCATTAATTCATCCATCCTATCAATCATTATACAGAATATCAATACTCTCCAGTATTTTGCAAATTAAGGCATGCAGTTGTTATTAAAGAAATATGTTAGAGGGTCATGCCA
This sequence comes from Tenodera sinensis, assembly GCA_030765045.1. Taxonomy (NCBI): domain Eukaryota; kingdom Metazoa; phylum Arthropoda; class Insecta; order Mantodea; family Mantidae; genus Tenodera; species Tenodera sinensis. The sequence goes on along the minus strand of CM060967.1, from coordinate 135,242,419 downwards.
GAGTAAATATTTTATCATAAAAATAACAATTTCATATCAAGTTATTTTTAATCTGTAAATTATATTAGTATAAGTAAAATAAATTCTGCAGTTTGTTCTTATTTTACTTTAGATAAATTGCAAACAGTTGACACTTTTGCATCTATATACAGTGAAAAATATAAATTCCCTGCCAGATTGACAGGTATAAGCATATGTGTTTTATTGAAGCTAGTTCTTCAAAATATGCTTATACAGATTACTCTCCACTTTTCACATAAATTTATTCATCAAGCAGAGGTAATTGTATAACTTTTCTCTTAACAGTTATTTTATGAACAGTAAAAAACATTCATAGAAATACTATTACAAATGTTATAAGAACATGTTACATTTTGTATTGTGTTTGTAACAATCATTACTAAAATAATGATTAACTAAATTAATGCAACATTATTTAATCTGTGCGTCTACTAAATTAGGACAAACGAAGTGACAGGTTTCTACTGTTGATGCATGACTGCTAATTCAACCTATTCAGCAGAAACCCAAACCTTGTCTTATAAAGGAAAACATTAACTTTTTTAATTATGGATAACATTTTATATACTAAAACTTGTAATTTTACATTGTGTATGCGATTCTGTGATATTCTGGAGAACAATATGTAATACACTGTTAAGAAACTTCTCTATGTTTTATTTGTCATGTTTCATCATCATGGAATGATTGTATAAGAGAATTTTTTTAATGCGTTTGAGCTTTGTTGTCCACCTTTTTTCAGTTTTGTCATTTTATTTTTCTCTCAGCTTAATTAATTATTATGTAAGGACTGTTACTTGAATAATGCAATATGTGTTTGAAAATGCCAAATCCTGTATGGGAAGAAATCCAGATTCTTTGGAAGTTATGGTGAAGCCTATTTTTGTGCATAATTAACTGACTTGGCATTCTAATGAATAACTTAAGAGTACATTCTGCCTCTTCTGCTATAAATGTGTATGTAAAGTATGTAAATCAGTGATACTACTCTACTATCTCTAAATATATCACTGCTGTATCTGAAAGAAGGTATTTATTGCCTGTAGAAAAGACAAAACAAAATATAATAGTAAGCATCATGTGTCTGAAGTATCTTCTACTTAAAAAGGTACTTTATGTGTGAAAAAGAGTGTTTCCTAGCTTGGATTAAGGAAAAAAGTACAAATCCATTAAGGAGTGTCAAATGGTAAGATTAATACCACTGTTATGAAATTGTGACTGAAACAATGAGTCGCACATTGCTTCATAGGGTAACACACTCAGCATCTATTGTTGTTGAAAACAGAAATACAAACTACTAATTTTTCATATGCCATTAGCTGCTGTTGACAAGCTGTTGCCCTTATTCTCAACATGCAAAATAATAATCATGGAAAGTAATAAAGTGTAAATTAAGGCAAAAGTCTCTATGTCCAGGACCCAGTAAGTCCACAAATTGTTTATTCAGGATCCTGGGTCCTACTTTGAGGTTAAAGATGTGGAAATGTTTCAGTGCACGTTGGTTTAAAACCGCATAATGATATTTTTCAATGTTGAGTGAATAAATGCTGGAAAAAATATGAGAAGTTAATAATTAGCCAACAGCACTGATGCCTGGCCAATGGATGAGAGTGGCATTGTGATTGCATCATGGGTTGACTGCGTGTGAATTTACAGTTTGATGACCTATTAAAAATGGGTGCATCTGAACTAATCATAATCACCTATGCTTCTAAGAGAGGAAATCAAGGTAACTTGCATTCCTATCAAACTCCAATTCTTTTTATGACCTACCTTCAATAATTCTGTCTCTTTGAACTCTGATTTTCCATGAGTGTGAATGTCTAGGCCATTGAGAGGCAGATTTCCACCTGCAGTGATAAGCTTTTGGCTACCTAGTTTTGGCATCTCATTTGTACAGTGAGTAGTTCAAAGCTTGGTAAGCTGTTAAATTGCATTGCTTCTGCCATATGTAAAGAGTCAATGTATGTGAGAAATGCTTGGGTACATATTATTACAAGTACCTGCTGTCCTTTGTCATGTAAACTTATGCGTGGAACTCCTTCCCTTTTCCAATTTAACAAAGAGAAGCATAATTGCAGTCACCCTTGTTAGCGATAGCATGTGATGTTGCCTATTGTTGCATATGTATATAATCTAATTGTTTTCCAAACTGACTTTCAGCCCTTGGCCAGACATCAAAAATAAAACGTATACCTTAGTTGTATACTGTATTGTTTATTGAAGCTATTGCTATTGTTGTAATTTTTACAAGCATAAATGTACTTTTGTGACACCTAGATCACCCTTGTAACACAAGACTGTTCAGATGCATGTTACCTTTTCAATTGCTTCACTCACTGAAGAATCAAATGAACTTGAGGCCAAGCTAGTTTTAAATTGTGGCCTAACAGCTGAAGTTCAGTTACAGCTTCTGAACTAATGAGTGGAATTCATAAACAATAAGCAATAACATTTTAAGCATTTTCAACAGTATTTTTCATTTTCTTTGGCATTATAAATGTTGATGTATGCTATTTTTATTTTTTCAATTGTTAACTATAATGTTAAAATATATTTCAAACCTTTCTTTTCTAACGTTAGGCTACATTAATTTTTAACTAAGACGTGCACTTAAATGCTTAAAACAGTTATATATTATTTTTAGCAAATTAAAATACTTTGCCCATCCTTAACATTGTGTGCCTACTTAATTTCATCCATTCCTATACCCTCTGCTCTTTAAGTTAGAGAATGTAACACTTAGACATGTACATATCAATATTAAGTGCCTTTAAGGGCTAGACAAGGCAATTGTGTAGTAAAATCATTCTGTAATAAAATACTTTTTAATATATTAAGTTACTCCAAGATGAACACCAAATTCAATGAAAAACTGAAGGAACACAAGTGAAGCAACACAAATCTTAAATAAAACAATTATTTAGAGACTAAAAGCTTCACTTATCGTATTACTTGCTGCAAGTACTTGAAATATTATGCAGTCATGTTTCATGATGATTCCATCATTCTTTAGTGCTTGTTTATCACAGTTATCCATAGCTATAAACGCTCAACTAGGCACTTAATATTTCTATGTATTACCAACCTCTGGAAACAAAACAAACCTGTTAATACAATCAGTCGGCAGCATTTCAAAATGCATAACATGGTCCCTATCTTTTAAAATGAATATCTTTTCCAAACCATTAAATCTATAGCTCCATTTAATTGTTTTAATACTTTAACCTCTGAATTTATTTCATAATTAAATGATCTGCCTCAGCTGATTTATCAATCTGTTTATATTTAATACTTCTAAAATGCTCCGTCATTCTGGTTTCCAAATGACATTTAGTTTAACCAATGTAAACTCTGTCACAATCCAGACAGCTAAATTGATAAATGCAAGATTTTTTATAATTTAGAATTTTATTTTTTTTAGAAAAATTTAACAAATTTTTAATATTATATTTATTTTGAAAAACCAAAGCTATTGTTACAGTTAAATTTTTTTGTAAATTTTTTATTAGCTCAAGGATGGTAAGTAAACTTTCTAAAAATACAATCATCTTTAATTTTCTTAAGGGTAGAAACTTCTTTAACAAACTTTTGATACTTAAATTGCTCTAACTTTTTATGTATCAAATCTGTATTAAAACCATTAATTACTGCAGTGTTGATAATGTGTTTATATTCTGTATTAAATTCTTCCTCATTAATTAATTCGCACCTCCCAAGGAAGAAAATCGTAACTCACTTTTTTGCAATTTTGAGAAATGGGATGTTTCAGAAAGTGTAGGTGAAAGAGCATCTTGTGTATAAAAATCATATTTTTATCTTTGATTGTTGATGAGCTGTAAGCAATTGTTTTATGTTGTATCTTTGAGGTCATTATATTATTCGTGGAAAACTATCATATGTTGAGATACAATACTTTTCCAGGTTAACATTGTTGTCTTCTTCCTAATTTAACTGAAGTTACGTTTGTTTTTCAAGGAGATTTGCAGTCTAATTTTAATAAAATAAAGAGGAAATATGTTATGGCAGTTGAATTTGGCACAGTGATTGTGCAGCTTCAACATCGTGAAGATAATAAACCTGGTATGATGTTGGTAAACTTGTGTGCATTAATGTCTCAATAATTACTGTTGATTTTACCACAATGGAAAGGGCAAGGAGAATGGTGCAGATGGCTGCAGTCCAGTAAAAAAAAACGAAGAGGGATGGAAGTTCATGGAAAGATGTAAGAAAAACAAAAAGAAATTTGGGATTGGAATACACAAACAGAGCTGGAAATGTGGTAATATCAAAGTAGATGAGGAATGGTTGTGGAGTTGGATGTAGGTTTAAATGCCAAAAATGATATTCGAAAGGTTTTGGAAAATAGGCAGCCATACTCGCAGATGGGATTTTATAACCAGACATGTCAGTAAATTGGACAAGAAAGAAGTTACTACACGCAAAGGAAGAAACTCAAGGAGGAGCAACATATTTAGTTATTGCTTTCATGTAAACGATTCTCCTATTAAAGTTTGTAAAGTGATGTTCCTGAACACATTATCAATAATAGACATGTATGTCAGCACTGTTTTTTCAAAATTGGTTGTTTTGTAGTTGTATATCCCCTGATAAGCGTGGTCACTATAGTAACAGACCTCATGCAATAAGTGATTCTGTTAAAGATACAGTGAGGGTTCACATTCAGTTGATTCCAAAAGTTGAGTCCCATTACTTGCATAGGAATAATAGTAGACTTTTTCTGGAAGCTGATCTAAATTTCTCAAAATTGTACAGACTTTTCACTGAATGGTTCACTCAACAAACATGCTTTTAAACCAGCTACACACAGGCAGTATCAAGAAATTGTTGACAACGAATATAACATCGGTATTTTTAAACCTAAAAAGGATCAGAGTGAACTTTGTTCTAGATATATGAAATTAACTACCGATCAAAAATTATTGCACAAAGAAGATTACAAGAAATACAAACACAAAAAAGAATTAGGAAGGAAGTTGATAAACAAAATTCCATAAATGACTGTTCCTTAGCTTGTGCAGTATTTGATTTTCAGAAAGTGCTTCAAACTCCAATGTCAGATGTCAGCGTTTTCTATTATAAGAGGAAGTTAAGCACATATAATATCACTGTGTATGATTTGGGCAATAAAGACGGTTACTGCTAGATGTGGCACGAGTCTTGCTAAACGTGGAGCAAATGAGGTCGCTAGCTGTTTAATTGATTTTGTGAAGCAAGAAAAGGAAGAAGGGAAAAACAAAATAACCTTCTTCTCTGACAACTTCGGGGGTCAAAATAGGAATAGGTTTGTTTTTGCCCATCATGTTTTTGCATCCCAGAATTATAAGATAGATTTTTCACACAAATTTTTAGAAAAAGGACATACACAGAATGAGGGAGACAGCATGCATGCCTTAATAGAAAAGAGAAAGAAAGGATTAGAAATTTTCACACCACAGCAATGGTATATGCTAGTGAGACATTTACGAAGAACCTACAGCAGAACTATTCCAATATAAATTGCAAAATATAAAGATCTCATTTTCTTGTGCAAAAGTAGAAACATTCCTGAATGTTATCATTGTTTCTACTATTCTCTAAAGTACAGCTATACAGGAGTTGAATCAGAATCTACAGATGACGATCTGCAGAGGAAGAAGTAGAGTATGATGTAAAATCTAATGTTCAGTTTGACAGTACTTTTAAAAATGTCTTTATGTTTGTTTGTACTGCATTGACAAGTGCTAAGAGTTGACACAATTAAAGCTGTTCTTTGCTGCAAGTAGAAGTTACTTTATTTTATTTTTAATAAAAAAGCCTCTACTGTAACTTGACTTTTTCCATAATTTCCGCGGAAAAACATTGTAACTCAAAAAACTTCATACCTTGTACCGGAAAAAATATAATAGTTTCAGTAATTGAATTCTGATAAGGTTAATATTAATACACTGTATTAACAAATACATAATGAGTACTAATACCTTAACTAGAGACCAAAATATGAAAACAGTGATTTTTCATTGTTCTTCAAACTTTGTTTTTGTTCTCCTAAAATGTTATGAAAAGTGAGTTACGATCTTCTTCCTTGGGAGGTGCGAATTCATTACTTACACTGAAGATATGATGGAGCTATCATAAAACATGTCTGTGTAATATTTCAGAAATTTGCAGAAAATACTAAGATATGCAAAGCCTTTAGTCTTTAAATAATTGTTTTATTTAAGAATGAACACCAAATGTTTACACTTTGCAAATAGCAAGTCTAGCATTCAAATCATTAGGTACATTTTAAAATCTACAAAATATCTATTTATGTCATATAAGCATCCAAGCTAACCACTACTCAGTGTTTCTAAATACAGCACTTGTCTTTCACACTGCTACCACTGCGTAGCAAGTCAGCAGATACACCTGAAACTCCTGTCACCTGTACACAATATATTGCATTTGTTTGTGGTTCTCAACAGCATGCTGTGTGTGAAAAGTAGTTGTTCTGAAGCCATATCTAGTTTGTTTCAGAGTTATAAATTTACAAGTTTAAAACAGTACTATGTAAGTCAGAGTATCCAGTTTTTTCATTCCTTTGCATAATTTATGAGTTATGATAATTAAGGTATGAGTATTATTTGGATTATGCAGTTCTTCATAATGCCTTGAAACAGCCACATATTACCACAATGGATTTTTACGTATAATATACCATATTTATTCAAAAATAAGATCTCCTTTTTTAATGAATTATAACCAAAAAATTGGAAGGGTCTCATAAATGAGTATTTCAAAAAACGAAAATAAGAAATGTATTACTAAACTATGAATTAATGTCTATATTTAATTAAACACTAACTGTTGTCGATACGTGCTGCTTTGCTACTTTGCACCCTTTCATTTGCATTATTTCTCAGGTAATTACACAGCATTCTCTTCTCTTCCACCCATTCTGTCATTGCATCATCCACTGCAGCATGGTTCCTTTCTTAGAGCCATAAAAAGATGTTTCTTTTTTTTTTTTTACATCTTTAGATTATCTCTCTCATTTCTCCAGTAATGAATCATGTTTGGTTGTACCAAATACTCTCATACTACTGTTCATACACCATTTTTTTCAGCCAATTCCAAAACATTTAGCTTAAAACCTATAGTAAAACTAGCACAGATGGGTACAAGAGAAACTTTCAATAAAGTTCCTGCTGTTGTAACCAAAGATCTTGTTTTACTAGTAAGAAGAACGCAGGTAGAAGGGTTGAAGCTACAAATGATTGAAGGTCAATGTCTAATTCTCTGTTCCTTTTCTCGCAAACAAGTGAAAGATAAAACCTGTCCATCGGCAACCATCTGTATGTAGGTACAGTAACAAAGAAATTCTGAAGAACTGTTTTTCTAGGAATTACAGCCTGTCTCAAATTAACATGTCTAACATTCGCATACATATACTTTTTGTCTAAAATTTATCTGAAAATTTGGCAGGTCTTACGATTGAGCAAGTTTTATTTTTGAGTAAATGTGGTATATGTGAAAACAAACTCTTGTAAGGAAGTTAGAATGCAATTTGAAACACAATTTTCAAAGCAGGGTAATTAGTAACGGGTTTGTGACCCTTTAACCCCTGGTTTAACAGTGTGCAATTTTTATCTATGGGTAATTTCACAAATAAAGCATGTGCATAATCTACATATACATTGGGAAAACTTAAACAAACATTAGGTGAGAAATTCATTCCATTTTGGATACTGAACTCTCAAGTGTAAATGCAAATTCCCTGAGATGTCAAAATATGGGAGAAAACATATCCAAGATCTCTTGTGATTAGGTATGTACTTATTGTCTACATAATTGCACCTATAACTATGAGAATGGGAGGAGTTGTGGAAAATCATATCTATTTTACAGTAGACTGAGGTGAGGCAGCCAGCATGCAAGCCACCAAGCAATGGCTGCAGTGTGAAGAAAAAGCATGGTAGTTCAAAAAAACCTAACAACTAGTTAAATTTTAACATAGTATCTGCAATTTGGATATATGACACAATAATCAAAACCTACACTTTGAGTAAATAAAAAACACTGTACTTTACATACCTTAACTTTCTTTTCAACACATTTCACTTTCACTTGAAGGCATCATCAAGAATTTGTCGATTGGCTGGAACTCTGCTGGTTGTATGGGTATTGTATCTCTAGAGAGAAGACATCTAGCAGACATACAATGAGATTGAAATTCATTAGATGGTTTTAAATTTCTTCATATTACATATTTTCCCAGATATTTAATTCAATGTACATTTAGACCAGTGTTAGAAACTGGGTTTTTCACTCCATATTGTGAGGATCATTCCAAAAGTGCACTCTACTGCAGGTTTGTCCATTTCTTTTTGTTTTATGCTACAAAAATGCTCTTTTAATCTGGCTTCAATATTGCATTTTGTCTTTCCAATGTACAACTTTTTGGCAATCGGAACAGTTAATTTTATAGATCCTGGAAAAACAAAATTTTGTCATTATGTGGTTTTTCGATGAGGTTTCTAATGCTGAATCTATTTAATAGTACCAGGGCAATCTTAAACTCACCAAAGATTCTTTGAAACTTTTGGTTTGCCCAGAGGTGATATGTAAACTTCCTGCATATTTTTTTCCCTTAAAAGCTGCTACTATGGCAACTTCTTTGAGATCTTTCTGTCTTTTGAATATTTTAATTTTGTCTACCATTTATTTGGTGTAGCTATTTTTTGTCACTGTTCCTATTACTGAAGAGTATTCATTCTTGTATTCTTGATATGCCTTCAAAGAAGGTGAAACACATTGAAAAGAAAAGTTAAGGTGTGTGAAGTACAGGGTGTTTTGCCAACTCAAAGTCTATAGTTTTTTATTACTGCATTACTTCACAGTGGTAATTCCAATTTATTGTCAAATATAGATTAGACAATGTTTAAAACTTTCTCAATGCAATTTTCATCTATGATACCGAAATTTAGATTTCCGATCGAATGGGCTTTTGAAAAAGACACGTTTTAATTTAATTGCCGGATGTGAGATTTGCGATAAGTGTTGAGTAATAACATACATAGATAATAGAGCAGGAAGTGTTGTAAGGTGAGCAAGATATGAGTAAATAATAGTCGTTAAATTTGTAGGATAAACACATTATTGGTTTGAAATTAGCGAGTCATGACGTCATACTACATAGTTTAAATACACGTTCGAAAGTCAGGTCTGAAAACCTTAAAAGTCGCGCGATATATTTAATAAAATATAAAGTAAATATCGTTTAATCCTAAAAAGGTAATTATATATTCGAAATTCATAAAAGAACATGTTATAATAGAAAGGGACATTTCTAAATTGCGGGAAAAGGAAATAGCATTTTGGATACGAGGCTTTCTTGGATGACGTCATGACATTCAAATTGAAGAACGGTTTTTCTTAGCGTGGGTAAGAGAGAAAGCGTCACTACTCAACCAGAGACCAGTACGGGATGTTGTGCTGTGCGGACGTGAGTGAGATTCCTCTACATATAGAATCGGCATAGCTCCCGAAAATATTTAAAATAAATAAATAATATATAAAGTTGTTCTTGGGTTGTCCATCACACTTACGCAAACCCGAGATAAAAGTAAGAGATCTCAAGCTGACTAGCCGGAGCGAAACACATCAAAGGGCAACACCACGTCACCAACGACATTTAAGTATCAACGGTGAAACATCAAGAAGCCAAGAACGACTATTTAGCTTCAAATGGCGCCCAACGTGGGGCGTCGAAAGAATGGACCAACCCCAAGACGACCAACCCAGCATAGAACCAGCAAACAAGAAGGTGACCCAACGTGTAGCGTCGAAAGAATGGACCAACCCCAAGACGACCAGGCCAGCATCGAGCCAGCAGACAAGAAGGTGCCCAGCGTGTGAACATCTGTGAAACGTGTAGTGAACAAGTTTAAGTGCGTGAAATATTGGTGAGTAGAAAAACACGTGTAAATAGTTTAGAAATGGAAGACAGTGATAGCGATTTTCTAGGTTTTGAGAGTCCGGAAATTGAGAAAAGTGTAGTTAGGATGGAAAAATATAATCAGAATGTAATTGGTAGCAGAATATGCCAAGAAGTAGAAGATCAGAACGTTAGAGAAACACCTAGAGGTAGTTCAGAAATGTTTAGTAGTAATTCAGAAAGGCCAGCAATTATGTCAGAAATAGAGAATATGTTTCAAAAGATAATGGAAAAGATGAGTAAGATAGATGAAACTAGTATAGAGTTAGGACAGAAATTAGAGAAGGGACAACAGGAATTGGGAATGCAATTGGAAAATCAGAAGAGAGCTTTCGAAACCTTTAGGGAAGAAGTTAGGGAGGAAATTAATAAAGTCAGTAGTGAAGTCAAAGAAAATAGAGAACAGGTTAAGGGAGAATTAGAGACAATAAGGCAAGAAGTAAAGAATTCTGAAAAGAAATTAGGTCAACAAGTGAGTGAAAAATTAGAGAAAGAAAGGGAAAGAGTAACATATAAATTAGACAAACAAAGGGAAGAGGTAGTATAAAGGTTAGATAAAGACAGGGAAGAAATTAGAGAAGAGTTACAGGGGTGTAAAGTTAGAATGGAAAGATCTGATGTAGAAAGTGAAAGGCAGGCTAGAAATTTGGAGGACGTTACAGACCAAATAAAAGGGGTAGTAACAGAAATTACTCAGGTAAAAGAGGCCTTAGAAAATTTGAAATTAAATGAAAATGCATGTAATCACAACAATCTTAGTAATGAAGTTGCAAGAAACGAGGCAATACCAGGTGTATCAGCTGACATTTCGATGCAAAATAGAGGTAACAGTAATTCCCATTCTGATCTCAGAAATAGTTCAGGGACAGGTGACAATTCAAATTTACATTGGCCTAACCATGTCTTAAATGAAATGACACCTCCAGTTTTTGAAAATGAAGATTCAGATGATCCTAAAGCCTTTTTAGAAGGGTTACAAGAGTACTTCACGGTGAAACGTATACCAGAGGAGTACAAGATGGTGATAGTAAGAAAATGCCTAAAGGGTAATGCTGCCAATTGGCTAGGCCTTTCTATGGGTAACAATAATGATTACAGGACCTTTAGGAACATCTTTTTAACCAGATATTGGGGAGCTAGTAGGCAGGCTAATATTAGAGTTGAATTAAGCAATGGAAAGTTTAATCCTAGATCGGAGGAATCGATGGTCAACTATTTTATGAGAATAGCGAGAAAATCGAAGATGTTGGACCCTCCCTTAGATGAAAAAGATCTAATAAATATAGTTACTCCACATTTTCCGGAAACACTTCAACACTACCTAATCATAGCCCGACCCGATAGCATTGCAGCTATGATCGAATTATTATCAGCCTTAGAAGTCAATAAGCCAAAACACGCATTTGGAAATAAATATGAAGGAAAAGAAACTGTCAATTCTTTCGGGCAAGGGGCACAGTATTATCAGAATAGAAGTGAGGTTAGGGAAAGATATAAAGGACCAGTACCAAGGATGGAATCATTCCGGTGGGAAAATCAAGGTAGATATAACCAGGAAGGGCGTCATCAAAATAGAAATGGTAATCAAAGGGGAAGAAATATAAGGGTGAATTATATGAATACAAATAGATTTGATCGAGGTAGACGGGGACGTTATTTTGGACATAGTAGAAATTCAAATGATGGGTATTGGACAAACGGAGATAATGAGTTTAGACCGAGGTCACCAAGACAGGGAGAAAGGTATTCTAATGGACGAAATTCCCCCGAAAATGCGGAAATGGTTGAGGCCATTAACACGGTCAAAAACATGGTAGAAAGTAACCCCGATTTAATGCAGGAAAACAGAAGTAACAATTCGGGAAATAGTACAGGAGCCATACATAAAAATCAGGGAAACGCCAGACCCGGTCAAACGCGCCTTCAGTGAGAACTGGGTATCCTAGTAATGATTGTGATAAGTACTCGGAAATAAATAGTCCTGGAAGGCAAATGATGATACAAAAGAAAAGAGAATGTAAAAATAGAATCGACGAAAACGAAAAAGTAGGAGATCCACCTAAAATCAAAATTGGAGTAAATGGAAAACAATACAATGCAATTATAGATACGGGATCAAATAGCACAGTATGCTCACAAAATTTTTATGATAATTTACAAAGTAGTGGTTTTAAAGTAATGTCTTTACCAGTTAATGGGACATATTGCTCGCTAGCTGTGGGAAAACGAAAAGAGAGAGTAAAATTTCAAGCAATGATAAATATTGAAATAAATGGGAGAATACTTGGAATTTTATTTCTGATTGTAGGAAGACTTGTGACAGATATTATAATAGGTTGTGATTGTCTTTATGCCTGGGAAGCTGTGGTGAATTTTAAAAACATGATTGTAGAAATGAAAGTTGAAGATGAGACCATTATAGTGCCTTTTGTGGAAGATAGTAGTTCAGAAACTATTGTAAGAGAAAAAGAGGAAGAAGAAATCCAAGGGGATACATTCTTTGTAGAATATGTTAAAGTAGGAGCTATGGAATTAACTGAAGTAAATGTCAAAGAGTACAGTGTCGATAATAAAGAAAATGTAGAATGGGATAAAAATGATTTCATAGACAATTTGAGGTTTTCTGATGCAACTAGGTACTATGATAGGGAGAGTAGTGAAGACTTAGAAGAATTGTTGAGGGAAAAGGTAACTCAGGCTGATCAACTAAATGAACAACAGAGGGATAAACTGTTTGAAATATTAATGCGAAATAAAGAAGTATTCTCTGAGAAACCTGGTAAATGTAATATTTATACTCATTCGTTTGAGATGATACCCATCAAACCTTTTACACATAAAGCGAGAGCTATCCCTAGTACCATAAGAGAAGAGGTAGATGCAGTTATAAAGTCAATGTTAGAAGATGAGGTTATTGAGATTTCGAATTCAGAATTTGTGAATCCCCTATGTATTGTAATTAAGGCCAATGGAAAGATTAGGGTGACATTAGACGCGAGAAAACTAAATTATTGTTCCTCATACTTTCCATCAGGGAATCCAACAGAACGTGTCCTCCGAGATATAGGAATTTATTTACGTGTACTTACACATCATAATCACAAGGATTGGGTGAAATATTGTCCATTGATAGAAAAGATTATCAATCACACCATTAATGTAACCACTGGGTTTGCACCAATAAAATTAATGTTAGGAATTGAACCAGAACCAATATTGATCGGGGTACCAAAAACACTGAAAATTAATGACATTCAGTTAAGTGAAGAAGAAAGAGCGAAAATTGCTTTTGAACGAATCAAGAAAAAGGCAGAGAAGCGAAAATTAAAGAAAAAGAGTAGAAAACATAAATGGGAACCTAAGATAGGCGATTGGGTACTAGTTAAAGACCATAAGTTATCAAGTGCATTGCGAGGTAGGAACAAAAGGATGGAATTGTTATATAAAGGTCCTGCAGAAATTATATCAAAATTTGGTTATCATACCTATGAATTAAAAGATGTTAAAAATGAAAAATGTCTGGGAAGATGGCATAAACAACTCCTTCGACCATACAAGAAACCGTGTGGTGCCTTGGAACCTTGATTTCATGTAAAAAAAAAAAAAAAAAAAAAATTCGAAGTGTCATTGTATATTGGCGCCCAATCAGCTTTGAGATAAAATTTAAATGTTAGCTTACTTGAAAACTATATATTGGTCAGGTACTTACATATTCATGAAAAATGCAGAATGTGAATTGCTATATACTACAAAGAGCTTAAAAATATATTGTATAGAGCTCACAATAACAGCTTCAGAAAGATTGTTAAATTGTTCATCTCCGCATAGAGAGAAAACAGAATATTTACTTTGTAAACATTTGTTAAAATATTTAGATGTATAGATAGTTATCACAGCAAGACAAAGAAAGAACTTGTCTGAAGAGTGTAATGGATTTATAGAAATATATGTACCTTTTAGTGCTTAAAGGATATAGTACAGATATGTGTTACAATAACAAAAGTGAAAAATCACAGTGCAAGTGATAGTGAGAGCGAAGTGAGCAAACATGAACTAAAAGAAGGAAGTATAAAGAAAGACTCTTGAAATTTAACCTTTATATAAAAGCTTCACAGAAGAAACCATAACATATTGTAATTAGTATTTAAGGATTAATGTTAAGTCAAATGTATAATTGTTTGTCATGTTAAAAAGATTAATGAGAAAATATGTTAATCACCAATTTCAAAACAGTGTAATTGAAAATTGTATATAATGGGAGTGTTGCCGATTATTCAAAATACAGGAGTAATTTTTAATTTTTCTTTTGGGCAAGACATTTACATTATTTTATTATGAAATAATAAAATAACATAAATGGGGGCATTTGATACCGAAATTTAGATTTCCGATCGAATGGGCTTTTGAAAAAGACACGTTTTAATTTAATTGCCGGATGTGAGATTTGCGATAAGTGTTGAGTAATAACATACATAGATAATAGAGCAGGAAGTGTTGTAAGGTGAGCAAGATATGAGTAAATAATAGTCGTTAAATTTGTAGGATAAACACATTATTGGTTTGAAATTAGCGAGTCATGACGTCATACTACATAGTTTAAATACACGTTCGAAAGTCAGGTCTGAAAACCTTAAAAGTCGCGCGATATATTTAATAAAATATAAAGTAAATATCGTTTAATCCTAAAAAGGTAATTATATATTCGAAATTCATAAAAGAACATGTTATAATAGAAAGGGACATTTCTAAATTGCGGGAAAAGGAAATAGCATTTTGGATACGAGGCTTTCTTGGATGACGTCATGACATTCAAATTGAAGAACGGTTTTTCTTAGCGTGGGTAAGAGAGAAAGCGTCACTACTCAACCAGAGACCAGTACGGGATGTTGTGCTGTGCGGACGTGAGTGAGATTCCTCTACATATAGAATCGGCATAGCTACCGAAAATATTTAAAATAAATAAATAATATATAAAGTTGTTCTTGGGTTGTCCATCACACTTACGCAAACCCGAGATAAAAGTAAGAGATCTCAAGCTGACTAGCCGGAGCGAAACACATCAAAGGGCAACACCACGTCACCAACGACATTTAAGTATCAACGGTGAAACATCAAGAAGCCAAGAACGACTATTTAGCTTCATCTACTATGACATATGTATTTTCTAGAGGCTTAGAGCTTAGATCTTTGTCTCCAAAATCTCAGAATAACAAATACATCATTCAGTAAAATAATAACAGTTGACATGTTCCATAACAAAGCAATTTTTAAAACCTTACTTTGAATGAAAGTCATAAAGTTCCAAAACCAAAATTGATTCCAAACATTTTAAACAAACAGTTAAGTTAAATAAGGAAAAATTGAAGCTATTAACAGTGAAGCAACAAGATTCTAAAGTAAGAACAAATTAGAAACTAAAAACTTCACTTATCTTATTGTTTTGGTGCTAACCCTGGAGTTTCAAGCTGTGTCCAGCTCATTCTCAAAGCCATGAGAATGAGCTGGACACAGCTTGAAACCCCAGGGTTAGCACCAAAACAATAAGATAAGTGAAGTTTTTAGTTTCTAATTTGTTCTTACTTTAGAAACAGTTAAGTGCTCCAGAGAAAATTTAGGAAAAACATCTTTTGTTTTTTTTATGTACTTTCCTAATAAAATTGACTAAAATCATAAGCCTGAAGATATATTGGTATTTTGTGCCTAATTTTGAAGGAATAAAGACTTTCTCTTTAAAAAAAATAGAAATAAAACACATGCAGTTCTAAAGCAAATATCTTAATTTCATTGCAAACTGTTAGCAGATGCCACAGAAGGATGATTATAAAATGAAGTATACATTCATACAATATTTCCAAAGCTAGTCATTTAGGAAACCATTTCACCAGGAAATTAGCTACTAAGCCTGGTTTAGGCATAAATCCAGTAGGATTTAAGTGATAAATTATGACCAGAAATCCTTAGATAGAAATAGTAGTAATATTATTCCTTCTTTGTTACAATCAGACTAGGTTCAGTAAGTGAAAGGAAACAGCCTGGGAAAATGCTGTTTTCAGTCATTTGCTTGTATTTATCCTCTTAGGCTAAGAATTATTAGATCATGTGTTTAATGAAACTGGTGCAAGGCTTCATTTGCATGGCCTTCATTCAACATTGTCCTTGGTATAAGCTATGAATCTATTAATAGTAATATAACTGAATATACACATTTAAAATGCATTTTATTTTTCAGTGTAAAGACAACACATAGTTTTCAGTGCACACCATAGTATTGTGGAACAAGAAGAATTAAACTCTACATTTTAATAACTTTATCCAATATTTCAATTTGTTTATAAGCTGTTAAATTTTAACTTTAAGAGTGAGAGAGAGAGAGAGAGAGAGAGAGAAGTATAACACTGAATCAACCAATGAGTGGAAAAAAGAAAGGATTTTGGATTTCAACATGTTTATTTTGATTTATCGTTCAGTTGATACTTCCTTAAGATTGTCTTATAACAGTTAATAACCATTAGAATTGCAATACATAAACTTCTAAGAATCTAAAAATAAAAATATTTAGACTCTCTTCAATCAGGTAGTCAGCACACTATTTTCTCAACCCAGATGTTCCAGATCCAATTTTTTACTTTTTCAGGTAACTCTCTCTTTAGAAAGAACCCTATCTTTTGCATAAACTGTTTGTTCACCAGCTCATGGCCTGAGGGGAATGAAGAGAAGAGGAGAGCTATTCCACATAGTGTAACCCGACTTTTGAAAACTTCCACGCAAATGTTGTTCTACTAGTGGTGTTGCCAACTTAGCACCAATGTTATTCGTGCTATGTTTACTCATCATTAATTTCTCTTAATTTCAGTTGTAAAATCATATGAGTCACTAGTTTTATGTCTGAAGTAATGAAAAAAGTAGTGTAGAAGCAGATAAACCTCCGTCTAAAGGCAGGTTCACACCTGGACGCACAGAAGCAAAGCGCAGCGCACCGAACAGCACCAACTCGCTCACATCTATCGTGAGACTCACCGAAGAGTTGATGTGCCAAAGTCAGTCACTGTCAATCAGCTCAATGGATCTCTAGAGTGCTGTAAAATCTCCTATGATATTGCAGTTGCAGAACAAAGAGGTTCAGTGTGACAGTTCTATGTGTAAAACAGATCTTTATAGGAAGATTGAAACAAACAAACCTAAAGAGGTTTATAAAGTGGACACATTTTTGGTTTCATTGGGCCACACTGTCATTTGCTTGTCCCCCATACATGTGTGATCTCAATCTTATAGGACTAGCTTGGGCCAAGGTAAAATGAATAGTTAAAGAAATGTAACAGGTGACTTATTCTTACAGGAATTGCACAATATAACACTTGAGGATATATCACCTGTGATGAAACAAACTGGCAAGGTTATTGAAAAATATAGAAAAAGTATAAAATGATCAGTAGGAGAAAGAGGGAGTAGATGAAAACATTGCTTGCATTTTATAAGCTAAGTATACTGCATGAATTGAAAATAACATTTAAATTCCACTATTTTGAGTGACTTCTTTGCCTTAATCTAGCGTGAATACACATTTCAAGGTTGGCACTACTATTGTAAGGAAGATCAGAAGCATGACTCCAGCTTCCGGTATTGCTGTGGACCTGGAATTGTTCACTGATGTATTGGCTCACTGCATTCCTGCCAGGGACCATGAGCTGGTGAACAAACTTTAAGACTGAATGAAGTGTGTTTCAAAGGAGTAAGCATAAACCTAGCCAAAAACCCAACATAATCTGTTGACATCAGGAGATTATTTTTAAAGTCAAAGCTAGCATTAGACTAAAGTAATTAAAGGAAGTTACAGAATTAAAATAATTTTAAAATATTCATTTAAAATTTCATTAGGATAATAAATAAATGTTAAAAATCTTACAACAGTACTGTGTATTTTAATTTTAATTTATTGTAACTTTACAAAATTTGTTTAAAGGAAGATGCTACTATTGCTGACAAATGACATGCATAATATGGAAATTAGTGTAACATGCACTGAGGATCAGGTACTCAATTTTTGAACATTAACTTTCAAGGAATCCTCCGCAGTGCTAGTGCAAGAAAACATAATTTATTGCATAGCCCTGCTAACCTTGGCTAATCTAAATGAAATGTGTATACAACTTGATTCAGCCCAAATCCATAATTTAATGAGAAATTTTATTATCAAAGAATTTTACAGCAATGGACAATTTCATAAAAACTCACCTCCATGTTGTGGGGTATAGTTCTGCCTTGCATTCAAGAGGTCTCGTGTTTGAATCTTGCTTAGAGTGAGTTACCCGTATATATTTTTTTCTGGGGCTTTCCCTTAGGCAGAAAGGATAAATGGACCCCAGTCAATTGAGTATCACTGCACCTATTTCATTCATTGTCCAATATGAGCCATCTGCTTGAAGGACATTAAGCTTTTTTTGTTGTTGTTAGCTAATGTTGGATTTCTGACAATGAACTCATTAATCCTCTTGCTCTCCAATATTTTTCACTGATGGATGGGGCACTAGAAGTGGCCGGGCATATTTGAAGGTGGTCTTGGTCCATTTCCTCTTGCAGATCACACAGAGGATAGAGTGGTGAAGAGTATATCCCAATTCTGTTTAAATGTTTTGCCAGACAATCATGTCCTCTAATCAACCTGAAGGTTGCAACTGCCATTTTTTGAGGATACTCAGGAATTACTGTTTTAATGTTTGGTAGTTCCCATCTTTTATTTTTTGATTTTTCATAGTAATATTTTGCAATAATTTTTTGATTCAGAGTTGACTAATCTTTTAGCTGCATAAAATGGTAGATTAACTATAGATTTTTGTACACTGCTGGTATCCTTTTTTGCAAGAAAATCAGCTTTGTCATTATCACTCAGTCCATACTGAGCTGGTATCCATTGGAAGACTAGGTATTTTTGAAGTGCTGTTAGATGGGTAAGGATTTTCCAACATTCTATAATTGTTTGGTTTTTTGGTGACAACTTGGAAGTAATTGCTATAATTGCCACCTCGGAATCTGAGAGAATAACTGCTTGATGAAAATGTGAAATTCTATAAAAAAGATTTTATAGGGTCATTTGAATTATTTCAATTTCTCCATCAAGTTTGTAGTTCCATAACTTAAAAATTTGTAATAGGAAAGGAGGTGACACGTGACTCCATCTCAGTTTGATATCAATGATCCATCAGTATAAATGTGGAGTCATTCGTGTTCTGGAAATCTAGTATGGATTGTCTCTAATGCCAATAGTTTTAGAACACTAGTTGGAATATTGCTTTTCTTAACTTCTTCTGTCAGGTGTAAATAATATGTGATGTGTAATGTTTGTGTCGGATTGACTTTACATATGAAGATTTCCTTTGAATTAGGAAGTTCTACATTCTTCTTGATGTCTTGAATTTTGGAAAGAAAGCTCTCCTGAACCTTTAGTGTATATGTAAAATTTCTCTTGTTCCATGTATTGAGTGGGAGTCTGATCAACTTTTCGTGTTGAATAAGAGCTGATTTTTCTATTTCATATTCAATAGGGTATTGTTGGTTAGTATTTCCATAGCTGGTATTGGTATGGTTTTGATAGCACCTGTAATTAGTCTCAGACTTTGGTTTTGAAAGATTTGAATTTTTTTTTTTTTTTTTTTGTATTTGCTGTTACAAGAACTTTGCTGCAATAAGTAAATAATGGCTTTATATATACATTGTATGTTGTGTTAAGAATTGCTCTGGAACATACCACTTTAGTCCTTAGATGTTTTAACAGTGAAAGGCACCTTTCTGTTCTTTGTATTACATTATATATTTGTTTGGTCCATGTAAGTTTGGTATCAAATATAACTCCCAAATACTTTGCTTCCTTTGTTTCTGGTAATTGTTGATTCTCAAATTTTAAAATATTTACAAAGTTACAAATGTTTAAAACAATAAATGATATTGAATGGAAATCATAAGTTACATTTTTACATATATATACATGAAAGTACATATTTGAATACACAGAAATTTTACATATTCAAACATTTCAAATATTCTTGTAGAGAATAAAATAAATACAGTAATAGTACTCATTGATCTAGCTTACTATAAAAGTTATACAAGACAATGTATTGTGTCCAACTGCACAGTTTCACACCCAGTATTTTGAAGCTCTTCAGGGACATGGCCAATATGATAAGCAGGTATAGCTCATCACTGAGCTACCAAGTTATAAACTCCCACTTTAATAGACATTTAAATATAATAATTTTTTATTTTCTCTAGCATGTACATAGTCTGCCTCCATAGTGCAGTTGGTAGCGTGCTTGCCTCTTGCGTGGAGGACCCAAGTTTGATCCCCAGTACCAGCATGGGGATTTTATCCCTTCTGGGAGGCCTGGCACGGGGTGCACTCAGCCTTGTTAGGTCCTGGGGGGACCAATTGAGGAGCTACTTGATAGAAAGGTAGTGGCCCCAGGTCATGAAGACCGCATAACTGGCCGGGAGGGATTGGAACGCTGACCACGTACCACCCTCCAATGTTGCACCCTTCCAATGATGCCTGTAGTGGGCCAAGGTGGGGGACACAGCAGCTAGGCAGTAAGGCTTGGCTCTTCATGGGCTGTAGTGCCAGGGTTCAATTTTTTTAGTACATGCATAAAAGAAGAGAAGGTATTGTATTCCATCCAAATGTTTTATACCAAGATTTCACCACAAATATATGTTTTCAGGGCCCTGAATCCAAAAAAAAAACACTTTTAGAAAAAGGTCTGTGTGTGTATGTGTGTCTGTGAACAGCATAACTAAAAAATGAAAAGTCAGTTAAATACCAAATTTGACTTTAAGTTCAGCATCTTCCAAGGATGTGACACAAATATTTTCAAGAAAATTCCCCACCCCAAACTACCCTATTTTTCTCAAAAATAACTGAAAATTTTTATCAAAACACATTATGTTTTAAGATATTTTAGGATAAATGAAATGCATATCTTGAATTTTCTGGTAATGTTTCTCAGAAGTCCTCTTCATTCTGGTTGACTTGCATAACCAGTAAACCATAAGAGATAGGCAAAATTTACACAAAAAGTGTAGATCTTAATAAAACACACAATTTATGTGACACATTTATTGTAGAGTGAACCATTTCTGAGATATTCTTTGTTATTTGTTTGAATTTTCCAGTACTATACTTTTTTGACCAGTGTTATTGCAAAAGTGATGGAAAGAATGGTGGCATCTAGACTTAACTGGTTCCTAGAATATTACAACTTAATTAATAGTTCACAGACCGGCTTCAGACAGAATCATAGTACAAGTGAAAATGTACTCCTACTAAGCCAAGACATCAAGGAAGCTTTCAATAGAAAGGAGGATACCTTGGCAGTATTCATTGATTTTAAATCAGCATATGACTCAGTCTGGAGAAACAAATTAATTGAGAAGTTGCAATCAATAGGTGTGAAAAGTAACATGCTTCAATGGATAACTCAGTTTATTTCACAAAGATTTTGTGCCACAAAATATAATACATACATTTCCAAATATAAACAAACACACTGAGGACTTCCACAAGGTGCTGTTCTGAGCACAACACTCTTTAACATATATATAAATGACCTTCCATCAATAATAAAAACCTTAGAAACCAAAATTGCTTTATTTGCTGACGGTGTAGTCATTTGGACTCCAGGCTCTTCAAAAAAACCTGAATTAATTAAACACAGAATAGAGACAGCCCTAAACAAAGTACATGAATGGAGCTCCAAAAACCTCATGACTATCAATGTTGTTGTTGTTGTTGTTTTCTAGTGCCTTGCATCTGGCAATGAAGCCATTAGCATTCGTGCTTTCCAATACCTTTGAACTGTAGTTTCTTCTAATCTTAATGCTTCACAGGTCTTCAAGTGGTCTTCGTTCATTTCTGCTGGATCGTTACACAGGACACATATTGGTGAGGCTGAGATACCTATTCTGTAGAGATGACTTGCTAAGCAGTCGTGATTTGTCAATAGTCGGAAGGCTGCAACCGCTGTTTTCCATGGTCTCTGGGGGATTATATCTGGGTTGGAAAGTAGTGTAATCCATTTTTTATCTTTGGCATTTGTTTCTATTTCTTGTAGGTATGAATGAGAAAATTTTTTAACGATCAAGCGTTTTATTGAGGAATATGAGAAATTGAATTTAGACTTTTGTTTTATTGTTGTGCCTTTCTTTGCAAGTGAGTCTGCAGCTTCATTCCCCACGACTCCACAGTGTGCTGGAATCCATTGGAGCTGAACAGTCTTATTAACTTTTTGGAGTTGTGTTAACATTTTGTAGCATTCTCTAATTTTTGTTGACTTCTTTGTAGTATTTGAACATATTCCCTGAATTGCAGCTTTAGAATCTGAAAGAATTACTGCCTTGTTAAATTTATTTAAGGGAAGATTTAATAATTGTCAGAGAGCAATGTATATAGCCTCTATTTCTCCATCATAATTTGTTGTGTCTCTGCCAACAGAATGATAAAAGGAAAAATGTGAACACGTAACTCCAGCTCCAGTAAGGTTTTCCTTGGAGGATCCATCAGTATATATGTGCAGCCATTCTTCTGTGGGATACCTAGTATTGATTGTTTCCAGAGCTAGAAGTTTTTGTATTTCTTTTGGTGTGTCTGATTTACTTATTTCCTCTATTAATTCCAAATTGAAGGTAGGTTGCAATAATTCCAATGGATTTTCTCTTATAAGTAGATTTTCTCTGGTGTTAGGAATGTTCAATTTGGATTTAATCTGTGTTACCTTTTCTAGGAAACTATTATGAGTTTTAAGGATTGAAGGGGGGAGGTTCTCTTCTGTCCATTTAGAGTTTGGCAGTCGTAACATTTTCTCGTGTTGGAGCAATGCTTGTTCTTCTATTTTTGTTGTTATTGATGGGGTCCGTGTTAAGGCAAGCATGGCATCAATAGGTGTGGATTTAACTGCTCCAGTGATTAGGCGAAGAGCCTGATTTTGTATTTGTTCAAGTTTATTGATGTTAGTATTTGCTGCTGTTATTAAAGCTTCAGAACAGTACAAGAGGTTTGGTTGAATATACATTTTGTATGTTGTGTTAAGGACTCTCCTTGAGCAGCCCCATTTAGCACCAGCTAACCTTTTCAGGATTTGCAGTTTCTTTTCAACCTTTTCTGAAATGTTTGTTATATGTTTTTTCCAACTTAGCTTTCTGTCGAAAGTGATGCCTAAGTATTTGGCATCATCAACTGCTTTGAGTGGTTTACCATTATAATTTATGTTAATATTAACTGGTTTGTATTTTAGTGTAAATAATTCATAATTTGTTTTTTCCTCATTGATAGTCATGAGGTTTTTGGAGCTCCATTCATGTACTTTGTTTAGGGCTGTTTCTATTCTGTCTTTAATTAATTCGGGTTTTTTTGGAGAGCCTGAAGTCCAAATGACTACATCGTCAGTAAATAAAGCAATTTTGGTTTCTAAAGTTGTTATTATTGATGGAAGGTCATTTATATATATGTTAAAGAGTGTTGTGCTCAGAACAGCACCTTGTGGAAGTCCTCGAGGTGTTTGTTTATATTTGGAAATGTATGTATTATATTTTGTGGCACAAAATCTTTGTGAAATAAACTGAGTTATCCATTGAAGCATGTTACTTTTCACACCTATTGATTGCAACTTCTCAATTAATTTGTTTCTCCAGACTGAGTCATATGCTGATTTAAAATCAATGAATACTGCCAAGGTATCCTCCTTTCTATTGAAAGCTTCCTTGATGTCTTGGCTTAGTAGGAGTACATTTTCACTTGTACTATGATTCTGTCTGAAGCCGGTCGGTGAACTATTAATTAAGTTGTAATATTCTAGGAACCAGTTAAATCTAGATGCCACCATTCTTTCCATCACTTTTGCAATTACACTGGTCAAAGATATTGGCCTGAAACTATTAATATTGTTTGAGGGTTTGTTTTTCTTTAAAATCGGGATTATAATGACTTTTTTCCAGTCGGAAGGTACAGTCATTCTCCAACACGTGTTATATAGTTTAAGTAGGATTTCTTTTCCTTTCCTGCCAAGGTGTTTAATAAACTCTGGGTGGATCTTGTCAGGTCCTGGAGATTTTTTGTTCTGTAATTGTTCTATTGCTAAATCCAGTTCTGTTTCGTTAAAATCCTGAATAAAAATATCATTTCGTATACCTTTTGGCTTATTCGTTTCTCTGATAGTTTTTTGGATAGCCTTATCTTGTTTTTTATATGCTTGGGGTATTCTTTGTGACTGAGCATAAAACTTGTTAAGGGATTCTGCTATTTCCCTATCTGTAGTTAAGCTTTTGTTATTATGTTTTAATGGTTCAGTTGTATTTTTTGATAATTTTGTTTTATTAAGGAATTTGTATATTTTATTTCCATCTTTCCTATAGTCCATATGTTCTACAAAATTTGTGAAACTGGCCCTCTTTGCTGTAATTAATTCTTTCTTAAAAATGGCTGCTTTTCTTCTCCAGTTTTGTACATCTTCTGGACACTTGGTTCTTTCGACTTTGACTCTTGCTATATTTCTTTCGTGTTTTAACTTAGATAAAGATGGAGACCAAAAGTAGCTATATTTCTTTAACTTTCCTTTGGGGATATGTGTTTTGGCTGCTGTCAATAATATTTCACAAATTTTTTTATTCATTTCATCTGTTGACTTGAACTCTGATTCTAACAGTATATTACACTTCCCTTCTATCTCATTTTGGAAACTGGACCAATCTGCTTTTTTAAAATTCCAAGCAGTTTTAATTTTTGGTTTGTTACTTTTATTTAGTAGACCTCTTATGGAGTTTATGGTGATTCTGTGGCCTGAACCTGGGTCTTCTATTATTTCTCTTTTTGTATTGTCAATTATGTCAGATGACACCATCAGAAGATCAGGATTTGTACCTGAACCATTATAATGAAGGTAAGTGGGTGGATCATTTGGATTAAATATTAATTCCATTGCTGATGAGTTTAATAGGTCTTCTATGACTCTTCCTGCTGAATTTATATCTCTGTAGCCCCACCTAGGGGAGTGTGCATTAAAATCACCTATTAAAATACTTTTGGGTTCTATGGGAATAGAATTTAGATCTAGTGTATTGTCTGGAGGATTGTAGATACTGTAAATTCTATAGTGGTAGTTACTTTTCCATACTTCAATTTTAACTATTTCTGATTTATCTTGTTCTTCCATTGTTTTTTGGATTTGGATAGTAGCTTTCATATTTCTTTTAACTCCTGTAAGAATACCACTTGCTATTTGACGAGCTTTTGGAAGTATATGTGTAGTGTACTGATCCATTTCAAAGTATATTTCCTGTTCTTGTGATATATTGGCTTCTTGTACTGTGAAGACATCTATATCTTGGTCTTTTAATATTTTCATTAGCTCTTGTTTTTTAGGCTGGGACATGCCTCCTGCATTCCATTGAAGAATTCTTAAAGTATTGGAATTGTTGTGATGAAATTTGCCTAAAGATGTCCCCACCCGGAGATCCGATTGGGGGACAGTTTTAACTCCCGAATGTTTATCTTTAGGACTCATATTCATGTATGTGGCTTTCATGTAACTGTTTTCTTAACGGGCACCAGTTTTACAATGTGGCAGTTACATCACCCGACTTAAACCCCCATTTTGCAAGGGGGACCACACCTATCGTTGGTCAACGGGTCCATCGGACCTAGCCGGGAGGACTAAATAGGTGGTATTTAGATCCACCGACCTTCCCCTCATGTGCCTCTAAGGGACGCTGTTGTGCTGTGATAGGCCAGCACATATGTAAATGACATTTCCTCCATTTTAGATGAAACAGTTATACCGCTGTGATTCGGTCCTGACTATCAATGTGGAAAAAACAAATTATGAATTATTTACAGTAAAATACAAACCAGTTAATATTAACATAAATTATAATGGTAAACCACTCAAAGCAGTTGATGATGCCAAATACTTAGGCATCACTTTCGACAGAAAGCTAAGTTGGAAAAAACATATAACAAACGTTTCAGAAAAGGTTGAAAAGAAACTGCAAATCCTGAAAAGGTTAGCTGGTGCTAAATGGGGCTGCTCAAGGAGAGTCCTTAACACAACATACAAAATGTACGTTAAACCAAACCTCTTGTACTGTTCTGAAGCTTTAATAACAGCAGCAAATACTAACATCAATAAACTTGAACAAATACAAAATCAGGCTCTTCGCCTAATCACTGGAGCAGTTAAATCCACACCTATTGATGCCATGCTTGCCTTAACATGGACCCCATCAATAACAACAAAAATAGAAGAACAAGCATTGCTCCAACACGAGAAAATGTTACGACTGCCAAACTCTAAATGGACAGAAGAGAACCTCCCCCCTTCAATCCTTAAAACTCATAGTAGTTTCCTAGAAAAGGTAACACAGATTAAATCCAAATTCAACATTCCTAACACCAGAGAAAATCTACTTATAAGAGAAAATCCATTGGAATTATTGCAACCTACCTTCAATTTGGAATTAATAGAGGAAATAAGTAAATCAGACACACCAAAAGAAATATATAAAATCTTTTAGCTCTGGAAACAATCAATACTAGATATCCCACAGAAGAATGGCTGCACATATATACTGATGGATCCTCCACGGAAAACCTTACTGGAGCTGGAGTTACGTGTTCACATTTTTCCTTTGATCATTCTGTTGGCAGAGACACAACAAATTATGATGGAGAAATAGAGGCTATATACATTGCTCTCCAACAATTATTAAATCTTCCCTTAAATAAATTTAACAAGGCAGTAATTCTTTCAGATTCTAAAGCTGCAATTCAGGGAATATGTTCAAATACTACAAAGAAGTCAACAAAAATTAGAGAATGCTACAAAATGTTAACACAACTCCAAAAAGTTAATAAGACTGTTCAGCTCCAATGGATTCCAGCACACTGTGGAGTCGTGGGGAATGAAGCTGCAGACTCACTTGCAAAGAAAGGCACAACAATAAAACAAAAGTCTAAATTCAATTTCTCATATTCCTCAATAAAACGCTTGATCATTAAAAAATTTTCTCATTCATACCTACAAGAAATAGAAACAAATGCCAAAGATAAAAAATGGATTACACTACTTTCCAACCCAGATATGATCCCCCAGAGACCAAGGAAAACAGCGGTTGCAGCCTTCCGACTACTGACAAATCACAACTGCTTAGCAAGTCATCTCTACAGAATAGGTATCTCAGCTTCACCAATATGTGTCCTGTGTAACGATTCAGCAGAAATGAATGAAGACCACTTGAAGACCTGTGAAGCATTAAGATCAGAAGAAACTACAGTTCAAAAGTATTGGAAAGCACGAATGCTAATGGCTTCATTGCCAGATGCAAGGCACTAGAAAACAACAACAACAACTTTTTTCAAATAGAAAAATATGTTACTTACTTTTTATCTCTTGGTCATGCAAAGAGAAGTAATTGCAATGCTATCACATAGTCACCAGCTGTTAAAATATTTTACTATTGCTTAAATCCCACTTTATTCCATATTTCCCTAGAAAATTAACAATAAGATAATATTTATCTAGATTAACATGAAGTAAATAGAGGAATAAGCATTTTTAAGAACAGTTTACACAAAAGAAGAGAAAATCACTTGACTGCAACACCAGATATTTTTGTAAATTTTAATAGATTATTTTGTTTCCTTATTTGATATCATTTGCTATTTTCTTAGATTGTCCACACTATACCCTGTTTGGGAAGTATTCTCTTTCCAGTTGAGAGCCCATAAACTCAGTCAATGAACCAAGCAATATCCAGCTCTCTGAATGCTGCTGGAATAGGCAGATCCTGGTGCACCTTTTGAATAAGTAAGAAGATGGAGTGGAGTACAGGGTAAGAGTAGAAGAAGTAGAAGGGTAAAAAGATAGATGAAGTTTGTAATAGCCCATGTGCCTTCAGTTCACTGCACATTCAACAGGAAACTAAAGTCTTTCTCACTGCCATCCTTTTAGACCACAATGCTACACCAAATGCGTTCTTTACTTTCTGAAAACTAAGTGGTAAATTGTTTGGATATTACAAAATATAACCAATATAAGATGCCACCTTTCACTAAATTTTATATTTATAGCTAAAGAATTGGGATATATTCTTCACCACTCTGTCCTCTATGTGATCTGCAAGAGGAAATGGATCGAGACCACCTTCAAATATGCCCGGCCACTTCTAGTGCCCCATCCATCAGTGAAAAATATTGGAGAGCAAGAGGATTAATGACTTCATTGTCAGAAATCCAGCATTAGTTAACAACATATTTATAGCTAAAAGTATCTTGAACTTACTGAACGACATGCTGATGGTATCCTTTTAATGTAGCACATAAATTACTAATGAAGCTGTTTCCAGATTTAGAACTCCAATATGACCATCAGTCATTCACTCACTGTATCCAAGGGTTTCTTTGGTATCATAGATTATAGTAATTTGGTGAAGGTATGAATGTTTATAAACTTCAGAATATTAATGTTTTATCTCTCCATTGTGGAAAAGATCAACCCTTGCCTGAGCTGGCCTTTACTCAAACTTCTTCCAGTCAAAGAAGTGTATTTATAAGGACATTTAATTTATGGTAAGCATGGATGTGAGCAAAAAGGTGCTTGTCTCATAGTGGGAATACTATACTGGGTGATCAGCATAGAGCAGAACAGGTTTACAGCTCTCAGCCTGCTGGCAGTGCCACTTACTATGTGTACTGAGTGGGTGACAGTACGTATACATTAAATACACTATGGTTTGCTGCATAAGTTATTTCTAATAAAGAAATCAGAAGTAAACATTTAAAAATAAAAGTACTCATATACAAGGTGTCTAGGCTAGAGGTATACAAACATTTGTTTATATTTCAGTACCCATTAAGGTTTGTAAATTTATTTGTCAAACATCTTTTATGCATGTTGGTATGGTTCATTATGAGCACCATTTGTAGCTTGACAAAGGTTGAAATGATACTCCACTTCTCACCACATGCTCAAAAGCATTGTCAGGTGCTATGGCCTCTATTGCAACATAGATCCGTTGTCTTACATCTACCAGATCTTGAACTTTTGTTTTGTAAACAATGTCCCATGTACTGAAATCCAGTGGAGTCAGATCGGAAGAATGAGGAGGCCAGGCAGTGGGACCACCCTTTCCGATCTTACACTCAAGAAAAGTCTCATGGAGAACTGTGGTAATATTCCTATGGAAGTGAGGTGGGGCACCAAGCTGCAGGAAAATGACATTAGGAGCCATCTGTGGTTCTGCATAGTTCTGCATCATGTTGAGATAGGTGTGCCCTGTCACTGTAGAATCCATAAAAAATGGACCGATCACACCATGTTTATGTAATCCCAAATGCAGTAAGTTTTGGTGTGTCCCTTTCATACTCAACCATTTGTGGATCTCACTTCCCTATGCACAACAGCTATGTCGATTAACTTTTTCACAGATGTGAAAGGCAGATTCATCACTGAACAACATTGCATTGAGATAGTCATTGTTTTCATCTATAGAATTCAGCATTTCAGCAGCAAAATCACATCATCTGCAGTGATGCAAAAGTTGGAGTTTGTAAGCACAACTGAAGATGTTAGTGCACAATGTTGTGAACGGTCAAACAAGGGACTGCTGTGTAATTCCCTACTAGCTTGTCTAATGGATTTACATGGGCTTCTAGTGAATACTTTGTGAAAATGTTCCACTGTCTCTTCATTCACATGCTTTTTGGGATGTTTTCTAGCATCTGAAATCAAACTTCCTGTTTCTCAAAGAGTTCTGTCCCACTGATAAATGGATTTATGTGTAGGAAGGTTCACATTCCATTCCCTTCTTGCATGCCACTGAACTCGTATTAATGATTTTAACTCTACTAACCATAACACACACTGCATCTTTCATTGTGGCATCCACATATTGACTGTACACCTGACTGCTTCACATTAACATTTGTGTGTGCACATGCATGACATAGGACTTGACTTGTCCATGAAGTGGTGGTGATTAAATCTTTGAGAGTTCTCTACTGAATGAGCATTTAACCTACAAGTTCTTTCATCATAAGTATTTTTTTTTTGTATACCTCTAGCCCAGACATCTGTATATCAAGCCAGGAAATGTTGGAAGTTGCACGCTATGTTGTTACAGCATTTCGGCTCCTGCTTAGGAAATTGGCCATTACACGTTACAGTTCCCTTTGAGAAATGGCAGTAATTTCTTGACAAATGTTATTTTTAGTTCCTCTAAAGTGTGTGGATTTGTTTTGTAAATTCTCTCTTTTAATCCTCCCCAGAGATAAAAATTGCAGGTGGGCTAAATCGTGAACATGGGAGCCATATATTGTTAATAATGACTCTATCTTCAAACACATCATGTATTTCCTGTAAGGAGAAGTTGACTGTATGCACCATCACAGAGTCCTGGAAAGTTACATAAACTTCTTTCCTTCTCAGTTAATTTGCCAAGAAATGGCTGCAAAAGGCTTTCCGTATACCTGTTACTATTAATTGTTCCCACAAAAAATTGAGCTTATTATTCTCTTATCACTAATAGGGTACTTTTTAGGGAACAGATACCAGAACCCAAATAAAGCCATTTTACTTAATATGCACTGTATTATGTCAACTAATAAATATGTGCCACATTTGCTAGAGTCACTGAAGCCTCGCACTTTCCCACCAGCCAGCTGAGAGTCATGAAATCTGTTCTACTCTATGTTGATCACAAGTACATGGACAAATAGTGTATAAGATATTTAAGACATTTGCTCTTAAATAATAAGTAAGATGATTGTAAATATTATTTAATTTGTTTTTGTGCTACATTTAATAATTATAACTTTCTCTAAGTAAAATTTTGATATAACCAACTACACTTAAATACCTCCAATTTATCTGTCTACAAGGCTCAGTGGTTAGGTGCTGGCCTACTGATCCTAAGGTCCCAGGTTCAAACCTGGCTCAGACCAATGGTCGTTAACACAAAAAAGAAAATTCATAAGTTCACAAGCTACCACTGACAACAAGGAATATTGCTATGCGGACATGATCTTGCATTATAAGATTGTATATCCTATCTATACCTTGTCCCACTCTTAGGTGACAGTATGGAGTTAAATGGGCTATATCTGTCTCTATCTAGCGCATATGAGTTGCCATTAGCCTCGTCCTTTTCTACCCTCGCACTGTTGCGAGGTTCCTAATAGTATGGTATAAATATTCAGTTGTTATAAATTTCAGGTTTGAACGCATTATCCTATGCAGAATGTTTTTCTCTAACAGGTTATATCCTTTTTAGAGTCATTATACATTTCAATAGGCCCATATTTCTTCAGAAAACGTTTTTTTCAATAGAAGTCCGATATGTGCTGTTTCTATACTCATCATGCACTAACAAACTAACTGCTAGAATGCATCTATATTTTTTTCTTAGCTAGAGTAAACCATAGTGCCACTACCTGCCTACTTTGAATTCTCTATGTTTACTCAGTTAAGTGTTACAATTTTTTAAATTAAATGTTTTCAGAAAATTTTATGTCTGTGCACTGCAAAAGTTACGCAGTGTGAAACTTTTTTGTTATTGAGTTTACATCGGGGACCAAGTGAGAATAAATGTTGAGGAAGGTTGGAGAAAGTTTTTAAAATAAACCAAAGGCCGTAACCTCTTTCTTTTATCCAGTAAGACAAACAAAAGGTATTCATCTATTCAGTATATTCTCGTGCCAGGCCTGACACAGAAGATAGTATAAGGAGCAGCACTAGCATTAGTTCGAAACAAGCCATGTGTGTAACTGTGTGGAATTTGTGAGCTGTTATCGCGTTATTTATTTAATATTTTCAGTAAATATTTGTAGTTATGGAAGGGGAAGCTAGGAAGAGACAATATATTGCTAAATTAAGAAGTAAGGAACACCAAATAATTATGAATGTGTTAGATTATTTTTCAAGTAAAATGCGTGTAAGTAAGGCAGTAAAAGAAACAGCTAAGGCTATCAAGTGTTCAGAAGCAGTAGTATATAGGATTAAAAAGGAAGTAATGAAAAGACCTCTAAGAACGCCATCGAAAAAGAAAACAAAAATGGCGGCAAAATAAAAAAAACGCTAGTTTAACACAATATGATGGAATAATGCAAACTGAAGTGCGGCAAATTGTTCATTCTTTACTGTTTGCAAATATTCCACCCACACTGAATATAATTTTGTCACGGGTCAACAGTGGTGAGACCCTACCAAATTTCTCATTAGCCACTCTTAGTCGGTTCTTACATGATTTGGGGTTCGAATATGAAAGAAGGGTTAACAAGTGCATATTAATAGAAAGAGACAATATCATCAGATAGCGACATAAATATCTAAAAGACATAAAAAGGTTTAGGGACCAGGGGAAAATCAATTGTTTATACAGACAAGTCATTTGTAAATTTAGGCTATACAGTGACAAAGGCGTGGAGGGATGTTAAAGTTAAAAGTGAAGGACTCAGCACAGGACTCAGGCCACCTCAGGGTTGCGCGCGGAGAAGGATTCGCAACTAGTACATGTTGCAACACTGCGCTCCATTTAACGTGTACTGTCTTCTAAGGGTGGAATGAGCTATTTATAATAATTCAGAGAAGTGACTTTGCTACACAGTAACACAATATAAATGTACAAATTTATTAACTAATTAGTTTTAATTCTCTGTTCCAAAGTAATAGTCGCATTTCTTTCAAGGAATTTATTGGCAATAAACAATATATAAATGGCTATACCTACCACTTCCAAGAAAACATGTTCTTGTTTTGCTATTTCACACATGCTATGAGTTTCTTTACATAAACTAACTGTAGCAGCACACTTTTCATCAGAGGCATAGCCACAAAAGATCACCTTTCAGTCGAGGTGCTAAGTTCCCCTCTGCAAGTTGTCGTGTGTAATGAAACACATTGAAGGCCTCTGCCTCCATGGTGTGGAGGTAGCATCTCTGCCTCACATCCAAGAGGTCCCAGTTCGAATTTCGGTTAGTGTGAGTTAACTGGGTAAGGCTTTTTTCCGAGGTCTTCCATTATCCTGAGGAGATGAATGATGGGTAACTTTAAGCTTAATGGACCTCAGGCTCATTTGAGCGTGATTTCACTACTTTTATTCATTCATCATCTAATAGGACTGTTGCAGAACATCAAAATAAAAAACTTTAAAAAATTGAAACTGAAAAATGAAATTTTAAACTTTGTATGTGTGAGGTGTGTGCAAACTAAGAAATAAAAATATAGGAGACACATGGGAGGCAATTTTGCAAATAGTTTTCTGATAACATGGAATGTTTGCTGATGTGGATATTTATAGATACATATTGATATAATCTCATTCTGTAGAAGCAAGGAATTTCTAGCTTATTACTTTCCTGTGGGTAATCCTGGTTACTGCTTGTTAGAGGTTAGGAAGGAAAAATCAAGTCAATGTATGTTTTCACTACAAATAACTGCAGTTCAGTATTACACAATGTTCTATGGGTTTCTAATGGAATGTTTGTTTCACAAGTTTCATTCCTAAAGAAGAATTGCACATGTTTTCGTTATTAGGAATAACACTCACTGAAACTGCAAACTGCAATGGGGAATAGTGAAATATGTGTGAAAGAAGAGTGACATGTTGTGTGTGAAATTCTGAATCAAAGTTCCTCTCCATTTAGGTATCTATGTAAAGAAGAAAGAATCCTCGGAAATGGTAGGGAAATTCCAACATTAGAGCCTTTGAAAACAAAAGTCAAAACCTGTGTGCAACATTTTAATAAAGACATTATGGCACAGAATAGTTTACAGGTTGTAAACGTACAGAAAAGTTATTTTGATGGTTATGTCTGTTCCTCTCATTGTTATGGCTTCCTTACCATAGATTGTCACTGCACACCACTGCTGCGGACTCACATTTGGTGTTTTGTGATGATATTTCTCTCTGTGTGAAAATAAACACTACTTAATCAGAAATTTTGCATCACAAGAGTACTAATGAAATGTTTAACACTTTCTCTGACCATCCGGTTGCAGGCAAGAAATAGAGGCACTACAGTGGCAGAACTACGATTGTGTAAATTAACTTACACTTTCGCAGTCATTTACATAATAATGATAGCAGTATTTTATACACCTTAATACTGATAACTAATATAATACAAAATAAAATCTTATTGGGAGGAAATTCAATTAACGAAGTACAAACACTCGTATAAAACTAATAAACTAAATAAATAATGTAATATGACATAGAACTTTCTACTTGTTGGTACTATGCAATTCAATGAAGTAAACAATACAAATACACAAAATATTCTTCAAATAAAAGTGTCTATGAAAACTACTCTTTCTTAGCCATCCAACAATCACCGTGATTTTTTAACTTGCCTGTTTTCCACCAAATTTCAATACATGAGACTATTATTTGCGAGCTACACAATCACCAACTTTGAAGTGTTCATCACTTAATTGGCTTCTGTGACATGACTTTGTACACTTCATTAAGGAAAACGGTGATTTGCAAACATAGGTTGTCCCGAACTTGCACAAAATTTTTCCTACTAGATTGTGGAGTTTAGGAAATCTTTCGTGTTTTACAGAGTGTAGAAATGGTTTATACTTTTTTTATTTTGATATTTATCTTTTAACTCAATAACATTTTTCAAATCTATTGCTTCCAACTGCAGTTCAACAGCACTATCAAAGATATCCACTGAAAATAGTGTTGCAAATAACTTAAATTGTTTCTCAAGTGGTATAATGTCTGGAAATCTACGTTTGAATTCTTGGCACATTTGTCACAGCCATCGTAAGTAGGACACCACAGTACTAATATGTAGCGTTAGACCACCACTGCACTAATATACTGGACTGTATGGCTGTGCAGCCCGCAGTGAGTGTAATGTTCAGCCCACGCACCCTCAGGTGACCTTGGTTCGACTTGGGTCTTAGACGTTTTTTTTTTTTGGCAGATCTTCAAGGTTGCTGTTATTTTTTAATTAGCAGTTGTTATATCTTAAATTACCATTTTTTCGTGCTTCAATGTATTTCAGCACAGGATTTTAGGTGCAGAGATGAAATATGTTGCCAAAGAAAGAAATTAAGTAAATAGATACATTTTCATTTTCGGCATTATCATCCAGATACAAATTGAATCGGAAATCTGGTACACTTGGGTCCCCTTGCAATTTCTCTTGCCTTAGTTCCAATTTATTACAATACTGGCAACCATGAATTACCTTAACTGAGAACTGAAGACCCTAAGCCGCAAAGCTAACCGAGAAATTAAGGGATCTAAAGCTGCAAAGCATAACAGAGAGAAGATTTTTTATAAAAGGGAGAGAAGAGAGGTTGCAACAGCGAAACGATGATGCGGTATAGCTGAAACATCAATGTAGCTATACCCCAATGATCCAGGACCAGAGGAAATGGTTTTAAGTAAGGTTTTATGCATATCACAAATTTGTAAGAGGAAAATACATTCTAATTCACTTTTTTATCTCTTTTAACGTGTACCCAAATATAATGACTTTGCTAATCGAATTTATCCTCCTATTCATTCATTTCATGTGTATCCTAGCTATTAATTTCTCCCTTAAACTGGCGGCGCCGTGGCCGAGCGGTTAGCGCGCTCGCCTACCACCTAGGCGGCCCGGGTTCGATTCCAGGGACCCGCATGTGGTATTCGTGGTGGACGAAGCGGCGTCAGGGTGGGTTTTCTCCGGGTACTCCGGTTTCCCCCGCCATCTCATTCCACCGGTGCTCCATCTTCATGTATCATCAGTGTCACCGCCTGCGATGCCGTAGTAGTAAAAGCGGGCGTTAAACACTACAACAACAACTCCCTTAAACAGTTTTCCAGTATAATTTAATATAGGAAATAGCTCCGTTCCAAAATTTATTTTCCGTTTGTCCAGGTATCCGGATTATAGGGAGTCCGGTTTAGTCAGGTTTTACAGTACTTCGTTAGTTGTTTCCTTCTCCCTCTGATACATTTATTCATAGCGCAAGCATGTCAAATTTGCCGCGCTAGGCAAATACAAGTCCACCTTGAGAATAATAACATGGCTGACAAGCATAGTAGCCAACTTCACATCGTGGTGTAAACAAATACCACACAGGACAATGTTTAGTTTACAGCCTTAAGATATGGATGAACAGTTAAAGGTGTAAGCGAAGGAGAAAGTAATAAGGTAACTGTCTTGATTTATAATACACATCAACAGGTTTAAAGACAGTAAGTGACTGTATTAACTTTATAACTGCAGTGAATTCGCGTATATTGCAGGACCTGAGACTGTTGACAAATAATACCGGTGTGTAGCAAAAAACATATAAACTGATTTATTTTTGAATTTGACATTGAATTGGCTATGTTTTTAAGAAAATAGAATAGCGAGTTAATCCTAAATGTACTTCCCTCCCTTAGAAAATGCAATGCGGTTGTAAATCGTGATCAAATTTAATGTTGGCATTTTAAGGTTAGAGTTTCTTAAAGTAGTTTTAAGTACTAGAGATAAACAGAAAACGTGAACCTCGCTATTGAAGAGGAAAAGTAAAAATTCACAGCATTAATGAATTTGTAAGGCCTTTTAAATTTTGTTTCAATTTTCAAATTGTATCACATTATTTACAATAAAAATGTTTGACTGTCCTGCATGAGCCTGACAAGATGTCACACCTGTAAATTAATTATACACAGAAAAACATTTAGTTGTGTGAACATCAGTGTAGTTTGGTTTCGGAAACCAGTAAACCAATTATTTCATCATTGAAAAGCATGCTTTTCCCCATGCCACAAGTTATAATGCATTTTGTGGTAAATATTGCGTATTTGCTAAAATCCAATTTTTGTCATAAATATGATAGTGAATGTTGAGTAGGTGCATAAATAAGGTGAATAATTAATGTTGACTTAAGATTATGATATTGCCTCATTGAATACTTAGAAACAAGTAATCTTTTTTGCTATTTTCGAGGAAAAAAACTTACCGCAACTCTCTCTAAAAGCAATCATGAAGCTATTCCAATTAAAAATTGTGCCCATTATTACAAACGGCCTAGCATTAGTATGGACCCATCTAACTGCACAAAACATGGAATACAAAGAAAAAATGAGAACAACCTACTTGAAAGAAGGCTCTGTCTCAAGAGTCACTACCTCGAGATAATTTTGTGAAATGACAAGAGAGACATTCTGCTTGGAAGACCTAAAATGTCTCCATTACTATCAGCAATGACAGCATGGAAACAAGCAATTCAAAAAAGAAGAGGGAAAGTAGTCAAAATCCAAAAGGACTTCTATGTAACAGATGTCTTCATCAAGGTTGGATGAAACCAGATGTTGAACTGAGACATCTGGTGACAAGATTTATACTCATGGATTTCTCCATAGGATATGCACACGGCTCTTCTTTAGAGTATGTCCCCCAACATTTTACCGTAGAATATATAAGTCCAAAGGTACTTACTGCGAATGCACTGGCAGTCAGAAGAAACTATTTCACAAACCTTTAGACAAGTGTGTGTATGAGTTTTGTGGCAGAGAAAGCAAAAAAATCATATCCAATAGTTTATTTCATGCATAGAAATGATGCAATAAAAAGACTAATATATAATAGTGTTCAGTAAACTGTAATCAAGACCTATGCCAAAACTACATGCATATTGTGCGCTATTCCTTTATTATTTAAAATATTTTAAATTGAGGGGAGTTTCATACTCGTGCAACTTAGTTTCGTTACAGTTTGGATAGCAGAGGAAATTTTATGTGAAGCCTTGATTATTAAAGAGGAAATTTAGTTTCTTTGTTGTGAATGCTGCAGACTTAAATGGAATTCCAATGATGAGGAGTAAAGGAGAAGGTTTGAAAAAATTGAATTTAGGGGTTGGGGAAGAGCTGAGTCAAGTTCATGTCATTGAATGTCCTCTCGCTACATATCATGAAATATTTTATCAATGGGCTAAATAATCTCTTGTATTTCATTGAACATAACCATTAGATTTTAGGACTCTGTAAAAATTAAATAGTTTACAACAGCTTTTAAAAGCTTCTGTTACCGTTAGTTTCAACCTTTACATACAAATAGCAACATTTCCAAAACAAACTTTCCAAAATGTTAACACAACTCCAAAAAGTTAATAAGACTGTTCATCTCCAATGGATTCCAGCACACTGTGGAGTCATGGGGAATGAAGCTGCAGACTCACTTGCAAAGAAAGGCACAACAATAAAACAAAAGTCTAAATTCAATTTCTCATATTCTTCACTAAAACGCTTGATCATTAAAAAATTTTCTCATTCATACCTACAAGAAATAGAAACAAATGCCAAAGATAAAAAATAGATTACACTACTTTCCAACCCAGATATAATCTCCCAGAGACCAAGGAAAACAGCGGTTGCAGCCTTCCGACTACTGACAAATCACGACTGCTTAGCAAGTCATCTCTACAGAATAGGTATCTCAGCTTCACCAATATGTGTCCTGTGTAATGATCCAGCAGAAATGAACAAAGACCACTTGAAGACCTGTGAAGCATTAAGATCAGAAGAAACTACAGTTCAAAAGTATTGGAAAGCACAAATGCTAATGTCTTCATTGCCAGATGCAAGGCACTAGAAAACAACAACTTTCCAAAAACTATCCCCCTATATTTTAAGTAAAAATCTGCACTGTTCAGTATGAAGAAAATATTGTGTACTTCAGCTGTAGGACCAAGCAGAAGTTATGCTTTACCTTATATCTTGGCCACTACATTTTTCAACCCTGAAGTAACCTGCAATTTTTAAAAACTATTCCCACCTTATTTTAAACTCTACACATAAATCAACACTGTGTGAGCTACCTGGACCATCACTTTCCTGTCTATCTGAGTCAGGAAAATCATTCAACTACTTCATGTAAAATTTTCATTTGTGACCACATTATTAACACAATGGGGAAATTGGACTACTTTCAGAAGTGAAGGATTACCTCACAAGTAAATATTGGTATCAATTATGTAACTAACATTTACCTCATTGTAGGTTTCTCTGATTATATTACAATATTGTGCGGCGAATGACTTGGCGAAAACACTTTCTGGATAATCCGGGTTATAACAAAATTCTTAAATCCTTAAATAAGCAGACTTGCTGTCTATGATAAAAAACTATGTCTTGCAACAAAATTGTTTACAGTACATAGCATGTATTGTTTATAAGGCATTAAGAAGTATAAAAATCTTTATCACATAATATCACATCATTTCTCAACTACCAATTGATCCACAGTCTTCTGTTTTAAACATGTGTGGTGTTTGAATGAAGTTGGAATTACATTCCCAATCACTTTGATAAGACAAAAACAATCCGGTTGAAACACACACTATAAACTTAATGACATGTGCCGTTAGAAAACAGTAGGAAAACTGAGGTGATTGAGGAAGGTATAGTGTTGAGTAAGGATCAAGGTCAACACTTTCTTCTGGTGCTATTTATAGCTGGTGAGACATACTGCATGAGCACTGTGTGACACACTACAAAGTATTTCTTGAGCTCAATAGGTAGCATTTTACAGTACAGTACAGCTTGTCTAAAACGTCCTAACATTCCTCCAGTCGCGAAGCAAAGATGCGTAATAGCACTGAGCAGTCCACTTGCATAAAAGAGAAGTGGGGGGTCAGTCTTCCAGTTGCCATGAGAGTGATAAGTTCACGTGTTGTATATGGGGCTGCCTCCAAGTTCTGATAGCCTTCTAGTCATTTGCTCCCTCACCACTCTCAACACTTCCCTGCATTTCTCCTCACTTGTGCATAGAGTGTCAGGATGTTTTGGACAAGCTGTACATATTACCATAATTTATTGTAGAATTTATACAGGAACTGTACATTGAATCAAACTAAACAGTGAATATTTGGTGTACTTATAGTTACGTTCTTGCTGTCAGTTAAACTTATTATGTAATATGAATATTAAGTTTAAAAAAATATTTACAAATTTGATCTGGATAATCTGGAGATCCTGATAAATGAGGTTTTATTGTACATGTTTCTTTGCAGCTTCAAAAATCATGGTTATCATTGTGAAAAAAGAATGGTCTTCTTTACAGGTATTGCAACTTATGTTTTATCAAATGAGTCAGATGCAGTAGTTGCTGATGTATCAGCATGGACGACCTTGTGGAGCTGCACTTAATGACAAAATGTCTTAACAGTGTGCAAAAGAAGTGAGAAAGCTGAAGTAACAAGACATCCATCATGCTTCCAAGCATGCCCTGTATTTCTACCCCATTCAAGGAGCAAACTCTGGATAATGATAAAGAAACTTCTACTTCTAGTCAGAATCCTGAATCTGTTGAGGTGCAGAGTGAATGTCCTTTGTCCTTGATGGTACACCAATCAATGATCACTGGTGAGCAAGAAGTGGATATTGAATTGCAAAGACAGAGTCCAACGAAAGCATTAGATTTAAGCACATCAAGCAATGTTTCGTCAAAGAAGGCATCTCCACTAAAGCATGTAACTCCAATCCTAAAGAAGTACAATAGTCAGAGACAGAGCAAAGGTACCAAGAAGCCTGCCCTTTTCAACAAAGAAAGTCAGGTGAGTGTCTAATTTAGCTAAAGTAGCAAATAACTATTAATAATCTGATAGAGATAAGCAAATCATTTAGCATTGTGTCTTGGAGTGTTATTGCAGTAATTAAGAACTGTAGTTACCAAACTGGAGCATGAGATATACAGGATAATTCAAAAATACATTTACAAACTTTGGATCTGGATTCCTAACATTAAAAGAAGAAAAGAAGTTTGTATGAACATATGTCCCATAATCCTTTGTTTTCTCATTATTAATGACAGTTTATGTTCGGTGGTCTTCCAGGTCCAGTCTCACAACTTCATTTATGCACTCATTCATAGAAACCTCTGGTTCATTCGACTTGTTGGATCCTATGTAGTGGCAAAGTGTTGCCATGGAGACTTGTTTAC
Organism: Tenodera sinensis; assembly: GCA_030765045.1. NCBI lineage: Eukaryota > Metazoa > Arthropoda > Insecta > Mantodea > Mantidae > Tenodera > Tenodera sinensis. The sequence continues at coordinate 135,201,446 of CM060967.1, read as the reverse complement.
AATTGTAATTAGTCTGTCTTCAATGTTTGAATTATGTACATCACAGTAGTGAGTTATCTGCATGTTTCATTCAACTATGACTGGATATTGATTTTGTGACAGGCAGACATTACAGTAACTGCTCCCACTGCACCTTTAGATGTCATAGCCAATTGTCTTGTATTGATACCTGGATCGTCTTCAATACACTGTATGATTTATTTTTCTTGGTCCAGCGTATGAGCAACTCTTGGTCTTCCTCAATCAAAAGCTTGTGGTGCAATGGTTCCTGGCTCAGCAATGCAATGATAAACAGCAGCAAAGGTTGGATGACTATGCTGTTGTTGGTTTTGAAATGCCATCTGATACAGCCATTTGGCCTTGCATCCATTGCCATTCGCACTGCCATGCATAAAAATGCCTGCCAGCTCACAAAATGAATATCCTGTGATAGCTGAATGAAACATAAGCAGTTAACTCACTGCTGAGATGTGCACTATTGAAACATTCAAGACAGACTAATGACAACTGTAAACAAGTTTCCATGAGAACACTTCGCCACTACAAAGGATCCATTGAACTGAATTAGTCAAAGCCTTCTATGGATGCATAAATGAAGTTGTGAAATTGGACCTGGAAGGCCATTGAACGTAAACTGTCATTAATAATGAGAAAACAAAGGATTGTGGGAGACATGTTCATATGAACTTCTTTTCTTCTTTTAATGTAAGGAATGTATATCTGGAGTTTGTAAATGTATTTTTGAATCATCATATATACAAGACGGGCATCACCTGTGACTCTGGCCCATCCGATATGACATTAGGTTGGAGGACGTTAATCAAATAAAAATGTGACTCTGGCGGCCATTCTACGAATTCAGGAGAGGCTGCGGAGTCCTCTGAGATGTTTTATTTTAGTTTCATTCTCTTTTTACTGCACTGCTACAAACGTTAGAGTAAACACCTGTAAGTATTTCATTGCATAATCTTCGCCATCTCATAATGGTCCCACCCTAATTTATAGATAAGCAATCAGAACTTAAGCATTTGGCCACATAATTGCTGTATTAATATTCTGCTTGTTTACTATCGAGAAATATTGAAAAATAACATTCCGCCAATGCAACCTGTTAGGTTGCAGGAGGCAGAACAGAGTATGCAGCATATTATTATATTCCTCATTGTCAATACCATAGTTTGCTGACTGCCGAGATGGTGACTAGCCCATCACTGAATCTGATAGGTTCAAGTATCTAAAGTGCAGGAATTAGTGGGTGTGACTAAGCAATAAGCGAATGGAGTGGCGAGCGATGTGAACCATTTGATTAGTTGTCGCCAAGACAATAACCATCTTATTCTTCAATTTTGTATGTCTGTTTGTTTCTATAGTTATTCTAGCGAGTGCTTATTTTGTAAAACACTAGTATGGGGAAATACAGAAGTATTTACATGCTAAGTAATAAACAATTGAGGTGCTTAGAATAGCAAGGGCATATGCGCCAAAGGCTAGTTTTGAGAAAATGTGATTAAAGTTTTACTATGCAAGTCATATTAAAATCATCTATAAAGAGATTAAAAATTGCTTAGATATGAATCTAATACATTAATACTGTTAATTAGGAGTTTAAAATTCTATCTGGCAGATATGTAAGATTTCAGAAGGTTAATTTCATCAACAATATAATTTAAATAACGTATGCTTTCATGCATGTTATAGCCGAAACTTTTATTTGTAAAGTTAGCACTCTGCAAGCAATACTAGTTATATTAGTAAATATTTGTTCTAATACTAACAAACAATACTTCTAAAGTGAATAAAAATAAAGTTAAAAAGAAGTATGTTTAGCTCACCGAAGATGATTAAGCGCTGGTCCAAGCTGTGCAGTGGCGTGAGGAACCAGAGTATGTTAGATATGTAAAGTATCGTCATCCACTGCTGCCTCTTCTTCTAGCTCTGGTGTGTGATCCATGGTTTCTTGATTAGTAAATATACTGTTGAAGTATGCATGATGATTTGTGGGAATGTAAGGAAAAAGTGAGCGAAGATCTGCAAGTTTCTCTGGTGAAATAACTACAGGCTTAATGTACTTATTCGTTAGGCTTACTGTGAAAAGATTAAAATGATGATCGTAGCTCTTCACATGTCCTTTTTGCAGATTTACTTGATAAGGTTCTCCGCTATAACTAGGTTTAATGCCAAATGCCATTTTGTAGTCTCTGGAGAAAAAAAAATTTACGCTCTGAAAACTTGGCACCCAGAACTTGCCGCTATGTGATGTAAAACTCCTACATCTTTAAACTGGTCTCTCTTTACCATAATGCCATCAAAAGGGTTCTTCTTTCTGCAAATTCTTATTTGTTGAGCATATTGAATCCCAGTAAACACTTCTCTTCTCCTAAGATATAATTCTATATTTCCAAAATCACGATCACAAGGAAGATAAGAGTGGCCGGGAACCATGAAGACATGTTCAATTTTTGAGAATCAGCCGGCATGGATGTATCTAAGATAGGTTAAAACAATGTTCAAGTTTTTATTCTGCCCACTGCAGTTATCGCTGAAAATGCATAATGTCTTCACTTCTGGCGGTGTTTTATTTTCATTACAGTGCATGAGGTAGCTTGAAATTTCAGCAGAGCCTCGCTTTCCAACACTTTGATCGCAAAGATACATTGAAGCTGTTCTGTCCTTTACATTGTGAATATCGAAATTGTAAGTCCATAACTTCCTCTTATAAAATTGTATTCCCGAGTTTATTTCTGGTGTTGGAAGCACTTGTTGCACGTCTTTTGCAACAACAGCAACTGTTGGATCCGTATTACCAGCCATTAGCTTTAACACTCTTTGTACCACCTTATCTCTAAGTTCATGCACACTTATTTCTTGTTTTAATTTTTTTATTTTCTCGGAATCGATGTCTTCCTTCATTGTCTCCAGTTGTCGCTTTGTTTTGTCACAATAGTTGCAGGTGTCAGATAGAGGAGAAAATGCAAGATTAAACTCGGAATTAAAAACGTGGCGGTAATAGGATTCAGAAACTGGAAGATCTTCAGCATGGTTTTCAACAATCCAGTCACAATAAGCGTTGTACATTTTGGATATATTTAAACCAGAGGCTAAATATTTTCTGTGTGAACTTTTACCTCTGCTGTAGTGGCTGGATAAGGCAGGGAAACTGTCAATGTGTGCCTTTACTTTTTCTCTGTCTGATTCAGGTATTCTTCTTGTCTTTTCCTAATGACCATGATGATCTACATCAATGGTTCCACTTCCTCTAACTTTGTAACGAGCAATACGCAGTCTCTTTTCACTCAAATCATGTATATTACAAAAAGCAACTGCGCAAACATTGTAACTCGCACTTCCATGAATCACTTTATAATCCACTGTGCGCAGTCTACAAGAAGGTCTGTGTTTCACACGCGATCTTTTCACATCCACACTTGTCATTAGTTTATTTAAATAACTATTCTGTAATTATTATTTATTTATGCCAACAAACTTACTGTTGGTGTTTTTAAACACACAAGCCGTGTGTGGGCAAAGTTTAAGAGGTAGAACTGGAACTTAAAAATTCAATGCCACAACTGGGATTTGAACCACAGACCTTCCGCTTGCCGGGCGGACGCTCTAACCACTGAGCTATTGTGATAAACTGCCAGAATGGCATTAAATTCTCAAGCCAGTTCGTATTTTTCCTGGTAAACCACAAAGGCAGTCTCACATCAGAAACAATTACCCCAATGGTGACCTACTATTGTAAGTACTTTATATCCCAGGATTAAATAACCTTCATATGGTAATTATTATTTATTTATGCCAACAAACTTACTGTTGGTGTTTTTAAACACACAAGCCGTGTGTGGGCAAAGTTTAAGAGGTAGAACTGGAACTTAAAAATTCAATGCCACAACTGGGATTTGAACCACAGACCTTCCGCTTGCCGGGCGGACGCTCTAACCACTGAGCTATTGTGATAAACTGCCAGAATGGCATTAAATTCTCAAGCCAGTTCGTATTTTTCCTGGTAAACCACAAAGGCAGTCTCACATCAGAAACAATTACCCCAATGGTGACCTACTATTGTAAGTACTTTATATCCCAGGATTAAATAACCTTCACATGGTAATTATTATTTATTTATGCCAACAAACTTACTGTTGGTGTTTTTAAACACACAAGCCGTGTGTGGGCAAAGTTTAAGAGGTAGAACTGGAACTTAAAAATTCAATGCCACAACTGGGATTTGAACCACAGACCTTCCGCTTGCCGGGCAGATGCTCTAACCACTGAGCTATTGTGACAAACTGCCAGAATGGCATTAAATTCTCAAGCCAGTTGTAATCCTCTATTTCCCAAAATTTTTGAAATATTTCTTCAATTTTATCTTGACCCAGTTTGTCAAAACAACCACACTGACAAGCAGGTCCTACTTCTTTTGCATTTACTACATGTTTGGTTTTTAAACTTACATACATATTCTTCACCTTTATTCTCTTCTTCTTGGCCACATGCATTTTCCAATGATTTTTCTGCATGCAGCGTTTTCTGGGATGACTTACGTGTTGCGAAATAGAATCACTGTCTGTGTCACTCATAATGCTTAATAAAAGTAAATCATTAAGCTAAATACACTAAAAGTTTGTTCAATGGTATTGTTTGTAAACAACACAATTTTAAAAACACAATACTAAGCAAAACTTAAATCGAGAGTTGCAAGCCACTAAGATGTTACAGGTTTCTTTAAAAGCAACAGACTGAACTAAAAAAATACTCCGTACAGGCAGGAGTACATTCAGGCAAAAACCATTTACAAAACCACAAAAATTTATAAAAGGTTAAGGAATAACAGTTTATGAGGGGTAAAAGTTTGAAAATAAACAGCACCCTCTCTTAAATGATTTATTGCTACATTCTCTTAAAGAGCAACTGTCACAGCATAGCAGCCGGCTCCAGCTGGCAGGTTGACTCCTATGCCTTTGCTATTCTTGAGATTTGGCTGAAGCGCATAAGGTCTAACATCATGCTGTATTCAAATGGAGAATTCGTTCACATCCAGGACGTAGCAACTATTCACACTTAACAGGCATTAAAGGGTAGACTTCATACTATATGTTGCAAGGAAAATAAAAAATTTGTACTTTGGCGCATACGCCCTTGCTATTCTCAGCACCTCAATTCTCAGGTTTATTAATTGAGTTGTCATTCAGTTCACTTCCTTACAACTCACTGTTCTATTGTTAATCAGCATAGATAAATTTGTGGCAAGAAAGCGAAAAGTTATAGAAAGTAATGATAGTGATGTATTCCAGTTCAAATCTCAGGCTTCAACTTCAAGTAATATTAATATTACAGCTTCTCAGGTAAAAAGTGCAGCACTACTACTACAAATACATTATTACTACTGCTGCTGCTACCACCACCGCCACCACCACTGCCACTACTGCCGTATTTGTTTAGCTATGACCTTGTGGTTGTCACAAGTGAACTGGAGATAGCACTCTTATTTTTTTTCCTCTGGCGCTGATGATTTACAGCGTGCTTCAAAAACAACTTATCATTTCTTTCCCGGTACAATAAATATTACTCAAAAGAACATCACATATTACCGCATAAAACAATTATGACCATACTTTGAATGACACTAATGAATTATGTTTATTGGTGACTAAAGGAACCACATGATATAATATTGTAGCAACACCGGCACTGCTTACAGTCCAACTGCATTTTAGACAGCAAATTTGAACTGCTGGTGTTACTCTATTTACATCGTGCCGAGAAGTTCCCCACTGCACATCACGATTGCATGTTCACAGACAAAGACATTCTCCTGAGAGCCAATGACAGTACTCCCTATGTTTTAGATATATAACACACCAGTGCTGCTATTACTACTGTTATTAGTATAAATATAACACAAACTTAATTCCCCCCTCCCCTTGTCAGAAAGTCTGATTGGAACACTGGTGTAAACTATTACAGGAGCAGCAGCAGCAAGAGCTAGAAAATGAAAAGCCGACTCTCCGGGCTATCGCTCCTAAGCCAGTGGAGCCAATGGTGGTTCTATTCACACCTGCACAACAGGATGCATTGTCAGAAGGCTCAGAGTAAGGTTTTTACATGCTTTCATGCTCTATCATGCTCTTATAATAAAATTATTTTAAAGTTTAAACTATTAGAAGTATAAAGAATGGTGCTATTACGAAGAATATTTATGCCTCATACTTAGGTTATTCCTTTATTTCTATCTGTCTGAAGTATTTAAATAAGTATTAAGAATCCTAAGAATATTAATATACATAACTTATGATTGACTGAGTCCATAGCTCATTCAGTAGAGTTAGAGATTTCTTCCGGGCTTAAAAGCCGTGGTCTGCTGGAGTTCTGAGGTCCAGACTTTTCGTCCACACCTGTGGTGGACATCATTGGTGGCGTGGTCTGAGTCTTCTCTGCGAAGGCAGAATTGTTTATGACTGGAGGTGCCGTATTTATATCTGGGCCGCTCACAAAGGATTGGCTGGGCTTGAGCAGGAGGTGTGTGTTAGATGGGCGGGGCTTCTCTGCTCTGATTGCTGAATGTTTTACATGATTTCTCTGCATTAGTGTTTCTTTTTTATGTTTGAGTATCGGATGCCAGGTTTTGTTCAATTTTAGAGTTTCTTCCTTCCTGTTAAACTCTAAAATGACCTTTTTCTAAAAATGCTATATTTGGATTCAGGGGGTCTGAAAACATATATTTCCAGTGAAATTTCGACATCGAATTTTTGGGTGGAATACAATTCTTCGTCTGCTTACCAGTACAGAAAGTAAAAAAAAAAATCTTATGACTAGTACCAAGTTTCAAGTGGATTGCTTCTAACAGGTAGGAAATGTTAAATATAAGTAAGGTTGATAAATCAGCTGTGGCAGGTGATGTTTGTTCATTTAATCAGAAAATAAATCCAGAGGTTAAATTATTAAAGTATTTAAAAGAACCCATAGATTAAATGGTATGGAAGAAAATATTTATTTTTAGGAATAGGAATTGCATAATGAATTTTGAAATACTGCCAATTGATTCTGTCAACAATTTTGTTTTATTTCCAGTAGATGGTATTATGATAGCAAACAATCCATCACCTAGCAGCAGTAACTGTAACAACAGGTAGCTCTGTCGCACATGAATTTATAGTTACAACGTACAGCAAAAATGTAATGTGGACTTTGTGAAATAGAAATCAATGTTAATTTTTGATTTGGAAAACAGTAGTAATTCAGAGATCAGGTATTAAATTATACCAATCCCATTTCCCTTTTGTATTAATGTATAATGTATTTAACTGAAAAACAAAAAAATAATTACATTAAGAGAATGTTATGTTTTTTAGTAGACACCAATCCTAGGGAGTATCAGCTAGAATAAAAGTTTTAATGTATGCAAAACATAATATATTTTATGTACTGAAAGCTTAAAGTCCAAGCTATTTTTTGTCATTTGTTTGGCCTGAATGAGCTTAAAGGAGTGGTGATTACTAATTAGTTGTGTCAGTTCATGAAATTCTGGTCTCATAATTTAGGACTATTGTTTCTTCTTTCGGGCCTATGTATTGTTCACTTTTTAAATTTGACATAAATTGAAATAGGTTTAATTGAATGTCTGTTTTGTTTGCACTATATCTCACTTAGTCGTGAAAGTTAGAATATGTTTCCAAAACCTTAATTCCCATCCTCAACTTACAACCAATTGATATAGTTGCATCGACTCATGTTCTATTAGTAATGGTGGTCTCTGGTGATGGTGATATGAGATTGCTGAGCTGGCCCAATGGCAGAAGATCAAAGTTCATAATTTAGTTCTTTTTTGTGATGTGAAATGTTTTTCCCATAATGAGAGCTTAATTGGGTATCTTGCTGTGCTGAGAAGATTGGCTTCTAGAATTATGTCATGGTTGTTCCAAAAATGTGCTGCTACAGCTGATTTTTCAGTTTGTTTCTACTTAATGCACTGGAAGTGTTCTTTGAGTCTCCACATCAAGTTTCACAAGTAGTGTAAACATAACTGACCCTCAATTAATGTCATTAAATTCACTGTTCAAGAAACTTGCAATTGTCAATGAAATAGGTTTGTTTAATGCTCAGAATTTGACAAAGCAATTTGGCAAGTAAACTGAAATGTTGTTGTGGGTTTATGGATGCACTATCGCTCTCTGGGCAGGAGCAATCGATGTCTGCGTCGAATCGAAATAGAGTAGGGGAAATAATAGAAGCGATAAACCATGAAGGGAAGATCAGAGTTTCATTTTGCAATTAACGAGATGGCAAAGTAGTAGCCTGGGCAAATGGGTATCAGCACTATAAACCAGAGAGAATATGTTCCATATTTCGTTTTATTGTTTATACTTAATAAAATAAATGCCATCTGATAATGTATGGGGTAAGTATGAGTGAAAATAATAGCAAACAAAGAGAGACTGTGAGTGCAATGAAAGAAAATAAGTATAAAATATGACTGATGGGGAAAGTGAAAGATATAAAGACTAGTAAAGTCTAGAGGCCAGAATCTGTATTCAAAAGTTTTTCATTCCATAAAACCGTATTATTATTAATTCTACCACCATATTATGACTACATTGTTAAATCTAAACTCCATTTGTCTAATGACTTAGTAATATTGTTATTTATCTTTTTGTTTACTTTGTCAAAATTGGCAACCCACAAATGTGGGAAGTTGTTGATTTGTTTCAATAAAATATAAATAAATATATAAACATGAAAGAATTACTTCTACAAAGTTCCAGAGCTGAAGAATTATGAGTACTATTAGAATTTGGGTGTTCTTTGCCATAAAAATTGTTTTTACAGATCATTATTTCTTCATTCATAAGTGTTTCCTGCCTCCTGTTGTAAAAATGGATGTATATTAGAGTTCATTTAAAAGCAAAATTTAATTTTTATAAATATTCATTCTGCAATATGTGAGAGCTGTCTTCCATCATGTTTTAAAATGAATTAACTAAACCTTGGATAAAAATATTTTTTGAGTATGTATGTTATTAGGGCATTAAATAAAAGAGGCAAACTTATTCAAAGAAAGCAAAAGTTGAAAATTTAATGCAAATAATCTTTTCCAATTTTGTTATTCATGACTTCCTATATAAGAATATTTACCCATATTGTAAAATAATTTGTATTGTGATTTAACTTGCACAGTATATAATACACAGCAAAATATACTGTAAAAAGACAAAAGCCAAAAATAATTCACATGTGATGTGTTCACTGTACCTGAACTAATAGTAATTTCAGATTTGTATTAATCAGTACTAACACTTAGGTATCGCTTACTCTCTAAATACTGAAGGACATGTTTAAAAAATTTATTGCTTTCTTTATTAGCCTCTTGTTAATGTGTTCATTCATATAAATTCCTTACTGCAGATATTTCGTTGCTCTTGAACCACTTTATACCCAAGGAGAAAAGATTTTACAGTTCTCTTTACAATTAAGATGGAATAATATTATCCGTTTTTTTTTTTTTTAACTTTTGCAGGAGTACAACAGTAAGTAGTGCAGACACACCAGCAGAAGTTAAAGAAGAGACCTCTTCAGAAACTGCTTCAGAACGCAAGGTACTTATAGGTTTTCTCTCTGATTTTTAAGTGTAATGTTAGACACTCTTGAAACTTACTCCTATAAAATTAAATTGTGTTTGTTCATTTTGTAAATTGGATAAATAATAGCTAAAAGCCAATATATGATCACTATTGTACAAGGAACATCAGCTGCCACATTATTTTGTAGCAGCAGAAGTTATGGTCAATGTAAAACATTGAATGTCACAAGTTATATGTTGTTTAAATGGCCACAATGCTTTTTAATGCATCATAAAACAAGACTTAGCTGTAGCTGAATTAACCCTTTGCGTGCAAAAACCCATATATGTCGACCTGTCCGGAGCCTGACAAGCGAAAACCCATATATGGGTTTGGAGTCATAGAGCTATTGTGATCGGCTCCTCTTGCTCAAATAATTCATATATACTGCCAATAGATGGCAGAAAATGTTCTTTCAGATGTTTGTGGTCAGTTCATCACCGATTTTCCATATTTAATAATTTCTGTCGTAGTTTTCAGTAGTGTAGGAATAAACAGTATGGTGATTGCATCCAATAAGCGAGAGGTTTTTTTTTGTTTTTTTGACAGAATGGTGGGAAAGAAAGGGTTGACGGAGCAAGAAATTGTAGAATTGTTGAACAAAAGTGATAGTGAGTTATAGAATTTTGTGCTCAGTCCCCCCAGGGGGACCTACTTCGGTAGGTCCGGGTTTGGCGCACCCGAGGCCCCGAGCCAACTGACTCCCTCGAAGTGGGTTCCTCTTCGTGGTGAGGGAGTCAGTCAAAACGCCCACCCACATGTAGGCCGTGCGTGGAGACCCGTGTCGGTGGAAAGGATTATCCTGGTGGTTGAGGGGTGCATATCTGAGCCCGGGATAGTTTCTTTTCTGAATCTGTGGAGGGTGCGCATTTCCGATACACTGCTTTGGTTTCTGCTTCGTCTAAACGGGAGGCTAGGGACTAACCCACCCCTAGTCAATCAGCCAGGATTAGGTATTGCACTGAACTCCAGGGTGAGTGGGACGGCGAGCCCGCTATATCCCATGTGTAGCCCTGTCATTCCAGTGGGATGACCCCTCGTTGGGCTCCGTGGTGGGTGGGGAGCACTGGGGGATGAAATTTTTAGTCTTTTTCCTATGGCAACCAATACTCCTAAACGCCGCAAACAAGTGCAAGTTGAAAAAGAGGTACACGCGTCATCGGCATGTTACCTAGTTATTCACCGGATGGAAGATGGTCAGTCATTTTTTAAGGTCAACCCTTTCATCATTCAGTCAGGTCTAGATAAAATTGCCGGTCCTGTAAAATCGTGCACCCTTCTGCAATCCGGTTCACTACTTGTTGAGAGCTACACTGCCCAACAGTTTGAGAAGATCTTGAAGGCCAAACTCCTCCACGGATATCCCATCCGTGTTGAGAAGAACCGAAGCCTGAACTCCTCTAAGGGCGTCATTACCAGCCAGCTTTTGGATGGTATGCCGGAGGAGGAGATACAGGGTTATTTGTCAGACCAAGGAGTAACTGAAGTTTATCGTGTAAGAGCTAAGCATGATGGCGTGCAGGTTGATACCCACACGCTGTTTCTCACTTTTGATTGGCTCGAGTTGCCTCAGAAGATCAAGGCAGGTTACGAGGTTATTCCCGTCCGACCTTATATTCCATGGCCTATGCATTGTTTCCAGTGCCAACGCTATGGCCATACTAAGACCTCCTGTAAGACTTTGGTTGCGGTTTGCGCCAATTGTGGTAAGGATCCCCATGAGGGAGCTTGTCCATCGGCTCCTAGATGTGTGAATTGTCGAGGTAACCATCCAGCGACTTCCCATGACTGTCCGCGATACCAGGATGAGAAGGCCATTCAAGAGCTGTGGGTGAAAGAGCGTCTCTCCTTCTCTGAAGCCCGCAAACGCCATCTAGTTCGCCAGCCTCCTCTCCTGAAGTTTGGTACTTTTAGTTCAATTGTTTCGACACCAGTGCCAAAGCGGGATATGGGCACTCAAACTTGCCCTATAGTCTCCACAACTGTCGCTCCTCGCAATGTAGTACCAGCTTCCACTTCCAACAGCTCCACGATCCTTCCCATAAGTAGTGAAACTCGGAAATTCAAAGTCACTCCAAAACGCTCCGATTTTCTTAAAGAGCCTTCTAACTGTGCCAGTGGAAAGTGTGCCTTTAAGGCCACTTCTCCTTCACCTCCTCGGCGATCCCAATCCCATGAGACTAGGGCGTGCAGTCGCATGAAGCGGGATTCCCCACCTCCCGTGACCACTGGCAACCGGTTGCTACCTCTGTCCCAGGTTTCTGGTGACACTGACCCTCTTCCATCCAAGGAGCCTATGGAGCATGAACCTTCTGCTCCACAAAGCCAGAGTCCCACGCGGAATCAGAAGGGCAAATTGAAGTGACATCCATCAACTAAATGAACTCCGTGACGAGCTTCTCCCTTTTTTCCACAGGATGTCTATCTTACACTGGAATACATATGGCGTGCACAGGCATAAATCAGAACTTCAACTGTTGGCTAATTCGCTGTCCCCCAGTGTTTTCTGCCTGCAGGAAACCAAACTTAACCAGCAGGATGCTTTCACCTTTCCTGGTTTTACTCCAGTGTGATGTGATTTACCACCGGAGCCTGGTACTCCTGCACATGGGGGTGTCATGCTGCTGATTCACGACGACGTATTTTACCAGCCTATTATGCTCACTACTATATTGCAAGCTGTAGCCGTTACTGTGAATTTACCTGGTTTTTGTTTTACAGTATGCTTTGTTTATCTTCTGCCTTCTTCTCCCTTCGCCATTGGGGACCTTTCTGATCTAGTGTCCCAGCTCCCAGGTACTCTCTCTCACCTGGACTTATCTGTTTGCACGGCACAGCTTGCCCATCGTTTTGAGTGGAACGTCGTCTCGGATACCTTCTCCAGTGATCACCTCCCGTGCGTGATCAGCCTGCTTTCCAATTACGTACCCTCGTCTCGTCTACCCACTTGGCAGCTACGCAGAGCGAACTGGCCTCTTTTTTGCCACTTAGCTGTTTTCGACGACCGTGTGTTCGGTAATGTTGACCAAATGGTGGATCACCTTACTACTGTGATCCAAGCCGCTGCCGAGCGTGCCATCCCTCGGTCGTCGGCCCAACCGAGGCGTTTACCCATTCCTTGCTGGACCGACGAATGCCGGGTGGGGGTTCGTGCACGCCGGGCTGCACTACGTGTATTTCAGCGCCACCCTACCCTCGATAATCTGGTCATCTACAAGCGATCATGTGCCCATGCTCGTCGGGTAATACAGGCTAGTAAGAAGACATCCTGGCTCCACTTTGTGGAATCCTTTAACTGCTTCACACCATTGTCGGTGGTTTGGGACAAGCTCCGTCGCGTGGCCGGCAAACTTTCGCGAATTAGGGTGCCTGGTCTTAAGATCAATAATGGCACAGTAGTTTGCCCTAGGGCTGTCGCTGATGCCCTTGGAGGCGCTTTTGCAGAAGTGTCTAGCTCCTCACATTACCACCCGGACTTTTTACAATCAAGCAACGAGCTGAGACGCATGATTTTTCTTTTCACTCAAACAACCGCGAGTGTTATAATGCCTTATTCACTATGTCGGAGCTGGAGCGGGTCCTGGTCTCTTCGAGGCAGTCCGCTCCTGGGCCGGATGGTATTCACATCTCGATGCTGCAGCACCTGTCTTTGCCTGACAAGCAGTATCTTTTACGAATATTTAACCATATCAGGCATTCCACTACTTTCCCATCCGTTTGGCGAGAAGCCACCATCTTCCCGATTTTAAAGCCTGGAAAGGACCGGCATCTAGCTTCCAGTTATCGCCCAATCTCCCTCACTAGTTGCTTCTGCAAAGTGATGGAGCGGATGATTAACGAGCGACTGACGTGGTGGCTTGAAACTCAACAGCTGCTGTCCAAAGTTCAGTGCGGTTTTCATCGCTTCCGTTCAACGGTCGACCATTTAGCTTCTTTATCCACGCACGTGATGGACGGCTTTGTGCGCAAGTGCCAAACGGTTGCTGTCTTTTTTGATCTCGAAAAGGCTTACGACACTTGCTGGAGGTACGGTGTTCTTCGTACCCTCCATAAATGGGGCATTCGTGGTCGGCTGCCCCTTTTTATTCGGGAGTTCATGCAGGATAGAGTGTTTTGGGTATGGGTGGGCTCGGTTTTGTCCCGTGTTTTTAGTCAGCAGAACGGAGTACCGCAGGCTCAGTACTCAGCGTCACACTATTTGCTATTGCAATCAATCCCATTGTAGAGTGCTTCCAGTCTGGCGTTTCATCTTCGCTATTTCTGGATGACTTCGCCATTTACTATAGTTCTCTGCGGACTTCTCTCTTGCAACGTCGTCTCCAATTGTGTCTGGATCAACTGTTCACTTGGAGTATCGAAAATGGTTTTCATTTCTCCACCGAGAAGACCGTTTGCGTAAACTTCTGGCGTCGGAAGGCGTTTCTCCCTCCGTCTCGGCCCAGATGCACTCCCTTACGCAGAGGAGACGAAATTTTTGGGATTGATTCTTGACTGAAAACTTAGTTGGTCTTCTCACATTTCCTACTTAAAAGCAAGGTGTGAACGTTCTCTTAATGTTTTACGTGTTTTAAGTGGCACATCCTGGGGAGCTGATCGGACAGTTCTTTTGCGATTATACCGTTCACTGGTCCGATCGAAGCTAGATTACGGTTGTGTTGTGTATGCTTCGGCTCGGCCATCTGTTTTAAATTGACTTAATCCTACACACCACCATGGCATCCGGTTGAGTATTGGCGCATTTCCTACGAGCCCAGTTATTAGCCTGTGCGCGGAAGCTGCTGAACCTCCGCTCAGCTATCGGCGGGATGTTCTTCTCTGCAGCTATGCTTGCAGACTCTCTAGCCTAGCCGAACACCCGTCTTTTAGTTCATTTTTTAATGATAGCTTGGGCCGCCAATACTTTGGGAGCTCCCTAGCCCTACTTCCTCCTGGCGTTCGGTTTTGCTCAATGCTTCGGTCTTTGGACGTCGAATTACCCGCGACGTTGTCGAAGGGTGAAACTAGATTTCCCCCATGGCTTCGCCGCGAGACCTATGTCAACCTGGGTTTGTTGTCCCTGCGGAAGTCGTCAACGCCAGATTCCATTCTTCGTTCTGCCTTTTTAGATATTCAGGCGCAGTTTGAATCCTACAGTTTTATATACACTGACGGCTCGAAGGACGATCGGGGAGTAGGATGTGCTTTTATCTACAGTCGCCAGAGTTTTAGCTTTCGACTTTTACTGCAGTGCTCGATTTTTACAGCAGAGCTATTTGGCATTTATCAAGCCCTTTTATATATACGTCGACAGCCCATGCAGCACTTCATTGTTTGTTCTGATTCCTTGAGTGCCCTCCAAAGCCTACGGACGCTGTACAATTATCGTCCACTGGTTCAGCGTATCCAGGACCACCTCCACACCCTCGGCAGTGCTGGCACTTGTGTCACCTTTGTGTGGCTACCTGGTCATGTAGGCCTGCAAGGAAACGAGGCTGCTGCTGCCGCTGCTATGGTAGCAGTTTTAGCCCCCAGGTTTTTTAGCGCTTGTGTTCCCTCTGATGATTTTGGCTTATTTTTACGTCGTGCACTCCTTTCACGGTGGTGTAGTGAATGGAGTAATGTTCTGGGGAACAAACTTAGGGAGGTGAAACCCCTCCCTGTCACCTGGAGGACTTCCTCGCGCGTCTCTCGTCGGGAAGAAGTGATTTTTAGCAAGACTGCGTATTGGGCACTGCTTTTTTAGTCATCGTCACCTTCTATCCTCAGATGCTGCACCACTCTGTGCTCATTGTCAAGAGCCCCTGACGGTGCGGCATGTTCTAATCCAGTGCCAGTATTTTACTCCGCTGCGGGAATCTTTGGGTTTGCCAGCGACCCTGGCCGAGGTGCTGGGAAACACATCATGTGCTGTAGAGCAAGTGTTACATTTTATTCGCGATTGTGGACTGAGCAAACATGTTTAACTCGCATATTTTACTTTATTTTATTTTTTTACTTGCCTTTTTTATCTTGGCTTCTCGCAGCGAGTTATTTTAACACTTGTCACTTTATGCTTTTGTTGTATCTCACGTTTTAGAGTTCCAGGTACTGTGTTGGTGACGTTTTGCTGTTTTAATTGTTTTTAATTGTTGTACAATAAACGGGATCTAGCTTTCGTTTTGTCTGGGCGCTACTGACCTCCGTAGTTGTGCGCCCTAAAACCATAATACTACTACTACTACTACTACTACTACTACTACTACTACTACTACTACTACTACTACTACTACTACTACTACTACTACTTGTGCTCAGTGATGATGAGAGTTTTGTTTGTTTGTAGTGTTTAACGCCCGCTTTTACTACTTACGGCACCGCAGGCGGTGACACTGATGATACATGGAATGAAGATGGAGCACCGGTGGAATGAGATGGCGGGGAAAACCGGAGTACCCGGAGAAAACCCGCCCTGCCGCCGCTTTGTCCACCACGAATACCACATGCGGGTCCCTGGGATCGAACCCGGATGATGAGAGTGATATATGCGAGAATTCGTGTGTAAGTGCAAGTGAGAGCGAGAGTGACATAAGTGACGCTGCAGACAGCTGTACTCCTAGCTGGAAGAGGTGGGTAATTTGAGCCTGGCCCTACATCTAGTATCCCAGTGCACAATATCCATCAGGGACCAATACTTCCTTCTCATTTTGATGATAATACGCTTCCAGTAGAATTTTTCGGCCTATTATGGAAATAATTACTGAGGAGACTTGTATTCACGGAAACATAAAAAAAAAAAAAAAGGTGACACCATCAACGAATATATCCAGGATTGCTTCTTGGAATCTCCCAGAAATTGGCGATATAAAAGCACTAAGATAGTATTATCTAGATAGTACTGAGATAAGTCCCTATTAAAATCATAAGCACATTTCAGATACCCTGTCCTAGCTAGGTGTAACTGCACATTTCTATCAAAACTTTTATAATTTGTTATCAGATTTACCGTTATTATTACAAATGGAAGTATTAAATATGTGACACTATTTAGTTCCTGAAGCACTGCTGATTTATTTGTGAATACCTATATGTACAAACTACGCTGTACAAAATGGAGAAGTGCTACTTATGCCGTTTTTGTAACAAAATTTTTACGTGGATTAACAAAACTTCACTCCTGGAGGACAATTATGATTCAATTCAACAAAAAGCAAGGTATACTATGTGTTTTAGAACATTTGAGCATTTTTATATAGTTTTAACTGTGTTTAATAGAGTTTCATACTTTAGCAAAATTGCCTTCCGCTCAGAGCCATAAAACACGTCCGCTCGGGAAGGGTTAATAGCATGTTTTCAAAGTGGAACTGTTCTTATTGTTTGCATTCATATAGTTCATTATGCTCTGGAAGGTTTGTCTTTAATGAAATATTATCTGTAAAATATAAGCAGAAGACTACAGTAACAAATTGCACATCTTCCAAATGAACAACAGACAGCTGATTTACCTAATACATTATTTTATTGTAGTTTAAACTTAGGGAAGTGACTGTGGTTTGCATATCTCTAGGATAATGAGGAAGAGTTGGCAGCTTTAATGAAAGCAAGTACAACAGTTCGCAAAAGAAAGCCACGGCCAACAACTTTAATGAGAAAGAGATCAAAGCAAATAAGAAATATGCAGACCAGTCTAACGATTCTGGCTCCAGATCCACCTGCTGTCAGAGAGGAAAAGAATCATGGTGAGTAAAATTTTATTTAAACTATGGTTTTGTATTATTTTAATAGTATATTATTTAACTAGACTTCTGGATTTGAAGCTTTCACGGCGAACGTTATGGTTCAAGGCTTCACGGGTGATCAGCCGTGTTAGGTTTATAAATGTCAAGCTTTTGGCCATTGTAGACTCCATGGCCATCTTCAGGAAAGATGAAAAGTCTCCTCAGTTTTCCAAATATATACTATGGTTTGGAGGATGTGGGTTGTGTTGTCCTAGCCAATGAGCGGGTGATTGTCTGTGATTGGGCCTGCTGTCGTGAGGTATGTGTATCCTCAGCTGAAGTGTTTTCCTGTGGGTATGAACTTTGTCCGGGGTTGCCAGTTGCGGTGTCTTCTCATGGGTACGTATTTTGTTTGGGGTCCATGGTGTTGCTGTTTTTGTAGGTGTTTCTGATGGCTGTTGTCCACGGGGAGCTTAGTTTGAGTCCGCCATCCTGTTGTAATTGTTGAGGTGTAAATTGATGTGGATGGCCTCCTTGATGAGTCTGTCCCAGTAATTTTCTGTGTGTTCTAGAACTTTCGTGTCTTTGAAGTTTATTTTGTGCACCTGCTCTATGCAATGTTGGGCTACTGCTGATTTTTTCGGCTGGAGAAGTCTGATGTTCCGTTGATGTTCTTTGCATCTTTCTTCTAGCGTGCATCCTGTTTGACCCACATACACCTTCCCACACTCGCAAGGAATCCTGTATATTCCTGGGAACTTAAGTCCGAGTGGTTCTTTCACCTGCCTGAGGAATTGTCGGATCTTCTTGGGGGCCGTGAAGAAGGTTTTGATATTATGTCTTGCGAGTATACGGGAAACCTTGTTGGAGACAGGACCATAGAATGGTATGTAGGCCTTCTCTTGAGGGGGGGCATTTATAAACCTAACGCGGCTGATCACCCGTAAAGCCTTGATCCATAGACTTCTGGACTTTATTGTAAAAGAGGTAGTCTGAAAACTAATTTATATAAATAGATACATAGAGTGTACTATTTAATTTTCTCTATTACAAAAGATGCAAAATTATTTCATTAGTAATTAGAAAACGCATTTTTAAAGCAGCAAATGTGGAAATCAATTACCATCTGGTTTCCATCTCTGCAGTTATAACAGTACATTCATTGAAAATACATTTTGAGTTAAATTAACTCACTAAAGCTTCATGCTTGAGTGCTAAGGCATAACATTTTTTTATAAGCCATTGCTCATGGAATGCACATACCTTGAAACTACTTCCCATTAATGACAACTGAAAGCAGATGGCTAAGAATTGGAGAATAAGTGTGATAGTAGGTATGAATATATAATGGAAAAAATTTAAAAAATATTCCAGCTAATTACAGGAGGATAAGTTTACTTTCAATTGTAGAAAAGATTTTTACAGAAATTTTGGCTAACAGGTCACAGAACTGGGTAGAGCAGAAGAAAAAATTATCGGACTTCCAAGCAAGATTTAGAGCATGTAGGAGAACATCTGATAACATTTTCATAATTAAGACAATTTTAGATCAATATTTGAGCAATAAACAGAGAAGGGTGTACATGGTATTTATTGATCTAGAGCAGGGGTCAGCCTGGCGATATGATGTAATATCACCGCCAGGAGCAAGCAATACATCACACTGTTTCACCTCTCCCTCCCTCACTCAACAGACATTCAAACGAAGACAAGCAGTAGTGTACACCGCATCGATAGACATGGATGGCTCTTTCAAAATCAAGAGGAATGGGAAGAACAATATTTTTGCTGCGCTATGGGTAGGGACATATTTTTATGGTGAATAAAAATTGCAAATGTCAGTATAAAAAGAAGGCTCAAAGCAATAAAAGTGGTGAAATAAAATATAAATTATTATTGTCATAATTTACATTTCAAATGTTATATGTAGCATGTACATTGAAGTACCAAGTAACCATGGCTTCTAAGTGCCCTGTTGTAATATTGGTTCTTTTATCTGAAAAAATGTTGTACACTGAAAGAGCTCCTTCACAATCACCATTAGAAATTAAAATATAGGTACAGTATGATTTTTTCAACCTGAGCCTGCTTAGCTGTATGTGCAGTAGATGCACTAGTCCAACATCTTCTCGGAGGGGTTTTGGCTTGGTAGTAACCAAGTAGCTTGTGTATGCACACTGCAGGTAACAAAACGCAGGTGAGGAGAACTCTGCCAGCCTTTCCCATTCTACATTAAGCATGAAAGACCACTTAATTTTGCTCATAGGCCTCTATCAAGTTTGAGGTTTTTTACATGCCGTAAATCTATGATATGAGATCACCGGCTTTACTTCACTTCTGAAGAAAGCCATGCTAAGAATTTTATATGCCCGTAAAAATTCATCACCCTCTGCTGGGTTTGAACCCACGAACTAGGGAACCAGAGGCTAGCATGTTACCCCTAGACTGCAGAGGACAACATTCGTGCACCTATACTGGTTTCAGCGAAAGAATTGGTCGCAATGTAAGCAATGCCTAAAAATATGTTCTTCCACTTTCTCGCTCTGATTGGAGCAATAACGGCACTACTTTCATAACCACGTGTTGCTAAGACAGAAAACCATGTGGAGCCTGCAACTGTTATCGCCTGCCTTCGACTCACCAATCCTTCACGCGGTAGTTTAAAACATGCTACTGATTAGATAACAATTGCGTGTAGCTCTCTGAACTGAAAAACATAATAACATAAATTTAAAATCACTATAGAAATAAAAAGGTTTAACATACCTAATCTGAATCTGAAAGAGGTTGTATTCCATCTAGATCAGAGTTTTGCTCCCCTCTACCTTTATCTTTGGTATACCCAGTGGCTGCTAACTAACCTAAAATTATAAATAAAACGAACGCTAACTTAACCTCCCGTGAATCAGAGATGTAAGCTTATATAAATAGCAGATTATAAGCAGATAACGCACACTGACGTGATTTGGTGTGACCAGTGGTAAACCAGTCTTAACGGCTGTAGGCTTGGTTAAATTCCCTGTTTTTAAACTTTCACTGCACGCGGAGTTTATGCTTAATGCAGATACACCTGTAAACAGTGCTGTAAGGTTAACGATATCTTTGATAGCTAAAGTGGGATATTTCTTGCATAGTTTGTGGAACACATTGAGAATTATAAGTTTATTGCCACTCGTTAGAGACTTCCCTCTGCAATGTTTTATAAACTGCACTTGTTCGGCTATGATGGTTCACCTTTCCACTTCCAAAACTCACCAGCAGAAGGCAGTCTGCACATGTTCTTTGCACATTTTCTGATTAAGTGCAATTCATTACTTTAGATTAACTTTGTTGCATTTCAACATGGTACAACAACACATTAAACATACCATTGTTACATAATACAGAGAAGATCCAGTAGTTTTTGTTACTACTAGCAAATTACTTTGTAGACGATGTACTTTGTAATATGCAGCATCAGTCAATGAACATGCACTTTAATTCTATTTGTACACATGCTTCTGTTTACATCACAACCAATTCTTTCGGTGAAACCAGTATAGCACAAGTGCACCTAGCTGTCAGTATGGACTTGTTTTAAGTAATATACAATTGTGCGCCTTGACTCTACAGTTTTTAAAGTTGTTTAACAATGCTGTTAATTGCCAGGATCATATCAGCATCACCAGTGTGCTGGAATTTTGTCCCATGTAAGTTCTTTTACGTGCCTGTAAATCTACTTACATGGCGCTGTTGTTTTAAGCACTTAAAAACCATCAGTCTGGGCCAGATTTGAACCTGTGACCTTGGGATCAGTAGGCCAGCGTCTAACCAACTGAGCCACCCAGACCAACTTGGCTCTACAGTGCATCACGAACCAAACTCAGCGTTGTGTGTTTGCAGAGTACAGGAAAACCAGTAGACAGGGGGGTGTTGTCTTCTGCACTTAATTCTAGTGGAGGTGCTGTAGCATAGAAGGTATATTATTAACTTACGTAAGCTTCGGCGGCCGGTGTCCATAATAATAAGTTTTTCCGGGGAAGGCCGCATCTTGGTTGTGTTGTTGTTGCCAACGTTTCACCCCACCATGTAGAGCTTCTTCAGAGCTAATGCTTTCCTTGGCAGCACCACAGGAACTGAGCTGCCAAGGAAAGCATTAGCCCTGAAGAAGCTCTACATAGTAGGGTGAAACGTTGGCAACAACAACACAACCAAGACGCGGCCTTCCCCGGAAAAACTTATTATTAAGGTATATTATTCTATGTGTTCATTGAACACTCATTTATACCACTGGTTATCTGTTAAATTACCTTCTTTGCTGCTCTTATATACTTTTCCTGCTTATAAACATATTTGCATTTCTTCCAGCCTAACAGACTTTGAACTCTTGGCCTTGACTTAGAACCTGGCTTTCTATGTTATAAAAAATGAAACAAATCTTGTTTTATTCCTGAAATAAATCTTTTAATGTCAGTTTCTCAGAAACATTGCAATGAGATGTTAATTTCATGTTAAATCATAAATAAATGTTCATTTTGTGAGAAATATCGCAAAGTATTAATTTCGTGGTAAATCATTTTGCAAGTTGCATTAAAATTCATGTTTAATCGTGAGAGCAAACATTGGTAATTATGTAATTCACAATAGAATTGATTCTGAAACCTTTTATTTGTGTATTGACATATTTTGTGTCATTGTAATCCACCAAAAAGTTGTCCTTAGCTATGGGTGGAAATGTGAAATGTCTGTTGTGTTCAAAAGTTTTGATTGGTGCTTACAGGTCAAACATTAAACAACATTGTGAATGTTGTCACAAAGACTGCAAGAAAGTCATAGGTAGGACATCCATAGGTGTTTTAAAAGAATATTATAAAACAAATCTTTGTGGTAAATGTAAGAATAAAGTTGAAATATTCAGTGAAGTTTTATAGTCCAATGAAGAAGTAGATTACAAGTAGATTACATTTTATAAAACCTAAAAGTAATAAATAATCATAATTAGGCACCAGTAAGTAATATTATGCATTTGACTTCCAGGACTTGTACGTGCAAATCAACTGCAGCATTGTAAAGCTGAAAGTTCCCTAAACACATCTGCAGAAAATAAAACAAAAATTGTGAAAGAACGAGAATTACTAGCCAGTTATGTTGTTGCGTCAGAAATAGCAGTCATTCAAACCTTGCACTGATGGGCAGTTTGTTAAAACTTGTCTTAATTAGGTCACTAATGTAATATGCCAGAAAGATTGATGATATTTGATAGGAAAGTATTAAGAAAGATCTATGGTTCTGTGAATGAAAATGGGACTTGGCGTATTAGATAAAATAGTGAGTTATATAACCATGTTGCAGCATTGATTGAATGTGAATTAGAATCCAAATTACACACATTTGTAGCCTATTCTGTTACTGTCAATGAAAGTGCAGACATTAATGACACAGCTCAGTTAGCAATATTTATTGGAGAAGTGACCAAGGAATTGTCAGTTCATGAATATTTACTTGATATTGTCTCCCTTGCAGAACATACTACAGGAGAGGATTTATTTAAGGCAGTGTGTGGCACATAAGAAAAGAAAAATATAAACTTAAGTAATACGATATCAGTTGTGACAGATGGAGCATGCTCTATGGTAGGTAAGCAGATAGGTTTGATAGGCAGACTAAAATGACATTTACAAGAATTAGGTACTACTGAACACCTCCAAACATTTCATTGCATCATACATCAGGAGGTTTTATGGGCCAAAGTAATGCACATCAAAAATGTTATGGACATTGTTATGAAAACAATAAATAGTATTAAATCTACTTCACTTCACCATCGGTAGTTTCGAAATCTGCTTAAAAGTTTGGATATTCATTTCGAGGATTTGATGTATTACACAGAAGTGCGATGGCTCAGTCGAGGGGAAATGCTAAAGCAATTTTTTTATATGCATGATGTGATCTACGAGTACATGCTATATCAGATATGTAAATGTTACTATGTAAAGTTTGCACACACACTCACTTTGCTACTCAGATCATTAATATTTGTTTCATTTTAGGG
The DNA here is from genome assembly GCA_030765045.1 of Tenodera sinensis. NCBI lineage: Eukaryota > Metazoa > Arthropoda > Insecta > Mantodea > Mantidae > Tenodera > Tenodera sinensis. The sequence goes on along the minus strand of CM060967.1, from coordinate 135,178,125 downwards.
TAATGAATAGGGCTAGGAAGTTCATGCATTTGCATGTTTTTTCATAGGGGTTAAGAATGCATGCTTTTACATTATGTGCACAAATTATGGAATTTTCAGTTATTTGGACATGATTTTATGGTGCATATAACTGCATATTTTCTTTATTTTGATAAATGCATAATATTTCAATATTATAGCCCCTATATTGCATATTTTAATGATTTTTATGGCTTTTTATTACTTTTTCCATCTGGATGATATTTTTAATATTGGTAGTATTGCACATGATGATCCAACTCACGAAGATTTCAATATTATAGCCCCTATATTGCATATTTCAATGATTTTTATGGTTTTTATTATTTTTCCATGTGTATAATATTTTTCATATTGGTAGTATTGCACATGATGATGCAACTCACGAGGTGAGTCATGTTGTCATGCAGTGAACCCCCTGTTTCCATCCCTTCATTATATGTATGTGCGTAGAGAATAATCAGTGCATTATCTGAGAGGTTTATATTAACAAAGATAAAGTGCAGGTAAACGTTTTGAGCAGCATGATTATAGCAACGCTTGCCTGCCCAATAGTAGTTGTGCCATGGTTTTCAAACGTAACAGTGTTGTGAACTGGTTTCCACCAAATTAAATTAGGCTTATAAAATGTTAAAAAGCTCTTCAAATGCCAAAAATAAAATCAACTTCGAGGCTAGATTAATTAATTTACAGAAAGAGTTTTCGGGTGATTTAATATCTACAGATAATAGGGTACTGTTTTGCGGAGTGTGTGAGAACAATGAAGAGAGTGAGAAAAGATTTTAAATAGTTTAGCACATAATCACAGCAAAACATAAGGACAATTTAATCAGAAAACTCGCAAACAAAGAACCTGTTCAAAAACAGCTAGTAGAGTGTTTAGGAAGTAGGGTTACTGAATTTCCCTATGAATTGTGCCAAGCATTTTAGCTGCTGATATTCCCTTGTTCAAAATTAATAATCTGACATTTAAAAACTTTCTTGCCAAGTACACTCGACAACATGCATGTATGTAGGACATTGTTACAATAACGTATTGTCAAATATACAAAATGAATTAGCGGATCAGTTTGTGTGGTTGTCTGTTGATGAAACCCCTGATTCTTATATTGCTAATATAATTGTGGGTGCTTTAAATAATGAGCAAAAGACTACACTTTATCTTCTTAATGTGCAAATTGTCGGCCACTGACAATGTAACTGTGACCCAGTTTGTGATGGACTCTTTGAAATTACTATGGCCATGTGGAATTAAGTACGACCTGTTACTTTTATTTGTTACTGATGCAGGTCCTTATATGGTAAAATCAGGACAAACTCTAAAAGGTATATTTCCTAACTTAATTCATATAACTTGTTTGGCACAAGCTCTTCATCGCATTTCTGAGACAATATGTGATTCTTTCCCATTGGTAGATAGATTTGCGTCCGGTACAAAGAGAATTTTTGTTGAATCTCCTAAAAGAGTTAAGTTGTTTAGATCAACAGCACCTAATATCCAACTTCCTCCTGTACCAGTGTTAACTCGATGGCGAACATGGGTCAATGCAGTTTTATATTATGCTGAGCACATAGAAATAGTCGAAGAGGTTGTTAATTCATTGGACTCGAAAGATGCTTCATCAATAGAAACTATGCAAAATATTCTGTCAGGCACTGGGTTAAAGGAGGATCTTAGTTTCATATTTGCCCATGTTTCTTTCTTACCAACAGCCATAATGGCATTGGAAGCTGTAGGATCTCCTTTGCATGAATCACTTACTGTGCTTGAAAAAAACAATATGTAATCTAAGTTCAGTTCCTGGTAGCATAGGATAAAAATTGAAAGAGAAAGTGATTTATGTAATTTCAAAAAATTAAGGTTATAAACAGATGTACGATATTCGAGACATCCTCGAAAGAAAACCATCTGTCACACCAAGAGACTTGACTCTCTCTGTGAAGCAGTTAACATCATTTAAATATGCCCCTATAACATCTTGTGACGTGGAGAGAAGTTTTTCACATTACAAATGTGTTTTGTGAGACAACAGACGATGTTTTACAGCTGAAAATTTGTGCAAAGTGTTGCTTGTGAACTGCAATTTAGCAGTTAATACTAGCAGCGGGACCACTTCTACTTCAACCTTTAAGGAGAAATTTAACTTTATTTATTATTTATACTAACTTGTCTTGTCTACTGCAAAGGGACATTAATTGTTTTAATTAAATAGTGCATATTTCTCGGCATATTTTCAAGTTTTTAAGAACATATTTGCATGCATATTTCAGTGTTTTTAGGGCATGAAATTACGGAACTTCAAAATGAAGATCGGATAAGTGATTTGGCTTTCCTGTGTGATATAAGTGAGCATTATAATCACTTTAACTGTCACTTTCAAGGAAACGATCAAAACATACTGCATGTGTATGATATGGTGTAATCCTTTATATTGATGACAGTTGTGTGGAAGTCAATCTACTTGAAAAACAGTTCTACCATTTCCCTTGCTTACAGTTTCTTAATAATGTTGTGGAATCTAATTTAAATAAGTAAGTAAGCATGTTCGGTAAGTTAAAAAAGGACTTTGAAGTTAAAAGGTTTTCATCATTTCAAAGCAATGAACGGTTTTTGACTTTTTGCAAATCCTTTCCCTATGGACATTCATACAGTAAAACCGCAATTACAAGTTTAGGTGTTGAATTTACAGACAAACAGAATTTTGAAATCACAATTACAAAATAAGACTGGTTTAGGTTTATTTAAAGAACTTGATATGGCAATATTTCCGTCTCTCCCTACATTTGCTGCACATATAAGTACTATATTTGGTTCAGCATATATGTGTGTGCAGTTTTTTTTTCTAAAATGAAGATTGTAAAATCTAAAAGCAGATCATGATTGACAGGTGAAAATCTATGTACTCTGCTGTACATCAGTACTAATGATTTACCTTAGATGTATGTGAAACTGTAATGCTCCAGATGCAGTAAAAAATAAGATAAGACTGTTAATGTTAAAGCCCTCTCAATCTGTATATATGTATTAAGCATATAAAATCAAACGTGTGGTAGAGAAGTGCCTTTATCTTTCACTGCCATTGTGACTTGCAAACCCTCTCCTTCAAACCGTGTGTCATATGCATGGTAGGTTGCGTTCCCTGGGGTCACATTTCTACAATCGTGAAGACCAATATAGAGAAGGCAATCTGATACCATTAAAAGAGAGGAACTATGGATAAAATTAAGAACAAAAGAAGTAAGGAATACATTCATGAAATTATTGCATAAGATATATCAGGAGAATCCAGACAATAAAGTAATGGAATGTATACAGAGCATTTAGAAGTAAGACAGATGTAAACTAGTCCAGTGTTATTTAACCTAATTATAGATGACATTATAGAAGAAATAGGAAAAGTTAATAAATATGCACCACTTATTAATAATAAGGCTGAGTGCACCCTGTGCCAGACCTCCCAGTGGGGGGAAAATCCCCATGCTGGTACTGGGGATCAAACCCATGTCCTCTGCACTGGGGGCAGGCACACTCCCACTGCGCTACAGAGGCAGAAGCTATTGACATTGAAGCAAATTAATTCAACAAGCATTAATAAATATTGGTGGTTAGAACTTGACTTATCTTTTATAATGACATAATTTCCAACATAATTATAAAAGATAAGTGAAGTTTTAGCCACTCATATTTATTTAATATTAACTGAAACCAAATTATTGTTATATCAAAATTCATTAATTTCACTTTAAATTTTATTAAATAAAACTCTTCTTTATGATTACTAATTAGATTTCTGAATATGAATAGCTTTAGCAAGCGTGTTTGACTTAAGTCATCCATTACACACTGGATGAGGTTGATTTTGTATTATAAGAATTGATACTGAATTTAGATATTAAGTAAAGAGACTTAAATGTTATTAAAGGATAAGAATACCTAGTATTGAATATCAGTCTTGCTTAATATAAGTAAGAAGTAAATTAATAATATCAGTTTCAATCTGATAGTGAGGTACACTTAATATCCAAGGTCTTCTTGTCCCTTAATAACATTTAAGTCTTTTACTTAAAATCTAAATCCAATATCTATTAATATAAAACCGAATTCACTAAGAAAAATCTACCTTTATTTAGCACTGAATGTAAAAGTACTGAATATGGCTATTGATCTTGTGCACAGGATTTGCTCAAGCTTACTACAAGAAGGTCCAAGAAAGACTTGAAGGAACAGGATTGTTCAGTGAGTTCTTGAGCACAATGAATGATTTTGGCAACAACATCCTGGATGTATCAGAGCTCTATCGTAAGGTTACAACAGTATTGAGCCAACATCAAGATCTTTGTGAGGAGTTCTTAGCATTCTTACTACCAGAACAGGCAATGCAGATTGGCAAGTTCATGGAGCATCTAATGGTTACCAAAATGAGGGACTTCTTCAGGAAACTGGAGGTACAACCCATAATGTACTATGTAGAATAAGAGTTAATAATTTTCATTATTCTCAGAGCAAGTTCAAGGCTAATTGTACTCATAAATTTACTAGTAAATAATTTATCTTAATAGGAGCTTGTATTACAGTGGTCAGTTAACAGTATCAACTTGCTGGCATGTAGTTATTGTGTTTAGTTTACCTGGATTTTGTTAGTTCTTTAGTTTGTTGCAGTATATTTTTGCACAATTTCACTGTTTCTCCAGCACTGCTTAAATCTTATTTTACTGAAGCTAATAATTGTGAGTAATCTAATGTTTGTAATTTTATATACGATTATATTGCAGAATAAACTATAAGGGCAGATTTATAAGAAGTCAAAGAGAACAAAAACAATTCTTTGAAGAGTCAAAGTAAATATACAAGAAACTTATTATTTATTTATGCCAACAAACTTACTGTTGGTGTTTTTAAATACACAAGCCGTGTGTGTGTGTGTGTGTGTGTGTGTGTGTGTGTGTGTGTGTGTGTGTGTGTGTGTGAGACTGTCTTTATGGTTTACCAGGAGAAATATGAACTGGTTTGAGAATTTAATGTCATTCTGGCAGGTTGTCACAGTAGCTTAATGGTTAGAGCACCTTTCTGGTAAGCGGAGGGTCTGTGGTTCAAATCCCAGCTGTAGAATTGAATTTTTAAGTTCCAGTTCTACCTCTCAAATACAAGAACCTTTGAGAGGTAGAACTGGAACTTAAAAATTCAATGCCACAACTGGGATATGAACCACAGACCTTCCGCTACCACTGAGCTATTGTGACAAACTCCCAGAATGGCATTAAATTCTCAAACCAGTTCGTATTTCTCCTGGTAAACCACAAAGGCAGTCTCACATCAGAGACAAATTACCCCAATGGCGACTTGTAAGTACTTTATATCCCAGGATTAAATAACCTTCAGATGGTAATTATTATTTATTTATGCGAACAAACTTACTGGTGGTGTTTTTAAACACACAAGCCGTGTGTGGGCAAAGTTTGAGCGCTAGAACTGGAACTTAAAAATTCAATGCCACAACTGGGATTTGAACCACAGACCTTCCGCTTACCGGGCGGCTGCTCTACCACTGAGCTATTGTGACAAACTGCCTTTGTGGTTTACCAGGAGAAATACGAACTGGTTTGAGAATTTAATGCCATTCTGGCAGTTTGTCACAATAGCTCAATGGTAGAGCAGCCGCCCGGTAAGCGGAAGGTCTGTGGCTCAAATCCCAGTTGTGGCATTGAATTTTTAAGTTCCAGTTCTACCTCTCAAACTTTGCCCACACACGGCTTGTGTGTTTAAAAACACCAACAGTAAGTTTGTTGGCATAAATAAATAATAAATACAAGAACCTTGTTTCTGCACATGGTAGTACCAGAGGTAATTTGAAGTAACAAAAATACAGATCAAATGGGAGAAAAAAAAAACTTGATGTATGATAGTGAAATTTGTTGTTATTGTTGGTTGCTGGATTTCTGATAATGAAATCATTGATCCTCTTGCTTTCCAGTATTTTTTACTCAAGAATGGCACATTGGTGATAGCTGGACAGTACGGAAGATAATCTTGATCCATTTTCTCTTGAAGATCACATAAGGGACAAAGTGGTGAAGAATAAATCCCAGTCCTATGGAGCTGCTTTGCTAGACAATCATGATCTTCGAATAGTCTAAATATTGCAACTGCACTCTTTCTTTGTTATCCAGGGATGTTTCGATTTGTGATAGATTCCCATCTTTTATCTCTTGAAATTTTAGAGTGATATTGTGTAATCATTTCTTGGAATTTTAGGTTTATAATTCTGTTTATTGTGTGGGAAGATAGTTGTGTAACAGGCTTTTGTATACTACTGTGTCTATTTTTGGCTGGATAATCGGCTTTGTCATTACAGGTCAGCCCACAATGTGCTGGGGTATCCACTGAAAAACTATTCTTTTCTTTAATTTAGTGAGATGAAATAGGCTTGTCCAGCGCTCGAGATAGTGAAATATAGTGGGTGATGGTGAAATTTGGATCACTGTAAAAGCAGGAAGAATTTTAAAAAAGACTTAGAAGTCGTCTGGATGAAAAGTCTACAATCACTGTGGTGAAAACAATTGAAACTTAATCTCACACACTTTAGTTTTGTTGTTCTGTGTAGCTTGAAGAGTGTGACAGATGGGAATTTCTACACTACCTGCAAAATACATATTTTGATGGCTGAAAAGTAACCAGAAATCGGTCTGGATATATAGGTAATTCAGATTAATAAGGGTTGGCTAAATGAGGTTCTTGTATTTAACTTAAAATTTAAACTGTAAATGTTGGACTTCGTTACAGTGATGTACTTTAACAATTTAGTTAATTATTGAGTCGATTTTTGACACTGCATTATTTATTTATTTATCAACAGGTTTACAATGTGAGATCACATCTTCCTGTATCCAAAGTGTTTAAGTATGTATCTTCTTCCTCCATTCTTCTCTTATTTCCCAATCCCACTCTTCTAAATTCTTCTACTTCATACTACTCCTCATATCATCTATCCAGGTTTTCCGCGGTCTTCCCCTCTTTCCTCTCCCTGGTGGAATCCATTCCAAAACTTGTCTCAGCAATCTTGTTTCCATCATTCTACGTGTATGACCATACCATTCCAATTGTTTGTATTTTACAGAATCTAATAATGTATCATTAACATTCATTTTTGTCTAATAGTTGTATTTCTAATTTTCTCTAATTTAGAATGCCTAGTGGATCTTCTAAAATAATCCATTTCAGTAGAAAGCAATTTTAATTTCAGGTTTGTGTTTAGGTGCCATGTTTCCGCTCCATAAGTTATAGTGCTTCTTATTATAGATTTGTAGATTTGTAATTTTGTATCCACTGCTAATGCCTTATCCCACAAAATACCGTTCAACATAGCTATTGTTGATCTACCTTTCTGGATTCTATTTTTTATGTCATTTTCGTGACTGCAGTTTGAATTTATTTTAACCCCCAAATATTCACATTCTTCTCGTCCTTTGATACGTTCCATTCCATCTTCCAAAATCATCCCCACAAGACATATATAGTGTTTTCTCCAAATTTATTTTTAAATCCCATTTAGTGTATTCTTCCATAAGTTTTCTAGTCATATATTCTATGTCATCATAATCTTGAGCTATAACCAATTGATTATCAGCAAACAACAGTGTATAAATTGTGGAGTTATTAATAGGTATTCCCATATTTTTACATTTCTTCTTCCAATTGGATAAAGCTTGCTATATACGTATCTTAAATAATGTTGGAGACAGGCAACAGCCTTGGCGTAATCCTTAGGAATTCCTCCAAAATGTTCTTTCCTATCTTGATTCTAGAAGTTGGATTTTCATATAATATCCCAATGGCATTTAAGAGAAGCTTATTGTCTATTTTATTCTTTAATACTTCCCATAATTTTTGTAACGGAATGGAGTCACTACACATAACTTATTTATTAAGAAAAACAAGACAAACTCCCATCTCAGTTCGTAGTCAACTACCTGCATCTTTCATCATGAAAATTGGTCTTGTCCCTGGTGGTAGTTGGGTGAACCTCTGCATAGTATGTTGCTTCGCAGGATTTACTCACAGTTTGGGAAAACATATATAAAAAAACTAAACTAAACCCCGGCACAACAGCCAATGAAGGGCCTAGGCCTACCGCCCAGCCGCTGCGTCCCCCACCTCTGCCCACTACATTCGTCAATGTTGGGGTGTAGTACTGGAGGGTGGGACGTGGTCAGCGCCCAGAGCCCTCCCGGCCAGTTATGTGGTCTTCTCGACCTGAGGCCACTACTTCTCCATCAAGTAGCTCTTCAATTGGTCTCCCTGGGACCTCATAAGGCTGAGTGCACCCCGTGCCAGACCTCCCAGAGGGGATAAAATCCCCATGCTGGTACCGGGGATCGAACCCGGGTCCTCTGCGCCATAGGCAAGCGTGCTACCAACTGCGCTACGGAGGCGGTCGAAAACATATATAAGGATAAGTGTCAGTCAAATGAGAACCTGACAGACGATATAAGGAGCATGGCTTGGAAGTTTGTAATGCTGGTAGGTGTGTATATAAAGGTGTCCTGTATTGGGAATCAGGACAGAACAGCTTGAACATTCATTGCTGCACCTTTTGTGTGTTAAAAATGCTCAAAGTGAGATCAGGGAGACAGTGTGCATCAGACATCACTATGGAGGCCAGCAAAGAGGAACAGCAAGGCACAGTTTAAACTGTGCAAAAATTGAGGTGCGCCATTAAGTCCAAATGCCCAGAAATGTTCATGGATAGGATCATTCTGTTGCATGATAATGCCTGTTAACGTTACCAAGGTGTTTGAACTATGGTGCAGAAATTCCACTGGGATGCTCCTGCACATCCTCCATACTGTCCAGATCTCTCCCTATGCAATTCTACATGTTTGGAGCCCTCAAGAAAGACATTTGAGTTGAGTTGATTTGCTTCAGACAAATTGGTGCACTTTTGAGTACAATTTTGGTTTTAGGTAATCACAAACTTTTTCTATGAAGTCATGGACTACCTTGTGTCACAGTGAGATAAATGTATAAATAGTTACGGCAATTACTTTCTAAATAAGAAACAGTTTACTTACTGTTTTTCTATCTGTCTCGTTTTCATTCCACTGGTCCTCATAATATAAATATATATTTATATAACAGGTGATCCTAAAGACTGAACTGGCTGTATTGTGTTTTGCCTGTACACATCCTCGGTGCTTGTTGGTGACTGCCACTATCATAGAACAGCGCAGATGAAACCAACATTTTTAAAACCACTTTTAAAGGGTTTACTTACCAATGTTACTAAAGCAGATGCTAAAACTGGCCACTGTCGTTGTCCATACATTCTTGGTACATCTTTAGAAAACTATCCATCACTCACCGTAGTTCACATTGAGAAACGCTGACAATTTCCTGGTGGATATTTTGTTTTAATACTTCCAGGGTGTGTGGGTTTGTCTTGTACACTTTATGCTTTAAGTTACCCCAGAGATAGAATCGCAGATCACCTGGAAATCTTTCTGCAAATCGCACTTTCACTTGGTGAGCTGACTGAGTTAAGACATACGAATCATAAGTAAATGTACGCTTTGCAGTAGGAAACAAATGCTGAGCCATAATACATTTTGTGACTAAGTAAAGGACAAAATAATAAAGCACACTGGTAATAACTCAACCACACGATAGCGCGTCAGCTCAATTCTACATTTTCAGAGCAGAGAAAAACAAGTCAACGCATGACCTTGTGCACAGCAGCTGCATTACTGTGTTTCCGGGTGTGCACTGGAAAAACATCACGCAGTGGTTCTTATGTTTTGGGTCTCTCTGTATTTACATCATTAAGGAACGAGATTGGCTGATGAATTTCGACATACCAATCATAGACAATGTCTTATGACTAGCCAATAGAAAGAACAGCATACCAGGCAACAAGAGGAAGGGGAGGCAGTTACCTGATGTTGAACCAGTCAATCAACGGCTGGAGAGGACTCTCTCTGAAACTAGTCTTGTGATTAATATTATTACAAGTGAGTTAGAGCAGAATATGTTTATAAATATCAACATATTTTTCAATTTATTGACCCTCATAAATTAGGAAAAACAGAAAATGTGTTTTCAATCTTGAAATCCCACTAAGCAACATACTTGTGCAGAAGCTATCCAATCACCACCAGGGACAAGATCAACACCACGATCAATGATGCAGGCTGTTATCAAGTAACCGAAGACGGGAGCAAATAGCTCCTAAAACGTGTTTTCCTTAATAAATAATTAAGTGGTGCAGTGTCAAAAATAAACTCAATAATTAGCTAAATTAAGGTTCTTGTGTTTTTAAATATTAGTAATGCTGAAATAAAAAGTTGTTAGCTAATGCTGTACTTCTGACAATGAAGTCATTAATCCTCTTGCTCTCCAATATTTTTCACTGATTGTTGCGGTGCTAGAAGTGGTCGGGCATATTTGAAGGTGGTCTTGGTCCATTTTCTCTTGCAGATCACATAGAGGAGAGAGTGGTGAAGAATATATCCCAATTCTGTTCAAATGTTTTGCCAGACAATCATGTCCTGTAATCAACCTGAAGGTTGCAAAAACTGCCGTTTTTCGACGATACTCAGGAATTACTGTTTGAATGTTTGGCAGTTCCCATCTTTTATTTTTTGATTTTTCATAGTAATATTTTTTTTAATTCAGAGTTGACTAATCTTTTAGCTGCATAAAATGCTAGTTCTTCCTTACATTTATAAACCTTGTAGTTATCCAGCAATGAAAATAATAATGAAATGTGTTGTTAGCTAATGCTGGATTTCTGACAATGAAGTCATTAATCCTCTTGCTCTCCAATATTTTTCACTGATGGATGGGGCACTAGAAGTGGCCGGGCATGTTTGAAGGTGGCCTCGATCAATTTTCTCTTGCAGATCACATAGAGGACAGAGTGGTGAAGAATATATCCCAATTCTGTTTAAATGTTTTGCCAGACAATCATGTCCTGTAATCAACCTGAAGGTTGCAACTGCTGTTTTTCGAGGATACTCAGGAATTACTGTTTTAATGTTTGGTAGAACCCATCTTTTATTCTTTGATTTTTCATAGTAATATTTTGCAATAATTTTTTTGAATTCAGAGTTGACTAATCTTTTAGCTGCCTAAAATGGTAGATTAACTATAGATTTCTGTATACTGCCGGTACACTTTTTTGCAAGAAAATCAGCTTTCTCATTACCACTCAGTCCACAGTGAGCTGATATCCATTGGAAGACTAGGTGTTTTTGAAGTGCTGTTAGATGGGTAAGGATTTTCCAACATTCTATAATTGTTTGGTTTCTTGGTGACAACTTGGAAGCAATTGCTATAATTGCTGCCCCGGAATCTGAGAGAGCAACTGCTTGCTGAAAATGTGAAATTCTGTACAAAAGATTTTGTAGGGCCATTCGAATTGCTTCAATTTCTCCATCAAAGTTAGTAGTTCCATAACTTAAAGATTTATAATAGGAAAAGAGGTGACATGGGACTCCAGCACCTGCTCCATCTTGATTTGATATCAATGATCCATCAGTATAAATATGGAGCCATTCGTGCTCTGGAAATCTAGTATGGATTGTCTCTAATGCCAATAATTTTAGAACACTAGTTGGAGTATCACTTTTCTTAACTTCTTCTGTCAGGTGTAAATAATATGTGATGTCTAATGTTTGCGTTGGATTGACTTTAGATATGAAGTTTTCCTTTGAATTAGGAAGGTATACATTCTTCTTGGTGTCTTGAATTTTGGAAAGAAAACTCTCCTGAGTCTTTAGTGTATGTGTAAAATTTCTCTTGTGCCATGTATTGAATGGGAGTCTGATAAACTTTTCGTGTTGAATAAGAGCCGCTTTTTCTATTTCATATTCAATGGGGTATTGGTTGGTTAGTATTTCCATAGCTGCTATTGGTGTGGTGTGGTTTAATCTCAGACTTTGGTTTTGAAAGATTTGAATTTTTTTTTGTGTTTGCTGTTACAAGAGCTTCGCTGCAGTAAGTAAACAATGGCTTTTTATATATGTACATTGTATGTTGTGTTAAAAGTTGCTCTGGAACATCCCCACTTCATTCCTGTTAGACGTTTTAACAGTGAAAGGCGCTTCTCTGCTCTTTGTATTATATTTTCTATTTGTTTGGTCCATGTAAGTTCAGTATCAAATGTAACTCCTAAATACTTTGCTTCCTATGTTTCTGGTAATTGTTGACCCTCAAAATTTAGTTTTATTTTTAGTGGTTTTTTCTTAGTGAAAAGATTTGGTAGTTTGATTTTGTTGTATTAACAGTCATTAAATTTTCTGTGGTCCCCCTCTGTAAGTTGGTTAAGGATTGTTGCATGGTTTTTTCTAGTTCTGTACTTTTGCTTTTTGGTTTTGAAGTCCACATTACTAAGTCATCAGCAAATAGTGCACACTTCACGCCTGATTCTTGTATTTGTTGTGGTAGATCATTAATAAATATATTAACAAGTGTAGTGCTGAGCACTGCACCTTGTGGTAAGCCACGGTGTACTTGTTTATATTTAGATATATTTCTTCCATATCTGGTTGCAATAAAGCGTTGTGTTAGGAAATGACATAGCCATGAAAACATTGGACCTTGTATCCGTATTTTTTTTACTTTCTTTAGTAGTTTTGTTCTGCATATAGAATCATATGCACTTTGAAAATCAATAAAAACTGATAAATTGTCTTCTTTTCTATTGAAGGAGTCTTTGATTTCTTGACTGAGAAGTAAGACTTGTTCATTTGTAGAGTGGAACTCTCTGAATCCAGCTTGACATGGGGATATTAAATTTTGTGATTCTAGAAACCAATTTAACCTGTTTGACACCATTCTTTCCATCGCTTTTGCTATTATGCTAGTAAGAGCTATTGGTCTATAATTTTTTATTTCTGATGCTGTTTTGTCTTTCTTCAAGAGTGGGACAATTATTGCTTTTCGCCATTTAGCAGGTACAGTGATTTTCCAGGATAGATTGTAGAGTTTCAGTAGTTGTTGTTTTGCTGTTTTTCCAAGGTTTTTTATGAACTCTGAATGTATGTGATCTGGTCCAGGAGACTTTGTTTTTTAGATTATTTATTGCAATGTTCAGTTCTTGCATATTAAAATTTTAAAAAAAGATATTGCACTGAGTGTTAGGATCACATTCTCTTTCTTGTTTCAAATCTTTCTTAAATTGTTTACGTTCCTTTTTATTATTTCTTGTTATTTTATGTGAATTAGCATAATATTTATTGAATGTTTCGGCTATGACTGCATCATTTAGTAATATTTTATTGTTGTGTATGATAGGTGTGCTGTTGTTTTCTTTCCTGTCATTGACATTTTTTATGAACTTATGAGCTTTGTTATCATCTGTCCTATAATCCATTTTTTTCTAAGAAATTATTAAAGTGATTCCTTTTAGCAGTATTAATTTCTTTTTTTAGTGAGGCACATTTCTTCCGCCATATTTGTGTGTCCGATATGTTTTTTGTTTGTTTAGTTGTATTTCTAGCTATATCCCTTTGCTTTTTCAGTTCTTCTAACTGGGGGTTCCAAAAGGGTTTGAAATTTTTAATTCTTCCACGAGGAATATGTTTTTTTGCAGTTTCTAGGATGACTTTACAGAAATTTTTGTTCATATGATCTGGTTGGTCATGTAGCTGTGAGTTTGTTTGTTCTTTAAATTTATGTTCTAATTCAGGTTTATATTTGTTCCAATCTGCTTTTTTGAAGTTCCAATACAGATTCGTGAGACCTTGACTGTTATTTGTATTCTCTAGTTTTATATCGGCAATTACTGCTCTGTGACCATAACTTGGGTCTTCTATAACTTGGTTTTTAATTTTTGAAACAATATCTGTTGTAGCTAACAAGAGGTCTGGGTTACTGCCTGCTCCAGAGTAATGTATGAAGGTTGTGAGATCTTCTTTACTATAAATCAGTTCAAAAGTTGTGGTATTCAAAAATTCTTCCACTATCTTCCCTGTGGAATTCACTTTTTCATAACCCCATCTTTTGGAATGGGCATTGAAATCCCCAATTATGATTGTTTTATTTAATTGGTCAATAAGTGAGAGATCTGGTTCATTCCTGGGAGGATTGTAAATACTGTATAAATGTAGATGTGTTTTGTTATCCCAAAAATTTAGCTTTATTAATTCACTTTAATTTGTGTTATCCATTTCTTTAACAATTTCAAAGGAGGGTTTAATATCATTTTTGACTCCAACTAATATTCCTCTACTTATCTATTTTTGGGTAGTAGGTGTAGTAGAAAACCAGTAAAATTGAAGTATTTAAGTTGGTCATTTGTTAATTTGCTTCTTGTATGAAAAATATATCTATGTTATAGTCAAATACAATTTTATTCAGTTCTACTCTTTTTGTTTGTGTGAGACCACCCGCATTCCATTGTAGAAGTCTGACAAGTTGAATGAATGAAATGTTTAATGAAATGTTAAATGTTCTTATCAACAGATTTACTTTGCTAAGCAACCACAACAGATGCAGAAGATATACACAGGTCTGATGACATTAGGGAACCAGGCCAATGTGACATTAGAAGACGTGCGTTCCACACTGCTGCCTCTGCTCAAGGGCAATTCTCTACTTGTGGACGATTTTCTGTCTCTTCTACCAGAGGAGAGACCCCCAGAAAGGTAACAACCATTGGTTTTTGTTGCGTGAGCACATGCATGCATAATATATGTGTGAGAGAGAATGCATGGCTCATCCTTCAAAAAAAAAAGTTAGATGAATACCAAATTTCATAATAATAAGTACTGGAAGTTGATGACAGTGTTGTTGGATCACATTAAAATATGAATTTTTAGTTGATTAATAACACTAAACAACACTCACTTTTAAATTTTCCCAGTACATGTTTCGGAGGCTAGCTTTCCTACATTATCATCCGGACATGGCTGAACTGTAGAGACTGGTATCTCCTGTAGCCTGCTCTGATGGTGGTTTTAGCAACTTGTATTCCGGATTGCCTTGTGGTATAGCAAAATTGAAAACTCATTCTTTGTTTTTCCAGATGATCTGTTCCCACGTTGACTATTCTTGGTTTCCTGATATGTGTTTTAATAATTTTGGACCCGGATTAATGTCATGAATTTCTTTCCAAAAGTGGGTGGGAACTGATGATTTTTCTAAACGTTTGTGTTTTATATATCTGAAATGTTCTTTTGTTCTTGTTTCCAAATTCCTATTAGTTTTTCCTATATACACCTGGTTTCAGTTACTGCATTCTGTTTGGTAGATTCCAGATTTTTTATTTACTGCAATGCTGTCTTTAGTGTTTGAGCCAAGTAAATTTTTAACACTATCTGTTGATTGGAGCCAATTATATGTTGTAAACCACAAAGGCAACAGTAAGTTTGTTGACATAAATAAACAATAATTACCAAATGAAGGTTATTTAATCCCAGGACATAAAGTACTTGCAATACTAAGTCACCATTGGGTTGTCTCTTATGTGAGACTGCCTTTGTGGTTTACCGGGAGAAATACGAACTGGTTTGAGAATTTAATGTCATTCTGGCAGGTTGTCACTGTAGCTTAATGATTAGAGCACCCACCTGGTAAGCAGAGGGTCTGTGGTTCAAATCCCAGCTGTGGCATTGAATTTTTAAGTTCCAGTTCTACCTGTCTGATATTCCTGTGTTGAAAGTGGTATGTTCTCTAATCTGTGAATTAAACTGTTAAAAGCTGTTGTCTTGGGTTGAAGCTATTGTGTTGTTTAGTGTTATTGACTCAAAATTCATATTTTAACCAAATTTCATACTTAAGTTAAATTTGAATGAATTGAATTTATTTGTATAACTTGTACAAGATATATACAATATTGTGTAATATTTCTCCTAGAACTAACTTAACCTTTGTACAAATTGTTTGGTCATCTCAGCATATTATGTGCTACTCGCTTTGCTGAGCTTCCTGGCCTTGTAGCTCACTGAGTAGCCCTTTAGCAATTAGCTCCCTGCTCTCATTTCTTTCCTCCTGCCCTTTATTGCTCTTCTTTCCTTGTAACTCTTACTTTTCTAATGTTTCTTTTATTTTCCCTAGAAACTCCCCATGTCTCTAATTTTCTTTTCTTCATTTCCTGTCAGCATTTTTGTAGTTAGTATTTTTCTGTCGATTTTCTTCCCATACTTTTTCCCTTCATGTGATTACTTCATTACATGTTGTCATATACTGCTTTATGCTTTCCCTTTTCCCACACATCACATTTTCCTTTTTCCCTGCCTCTTAACCCACTTATACATTTACCCCATTCTTATCCAATGAAATCATTCCTTTTCCTGTTTGTTACACTGGTCAATAAATCTTTCTCTTCCTCTCTCCCATTATATTTTGCACAAAACATATTTTTATCTTATAAGCTTCACCATATCACTTGTCTTTCTATGTCTTGCATTTTACTTCTTACTGCTTTCCAAAACCCATTTTGTCATATGCCTTTGCTGGTTCATATATAGCTTCAAAATTTCTCTCTCTTATTTTGTGTAACATGTAAGCTAGAATTTTAAAAATTATTCCAGTGTTGTTAGCTAAAGCTGGATTTCTGACAATGAAGTCATTAATCCTCTTGCTCTCCAACATTTTTCACTGATGGATGGGGCACTAGAAGTAGCTGGGCATATTTGAAGGTGGTCTCGATCCATTTCCTCTTGCAGATCACATAGAGGACAGAGTGGTGAAGAATATATCCCAATAGTGTTATTCCTTATATCCTTGTACTTCCCAATTCTAATAAAGCTCCCTCCCATGATGATGATTTTTATTGTCCCAGTGTAGTGATTCATAACAAAATGCTCTATACATAGGAGGGTGGACCCAAAAATAGCCAGAACTGAACTGTTGCATGTGCATGCTTTGTAGTTACAAATTGTGTTGTTAGATGATGTTCGCAATTAAGCTGGTGTCAGTCTGAGTTAAGTGGTTTGCCTGTGGTGCTCTGTTGTATGCATTCCTGTTTCAACCCTTTGCCAATTAATGAGATGGCCAACCACAAGGAACAAAGAGTGTGTGAAATTTTGTTTTCTGTTAGAAAAAACTGCAGCCAAGACCATTGGGATGCTTTGGCAAGCCTTTAACAATGAGGCTTTGGGGAAAACACAGATTCAAATCTGGCAACATGTGAACTGAAGACATGCCGTGCCCCGGGCATTCTTCAATAGGAAGAATTAATAAAATCATTGCCAAAATCATATGTGCAATTGATGAAGATATCAAAGGACATTGGCCAAGTTTCTGAGGAAATTAACATGTCATGGAGCATGGTCCAGCAAATTTTAACCGAAGATTTGCACACGAGATGGTGTCTGCAAAAATCTTGTCAGATGGAGTCTGAATCTGTACAAGTTCTTAGAATCACCGTCAGAGCAGTCTTTGGAAGGACCAACCTCTACAAACAAGTTCAGTCGATGTCCGGTTAATAATGGAGGAAACTACCTCTGAAACATGTTCCAGAAAATTTAAAAAGAGAGTGTTGTTTAGTATTATTGATTGACCCATTTTTCTATTTTAATGTTACCCATCATCACTGTCATCAACTTCCAGAATATTAATATAGTGAAACAACATTTTTATCTGGAGGTGTTGCGAAGATTTCGAGAGTGAGTGCAAAGAAAACACATCAAAATGTAGAGAAATGGGAATTGGCTGCTTCACCATGACAATGCTCCAGCCCACACAGCTCTGTCAGCCTGACAACTTTTGACAAAAAGCATGGTGCTTGTGCCTCATCCACCCTCCCATTTTGCTCCGTTGGACATTATTTTGTTTCCATGGATGAAGAAAAGTCTGAAAGAAAAGCGATTCAGTGACGTAGATGACATCAAAGAAAGCACACTAATAGCATTGAACAGCATCAAGAGTTGCAGCATTGTTTTCAGCAGTGGCATTGGGACAAGTGCATTAATGCACATGGACAATGGACAATAGTTCGAAGTGGACTAAAGTACTGTAAATGTAGAGTTCAATGAAAATGTAAAATAAAAAGATTCTGGTTACTTTTGGTTACCCCCTTGTATGATCAAATTTGTGGCTTAATTTGGAAACTCCCTCCCGAGATTTCCACAACATTTGGCATTCTTGACTCTGCATTCTTTCCAACCATTTAGTTCAGCCTACTTAACTTAGGCATCTTAGAGATACTAAAGAATTCCACCCACCCCTGTCTTCTTTGTGGAATTGTTGTTGTTGTTTTTTTTTTTTTTTTTTTTTTTTTTTTTTTTTTTTTTTTTTTTTTAGGTTTTTGTTTCCTCTCTCTCAAAATGCTTAATAATTTGAATTTAAAAATATAAGGTATTGGCACTTTAAATAAAATGTATATCTTAAATTTGCTTTAAATACTCTGACATTTTCATTTTTATTGAACGTTATATAACTTGTAAACTATTACAGATAGACTTAAACTTACTACAGACAATACCATGTATGCCATTTTGTTAGGTCATAGATAGCATTTGTTTGTAGTTCACTTTCATGGCAACAACCTCGGTATTTTTCCACAGCACACTGGTGGTGAATGACCCGCTTAAGGCTATATTTTGTTCAGCTGTATTATTCTGTATCAGTTGCTGCCTTCAGTTTGAGCTGTAAAGATTTGAGTTGGTTCATTTGCATCTCAAAGGTGAATTTTTATTCAAGACATCTGTGCTGTGTGTGAATTACATTAGATTATTCTTATTAGTCCACTGAAATGTCTACTGAAAAATTCATGCTTAAAGAACTTTTATGTACGATACATACGTAAAAACACAATCATGTTGACAGGGTGTGGACAGTTACAGGAGAAATTTTCTGCTGCTGCAGTTCTAGGTAGAGAAACTGTTAGATGTCTGGTTGATAAGTTACAGTGGGATCACTAAACATTAAACCAAATGAGTAAAACAAAAACAAATTTAGAGACTAAAAGCTTCATTTACCTTAGTGATTGCTGCAAGTTCTTGAATTAATATGCTGCAGCAATTACTAAGATAAGTGAAGTTTTTAGTCTCTAAATTTGTTTTAATTTAAATTCTGTTGCTTCACTACCAGCTTCAGTTTTTTGATTGAACAAAATGAGTAGTTTTCCAAGAGTGAAAAACAATACCAAACAGCAGGAAACACAGAGCAAGATGGTTCCATTGTAATATAAGGCTCGCATTCAGGAGGTCTGTGGCTCAAATTCCACCTGGACTATCCGTCACCGAGGTTTTCTCTTGAGTTTTTCTGTTCTCATAACTGGCAAATGCCAAAGAGGTAACCTAAACTTGGTCCTGGAATTTTGCTTCCCAATATTCCTTTCCCAATTACTATTTCATGAATCATCAGTGTCCACAGCTGGTGGTGCCATATGTAGCAAGAACAGACATTATACACTATTGAACAGGAAACACCGCATTTGAAATACAGGGTGTTCCAAAAAGAATATATGTATTTCGAATGCATACATCTTTACACAGATATTTAGGAACCTCTCAAGTTCAGATTACAGATGCTGAATATGTCCTCCATCAGCGACACAAACAATATCGCATTGATACTCAAATTCCTCCCATACTCGGGCAAGCATGTCCTTCGTCACTGCTATGGTGGTACAGATCTGGTTCTTCAACTCTTCCAGGTTCTGTGGGAGTGGTGGTACATAAACGTCTTTAACAAAGCCCCAGAGGAAGAAGTGTTGGGGTGTCAAATCCGGTGACCATGGAGCCCAGCTAAGACATGCTAAGTTGCCAGCTCCTTGACGACCAATCCAACGGTTCGTTAGAGTTTCATTCACATGTTTGCGTTTGTCATCAGGACGCAGAGCTTGTAACAGCTGTAACTTGTATGGCTTCATAACCAACCAACGTCTCAAAACATGCCAAATTGTTGTAGGCAGTTGTAACTCCCAACTGGAATGACAAGTTGATTTTGAAGGACTACGTTGGAAAGCAGTTTAAATTCATGCAACATTTTCTTCAGGAACACAAAGGTGGCCAGGACTGTTTCCTTTACATACACATCCTGTATCTACAAACTGTCGATACCATCTGTGAATGTTCCACCCATTCAGAGGAGCAATTCGATACCTCAACCTGCAACATCTTTGCACTGTAATCACAGAATTGCACTTCGCAAACTTGAGAACACAAAATGCTTTCTGCTGTGGAGCAGCCATTTTAAACACATGACAGTTACCAAGCAAAACAGAAGACAACTGACATCTATCGGCTATTAATATCAACTAGACTATTTCTCCATTAGCTGAGCCGAGGTGCAACAATCGATAGTTTGGACAAAATAATACTTTGTAATACGTATATTCTTTTTGGAACATCCTGTATATGTATGTCAACATTGATAATGATCTTCCAGTATGTGAATGTATGACAACGTTAATATACTTAAGCAGCAGAAGCCAGAAGTATCTGTATAGCATAAAAATAATGATGAGCCAGATCCTAAGCCAATTCCTAATGTCAGAAGTGATGGAGGCAATGGACGTACTAAAGTGATATGTGTGTGGTTTAGAATAATGATGACAAAATAAACTTACTAAACAAAATGGACAGTGTAACTTTGAAGCTAAAACCACATGGTTCAAATATTCTATTTTGAGTTTGACTATGAGATAAAATGTATTATTAAGTTCATACATTGCAAATTTTATTTTTGTTTTACATTTTTCTATATGACATCCAGATTCTTGCATACTAACATACTGAGACAGAATATTAGAAGACCCCAAAAGAAAATCGTTCATGTAAATGTTTGTTAAAAGTGTAATTCGTTTTTTGATGTTGGTATGAGATAATTAAATGACGAAAACATGTTGATAAGGTTCATTGTTACGAACAACTAAGTTTGCACAAAGACGTCATAAATCTTTCCATATTTGATTTTAATATATGTGTATAAATATTAGAATTGTTTGTGTTCCATAATAAAAGTAGGGGACGATGATTGGGATCGCTTCCCTAACGAGAAAGAACTATTTGCGCGGATGAATAATGCGGATGAATATGAAAAAGGCGGTGTCGCGTCAAAACGACGCCAAAAAACAGTTCACTAGCGTCTATGCCATTGGTGTGGATGGACGTATTTTTATGTGTACGCGTCATGAAATAGTAAAAGTGAATTTACTAAGTGTTTAGAGACCTTTAATTAAATTTCGGCGATGCTAGGGAAGTGGATCCGCTAAAATAAGACTTTCTACTGTGATACAAACTAAAAATTGTGAACAAGAAGGTGCAAATAAAATGTTTGACTAAAGTTAAACCCGAGTGTATGTTCATTCCATCCGTTACCAAGCCCTGAGATCAAAAAGATCTCATTAGCTTAAAGACACAGCATCATTAATAATTGCAAAAACCGCACCAATACCAACAAGACTCCACTGTATATTATAGATTAGCAGGAAGTAATTTAACTCCATTGAAAATGTAATAATTCCAGCATTTAGGGGAACGGCGGATAGTATGGGCCCCTTAAGGAAAAACGTTTATAATATTATTTATTTATGCCAACAAACTTACTGTTGGTGGTTTTTTTTTTTATATATAAAACACACAAGCCATGTGTGGGCAAAGTTTGAGAGGGTGAACTGGAACTTAAAAATTCAATGCCACAACTGGGATTTGAACCACAGACCTTCCGCTTTAGCTCAGTGGTTAGAGCGTCCACCCGGTAAGCGGATGGTCTGTGGTTCAAATCCCAGTTGTGGCATTGAATTTTTAAGTTCCAGTTCTACCTCTCAAACGTTTATAATATGTTTGATTTTGCACAAAAATGGTCACAGATACATTAAAGCATTTCTTTCAACACTTCCTTCATGTATATGATTTTAAAAAGTTATGACAGTCAAGAGATACACACACACATTGAAGTTTTAAAAAAAGGCTTATATTTGGTGGCCAGAGAAAGGGTCGGGTAGTATGGGCCATACAAAAAAATACAGGATTTTAAATTAAATAAAATACTTTGGGGGAAAATAACATAAAGAATGTTTATTTATCTATATATGAAGCGATTCAAAATAAAAAAGTAAACATTTAATTGACCAAAGTCATTTGTATTCACACAAATACGAATTATGGTTTTTTGTGAACCAAAATTATCACGAAAATCAGATCATAATTTTCATAAAAAAGAATAAGGGTTTAACTAAGCTTTATCGAACAGTTATTGTTTTTACAGTAATCACAATAATAATACAAAGGGTCTTCAATTACCGCACAAAGTTCATGAGCCCACCCCTCACATGGTTTGCACTGGATCCAGTTTTCTTCAAAACTCTCCCCACACATAATGCAGTCTTCAAGTTCCTTATTTTCTTTTCAACTTTGAATCCAAATCTCTCATGCTCTAGTAATATTTATACAAACTCTTCTTCAAATGTTGGTTTGAAAAAGCCCATCTGAGGTTTCACATTGGTTTGCTGGTTTCTTAAGTCATATTTTTCTTTGAAGTGTAGTTCTAGGAACCTCAAAACTATAGGCTGCAGCTCTTGTAGTCATTTAACTCTCTAAGACGCATGAAACTGCCTGCTTTTTAACTCTCCACGACCCTCACCTTCAGGCTTCTTCTTGAACTTTAGCGTCGCGTCCTAAAAAGAAATTTACAATCTACTTGGGTGGCCCATACTACCCGATTTTTGTTTGGCCCATACTACCCGACCAACATTGTGCACTTAAACAAGTTTAAAAACGAAAACGGCTTGAGCAGCCAGAATTACGTTACCTCAGAATGATGTATATTAGTACATCTGAACGTTAATACTAGTTTGGTAATTTGACGCCTTACCTTTAACAGCAAACAATGATCGCAAAAGTTACGCGCAGCAGCAACTCAACCACACGAAAACAAACGATATGCTGTGGCAGCCAAAACAAAGGACTTGCATCAACCAACTTCTATAACAAAATGAAGCGATGAAGGAGGTGTAACCTTGACAATGTATGCGTCTGCTACCTAGTGGTAAATCCGAGAAACACTAAGTGGTCCATACTACCCCCCGGCCCATACTATCCGCCTTTCCCCTATTATTGTAACATCTCACTGTTAAGCCCTTTCAAGGGATGGAAAGGTAAGAGAAAGAAAGAACAATAGGACAGAAAACACTTTTGCCTCTGCAAATACACAAACCTCTGTAAAAGTACCTTTAGCAATGGAGGATACACTGTTCTTCCTCAATAAGGCTTCTTTATTTTGAAATACTCTTAATAGCAGTTATTAGCTTGCATTTTACAATGTGTATATTCATTCCAAAATCAGTTTCTGTAGGTTTTCAGAGCAAGAGTTTTAATTTCTGTATCACGTAAATTTTCAGCAATTATAGAAATGCTACCTTGACATTACAGCTGCATGACAGAATTTGCAGAAATGGATTGTGGTGAAGTGAGAAGTAACCAATCAGGAGATGATGATCTGTTTGAGAACGTACAAGTGCCAGCGGATACACATAGTAGTGATGGCTGCCGTTGTGCTTGTCATTCCTCTACAGATGATAAATATCGTGCACGTTCTCGGCACTGTGAAAAATGTGCTACTAGGGTAAGTCTTTGTTTTTGTTACTACAGTATTACACTAACATATTGCACACAGCAGCAACTTAGGGCAGTTTCAAAATAATACAAATCATTACTTCTTTATTGGCTTCTGGTATGGGCCACGTGCTGTTGGCTTTTTGAATCATGCCAATGTTTCCCGTAAACAGTGTTAGGCTTTTTAAACAAAAAAGATAAGCCAATTAATAACACTACACAACCCTTACTTATATTTTCCAGAACATGCTTCAAAGACTTGACTTTCCTTCATTATCAACTGTTCCTCCCTGGTGTAGATGGCAATGTTTATTCTGAGGTCTCCTCTGGTGGTGGGTCAAGGAACTTGCTGAGGATATCTTTCTCGGGGATGTCAAAATTGAAAAACCAAAAGAAATTTAGAAATAAGATCCAAAGAATACTTAAGAAACGTAAAAAACAAACAGTTGGAAAAATCAGCAGTTGCCAACCATTTTTGGACAGAAAACCACAACATAAAGTCAGAGCCGAAGCTCCTAAAACATGTAACGGGAAAACAAGAGCTGTCCACATGGGAACAAATCTTCATTTTCAAAAATAGAAACAGAGTATTTAATTTCGACATCCCCGAGAAAAATATCCTCAGCAAGTTTCTTGAACCACCACCAGAGGAGACCTCAGAGAAAACATCGCCATCTACACCAGGGAGAAACAGTCAATGTCCGGTTGATAATGAAGAAAAGTCAAGCCTTTGAAGCATGTTCTGGTAAAATATCAGTAAGTGTTGTGTAGTGTTATTAATCGACTTACCTTTTTGGTTTAAATTGATTATTACACGCTGTTTTCAAACTTTTAAAGAAAGAAGATAGTGTTAGGCTTCTTCACTGGCGACTGCAAAATCTCGTCCAACTGGCCTCACCTTTATATTCTAGCTGGTCTCGCTGTCCCCTACCGCCTACAATCCTCCATTAGGAGGTCATCGTACTAATGGGGTCTTCCATATCGTGCTGAGTGGTTTGCCCATGTCATGGTTCAGATTGCTCCTTTCCTTAAATATTTCTATGCTTTACCTTACAGTTCTTTGAGAAAAATTGTCACAAATTGCTAAAATCATCAACTTGTTGGAAGTCAATCAGGTGGCTGGTGTTTTCTGGTTGTTCCATGATGGCAGATTTTTCTGGTTGAGGAAGTTTCATGTATCTTATATGTTCCTTTTTACTTTCTCTACTATGTATAGTAAAGAAAGTATTGTATTTCATCAAAAAAATCGATGTCGAGATTTCACCAGAAATATATGTTTTGAGACCCCCCCGGGTCAAAAAAAGCATTTTTAGAAAAAGGTTCCTGTGTGTGTCTGTCTGTCAGTCTGTGGACAGCATAACTCAAAAACGAAAAGTTTGTTAAAAAGCAAAGTTGGTATTTAACTCTTTCAAGGATGCGATGATTTTGAAGAAAATTGCTTCATCCTAAACCACCCTTTACATGGAAAATTTTTTGAAAATTTTTATTTTCAATTTTGATTAAAATGCCATATTATTTAAGATATTTTTATGACAAGTGAAATGTATATCTTGAATTTTCTGGCTATAGCCTATTTCGTCCTATTTACTCTGGATGACTTTTGAATAACTCCTAAACCGTAAATAGACCAAATCTTTAAGAGGTAGAACTGGAACTTAAAAATTCAATGCCACAACTGGGATTTGAACCACAGACCTTCCGCTTGCCGGGCGGATGCTCTAACCACTGAGCTATTGTGACAAACTGCCAGAATGGCATTAAATTCTCAAGCCAGTTCTTACTACAAAAAATGTTGTTGGCTAATGCTGGATTTCTGACAGTGAAGTCATTAATCCTCTTGCTCTCCAATATTTCATAAATATTGAAGAGACGTAGCAGTAATAGTAACAGATCTTACAGTCAACCATTTTTGAGATATGCCTTGTTATTTGTGTCAGTTTTTGAGAACTTATACTTCTGTCAAATGAAACATCATTATTCAGTTTCTATATGTTAATCATGCAAAGAGAACAGAATCTCAAAGGTTTAAAACATTTGACTAGCGCTCAAAGCCTACTGTATTCTCATATTCTCCTTGCACCTATAAGGGAATAAACAATAAGATAATTTTGCAAATGTTTATCTGAACTAACATGAAGAAGATATAGGAATAAGAGTTTGTAAGAATGGTTTGTAAATTACAGTCAAAATTGCAATTTTCTTTCCTTCTCTAATTCCATAGTAAATGTTATATTATAAGTGCTGAGGCTTTCACAGCCGGCATTATCAACTATGTTAAGTAGATTTTCCGGGCTTGTGGGCCGTGGTCGAGTTGGATTACCTTCCTCCGACGTTTCGCTGAAAACTGCGTCCAGCATCTTCAGGGTCAACCTCTGTTATTAGCGGCTGCACATAAACTAAAGTTCACTGCAAACTTTCATATTCATCTTTGTTTGTTATATTGTTGGAATAATGTTTTTAGAAGTGCTGGTGGAACGGGATATAGCCATGAAGACTCTTCAATGTTTTGTGTATCGGAAACCAACTTCACATCATCCTCCAGCTATAAAAAGAGCCATGATAAATACACTACATCAGCGTGTCTTACATGTGTGTGACAAAGAAAATCTGCATCCTGAACTGAAACATCTCCAAGATTACTAAAGGCTAACGGTTTTCGAACCAAGATATTAACGTAACAAAGAAATATCGAAGTGTTAAAAATCCCAAAAAGGCTGTTGTGAAGAAAGCTTACATATATTACATATGAAGAGTTACGAAAAGAATTGCAAAAACATTGCAACACCACAAATTTCAAACAAGATACACATCAGTTAAAAAGCTGCATTCTTTTATAAGACCGGTTAAAGATAAGAAACCTTTGCAAAATAATCCAGGTGTTTATAAAATTACCTGTGACTGTGGTGAATTGTACGTAGATCAAATGGACAGATCTAACAATACAAGAGAAAAGGAACTTATAAGATACATGAACTTCCTCAACCAGAAACATCTCCCATTGCAGAACATGCAGATAACACCAGCCACCACATTGGCCTCAACAATTTAAAGATTTCAGCAATTTGTGACAATTTCTCTCAAAAAATGGCGGGGGAAAGCATAGAAATATTTAAGGAAAGGAGCAATCTGAACCATGACACAGGCAAACCACTCAGCACAATATGGAAGACCCTATTAGCGTGATGACCTCCTATTGGAGGAGAGGGAACCGATAGGAATGTAAGTAGGAGGGAACAGCAAGGCCAGCTAGAGTATAAAGGCAGTGATTAGTTGGACGAGATTTGCAGTCATCCAATGAAGAAGCCTAACACTGTTTACAGCAAAACATTGGCATGATTCAAAAAGCCAAAGGACGCAGCCCATACCAGAAGCCAATAAAGAAGTAATGGACAAAGGCTGTGGAAGTCTCTGTAATTATTTAATACAAATCATTATTCAATCAGTTGAAATACGAGAACTTTAACATCCACCCTCCAAAACACACATAGATACATACCAACACATAACACACATACTTGTGCACACTTATCTGTTATACGATTTCTGTTATTTGCTGCCAATGTACTTTTGAGCCATGAATCTTTGCATTATCAGCAAGCTCACACACAGTTTCACTTTTTAAAACTGTGTTGTAGATTTTTGCTTTGCTCTCTTTTGTTGCTGCAATTATCAAAACAAAAAATGTTGCATTTGAATCCTATACAATACTTATTCTGTGGAAAATTTTAGTCAACATATTTTTAGTAAAATTAAACTCCTTTTTATTTTGTTTGCCACTTGCATAGTTGGTAGAGAGGGTATTGGATTCTACCAAAAAATTTGATTTTAAGATTTCACTGGAAATACACTTTGTATGTATGTGTATGTGTGTGTGAGAGAGAGAGAAAGACTGCTTTATGACCCAAAAACGAAATGTGTGTTAAATGTCAAATTTGGTTATATTGAGTCGATTTTTGACACGTCACATCATTTTGGTCCCAAAAAAAACAGTTCTCTGTCATTACATCATACATACTCCATTATACTTAATAATTTCTACGTTAAAAGATGATATTCAAGAGAACAAACCCGGAATATACCAGATTATCTGTAACAAGTGTGAAAAAATCTGCATTGGGAAAACTAAACGAAACATAAAAACAAGAACAAGAAAATAAAGCAACAACAGGAAGACAAATCAACAGTAGCTTGGCATTTTTGGAAAGACCAACACAACATAAAGAGAAATCTGATGATACTGAAGAATATCTCAGGAAAAACAGAACTCACAGTTTGGCAAAACATCTGCATTTAGAAAAACAGTGAATTAATTTTGAAATCCTGCCAAAAGACATACTTGCAGATGTTCATCCAACCACCACCAGAGACAACGTTAACCACCATGATGAATGATGCTGGCAGAGTGGGAGTGAAACCTCTTGAAACGTTTTCCTTTCTGAAAAAAGTAACATAGTGTCAAAAATCAACTCAGTATAACATAATGTTAATGCACATCACTGTCACAAGGTCCAAAAACACATGTTAATTATATTTTAAATCAAACTTGGTATTTGTGTTCAGTATTTTCCAAAGATGTGACACAAAGGTTTTTAAGAAACTCCCCCTGCTCCAAATTACGCTTTACATGGGACATTTTTAGAAATGTTGGATGTTCTGAAAGATGACTCTGAATGATTGTGATTAAAATGTCATATATTAAAGATATTTACATGATAAGGAAAATTCGTTGGATTAGCTGGTGAAGTACTCATCATTCAGAAGGAAATTTATATAATCTTGCATAAGTGGTAAATGTTAAGCAATAGATGAAAACATACTGCACAAAAACTATAGATCTCTTAAAACAAATAACCTTTGTGTGGCATTAGCTATTAGCCATTTCTGAGATATCCGCTATTTACTGTTCAAATTGTTCAATTCTTTGTCATTCTTTTAAAGTCCTGTCAATTTTTAACTGTTTCTTGTGACATCATGGAAACAGAATGGAACCTTAAAAGGCCAGCGTGTGATATCCAGTTCTAAAACATTTGATCAGCACTATTGCCTTTGTATCCACAATGAAATGTATAATGCAGCCATTTCCAGAAAGGTTTATCTGGATTAAAATGAAGTTCTTCAGTTCATCCAAAGAGGAGGAATTTCCAAGCCATCACATAACAACCAGGTCTTAAAAGATTTGAATATTGCTTTTAAGTTTACTGTATTCCTGCACTCCTATTATACCTACAAATAAATTATAATAAAACTGAATAATGAAGAGTGGATTCTTCCAGACTGACAAGTCATGGTCTGCTGGCATTTTGATGTCCAGACATTTCGTCCACATCTGCGGTGATCATTATCAGTGGCATGGTCTCAATTTTCTTGGCAAAAGTTTAGTCACAACTGACTTGTTGCCCATGACCATTAGAAATGCAGCAGTGTTTAAAAGTGAGTGTTGTGGCCAGGGCTTGGCCTCTCCAATGTTGGTGGTCGCTGATTGGCTGGCCTCTCCAATGTTGCTAGTTGCTGATTGGCTGGCATGCGTTTTGTGTACAAATATCTGTTTAATGTGTTTAAGTGTTGGAAGCCAGGTTTTTTTTCAGTTTGAGGGCTTCCTCAGATCATGGCTTATCCCCTGTAAGAATCCACTATTCATTATTCTGACTGGCCACGAAAGCTTACAATTACTCATGATTACTTATAATAAAACTGTTTCCACAAATGTTCATCCTGATTAATATGAAGTAGATAGGAAAATCAGCTTTTGTAAGAATAGTTTGCTAGCACGAGTACAGAAAGCTGTGGAATGTAACACAAAAGTTTTATATTTGTGGCATTCAGTTTTAGACAGTTGTGAGGCACTTCAGGTTGTTTACTTTGCTCAACTACAGCATAAACAAAAGAAAGCAGTTGTTTAAAATTTCATGCTAAATCATGAATTCATGCTTGAAAAAACATATGAATGCTATTTGATACTACCGTGCTATTTTTGTGTCAGACTAGAACCTTCTGAACCTCCCTGGTAACTTTATTATCAGCTGACGTACTCACAATAGCACTAGGTTGCATATATTTTCTGATTGGGTACCTGGCAAACTCTATGCTGAAAACAGTTAGCTCATGCTCATGGGATGTTGTTCTCTTTGTTACAGTTTATACATGGGAAGGTTTTTCTGCACACTGGAAAGGTCTTACGCCCAGCAAAGGTGGTTTTCCAAAATGAAAGCAGCAATGACAGCATTAAGAGGTTAAGGGCAAAGGCTCAACCTGCACGCCGTCATAGAAAAGCAGGAGAGTTAGGTGGCATATATAAATATATTTCCCCTATAAAGCAGAGCCATTCTGGAATCAACAGTGATCATCAACGTGAAGATGACGCTGGAGCAAATAAGTCCAAAACTGCATCTCCAAAATCTCGTGCAAAAGCAAGGGCATCCAATGCAGCTAATAAGACTAGAGACAGAGCTACCAATGTGAAAACATCAGCAAAAAACTCACCTACAGAGAAGAAAGACACTCTAAATAGCAGGCTGGCAACAAAATCAGGCTCAGTGAGGCAAAGCAGGACTGCCAATTCTTCATACAATAAACAGATGGCTTCCATAACCCAACCTGTTGTATCTCTCCATGATATAGGGAATGATGTTTCACCTTCGTTAGTGTCTAAGTGTTCTGGAAAAGGGAATACTGGTAGCACCACACCAAAAAGTGTTACAAAATCTTCACCACAGTCAGGCAATTCCAATAAGATTCATTCTACTGTTACGGATCCAGACATCAGCCAGGAAAAAGCCAAAGGTTTAGAGTCACCTGTAAAGATTGAGATCACACAAGAAACCAAAGAATCTTCTGTGGTTGATGTGGCATCGGAAACGAAAATGGAGATTGATGACGACGACACAGAAGAAAGGAAGAGCACCTCATGGACCAGGGAAGAAGATAAGACAATATTGCAAATGTTCCAATTGGACTGCAGCACCGAACAGGCATTTGCCAAGATTAGTGAGCATTTACCTCAACGCTCTTTGAGTGAGGTAGGCCCTTTACTTTTAGTATTGATGCCTATCTTAGGTTTGAACACTGCAAAATGCAGTAAAATTCTCAGCATATGGTAAGCATAAATAGTCATAGCAGAGGTAGGAAAAAACTAACTCTGTAGGTCAGTTATACCAGGGATGGGCATTTGAGTGCATTTGCGCATTGTCACTTCTGTGTGTGTGCATGTGCTGTAGCATGCTAGCAGCTAGTTATTCAGATACAGGATGGCTGGCACAAGTGATCTAAAGCAGCACTCAACATCCAGTTTAATACTTTGTGGGAAAGTTATTTGTGTGTGGAAATAAAAAAGGGAGCAGTGTTTGTGAAAAAGTGATAACAGCTGTTAGAAAATACCATTTAGAGTATCATGTTAGTCAATATGCAGATGTCGTAGGTGGTGACCATGAAGAACTTCTCATTGATATTCATAAGGCACAAGCTATAAAATTGGTAAGCATTTTGCTAATTCCATCAGATATGAATATTTTATTCATTAGTAAGTGTGGGCTTTCATGGCTGGAGTTGATAAAATTATAGAAGAAACTTTCAGGCTAATTTGCCATGGTCTATTGGAGTAACTATGTCCAGATGTTTTGTCCACAATTGTGGTGGACACCATCGGTGGTGCAGGCAAAGTCTTCTTGGTGAAGGTTCATTTGCATTTGAAATTTTAACAGTCGGCAATGCATATACGAGTTTCCCTGTTCTTGCGGTGCAGTGTATATTGGCACGACACTATGTAGCATCCAACACCAGGCTGATTGAACATAAGAGATGCTGCCGTTTAGGGCAATTTGAGATGTCAGCAGTTGCCGAGCATGCCATAGAAGTGGAAGAGGAACGTATCATCAAGTTTCAAGAAACCAACATTCTCTCAACCACCTCACATTATCACACTCAACTACACCGCAAAACTGTACAAATCTATAAGCACCCCAACAATTTTAACAGGAAGGAAGAAAGCAAGCCTTAAGCTCAACAGAACTTGGTATCTCACCATTGATGACATTAAACAACAATCCAGACAGTGAAACAACGCAGACCAATCAGGAACTAGCAGCAACCAAGAAGCAGCTAGGTCCCTCTCACCAGCAGTAGCACCTCTGCCATCCCAGAGCCAATTGGAGAAGACCCCTCTCTACATAAATAGCACATCGCCAACTGTTAACATTTCAGATGCAACTGAACCTTCACCGAGAAGACGTCGCCCATGCCACTGTTGATGTCCACCACACTTGTGGATGAAAAGTATGGTCATGGTTACTCCAGCAGATCATGGCAAATCAGCCTGGAAGTTTCTTCTATAACTATAATTTGATTCATTGTTAATATGGATGTTTTTCCACAACTTACAGGCATTCATATTTGTTTTTCAGAAGGTAATGGTGAGCTTAGCAACCAAGCCCTGTTAGTTAGTTACCAAGTTGTATATTTCATAGCTTGTCATCTTTTCCACTTAGTGATAGACATATTGTAAAAAAGTGTATACAAGTGGTTATAAATATGTTATGCCCCAAGTGCCCCATGTAGTTGAATCTTTACGTCTGTCCCATCACACTGTTTTGTGACAAATTGAACACATACCAAGTGATATGAGGGAACAGATAGCTGCAAGAGTGTTAGAATTTGTCTAGTTTTGTGTAGCTATGGACAAAAATGCTGATATTACTAATACAGCACATCTTGCTATTTTTATACAAGGTGTGGTCGGAAACTTATCAGTTACAGAGAAATTTCTTGATGTTCTGATGAAGCACACAACCACAGGTTTTGACATCATGTACAGAGTTGAGCATGTGCATCCAAAAATTTCAACTTGCATGGGACAGGTTAATATCTGCTATAACAGATGATGCACCTTTGATGCTAGGATCGCAACAGGCTTTGTAGCGAAGTTGGGAGATCAAAATTCCTGTTTTATTCTTATTCATTGCATTGTTCATCAAAGAACCTCTGTACAGAGAGTATTGTAATGAAAGATGGTATGGCAAATGTTGTGAGAATAGTGAGTTCCATAAGATCTTGAGCTTTAAATCATAGACAATTCAAAACTTTCCTTACTGAGATAGATACTGAGTATGGATTTTGTTGCCTAGCTTCCTGGAACTAATTGAAATAAAAGTATACATTGGAAATGAAGCATCAATCTGTTCCCAAGTTGAATGATTCAGATTGGATTTCTAATTTGAAATTCTTAACAAATCATACACAGCGTTTATATAAGCTAAATTTAGAACTTCAGGGAAAATAAATTCTTATTACACAATTTGCAGATAGAACTGCAACTTTTAAGGAGAAATTGTTGTTATCGATTTGTCAAATGAAAAAGAGTGAAATGTGTCATTTCCCATCCCTATCAAAGTATAAAGAATTGTTGACCAATGGAAAATACAAAATGTACACATGTACTCTCTCTGGTCTATTAGACAAATTTACATCAAGGTTCCACAATTTAGATTCCCTGAAGTGCAGTTGCCTATTTTTGCTATGGGTTTTGATTCAAAACTGATTATTGATGACAGCCCCTTTTCATTACAGTGTGAATTGATTGACCTGAGATGTAAGTGAGTGAGTGACCGAAGTATGATCCAAAGTCAAGTCTTAGGCAGTTTAGAAGAATTTTCAACAGGGCACTTTCCCAGTCTGCGTAAGCTGTGCTAAAGTTTTGTGTTTATTTGATTTCACTTATATATGTGAACAGTTATTTTCTATTTCTACTAAGCAAATCTCAACTTGGGCATTTAATAGCAATTCTTCACATAGCTTGTGCTAATACAATTCCTCCAAATCTTAAGAAACTGAGTAATATGAATTAATGTGTCACATAGTTTTATATTGTGTTTAAGGAAGTATTTTATTACATTATGTTCGTATTTAGTTTGGCAGAAAAGCATTTTCATTTGAAACATATGGTACCACAACTTCAATAAACCAGTTTCTGCGCATGGTTGATGCACATTATTTTTGTAGTGCTCTGTGCATGTATGGAGTGCAAAAGTCAATATGGGACAAATGCTCATGACTTGATGCAAAAGAACCAGAATAAGGCAACTAACATGAAAGTAGACCAATAGTATTTTCCTATTAGGGTTATGTGTAAGCTTGATGTTATTTTGAAATTATTATTTGAAAGGTTAATTGTGACTTCCAGGGTGAACAGCCATGTCAAATTTATAAGCGTCAAGCTTTCAGCCTTTTCAAACTCCTTGGCCTTCTTCAGGAATTGAATGAACCAACCGAGCATCTGTCCTAATATGTATTCTTACTAGGTGGGTGGGACTTGCATGCTCTGGCCAATGAGTACATGACTATCTGCGATTGGACTGGCTGGCTGGTGTTTTCCGTGTGGTCTATCATCTTCCTCTGGCTAGTATCCAAGCTGGACTCAGCTGAAGTCTCTAATCGCTATTGTAGTTCCATGGGTGCAGCTTAATTGAATGGCTTCTTTGATGATTTAGTCATAGTACTTGTCCATAGAACTGAGATGTTGTTAAAGTTTAATTTTGTGCACATTCTCTATACACAGTTGGGCCACTGCCGACTCTTCCAGTTGAAAGAGTCTGATGTTGCGTTGGTGTTCTTTGCACTTCTCTTCAATTGTGCATCCTGTTTGTCTGATGTACACTTTTCCATATTAACATGGAATCCTGTATATGCCTTGGATCTTGAGAAGCAGAGGATCTTTGATCCTTAACGTATGCCGGGATTATGATGAGCATAACGTAATGTGATGGGACATAACGGGAACCTCTAATGCATTATATTAAATGGAGCTATTTAGGGTCGACTTAATATGACACAATGTTAGAGCTTGGTAATTCCAAACTTTTCCTTCGCATTATGTCAAGATTGGAGATTTGAACCAATCGGCAAGTAGTACCATGCAGGAATAATTTGCAGGCCCTAATGGCCCAGCTGTCAATAGTCCCTTAAACACCACAAACTCAGGAATAAATTTTGCTTCTCTATGTAACTATTTGCATCAAAACTCTTTCTCTGTTTTTTTTGTTTAGCTCCTAAAGCAGGTTATGACCATCTCTATATTACTTTATTCACTGTCTAAAAATGTTTTTGCTTAACATTTTTATATTCTCTTGTTTTTCATTTTTGGAAAACATAACCTCTTATTAAAAGAAGAGAGCTGCTTCGAATATCTGCCATGTAGTAGAAGAATAACCAATCAGAATCATTCCCATTACATTTAGTTAAGTGCATCCTAATAAGGCTTTTAGTTTGAGAGGTAGAACCAGAACTTAAAAATTCAATGCCACAACTGGGATTTGAACCACAGACCTTCCACTTACCGGGCGACTGCTCTAACCACTGAGCTATTGTGACAAACTGCCAGAATGGCATTAAATTCTCAATCCAGTTCGTATTTCTCCTGGTAAACCTCTCAAACTTTGCCCACACACGGCTTGTGTGTTTAAAAACACCAACAGTAAGTTTGTTGGCATAAATAAATAATAATTACTAGGCTTTTAGTTTCTTACTTCCCGTTGCGTCCCGTCACGTTAAGTTACATGAAGTAAAGTTCATCATAATCCCAGCATTAGGTATTGTCAGATCTTCCTGGGTACAGTAAAGCGCAAGTCCCATCCACCTAATAAGAGTACATATTAGGACAGATGCCCAGTTGATTTGCTCAATTCCTGAAGAAGGCCATAGAGTTTGAAATGGTTGAAAGCTCAATATTTATAAATTTGACACAGCTCCCATGAAGCCAAAATCAATAATGCTCACTGTGAAAACTTTGAGTCATATATTTGGAATTTGAATCCCTCCATAGAGTGTTAATGAAAAGTAATAGTTGTTCCTGTTATTAGTTGGTAGCCAGAAAGCTTGTAGCTTATAGAAGATTTTTTATGCTTAAGCTAACCACTGAAAGTCAGAAATTAAAATCTATAAAAAAAACACAATATTTTGGTCATATAAAGTTTGAAACGAATTAAAATGCAATGAGTACTGGTAGACATAGGTAAAGTCAACTCTATTTATACTTAGTGTGATCATCTCATCATAAAATATCCCTTTACACAAGAAAGTGATCATGGAAATTCAAATCACTACTTATCCCATTTTAACATGTATAAGTGGTTTACCCCCTTTGTACAAATCAATGCTTGACCCGGTGGCGCAACAGCCCTTTCTGGGCCAAGGCCTACTGCCGAGCTGCTGCATCGCCATCTGTGTCCATCACAGGCATCATGTGTGGGGTGCAGTACTGGAGGTGGGATGTAGTCGGTGCCCCGGGTCCTCCCGGCTACAACCAGAAGCCACTATTTCTCAATCAGGTAGCTCCTCAATTGGCTCCTCAGGGACCTAGCAAGGCTGAGTGCACCCCCGACTAGGTCTCCCAGCGGGAGAAAATCCCCATGCCATTGCCAGGAATCGAACCTGGGTCTCCCACTTGGTAAGCAGTACTACCACTACGCTAAGGAGATGACCTCTTTTACACAAACACCTGCAATAATTATATTATTAGTTTGATCTGCAGTTTTAGAACATTGCCAATAAACCAAAATAACTTGGCACATTCAATTAAATTGAAATAAATAGTTTTATGTCCCATCCCACAGCCAAATGTCCATTTCCAAGGATGAGGAATTATTCATTCCTCTGCCCTTGTCTTTCAGATAAGTTATCCATCAGAGAAGGTTTCTAGCTTGCTTGTCAGCACACCATATGCGTATTAAATGTTTTTCAGTTGAGTGCCAATGATATAATCAGCCATAAAGGCAACCTGGGCTTAGCTTCAGTGGCTGCAAGTAGAATTTGTGGCAAATTAAGCAACATTTTTCTCAGGTGCTCCCATATCTTCTGCCATATATTGTGCATAAGACTTCGTCATCATCAACATTGTCATCATCACTATACGATTATGACCATATTGTTCATTGCAGTGTAGTCAATAGAAAAGTTGGAGTTGTTATCTTGGTGAGAAACAATGCCATGCAGGCAAGTAAGTTGGTACTAAATTATCATTGTCACCACCATTATCAACTTTTTTTCTCTCATTTTAAGCATACAAGCTCTTTTCTTTTTACCTGCAATCATGCTATCTTTTTTCTGTTGATTTTTCTCTACAAAATTATCTTGAGCATCATTGTTAACACATGTTTTCTTCCCTCTTCCACTGCTCTCTACCCCGACTTCAAGCTAAGCAGCCGAGCAAACATTCGTTAAATGAAGCTTTGAAGCCATTTTCATTTATTGAGGTAACTTTATCATTGAGTGCAATGCTAAAATGGAAAGAAACTTTTAAGAAAAAAATATATTTTCAGACTACAAAATGGCTTGAGTTACAGAAAGTCTTTATACCAGGTGAGTCTTCTCAGCCTGCAGATTGAGAAGTTATGCAGTGCCGGTGTTTAACCGGTTGTGCCGTAAACACCTTCCATGCATTGCGTCATATCAATTTCAGCCAAAATTACTGTTTTGTACCACTGTGCGTGACATGACTTGCTCTCATAGTATAAGTGTGCATGTTACCTTCAGTGATGGAGATCCTAGGTTCATATACTACCACTTGAAGGTACTTTTTATGTTTAATAAATTTAACGAGAGCTGATAGTTTGGCATGGAAGTGTCATTTCCCTTAATTAGTTTAATTAATTTGAATTTCATGAAAACACAAATTGTTACTTGTTAGAATATGCTTTAATGAACATTATAAATAAATGCATAATAACATTGTAATTATGATGTACAAATATGTATTTTACAATTTAAAGCTATTTTTTCATACACAAAAAAGCCAATAAATTGTTCTGAGAGTTTACAAAATGCAGAACGTACATACAAACTAAATAACATTTGATAGCCCATATTATGATCGCAAACCTGATTCCCGAAGTAGTATATTATAGGTAAACCCACATGACCCAAGAACACATGACTTGCTGAAACATTCTCGAAGCATAAACAGAAATGAATAAAAACCTAATTTTTTACAAGCTTGATTTGAACTTCCAACTTTCACCATGAATTTTCACTATGTTAACCGTTGTGCTACATTGTGCACATTAACAAGAAGCATCACCGTAGTCTAATCAGCGGGCTGGTGACTGCAGTGCCAGCATCTATATTTTACATCATCTGTAAATTACAGGGTTGCCTAGTTATCAATCTGCAGGATGAGAATGCAATAAAATGTAATAGAACTGAGATCACTGATTCACACCCCACATCAACAAATTGTAGAAAAACTTATGTTTATGAAGGTCCAATTCCATCACGATACACGCCCTTTCTATTGTTATTCTGTCCAATGGGAGTGCTGTATTCTGTAGTGAATGCAACTTTCCATATCTCTTAGTGTGGGCTGTCTGGGATACAAATGTGTTTGTGAAGTGTTCAGTTGCATAAGTAGAAGTTGCATTATATAAAGGGCTCCAATCTGGTCAGCTTACAACATTCCCCTAACTATACCAGCAACTAGTAGTACTCACATTTTCAACAATGTTATAGTTAGTGAATGGTTAAAGGGTGCTAGTCCGGATATCCAATGATTTTTTTTTTGTCAGTTTGGGGGGGTGGGGGAGAATGGCTAAGAAGACTGCATCAGGCATCTGTGGATTTTATCCTTTACAGTCCATGATTTATTGATGGTTTGCAGAGTTTAGAAGAGGAAGGGATTCCCTCAAAAAATTAAGTCTGCGCAGGATGGTCAGCTACAAACACAACAGATGTTGTGGGAAGATGATCATTGTATATATCAGATTCAAGAAGCCCCGAATATTGGATTGGCAGCATTGAACACCTCCTTAAAGAAAAACCTCATGTCAGGAAGCCCTGCAGTCATTGAATCCTCCACTGCCTCATAAATGAGCAGAAAGGCATGTGTGCAATGGTGCTATTAAATAGTAAAAAAAAAAAAAAATTCACGTGGGAACATCCAAAAACATTTAAAATTGAATCAGGTGACAAGAGCTAATACAGTAGTATAATCCAAAAATTAAGCAAATTAAGCAATTATTGATCTGGATCTTCCCAATAGAGGATCTCCCAACAAAATTAGAGCAAGCAAGAAGTGTTGGCAAGATGTTGGATGCTGTGACAATTCCTCTTCAGGAACAAAAGACTATCACTTCCAAATGGTATACTACAAAATGTCTGCTGCAAGACTTCAATGAACTGAGAATTAGGTAACCTAAGAATGGTCTGCATGGAACTTTGCTGCACCATACAACCATGCCTCTGCCTACACTGCACTAGAAGCAACTCAATTTCTGCAGGAGTCAGAAGTAAAATAATTGTCTAATCCATCTGACAGTCCAGATATGGCCCCATGCAACTGGTTTTTACTCTGCAAAATGAAAGAAAAAATTTGGTGTCAAAGGTTTGAATTACCTGAAGCTGCAACAGTTGCTTATAAAGAAATGTATTTGCACCCACAGCAAAGATGCATGACCTTTGCCACTTGAAAGGTTTGTGTAGAATGCAATGGAGATACTTTGAAACAAAATAATCTAAATTATTAAAATTTTAGTATCATCCTCAAAACTTCTGGTTTGTTATATGTAAAGTGTATTCCTATCATCTAAGTTTTAAACAAGTTACAAACAAAGCCTACTAGTGCACCCAAGTTTTCATTGTACTTCTACATAACCAAATAGAAAAACTCAAAAAAGAATCTTAACTAATCCATGAAATATTTAGTTCTCTTTTCCTTCTTCATGATAAAGCTCTAAAAAGGCTAAAAATGGGGCCCTGTTTAACAGTAATATGATGAAACTGAAATAACTTGTTTTCTCTAATTCAGTGATTTGCCAACGATAAATTTTTCATCAAATTAAAAATTGTTACCATTGTGTATATTTCATAATTTCATATCTAGTAACCTAAATGAATTTAATATTTTGTAACCAAATGCTAAATATTGTCACTGTGACCATGAAACCAATTACCGATGGCAGGTGGGTGGAGATTGGTACATGTCAGCCTGGTCCTCTATCTGCCAGGCCAGGCCATGTCAGTCCTCTTGACACAATAGTAGAACAAGACAATAGCAGTTGTGTGCCAGTATTAAGACTTGAAAGTGTCTCTTTCTGTAGTGTCCAGAAGCTTCACTTTTAGGGAAGCTTCACTGCAACCGGGCACTCTATAAGGGGCTTCCTCATGCCCAGAGGATAGTTGGAGTGAGACAATCAGACAGTTTAGCATTTATGAAGTGTTAAGTGGGCAGTAACTGTGAACAGTACAAAGTGCAGTTCAGTGTGAGTTGTGATCCAGTAGTGACAGTTTAATTGTGATTCGATTTGACGAGTAAGTTGTGTTGTTCTGAGCTTGTGCAACAGTGTCTTAAGTGTAATGTTAGCACTTATAAGAAAAATTGTAATTAGCAGTAACTGGTGTTCTCATTTGTTTCACTGCTGTCAGGAGGGGGATTCAAAAGCACAATGGATGTAATGCTCAAAAATTATTGGCCAAGATGGAGATGACAGAGACAGATGAAATCTGAATTAAACAACATTAATTTTGGCATGCATGGACAAGATGGGAAGTGAAATAACTGCAGTTAATTCCACAATGGAAAAGGATGAAGACAGAAATGAAGAGTATTAAGGAGGAAATAGAGGCAGAAATGTCTGGAATGAAGATGGAGTTATTGATGAAAATTGAAAAATGAATGGCCATGTCGAAAAGGGTGGAAGAGCTCAGCGAAAAAGTGAAAGACCTTGGCCAATGCCCTGGTGGATGTCGGGGAACAGCTTAAGAGTTCTCGAAGGAAGGATTGACGGCAGCTCCAAGAAACTGAACACTATGATGGAACAAATTCTCAAGGAGTTGAAGTTCAAGGTACCAGGACACAACACAACAAAGCACATCAAGCCACCCAAATACGAAGGAATGTCAACCTTTGTAGTCTTCCGCCCACAACCAGCTGTGTCTGGAGATTCTCAAAAACTGGTTCAGGAACCAGCCTCTGACCCCAGGATTTTGTAGTCAACCCAAGTGGAGGTTGCAACATCCAGGAGAGACACTGCAGGAGTTCACTGTGGCAACTGAAAGTTGGCAAGTAAAGAACTAGCTGATCAGCCAGGTGTCCCAGGAGGCTGCATACTGCTTTGTCGATAGGGTGCGAACATCGAGATACGTGAGTGCATGCTGCTCAGCCTTCATAAGGTGCTGGCAGCCAAGGGTACAACCATCCCTATCTCGAGAATCAAGAGCATCCGACATGTCAGGGTCAGGGGATCAACCCACATGTCAGGGTCAGGGGATCAACCCAAGGACCTCGACGACCCTCCAGAGGTGTGTGTTGGGAGATGTGACCAGCCAGGATCTCCAGCGAAGAACTATCGACAGCAAGTCAGAGGTGGTGGTGCCAGGGATAGACAGAACAGTGCACGTCGAAGGAAGGAGCAGCCATTGGCCAAGGTAACCAATACTCACATCTTGGAGAATGGAAGTATTTGACACGACAGGAATGGGGAGTCAACTCAAGGATGTCTGCAAAGTGGGAGTGATTTGGGGATGCACTCACCCAGAGCATCTGGTGAGAAACTGTCTATGATCAACTCGACGGCTGTCAAACGATGTGTGCTGGGGATGTGGCCAAACAAGACATGTAGTGGAACACTGTCAGCAGCCAAATCAACAAGAAGCGAGTAAGGATTGACATGATGTGAGGCACATCAGAGCCATCTCTTCGATGACATAATGTGCTTTGGACAGATGAATGGATGACCTCATCACAGACAGAAGGATACAGGGAAAATGTGCCGGATACTAGTGGCACAGGTACAGCCGTGACCATAATCAGACCCAACTTGGCAGAGGGCTTGCCATCAAGTTAAGCTTGCATCAATCCATTTGGATCAGTCCTACCAAATAGTGATGGCATCAGGCAACACCTTGTCCATGGAGGAGGAGAAGCCCTTAGTGGAACTGTCTTTTGGGTGGAGTGTTGTATGTAGGTAGTTGTCGTGAGTGTGGCTGAGAAATTAGTATTGGACTGTATGGTCTCAGGAGTCATGAGGCTATGGTTGAAATGGCTGTAGGGCTTTGTGAATCAAGTAAGACAAAGTAACACTCCGAAATCCTAACAATCTTCTTGGGATCTGCAAGGTAACCCTGGCAAAGGTAGCAGTAGGGTTCACTAGAAGCAAAGTGGTTGTGAAGGTGTGCCAGGGGAGCCAACTAACAGGAAACCCTGTGGAGCATCTTCACAGAGTGTGCAGGATGGCCTCTCAACACACCCAAGTGTAAGCAACCGAATGGGAACCCATTAAGACAGGCTAGTCTGCAACCGAGGTTCAAACTGGATGGCTTGCATCATCTTATCTGGGCCAAGAGGCACTTCCCCAAGCTCCAGCAGCTAGCGCAGTAGTATGTAGTCTATCGCATCTGCAGGCTGCCCCAAGGGAAGATGCCGGTCGGAACTTCGAGAAAGTTCTGCTGGGACTGGGCACCATGTAAGGGGCTCACATGTGCCCAGAGGATGGTTAAGGAGTGAGACAGTCATACAGTTAAACATTTATGAGGTATTGAGTGGACAACAGCTATGAACCGTACTGAATGCAGTTCAGTGTGAATTGTGATCTGGTAATGACTGTGCAGCTGTGATTCGATTCAATGGATAAGTTGTGATGTTCTGAATTTGTGCAACAGTGACTTAAGTATAACATTAGTGCTATATTAACCACTTATAAGACAAAGAGTAATTAGCAGTAACTGCAGTTCTCATTTGTTACAAATTTTGTGAGGAATGGGGAATAAAGATAAATATAAACAAGTCCAAGGTCATGGTTTTCAAAAAGG
Source organism: Tenodera sinensis (assembly GCA_030765045.1). Taxonomy (NCBI): domain Eukaryota; kingdom Metazoa; phylum Arthropoda; class Insecta; order Mantodea; family Mantidae; genus Tenodera; species Tenodera sinensis. The sequence continues at coordinate 135,135,819 of CM060967.1, read as the reverse complement.
GATTTAAATTGAGAAAAGAGGAGAGGTGGGTATTAAATGGGAAAAGATTAGAAGTGGTCAAAGATTTTGAATACTTAGGAGTGAGGCTAAATAACAGAGGAGAGTGGGAGGCACATGGAAGAAAGATAGAAGCAAAAGGGAGAGCTGCAATGTCAGGAGTCAGAATTTGCAAATACAAGTTAGAGATGACAACCAAGTGGCTGGAAAGGATGTATGAGGCAGTAGTGGAATCAAAAATGCTTTATGCAGTAGAGATCTGGGGGGCCACAGATATAAACAAGAAGGTAGATCATATATATAGAATGTTCTGCAAAGAATTATTGGGACTACCGAGATCGGCACCAAGAGAAGTGGCCTTGGTAGAGCTTGGGAAAACAAGAAGGAAAGGAATAATAATGGAGAGAATAATAAAATTTTGGTATAAATGTTTGGTTAAAGAAGATGGAGAAATTTTAAAATTGTGTATGAAGCAACAAAAAAATCTAGAGAATGAAAACAGTTGGTGGGCAGGGGTTGGAAAAATTATGGAGAAAATAGGAATGGGAGATATATGGAAACTTGAAGAAAGAAATGAAAGTAATGTAGATAAACTAGTAAAGTGTAGGGTAGAAGACATAGAAAGGCAAGAGATATGGGGAAGTTTAGAAAACAAGAAATCATTACAATTCTACAAGCAAATAAAAAGAGGATGGGGGCGAGAACCATATGTGGATTATTGTAACAGACAGGAAAAAGAAGGACTAGCGTGGATGAGAACAGGAGCAATATTTTTAAGAGGGACAAGAAGCGGTAAAATAGGAATATGTGAAATGTGCGGTGAGAAAGAAAGTATAGAACATTATTTGACAGAATGTAAGGAATTAGCATTATGGAGGAAAAAGGTTTGGGAGAAAAAATGGGAAAAAATAGAGGGGAAAATGGTAGCCATAAAAATGTTAACAGTGAAAGAGGAAAGGAAGGTTAGAAGTATAGGTGAGTTTTTGAAGAAAGTAAGAGGAAAATGGGCAAGAAAAGTAAAGAGTGTAAATGAAGAAGGCAGAGTGGGGGAGAGGGACAATTAATTAATATAAGATGGAATAGATTGAACAGAGCTACCTGGGAGGCAAATGGCCTGGGTGCCATGCAAACCAAGGTAGCAATAAGGTTATGTAAAATTTGTATGTAGTTTAGGTTAGAGTAGGATAATTATAAGAAGTTATGTAAAAGAATTGGTACAAATAAAATTCATTCATTCATTCATTCATTCATTCATTCATTCATTCATTTGTTACAATATAGCATTAAGAGTAGCCAGTACCATTTTGCCAGATTCTTAGCTGAACAGTGAACATACAGGTTTGATAAAAAAATGCATAAGATAATGAAGGAAATATTTTGTTTCAGATCCAGGACAGGTTCCAGACTCTCATGAGGCTTCTACAGCAAATGACAGAGGCAAAAATGGAGGTTGTTAGCAGTCCTCGCCAATAGAACCGTCATGCTGTCCTTGTTTTGAGATCACAAGCATCTCGTGTATTGTTATATCTTCATGTAAATATTTCTTTTAAGTGCAACCTAATAAAATATTTGTGATTTTGATAAATGCAACGATCTATATTTTACTGAATGGTATGGCGCAGCTAAATTTTTAATGGTCTATTCATGAATACGTCTTGGCTGTAGAAGTCACACTGAACTGTTTGCAATATCAGTTCTATCAATCAATTTCAACAGCATCCCTGTCTGCTGTACTATTGCTATGAACACATAACATGGAAAAAAAGCAAGACAAAAACGATGGTGTATATTACTCAGGACATTCAGCAATGCACATGGATTGGAGGCACTGTTATCATATTTACATGAAAAAACGAGACAGAAATGACGGTGTATATTACTTGGGACATTCAACAATGCACATGGATTGGAGCTAATGTTATGTTTATATGTATACCGTGTACACCAGTTAGGCAGTCCACATGTAGTTCCTCCACTGGTCATAAATAAACAAATGCAGTGCTATCTGTCCTGAGTACTATATCCAACAAAGTGTAAGGTTCAGTGCAATTAGAAATCTTTTGGAAAATTGAGTGATGATAGCAACAAATTGTAATTGTTGGAGCCAGAATCCCAAATTGAACTACTAACACAAATTTCTTCTATAAAGTATTCTCTAACTATACTTGATAATAGTCTGAATGATGAAAATTAAATGACTCCCACAACATGTAAAAGCGCAAATAACACTGACAAATGAAAACTACTGCCCTGGGTTTCTCACAGTGGCAGCACTCATTCGACAGCATAAATAAGCCCATATCTACTCATGTACATTGAGGCCATTGTGTTGGTCACACAGTCTTAAACACTATACAAGTTGTTTTTGAGTTTATGCAACACAAAATATTGTGCAGCTGTTGTATTCCATTGTACAAGGGTCATCCAGAAAAGTAAAGAACGATTGCACATTGTGCTCTGCACAGACCCCCCCCCCCCCACCATCACAGCAGGTAGCTTATTCCTTGTCTTCAGTGTGAGCCGAGTCTTGTTGCTGTGGTCACACTAATTGTTTTTGTAGCGATTTGAAATGACGTCGCCAATCACTTGGTCATTGGATATCAAAGAGAAGAGACGCACTCAATCCAACGATCCGCAGCCTTGATCCCACTAAATGTGAAATATGAAGTGTCATTCATTTTCAGAACACTCAAATGTTAGGCCTAATGACATTTCTGGACAGATAAAGAATGTACGGTGAAAGTGTAATTAACAGTTCATCAGTGAGGAAATGGTGCATTATGTTCAATGAAGGAAGGACCAGTGTGCATGATGAAGATGAGGGTGAGAGGCCATCACTTGTTACAGAAAACTGAAGAAAGAGGTTAATGACACAATTCTGGTACACCAACGTTTCACTTTGAGCACATTACACAAATTTCGCATTCACTCCTGCATGAAATAGTGACAGCACACCTTGGTTACAAGAAAATGTATGCTCGGGTGCCAAAAATCTTGAATGATGGCCACAAGTCAAATCTCATGGGAGCAGCCCTAGAATTTTTGACACAAATGACAAACAGGGTGATGATTTGCTTGATCACATTGTTACTGGAGATGAAACTTGAGTTTTGTACAGGACTCCAGAAAACAAGTGGCAGACAATGGAGTGGCATTACATAAGTTCGCCCACAAAACCCAGGAAGGAAAAACCAAATTTGAACACCCAGAACGTCATGCTTATGGTTTTTTAGGACTGAAAGGGTTTAATCCACACAAAGAGTTCATGCCAAGAGGAACAACAATAAACTCAGAAGCCTATTGCGAAAGTCAATTGCTTCGACATGCAATTCAAAACAAGCTACGTGGAATGCTGTCAGCAAAAGTGTTCTTGATCCATGACAATGCCCGGCCTCATGCATCAACAGGAACACAGCAGGAACTTCAATGCCTAAATTGGGAAATCTTTGGTCATCCTGCTTACAGCCCCAACTTAGTAACCAAGAGATTATCACTTATTCCCAAAACTTAAAGAATTTTTGGGTGGAAAACAGTTTTCAAGCGATTAGGAACTCAAGCAAGCAGTGACAGCCTGGCAAATGGTATTGAAAAAGTGGTCCCACATTATAACAAATGTCTTGACAAGTATGGTGATTACATAGAAAAGAAGTGTGAAGTCCTGTAAGTCTAAAAATAAAGTTTAGTGCTATCTTTTGTTCTGATTCAACCTTGCTCAATTGTTCCTTACTTTCTGGATGAACCTTGTATAAATGCTTCTATTAAACTCACTATGCTTTTAGATCATGTCATACTTGTTGACTAATATGAAATCACTTGCATAAATGGGACCTGAAGTATGACCAACAATATTGAAACATCCATCAGCTAGCAGCCGTCAATGATAACCATGACAACGTTTCTACTGAGGACGCAAGAAATTGACTTGTGAAACTGGTCTAGAATTTGGATAAATTCTACCAAAAATAAGTGAAGTTTAGCCACTAAATATTTATTAATATTTGTTGACAGAGAAGCTGGTTAAAAGCTCAATTCAATGAGCTAGAGGTTGCTAGCATGCTGTGTTATCAATGTTATCAAATACTGCAAAAGGATTGGGGCAGCTGCATTGCGTTACCAAGTGGAGCCAAGGTGGAGAAGAGATTTCAGAGAAGAATGAGAAAATGTGTCACATGTGCCTCTGTCCGATTACCCACCTGTAAATGGCAAACATGAGAAGTTGGCTGGAAGTGAAAGGGAAGATTGCTGGGGCGTGTCTAGCTCTACCACCCATAATACTGTCTTAATATAAGTCAGTCCGATATGACATTACATTGGAGGACTTTAGCAAACAAAAAAAAAATTAATATAAATCCCAGGACACCTCCAAACAGTTGAAGACATTCAAGAGGTAACCATCTGCTCCATTTGCATCATCAACAGATTAGGCAGTTCCAATGAAAAACACTGAGCACATGTACACAATGCATTGGTTATATCAAAGGCATGCAAAAATTACAAGCATGTAACCTTTTAATGTACCAAGGAAAAACATAGTTTCCAGAACAAACAAAATCAATCTTATGAAAGAAAAATGTTAATAAGAAATCTCTAGCTTCACTTGTAACCAGCGTTGCCATATGTTGCAGATTTTGTGGACAATCTGTGATTTTATGCTAGGAGACGAATGGCCTGCATGAAGAGATAAAAGTCTTAGAAAGCAGTTAGTACTTAAAAAAATGTTTTTATTATTAACTTGAGTTTTATCGCTGAATCCCACTCAGTATTTTACCATTACTTATGATAAAAGTTTCCAGATGGCAAAATCATGGCTGACGAAAACCATCGATATATCACCGATCTCGCACTAATAGTTACAGTGGAAGCAATACTATAATTGATTCTCTGCAATTTTGCTGTTTCTGGTTCCTTTATGTGTTCTGTGGTTTGTATGAGCTTAACGTTCATGTGAAGGGTAATTCTGAACCTGAACCCGATCCACAGTTACTGGTGACATTATGTGGAATTTTAAAATAAATTGTTGTTGAAATGAGAATTTCACTTCCGAGAAGAATACATGGATCAATTTAAATTTTAATTAAAAAGTTATTTAATGCAACTAACATTAATTTTCTTCATTAAAGACACCATTTGTTGACAGCATTAATGCTTGGACTAATTTTCATGATTAATGAAAATTCCTTTGCCGACACAATTAATGCTTGGACTATGTCCTTGATTTTGATTCTTGGATTATGGCAGTGCTACTTGCACCTGTTAAAGTAAAGTAATACATACTGTTGCATAATCAATTTATAACTGAAACTAAAATTTTCAGCAATATCAATCAATCCTGGTTAATGAACATTTCTTGTATCTTCTCTAGTTGTACTGACCCTGTGGATTGTAGCAGACTAAGTAACCCCAAGTTTAATGGTAGCCAAAGTAAGACAGAAGCTACATTGCATACTCTACTTCTATCAATCCCTTTTCTCGTTATGTTTAGAAGCTTTATGGTGGTTAGAAAAGTGGTCATCACAAGAAAAAGCACAGATGCCATCTGCAACAAACAAAGAAGTATACAAGAGTGCCCCTACTATACCAACACTTCTTGCTTTTGAGGTAAGAGAATTGCATCTGTTTGACAGTGTTATTTTTAAGAAAATTTAGTAATGAAATGTGATTTTATTAGATATACAGCATTCTCAACTTTGGCATTGTAGGTAATGACTGTGCAAATAATTTCCAAGAAAGTAATTAAAATGTGTGCTACATGCTCAGAACATTCATGTACAGTAAAACCTTGTTTATCCAGCCTAACTGGGCCCAAATGCAATCTGGAAAATCAATATATGGGTAATAACAAAATTCTTAAATCCTTAAATAAACAGACTTGCCATTTATGATGATAAAAAGCTATGTCTTGTAACAAAATTATATACAGTATATAGTATGTATTGTTTACAAGACATTAAAAAATAAAAAAATCTTAATCACATAAAATCAGAACATTTTTAACAAAGAATTGATCCACAGTCTTCTGTTTTAAGCATGTGTGGGGTTTGAATGCAGTAGGGTTATGCAAATATTTTATCATTAATAGTTCAGCTGGACTGGTGTTGGGCTGATGCTCAAGTACCATAATGTTTTTCAGCAACTCCCAATTCAGCAGCTATTTTCTTCAATGTTTCACCTTTATCAATTCAATTAATAGCATCCAATTTTTTATCCATTGAAACCACAATCTTCTTTCGCTTTGATTTGATGTCTTTGATGTACATTGAATTACACTCCCAAACACTTTGATAAATCTGGTTGAAACATACACAATAAGCTTAATGACACGTGCCATTTGAAAACAGTAGGAAAACCGAAAAGATTGAGGGAGGCGTAGTGACAGGTAGGGATCAATGCTTTCTTATGGCACTAATTATAGCTGGTGAGACATATTGCATCAGCACTGTGTGACACACTATTAAATCTTTCTTTAACTCAACAGGTAGCATTGTACACTACGTATTACCATAACTTATTGTACAATTTATGCAGGAACCATATGTGTGGACGCAAATATTTGGCATACATACTTATAGTTACGTTCTTGCTGTCATAGTTAAATTTATTATCTAATGTGAACATTAAATTTAAAAAAAAGAATCTATAAATTTGATCCAGATAAACAAAGTTTTACTGTATTACTAAGACAATGTGTGAAAGAATTGACACATTGTATGGAGGCAGCAAAAGTGAAATACATATCTGTCCCTTGAACCTTAGGCCTTACTCCTCAGATATGATTGCAATAAGCAGAAAATAAAGCAGACATAGCAGTTGTACCTTTGTATGCTGCTCATAAAATTGGATATTGCTTGAAATTTGATGAAAAAGTTGCAGTTGTTAATAGTTAAGCAAGAGAATCTAAAATAAAAACAAATTTAGAGACTAAAAGCTTCACTTATCTTAGTAATTGCTGCAAGTTCTTGAATTAATATGCTGCTAAAACATATTTCATGATGCCTACATCATATTTTCAAAGCAGTTACCATAGTTACAGGCACTCAACTATTTAATATATGTATGTGTCGCCAACCTCTGAAAACAAACCTAATATAATCTTATCAGTATTTCAAAATTTATAACGCGGTTCCTCTTTTTTAAAATAAATCTCTTTTCCCAAACCATTATATCTATCGCTCCATTTGATTGTTTTAATAATTTAGCCTCTGGATCTATTTCATGATTAAATGACCAACAATTATCTGTCACACTGATTTATCACTGTTTATATTTAATATTTCTACAATGCTCCTTTATTCTGGTAAATTAATTAATATTAATTCAAAAACTTGCAGCAATTTTAAGATAAGTGAAACTTTTCGTATCTAAATTTGTTTTTATTTTAGATTGAATATTGCTGTTAAACAGTAAATATATTTTTTACTTTCTCTACTGGTAAGTAGGGGAAGTATTGTATTCCACCCAAAAATTCGAAGTCGAGATTTCACCGGAAATACATGTTTTGAGGCCCCCTGAATCCAAAAAAAGCATTTTTAGAAAAAGGTCCGTGTGTGTGTCTGTGTGTCTGTCAGTCTGTGGACAGCATAGCTCAAAAACGAAAAGTCGGTTAAAAACCAGTTGGTATTTAAGTTTAATGTCGTTCAAGGATGTGACACGAAGATTTTGAAGAAAATAGCCCAACCCTAAACTACCCTTTACATGGAAAATTTTTCGAAAATTTTGATTTTCTTGAAAATGGCTCTAACGATTTTGATTAAAATGTCATATGTTTGAGATATTTTTATGACAAATGAAATGTATATCTTGAATTTTCTGGCTATAGCCCCTGTAGTCGTATTTACTCTGGACGACTTTTGCATAACTGGTAAACCGTTAAAGATAGACCAAATTATACTATACAAAAAATGTAGATCTTGCTAAAATACACAATTTATGTCTCAATAAATTTTCTTGTAGGGTGAACCATTTCAGAGATATACCTTGTTATGTGTGTGAGTTTCGGAAAACTTGGAACTTTCATGAAATGGGTCATCGTTGTTCATTTTTTTATATGTTACGTGTACAAAGAGAATGGAATCTCAAAGCTTTAAAAGATTTTACTATCGCACAAAGCCTACTGTATTCCAATATTCCCCTTGCACCTACAAGAAAATAAGCAATAAGATAATTTGTACAAATGTTTATTTTAACTAACACGAAGAAGATATAGGAATAAGAGTTTGTAAGAATGGTTAGTACAAGAGTAGAGAAAGTTATGTGAGTGCAACACATCAGATTTTTTATATTTGTTATCTGGAGTTTTGAAAAATGGATCAAATCAAAGAGCAGAAACTGTATATTCACAATTTCATTCTGAAGATGGTGTCAGGCAGTATGTGAAACTGTTTCTTAAGAAACCTGTATTAAACATTTTAGTTCTTTAAATCATTTAACAAAGAATAAATTTATTCAATAAATAAACTGTGTGTTATGATTAGGGCTCGGAAGTTCATGCCCTAAAAAGCACTGAAATATGCATGCAAATATGCTCTTAAAAACTTGAAAATATGGCAAGAAATATGCACTATTTAAGTAAAATAATTAATGTCCCTTTGCAGTAGATGAGTTAGTATAAATAATACATTAAGTTACCTTATTCCTTAGAGGTTGAAACAGAAGTGCTCCCACTGCTAGTATTAACTGCTAAATTGCAGTTCACAACCAACACTGCACAAATTTTCAACTGTAAAACATCGTCTGTTGTCTCACAAAACACATTTGTAATGTGAAAAACTTCTCTCCACGTCACAAGATGTTATAGGGGCATATTTAAATGATGTTAACTGCTTCACAGAGAGAGTCAAGTCTCTTGGTATGACAGATGGTTTTCTTTCGAGGATGTCTTGAATATTGTACATGTTTATAACCAGAATTCTTAGAAATTACATAATTCACATTCTCTTTTACTTTTTGTCCTATGCTACCAGGAACAGAACTTATCACATATTGTTTTTCAAAGACAGTAAGTGATTCATGCAAAGGAGATCCTACAGCTTCCAATGCCATTATGGCTGTTGGTAAGAAAGTAAAATGGGCAGATATGAAACTAAGATCCTCTTTTAATCCAGTGCCTGACAGAATATTTTGCACACTTTCTATTGATGAAGCATCTTTCGAGTCCAATGAATTAACAACCTCTTTGACTATTTCTATGTGCTCAGCATAATATAAAACTGCATGTTCCCCATCGAGTTAACAATGGTGCAGGAGGGAGTCGGATATTAGGTGCTGTTGATCTAAACAACTTAACTCTTTTAGGAGAGTTAACAAAAATTCTCTTTGTACTGGACACAAATCTATCTACCAATGGGAAAGAATCACATATTGTCTCAGAAATACGATGAAGAGTGTGTGCCAAACAAGTTATATGAATTAAATTAGGAAAAATACCTTTCAGAGTTTGTCCTGATTTTACCATATTAGGACCTGCATCAGTAACAAATAAAACCAGTCGTATTTAATTCCACATGGCCATAGTAATTTCAAAGAGTCCATCACAAACTGGGTCACAGTTACATTTTTAGTGGCCGACAATTCGCACACATTAAGAAGATAAGGTGTAGTCTTTTGTTCATTATTTAAAGCACCCACGATTATATTAGCAATAGAACGGCCCTCAGAATCGGGTTTCACCAATAGACGACACAAACTGATCTGCTAATTCATTTTGTATATTTGACAATACATTATTGTAACAATGTCCTACATAAGTCTTACGCAGTGTACTTTTTTCAGGCACATGTTGTTTAGTGTACTTGGCAAGAAAGTTTTTAAATGTTGGAATATTAATTTTGAACAAGGGAATATCAGCAAGTAAAATTGCTTGGCACAAGTCATAAGAAAATTCATTAACCCTACTTCCTAAACACTCTACTAGCTGTTCTTGAACAGGTTCTTTGTTTGTGAGTTTTCTGATTAAATTCTCCTTATGTTTTGCTGTGTTTATGTGCTGAACTATTTAAAATCTTTTCTCACTCCCTACATTTTTCTCACACACTTCACAAAACAGTACCCTATTATCTGTAGATATTAAATCACCCGAAAACTCTTTCTGGAAATTAATCTAGCACTCAAGTTGGTTTTATTTTCAACATTTTATACGCCTAATTTAATTTGGTGAGAACCAGTTCACAACACTGTTATGTTTGAAGACCACGGCACAACTATTGGTGGGCAGGCAAGCGTTGCTATACTCCATCCAGATCCGCACCTTGTATCCCTCCGCGATAACCTGAGGTTCATATCGCCTGCGATTAACACAAACAAACACCACGTGGACTCATGCCTCGTCTTTATGTTGCAACAGAACGATATTTACTCAGGAGTTTTAGGAATAGCGTTGCTATCGTGTTACATTCAAGAAGTCTTTACTAGGTTTACCATACATCTTGAAAACTTACAATCGCCAACATGTAAGGTACTATATTTTATGGTGTGCTTTGGCTTCGGTGTATCGCGAGTTAGCTGATAATGGCTTGTGTTTACATCAAGTGCAGATCTAAGAGTGGAGCAATTTTATAATCGTGCTACTCAAAACATTGACCTGCACTTTATCTTTGTTAATATTAACTTCTCAGATAATGGACTGATTATTCTCTATGCACATACATATAATGAAAGGATAGAAACGGGGGATTCTCTGCATGTAACATGACTCAGCATTAGTTCTTGCCAACTAGCAAGTCGCATCATCATGTGCAATACTACCAATATGAAAAATATTATACAGATGGAAGAAATAATAAAACACCACAAAAATCATTAAAATATGCAATATAGGGGCTGTAATATTGAAATATGCATTTATCAAAATCAAGAAAATATGCAGTTATATGCACCATAAAATCATGTCCAAATAACTGAAAATCCCATAGTTCGTGCACATGATGTAAAAGCATACATTTTTAACCCCTATGAAAAAATATGCAAATGCATGAACTTCCTAACCCTAGTTATGATGATTACACTTTGGAACACATCTTGCCTTTTCAGGTACTACCGTATTCATTTACATATACTAACTTTTCATACCTTTGCTTTGTATATATTAAGAATTCTCTTCAATTTTCCTCCTTGCAAAAATAATAACATTATGTGCATTCAAGTCACATCATGATAGCTCATTGGTAGACAGTAGGCATGAAAAGGTGAAGATGCATATTCAGATCTTGGCCATGGCAATAAATTTTTATTTTTCCTTAAAGAAGCACTGAGTGTTACCCAAAAATTCACAATCCAGCTTTGGCAGTACACATTTTTAGGTTCCCTAAACCCAAAAATACATTTTGTAAGAAAGAGGTGTATATGCATAAAAGAGAGAGACCGCATAACTCAAAATTGAAGTCTAATATAAAAATCTTCCAAGAATACAACATTAGTATTTCAAGAAAGTGCCTCATCATAAACTATCATTTACACAATAAAATTATTATTTTCTCAAAAGCAGTTCAACAATTTTTATTGCAGTATCTTATGTTTGACATTCTCACATGACAAACAAAATGTATGAATAGCTTGTAAAGTCCCCTTTATTTCATTGAAGTTTGTATGGCAGAAAACTATATGAGATACACAAAAGCTTATCCAAGAGTAGCATACAGTTCATTGAAACATACAATTTGTGTTGTTTTTTCTTGGCATTAGACATTCTCGAAATATTCCTCGTTGTAAGTTAGGGCCTTTTTCAAGTGGGAGGAGGTTTACTTGAAACTTTGCAATTCTTGTCTTCTTTCTTTGTTTCCATCACAAAAAGCTTGTTATCTGACTAAGCATTTTGAACGCTGTTTCTCCAACACCTAAACACTTCTTGCTTAATTTAAAATTATTTCTAGTTGAAAATATAGCATAACATGGATAGAAGAAAACTTGTTATTTAAATTATACAGCAGAGTCCCACTAATTCAAGCTATTTGGGACCAAACCCTGTTCGGAATAGGTGGATTTTCGTCAAATACAACATATTGACCTTAAGTTTTATGTGTTAAGTATTAAAATGATTGAAAATAGAAAATTAGTACAGTATGCTCCAATTTATTTTACAATTACATTCTGAGGCCCAAAATTCAATTACTGTAATATTTTTTATAAGCACTGTTGGCATCTACCTAGCGCAAGTAGCTGGTGAAAGTCAGAGTGGGAGTTGGTGAAACATTGCTCTTCAAGTTGTTTCAGTGTGTTGCATCAAAAGATCACTGACTTCACTACGTAAAGTTTGATTTGTTTTCTCGTTAACATAACAAAATTGCACTCAAACTTTGTTATGCACATTGTTAGTAGGTCTACACCTTCCTTTTTTTAGTTTTTGTGTATAAGATAGCCAACATATCACTGTTTACTCCTGTAGCATTTATTTCATGTTTTTCTGTGCTAATAAATTTATGTTTTTACTTGGAAAAACTAGTTTAATATTAATCATTTTTTCCTGTTTTAAAATTCAAAACAGATTTGGTAGATATTTTTTCCTGGCCCTATTTGGATTTGCAGGGTTCAGATTTGGTGGGACTCTACTATATATATAAAATTGTATACACATATCTGTCAGTGATAGACAAACTTGTGAGTGTATCACATCATATCTTTTTACATTAGATTTAACTTTCCATTATTCAACAGAATTTTATATGTGATGTGCCACTTCACTAAACTTGCACAAAACCCAATTTTGCTTTTTCTCTTTTTGGTATAAGCTTCAAACCACAGGCACATACTTGCAAAATTAGTAATGATCACAGAACTACATAAGAAAGAATTTCTCTTATTCTGTACAACCCATATGAAGATAATTGAGGGAAATAGATATTTCTATAGGGGGAAAAATGTGTTTCATAAGGAGAAGTACTTAGAGTCAGCAAACGTAAGAACATGGTGTCACACTGTTATCATGCATTTGATGATTGCAGCCAATATTTAAAATTAGGTATCCCTTTATTTGCACCCTTAGGCAACAAAACGAGCATATAAATTTACGTTAAATTCTGATCAATTTCAGATTGTAATGCTTATTGGAGCTCTGAGAAATCTTTCTCCTCTAATGGTGTACCATACACCAATTTTTTCGTCATGAAGGTAGTACTTCGAGAACAATATTAGTTTTCAAGTTATAGGGCCAATTTTTTCCAAGTCAACAGTTGACGCCCGTGCATACATGAATATGATTTTGCCACTTCTTTTAGAGAATTAACATACAAGGAGTATGATTTTGCCTTTTTTCAACAAGGTTCTGCAATAGCTAAAGTGGCTAATCTTTTGATGAGAACAACTGAAAGTGTTTCAAGACAGAATTATTAGTAGAGATTTGTGCCCCCCCCCCCCCCAGTCCTCTGACCTAACTCCCTGAGATTTCTGTCTCTATGTTAACTTAAAACAAAGTGTACAAGACAAACCCACACACCTGGAAAGAATTACAACATATCTGGCAGGGAATCGCCAGCATTTCTCAATGTGAAGTACAGCGAGTGCTGGATAGTTTCCTAAAGAGGTGCCAAAAATGTATGGACAATGACGGTGGCCAGTTTCAGCATCTTCTTTCATAAAGTAAGTAAAGCCTTTAAAAGTAGTTTTAAAATTGTTGTAGGGTTTCATCCATTCCTTTCTATAATAGTGGCAGATAGCGACGAGCACCAAGGATGCAGGGAGGAAAAGCAATGCACAGCCAGTTCACGAGTTTATTGCTCTCCCATTATAATAGGTGGTTATTAATTTACTTTTAACTGATTTCAGATAATTTGGCTATAAACTTAATTTAACAAAATTTAACCTAATCTTCATATATGTGCTAATTTAAGATACACTAAAAATTAATGGTGGGCTGGGTACAGAGCAGTTCAATTCAGAACAGTGCTAGAAAGTAAAGTGGAGGGGGATCACTTTGCTGATATGGAGTAATTCAGATATATGTGTAGGTGGTGCTACAATTTATATACTGAAAATGTATGTCGATTAGTGATAGTGAATTTATTTAATCTCAAGTGCCATTAATAAAACATAGTAAACTGTTATACATGGATGGATATGTTTTTCCTATTACTTCATTTTTTGAAAAAGAACATTTAAAATGTTCATATTTTGCTTTAGCCTAAACATTAAAAATAAATAAGCCCATAGAATTAATTACAATACACTTCTTTAATTGACACAATGTTGAGCATTAAATACTTTTGTTGCAGAGACAGAACCATTGACGTCTGCTAATATCTAGTGTGAAATTTATTACTGGATCTTTCTAACCATGTATTTCTAGAAAAGAACCTTTTTCTTTTTGTGAAATAAAGTATCTTCAATACCCCTTTAGATACGGTCGAGCCCTCCTTCAAACTGAGAACATTCTTTTGCATAAGCAGGAACTTCTGGCCTATGTTATGCTATAGTCTAGACCTAAATTAGTGTTTCTTTGAATTTATAAATGCATCAAAGAAGCCGAAAAATTCTGCTGTTGTAGGCTGCTATATTTAACTGCTGTTGGAGCAGTTGTTTTAAAGAAATTAGATGTTTTATTAATGATGCACATTATACTCAAATTATTTCTGTATGCAACTGTTTGCTAGTCATTAATACATTCAACAGGTCTCAAGTTTGAATCTCAGTTAGGGTAAGTTATCCAAATAAGGTTTTACCTGGGTTTCTACCTTATCCTGAGAAAACAAGCGTCTGTAGCTTTACGCTCTGTGGAACCTGAGCTCATTTGACAATTTCATCAATTTCATTCATCATATAATTTGACCTACCAGATTAACAACATTGATTATTCAAAAAAGAAATTGTCACTTTAGGTTTTCATACTAACATATGAAAAATTGATGTATATTAGTTTGAAAAAAAATTGCAACTCTTCAAACTTTCAAAAAGCATCTTTTATACACTCCCTGCCCATTTTTTATGCAAATTTTCACGTAACGGGAGAGCAAAATACCTCCGAACAGGCTGCGCAATATTTTTCTACTGGGCGCATGGAAACACGATAACAGACTACTGCGTAAACAAGGCCACACTGTTGACATGGCTTTGTTCTGCAGTATTGCATTTACTGTAATGTAATGTGGTTCAGTTATTGCGAGGTACATAGTCACAAAGTGTATTATGGCTCAGCATTTGTTTTCTGCTACACAGCATGTATTTATTTATGATTCATATGTGTTAACTCAACTCACCAAGTGAAAATACAATTTGCAGAAAGATTTCAGTGTTTCAGGGTATAATGGGGTAACTTTAAAATATAAATTGTACAAGACAAACCCACACATCCTGAAAGAATTAAAATAAAATATCAGCCAGGACATTGCCAGCATTTCTCAACATTACCTACAGCGAGTAATGGATAGTTTCCTAAAGAGGTGCCAAAAATGTATGGACAACGATGGTGGCCAGTTTCAGCATCTCGTTTGTTAAAGTTTGTAACTAAAGCCTTTAAAAGTAATTTTAAAAATGTTGTATGGTTTTACTTGCACCATTCTTTGATAGTGGCACACAGCAATGAGCATGGAAGATGTGGGAACACAAAACACCACTCAGCCTGTTTGGAGATATTTTTGCTCTCCCTGTATTATTACCAGTCATCTTCAACCAAATTTTCATGGAAGAAAAAAAAGTGAAATAAAAAATATTATTTCACTAACGAAAACAGCCTCACTAATAAAGCAGGCATAGACACATTAAGGGACAGACTAATTAGCAGGAGACAGTTCAAATTCCACAATCATCCTCCCTGACTTAAGTTTTTCGCACTTAGTCCTCATAATTGGCAAATACCAGGGAGGCACCCTAAATTTAAGCCTAGAACGTTTACTTCCCAGATTTTATTTTCCAATTATCGTATTTCATGTGTGCTCAATAGGTGGAAATTGTGGTGCTGTTAATAGTAAGAATGGCATGTTCAATAGTATTCACATTAGGGCAGTATCACATATAAATTCTATTAAATGTAAATGCAGTATTAACCATGTTCAAAATGTTATTGTGAGATTTGTTAATTGAACTGCCAAAATTTATCTTATACCTTAATAAAACCGCAGTTCCTTAAGATGGATTAATGTGTACACACTTAAATTTTTTAAAGCGACGGTTACAACAAATCCTATCCAACTATTAGCTTTGGATAACACACTGTACACAAGTACAAACAGAAGTATGACAAACAGGAATGAATTAAGTATGTTTTAAAGAAAGAAAGAAGAGCACATACTCAAATTCAATGAGCCAAATATGCACTTTACAACTATGTGACTCGAGACTTGCTCTGTCTCTTCCAATCGTATTACAAATACATATCATTGTGGACAAGTCTTCTTCACAGGTGAGTGAATCACTTTGCTGTCAAGTGCATACCTAGCTCTTGTCAACTTAACTGGATTGAACATTTTGCTGCATTCAGAAAAAGAACAGATATACACATTCTTACCAACTTCATGGGCAGTTTAACAGTTAGAAAGTTCTGCAAGGCACATTCTGGTCATCTCTTCTTGAAACTAAACTGAATATAGTCAAAGATCATAATACTGTAAATTAAAAATATGATACCAACATATACTGGATTTACTTTCAAAACATTTTTGTTCTTCAATTTTCATGTGAGGGAATTGCTTAGGTTTGTATTCTCAATAAACATGGTGCTAATTAGCAACTTGTTACAAAAACTGACAAACTTAAACAAGCTGCCTCCTTTTAATGTATCACCCCTCGCATTTTTATCATATCTCACATTTATAAGCCTGTTCTGCTGCCATTCACCTTTTCTGAATGCAGATACAACACAAGCACTGTAGAATCTGGAGTATATACAATTGTGCCATATAAAATATGTGTCAAATCAAAATATTCAACTAATGCAGTTTGATGTAGATTTTTCGACATTACAAATATTCATTTCATTATTACTAGTTGACATTTTGAACTTGACATTTATTTGGTTGGGTGACTGAATTATTAGCTAATTTAAGAAAAGAGGTGACTACTTGGGGTTCAAATGAGAATGATATTGGATCAAGTCCTGTAGCAGCTTGCATATTAACAAAATGATTTGAGTGCTTGTTAACATAATTATTGTGTCTTAATGTGCTTGATCACTCAAACTAATATAAATTTGATGCAGCCGCCTCCAAACTGCATATTTTCAGGTATAATATGAGGCATTACTTTCCTTGCAGCCCTTTATTTAAGCCAGCTCAAAATAGCCCACTATTGGAGTTAAAAAACAAAGAGTAACTTTCAAAACGTTCTGGGATCTTTTGCCAGGCAGAATCATATAGTCAAAGATTAGAGTCTGTAGCATTCTTAAAGTAAACAAGCTTTATGTCTTATTCAGTTATGAACACAATAAGAGTAAACCTTATATTTCTGATTCTGCATTACTGACTTTCCTCCAATGTTTGCCCCACAGCGAATACATATGTTTAACAATAGTCAGCCGTTATCTACTGTATTGTTTACAATCAAAATTCTATAATGTAAGTTGCTTCTATGCTATGTATATACAATTCTTACAGCCCCCATAGTAACAATTAGGTTCGTTCTCCTATCTTACAGAGATAACATTCTGATTACAGTTCAGCTTGTATGTAAATCATTCTTTTATTGCCCAAGTCACACTTCACATAATACATTTAAATTAATACATGGGGCCCCAAACAATTCAATACCCCAAATCATGACTTTTAACCCATCCATCTACACTTCAGTCTTTTATTGCAATGTGAAATAACACAGTTCCATCAGGAAAATAAAAAGTGCAGGAATGTCAATAAAACAACATATTCCTTCCCAACATGACTAGCTATTGAATTTCACTTTAAACTACCAGGAATGTAAAAAATCACCAACATATTTATCAGTTTCTTTAAAAACATTATAGTTCTTCATGCTGAAATGAATGTAAAATATTGACACGATGCTGCAGTTCCTCTTTCTTTTCTTTACTCATTTTTCCCTTTGCCAAGTTCTGCACTCGTTTTAACTCATTAGAGATGAAATCGTCACCTTTCTCCAGTGTTTTTCTCATTGTTTTGACGTACATTTCTGCAGCTTTTTGATCTGCCTTACCAGTAGCCTTGTCCCATAAATCTTCTGCTTCCCGTAATAGCGCCTTTTTCACCTCAGGATCTCCAACTTGGGCGAACTTCGCAGCAACTCTGTCAAATGCTTCCAAACAACCAGGCAAACGAATGTGAACATTTGATTTAGTACGGATAAACTTTTTGAGGTTATCTGCTGTGAAGTCAGGATCAGAGAAAGTATATGGTTCGGATATACCTGCCACAAACAACTTCACCACTGGAAATTCATCTTTATTAACTTTATACCTCTCCGCTAAATCAGCATTTTCCTTTTCACCATAATCTTTCACGCCTACCTCAGCTACAAGCAGCTCCGAAACCGTGTGCGCTGCTTCAGCCACCTTGGCGAATTCATCATGCTTTGCTCCATACGGGTATGCCACATCGAATTTCACCAGCGAAGCTTTGAATTTTGATATTATCTGGAAAGAGAGAAAGCCGTTATTATTTTGTCGTGGCAATGATTCATTTCCTTTAGTCTTTTTAATAAATGATAGTTAAAATGTAACTACCTTATCAAATGTAAATACATCGAGAGGAACACATCCTTTGCAATTTATGGCATCAGTAGGAGTCACAAAATAAATCAGCACTGAAAAGTATGTGAGATAAATTAGCATTTCTTAATATTTTGATGTTTGAACACAATCGCCGAAATTATGTTATTATCCACGTTTGTACGTTGTACTGTTTACAGCCAATTGTATTTTAACAATCCAAAAAGCTCAAAGGTGACGTGCTTAGCTGTGATAGGCTACTGCACAAAAACGTCAACGGGATCGCTCCATGGTTACTTCAATTTTGATATGGTAACAGTACATGCAACCAGCAGTGCCCAAATGGTATATGAGTCCTGTCTCATTTTCAAGAGCGTCTGTGTTCGAATCTCGCTGGGTTGAATTACTTTGAAAAGGGATCCTTGAGAAATAGGGAGGTGACCAATACTGTACGTCACTTGTAAAGGGCTGTCCCTACCTAATGCAGTATGCTCCTCGGGACCTTATAATATGTCAATAAACAAAAGTGTTTGCTTTTTCCACGAGGTCTTCTGCTATCCGTAAAATGAGTGCCGACTTAACTCTATGGAATATGGTCCTTATTGACTACAATTTCACCAATTTTGTCCATTCTCTATTAATTATTCGAGTGATTGACGACCTAACATCATAAATCAGTTTCGAGCTACAGCCAGCACTTTTTAAAGTTGGAAAGAGTGGAGTTAGGACTTTTTTTTTTTTTTTTTTTTTTTGAATTAATGTTGAATCCAACATTGTGTCATATCGGACGAATGAATGAAATGAAATGGGTGAAATGATGCTCAAATGAGCCCGAGGTCCATGGAGCTTTAAGTTGCCCGACATTCGTCTTCTCAGGGTAGGGAAAACCTCGGAAAAAAACCTTACCCGGATAACTTACCCTAAGCGAACGTGAGGCAGACACGCTAACCATCACCTCGGGCCTGGAGTTAGGACGGGTGGGAAGTAGGATGTGGCTTAGCCCAAGCCCACTGTTCTAAAACATTTTGTCTTATGTACGTAAGTAATAGCGTTTGAGTGATGCAAAGTTGCAGAGGTCATCACCAAAATGTGATATTGCAACACAGGCCTTAGGGGGAGACAGGATGCAGTGCTGTCGCGCAATATAGGGAGGGGTAAAGATGAGTTGGCCACGCCATAGACATAGCATAAGACCCTGGACATGGCACGTGGACAGGAGGAGACATGGGAAGAAGTGTATGTGGTCATTTTGTTCTATAGGGCATCCCACCCGTAGAAGACAGTAGACGTTAAATGGACCGCAGTGTTACAACATGTAGCAGTTGCGAATCTTTCTCCGCGCGCGACCCCGAGGTGGCCTGAGTCCTGTACTTAGTCCTTCAATTGCTGCTTGATGGGCCCTTTTTACTTTGGTATCCCTGCACGCCTTTGTCACTGTATGACCTAAATTTACAAATGACTCGTCTGTATAAACAATTGATTTCCCCTGGTCCCTAAACCTTTTTATGTCTTTTAGATATTTATGTCGCCATCTGATGGTATCGTCTCTTTCTATTAATTTGCACTTGTTACCCCTTCTTTCATATTCGAACCCCAAATCATGTAAGAACCGACTAAGAGTGGCCCTTGAAAAATTTGGTACGGTCTCACCACTGTTGACCCGTGACAAAATTATATTCAGCGTGGGTGGAATATTTGCGAACTGTAAAGAATGAACAATTCTCCGCACTCCACTTTGCACTGTTCCATCATATTGCGTTAACCTAGTGTTTTTATTTTCCCGCCCTTTTTGCATTCTTTTTCGATGGCGTTCTTAGAGATCCTTTCATTACTTCCTTTTTAATCCTATACACTACTGCTTCTGAACACCCGATAGCCTTAGCTGTTTCTTTTACTGCCTTACTTACACGCATTTTACTTGAAAAAAATCGAACACATAATTATTTGGCGTTCCTTACTTCTTAATTTACCAATATATCGTCTCTTCCTAGCTCACCCTCCATAACTACAAATATTTACGAAAATATTAAATAAATAACGCAATAACAGCTCATAGATTCCACACTGTTACACACACGCTTCTTTCGAACTAATGCTAGTGCTGCTCCTTATACTATCTTCAATGTCAGGCCTGGCGCGAGAATACGCTGAATAGATGAATACCTTTTGTTTGCCTTACTGGATAAAAGAAAGAGGTTACGGCCTTTTGGTTTATTTTAAAAACTTTCTCCAACCCTCCTCAACATTTGTTCTCGCTGGTTCCGTGATGTAAACTCACTAACAAAAATGTTTCACACTGCGTAACTTTTGCAGTGCACAGATATAGAATTTTCCGAAAACATTTAATTTAAAAAATTATAACACTTAACGGAGTAAACATAGAGAATTCAAAGTCGGCAGGTAGTAGCACTATAGTTTACTCTACCTAAGAACAAAATATAGACTCATTCTAGCAGTTAGTTTGTCAGTTAGTGCGTGATGAGTATAGAAACAGCACATATCGGACTTCTATTGAATGAACCTTTTCTGAAGAAATATGGGCCTATTGAAATGTATAATGACTCTAAAAATGATATAATCTGATAGAGAAAGAAATTCTACTTAGGATAATGTGTTCAAACCTGAAATTTATAACAACTGAATATTTATACCATACTATTAGGAACCTGGCAACGGCGCGAGGGTGGAAAAGGATGAGGCTAATGACAACTTGTATGCGCTAGATACAGATATATCCCATTTAACTCCATACTGTCATCTAAGAGTGGAACAAGGTATAGTTCTGTGTTCATGTGCTTGGGTGAATCAGTTTTTGGTGAGATCTGTTCCGTCTGAGGTATTGGTAAAGTTGAAGTTCTGCATTGCCAGCATAGTGTGTTTCATCCCACGATTGTGAGTATGCTGCAGTCGTTGATTCCTGTAATCTTGAAAGTGGCATGGTGTGGTCTATGTCGTACAAGCTATACAGCTGGGTAGTGTAGCGATGTAGTAGAAGTCGGTCTGTCGTGGTCGGCTTTCCGGGTTATCTCAGGGACATCTGTTGAGGCTGGATGTGGGATGTTGTCCATGAGTTCATCGAAGCGAACGAACATGATCTGGAGCATGTATGGGAAAAAAGTAACATATTGTATTCCTTTACCTTTTTAACCAAAACTACAGCCCTCTACTACCTATAAAATCAGAGCATCTCCCATTTTACAAGGCACAGGAAACTGTGGACATGGGCCAACAAGACGGCAGATACCTGCTCTGCCAGTCTCAGTCCTCTACATATAGAGAAGACACTAAGTATATACACATAAATTTAAATTTAATATAACAAAATCTAAATTTATAAAATGTAAAACGAATCAACTGTATGACAAAGTACAATAAAGACGGGAACACAGTATGGGTTTTAAAATAAGATTAAGAATCACTTAATCAGATTTCTCGAATTTATAACTAAAAAAAAACAAAAAAAACTCGAGCGTAGATTAACCCCTTCCACCGCTAGATAAAAGCATGCCCATCCTCTGTATGCATATAGGTACTCGTTTCCTTCCAGTTTGAGGCAACCATATCAGTGAAGGAGTAATGTCTCACAGCAAAGTAGCAAAGTACATCTGAATAGCAGTATAAATACTTAATTCGAAATACATAATACATCTTCTTCATAGTTCTGTAGCAGAGAGGATTACCGAAATAGCTATTGATACGATGATCAGTCAATATACGTATATAAATTAAAACAGCTGGAGTGATATTGTTTGGGCATTGATCAGAACACCGACTTGAACGATCCAGTTCAATTAGCCATTTTTATACGATGTAGATTCCGACCTTAACATATTTGAAGAGTTCATTAATTTTATTCCTTTGGTAATCATCGCCAAGTGAAACACATTTTCGAGGATGCAGTTCATATGTGACAACAGCGAATTCTCTTGGTGAAATTGATCTGTGTTGCTATATGAGAGGAGAGTGGAATGACTTCTTTGGAATCTTAAGGTAATTCTTCCTCTTCTTCATCTGATTACCCTCCCTTTATGTAGGACTTATACCACCTACGACTTACAAGCCAGTGCCTAGGGTCAGACGCCTATCAGGGAGCAGAGGAACCTATGGACCGGATAGAGTGAACGCCTGGAAGTGGGTGGTCAGCCAAGCAATGGGTATGATTGTGAGGAAAAGAATTATATGAAATGCAGGCGAAATCGATGATTGGACAGGTGATGAGGGAGCAAATGGTGAAATGAGAGGCGGGGGAAACCGAAGAACCCGGAGAAAACCCGCCCAGACGCCGCTTCGTCCACCACGAATACCACATGCGGTCTCCTGGGATTGAACCCGGTCTGTCTAGGTGGTAGGTGAACGGTCTAACCACTCAGCCACTGCGCCGCCATAAGGCAATTCTTAATGTCAGTTAATGAGAAATCAGATGGCCTAGAGGCAATTCACCTTAACAGATATCGAGAGACATGGTGTACCAAACACGCATCTCCTTAATCACGTAATGCAGATAGTCGTAAGAGCGGTTAATACAATAAAAGGTTTCTGTCACTCCGTCGCCACCGATTTCAGGTAGATTTATGTAGACCACATTGGAGCTGATTTCACAGATGTGACGGTTGACTTGAAGAGTAATTTTGAGACGCTTCTTCGCTTTAAAAGACGAAATAGCAGCAGTTTTAAATCGGAAGGAATGGGAATACCAGAAATAATGAGCCAAGATTGGATCTCGCATTTCTCACAGATTTAACAATCCGTTAAATGATCTAAACAACACATTACAGGAACCGAACCATACTATTAGAGGTCGAATACAAAGTACAACGATATTTTAAGTATTCTATTTAGGAATTTTGACGACAGGTTTATGGTTATAAGATCTTTTGGTTTGGAATGGTGTTTGTTCGATGACATTTTCTTCGCTCAAGCAATTGAAGTACCTGCCTCGTTGCAATTAGAAATAACAGACTTGCAAAACATAACAGTTGTACGATGTTCACAGATGGTTGGAATAACCGAAAATAAGTGTCCTAAACTCCTTAAGCTTGCTGATCGATTGTTAGTTCGTGGTGGATCTACTTATGATCTGAACAGGTGTTTTGAAAATGAACCCTGTAAGATCAAAGCAGATATCGAACATAAAAGAATTGCATCCTGTACTTATGTCAGAAGTCAATGTGAGAAAGCTCACACAACTTGTAAAGATACCTCGTTGTGCCTTATTCGCCTTCTGTTTACTTAGTCGTTAACATTCGATTTCTGGCCGAATGAAGCAAGAATTATTTTCGTACTACTGCTACAAACACCTTTAAATTTCTTGATGTAAGCGCTCTTTTTACAAGCATTTGCCGGCACCCTGCTGGTTTAGGAGCACACATGTAGTCAGCTTGAACACAAACAACCCCAAAAGAAATAAGGCTTAAATCGCCTCGGCCGCGAACAAAGTAGAGTACGTTGCACATTACGTTTGCTCAATCCCTTATCCCCCATTGCTGATCCGGTGTGTTGAGACGGCGGAGTCGAGTTTTTGTTGGCAGGTGGTTGTAAAGTTGCTATGAGGAGGTGGCGGTTGTAGCGTGCATGTCCTGAACTTGGGCTTCGATGAATTGTGGCCGAGTATGTCCCTCGGTGGTTGTGCATTGGTAATGGAGACGAATTTGTCCTCTATGTTGACCAGGCGGGCGCTAATGTTCAGGATATCTGAGAGATCCTCGACGGTTTCCCATAAGACCAGGTCGGATGCAAGGTGATGCTCCGATGGCTGGTTCTGCTGTTGTCCGCAGTGGAGCTGGCATTGTTGAGGAGTCAGATGTTTGGTGACAGATGCACAGATACGAATGGCACTACGCGTAAAATGGCCACTGGTTTGAGGTCGTTGGTTCAAACCGGACGGAGAGCGATGAATATTTTTCGGGCGTAAAAACCCTTAGCATTACTTCCTTCAGAAAGAACTAAAGCCATTGGTCCCGTGTCGTAGATTTACGCACTAACATTACCCCAAGACTGATAAAGGGACCTCTGAACAAAATTAAGTAGTCCTCCATGCCCAATATATAATGAGACGCTGAGAACCACAGCGGAGAAAGAGCAGCCATAAATAAACACACAACTTCGGTTATGCAGCGCAAGATGGGACGTCCTGACCGAACGCACAGCAGTGTCTGGTGATCCATTCGACTGGCCTCAAGCCACAGGCGGCTCGCTAAAAGGGACAGGCCCACTCTCAAGGCTACCTCATGATTGCCAGAGTCTGCCATCTCCTGGTGGACGAGAGTAGTTGGCCCACGAGGTATAGCGATCCGTATAAGTTGCAGCGAGTAGGTGTCTGACGAAAGGTTTCGTGGAATTCCGCAGAAGATGGCACTGTGCCTCCCATTGGCAGCGTCTATAGTTGCAGCGGTTGGTGGCGCGACGACTGCTGGGCGGTTTGTCGTCAGCTGCAGGTGAGCATAAATAATTTCATGTACTGATATTTATTTATTAAAATTACTCCCGCTTCATCAATCCAAAACAAACAACAAATCTTTCAATTAGTATACCAAAAATAATATCTAATCAAATTTACCAAAATAATTTATATATAATTTAGTATTAAATATCAAATATCACTTAAATTAAAACATTTCCCGACATTTGTCAAATAAAACAACAATGTTCTAAGGGTTTCTTCTTGAAAACTGATCGACTTGCCATCCCACACAACATACTAAGCGCTGTTGGTGTTCTTGGGATACCTTGTGTGTGTATCGTGGAGCCAGGATTTTGATGACGTGTCATTTTCCCTTACATAGTATGCATTACTATCAACTATTAAAATCCTGAAGCCTGAACTCTGGTTATAAAATTTTAATTTTATTTGCATTTTTTCGTAATATTTTCTGTTTTTGAAGTTTTTGATCACTTTTTCCAATTATTTACTTGCGGTTTACTTCCTTTTCTGGTCATTTTCTTTCTTTTTGCAAGAAATTTAACTAAAGTTAAATCATTTAACACTTTTTTAATATAAGAAAATAAATGGATCTTTGATCTGATCAGTGGGTTGACAATATACATGCTGGAAGTCGGTTTCTGACCAATATTGTACTACTTGGCAAAGCCATGAAGCGTACCGGAAAGAATGTGAAACTACCCAGCTGTTTACGTGAGCTTATCACACAAACAGGGGGAGACAGTGTTCCTACACTCTGTTCAGATGTAATCATACCTTCAGGACAGCAACGTCTCATATATCAGCAGGCATGAGAGATAATCTATTTGTGTTTTGTCAATGACTATACGCCAAGTTACTATTAGTTCTATCTTCTAATAAACAAGATAAGAAACGACCGTAGTGCTCGACAGCCAAGGTCAATACGTCTCGTTGCTTTACCACGCAATACATGTTGTCACAACAAGCAATTCTTCTATTTCAAATGTGCCGCTCGACAATGTGCAAGTTCAAAGGTAAGCGCTCATCCTTATTCTCATTGTTTGAGTTTTTAGTCATTCACGGATTTTCTGGGAGAGCAATTTGGTGTTCAGTGCAGCTTTAGTAATTTCATTCAAACATGCCTAAAATAAAGTCATATAAATCTTGTCATTTATATCTGAATTTAGAGATAACGTTTTCTCTATGGGCGGAGGAGTGTTATTCTGTAAGATGTGCGAAAGAAAAGTATGAGTCGAAGGAAAACTCACTGCTCGGCAACATGCGGATCATCATACGCGTATACGGGCACTGCAATTTCCAAGTAAGAAGAAATCCAAGCAACATTTACTGCAAGAAGGTTTATCCACGAAGGAGGATCAATCATTGGATTTTTACAGAGACTTTCGTGAAGCTTTGGTTTCTGCAAACGTCCCATTTTGAGTATTGAACAGTGCTAACTTGAAGGGTTTTCCAGAACTAGATTTCAGATCCCTATCGCAGACGAATCAAGTCTTCGGAAGAACTACCCGTCATAATGTTACGACAACACCGTTAGCAATATACGGGAAGAAGCATATGGAAAGAAAATTTTCATATCCATTGGTGAAATGAGTGATGTAGAAAAGTGCCACGTGACTAGCGTAATCATTGGTGCATTGGAGATCGAGGGACTTGGTGAAGTGTTTCTGTTTACAAGTGAACTAGAAACTTAATCACTCCACAATTTGTAGACCCTTTGAAAGATGTACATGCGTTTGTTATGGCCTGAGAGTACCAGAAATGACGTCTTATTTTTGTGACCGACGCAGCTCCATGCATTGTGAAAGCAGAAAAGTCAATACAAGCATTTTACCCAAAAGTTGTGCACATTACTCGCTTAGCACACGCTATGCAAAGGGTGGCAGGGGAAGTTGGAGCACATTTTTCTCAGGTAGATTTCCTAGTGTCAAAGACCAAGAAATGTTTGTCAAGGCTCATTCCCGCAAAGCGTTCTTCAAGTCCGTGGCTCCCGGTATGCCACTCTTCCAGAATCTGGCATTACCCTATGGGACAGCTGGGTAGATTCAACAATTTATTATTGCGATAATTTCCAGATAGTGAAACGTGTTTTGCAAACATTGAATCCTGACTACGCTACTGCAATTGATGCGGCTAAAACACTATATTTAAACAGTGAAACAGGACAGCTAGTCTTCATAAGTGTCAGTAGCTCAATACAAGGAATCATACATGTACAGGAGAAAGGTGCAAGTCTGGTTCTTTAACTCTAGTTAACAAAATTCGGATTTCAAAAGTTTAGGGGGAGAAACTGGAAATAGAGTATCTAAGAAAGTGGAATGTGTTGTTGATTAACCTCTGGATACAAAACTTTGTGTTGGATTTCTCAAGTGCTAACAGGTGAAGCATTTGATAGTTCCTGTATTGAAGAAGATCTCACTGCCAATGATTTAGCGTATTTCAAGTATTCCCGAGTTGTATCAGCAAATGTGGAAAGTGAGTTCCTCACAGTACAAAAAAAACTGCTTTCCGAAGATAGGCGTTCCCTAACGCTCGAGAATATGCGTATGCTGCTGGCTACCTACTGCACTAATTCAGAATAGTGAGTGAGTCAGTGAGTGAGTGAGTTGTTTAAGGGCCCGTCAACAACTAGATCATTAGAATAAGGCAAAATGTTTTTATGCATTCATCTTCCTTGAACATATAAACTCCCGAGTTTAAATTATTATTAATTTTTAATTTCAGCTCTAACGTTACAGAGTTGGTCTGGGTGGCTCAGTTGGTTATACGCTGGCCTACTGATGCCAAGGTCGCGGGTTCAAATCCGGCCCAGATCAATGGTTTTTATGTGTGCTTAAAAACGACAGCTCCATGTCAGTAGATTTACTGGCATGTTAAAGAACTCCTGTGGGACAAAATTCCGGCACACCGGCGACGCTGATATGATCCTGGCAATTGACAGCGTTGTTAATAAAATAATTTAATTTAATTTCTAATGTTACAGAACTAAGAATTGTGCTGTACTGTCATACACTGAAATGAAGACAAAATTTTAGTCACTTCTAGATAATTTTAGTGGTCTTTTAAGGTCATTTTATTGGACATTTTTTGGTATTTTAGGTCATGAAAATGTGGACCCTGTGTATCATATATTACACGCATTTATCTGGTAACACTGTGCAGTTAGCATGCATAAACACAGCTGTTGACGGTGGAAAATAGGATCACTCATTTCGTCTGCATTTCATATCATCTTCTTCCTCACTACCATACCTATTGCTTGGCTGACCACCCGCTTCCAGGTCTTCACGCTGTCTGTGCTCCCCGACAGGCGTCTGACCCTAGGCACTGGCTTGTAAGTCCTAGGGGGTGTAAGTCCTACATAAGGGAAGGGTAATCAGGGAAAGAAGAAGAACTTTAGCACTTTATAATCGATTGATATTGCTTAAAATGCATTACCGGCATCATCTAATATTACGACCGAACCTTTTAATGCAATTCCTTAGCAGAACAGAACACACAACTAAGAGAGAACTTATAAATTAATTGAAATCTGGTCGGCATGCTAACCAAATTATGTTACCACATCTACAAGCTAAACACCTTTATTCCATTTCATCGTCAAAAAATCATATTTCAAAAACGTACTTAAGACCTAATTATTCTACTGACGTGTGTAGTGTTTATATATAAAAGTAACTCTCGTCCATGCTGAAAGTATATTAAACATACTGAATTAAAACAATGCATGTTATTTGCATGGTAATCAAGGAAGGAACTTTGGGTACCAATAAAACACATGATTAGGATCTATTAATATATTCATGTATTAATAATTACTATGTATAATGTAAAGCACATTAATGACTGCATATAATTAAAATATTTACGTAGATGAATTAGGTTTAAAATTACAAGGGCACAAAACCGATAAATGTTGGAAGGATACTCTAGATTTAGTCCTGGAATAGTTTCTGCCCCCCCCCCCCCAATCCTTTTCCAAATACCATTTCATGTATCACCAGTGTCACCGCCTGAGGTGCCGTATGCAATGAAGGAAATGGGCCATTAAACACACGCACGCACCCACCCGCACGCACACACACGAACGCGCGCACGCACGCGCGCGCGCACACACACAACTTTACTTATTGTCCTTGAAACAGAATAAGTTTGTTGTACAAATGTCGTTTTTTGTTTGTTGTGCACTACCAGCATGAAATGCCACACTTTTACAATAAATGAAACGAATACAACCAATGCAAAGAAGTGCAAGCAAGGTGCCACGACTCCTCTGTATTTAACTGTCGGCTTCACAGCTACACTCTGGGCATCTCCCGTTATTCTGTCCTCCCTGGTTATCTGTTGACTAGAACAGTGAAATATTTGTAACTTGCTACACAGTCAGTAATGCATCGCAAACGGATGATCTCTCGTGCCTGCCGATGTATGACACATTGCTGCCGGGAAGGCAGATTGCACTCGTGCAGAATTTGCATACACTGTCTCACCGTGTATGTGCGATAAGCTCGCGTAAATAACTCGGCAGTTTCGTATTCTTGGCAGGCACAAGGCATCATACATTTGTGTTATAGTAGTAACTGTAAGGCAAGTTTCTGAAATCTCGCTGTTCTAGTAAAAAGATAACAAGAGAATGCAGAGCTCTGCCAACCAAGGTCAAGGTTTCGCTTTTCCAAGTAGTAAATTGCATTACTTAAGCTTTATTTTAAGCTTTCACATTCTGCAGGCACATCTCTTTATTTTGATTTGCAATGTGTAATATCTGTTGTCAGTACTTCAATACATATACACCTGAATAGCTTTCGATCAGGCATCAAATGTAATGGCAATTATTTGTCATTAAAACCGATAGTACTTACATAGTCACATAAGTATTATTAGGGTAATTTGTCATTCAGATAATCGTGTACAGAATAAAATGATTTTGAGTATATGTACTCTTTAGCATACATTTTAAAAGCATAATTGAGGCCCTTAGAATAGCCAGGGCGTATGCGCTAAAAGCTAGTTTTGAGAAAAATGCGATTAAAGTTTTACTTTGCAGTATATATTAAAATCATGTATAGAGAGATGAAAAATTGCATTAATACTGTTAATTAGGAATGTAAAATGTTATTTGGCAGATATTTAAGATTTCATAAGGTTAATTTCATCAACAGTATAATTTAGATAACGTATGCGCGTTATAACCAAAACGTTTACGTCTAAATTTAGCATTTTGCAAGCAATACGTTAACTAATATTGGTAAATATTTGTTCTAATGCTAACAAACAGTACTTCTAAAGTGAATATAAAGAAGTAAGTAAACAAAACGTATGGTTAGATCACCGAAGATGTTTAACCACTGTGCTGTGCCATGAGGAATCAGAGTATGTTAGTAATGTGAAATATCGTCATCCGCCACTGCCTCTTCTACCTCTGGTGCGTGTTTTTACTACATGTTTGGTTTTTAAACTTATGTACGTGTTCTTCACCTGTATTTCACTTCTTCTTAACCATATACATTTTTCGTTGGTTTTTCTGCATGCAGCGTTTTCTGGGACAACTAACTTGACTAGTCTGTGTCACTCATAGTGCTTAATAAAAGTAAATTACTACCCTAAATGCACTAAAGGTTTGTTCAATGGTATTGTTAGTAAACAACACAACTACTCTTGAAACATAATGCTAAACAGAAGTTAAACCGAGAGCTGCAAGCCACTAAACACAGGTTTCTGTAAAAGTAACAGACTGAACTAAAGAAATGCCCCTACATCTAGGCAAAAACTATTTATAAACCTCAATCATGTTTGAAAGGTTAAGGAATAACCATTTATGAGGGATAAAAGCCTGAAAATAAACATTACCCTCTCTTAAGCGATTTATTGCTACATTCTCTTCAAGAACGACTGTCACAGCGTAGCGACCGGCTCCGGCCGGCAGGTTGGCTTATGCACCTTTGCTATTCTCGAGATCCGGCTGAAGCGCGTTAGGTCTAACACCATGCTGTATTCAAATGGAGAATTCGTTCATATCCAGGGCGTATCAACCATTCACACTTAACGGGTATTAAAGAGTAGGCTTCATACTATATGATGCAAGAAAAAAAGATCGTATTTTGGCGCATACGCCCTTGCTATTCTAAGCACCTCAATTTATACAAAAGTCATTCAAAATGAAGAGGAATTCACAGGCTATTCCCCCAATAATTCAAGATATACCTTTTATTATGTATCTATCTTGTTCATTTATCATATTCAGAATGTCTCTACTGGTCTCTACGTTGGCATCGTCTTCCAGTGTTCTGGATGTCCCAGTTGGCTCTCTAGTCCATTATTACTCTATGAGGCTTCTATTGTTTTGGTTTTCTGTGTGATACTTGCGGGCGGGTTCGAACATGTTTTGGTGATTTGTGTGACGTGATGTGTGCAGAGGCAGACTGAAAACTTTTGAGCTATTCTAGAGGTGTCAACGTTAAAAGGGACAAGAATTTTATGAAGCTCAATTGGATTTTGTTGATAACGCTAATGCATTAGCTACATAATGTCACGGAAACTGAAGGTTAGCCGCCAATTATTGTTCTGTACGTTGTGTAGAAACTTGGAGTGGTTGCGGGTTTCTGATTTACGTATCCGCATAAAATTCACGGAAATTGACAGCGTGTTTAGTTTGTACGGTTTGTAATGGATAAATGCGAGATAAATGGCCAACTTCTTTTTGCTGGCATTATAGAATTCCTTCAGTGGAAAGAATTGTAGAGTGATACATGCTTAATCTACACATTCCTTAACTCTGGCCGTCTATGGTAGACGTTGAGCCGTTGTTATACACCATTATCGATGTTTTAGTACGTAAAGTGTGCAAAAGGGTCTGTCGCTTTTCAGCACTTAAAAGCCATCGGTCTGGGCCGGGTTTAAACCTGACCTTGGGGCCAATAGGCCAACGTCTAACCAACTGAGCCACCCATACTGACTTAGTTGGTAGATTGTTGCAAAAAGCTTAGAACCAGGGAGTCAGGAATTTCTACTAGGACATTTATTAAAGTCAGTTTAGAGAATATTTTGACAATTTTTATTGCAATCATGCTAAATATAGTCGAAATTTAAAAAGTCTCATGTCAGCGTATATTTAAGATTTGTCACGCAACATGGCTAAATTCAACAGGTTGTAAACAGGATTACCATTAATGATTCATGCTGCATGTATATGTATATACGGACTCAATTTGCTATTAATGCTGTTAGAGGTAAATTCACTCTCCATCCTATGCCAAAACTATCAGAAAAAAAAATCTGATGTGTTACACTCACATGACTTCTCTACTCTTGTACTAACCATTCTTACAAACTCTTATTCCTATATCTTCTTCGTGTTAGTTAAGATAAACATTTCTACAAATTATCTTATTGTTTATTTCCTTGTAGGTGCAACGGGAACTTAGAATACAGTAGGCTTTTTGCGATAGTCAAATGTTTTAAAGGTTTGAGATTCTGTTGATATTGCACACTTAACATATAAAAAAATGAACGATGATCCATTTCATGGAAGTTCAAGTTTTCCGAAACTCACACACATAACAAGGAATATCTCCGAAATGGTTCACCCTACAAGAAAATTTATTTGGATATAAATTGTGTATTTTAGCAAGATCTACATTTTTTGTATAGTACGATTTGGTCTATCTCTAACGGTTTACCAGTTATGCAAAAGTCATCCAGAGTAAATACGACTACAGGGGCTATAGCCAGAAAATTCAAGATACACATTTCATTTGTCATCAAAATATCTCAAACATATGACATTTTAATCAAAATGGTTAGAGCTATTTTCAAGAAAATCAAAATTTTCCATGTAAAGGGTAGTTTAGGGTTGGGCTATTTTCTTCAAAATCTTCGTGTCGCATCCTTGAAAGACATTAACTTAAATACCAACTTTGGTTTTTAACTGACTTTTCGTTTTTGAGTTATGCTGTCCACAGACTGACAGAGTGCCACACACACAGACCTTTTTCTAAAAATGCTTTTTTGGGATTCAGAGGGTCTCAAAACATATATTTCCAGTGAAATCTCGACATCGAATTTTTGGGTGGAATACAATACTTCCCCTACTTACCAGTAGAGAAAGTAAAAATTAACAATGATGCTCCATTTGACGGTATAAGTTCTCCAAAACTCAAAACTCACACAAATAACCTGGAATATCTCCAAAAAGGTTCACTCTACAAAATAAATGTATTTAGACATAAATTGTGTGTTTTAGCGAGATCTACATTTTTTGTTTAGTAAGATTTTGTGTATCTCGGTTTACAAGTTATTCAAAAGTCATCCAGAGTAAACAGGACTAAATAGGCTATAGCCAAAAAATTCAAAATAGACATTTCATTTGTCATATAAATATCTCACACATATGGCATTTTAATCAAAATTGTTAGTCATTTTCAAGAAGATCAAAATTTTCCATGTAAAGGGTACTGTAAGGTGGGGCTATTTTCTTCAAGATCTTCATGTCACAGCCTTGAAAGATATTAAACTTAAATACCAACTTTGGTTTTTTAACGAATTTTCGTTTTTGAGGTATGCTGTCCACAGGCTGACTGACAGACACGCATGCACACACACACACACACACACACACACACACACACACACACATGGTCCTTTTTCTAAAAATGCTTTTTTTTGTTCAGGGGGCCTCAAAACATATATTTCTAGTGAAATTTTGACATCAAATTTTTGGGTGCAATACAATACTTCCTCTACTTACCAGTAGAGAAAGTAAAAACTAATGAACTATAATAAATTAATCTTATCAGGGTTATGGATCATGAAGGATTACAGGGAATAAAAGAGCAGATGAACTAGCAAAGCCAGTAACTGCACAAAGAAGTCAGTAACTCAAAATATTCAGCATCATGGCTAAAGATGGAATACATGGAAGTTATTAACAAAAACTTGGAACTGATACTGGATAAATAACACCAAAAGACGTATCACCAAGACAATTGTTTTTGGACTTAAATACTCGCTTTAAAAGTAGAAACTTCCATCCAAACTTCGTATGTGTACATTTTGTGATGGGCCATGACAAATTTCAAGAATTATTTCCAAAGGTTCCACTTGAATACTGGAAGTACTTATGTTTGTGGCAGTGAACAAACAGTGCAGTGTTTATTATTTGACTGATATCTTGGAAATTGTAAAAGCATACAGACATTTTTTACTATCCTGGCCCAATTTGAGACACTTATTTTACTAATCACTTGCTTGGCTAAGCTCATATACCAGCATAAATTTCTGAGAGTGAAGAAAGAGTTGAGATGTAGTTATGAATACCTGGTATTGTAAATGTTACTTCTCTGATAACACAGAATACTGTTATCCTGTTCTTATACACACACTAACCTAACAAAATTTCAGTTACACAGGACTCTGGAAAGGTAGAATCAGATAGAAAAATTTAATGCCATAGGCAGGATTTGAACCACGGATCTTTTGGTCTCCATCTAGTTGGTCTAACCTCTGAGCTACCATTCCAATATGCCAGCACCACTAATTATTATGTTTTAAATTTTCCCACTAACTCACAATTGTCCTGGTAAACCACAAGTAAATCTCGATTCTTATGAGATATCATACCCTAATTGCAACTTACAGTGCCATAAGGGGCTGGCCTGGTAGCTCAGTTGATGCCTGCTGTGCAAGGAGTCCCAAGTTCAATTCCTGGCAGGGGTGTTGGAGTTTTTCTCCAACCAAGAATGCTCTAATAGTCCAGAAATATTAATGAGAATGTGAATGTGCGTGTGATCTAGTGTGCTAAAAACCCTAAAGATACAAAACCCAATGTTAAACGAGTACCACCATTGTCGATAGGCAATACATTCCACAGGAGAAGCCACAGATATGACCTTTGCAGTTAAAGGTGGGATATAAATGGAACAGTAAACAAAAAAAAAAAGAAAAAGAAAATGCTATATGTACTTAAGGCCCAAGCTTCATTGTATAACCAACTGTAAGGTCAATCAATGGCAATTAATTGTTCTTTGTAGGGCACAAAGATTGGAAAGGTACAATCAGACTGAAAAATTCAATGCCATATCCAGGATTTGAGCCACAGAACTTCTGATCTATGTCCACAACGTGAAGGCAGAAATGATAAGGAAATGTACTAAAAATATATCGTTATCTTCCTGAGCTACGCTGAATAAACAATGTGAAAATAGCTAATATTGTATGTTTTTTTTAATTAACGTCCTCCAACATTGTGTCATATCGGACGAAGTAATAGTGTATGCAAGAAACATATGCCATACAATACATTATTGTAGGATGCAGAGTTTGGTATTTCTTTTTATATTTAATGTAATATTCTGTCCATTTTTACCTATTTGTAATGTTTTGTATTAAGCAACAGCACAAACCAATGCAGCGTATTTAACTCTCATGGTAAATCAGTATTCTTGATGACATCATGCACATTACCCAATAACAGTGTGACTCATGGGGATAGCCTAACCTGTCTGTTCGTGTTGCACTGCTCATATATTCACTCTTTAATAGCAATTTACAACAATGATGGAATTGAGATTGTGTAGGAGGCAGAAGGGGCTGGATGGAGCAAGGTGAGCCTGACATTTGAAAAGGCACAAAGGGACGAAAGAAGAATAGCAATTTACTTCTAATGATTTACCATTGAAAAAACATGTGATAAATGCCATTGTTTCAGTTTTATTTAGCTTAATTGTTATTTAACTTTATACTCCAGAAATTCTTTTAAAATGTTGTACCTGATTTTAGAACTCTTGTTATAGGAAGCAGTAGTCATCATCATTGATGCTGGCCGTCATGATGCCTATGGAGATGGATACTCTTCAAGTTTTCTTGAAAAGACTAGAGCATGTGTATCAATGATATTAAAAAGAAAGGTAACCTTTTTAATGTTAAATAGTTCTAAAAAGTTGTATTATGACTTTCTCCATTTTTCATTTATTTCATTACTATTTTATAAACCATTCTTACAAAAGGCTATTTATCTATCTACTTATTACTAGAAGATAAGTATGATGGTTTTGCTACACAAAGGTAAAGTTTACAATACAAAGGTTTTGCTATAAAAATAGGCCAATAACAATGGAAACAGTACCCTGTTGTCACAATGCAGGTCATTGATTGCTGTCTCATAGAGCTCTCTCTCTCAGTGACTCAAATATACAAAGCTTAGTTTTCAAGTGAATGAAATTTTTTTTTTCTGTGCAAAGCTTCCCAAATAATATGCACACGAAAATTGAGAGTTTACTGTATTTAAAACAGAGGTGTTCGAAATACGAAGGCTTGTTTCTGATCTCTGTTAGCGAATTGTGAATGTGATTGCTGCATTTCTGCATGGATAGTATGGTCAAGCATTTGTGATGCAAACAAATCAGTTACTGTGCTGTGTTCATAGCAGTAGGTCGTGTGTGGCTCTCATTATACCTAAGCAAATTGAACCGTATTGACAAGCCTACATTACTGCCCTTTCCAATGCTCAGTATAGTTATTCTGCTATTATTGGAGCATGCAAGAAGCAACATTTTGTCGTGTCAAAGTACAGGATTAGCTCAGTGTTGAATAAAAAGGGAAAAGGTAGCATGGGATTAATTACAAAAAAAAAGAAAACAGGCAGCCCCACAACTTGCTACTATACATTTTCCAGGAGTAATAATGGAGGTCAAGGCCCTCACCTCTTGCAGTAATCCAGCCATGCAACGGACCATTGCAAACAAATTGGGAATATCCCTCAAAACTGTTAACATCATCATAAACAAGGTTTTAATTATGGAGAAATGTCACAAAGGTCAAGTTCATAAGTTGTTGCTATGTCACACCTCAGAACGTTGCACCAACAGCCAGAAGCTCCATGAGAAGCACCTGGCAGGAGAAATGTAGAAATTTGTGGCCACATTAAATGAGGCATATGTGTGTCTTAGTGACTGCAGCAAATGCCATGCAATTTACTACCGATCAAGGGGTGGGAAAAATGTTTTGGTATGCAGAATGCAGAGAAAGTTTCTCAAAAGGATTTATGGTGATTGCTGGTTACTGCTGCAATGGGAAATTGATGATCTATAGAGTTGCTAAAAAGGCCAAAATCAATTCCAAGTATTATTGGGATGAAGTTCTCACCCAAATTTATCAAATCCCGTCTTCCTATGGGAAGCAGGGATTTCAGTTACAAGTCTGGATGCACCAAGATAAGGTGTCCAGTCCCACTTCTGTTTTGGCCCTTGTATTCTTGCAAAGAATGGAGCAGGAAACTGAAATGCATGCTGTTCTATTCAGCAACATCCCAGATGTTTCTCTGGTAAATTTTTGTGCCTTTGGACCCTTGAAAAGGGCATTAGGAAGTAGGCGTCCTCAAGCAATTGATAGTCTTTGTAAAGCCTATAAAGAGGAACTTCTGGATATGACTACACTATGCAAGAGGCTTCTCCAGTGGAAACTGAAGTGCAGAGTGATTGCCCAGGTGAAGGGACAGCAAATAGAGCATGATCGGCAGTGGAGGCATGGCTTTTCGTAAGGCAGGAACAAAGTGAAATATTATCAGAGATAGGAAACAACCCTCCATAGTGAAAGGATTTGATTATTTACCATTTAGATTAAGCAGTAGTGGAGGTTGGGAGCCATACAATAAGAAGGTGATAGCCGAAGGAAAATTTAGCTGTGAAAGAGTTTGGAGCATGCTTATGTAAGATGTCAGAAATGTCTGCAAGTTGGTTGGAGAGATTGTATGAAGTACTAGTAGAATCAAAAGTGTAATATGGAGTGGAAAATTGGAGATTATCAGAGATTGTAAATACAATCGATGTATAGGATATTTTCTGAAGTTGTTAGGTGTACTAGAAACATCTCCAGGAGTAGCATTGACACAATTAGATTGAACAGGAAAAAAGAAATTGTGACCCAAAGAGTTTTAAATACCGTACAGAAATCAAAAATTAAAGAATGATAATATGTCTAAAAGTTTTATGAATTACTAAAGAACAGTTTTGCACAGTGCTAAGTGACGGAAGAGATTGATAATAGGTGATGTATGGCAAATGAAGGAAATATAACTACTGCATTTGCCGGTGTATAAGACACACTTTTTTCTCTTGGAAAATAGACCCAAAAACGGGATGTGTCTTATATGCCTGTAGCAAGTTAAGGTAGGTATCCATAAGCTCCGTTTCTTCAAAATGACTTTGTTTCGACTTAAAGCAATGCATTGTTAGCTTCCTTCCGAATTTTGAGTATTCCAGTTTTGTAGAGTTCAGTGGATGCACATGCCCCATCATTAACAGTTTTTATATTGTTCATTCAAGCTTTATTTATCATTGCTTTGTGTGGAGATCCACTTATGTCACACCTATGTATGTTGTAGTTTTATTTGTAAACTATGGCTGGAAAATGGCATGGCTATACTATCACATTTAAACTGCAAGTGATTATGCATATTAAAAAGGATGAAAACGGCTGCAGCAAGGCATTTCAGGCCACCTCCAACTGAAAAAATGATAAGAACTTGGCAGAATCAGGGAGTGGATGTAAAGAAAGCACCTTGCAGTAAACATAATCTGAGAAGTGGAACTGTTAAATGGCCAAACTTGAAGCAGAACTCAATGCTTGGATTTTAGAGAACAGATAAGCAGGAATTTCAGTTTTTACAAAAATAGTCATTTATCAAGCAAAAGCAATATCCACTAACAAAGAGATTTGTCAACATCATGCTGTTTTTGGAGAGATATCGACTTTTTATGCAGACCAATACAAAAGCATCATGGAAAATACAGCTGAGAACGAAGAACAAATTGTAGAATTTCATCAATTTTCATTAACGCCAGGAAAAGAGGGTGAAAATTAAAAGGCAATAACTTTTTCCGACTTACATTGCATAGATATTTAACATACATGCATGTCTGTTATGATTGTTTTGCAGTAGTTATGGGTATAAGATGAGAAATTTTTTCCCTAAAAAACGTCTTAGTGGGGTGTGTCTTATACCCCAGCAAGTACTGTAATTGGAATCTGGAGGAAGGTAAGAGGGGAATAGAAAATAGTGAGCAAAGAGATATGATCAAATTTGGAGAACTAAAGTTCTTTGATTCAGTTAGTAGAGCACCTGCCTGCTGAGAGAAGGGTCCTAGGTTTGATTCCTGGCTGGGGCTTGGAAATTTTTCAAGAGAAAAAAAGAGAACTGCAAGTAGCCTTGCTGCACTAAAACTACAGCAGTGCAACTAAGTCTCAGACAAATTAGACATTTTAAATAGGACTGCAATCATTGGAATTCAATATTAATTTTTAAGAGAGGAAGGTAATTAGATTTAATGTTTGAAGAATGTTTGCTTGCAAAACTTTAAATTAAGGGTAATTCAGTATGAGCCAGTTTTGCTGCTGTCATACCAATTCAGCAGTGAAATTATTGGTTGTTTTGGTACTGTTCATTTCAAAGCATTCTTCATTGTAATCCAAGTATTCCATATTTTCAGAATAAGTTTAAATTTTTTTAACTCTTTCCATGAGTGCCGCAACATTTATCTGTGTTAATCTGGACAATGTCTGCTGCATTAAATTTCATTTAAAGTTAACATGATGAACATAATCATTACAGTATTTTTGTTGTTTGATTATTTGTATCTTTAAATCGAAAGAAAAATGATTTGACCCACTCATTACCCTACATTTCCTGAAATTATTACATTGATTCTATATTTCAATTAATTTACTTCGGACTCCTGGTTTTGCTTGACTTGTGCTTGTGATTTGATTTCGCATACTTACATGAAAGGACAAATATTAAATAATATATATTAACTATAATAGAAATTTACTATAAAGCTTGGGAATTAAAAGCACTTGCAACATTGTATGCAGGCTTTGAGGTTTACTGGGTTTACACGAATCAGAATTGAGAAAATTTAATGTGCATACAGGATTTATTCATTACGTTGCCATCTGATTCTGCTCACTGAATATTCATCTAAATCTCTTCCCCCTTTTAAATCTTCACATTTTAGCTCCTGTTCTAGCCTGTGCAATTCCTTTCCTGGCAGCTTTTATCTTCTTTATTCACATAATTTTCTCTTCCCATTCTAATTTTAACTCTATAAATGTTCTGATTTTTTATTTTTAAAACTGCCGAGAGTTTTCTGAATTTCAATAACATCAATTCTGAATTTACGAGGGGCGTTCAATAAAGACTGGCACCAAAATTCATATGACAGTGTATTGTAAAAAATCATTTGTACAGATTTTTGTCCCCCTCAGAATACTCTGCCCCTCCAATAGAATATACTTGTCCTACCTCCTTTGTCATTCCTGGAAAATGTGCAAGAAGCAATTCTTTGACATCCTGTTCAGGGTCGCCTCTAAAGCTTTCACTGTTTTGGTCTTGTCAAGCTGACGTCCCTTAAGTTCCTTTTTGGCTGTCGGGTTAAGAAAAAAGTAACATGGAGCTAGGTCAGGACTAAGGTGGTTGGGGTACTGCAGAGATATGATTTTGTGCCAGGAACTCGATAACAGCATTAGCAACATGTGGCCTGTCATTGTCGTGATGAAACTTGCTGAGTGAGATTCTTTCGCTTTTTGGGGATGTGATCCTTTACCAATTGCTTCAGGACATTCTTATAGTAATCTGCAGTGACTGTAGTCTATCTTGGAACTGTGTGAGTGTATACCATCCCCTGCTAATCAAAAAAAGTAATGAACATGGCATTGTTGGCTGACTTCTGTAATCATGACAATAATTAAGAGGCAATTATCAAACACGTTCACTCTCACAGGCTGTCAAGAATCAACTGACAGAACTATCGCTGTGTAATTTTCAGTGATTAGTGATTGAAATGCGTAATTCAATGGCGCATGAACAGATATTGCAAGCAGGCATTTAACGGAAGGAAAACAATTTAGTGCCAGTCTTTATTGAACATCCTTCATAAATTATTTCCAAAAGCCTCTTTATTTTCATTCTCTCTTCAGGTCATCCCTTCATTATTTCCCAAAGCAATGGTGTTAATCCAAATGTTATGTTGGGTAATGTTCTTCTGGGAAGTCGGAAATTGTTTCAAAATACTTTGTTCATCTAAACTTTTTAACCTAGATAAATATTTTAAAATTCTTACCTGCGTGGTGTTTTGCCTGTTTGCATTCTCTGTGCTCGTTGCCATCTGCCAGTATCATAGAAAGGTGCTGATGAAACCATACATTTTTGAAGAAACTTTTAAAGATTTTATTAAACAACTTTATGAAAGGAGATGCTGAAACTGGCCACTGTTGTCGTCCATACATTTTTTGTGCTTCTTTTGCACCATCATTCACCGTAGTTCACATTGAGAAATTTCCTGGCAGATATTTTATTTTAATTCTTCCAGGGTGTGTGAATTTGTCCTGCACACTTTGTTTTAAGCCGTACAAAATCTTTTGTACAGAATTTCACATTTTCAGCAAGCAGTTATTCTCTCAGATTCCAGGGCAGCAATTATAGCAATTACTTCCAAGTTGTCACCAAAAAACCAAACTATTATAGAATGTTGGAAGATGCTTAGCCATCTAACAGCACTTCAAAAACACCTAGTCTTCCAATGGATACCGGCTCACTGTGGACTGAGTGGTAATGAGAAAGCTGATTTTCTTGCAAAAAAGGGTACCAGCGGTGTACAAAAATCTATAGTTAATTTACCATTTTATGCAGCTAAAAGATTAGTCAACTCTGAATTCAAAAAAATTATTGCAAAATATTACTATGAAAAATCAAAGAATAAAAGATGGGAACTACCAAACATTCAAACAGTGATTCCTGAGTATCCTCGAAAAACAGCAGTTGCAACCTTCAGGTTGATTACAGGACATGATTGTCTGGCAAACCATTTAAACAGAATTGGGATATATTCTTCACCACTCTGTCCTCTATGTGATCTGCAAGAGGAAATGGATCGAGACCACCTTCAAATATGCCCGGCCACTTCTAATGCCCCATCCATCAGTGAAAAATATTGGAGAGCAAGAGGATTAATGACTTCATTGTCAGAAATCCAGCATTAGCTAACAACAACTTTGTTTTAAGCTATCCCACACATAGAAATCGCGTATTATAGCTCTGAGAAACGTTTCTTCACTAGTGGCACATCACACACCAATTGTTTCGTCTTGAAAGGGTACTTCATGAACAATATTAAGTTCTGAATTATAGGGCCAATTCTTTCCGAGCCAGCATTTGATGCCTATATGCACATGAATACAATTTTGCCCTTTTTTAGAGAATTAACAGACCAGGAGCATAATTTTGCCTTTTTAAACAAGAATCTGCAACAGTTCATATGGCCAATCTTTCGATGAGAACAATTGAAAGTGTGTTTCGGGACAGAATTAATACTACCTAACCTCCTGTGATTTCTATGTCTGGTGTAACTTAAAACATAATGTGTTAAAGACAGTCCCACACACCTTGGAAGAATTCGAACAAAATATACACTAGGAAATTTGCAGCATTTCTCAACTGAACTGTGGCCAGTGATGTATAGTTTCCTAAAGAGGTGCCAGAAATGTATGGACAATGATGGTGGCCAGTTTCAGCATCTCCTTTCATAAAGTTGGTAAGTAAAGTCTTTAAAAGCAGTTTTTAAAAGATATGGTTTTATCCAAGTCTGATCGCAAGTCGCGGGTTCAAATCTGGCCCAGGCCAATGGTTTTTAAGTGTGCTTATAAATGGCAGCTCCATGTCAGTAGATTTATTGGCATGTAAAAAGACTCCTGCAGGACGAAATTCCGGCACACCAGTGACACTGATGTGATTCTGGCAATTGATAGCATGTTAAACAATAAAATAACTTAACATGCCTTTCTATGATAGCAGCAGGTGGCAATGTGCACTGAGAATACGGACAGGCAAAACACCATGCAGTCTGTTCGGAACTTTTTTGCTCTCCCAGTACATATCTCTTCTGTGTCACTCCATTAAGTTTGGTTTTAGATAGTCTCAGGGTTTGCATAAGTTCTTGTGAATGAAATCCACATTTCTCCAGCCCTCTCTGTACACCATACTTCCACCCCATACGGATTTTAGTCTGGACTTCTGTAGTGTATACTCTCTCCGTTTTATGTGCATTCCTGGTAATTTGGTCTGCAAGCAACTATAGCTTTCAGTTTCATCCCTCCTTTTCTTATGCCTTAAGCAGTGGTGTTAAAACTGTTGTTATCTTTAAATCCAAGTCAATACAGTAATGTAGAAATTATATCAAAAAGGAGTTCTTATGATTATTATTTCACTTTATTTCCTTTCAGATATTTTCTATGCCAAATGATGAGGCTAGCATTATTGTAGTTGGCTCCCCTGAAACTAAAAATAGTTTGGACTATCCTAACATAGAAGAAGCTTTTCCACT
Organism: Tenodera sinensis; assembly: GCA_030765045.1. Lineage (NCBI taxonomy): Eukaryota > Metazoa > Arthropoda > Insecta > Mantodea > Mantidae > Tenodera > Tenodera sinensis. Next base: position 135,092,459 of record CM060967.1, on the reverse strand, counting down.
GAGTACAACCTCATTTGACATGGTGCGCTTTATTGAAGACAAATTGGAAGGAACAACTGCAGACACTGATTGGTTGGATGGAATTGTGGTGGCAATGAATCTTTTGAAAGAGCAAACTGGGTAACTATTGTATAAATGCTTGCCAATATAATCTACAAATCTTATTTGTGGCGAATGTAATGTATGCATTTCTTCCTGCCATCACATGTAAAGATTTGGATTTTGAAAGTAATTCCAAATAAAATAACAAATTAGAAACTAAACGCTTCACTTATCTTAGCAATATTGCAAGTTCTTCAAACAAGATAAGTGAAGCGTTTAGTTTCTGATTTTTTGTTATTTTAGATTCTGTTGCTTCACTATTACTAGCTTCAATTTTCCTTGATTTAACTCCAAATAATTTTATTCACACAGCAGGTTGTCGCTCACATATTAGATGTGATTTATCCCATTACAAATGTAATGTCATTTAATGAAAAGGTGTGATTTCTATATTTTTACAGGCATGTGCTATTGAATTTGAAAAGCTCCGTAACTTTTTATCTGTTGTAATGGGATGTATACCAGTTGTTCGTATCAATTATGCAAACTTTCAAATTTTCATTTTCAACTGAAAGGAAAAGGATATTTCCGAAAAAAATTGTTGACATGAGAAAGTTGCTTGTTGAAGGTGGTTATTTTGAGTGGTTTATTTAGCAGAGGGTTAAACCATGGAGCTGCATGTGGTTGTATTAGATTTTTTAAATAAAAACATTAAAAATAGAAAAAAACTTACTACCAACCTCCTTCCCCTCTTTTTTCTGCTTTTAAAAGAAGTTGCAAGCCAACACAGTTCCATGAATTATTGTATTCTTAAAATTTGGGAACGATAATGCTAATATCTTGCATAGTCTTCTAGAAAATTATTTTAAGAGCTATGATGGTTGAAAAAGGACACGCAGATGTTGTTTTGAAAGTAAAACAGGCATCCTTGCAGCACCAATATACAGACTTTCCTATGCTTTTTGTGTACATAAGCTTACCTTTTGCTTTGAAATATTTACTTGCCACTGAATGTCTGTTACATTTAAGGTAGTTAAAGTTTTAAATGAATGTAGAAAACAACAAAATACCCTAGGAACATGTGCCCAACTGTTAAATTTGTCAAATAAAACTTTTAGGAAAAATTATGCTTTTTGACAAATTTGTGTACATTTATCATTAGACAACAGACAGTACGGTACCATATGATGCTGAAAAAATAAGGAAAAAATTTGATGTAATGGTGAGTCAAAAAGGTACCAGCACAATTGTATGGGTTAGGCCCTATTTAAGAAACATATATTCCTGCCTGTGTGTTACTCTTACATCAGAGCGAAAAATACACAGATGTAAAGCAAACAGAATTAATATATGAATGAAAAATATGTTTCATTTAAATATACCTAAAATATAACACAAAAGCAGCTATGGCCATTAGGTAGTGATTATTATGCCTATGGCAAATAAATCTCAATTGATTTACATGTGAAAATTCGTAAAACAATTCAAATATTTTCACAAATATTGGTATTGTGAAAACTATAATTTGTTACTGGACATTAAAATGACCCTCAACTACTTTCAATAAACTCTATGTTTAAAGTGGTACCATTGTTTAATATCAAAGCATTTTTACAACAAAATGTTTGTTTAAAGAGCTGCTTGACAATTATGCCTCACATAGATGTTTGATAAGTAGCATTCTGTTTAGGTTGAAAGACCTGTTGATTAAAGGCAACATTAAATTTATTGCAAAATGCCTCACTCAGGTTTATATTTTGGATGTACTTGATATTTGATATTCAGTCATTTTATAGTTCTGTGCCTTAAACTGAAGTAATTTGTATAAATATTAAAAACCAAACATAGGAATCAGAAAAGCAAACTGTTTTGTTACCTCACGCTAGAAACATCCAATAGCTAATTGGTATTAAGCAGTATAGGAATGCACACAGTGTCACTTTTATTTTAAAATAATTTTTTTTAATGCTTTCATTAAAGATACAATGTATATTTAACAAATGTATTTATCATGATCACCATGAATTTTCTGTATTTACTTGATTTTCTAATCTTTAATGTGTACTTCAATGCAACTTTTTGCTTCAGAGAGAAGAAGTTTGTTGAAAGGAAACTGGTACTGTTCACTGATTTGAAGGGACCTGTTTCTGACGATCAGGTTGATGTGATTACAAAGGGAATTAAGAATGAAGAACTACGTTTAATTCTGATGTATGTATCTCAATTTTTAATCAAATATTTATATTCTTTCTCTTTCTTCTTGTCTTTTATGCTTTCATAAGTGTTATTTAACACTTGTTGGTTGCTAAGGGCCCAAGAGACCCCTATGTCTATTTAAACATTCTAGTTTTTGAACGAACGTGCTTGTGCAACCACCTGACTAGGACATCTAATATTACACCTTACTGACTGTTTGGTGTAGCGACTTATCTGTTTATTTCTTTAGTTCCAAGAATGACTAATCGGCAGCTACGTGTCGCAGAGCTCAACCAAGCTGTGTGCACCTACTCTCATTACATATTACTGGCTAATGTTTTTCCTTATTAGTTGTGCAATATTGCTTTGCCATTGCAAGTAATAAGTTACTACTTCTCACAAACAGTAGTAAAGGGTAAGATTTACAAAATCCCAAGGATCTGGAAGAAGTGCATCTTCTACCTGGTAGCGGTGGTGGTGGTGGTGGCGGCGGCGGCGGCGGCGGTGGCGGTGGTGCCTTACCATGTATGACAACTTATAGGAATCAGATGATTCCAGTTCTGAAGATAAACTGAAAATGAGATTTTCAGATTCAGAAACTGATCATAAAGAGGATGAAGGCAATGTATGTCATAACATGTATTTTGTAGGTAACATGGCTTGCTTGTAAAAGGACTCTTGCTAGTCATTCATCCTGAAGATAGGAGAGATGTACACTCCCGAAACGTCGATGTCTTTTCATCATTACAGCTGGCTCGAAGCCCGAGAGCATCTTGAAGATGATGATGAAGTTTATCATTATTATTAATTATTACATTTCATATTACAAGTTGTATGCCTAAACTTAACAATTTATTACCTTTCCATGTGTAATACAAATTATAATATATGGCGTACTCATATTATGTTTTATTTCACTTTGTTCAATCTAGTAAGATAATACTAATAACAATCATGTATATTTAAGCTAAATGAAGCTAAACATGGGAACGAAAAAAGAAATACAATTAAAAAAAATAAATGCAAACATATAAGCACAAAAATACAGTGAGGGCTTACTAGGTCCCGTGCAACTAATGGTGTTCTACCAGGGAGCATGCCTAACGGAGGGTTAAGTACTATGCCTTCAAAGAATTTAGCTGTAAGGGTCAACACAATATATACAGAGTAACATGTACTTTTATATTAATGTGGGTAGCTAGTGTAAATAATCTGATGTGTTACACTCACATGACTTTCTCTGCTTTTGTACTAATTATTCCTACAAACACATATTCCTCTATCTTCTTCATGCCAGTTGAGATAAACATTTTCAGAAATTACTGCTATCATTTAGTAGGTGCACAGGGAATATGATAGAAAATCCAGTACTTGGATAGCTGTCTTATTTTAGGGTTGTCATAATGACACGTCTGCTATACCTTTGCTGGCCTTACTTTAAACTGCAATGTAAACAACAGCACGTGAAGTGGTAGATCCATGGTTCAAATCCCGGCTATGGCATTGAATTTTTCAGTCCTGATTCCACCTCTTTAACATTGCCCATAGAAGGGCTTGTGTGTTTAAAAACACCAGCATTAAGTTTGTTGGCATTAGAAAATAACAATTACCATCTAAAAGGTTACTTAAAAACCTGGGATATACAAAACTTAGAATTGTAAATTGCCCTTGGGATATTTATCTCTGATGTGATATTTCCTTGTGGTCTACCGGGAAAAAAGGTACGAATCGGTTGGGGAATTTAATGTCATACTGGCTAGTTGGCCATGGTAGCTTAGTGGTTAGAGCAGCTGTGTGTGAAGCAGTAGATCTATAGTTCAAATCCCGGCAAAGGCATTGAATTTTTAAGTCCTGATTCCACCTTTTAAACATTGCCCACACACGGCTTGTGTGTTTAAAAACACCAGCAGTAAATTTGTTGGCATTAAAAAATAATTACCATCTAAAACTGTACATTGTTTAATAATAAATACAAAGATACTTAAACAGCTGGGTTAGTTTTTTGTATTCTCATATGTGTGTGTGTAATTCCAGAGGTCCACATATGAAACTTGACATCACTGAGGATGAAGCAATGGAATGCAACATAGATGGCATTAAAAATGAGAAAGTTGAAAGTGAGAATGGGTCATCAGGTACAACTGTTTTACGAACAATACTTAATCAGGTAAAATCATTTCACATTTTAGTTATTAATTTGAAAATATACTGGTTGCACAAAAAGGGAACAATTCTATCAACAAACAAAATCTGAATGCCCAAGAAATTAAAACACTTCTGAATAGAAAGGCTTGGCAACTGAGCAAAACTGCGGCGTGGCGATCGCAGTCGCCTCAAAATGCAGCTGAACTGCCTGGTATGTGATTCGGAAGTACAGACATAATTTTATACATATGAGTTGTGTGTTGTGAGTAATTAGGTTAATTAGGTATATAACTTGTGAAATTGCTTCTAAGTTTGTGCATAAATGTGTGTGTTCTTCAAAACTTAAGTTTCAAGCAACATTAATATAATTGATTAAAAATGCCAACTTGCTTTGTACCCGGGTGTCGTTCAGGATACAGAAACTGCTCAGAAGCTAGATATTTTTTACTCCTCCTAAAGATAAAAATCTGTTTTACAAACGGGAAAAGTCTGTTCCTAGGAAAGACACTAAATTATCTGTTAAATCTAGTATTTGTGACAAACATTTTTCAGAGGACTTCTTAGTGAAAGTTGATTCATTCGCTGTGCATGGAAAACTATATAGCGTTTCACTCTTAGAAGACAGTATGAAGTTAAATGGGACATCTCTGTCTCTATCTAGCGCATACAAGTTGCCATTAGCCGCATCCTTTTCTACCCTCGCTCTGTTGCCAGATTCCTAATAGCATGGTATAAATATTCATTTGTTATAAATTTCAGGTTTGAACACATTATCCTATGCAGAATTTTTTTCTCTATCAGGTTATATCCTTTTCAGAGTCATTATACATTTCTATAGGTCCAAATTTCTTCAGAAAACGTTTTTTTCAATAGAAGTCCGATATTTGCTGTTTCTACACTCATCACGCACTAACTAACAAACTAACTGCTAGAATGCATGTATATTTTTTTCTTAGGTAGAGTAAACTATAGTGCTACCACCTGCCTACTTTGAATTCTCTATGTTTACCCAGTTAAGTGTTATAATTTTTTAAATTAAATGTTTTCGGAAAATTTTATATATGTGCACTGCAAAAATTACGCAGTGTGAAACTTTTTTGTTATTGAGTTTACATCAGGGAACCAGCGAGAACAAATGTTGAGGAAGGTTGGAGAAAGTTTTTAAAATAAACCAAAAGGCAGTAACCTCTTTCTTTTATGCAGTAGGGCAAACAAAAGGTATTCATCTATTCAGCGTCAGGCCTGACACAGAAGATAGTATAAGGAGCAGCACTAGCATTAGTTCGAAAGAAGCCGTGTGTGTAACTGTGAGCAGTTATTGCGTTATTTGTTTAATATTTTTGTAAATATTTGTAGTTGTGGAGGGTGAAGCTAGGAAGGGACGATATGTTGGTAAATAAAGAAGTAAGGAACGCCAAATAATTATGAATGTGTTAGATTATTTTTTAAGTAAAGTGCGTGTAAGGCAGTAAAAGAAACAGCTAAGGCTATCGGGTGTTCAGAAGCAGTAGTGTGTATGATTAAAAAGGAACTAATGAAAGGACCTCTAAGAACGCCATCGAAAAAGAAAGCAGGACTACACAAAACGCTAGGTTAACGCAATATGATTGAATAGTGCAAGGTGGAGTGCGGCGAATTGTTCATTCTTTACAGTTTGCAAATATTCCACCCACGCTGAATATAATTTTGTCACAGTTCAACAGTGATGAGACCCTACCAAATTTCTCAAGGGCCACTCTGATTTGGGGTTCGAATATGAAAGAAAGGGTAACAAGTGCATATTAATAGAAAGAGACGATATCGATATCATCAGATGGCGACATAAATATCTAAAAGACGTAAAAGGTTTAGGGACCAGGGGAAATCAATTGTTTATACAGACGAGTCATTTGTAAATTTAGGTCATGCAGTAACAAAGGCGTGCAGGGATACCAAAGTTAAAAGTGCCTGTCTCGTCAAGCAGCAATTGAAGGACTAAGTACATGACTCATGACACCTCGAGTCGCTCGCGGAGAAAGATTCGCAACTAGTACATGTTGCAACACTGCGCTCCATTTAACGTGTACTGTCTTTTAAGGGTGAGACGCGCTTTAGTTGAAATCCCTAGAATTAAATGGCGGTTAAAGCCAAGGGCAATTCCCTGTATATTTCCTAATTTACCCAGGTACTTAACTACAATGCATAAATCCCGAAAATCTCCACAAAACAGAGGCAAAAAATTACTGAAAAAGTAATACTCAACAATCAGTAAATTACCAGATGCAGGATCCAGTCAACAAGTTCTTAATTCAAACGCACCGTCCTTCAACAATGAGAAAATCACAGAAAACAGTTCTAATTCCTCCAAGGTCACAAACACAAGTGTCAATAATGAAATTGCTATACTGAAGAAAAGAATTAAAAACCTCAATAGAAATTCAGTTAGAACTAAAATCCTACTATCTAAAGAAAGCGCTAAATTAAAAATAATAGAAAAGAAATTCGCGACTAATTTTTGCGAACATAAACGCAATTTAAATTTTTTAAGTAAAAAAAACAAAACTGGTTCTAGATACAATGCTTAAAAAATGTCAGACGAGCTCGAAGGGGATGCGTTACACCAATGAATTTGTATTAGAAAGCTTGCTATTTAAAATTAAAAGCCCTAAAGGTTATAGACATTGCTTAACACATGAATTGCTGCCCCTGCCGTCTGAAGCCCATTTAAGGAAATTATCTAAAGGGACAAAGTGCACATATGGTATAAATAGTAATGCTCTAAATGCGATTTCTACTACATTCAATCAAGAAGAAGATGAAAACAAACGTGTTGGAGTTGTAATATTTGATGAAGTCAAATTAAGAGAAGTTAGGTTTACTAAAAGTGGACGGATTCGTGAATATAGGTGAACACACTCCTGACAATCAGAAAAATTCTATGGCTAACCATGCTTTAGTTTTTATGTTTGTTCCCTTACCACATAGGTAATTGGAGCCAAACAGTAGCGATTTACGCAAGTAGAAATGCTACACCCGGTGATATACTAGCTAAGCTCCTTATAGAAGTAATTATCCAGTTAGAAAACTCAGGGACAAGAATTGTTGGTTTCACTAGTGATGGAAGTCAATCAAACAAAAACTTCACCTAAATTTGCTGGTCTTAGAGTTTGCCCGAAATTGACCTCATCCCACATAGACCGCACCTCCTTTCAGAAAATGAATGTGAGACTGTGTTTTCAATTGTTCAGTAACAGCACTGCAAATGGCATTGACTTCTTCAGGAAAATTAATTTTGAAAAATTTAAGGGAAGCGAAAATACTGAACTATTCACAAGAGATGTAAACAATCTTATAGATGCATTAAACTCCACAGTTCCAATTAAAGCACTATAAAAATTCGCAATCTCACAGAGTACTAAAAGATTTCTTTCGCATAATGTCTGAAAATAACACATTCTGCTCAGCTAGAACAATGGAATCTCTTAGAGTCACCTTAAAAAGTACTTTGGAAGTGTCCGAGTATTTATGGAATAGAGGATTTGCATACGTCTTAGCAGCAAAATTCAATCAAGACGCCCTGGAACGGCACTTTGGAATTATGCTTTCTTTAAGCTCTGATGACCATCCTTCCACAGTTGACTTTTTACATTTACATATACTACAGGCTGTTTATGTCCCTGTAAAACTTGCACTGTCAAATGCTGCTAATTGTGAGAATAAAGTGGAGCCACCACTTACATCTTTTATGAATCAAATTCGTATATTGGCAAAACAAACTCAGCAAAAAAAACGTGAGCTGTTGGATTTTGTTGGAAACAAAATAAAGAACAAAACTAAAATACTTGACTGGAAAAGTGAAGTTCCCGAACTCTATGAAGACAATATTTTCAAAAGATGCTTAGTACACAACTTAGGAGGTTATATAGTAAAAAAGATGCTCGAAAAACTTAGTTGTAAAACCTGTGCCTCTACTCTGTCCACCGATCTACCCTCTGACACATTAACTTCCACTTTCACTACAATAAAAGACTATGGCACCCTAAAAAATCGTCTGTATTTAACCTACCCCTCTGAATGTGTGGTTAATATCCTTTTGAAAGTCGAGGCTATTTTGGAGAAGAAAATGTGCTCGTCTGAAAGTTTGTGGGATGATATATTTTACGAGTGCTTAGATAACATAGACGAAATCATATTAGGACCCAGTGGAATACGATGTTGCGTGAAACACAAACTGGATTTAGTTGGAAACGTAACACTATATTACATGAAGTGTCGCTTCTTTTTTCGTACCAAGGAAATCAGTAGAGAAATGACGTCATGGAAGTCAGCAAAATCAACACGTAAACCCTCCAAGGTCTCCAACAGCTAATTCCACGGTGAGTTTCGATATTTTATATACATAACATACATAATTTGCATTATGGTTTAATTTTTCAGCGTAAATTCATGTAAGCCATATTTCCCATTGTTCTTCATTAATTATAATATCCATTATTGTAAAATAGCATCCTATAGTATGTGTCAAGGAAAGACGATGTTTCAAGACAGTATTTCAAATATTCGTGCTTACGATTTTAGGTATTTAAAATGCTAATTGATAATATTAAACCCATTTTCACCATGCATTCGTGAACTAAAGTGAAGCGACCGCGACACCAGTGCCATCTTGCGAGCGAACCATAGTAACTCCCGAAGAGCTCGCACTATCTCTTCTATCCGCTATGGCAAGACTACGAAACTAAAATCCAGAATGACATAAAAGACAAACAGTGGGCTAAAGTACAAACAGAATGACCTACCAATAAAAATTTACCACAGAAAGAAGTAGTGGCATTATTCAGACTCCAGAGAGTGCATGGCTGTCTTGTAGCTCACCTGTGCAAAATAAACATCTTCACATCTGAGGAGTGTACACATTGTGATAGCCAGGGACCAGAATGAATGCAGATCACCTACTCAACTGCAGAAAACTTGATCCGAAACAACAGGAAGCAACCAACTTGGCCAAATTGTATTAGACAGCAAGATTCTAAATGAACTAGAAGTTTTCAGAAGTAAGGCCATTAGAAGAAGAAGAAGAAGAAGAAGAAGAGCTTGAAAATATGATTTCAGCTTCTGTTCCTCTGAAAAGGAGTGTACAAAGCATTTGATAATAGGAAGTGTATTGTAAAATACATCCTGGAGAGTAGCAATCAGCAGGTTCTAATTCTCTGTTGATATCCTATGGTATTTCTCTTTCATACTTGGTAATGCAGGTATAAAAGCTTGTTTGCAAATATTTTGATATACAGTTTATTTCAAGTACCTGGGCGACCGAGCTTTGCTCGGCATTTACATAAAAGACCCTATCTGAATTCAAAATTTGATTGAAATCGAGAGCTATTTCCAAGTTGCACAGAATATATATACAAGGTGAAAGGGAAATCATTACATCCTTTCTAATATGTGCTTCATAGAAGCATTACAAACAAAAAAGTCGAATGCTATTTTGTTCTTTGATCAGCCGATTTCGAAAAAATAAATAGTTTTTTTTTATTGAAGTTGGATGCATAATTCCACAAGAATGTGCAAAGATAACAGTTTGTTACTTATTATTTATTTATGCCAACAAACTTACTGTTGGTGTTTTTAAACACACAAGCCGCGTGTGGGCAAAGTTTGAGAGGTAGAACTGGAACTTAAAAATTCAATGCCACAACTGGGATTTGAACCACAGACCTTCCGCTTACCGGGCAGCTGCTCTACCACTGAGCTATTGTGACAAACTGCCAGAATGGCATTAAATTCTCAAACCAGTTCGTATTTCTCCTGGTAAACCACAAAGCCAGTCTCACATCAGAGACAAATTACCCCAATGGTAGCTTACTATTGTAAGTACTTTATATCCCAGGATTAAATAACCTTCAGATGGTAATTATTATTTATTTATGCCAACAAACTTACTGGTGTTTTTAAACACACAAGCCGTGTGTGGGCAAAGTTTGAGAGGTAGAACTGGAACTTAAAAATTCAAAGCCACAACTGGGATTTGAACCACAGATCTTCCGCTTACCGGGCGGCTGCTCTACTACTGAGCTATTGTGACAAACTGCCAGAATGGCATTAAATTCTCAAACCAGTTCGTATTTCTCCTGGTAAACCACAATGGCAGTCTCACATCAGAGACAAATTACCCCAATGGTGTGTTTAAAAACACCAACAGTAAGTTTGTTGGCATAAATAAATAATAATTACCATCTGAAGGTTATTTAATCCTGGGATATAAAGTACTTACAATAGTAAGTGACCATTGGGGTAATTTGTCTCTGATGTGAGACTGCCTTTGTGGTTTACCAGGAGAAATACGAACTGGTTTGAGAATTTAATGCCATTCTGGCAGTTTGTCACAATAGCTCAGTGGTAGAGCAGCCGCCCGGTAAGCGGAAGGTCTGTGGTTCAAATCCCAGTTGTGGCATTGAATTTTTAAGTTCCAGTTCTACCTCTCAAAGTTTGTTACTTGTATGATGTGTAGAGTAACTTATTTCTGACATAACTTAGGTAGTAATAATGGGACATCGCACAGGGTTTCAAAATAATTAATCACTTAAAAGACGTGAAGGAATACTTTGAGCTGCTATTTCAGAGATTACGTAACTTGACAACGTTGCATTGAGGTAGGTCAGGGAATTGACCTTATTTGTGGATGTAAACGCTTCACTTTCAGTAATGTTTTGGGAGCTAACACTTCTGATTGGCCTACACCAGAGGAAGACGGGTATTGCTGCTGTGACGTCAGCTCACTCAGCTCACATGCTCGCAACGACGGCCAGTTGAACGTGTGGCGTCACAGCGGAAAAGAGGAAAGGCGTGTGGGACATTGCAATTTTAATGCTGACTGTTTCAATTACGGAAATATCACAGATTATTAAAAATTACATTTTGGCTTTATGGCATATATATACATATATATACACATAAACTAGAATATATATACACATAAACCAGAATATATATATTCTAGTTTATGTGAACAGTCATGTTATAATGCCAATAGAACAGAAATTATAACTATTTTACCTGAGCTAGAGGAGAGCTATACAGAACAATTAGGTGGACATTTTCCAACATTTGCATTTTGCTTTTCTTTAACTAGTTTGTCAATGTTAGGGCATAATATACGACACATTTGTAACCGAAAACTGCATGTTAGATTGTGATCTGGCAATAGCTTCGGGATTTTGACTTAGAAAGTTTCATAACAGAAAAGAATTGTTCGCACACATACGTGGAACCAAACATACATAATATCCGTGCAACAAGGGCATACAAACTCAGAAATCTGGTTTGAGGAAGATTCTTATAAAAATCAGCCAAGTCTTCCTTGTGTTTGTAGCTGTCCTTCAGCAAATCATCGCACTGTAAATTTATCAATTCAATTTGCTACCTGCTAGAAACATTGTTAACATCCAATGAATATGGGGTCGCAAAGATCTGAAACATAGTTGACAATGTTTCTACATCTTGAAGCCTAGTCTCAAACTAGTGTGAAACACGGGGAAGTGAACACAAACACAAAACCACAACACACAACACTACACAACGTCAACAAAAACACAAAATAAAAACAAAACTCGCACTAATGCCGTTAAGATCCCTCAAACAACAAATAAAAACCCTCAGACTAGGCTGAAGAGGGTTCTCCCTAAACAGCCCGGGCGTGTTGTAAACATGTCCAAATAACATTTTTCATGTTCATTCAGTTTCGTGCAAGTAGCAAGTACCGCTGATCTAGGCAGCATAGCAATACACCGCTCTCGCCTGACGTCACATGAACGTACAAGCTGGCTCTTCGTTTAAATACGTCACATGGCCCGAAGTTGTCTTCCCCTGGCCTACACTGTCACAGTAAACACGGAAGAACAATGCAGGGTATGAGTTTGCTTTCAAAATGCACCGTTATGCTGTTTGTTTATGTACGGAGCTAGGGAAAGTGATCACCCATACAAACTGCAGTGTTGCCTGGTTGTTTTCGATAAAACTAAAATATCTCCATAGGAAATTGCCAGAGACAAAAACGTAAGATACAAAATGTGTTCCAAATATTGTAATCTACCAATGGTTTAAATTAATGTAATGACTTCCCTTCTACCCAGTATATACAAGAATTGCTTGTTTAAATATATAAGATATGTTTATCTTCCAGGATCAAGTCACATTTCTGGTGCATCACAAATTTCTTTACATGCTAATAAATGCACAAGGCCATGTCATTTAAATACACTTAAATTTGAAAGGGATTGAATTTCCAATTTGGGACATTTTAAGTCAGCATTTGTTCAACTACATGAGCCAGGTCGACAGCGATGCATGGTGATGCATATTTTTTTACCACCTTTTAAAATGTATCTGTTGACAAAGGCTGGCAATGTATTTTATTAACCATCTTGTATTAGAGCTCTATATCAGAAGAAGCCCTAAGTAATAAAAACTGTGTGCCTTAGATATATCTGAGACCCAGAAGAGGATGTGCAGCTAATTGGAGAAAAGCTATCCTCAAAACACAATTGGACCACAGAATAGTGCTCCAAGTTCCAGAATCACAAACTGAAATATTCGTCCATTTTTACCTTATTGCACTTAATAAATGAATGTTGGAAGGGGTGTAAAATTCCAGATATGTGGAATAATGCAGAAGTATTTAAGGAAGGAGGCAGTAGAGAATGTCAGAATCACCAAGTTATAAGTCTTCTCAACACAGCTTATAAAGTGTATGCAAGAGTTATAAATAAAATATTTAAAAGAATAGCTGAGGTATTAATAGAAGAACAAAGTGTCTTTAGAACAGGATGATCAACAACAGATATTATTATTTATGCCAACAAACTTACTGCTGGTGTGTTTATACACTAGCCATGTGTGGGCAATGTTTAAGAGGTGGAATCAGGACTGTCACCCTTGGGGTATTTATCTGTGGTGTGAGATTCCCTTGTGGTCTACCGGGAAAGTACGAATCGCCTGGGAAATTAAATGTCATACTGGCAAGTTGGCCATGGTAGCTTAGTGGTTAAAACAGCTGCTTGATAAGCGGAAGATCTGTGGTTAAAATTCCAACTATGGCATTGAATTTTTCAGTGCTGATTCCACGTCCTAGACAGATAATATATTTGTTTTGCAGCAGATAATTGAAAGGAGACAAAAGTATAATTTACAAACACATCTGGCATTCTTAGACTTCAAAAAGGCATTTGGCACTGTCAACAGGGAAAAACTATGGCAAAATAGTGGATTTCCACAAAAATTAATCAGAGTACTTAAAAACATGTATAGCAACTCCAAAATAATACATACAGGAGTTCATAAAGCTTAACCAATTTTAATTAATAGAGATGTAAGACAACGCCGTGTGCCAACTACTTTTGTTAATATGTATTTAATGGACATTATCCAGTATTGAAAAAGTACAATTAAATCAGGAATAAAGATAAATTGGAATAAAGTTTTGAATATTTTATTGCATGCAGATGACGTGGTTTTAATACAAGAAATGGAGGATAAACTACAATATGTGCTACACTGCTTGAATCAAGTATGCCAACGATATAATTTTAAAATATTGACAAAAGTCTAAGATAATGGCCTTTTAGGGAAAACAGCATATAAGGTCAAAAATAATTTTAGAAAATATACCATTAGAACAAATAAGAGAATTCAGCTATTTAGGATGTAATCTAAATTATATGATTAGAACTAAAAGGGATATGAGAAAAAGGCAGCAACGTTCCAAATGTTATGTGGAACAGTGCATAGAACGTTGAGAAATAAAACAAGACGAGAGACATGGTTAAAGCTCTATAAAATAATGGCGGTCGTTTTACTACTCTATGGAAGTGAGACATAGGTTCTCATGAAGAAAATGAAAAGCCAAATTCAAAGTTCAGAGATGAACTTTTTAAGGAAAACAAAGGGATGCACTAGGTTAGATAAAGTAAAAAATGAAGACATAAGATATACTCAATAAATATCAAAGGGAATGAATGCAACATTTACAAAGAATGTCTGGAACAAGACTGCATAGATTACATTCCAGTATCAACCAAAAGTAAAGAGAGATGTTGGTAGACCCAAAAAGAGGTGGAAAGAGCAATTATTGTGAGACGGAATGGGGACTCTGCCCATGCCATGAAGTGAAGAAGAAGAAGTAAAATCTGTGTAATAACTATCTTTGAAACTGGTGCTAGATGGTACAATATTGGATCTGTTGCTTGGATCTTTTCTGCTAGATTAGATTAGAAATGTCCAGAACTAGTGACATGGTAATCTCACTATTTCTATTTTGACGCTTGGATGACCGTTGCTAATCGTTATTCAATTAACCCTGATATATAGCTGCTTTGTTTATACATAATTTTATAAGTAAATACAATAAATATATAGGCTTATTTCTAAGCAGTAAAAGTCAGTAATGTAGTTTAGTTGTACAGGTAGTAACATAAATGCTTGTATTCTAGGTTGGAGGTGTAGTTTGCAGTTTCGAACAAGCGATTCCACAGCTAATGTATTTCCGAAGAAAAACTGTTCGTCCAACTCCATGGAATATTGTAATGGATATTGGGACAAATATAAAGATTAATGTATCTGGGTATAAAAAGGTAACTTTCACACAGAAACTAATAATGCTTTGGAATGTTTTAAAGTTCAGCTGTTGATGATTTAAAATGGTTACTTTCCACTTTGAAAATCAAGTGTCTTTCAAATTACATAAGATAACTCAACATTCCGTATAACTTGGCAACTTTTTTTATTTTAATTCTTTTTATTTTTTATCATGAAACTTGACTAATAATTTCTATAATCCACTATGCAGTATAAATAGTATACGTACATGTTAATTAGTTTACATATATAACCTACTGCATTCTCCCTCAAAAGGGCTGACCTCTTATTGTCCTTCGATATCTAGTCAGAATATAAGCAGCCAGCTGACTTGTCACAAAATCCAAAGCTTGCCACTAATAATATGGATACATAGCACAAACACTTGTTTAGAAGGTTTGAATGCTTTACCCAGTACGTGGTAAGCTAAAGTTTCAGTTATCTTTTTCTGCTTACAATACAGTTTCTCAGATTTCAATTTTACTGTTAGTGTTGTTGTACTTCTGCCAATGAAAATGAATAAGAAGAAAAGATGACAAGTTAATATGGAAATGGAAATTAAATTGGATGTGTCACCTACCACCTAGGCAGGACCTGCATGTGGTATTCGTGGTGGACGAAGCAGCGTCTGGGTGGGGTTTCTCCGGGTTCTCCAGTTTCCCCCGCCATTCATTCCACCAATTGCGCCATTATCACCCTTCCAATCATTCATTTTGCCTGCATTTCATATCATCCTCTTCCTCACTATCATACCTGGTGCTAGGCTGGCCACCTGCTTCCAGGTCTTCACTCTGTCTGGTCCAGAGATCCCTCTGCTCCCCGACAGGCGTCGGATCCTAGGCACTGGCTTGTAAGTCCTACATAAGGTTAGGGTAATCAGGGAAGGAAAGAAAGAGAGAAAGAGAAAGAAACCAGACAAACAGGAACATAATACATAATAAATTTTAGGAAAATGTTATACTTTTCTGTTTCCTATTTTATGTTAGAACATCCATCTATCTAATTTGCAGTACTATGTTATAACTTGTGAATAACAGGCCCCTTATTCCGTAAAACTAGATATTCAGTTACATGACACCTTTTCAGTCCACATTAGGTTGAGTTATTAGGATTCTACTGTACAATCTTTTTGTTACTTTATTGGATGCAAGAAATTAGGAAAGACCATTGTGCTAAAGTTAAAAAATCTGATTTGCTGCATTCACATGACACTCTCTACTCACTCTCTTCAAGAGCTTATTTTATTTACTACTTGTGAATTCAGATAAACTTTCAATTTGCATTTATACAGTTCATAGTAGGATACAGTAGATAAAGGATAGCCAGAGTTTTTAAAGAGTGTGGCTGTGTAATGGTTTTGAAATGTGCTCTTTGCATTATCGCGGGGGAAGAAAGCAATATTAGCTTTCCAGATAAGAAAAGTATAAGTAAGTGTTATTTTGTGCCAACCAGCTCATGTTGGTTTTAAACACATAAGCCATGTGTGGGAAATATTTGAGAGGTAGAATCAAAACTGAAAAATTCATGAGGCAGAAAATCTGTGATTCACATCCTGGGTTTAGCATTGAATTTTGCAGTCCTGATTCTACTGCTCAAAGTAAAAGTATTTGAACATTCAAAGCAGTAACAATGAGTATCTTGGAAATGTAATATTAATAATTAAAAAACTATATTTAAAGCGTTGTAGCATGGTAATCAAAAGTTAAAAGCTTTGTTAACCTTTAAAAACACTTTTTGCTCCACTTGTCACCTAGAAGAACATATTTCAAGGAGACCTACTTATTTTCAGCTGATAGGTTGACTCACTGTGCTTCCACCTGAAAAATATGAAATTCCAACAGAGCAGCAAATTAGCTTTAGCTTATCATATTTTGTTATGTAATCATAATATTAGCAAAAAAATAAAACTTTAAAACCGGCCAAGAATCATTGGGAACTAATAGTTTGTGTGAAAATTCTTGGTAATATAAATATTCTCCTAGAGTCATGAATTCATGAAGTCATGACATCAGATGACATATGTTCACCCATGAGAACACTAAAAGACCAATCAGCAGGAGACGAGGGAAGCAGACACCTGATGTGAGCCAGTTGATCATTCTGCTGAGGATCAGGACGACACCTTGAAACATGTTCTGTCAAGTGACAAGTGGAGCAAAAAGTGTTTTTAAAGGTTGATAAAGTGTTTTTTGATCTCAGGAATGGTTGACTCTGTAAAAGATTTTATTCAACTCAGTTGTGAGCTTTAATAAGATCTCTTACTTGTGGTTTACCAATTATTTAAAAGTAATGTCAAGGGTAGTTTGGGTGTCTCGCATCCTTAAAAGTCGCTGAATTTAAATACCAAGTTTGATAAATAAGGAAAAATTGAAGCTATTAACAGTGAAGCAACAAGATTCTAAAGTAAGAACAAATTAGAAACTAAAAACTTCACTTATCTTATTGTTTTGGTGCTAACCCTGGGGTTTCAAGCTGTGTCCAGCTCATTCTCAAAGCCATATAAACAAACTCGTGAAGTTTTTAGTTTCTAATTTGTTCTTACTTTAGAACCAAGTTTGATATTTAATTGACTTTGTTTTTTAATTAAATTACTCTCTCATGCACATGTATGTGTGCGCACACTCACACAAAGAATAGTAAGGATGGGTGAAAGTGGTGAAGTTGTGTGAAATGCTCTTAATAAATTGGTGGGGGTAACTCAGGAGAGTGGCAGCCTGAGAAATGACTTAAGGAAAGACATTCTTCAAGCGATAAGTGATCTGATGAACTTGTTTGCTGAGGTAAAGAGAGATGATGTGGAAAATAAGAATAAAGAAATTTCTGCCCTCCAAGCAAAATGCTTAGAAATGGAGACCATTATTTTCAGCAACCAAGCAGGAACGGAGCTATCTGATGCTGACTGAGGGAATACGGAGGAAGATGACTGGCAAGTGGTGTGATTTACACGGAGAGGAAGGACACTTTTTGCACAAGCAATCAACAATCAGTCCAGTAAAAGACCTAAACAATACATGCTATACTGTACTTGTAAACAAAACGAATAGCTTGACAATATGAGAGAAAAAATAAGAGAGAAAGTAAATCTAACTGCTTTGAAAGCAGGAATCAGCAGCTTTAAAACCAGATATGGCAGATTGCTGATTGAAAGCAAAAAAAGGGAAGATGTTGGAAACATAGGAGCTGAGTATATTAAAGATGCTCTCGGGCTTTGAGCCAGGTGTATTGATGAAGAGTGATCGACATTTCGGGAGTGTACAACTTTCCCATCATCAGGATGATGAATGACTAACAAGAGTGAAAGGACCTGCTAGTACGAACCGAGCAGAAAATACCAAGTCTAATCTGGGGGTGGTTCAATGCTCCGTTGGAATCTGTGATTTCTGAGCCGGTCGATCTCCAACTTTAAGGCTGGTTTCTAGGAGGAACTAAACTGCAATCCAGTATCCCGATTCACTGTACTCTTCTCGGAGGAAATGGACACAGCCTCCAGAAACCATTACATTTTGCCACAATGGCCGTTTCTTTGAAGTTAGCTCTGTGGTCTTTATCAAAGCAATGTTCTGCCAGCCCTGACTTTTCAGGCTGCATTAAGCGTATGGACCGCTCATGCTCCTTGACTCTCCTTGGTTACTGATATAATAGCTGTAATGCTAATATAAATGAGGTAGATAAGGCATTACACTTCCTGGTAAAGGATGAGACAGATATGGAGAAGGTAGTCAACAATTTCCAGGACACAATTACAATAACATGTAAACAGTCTTTCATAACTTGTGCATCATTAGGTAAGAGTATACAAAATAGGCCAGTGCCATGGTGGACACAGGAACTCACGATCATGAGGAAACAGATCATAGCACTGAGGAGAAGATGCCAGAAAACACAGAATAATGATGCTCTTAGAGAAAAATGAAAGAGACAGTACTTTGTAGAGAAGAATAATTACCAGGTAAATATTTGCAAAGAAACAACCAAATTCTGGAAATAATTTTGCAATATGACTATACCAGGGAACACATGGAACGAGATGTACAAGCTTACTTCAGGAAAATAAAGATTAATCCACCAATAATGACTCTTTTAAAATCTGATAGATCTCTTACAATGCATTTTGAAGAAATGGTAGCTATGACGTTGCAGCATTTTATTACAGAAGATACTAGAGTTGACATCAAATATCATCGTCTTAGAGCATTATCCAAGGTACTGCCTGATTCAGATGAAGATAAATTCGTGCAAGATGAAGTCAGTAACACTAACTAGTTCTGATAATAAAAAGTGCTCAGGGGAAGATGGAATCACCATTGAAATCCTAAGACAATTGTTTAGATGGTAATTATTATTTGTTTATGCCAACAAACTTCCTGTTGGTGTTTTTAAACACACAAGCCGTGTGTGGGCAAAGTTTGAGAGGTTTACCAGGAGAAATACGAACTGGTTTGAGAATTTAATGCCATTCTGGCAGTTTGTCACAATAGCTCAGTGGTAGAGCAGCTGTCCGGTAAGCGGAAGATCTGTGGTTCAAATCCCAGTTGTGGCATTGAATTTTTAAGTTCCAGTTCTACCTCTCAATTGTTCAGAGTTTTTCCAATGTATGTGGCCTCAATACATAATGAATACCTAAAGATAGGACGGTTTCCAAGAGGATGGAAAAGAACCTGTTTAATGCCAATTGTAAAAGCTGGCAAAGAAGAAAGTCTGGAGGTCTCAAAGTATATAGCAATAAGCTTATTACACATAATAAAAAATGTTGGAAAAACTCTTAATCAGTAGCATAATGTATCACATCCACTCCAAAGACCTAATGAATGTAAATCAATATTGTCACCGCGCCCGCCGCATCTAATTGCCGACAACAGCAGTGTCACCCATCGCATTATTGTTGGCACTACCGCAAAGGAGCCGAAGGAAAGAGACAGAGCATGGCCGCATTGTTGGGGCGCTTGCCGAAAGAGAGAAAAGGATAGAGACTTCGAGAATCTTCTCTGCTTTGTATTTCACCACAATAACTGAACTTTCCAGAATAATGCCTGGGAGATATAAATAGCGGTAAAGTGCGACAGAAGGGGCAGTCAGACGTATGTGAAGCGTTGAATAATCGTGCCGACGGAAAGAAGAGACGTATGCGAAGCATCGAGGAGTCGTGCCGACGGAGTTAGTTCTTTGTGTTACGAATTCGGAGCCGTGCTGTTGGAGAATCGGAAAAGACTTTCTTGCTGTTGCAACGAGTGTACAAGTTACTGTTTTTGGAAATAAAAGTGTTTCTTTATCTCGACTACATCCGTCTTCTTTACTTCACACCCACCAACAAAAGTTACACTGGTGTCAGAAGTGGGATCCGTCGAAGTGCTTCTAGTTTCGTTACATCGTCGTTAGAAGTTGCAACGTTAGAACCAAGATGGAGGGAGATTCGGAAACCAGGATGATGGCAATGATGAAAGAATTATTCGCCGAAATGAAGACAGAAATGTCCGAAATGAAGACAGAAATGGCCAAAATGGAAACGTTAAACGACAACCTCGCTGCCGAGCTGAAAGAGTTGAAGACGGCAAACGACAACCTCGTTGCCAAAATGAAGACGGCAAACGACAACCTCGCTGCCAAAATGAAGACGAGAAACGACAACCTAGCTGCCGAGCTGAAAGAGATAAAAGACGGAGCTATCGGCGAAAATTGAAGGCGAACTGATTGGCGTGATGGAAGACGTGGAAGAACTCGGCGAAAAGGTGGTAGACCTCTGCCAGCACGTGGAGGACGACGGGGAACGTCTTGGCGCCCTGGTAGTAAGAGTCGACGAGAGCGTCAAAGTACTGGATGCCAGGGGCAGACGGAATAGCGTGGAGCCGGGGAGGGAGCACCTAGTGGCCGAGGCGACAGTTGCGCCCGTTTCGGATGATATGAGGGAAGACGTGGAACAACTCGGCGAACTGATTGGCGTGAGGGAAGACGTGGAACAACTCGGCGAACTGATAGGCGTGACGGAAGACGTGGAACAACTCGGCGAACTGATTGGCGTGACGGAAGTCGTGGAACAACTCGGCGAACTGATTGGCATGACAGAAGACATGGAACAACTCGGCGAACTGATGGAAGACCTCTGCCAGCATGTGGACGTCGTGGAGGACGACGGGGAACTTCTTGGCGCCCTGGTTGTAAGAGTTGACGAGAGCGTCAAAGTACTGGATGCCAGGGGCAGACGGAATAGCGCGGACCCGGGGACAGAACACCTAGTGGCCGAGGCGACAGTTGCGCCCGTTTCAGATAACGAAAGTGTACGTCTCGGGGAAGACAACGGGGCAGTTCAGGGACGTCGTCGAGGATCCCCTAGAGGAGTGTGTCGGGTACGTAACCAACCAGGATATGACATGGAGGACGATCAGCAGGGAAGCGCACAAGCAAACGAGCAACACGCGAGATCTGACTTGGCATGTGACATGGGGGGACCGTCGGAGCCATCCAATCACCTGACGCATAGTGCCGTGAACGGAAGAATGGTGGACATCATTTTGGATGGCAGGATACAGGAGAGGCCGTGCCGAGCACGAGTTAACACGAGTGCAGCGGTGGACGCGACTCGCGCGGATGTGGTGGGGTTTGTTGCCGGACCCATCAGAAGAAAGGTGGCTGCGAAGGTGCGCCAGAGTTGTCGGCGGACATGGTACCCAGTGAGCTGTTTCCAAGTGTGCAGGATGGCCCGTCAACACACCAGGAAGAAGGGCAACTGGACGAGGGACCGTCAAGACCAGCGGTACTGTTGCAGAATTTCGAAGCAGGATGGCATACATCGTCCTACCCGGACCAAGGGATACTATCCAACAGCGATACCTAGGATCGTGCCTCCTGGAGAAGAGGTTCGATGGGTTAGTCCACCGGGGCGCAAGGGAGATGCCGCAGTGGTAGTGCTGGTCGGGACGACCAACTCTGAGGAGGGAGCAGTGTCACCGCGCCCGCCGCATCTAATTGCCGACAACAGCAGTGTCACCCATCGCATTATTGTCGGCACTACCGCAAAGGAGCCGAAGGAAAGAGACAGAGCATGGCCGCATTGTTGGGGCGCTTGCCGAAAGAGAGAAAAGGATAGAGACTTCGAGAATCTTCTCTGCTTTGTATTTCACTGCAATAACTGAACTTTCCAGAATAGTGCCTGGGAGATATAAATAGCGGTAAAGTGCGACAGAAGGGGCAGTCAGACGTATGTGAAGCGTTGAATAGTCATGCCTACGGAAAGAAGAGACGTATGCAAAGCATCGAGGAGTCATGCCGACGGAGTTAGTTCTTTGTGTTACGAATTCGGAGCCGTGCTGTTGGAGAATCGGAAAAGACTTTCTTGCTGTTGCAACGAGTGTACAAGTTACTGTTTACGGAAATAAAAGTGTTTCTTTATCTCGACTACATCTGTCTTCTTTACTTCACACCCACCAACAAAAGTTACAATATGGATCCATCCCACAAAAATGTACAACAAATGCAGCTATAGCACTCAAAGAAACTGTGGAGAGGAACCTCAAGGTAAGAAAAAAATCTTGCACTAGTGGCTCTAGATGTTAAAGCTGCCTTTAATGGAGCTTGGTGGCCCAGTATTCTAAATCCTTTGCAGGAATTTAACTGTCCACGAAAAACTTGTACCACTGACTAGCAGCTATTCTAGTCAAAAAATTGTCATACTAACAACTTCAAACTGGAAAAATCAGTTGCTAAAGGTTGCCCACAAGGAAGTTGCTGTGGACTGGGCCTATGGAATATCCATTATAACTCTTACTCTCTTGTCTCACGTGCATGCACACACACACAAATGTGCACACGCAAGCATGCTCACACAAAGGAAAGGATACTTAGCTCATAATAAAATTGTTTAAACAAGACTTGAACATTCAAACAGTGATTCCTGAGTATCCTCGAAAAACGGCAGTTGCAACCTTCAGGTTGATTACAGGACGTGATTGTCTGGCAAAGCATTTAAACAGAATTGGGATATATTCTTCACCACTCTGTCCTCTATGTGATCTGCAAGAGGAAATGGATCGAGACCACCTTCAAATATGCCCGGCCACTTCTAATGCCCCATCCATCAGTGAAAAATATTGGAGAGCAAGAGGATTAATGACTTCATTGTCAGAAATCCAGCATTAGCGAACAACAACAACAGACTTGAAAAATATTGTAAAACTATAAACAGGAGTGTTAGCAGAGCTGATGCAACGAAAGCTTGCCAATCTGCAGGATGCACAGAAGACTATTTTCATAACGTACTGTACCATTATGCCTGCTGCGGGGTGACAATACACCTATCATGAGTTCCAGTATCTAACGTCTCTGTGCATATAGCAGTGAATGAATAGAGAGGGAGTAGACAGTGGGATCATAAGGTACAATGCCGGGAGTGGAAACAGCATGTGGCTTTGAATCAAGCAAGCTAACCTGACTTTATCCGAGTAGTTCTGCAGTTTCGCACAGCTCATACTGGCAGGCTTACATTGCATCATCTCTAACATTTGTTGTTTATGTAGACAGTTAAAGTAAATTACCAAAGAAAGTAAACATACACTTTAAGAAACATACTTATGCACCAACTAAATGACAATCTCAAAACTGTATAGTGATGAAGAGAATGTTACTTTTTACCTTGTATCACATTTCATCAAATTTTTCAATTTAGCCTCTTAAACATTGCCCACATACAGCTTGTGTGTTTAAAAGCATCAGCAGTTTGTTGGCCTAAATAAATAATAATTACTATACTTTACTTACACAAAAGCATATGCAGGGCATATTTTGTTTTAGTGAGTGAAAAATCAACTCATTCATAACTATTTATGTGACTTCACTTGTTAATTCCTGCTGTGATTTTAACCAGATAAATGATGTTTCTTTTTTGGGACAGATTGCCCATGTTCCTGCACCAACTTGGAAAACAACTTCTTCCACAGAGGTGGGAAAGGTGGGAACTAGAGTTATAAAAGAAAGCACTTTTTACAAACAAGATGAAGAGCAAACACCTGTTGAAGCAGCAGATGTTATTGAGGCTTATAAATTTGGCAGCACGATAGTTCCATTCTCAGGTCACTACTACTGCTTTACTTATTTCCTTTTCATCTTAATTCTATTTGCTTTTCTTGCATGTTGTTTTATACTTGAAACTTAAAATTATAAGATACACTGTATTTACTCAAAAATAAGATCCTCCTCTTTTTAATGCAATTATAGCTGAAAATGGGAAGGTCTTACAATTAGGTATTACAGAAATTAAAATAAGAAATTAATTATTGAGCTATGAATTTAATACGTATGTTTTATTAAGCTGTTGTCACTTGCAAGCTGCTTTACTATTTCATGCCCTTTCATTTGAATCAATTCACAGGTTACTATACAGCACTTCCCTTCCCCCTTCTCTCTTCCCCTCTTCTTCTGCCCCTCCCCTACCCTGCATGATATGTGTAGTGATTCATGTCATGATAATAATAAAATAAATGTTTTAATTTGGAGAAATTTTGAGCAATAATGTTACAGTAATATTACTTACCTATTAATTTTAATTTCAGTATTTAATTTCAAATATATGGATATTGTATATTAATTTTACCCTGAAGTTTGTACAAAATTAATGCAAATTTTTAGTATAATATTCAACACAAAACACCACTAACTTAAATTATTAATGCGAATTTTTAAAATAATTATCAAAAAGTCTTGCTTTTGCCCATAGTAAATAGGAGTTTTGGTTTCCACCTAAAAATTTGATACCCAGATTTTGTATGTTTTGAGGTTCCCTGAAACCCAGAAATGCAGTTTTAGAAAAGATCTGTGACTGTTGTCTATGAACACAGTAACTCCAAAATGAAATGGTTAGTCATGCACCCTGGTAGAACACTGTTAGTCGCATGGGACCTTGCTATATTTTTGTGCTCATATGCTTGCATTTATTTTTTAAAATTGTATCTAACGTTATCTTACTAGATTGGTCAAAGTTAAATAAAGTGTAGTATGAGTACGCCATACATTATAATTTGTACTGCACTACATGGAAAAATAATTAATTGCGATGTTCAGGTATACAATTTGTAATTTCAAATGTACTGTTGTTGATGATCATGATGATGATAACAATAATCATCTCCAATAATACTAAATATTAAACTGCTATTTATTTATGCCAACAAACTTACTGTTGGTGTTTTTAAATACATAAGCCATGTGTGGGCAAAGTTTGAGAGGTAGAACTGGAACTTAAAAATTCAGTGCCACAACTGGGATTTGAACCACAGACCTTCCGCTTACCAGGTGGCTGCTCTAACCATTGAGCTATTGTGACAAACTGCCAGAATGGCATTGAATTCTCAAACCAGTTCGTATTTCTCCTGGTAAACCACAAAGGCAGTCTCACATCAGAGACAAATTACCCCAATTGCTGTTTGGAGCAATTTAGTAACAGTGATGTACAAATGATAAACTTTGGGAGTTGGTGTTTTTTAACACATCACTTATCTTTTAATTTTTGACGGACTAGTTTTGGGAGCCATTGCTTCCATTTTCAGCCTCGAAGGTTTGATTGCTGTTGCTGGTTGTAGTTGCCTGCAGCCTTCTCTGTGGTGGTGGAACAATTAACTTCTTTACTAAGTTGTTGACCAGCAGAATTTCAAAATTTATTAATCAGCCTTTGTGCTTCCATATTAAGATGTTCTCCCATGTTATGAGTTCATTGTTTGCTGTCATGCTTTATAGTAGTTTTGGATTTGGTCCATGTTTTCATATAATACATAAGATCTGCTCATAATCATTAAATATACAGTATACTATAACCTTTTAGGTGCAGTGAGGTTTATCCCTTTCTTTTTTACTCCTATTTATCTCTGTTTTGTAATATTAGTGTTAATTTATGTTTGCAGAGGTGGACAAGTCCATGATGAAGTATGAGTCTGGTGCAAAATGTTTAAGTGTCCTAGGCTTTACAAAGAAAGCACTTATTCCGTGCTATATGTTAAGTGGAGATGGTGTTCTGTATTTTGTACCTCGCAAAGGAGATGAGGTAGGAACATTAATTGTTTAGCACATTAACTATTTTGTTTCCATAGCATATTCATGCAGATGTTAGTTTTAACTAGGGCTTTGAAGTTTGTACTATTTATATGCTACTGCATAAGTTTTAACAATATAAGAGGAGTGATAGGTCAGGGGAACGAGGTGACCACAATCCTTGACTAATTATTCTTTCATCATTATCACTTAATAAGTTTAGCTCTCATTGGCATACTCTATCATAGATTTTGTCTTACTCTTGTATTTTATTATATTATGGTATCATCACAAATATTATTGCTCAGCATACATGAACTCTGTTTACTTCATGCACTCTTTTGGTTACAGACTTTAAAATGCAATCCAGGCACAGCCATTCTTGTCACCAGGTGCCTCAATTGTTAGTTTGTTTACTATTTCCGTAAATCTCAAATTCTTACTTGGGTTCGCTCCAGTGATTTTTTAATCCAAGAATGGAATCATGTTGTGTATTCCCTTCTGAGCTCTAAATTTTATTTGCCATCATGTATATTGAATAGTCCTAGAATGTAGTCTGTGTATTTACTTGTGATCATCACTAATTGTTATCATTATGGGGGAACTAATTATGAAAACAAAGAAAATAGTAAAGATCAGAAAGTTAGGGTTATTACTAAGAAGAATTAAATAAAAATTGAGGTGAAAATAATAGTATCAAATCACTAATTAAAGAATACCCGTCTATAAGTGGTATGAGTTTATGTAAATTGTAATTTAGCAGATATATTGGTAGGGAGCATGGCATACAATACAGGTTGGAAGTGAAATAATCTGCCAGACTTTAACAGAAAATTTCTCTTGCTCTGAATAACAATAAAGTGTAATACCAAAAGGCTGAAAAGTTTATAGTTTTCTAGAAAAAAATATTTTTATCAAAAAAATTTATCATCACCTGGCTGAATTATTATTGATTAAAGGTACTTGATTTATGGCTTTATTCATAGAGAATTGAATAAACGATAACTTTTTCCTTTGGTGTACTTCAGTAAATTCAACTGTTTTTGTGTAAATTAAATTTTAAAAACCCTCAATTAGTTGTTTTCTTACATCTGCTAGAACTGGCAACATCGCATCAGCTGTGTTTATTTTCTTTGCATATCCGTGTAGATCGCGTGGAGTATTCACTTAATCACATGCAATTGTTTTTTTTTTGTTGAAGTTGTGAAAGATGTGAAATCTGACTATAGGTATTGAATACTTGCTCTAAACTCTTATTTCAAATTAATTCCAATTTTATTGCATACTTGTTACTGCTAATATATGTTATTAAAAGTATGGCCATTTTTGTTGCTAAAGCTACCACATAAATAATGGTTAGTCCTTGACTGTGGAAGTCATTGGGTGCGAACACCTGTGCCAAATTTGTTTACCTACATTTCTTGAAATATTTTTATATCTTTCGCACATACTCAGGTGCATCTTGTCAAAAACTTTGTGTTGCAAATTTCACTAACTCGAGCTCTTGGACACTCATAAGATTCTGGTTAAAACTTGTTGGAGTAATTGTTGGAAGGGAAAGTGCTTCCAGAAGCTTCTGCATCATATTACTCGTATATAAATTCCTTTTTTTAGATGCAGATACGTGTTTGCGTATAGCATATTAGTCCCTAAATTGGGTGTATCAAACATTACAGCGAATTGCACACTTACGGGACCAAAGGTGTAAAGTTGCACATAGATTTTATTTAAACGTATGGCAGTGAAGCGTAAATTCATGTTAAGAATTATGCTTTCCTAAAGGTTTAGCGATTACTAGTATCACATTGTTAAGTTCAATACGAAATAAGGGTATTAATAAAGTAAGAGGTGTTTTACGCAAGAGTGACATAACTTTGGAATACCCAATGCTAAGTATCCAATGTATTGGTTAACAGCCTCGGCACCATGCTTCATACTTACGTCTTACAGACTATATGAAAACTGCATGTGATCACCACATGCGCAAGTGTTAGAAAAAAACTACCTTACTATTTATGTTGTTGTTGTTAGCTAATGCTGGATTTCTGACAATGAAGTCATTAATCCTCTTGCTCTCCAATATTTTTCACTGATGGATGGTGTGCTAGAAGTGGCCAGGCATATTTGAAGGTGGTCTCGGTCCATTTCCTCTTGCAGATCACATAGAGGACAGAGTGGTGAAGAATATATCCCAATTCTGTTTAAATGTTTTGCCAGACAATCATGTCCTGTAATCAACCTGAAGGTTACAACTGCCATTTTTCGAGGATACTCAGGAATTACTGTTTGAATGTTTGGTAGTTCTTTTATTTTTTGATTTTTCATAGTAATATTTTGCAATAAGTTTTTTGAATTCAGAGTTGACTAATCTTTTAGCTGCATAAAATGGTAGATTAACTATAGATTTCTGCACATTGCCGGTACCCTTTTCAGCAAGAAAATCAGCTTTCTCATTACCACTCAGTCCACAGTGAGCTGGTATCCATTGGAAGACTAGGTGTTTTTGAAGTGCGGTTAGATGGGAAAGGATTTTCCAACATTCTATAATTGTTTGGTTTTTTGGTGACAACTTGGAAGTAATTGCTATAATTGCTCCCTTGGAATCTGAGAGAACAACTGCTTGATGAAAATGTGAAATTCTATACAAAAGATTTTGTAGGGCCATTCGAATTGCTTCAATTTCTCCATCAAAGTTTGTAGTTCCATAACTTAACGATTTGTAATAGGACACGTGACACCAGCCCCTGCTCCATCTCGGTTTGATGTCAATGATCCATCAGTATAAATATGGAGCCATTCATTTTCTGGAAATCTAGTATGGATTGTCTCTAATGCCAATAATTTTAGAACACTAGTTGGAGTATCACTTTTCTTAACTTCTTACCTTACTATTTATTGTGAACATTAAAATCGTGTTAGATCCCTACCATTCAGTAAATAAAGTGAGTAAAGCAACTCACATTTGCTCAGCGTACATGCACAGTAAGTAGACATGGACTTACCATGTATTCATTTCATTTCAAGTGAATTTATGTATTTCTGACTGATTAGAGCATCTTTAAAATTTCTTTGTTAATGTTTCTATCATATTTGTGACTTCCTAATGGATGTAATACTGAACCGATGTCGGAAGTTAATTTTACATGGCATTTAAAACAAGAATCCAATTCCAATGAGGTCATTAACTTATCATGGCATAAGCTGCATTAGAATAGTTCATTGATACGCCGGTAGAAGTTGAGTACCTGAATCAACAGATTGCACCACGTTGCCACACACTCTCACCTTTAAGCGTGATTAACCAGTTAACTGTACATTTAATTAAAAGAACGTATTGGAATTTTTTGTTAGTTTACATCCACTCTGTCACCTCCTTCAGTCTGGCAGATTATTTCACTTCCATCCTGTATATGAATAACCACAGTGTTGAACACATTTATGTCCGAGATGACTGTAGGATATTGTAAATGTAATGTAAATAGTTCTTAATGAGTAAATTTAGTAATAGAAATATGTGATAATGTTTGAGAGGTAGAACTGGAACTTAAAAATTCAATGCCACAACTGGGATTTGAACCACAGACCTTCCGCTTACCGAGCGGCTGCTTTAACCAACTGAGCTATTGTGACAAACTACCAGAATGGCATTAAATTCTCAAACCAGTTCGTATTTCTCCAACAGTAAGTTTGTTGGCATAAATAAATAATAATTACCATCTGAAGGTTATTTAATGCTGGGATATAAAGTAC
The DNA here is from genome assembly GCA_030765045.1 of Tenodera sinensis. NCBI lineage: Eukaryota > Metazoa > Arthropoda > Insecta > Mantodea > Mantidae > Tenodera > Tenodera sinensis. Next base: position 135,062,705 of record CM060967.1, on the reverse strand, counting down.
TTAAAATAGTAAGTCACCATTGAGGTCATTTGTCTCTGATGTGAGACTGCCTTTGTGGTTTACCAGTCTCATGGCTTCGTCAGAAAAAAACAAATATGTATAAAAATTACATGAAGGTGTACAATTAAAAGTAAAATTCCTGACTAAAAGTGTGCTACATTCACTTTTTTACATGCTTAGAACCCGTAAATTAATTACATTACCTAACATATACTTCATTAAATTTCAAAGAGCTCGATAAGTGAATAAAATGAGTGCATTAATAGGAATAATGTAAGTGTTTTCTTGAATCCATTAACATCATCATCTTCAACTTCCCTGTTTTACCACTATTGTGGCGTCAGGGATCATTAAGATCTTCTATTAAATTAAAATAGGAAATTTGAGTCGATTAATAATCTTAAACAACACTCAGTTTTAACATTTCCCGGTACATGCTTCAGAGGTTAGCTTTCCTCCATTATCAACTAGACTCAACGAGTTAAAAACTTGCGTGACATTTTCTACCAAAATCGAAGATTACGTAGCTGACATGAACATAGCAATACAAAATTTACCAGCAATGGAAAAAACAATAGCAAAAAATATTAAAAGAATTCAATACCAAATCCCATCAAAGAAACAAACACAAAACATCAATTCCTTGAAGCAAAGACAAATAATATGCACAAAAGCCAACAAAGGAAACAAAATAGTCGTTATGGAAAACACAGATTATGTAAGCAAACTGGAAGAAATGCTCAACATGAAGGAATTTGTAATGAGTCGAAGTCCAGTTGATAATGGAGGAAAGCTAGCCTCTGAAACATGTAGCTGGAAATTTTAAAAGTGAGTGTGTTTACTGTTATTAATCAACTCAAATTTCCTATTTTAATGTGATTCCAATGAGACAGAATATTAGACCCCAATAGAAAATCGTTTATGTAAATGTTTGTTAAAAGTGTATAAATTTCTAGTTCTTGTTTGGGTGTATCAGGAACTTATTTTTTCAGGATAGCCAATGTTTTCTTGTTACTAGATAGTCTGTTGTGTTCAATAATAAAAACTATTTGCGCGGATGAATAAAAAAATGGCGGTGTGTCGTACCAAAGCGACGCCAAGAACTAGTTTCATTAGCGTCTGTATGCTCAAGATGATAAGACGTGTTTTAGGTAGCGTGTGAACGTGGAACTTTCACCAAACTTTTATCCAGTGTAGATTCTACCAAATCATTTAATTGTGAAGGTCTTTGAATATTTAATATGGTGCTGAGAGTGTAAAATAACGAAGTGTTAATGAATAAATATGTTGTGATAAAGGAACGTTGATTTATGCATTCGATTCTGTTACCACGACCCTGTAGATAGGAATCGCGTCTGCTATCACAGTATTTCATCTTTCTGAGAAGAACATTATTCTTGCTGCTATATGTTAATAATCATTTTAAAAACCGCACCACCAACAAATCATCAACTTCCAGTATTTATTATTACATAATAAGATCTATGTTTTTAACTGTATTAGGTCGTTATATAGAATTATTCCACTGTGGAATGCACTTTTTTTACTAGGTTAGTCCTACAGTGTTGAAAATGTAAGTCATCTCTCTGTCTTATACAATAGTCATGTATCTGTGAATTTTTGAAAAGTTTATGTTTTTGTGTTCGGATGTAGTACATTACTTCTAGCATGTATATGCAGGCCACAGGCATGATCTTTAAGGCTTTGGATAACTCTCTACATGATGTTCTATTGGTCTTAATCATTATCCTTATTGCTCACTTCTACATTTTGAATACCTCTTTCCAGCCAGTTGCAGCACCCCAAAATATTATTTTATACTGAATATGATTGTGAATTTAGGCAAAATATGCACTTCTAAGAACCTGTGTGCTAGTAACCTTTTTTAGCATGAACATTACAAACATAAAGAAGTCAAAGGGACCAAAAATGTGATGTAAATGACAGAAAAACATGAATCGCTGAAATTTAAAACAAGGATCTTCTCTGTGAACAGTTTATCCTGTAACTAAACTGTGAAATGTTACCAAACCACTGAGACCTTGGTTCTTCTAGTTATCTAACATGGTGTAGTTGCTGTTGGTATTTGTGTAACAACATAAATGAAGAAGGGTGCTTCCAGGCCTTGATTGAAACAGAACATTGTCCACTTAAAAGCCTGCTCCTTTAACAAAAATCTTTCCTTCCCTCCCTCCCCTACTCCCTTTCTCTTTCTCTCTCTCCCTCCCTCCTGTCCCTTCCTCTTTCTCCATCTCTCTCTTCCTCTCCCTACCCCTTTCCCTCTATTTCTCTCCCTGTCTCTCTCTCCCTTTCTCTTTTTTCTCTCTCCTTTCTCTCTCTCTCTCTCTTGACATTACACTATCACAGATTGCACTTCTTTTATTTATTATTGTATTTAAGTGCATGCATTACATTATTACTCAACATGTTCTTTTTTTTCCAGTATGCATCATTGGCTTTTACAGCACTCACACAAGCTTTGGATGAATTAGATATGGTTGCAATTGTACGACGAGTGTACCTTCACAACACTGCTCCCAAAATAGGTGCTCTTTACCCAAAGAGAAGTAAAACACATAACAAAATGGTAAGTTATATCTGCTAAGATTTCTAATAATTAAGGCATCAAAGGAGCAGTTTTAATTACACTATACAGGTTGTAGTTGCTTTTCTCTGTCCACCCAGAATCACTAAGCGCAATTCATAGAATAAGAGAAATAGAATAGATAATATGGAAAGTTGATTATATAACTAAGATCACCTTATCCACCAGTTATTTATTAGCTATTGCAACTGAGACCATTTTTTGATACTGAGGTATCTGCCTATAGCAAAATACATAGAACAGCAATGCCACTATTGCAAAAATCCATCTTCCAATTAGTCCTATCAATGCTAACAATGTCAGAATGTTGCCTTCTTTCATATGGTCATCTGCTGTGCAGCTTTGTTTTTCGACCCTTGTGATGGTAGTTGAGTGCTTGGAAATATACCGTCTATTCTCTGAATGACCTGAAGAATTGTTGAGAAGGTGAAAACATATTACTCCAAGGACAGATGCGAGAGGAAAAAAGGAGGGGAAATTAGCAAGTGACGAGGTGACAGCAAAGGAGAAGAAAGAACATATGGGTTACAGCAATTTGACAGAGAATAAAGATGCGGCAAGAAACTAGCAAGTGATAAAGGAGCAATTTCAAAATTATATAGAAATAAACCGAGTGAACAAGAAGATGTGGGATTTGACCAGATAGAATGGGAGGACAGGGAAACAGGTGTTAAATATGTGGGTAGATTGGAATGGGAAAAGGGTGACCAGAAAAGGCCATAATGAATTTGGAAAGATATTAACTTAAATAAGTGTATTTCCGATAATGAACATGTGTTAATATATAGGAAGCAAATACAGAATTTCACATTTTCAGCAAGCTGTTATTCTCTCAGATTCCAGGGCAGCAATTATAGCAATTACTTCCAAGTTGTCACCAAAAAGCCAAACAATTATAGAATGTTGGAAAATTCATTTGTAGAGTGGAGCTCTCTGAATCCAGCTTGACATGGGGAAATTAAATTTTGTGATTCTAGAAACCAATTTAACCTATTTGAATCCATTCTTTCCATCACTTTTGCTATTATACTAGTAAGAGCTATTAGTATATAAGTTTTTATTACTGATGTGTTTAACCTCTTGAGGGATATGGACGTGAAATCACGTCCATTTAAAATGACAGATGAGCGATATAGGCATGTATACATGTCCTGTGCGTTTAAGCATTTAACCCTTATCCAACTCAACTTATTTTAATTTTCCCTTTATGAAACATTTTAGTAAAGTCTATATACTTTATTGGCTTACCTTAATATGTTCTTTCTGCAGTGATTTACCTCAAAACAGGGATAAACACATAAGGGTAGGTACATCTCCACATTCGCGAATTCCCTTCTTGCGGCACACGAAACACTTTGGAGATGGGTGGGACTTCTTTGCTGTTGGTGGTATCCTTTTAGGATAATGTTTTCCTTGAAGTCTGAGGGGTGCAGGGGTTTTGGATTTTCAACCCCCAACATGGTATTGTTCAATTAGGCTGTGAGCTATTTATAGTCAGAAGTCAAGGTCGGTCATTGTCCTGTGTGGGTTTAGAGAGCTGTCCAAATCACCAAACAATTGTATATGGTTATATCCAGTTGGTGCAAAAACACCTTTTTATACCACTTCTCCCTTCAGCTACAAGCAGGAAAGTATACGTATGTATTTCAACAAAGAAAGACACGGACTCTACTAAGTTACGAAACTCGCGTAAGCAAAAGTTGCAATGTTAATCTATTCTGATGACTCAAGAGACCACGCATACAGTAGGGCTTTATTACACAGTATGCTGACGCATAAGCCACACATACAATGGGTGTTTCTTTACTGTTTCTTTCCGAGAACTTATATTAGATGCATTCGACAGAGCAAAGTTGACTTTTCACCACAGTGAAACAAAATTGTGCCATTTCAACGTTTTGTAAATACAACTCAACTTTGCTGATGACGTACATTTATACTGCAAATAACGAGTTTTATACCAGTTTTTGTTTCATTAAAATAACTTAATATTTACACAAAATACAGCTATGTATAAACGATGCGTTTTAAATGCCCTGCGCTGGATATTGGGTAGCAGTTCTCGGCTCGCGGACGTGTTAAATAGCCATCGCTCAAGAGGTTAATCTTTCTTCAAGAATGGGACAATTATTGCTTTTCGCCATTTGGCAGGTACAGTGGTGTTCCAGGATAGAGTTTTAGAGTTGTTGTTTTGCTGTTTTTCCAAGGTTTTTTATGAACTCTGGTTGTATGTGATCTGGTCCAGGAGACATTTTGTTTTTTAGATTATTAATTGCAATGTTTAGTTCTTGTATATTAAAATTTTGAAAAAAGATATTTTATTAAGCATTAGGATCACATTCTCTTCCTTGTTTCAAATCTTTCTTAAATTGTTTACGTTCCTTTTTATTATTTCTTGTTACTTTATGTGAATTAGCATAATATTTATTGAATGTTTCAGCTATGGCTGCATCATTTGTTAATATTTAATTGTTGTGTATGATAGGTGTACTGTTGTTTTCTTTCCTGTCCTTGACTTTTTTATGAACTTGGGCTTTGTTACCATCTGTCCTATAATCCATATTTTCTAAGACATTATTAAAGTGATTCTTTTTAGCTGTATTAATTACTTTTTTTAGTGAGGCACATTTCTTCCACCATATTTGTGTATCTGATATGTTTTTTGTTTGTTCAGCTGTATTTCTAGCTATATTCCTTTGCTTTTTCAGTTCTAACTGGTGGCTCCAAAAGGGTTTGAAATTTTTTATTCTTCCACAAGGAATATGTTTTTTTTTTTTTTTTGCGGTTTCTAGGATGACTTTACAGAAATTTTTGTTCACATGAACTGGTTGATCATGCAGCTGTGAGTTTATTCTTTAAATTTATGTTCCAGTTCAGTTTTGTATTTGTTCCAATCTGCTTTTTTGAAGTTCCAATACAGATTGCTGTGATGTTGACTGTCATTTGTATTATCTAGTTTTATATCAGCAATTACTGCTCTGTGACCAGAACTTGTGTCTTCCTTAACTTGCTTTTTAATTTTTGAAACAATATCTGTTGTAGCTAACAAGAGGTCTGGGTTACTGCCTGCTCCAGAGTAATGTATGAAGGTTGTGGGATCTATTTTATTATTAATCAGTTCAAAGGTTGAGATATTCAAAAATTCTTCCACTATCTTCCCTATTGAATCCACTTTTTCATAACCCCATCTTTTGGAATGGGCATTGAAATCCCCAATTATAATTGTTTTATTTAATTGGTCAATAAGTGAGAGAGCTGGTTCATTCCAGGGAGGATTGTAGATACTGTATAAATGAAGATGTATGTTATCCCAAAAATTTAGCTTTATTAATTCAGCTTTATCTGTGTTACCCATTTCTTTAACAATTTGAAAGGAGGATTTAATATCCTTTTTGACTAATATTCCACTACTTATCTGTCTATTTTTGGGTAGTAGGTGTAGTAAAAATCCAGTAAAATTGAAGTATTTAAGTTGATCATTTGTTAGATTTGCTTCTTGTATGAGAAATATATCTATGTTATAGTCAAATACAATTTTATCGAGTTCTATTCTTTTTGTTTGGGTGAGACCACCTGCGTTCCATTGTAGAATTCTGATGTTAGATATTCTATTTATATAATGTCTTGGTTCTCGAGAAGTAGTCCCTGCCCAGAGATCCGATTGGGGGACTATTTTAACTCCGGAACATTTTACCCCTCAAGTCATATTTCATAAATATTGAAGAGACTTAGCAGTAATAGTAACCGCTTTTTAGAGAGCACCATATTTTTATGTTTTGGCAGTTACGTCGCTCTCTCACAACCCCCAGAATGTCTGGAGGACCACACCTGTCATTGGTTTATGGGTCTTACCGACCTGACTGGGAGAGTTATCAAAATAAATTCACCGACCGTATCCTCTGATTACCAATATTGGTATTACCATATAATACCAATCAGAGGATGTATTATATGCCATGATGGGTCAGCGTGGTAGGGGTTAAGATTTAATAGAGAAATTAGAGAAATGGAGAAGTTGGAAAAATAAAGACTCCTGAGCTCTCGGGAACCCTAATAGGTGGTCCTTAAGACATTCTGGGAGTTGTGAGAGAGTGATGTAACCCCCAAAACATAAAAATATGGTGCTCTCTAAAAAGCAGTTACTATTACTGCTATTGTTCTCTACTATATTGGAAAGCAAGAGGATTAATGACTTCATTGTCAGAAATGCAGCATTAGCTAACAAGTCTCTAAATAATTTTTTATTTAAAAACACTTTCAATTGTTCTCATCTAAAGATTGGCTGTTGCAGAGTTTTATTGAAAAAGGGCAAAATCATGCTCCCTGTCTGGTAATTCTTTAACCTCTTGAGCGATGGCCATTTAAAACGTCCGCGAGCCAAGAACTGCTAGCATTTAAATTGTTAAATGCACTAAAAGTGCTTCGTATATACACAGCTGTATTTTGTGTAAATATTAAGTTATTTTAATGAAACAAAAACTGGTATAAAACTCGTTATATGCAGCATAAATGTACGTCATCAGCAAAGTTGAGTTGTATTTACAAAACGTTGAAATGGCACAATTTTGTTTCACTGTGGTGAAAAGTCAACTTTGCTCTGTCGAACACATCTAATATAAGTTCTCGGAAAGAAACGGTAAAGAAACACCCATTGTATGTGTGGCTTATGCGTCAGCATACTGTGTAATAAAGCGCTACTGTATGCGTGGTCTCTTGAGTCATCAGAATAGATCAACATTGCAACTTTTGCGTACGCGAGTTTCGTAACTTAGTAGAGTCCGTGTCTTTCTTTGTTGAAATACATACGTATTCTTTCCTGCTTGTAGCTGAAGGGAGAAGTGGTATAAAAAGATATTTTTGCACCAACTGGATATAACCATATACAATTGTTTGGTAATTTGGAGAGCTCTAAACCCACACAGGACAATGACCGACCTTGACTTCCAACTATAAATAGCTCGCAGCCTAATTGAACAATACCACATTGGGGGTTGAAAATCCAAAACCCCTGCACCCCTCAGACTTCAAGGAAAACATTATCCTAAAAGGATACCACCAACAGCAAAGAAGTCCCACCCATCTCCAAAGTGTTTCGTGTGCCGCAAGAAGGGAATTTGCGAATGTGGAGATGTACATACCCTTGTGTGTTTATCCCTGTTTTGAGGTAAATCACTGCAGAAAGAACATATTAAGGTAAGCCAATAAAGTATATAGACCTTACTAAAATGTTTCATAAAGGGAAAATTATAATAAGTTGAGTTGGATAAGGGATAAATAAGGATTAAATGCTTAAACGCACAGGACATGTATACACGCCCATATCGCTCATCCGTCATTTTAAATGGACGTGATTTCACGTCGATATCCCTCAAGAGGTTAAAAGAAGAGGCAAAATTGTATTCACGTATTTACAGACATCAAATTTTGCCTGAAAAAAAATTGGTCCTATAACTCAGAGCCCAATATTATTCATTAAGTACCTCTTTATGACAAAAAAATTGGTGTATGGTGTGCCATTAGCGGAGAAGGTTTCTCAGAGCCACAATAAGCATTTTTATCTCTGGGTAACATAAAACAAAGTGCACAAGACAAACCCACACACCTAGGAAGAATTAAAAGAAAATATCCGCCAGGAAATTGCCAGCATTTCTCAGTGTGAAGTATGACAAGTGATGGATAGTTTCCTAAAGGGGTGCTAGAAAGTATGGACAGTGACAGTGGCCAGTTTCAACCTCTCCTTTCATAAAGTTGGTAAGCAACTCCTTTAAAAGCAGTTTTTTCATCCGTACTTTTGTATAATAGCAGCGCCGAGGACATGGATAGGCAAAACTCTGCGCAGCTGGTTCACAAGTTTTTTGCTCTCCCATTAAATTTAAAACGGATTGCGCTTCTTGTCACTTCATTCACTCACTACTCTGCTAATTCCTATGTTTCAGGTGCTTGAACCAATCAAATTCATTGATGAGCTAGCCACCAGCTTGACAATTTGATGGCATTGATGTATTTTCAATGACATATTGATGGCTTAAGGAATAGGAATGATGTCTCAGCACTGAGCATCAGAATATGCTGCATACCTAACCTCTACCCTCTCTCATGAATGTAATAGGGCTAGCAGTACTCGACATTATTTTTCAACATTTCTCAATAGGGAATACCTGGAATATTATTACAACTATTATGCAGTGAAAGGCTTAAGTTCCTAACTGCTTGTCTATAAATTATGGTGCAACCATTACACAATATCAATAATTATGACATTCTTATTATCAATAGTTCCAGATATATTTAACAGCTAAATTGTATTAACAGACTGTGAGTTCTTTGTATCAGTTAATTGATTTCATATTGAAAACAAACATGCTAAATTTTATTTATTTATGCCAACAAACTTACTGTTGGTGTTTTTAAACACACATGCCGTGTGTGGGCAAAGTTTGAGAGGTAGAAATACAAACTGGTTTGAGAATTGAATGCCATTCTGGCAGTTTATCACAATAGCTCAGTGGTAGAGCAGCCGCCCGGTAAGCTGTGGTTCAAATCCCAGTTGTGGCATTGAATTTTTAAGTTCCAGTTCTATCTCTCATGCTAAATTTTGTTTTTTCAATTAAACGCCCATGCCTGTATTTTATTTCGCCACATTACCCTGCACACATCAAGGATTCTCACATCTGAAACACATTAAGAACTGCCGCATTTTGTTGGGTAATATAATATCATTTAAATTAATCCAAAAATGTATTTTGCAATTGAATTCACCATATGTTAGTTCCTTATACTCAGAAATGAAAGAAAATAATTGCTGCATTTCTAAGACTCATCTTTAGCATTGAGTGTGAAAAGCAAACATATCCAGTTATTACAAATTATGAGAGTGTTAAGAGACTTACGGCCAATGAGACATTTATTTCCGCAACTGTTTACATAGTAGTATTTAGATACTATGTAGTATAGCTTTCTTCTCCTCTTTATGTTTCAGTGTCTTGTGTACATTCAGCTACCTTTTGCAGAAGATATGCGTGACAGTTACTTTGCGCCACTACTTGCTAAAAGTGATAAACCTACACAAGAACAGCTGGATTCAATTGATGCTCTTATGGACAACATGGATCTTACTTCAGTTAGGTTTGTATTTTATCAAATGTGGTATCACTGGAAAAAAAATTTGTTAAAAGATGACGGAGAATATAGGCTTGTTCACAGTAACTTGAGGATGGAAATCAAAACGGAAAAAGGATAGGGAGCAAAACAGCAGCATTAGTTTGGTTCACAGTAGCCTAATATCTTATTTGTTTGTTGATTTTATTTATTTAATTTTTATTTTTTTTTATTTATTGTTGTTAGCTAATGCTGGATTTCTGACAATGAAGTCATTAATCCTCTTGCTCTCCAATATTTTTCACTGATGGATGGGGCATTAGAAGTGGCCGGGCATATTTGAAGGTGGTCTCGATCCATTTGCTCTTGCAGATCACATAGAGGACAGAGTGGTGAAGAATATATCCCAATTCTGTTTTTTTTATTTATAGATTTACTTATTGATTTGCTGATTTGAGATGACTTCAGATTTAATGACATAGTATGCAGAGTAATTGGAGAAAGTAATGAAAAAATCTTATGTTGCACTCACATGACTTTCTCTACTCTTGTACTAACCATTCTTACAAACTCTTATTTCTATATCTTCCTAAGATAAGCATTTGTTCAAATTATCTTCTTGCTTATTGCCTTGTAGGTGCAAGGGGAATGTTAGAATACAGTAGACTTTGTAGGATAGTCAAATCTTTTAAATCTTTGAGATTCTGTTCTCTTTGCACACTTAACATATAAAAAAATGAACAACGATCCATTTCACGAAAGTTTTAAGTTTTCCCGAAACTCTCACACATTACAAGGAATATCTCCGAAATAGTTCACCCTACAAGAAAATTTATTAAGACATAAATTGTATATTTTAGCAAGATCTAAATTTTTTGTAATTATGATTTGGTCTATCTCTAATGATTTACCGGTTATGTAAAAGTCGTCCAGAGTAAATACGACTACAGTGGCTATAGCCAGAAAATTCAAGATATACATTTCATTTGGCATAAAAATATCTCAAACATACAGCATTTTAATCAAAATCGTGAGAGCCATTTTCAAGAAAATCAAAATTTTCGAAAAATTTTCCATCTAAAGGGTAGTTTAGAGTGAGGCTATTTTCTTCAAAATCTTCATGTTGCATCCTTGAAAGACATTGAACTTAAATACCAACTTTGGTTTTTAAACTACTTTTCGTTTTTGACAGACTGACACACATTCATACACACTCACACACCCTCACACACACTTCTAAAAATGCTTTTTGTGGATTCGGGGGGGTCTCAAAACATTTATTTCCAGTGAAATCTTGACATCAAATTTTTGGGTGGAATACAATACTCCCCCTACTTACCAGTAGAGAAAGTAAAAAACGAAAAACCTGGCTGGTGTAAGCTGTTTATTAGCCACCCTCTTAAATAGTTGCCAACAGATTTGGGTCATTGCATGCAAAATATTATTTTTCTATTTGCACATAAAAAATAGTACAAAAGTTTAATAGTGAGCAATAAGTATAATGGATAAAGTAACTGCTTATTTATTGGGTTGGTGCATAAGTGCATGCCATTTTTACATTGCCATAATTTTATTATTATAAAACATAGAACATTATAATTAGGGCCCGGATTCTTAGTTTTTTAACTAATTTGTTCCTTGATAGTTAACTGCAGTGGTTTAATTTAATTATCTGTTTCATGATCATTGAAGCCAAATACTTGAATCTTATAAAACCTAAAAGTGGCTAAATGAGACTTTAAAACCTTAAAGAGGCTAAATCTATTTATTTTAAAATGAAGAAAAAAAACTATTTTAAAATGGGAAAATTAAATGTTTATGAATGGACTTTGACTGTTACAATTTTGCTACGTCTTTTCGCTTATGTATGCTTAGAGGAGTAGTGACAACAATGCAAGAGGCAAGTGACTTGTATTTAGCTGTGTGGGACCAAGCTCTGTATTGTTGCAAGCAAGGAACGTGGGGATTGTTGTCGAGGGGAAAGGGGTCACTAGGGGAACCCGCCATAAACTCAAACCAATCAGTTTATAAACAGTATCCGTTGTGTTCAGTCGACTATCGCGTTATGTTAATGCATACAATTACTACATCGTCAGAAGTTAGTTAATTTTCGTTAGATTAAGCAGGTAATTTAAGGAGCCAGTGTCATGCCTAATGTCAGCTCATCTCGAAGATGGTTGATTCGTCAGTGGATAGGTAATGATCCGAACTTCACCACAGATGGCAAAGTAATATTTTGCCAAATCTGCCAAAAGCGAAAGAAACCATTGCCCACAGACACAAAAGCTTGAACAAATATGAACACCTTCTATACTGCACAGATAAAGTCGCATTAAGCCGCTAAGTGCTGTGCAGATAAACATACCGTACAGGAGAACCTGTACGACCAGTTCTGGAATGCTGGAATGCAGGTAAAGATTAAACACCTGTTATAATGTACATAGCGTATGAACTATAATTTTATTTACGTATTTTCCAGGTATCCTCTGGCCAAAAATCGCATTTTGAGCAGCACAAAGGATCTATAGGACATATTAGCAACACTGCTATAAAAAAGAGGACAATTAATAATAAAATTAATAAACAATAATAATATAAAAACTATTTCAGGAGGTTAAAGAACTAAAAAAAAACTTTTTTAAGATACAAAAATAACTAAAAGTTAATTTTAAGAACCTAAAAATCCGGGCCCTAATTATAATATATGACATTACATTACAATTTAGAATAATAAGGCTGGTATAAGTCATAAATAATGTTCATGCACTCACTAATCACCAGCTTTTTCAATTGTCTGCCATTGTAGAGATAGAGCTCTCCTCTCCTCTAAAACTGTTATAGTTCCGAATTGTTAACCGTTTGTTAAAAGAAGGTTCATCATTAAACACTTGTTCTTGAATGTTGTGAGACCAGGAAAGATGATAAACACAAGGAGTTAAGTCTGGTGAATAGGAAGGGTGAGGAATTGGTTCCCAACCAAGTTCAGCAATCACATCTGTGATGATTCTGACCATATGCAGGCATGCATTATCATGGAGTAACAACACAGCTTTAACAGCTGTTTTGTTTTGAATAGCAACAGTGAGTTGTCTTAGCCCGTTCAATATACACAGCAGCTTTTATCATCTCATTTTTTGTACCAATGCGTGGTTAAGAAATCCAGTTTGATTCTATGAAATACATATGTTGATTTTACCATGTTGGTGCTGTATTTTTAAAATATTATTACTTTGAGTTGAGCTATGAGACTCTATTCCTTCTCTCCGGGTGAGGTACCGGGTAAAATGAATGAAAACTCAATGTAACTTCACTATATATCACTTTATTATCACTTTTTTCGTCCCTTATTACACTTGTTATAATTGAATTGACTTTCGTTGCACCTATTTGTATTTTCTTGATAGTCTTTCCACTTTTATAAAGTCTTTTAGACCCACATCCACGCACATTACAGAAACACGTCTTCTCCTTTCAAGCACACAGACGCTAATGACAAAATTGGCACTTCTTTACGTGACGTTCTTTTTTATATTCTTGCGCGTATCCGTTCATTTTATATTTTCCTACGTTAAATAGTTCCTGTATTGTTAGGGAAGCGATCTTTCTCTATTCTCCCTTCACTTTTAACATTAAATATATATGGTTCTTATACTTATACATATTAAATTTAAACATGAAACTTAACATGTATGACATTTTTAAATAATTCTATTTTTCACAACAATGAAAAAGTAGCAACATGTTTTCGTTACTCAACTAATTCTTATCAAGATAAAAAATAAATTACATTTGCAATAAATATTTACATAAATGATTTCCTTTTGGGGTCTAACCATATATTCTGTCTCAATGTATACCATCCTTTGCAAGGTATGTTGCTTTTTACGATAGGCTGTGCCATTCTTCCTACTTCAAGTTTACTCATAGACACCATTTCTCTTCACCTGTAACGATGTTCCCAAGGAATGCTTTGTGCCTATGACAAACCAAACGGTAACTCATTGTTACGTGATGTTGAATCAGTTGACCAACAGCTGAATGATGGAGAGGACGCTCTCCGAAACTAGTGATTAATACTATTACTAGCAAGTTGGAGCAAAATGTGTTTCTAAATATTGACATATTTTTCAATTTATATGGAACTTGGCTTTTTTTTTTGTTGGGATCACTTAATACATGTGGTACTCATGTACTCAATTTTTGCACCTTACCCAGTAAAGCAAATGGCAGACAAATGTGTAATTGCATTCCATAATTTGTGCCAATCTCAACATTGTTTGGCAAGGATTGTCAAGAACCAACTGATTTAGGATTTTTCATCAAAAAGAGGTGTTCTAGAACATGGTTCAAGTCAAATTCTCATTCTTGGAAACAAGAAAACCATTTCCATGCCATTCTCTCAGTATGTCCTTTCCTGCTATATGAGGGGTAGTCATAAAGTTTTAATTATCACTTCGAAAAAATGATGCTGTGACCATGAAATTCAGTGATGTTATTAGTCTTTCTTTACATATTCACCCTTCAATGTGGCACATTTTTCCCAACTATGGATGACTTGACGGAGCCCTTGGTTGTAGAAGTCAGCATTTTGGCTGTTTAGGAAACGTTCCATCTCATAAATCATCTCATTGTCATTCTGGAAATGCCGCCCACACAACAGTTTCTTCATCCGAGGAAAGAGGAAGTTGTCACTGGGTGCCATACCAGGGGAACATGGGGGTGAGGCAAAATTTGATAGCCTGAAGAAGCAGCATGTGTGACTGTGTCCTTTGCAGAATGAGCTGAGTTATTGTTGCAAAGCAGAAGCACCCCCTTGGATAGCTTCCCATGACACTTTGTTCTTATAGCTTTCCGTAAACTCATCAGGAGATTTTGGTAGCATGATCCTGTGATGGTTTGCCCCTTCTGAGCATAATCTGTCAGCACCACACTTTGGATGTCCCAAAAAACAATCAACATCACATTGCCACTTTGTTCTTTGCCATCCAGACTTGTTTGACCACACTGAAAGCATCTGCGCCACCTGACCACTGTGTCATATGATGGTGCATTGTTGCCATACACTTCCACCAACTCAGCATGGGTTGTTGCAGCGTTGTTCCCCTTCAAATGCAGGAAACGAATTACTGCACGATACTCCACTTTATCAATGGACTACACCATTTTGTTTTGTAGCTGTGTGCTACGGTGATGTACTGCAGGGATTTAAATATATACCAGGACTTCAGACATATACCTGCAAACTGACAAAATTAATTACCTAACTTTATTTTTTCGAGGTGATAATTAAAACTTTGACTCCCCCTCGTACACACTACAAATTCTTCTCATTATTTCTGTATCAATAGATCCTTGATTAAACTTGAAGAGTAGAATGTATTGGAAGTGTTAATTTTTCTCTACTTGACAATCCATTTTGAGGGGTGTCAGGGGTAGTGATGCGCCTCCTATAGCCTCTCCTACCCAATTCCCATCCTCATCCTGCCCGTGGTGCACCCTGCTTTTAACAGATGAGGCTCTGGAGACCGAATCACAGCGGTATAACTGTTTCATCTAGAATGGAGGAAATGTCATTTGCATATGTGCTGGCCTATTACAGCACAACAGCGTCCCTCAGAGGCACATGAGGGGAAGGTCGGTGGATCTAAATACCACCTATTTAGTCCTCCCGGCTAGGTCCGATGGACCCGTTGACCAACGATAGGTGTGGTCCCCCTTGCAAAATGGGGGTTTAAGTCGGGTGATGTAACTGCCACATTGTAAAACTGGTGCCCGTTAAGAAAACAGTTACATGAAAGCCACATACATGAGAATGAGTCCTAAAGATAAACATTCCGGAGTTAAAACTGTCCCCCAATCGGATTTCGGGTGGGGACATCTTTAGGCAAATTTCATCACAACAATTCCAATACTTTAAGAATTCTACGATGGAATGCAGGAGGCATGTCGCAGCCTAAAAAACAAGAGCTAATGAAAATATTAAAATACCAAGATATAGATGTCTTCACAGTACAAGAAGCCAATATATCAGAAGAACAGGAAATATACTTTGAAATGGATCAGTACACTACACATATACTTCCAAAAGCTCGTCAAATAGCAAGTGGTATTCTTACAGGAATTAAAAGAAATATGAAAGCTACTATTCAAATCCAAAAAACAATGGAAGAACAAGATAAATCAGAAATAGTTAAAATTGAAGTATGGAAAAGTAACTACCACTATAGAATTTACAGTATCTACAATCCTCCAGACAATGCACTAGATCTAAATCCTATTCCCATAGAACCCAAAAGTATTTTAATAGGTGATTTTAATGCACACTCCCCTAGGTGGGGCTACAGAGATATAAATTCAGCAGGAAGAGTCATAGAAGACCTATTAAACTCATCAACAATGGAATTAATATTTAATCCAAATGATCCACCCACTTACCTTCATTATAATGGTTCAGGTACAAATCCTGATCTTCTGATGGTGTCATCTGACATAATTGACAATACAAAAAGAGAAATAATAGAAGACCCAGGTTCAGGCTACAGAATCACCATAAACTCCATAAGAGGTCTAATAAATAAAAGTAACAAACCAAAAATTAAAACTTCTTGGAATTTTAAAAAAGCAGATTGGTCCAGTTTCCAAAATGAGATAGAAGGGAAGTGTAATATACTGTTAGAATCAGAGTTCAAGTCAACAGATGAAATGAATAAAAAAATTTGTGAAATATTATTGACAGCAGCCAAAACACATATCCCCAAAGGAAAGTTAAAGAAATATAGCTACTTTTGGTCTCCATCTTTATCTAAGTTAAAGCACGAAAGAAATATAGCAAGAGTCAAAGCCGAAAGAACCAAGTGTCCAGAAGATGTACAAAACTGGAGAAGAAAAGCAGCCATTTTTAAGAAAGAATTAATTACAGCAAAGAGGGCCAGTTTCACAAATTTTGTAGAACATATGGACTATAGGAAAGATGGAAATAAAATATACAAATTCCTTAATAAAACAAAATTATCAAAAAATACAACTGAACCATTAAAACAATAACAAAAGCTTAACTACAGATAGGGAAATAGCAGAATCCCTTAACAAGTTTTATGCTCAGTCACAAAGAATACCCCAAGCATATAAAAAACAAGATAAAGCTATCCAAAAAACTATCAGAGAAACTAATAAGCCAAAAGATATACGAAATGATATTTTTATTCAGGATTTTAACGAAACAGAACTAGATTTAGCAATAGAACAATTACAGAACAAAAAATCTCTAGGACCTGACAAGATCCACCCAGAGTTTATTAAACACCTTGGCAGGAAAGGAAAAGAAATCCTACTTAAACTGTATAACACGTGTTGGAGAATGACTGTACCTTCCGACTGGAAAAAAGCCATTATCATCCCAATTTTAAAGAAAAACAAACCCTCAAACAATATTAAAAGTTTCAGGCCAATATCTTTGACCAGTGTTATTGCAAAAGCGATGGAAAGAATGGTGGCATCTAGACTTAACTGGTTCCTAGAATATTACAACTTAATTAATAGTTCACAGACCGGCTTCAGACAGAATCATAGTACAAGTGAAAATGTACTCCTACTAAGCCAAGACATCAAGGAAGCTTTCAATAGAAAGGAGGATACCTTGGCAGTATTCATTGATTTTAAATCAGCATATGACTCAGTCTGGAGAAACAAATTAATTGAGAAGTTGCAATCAATAGATGTGAAAAGTAACATGCTTAAATGGATAACTCAGTTTATTTCACAAAGATTTTGTGCCACAAAATATAATACATATGTTTCCAAATATAAACAAACACACCGAGGACTTCCACAAGGTGCTGTTCTGAGCACAACACTTTTTAACATATATATAAATGACCTGCCATCAATAGTAAAAACTTTAGAAACCAAAATTGCTTTATTTGCTGACGATGTAGTCATTTGAACTCCAGGCTCTCCAAAAAAACCTGAATTAATTAAAGACAATAGAAACAGCCCTAAACAAAGTACATGAATGGAGTTCCAAAAACCTCATGACTATCAATGTGGAAAAAACAAATTATGAATTATTTACACTAAAATACAAACCAGTTAATATTAACATAAATTATAATGGTAAACCACTCAAAGCAGTTGATGATGCCAAATACTTAGGCATCACTTTCGACAGAAAGCTAAGTTGGAAAAAACATATAAGAAACATCTCAGAAAAGGTTGAAAAGAAACTGCAAGTCCTGAAAAGGTTAGCTGGTGCTAAATGGTACTGCTAAGAGAGTCCTTAACACAACATACAAAATTTATTATTTATTTATGCCAACAAACTTACTGTTGGTGTTTTTAAACACACAAGCCGTGTGTGGGCAAAGTTTAAGAGGTAGAACTGGAACTTAAAAAATTCAATGCCAGGAGAAATACGAACTGGCTTGAGAATTTAATGCCATTCTGGCAGTTTGTCACAATAGCTCAGTGGTTAGAGCGTCTGCCTGGCAAGCGGAAGGTCTGTGGTTCAAATCCCAGTTGTGGCATTGAATTTTTTAAGTTCCAGTTCTACCTCTTACAAAATGTATGTTAAACCAAACCTCTTGTACCGTTCTGAAGCTTTAATAACAGCAGCAAATGCTAACATCAATAAACTTGAACAAATACAAAATCAGGCTCTTCGCCTAATCACTGGAGCAGTTAAATCCACACCTATTGATGTCATGCTTGCCTTAACACGGACCCCATCAATAACAACAAAAATAGAAGAACAAGCAACACGAGAAAATGTTACGACTGCCAAACTCTAAATGGACAGAAGAGAACCTCCCCCCTTCAATCCTTAAAACTCATAGTAGTTTCCTAGAAAAGGTAACCCAGATTAAATCCAAATTGAACATTCCTAACACCAGAGAAAATCTACTTATAAGAGAAAATCCATTGGAATTATTGCAACCTACCTTCAGTTTGGAATTAATAGAGGAAATAAGTAAATCAGACAAACCAAAAGAAATACAAAAACTTCTAGCACTGGAAACAATCTATACTGGGTATCCCACAGAAGAATGGCTGCACATATATACTGATGGATCCTCCACGGAAAACCTTACTGGAGCTGGAGTTATGTGTTCACATTTTTCCTTTTATCATTCTGTTGGCAGAGACACAACAAATTATGATGGAGAAATAGAGGCTATACACATTGTTCTCTGACAATTATTAAATCTTCCCTTAAATAAATTTAACAAGGCAGTAATTATTTCAGATTCTAAAGCTGCAATTCAGGGAATATGTTCAAATGCTACAAAGAAGTCAACAAAAATTAGAGAATGCTACAAAATGTTAACACAACTCCAAAAAGTTAATAAGACTGTTCATCTCCAATGGATTCCAGCACACTGTGGAGTCATGGGGAATGAAGCTGCAGACTCACTTGCAAAGAAAGGCACAACAATAAAACAAAAGTCTAAATTCAATTTCTCATATTCCTCAATAAAACGCTTGATGATTAAAAAATTTTCTCATTCATACCTACAAGAAATAGAAACAAATGCCAAAGATAAAAAATGGATTACACTACTTTCCAACCCAGATATAATCCCCCAGAGACCAAGGAAAACAGCGGTTGCAGCCTTCCGACTACTGACAAATCACGACTGCTTAGCAAGTCATCTCTACAGAATAGGTATCTCAGCTTCACCAATATGTGTCCTGTGTAACGATCCAGCAGAAATGAACGAAGACCACTTGAAGACCTGTGAAGCATTAAGATCGGAAGAAACTACAGTTCAAAAGTATTGAAAAGCACGAATGCTAATGGCTTCATTGCCAGATGTAAGGCACTAGAAAACAACAACAACAACAATCCATTTTGAGTAGCCTTGAAAATGGCCAAAGTAAGCTGTTAGCAACATAGAAGCTCCTATAAAACTGATGAAAATTAAGTGTTTAAAACAGTCGAGCATAGTGATAAATTGAAAAATATGTCAACATTTCTAAACACATTCTGCTCTAACTTGCTTGTAACTATGTTAATCACAAGACCAGTTTCGGAGAGGGTTCTCTCCATCATTCAGCTGTTGATCGACTGGTTCAACATGAGGTAACTGCCTCCCCCTTCTCTCGTTGCCTGGTATGCTGTTCTTTCTAATGGCTAGTCCTAAGACATTGTCTATGATGTATGTCGAAATTCATCAGCTGATCTTGATCCTTAATAATGTAAATATTTTCCCACACTGTTAACTCCCAGGAATTTTTTGCTGGTTTTAAAAGTTGTATATTTAGGTTGATATTATGCTTGCAAGACTAAAAGTAGTGAGCTATGGCTGATTTATCCGTTTCTTTGTATTTGATGTTTCTGACGTGTTCTTTCATTCTGGTTTCCAAAGAAGACTGCCTGTTTTTAATTGTTCTTCTGTTTGTTCTTTAGGTACTAAACATGGGTATGTTTTTTATGGAAGCAGTGAGGAATGATGTAAAAAATGCATTACTTTAAAAACATTTCTATTGCACTAGCAAAACAACATATAGGCAAACATGAATTTTGTTACAGGAATGAAGATGGAGAGGTAGCAGAGCCTTTTCATCCAAAACACATGTTAGATCCACATCACCAGCATCTGTATCACTGTCTTGCACATCGGGCTCTTCATCCTGGAGAAAAGATGCCAGAAGTGCATGATTCTATTAAAGATCTCCTTAAGCATCCCTTTAAGGATAAGAAAGGATTCAATATGGCTCTGGAAGGGGTGAAACGGCAGTTTAAATTAGAAAAGGTTGTACCAAAGTCCAAGAAAAAGAAAACAGCAGCAGAGGAATTTAAAATGTAAGTTATTACGCTGATCAGTTTCACATTTACTGTGTTCTCTATTTAGCAGACCTGTGTATTCCCATGAGGGTAATAGTATTTCCTATGCAGACTACATGTGTAGGAAAATAAGAGGAAGCTCTTATGTGTGATGTAAGCACAGCAGGTATGATGAGTTGGAGATAAATAAGGAAAAACTTAATTTAATTTAAAAGGTGAGTCAATTAATAACGCTAAACAACACGTTTCAGAGGTTAACTTTCCTCCATTATCAACCGTACAATGCCTTTCACTTTTGTACAAAAAATCACGACATAAAACCAGAACCACAACTCCTCAAACACATAACCGGAAAACAAGAGCTGTCCACATGGGAACAAATCATCACATTAAAAAATAGAAACAGAGTATTTAATTTCGACATTCCCCAGAAAGATATTTTCAGCAAGTTCCTTGAACCATTGCCAGAAGAAACAGAAGAAGCATCGCCATTCACACCTTGGAAACCCAGTCATTGTCCGGTTGATAATGGAGGAAAGTTAACTTCCAAAGCGCGTTCTGGAAAATTATAAATGTAAGTGTTGTTTAGCGTTATTGACTCACCTTTTAAATTAAATTGACTATAACAACACTGTTTTCAAACTTCTAAGAAAGGAAAAAAGGAAAAACTTTTTTATAATACAAACATCTTTGTTATAAACTTTTCGCTCGCTTCTTGCAGCATTTGTGACATAATGTGCTTCACTTGTTTTTTTTCAACATAAAAACATGAAGCTAAGGAAAGCAAGTACCAACTCAGAAAACAAAATTAGCTAAACTGTACAAAAGCATGCTAATTCATTACACTGTGTATCAATCAACCATGTTTTGTCTATAGATTTTACAGTTTTTGACATTGTCAAAGCAATTACATAAATAAAGGATACTCATAAATACAAAATGTACATATAAAATAATATATACATTATTACAGAGCAATTCCAAGTGAATATTACAGTTCATCTTTATCTGGTAAACAACAAAGGCAGTCTCACATCAGAGACATTTACCCTAATGGTGATGTACAATTACAAGTACTTTATGTCCCAGGAAAAATACGACCTGGTTTAAGAATTCAATGTTGTTCTGGCAGGTTGTCACAGTAGCTTAATGGTTAGAGCACCCACCTAGTAAGCGGAGGGTCTGTAGTTCAAATCCCAGCTATGGCATTGAATTTTTAAGTTCCAGTTGTACCTCTCAAATGTTATTGTTAGCTAATGCTAGATTTCTGACAATGAAGTCATTAATCCTGTTGCTCCCCAATATTTTTCACAGATGGATGGGGTACTAGAAGTGGCCGGGCATATTTTGAGGTGGTCTTGGTCCATTTCCTATGGCAGATCATGTAGAGGGCAGAGTGGTGAAGAATATACCATATTTTATCGCGTAATTCCCCCCTTTTTTTCTCGAAAAATTTGCTTGAATACACTGGGAAGGGAATTAAGCGAGTGGTGCTTATAGGAATTCAGAAAGGAAGAAAACCCATGTAGTATTATGTAAAAGTTATATAGGTATACAGTAATTTGTGAATGAACTGGATACATACCACGGTTTCATTGGGCCTACAATGTATTGCTTCATTGTTTCTTTTCTCTGACTATTCTGCGGTCTCACTTTCGTCACTACCATCACTATTTTCATTTTTTCTATCTCAGATAACACATCTTCATTTTCACTATTCCACAACATGTCATCAGAACCATTAATGGCACAAGAAATACCTTTTTTTTTTTAACTCTTCTTAACAATATGACGACTTGTAACAAACTGACTTAGAAACACATCTGCAACTTCACATTTCAATTTTACGATATGTTGTGACAATGCCAATACGAGTATTTTTGTGACAAGCCTGCGTCCAATGTTGTCCTTGACAGGCACCGCTGCGTCAATTATTGTCCATTATCAAGTTATTTGAAGGCCGCTACTATAAGAACGAACCAGGAGAGGGAATTATGCAATGTTTAATAGGTAAATCATTTTTAGTGATGAAAAATCATAGGGGAGGGAAATATGCGAGGGGGGGCCTTGTGCGATAAAATACGGAATTCCAATTCTGTATAAATGTTTTGCCAGACAATCACGTCCCATAATTAACCTGAAGGTTTCAACTGCCGTTTTTCGAGGATACTCAGGAATTAGTGTTTGAATGTTTGGTAGTTCTCATCTTTTATTTTTTTGATTTTTCATAGTAATATTTTGCAGTAATTTTTTTTTAATTCAGAATTGACCAATCTTTTAGTGGCATAAAATGGTAGATTAACTATAGATTTCTGTACACTGCTGGTACCCTTTTTTTTGCAAGAAAATCAGCTTTGTCATTACCACTCAGTCCACAGTGACCTGGTATCCATTGGAAGACTAGGTGTTTTTGAAGTTCTGTTAGATGGGTAAGGATTTTCCAACATTCTGTAATTGTTTGGTTTTTTGGTGACAACTTGAAAGTAATTGCTATAATTGCTGCCCTGGAATCTGAGAGAATAACTGCTTGATGAAAATGTGAAATTCTATACAAAAGATTTTGTAGGGCCATTTGAATTGCTTCAATTTCTCCATCAAAGTTTGTAGTTCCATAACTTAAAGATTTGTAATAGATCAATTCCGCGAATATGTCATACCGAGTGTTAAAATTTGAAATTAATGTTTCACTTTTTTTACTGAGGAAAGATTATGCTAGATACTCCAAAGTATCTTATGAAGTGAACAATAAATGTTTTTAAGGTGAATATGGGTTCAAATTTCACTTCTTACCCATATATTTCCAAAACACTAAAAATAAGCGTGAATAGCAGTAATTTTCATATCAATATTTCAGGAGGTATGTACAAATGTTATAATTTTTTTTTTCTGTACATCACACAATGACTCTTCACCTTTGAAACGTGTATATGGCTAATAATTTTCGACGTTTATAAAAAATCCTTAGAGCCTGTTTAATTATTACTGTGTGTCAATGTCAGTTAGTCATTGTAAATAAGGATAAAGTCCTCTGGAGGGAAAAGTAACAGACTGAAAAAAATATCCTTTTCGATTCTGCGTCATTACAATATAACAAATAAAAAAGTATCAGAAAGTTTTCCTCTATAGTCATTCGTTTTCCCACAAAACACGTGACTAACGTGCAGGCACCCTGTGGTCATCGTACGCATACAGTTTCTTGTGAGACTTCAGTTAGGATAGACGTATCAGTCCGTTTCTGACTCCATGGCTAAAACAGCAGCCCAAAGACAATTTGAACACAAACAGCGTCTGAAGGAGCAAGGCAGTTACGCACAATGGAAGGAAAAAATAAAAGTGACAATGAGGAAAGGAACAGCAGTACTGAAACAAACAAAACAAGGAAGAGAACACCAAGAAAGCTGAATATAGGAGACATAAGCAAGCACAGCGGGCAAGACAGTAGATAAGAAACCAAGAAGGGATTGATAAGATACTCCATCAACATCAGCGGCTTTCAAAAGCAGATAGCATTTTGGAATGTGCAGAAAACGTGTTGAGGAAGCATTGTCGCAATCTCCACGCAAAAGAAAAGAAATTATTTGTAAGTTAGCAGTTGAAAAGGGATTACATATGGTAAAACCAAAGTATTCTGTCCCGGTATCAGGAAAACAACTATCTGAGGAACTTAAAAGTGCAGTCAGGATGATTCAATATCTTACCAAGCTCCTGGAAGAGATTTTATTGAAATCCGTGTTCAAGAAGAAGCAAAAGAAGTTCACATTAGGTATCTAGTGGTAACATTAAACGCACATGCACTCTTTCGACAAGACCGAGAAGAAATGTCCGTGGGGTTAACAAAATTTGCTGAATTACGCCCTGCTCACGTGCGTCTTCAAAGTCAGATCCCTCATAATGCGTTCAGATGCATTATACATGAAAATACGAAGTTTCTTTTCAAAGCATTCTGTAAAAATCACGTACTCACTGAGACTGAATTTCGTAAGTTCATAGCACAAGTGATTTGTGATCATAAATCGAGTAAATGTGTGCAGGGAGGATGCTCCAACTGCCCAGGATTGAGTGCCACAGACATTTCGGATGAACTCACTAATTCTCCTTGCGAACGGAAACTGTAGAGTTCACGTAATGGAAGAATGGAAATAGAAGTTAAAAAGGGATCTATAAAAGACTGCATTGAAGAACTGACCAATTGCCTGCCATGTTTCCTAAATCATGTTTACATAAAAAGGCAGTAATCCCAGGCCTTTAAGAAGGCTCGGGAAAATGTTGCAGTTAGTGAAGCTGTGATACAGATCGACTTCTCTGAGAACTACACATGCAATTCAAGCTGCCCACTGGAACAATACACAGATCTCAGTATTTACTGCTGTTGCCTGGTATAGGAAAGAAGGTATTAGTGAAATTCAGAAACAATCTTTTGCTTTGGTGTCTGATTATGTATCACATGACAAATATGCAGTTGATATTTGCTTAAGGAATATATTTTCGGAAATGTTGGATATTGTTCCGAATCTTGAACTTGTGAAAGTGTTTTCTGATGATGCTGCTAGTCATTTTAAGCAGAAATACACATTGAGTCATGTGACATATCTTTCTGAAGTATTTGGAATCCAAATTGAATGGCACCTCTTCGAATCCTATCAGGAAAGGGAGCAGTAGATGCGATTGGAGGACAAGTGAAGAGGATGTCATGGACAGCTGCGAAAGCGGGAAGCAGGATTCAGAGTGCTGAAGAATTTGTTAACACTGTTAGAAAGAAAACCAAAATATGTCTTCTTGAGGTTTCTCTGCCTGAAATTGAAGAAGCAAAATAATTTCTCGACAAAAGATTTGAACGTATTTCACCCTTGCCTTCCACTCAGCGGGTTCATTATGTGAAAGTATTAGGTTTGAATGTTGTGCAGTATGCTTTTCTTTCATGTGCGGAAAGTGTCAGAATGATGCACAACTTTCGGAAATAAAAACAGTGTAGTGATATGCGCGTGTACTACGAGGCTAATGCATTTAGCGTTCCTGTACTATAAGGAGTCCAATCAAGTAACTAGTGTGTTACAGGTATGTGCTGTGTGCTCTCATGTGTCGTCTTTGTTATGGTTTTGAGTCAGCTTTTTATACTTGCAATGACGTAACTGTGATAAGAAATGATGGCTGCCAACATCTGTTTATTCTGTTTATGTTGCATGACATTAATGCTTCTCCAAAGGATATGATTCTTCTCAAAATGATAAAAGCAATTACACACCTGTATGTATTACATGTATGTAACATATAATACGTATCACTATGATTTACCATATGTTATACCATGTAAAACAAAGACAAGGTATTAGAATTTTCGCTAATGTCAGTTAGTCACGCTGACCTTTTGAATAAATATCTCCAGATGAGAGTAACATGCCAAACCTTTTTTCAGGTCATTTGAAAGCTTAGAAGTTCCTCTCTCAAGTGATTTTTCAGGACAAATCAAATAAGAAAACTTTCAGAGAAAACTGAGGACAAACATTTGAAGTTGGAACTGCAGTTGACAAAAATGTCAGTCACGAAAAGTTTAGCGCTCATTATTAAATAATTGTTTCACTTTTTTAAGGTTTTTATATTTCCTATCACAACCGCCAATGTATTCTCTGTCATCGTATGTCGTTAAAATAACATTTTTACACCTATATTAACCTTTAGACAGACATTTTAAGAAGAAAATGTAGTGTAAATGTCAGTCACACGTGAATTGCTCAATAGGAAAAGAGATGACACGTGACTCCAGCCCCTGCTCCATCTCTATTTGATATCAATGATCCATCAGTATAAATATGGAGTCATTCATGTTCTGGAAATCTAGTATAGATTGCTCTAAGGCTAATAATTTTAGACCACTAGTTGGTGTATCACTTTTCTTAACTTCTTCTGTCAAGTGTAAATAATATGTGATGTCTAATGTTTGTGTCGGATTAACTTCATATATGAAGTTTTCCTTTGAATTAGGAAGGTGTACAATCTTCTTGATGTCTTGAACTGTGGAAAGAAAGCTCTCCAATTGCTAAACCTGTAGGAAAGCATAATATAATTCTTAATGTGAATTTACGCTCCAGTGCCATACATTTAAACAAAACTTATGTTCAATTGTTTGCATGTTTGGCCTAGTAAGTGTGCAATTCGGTTTAATATTTGATATATCCAATTTAAAACGGGACTAATATACTTTATGCAAGCATGTACCTACATCTAAAAAAAGAAATTTGTATGATATGATGGCAGAAATTATTGGAAGCACTTTCACTTCCAACAATTACTCTCAAGTTTTAACAAGAATCTTATGAGCGCCAAAGAACTCGAGTTAGTGAAATTTGCAACACAAAGTTTCCAGCAAGATGTGCATAGTATGTGCAAAAGATATAAAAATATGGGTATTTCAACAAATGTAGGTAAACAAATTTGACAATGGTGTTCACACCCAATGAGTTCTACAGTCATATACTAATCATTATTTATATGGTAGCTTTAGAAATAAAAATGGCCATACTTATAATAACTAAGATTTATTAGCAGTAACAAGAAGTATGCAATAACATTGGGATTAATTTGAAATGATAGTTTAGAGCAGGAATTCAATACCTGTAGTCAGGCTTCACATTTTTGAGGCTACGACAAAAGAACAATTACATGCAATGAAGTGAATATTCTGCGCGATTAACATGGATATGCAAAGAAAATAAACACAGCTGATGCAATGTTGCCAGTTCTACCAGACTTAAAAAAACAACAAATTGTGGGTTTTTTAAATTTAATTTACACAAAAACTGTTGAATCTATTGAAGTACGCCAAAGGAAAAAGTTGTCGTTTATTCAATTTTCTATTAATATACCCATAAATCAAGAACTTTTAATCAATAATAATTCAGTCAGGTGATGATAAATTTTGTTTAAAAATATTTTTTCTAGAAAACTATAATCTTTTCAGCTTTTTGGTATTAGACTTCTTGTTATTGACAATAAGAGAAATTCGCTGTTAAATCTGGCAGATTATTTCACTTCCACCCTGTGTATCAATCTAACCTCCTTTTTTTGCTATCTAAATACCCTTTCCATATGAGTTGCTGCAGCACAGTCTCAGTTTTCAATCCCAATTAGTGTGGACATACAGTACGTTTACTACAAAACTTGGCCAGCAGATGCACATCCCATTTTCTAGAGATGTACTGCACGACTGGCTAGAAGTCGCACGGCCCATCTCCCGATCACACATGCATGCACATCAAATCAACAATTACTAGAATAAACACAAAACATGCCTTATCAAAAGAGATCTTGAAAATGCCATCCATCTGCAACAACAGGTCTACAGCATCTTCTAAGGGAATTTTTATTCACACGCATTAGTTCAACTTCCATTATAATGTTAATTTCTCTCCTGATATTTTGTCTTGTGCAAGGCGTAAGCTGATCATTCTAACCTTTCTCAGATTTTGTCCAATTTCTATTCCGTAAACACACACCGTTTTGAGAGGTAGAACTGGAACTTAAAAATTCAATGCCACAACTGGGATTTGAACCACAGACCTTCCACTTACCGGGTGGCTGCTCTAACCACTGAGCTATTGTGACAAACTGCCAGAATGGCATTAAATTCTCAAACCAGTTCGTATTTTCTCCTGGTAAACCACAAAGGCAGTCTCACATCAGAGACAAATTACCCCAATAGTGACTTACTATTTTAAGTACTTTATATCCCAGGATTAAATAACCTTCAGATGGTAATTATTATTTATGTATGCCCACACACGGCTTGTGTGTTTAAAAACACCAACAGTAAGTTTGTTGGCATAAATAAATAATAATTGCACACCGTTTTACCTTTCTATTCCTATCGCCAATTGTTCCCGTCTTCCTGAGTGTGTTTACACATAAATAAACTATCTCAGAATATGCATGACAGGAAATTTAGTTTCAACTTGCATTACAACTTCCCTACAAGATGATATAAGCACATGCGTATTTTATATACATTCTTTGTTGTACTGTAAATAATTCATTTTGGAAACACTTCAAGCAAAACTAAACATTCTGAATGCTTTTTTTAATTTAATTTAAAAGGTGAGTTAATAACACTGAACAACACTTACAACATATTTTTCCGGGACATGTTTCGAAGGTTAACATTCCTCCATTATCAACCAGACAATAACTGGGTTTCCATGGTGTTTCATGGTGCGGATGGTGATGCTTCTTCTGATGTTTCTTCTGGTGATGGTTCAATGAACTTACTAAAAATGTCTCTCTGAGGAATGTCGAATGTCGGTTTCTATTTTTTAAAATAAAGATTTGTTCCCATGTGGACAGTTCTTGTTTTCCGGTTATGTGTTTGAGAAGTTTCGGTTCTAGCTTTATGTCATGATTGTTTGTCCAAAAGTGAAATGCAACTGCTGATTTTTCTAATTGTTTACTCTTAATGTTTCTAACGTGTTCCTTGGATCTAATTTCTAAATTTCTTTTGGTTTTTCCTATGTATATTTCATTACAATCACTGCATTCAATTTGGTATATGCCAGATTTTTTGTTAGGTGGAATAGTATCTTTGATGTTTGAAAGTAGTAGGTTTTTTATGGAGTAATGGTTTACTGCTGCTAGCTGAATGTTGTATTCCTTGAACACTTTTTTAAATTTATCAAAGGCCCATGGATGATATGTGAATTTTTTGAATATCATTTTTGTTTTTGCTGCTGTGAGAGTTGTAGTTTCTTTTAATAATTTTTTCTTTTCTGCTCGTTTTACCTTTTTATCTACTAATTCTTTGGGGAAGCCCTTTTTTGTGCTATTTCAATTATTTTGTAATATTCTGTTTTATATTCTTCTGCTGAAAGAGGGATGTTCACCAATCTATGTGTTAAACTATTGAAAATTGCTTGTTTGTGGCTTCTTGGATTGTAACTATTAGCTTTTATGTAGTTGTCTGTCTGCATTGGTTTTCTGTGAATACCGAAATTTATTCTATCCTTGTTTTTGATTAATTTTAGATCTAAAAATGGTAATTTATTATCTTTTTCTACTTTCACTGTGAAATTTATACTTTTGTCCTGTATGTTCAGAAGTTTTATTATTTAAAACTTCTGAACATAGAAAGTTCATTGAACCGTCACCAGAAGAAACACCAGAAGAAGCATCACCATCTGCACCATGAAACACCATGGAAACCCAGTTATTGTCCGGTTGATAATGGAGGAAAGTTAACCTTCGAAACGCGTCCCGGAAAAATATGTTGTAAGTGTTGTTCAGTGTTATTAATTAACTCACCTTTTAAATTAAATTAATTACAACAACACTGTTTTCAAACTTCTATGAAAGGAAGATATTCTGAATGCTCCTAATGTTATTCACATGTGAACTGGACTAGAACAGCACAGAAGAGCTACTTAACAAAGAGTGCTAATGTATGATATGTATGTGCTTACATCATCTTTTAGAGAAATGTTTAGGCTGTTTGAAACTAAATTTCCCATCACGCATGTTCTGAGTAGAGACACCATTAGTTTGCATGTAAATAAATTCAGGGAGATGGAACAATTGGTGGTAGGAAAAGACAGGTAAAACTGTGTGCTTAGAACAGAAATTAGACGAAATCGGAGATAGGTTAGAATGGTCACCTAGCTCTTTGCACAAGACAAAATTAAAACAAAATATCACGAGAGACATTAAAATAGGATTTGAGTCAATTAATAGCACTAAACAACACTGACTATTTAAAATTTTCCAGTACATGTTTCAGAGGCTCCAGGTAATTTTAAAAAGCGAGTGTTGTTTAGTGTTATTAATCGACTCAAACCCTATTTTAATGTGATTCCAACAACACTGTCATCAACTTCCAGTATTTATTATTATCAGGAAAGAAATTAACATGATAATGGAATCTGAACTAATGTGTGTGAATGAAAATTTCCTCAGAATACCATAGATGTATTGATGCAGATGGACGGTATGTCCAAGATTGTTGTGATAAGGCATGTTTTGTGTTTATTGTGGTAATTGTTAATGTGATTTGAGATTTGATTTGAGGTGCATGCATGTGTGACTGGGAGATGGGCCGTGTGCCTGCTGCTCAAGTTTTGTAGTAAACATACTTTGTAACCCCTTGGTATATCATTTTTAGCTTCTTTTCATTTAAAATATTTTTCAAATGTCAAAAGATACACAGATTTACTAATTTTTTCACCTGGGTAATATGACCTGCCCTTGTTAGTTTCCTCATAGATAAAGCTGAGTATTGATTATGTTACTTAATGAAAAGTGAATCAGGAATGTTTTTGCCATGTTACGCATGAAGTGATTTTGTTTAAAATACCAAATAACTGAGTCAATATATGGTAGCAAGTTGCCAATTCAGTCCCAACATTAATCCCTGTGGTACATCATACATAACTCATTCAAACTTAAATTGTACTCTTTTCACCAATTTGCCTCTTTTGTCATACACTAATGTTGACTGTCTTCTGTCTACAAAATAAGACCTGAACAACTCTCTTGTGTTCTACAGTAATATATTTATTCTAAATTGGAATACATTAACATGTATTTGAATACATTAGTGCCATATTGCTTATGTTTGGGCAATGCACCAAACTGTTGAATTTTCATTCCAGACTCCAAATGTATGTTAAGTGTTGGTTCATAACAAAGGAATTTAATTTTTAATCCCTTTAAAATGCTCTCATAGAACCAATATACACAAAATCAATATCCTAAATCGCAAGTCTGGTCAAAATTTGGGTAATGTTGCTATACACAGGCTTAGGGATTCCTAATCTCACTAAACCATGCCACCTTGACCTAAAGGAATACACTAGATCCCCTATAATTAGGGATGGTGATTTTTAGCATTTTGAAATTATAAATTTAGCATTTTGATTTTACTATTTAGCACTTTATATTGTTTTCACATTTCTTATATAGTGTTTTGTAGCATTTTACGGAAAATATATATTTTAGCTTTTACCCGGTAAGTGGACCATTTTTAAAAAGGAAATTTAGTATTAAATTCATAATTGTAAGAAAATACTGCCTAAATGCAATAAATACAACAAATATAATGAAATCTCACTAAATATAATTATCAGTTACATTGATATAATAAATAAAAATAATATAAGGCCAAATAAAGAACTGTTAGTAAGCCCGAACAATAATACGCAGCTTTAAAATACCAGTCAAATACCAGAAATTGAAGCAATTTGAGTGGCCCTACAAAATCTTTTGTATAGAATTTCATATTTTCATCAAGCAGTTATTCTCTCAGATTCCAGGGCAGCAATTATAGCAATTACTTCCAAGTTGTCACCAAAAGTATAATGTTGAAAAATCCTTACACATCTAACAGCACTTCAAAAACACCCAGTCTTCCAATGGATACCAGCTCACTTGAACTGAGTGGTAATGACAGAGCTGATTTTCGTGCAAAAAAATGTACCAGTAGTGTATAGAAATCTATAGTTAAATGTACCATATTATGCAGCAACTCTGAATTAAAAAAATTATTGCAAAATATTACTATGAAAAGTCAAAAAACAAAAGATGGGAACTACCAAACATTCAAACAGTAATTTCTGAGTATCCTTGAAAAACGGCAGTTGCAACCTTCAGGTTGATTACAGGACATGATTGTCTGGCAAAACATTTGAACAGAATTGGGATATAATTCTTCACCACTCTGTCCTCTATGTGATCTGCAAGAGGAAATAGACCAAGACCACCTTCAAATATGCCCGGCCACTTTTAGCGCCCTATCCACCAGTGAAAAATATTGGAGAGCAAGAGAATTAATGACTTCATTGTCAGAAATTCCAGCATTAGCCAACAACAACTTACCTATGTACACACATTGCCAAAAGCTAGCTCCATTCATCATCTTATACACATTGCCAATAAAACACTTCCAACATCATGTAAATGATGTCCTGCTACTGCACGTTACTCTGTCGGTCTGGGTGGCTCAGTTGGTTAGACACTGGCCTACGGATCCCAAGGTCGCGGGTTCAAACCCGGCCCTGGCCGATGGTTTTTAAGTGTGCTTAAAAACGACAGCTCCATGTCAGTAGATTTACTGGCATGTAAAAGAACACCTGCGGGACAAAATTACGGCACACCGGCGACGCTGATGTGATCCTGGCAATTGACAGCGTCGTTAAACAGGAAAATAATTTTTAATTTTTTTTGCACGTTACTTTAATTTCTTTTACATTGCTGGCCTGTATTACACGCCCTCTAAGCCCATGTACAGCAACATTACCAAAATTTGTATTCTTCCTATACCTTCCAATCATTATTTTAGAATCTTATTTTCATATTGCAAATCTTTTAAGTTGTAGCTTCAATTTAATGTTCACCCTACCAGCATATTGATTAAAATTTCTTACATGCAGAAAGCCTGATGCCTCTTCAAATGCTGGACCATCAAATGTGAACCTGAATGATTTGTCTGTGGCAGACATTGTTGGTAAAGACATTTTAGAAATTGGGACTATCAAGCCACATGAAGATTTCCAAGTCCTTATAGAGCGAGGAGAGCCATTTAAAGAAGGTAAGTTACCTGCACATACTAATATTATACAGTTTATCAGCAGTACCCAAGAATTCAACATGGCCAATATTACACTAAACAGCTGATGGAAGTATTTCAAAAAGCAGTCCTGCCAATGTACATAATAAAGGCATTTCTAACCTCAAATATCCCAGGGTTAAAGTAACGTGCTTTCAAACAATAATAGTGCTTGATCATCATTAGCACACAGCACATGATGAACCTACTCACCTTCGGTAAATCTTTTCTGCAATAGCACTTTTGTATAAAATCACTTCCGAGCACTAAATATCATAATATTGTCACCGCGCCCGCCACATCTGATTGCCTACACTGGGGAGGGGGGACCCAGCCAGTCGCCTGCCTGGCCTAACGACCTGCTGCCGACAACAATAGGAGCGTACGAGACAATAGCTATTACATGGTGGTGCGGTTTCTGGACCGTTCCGCTACAGGCACTCCCGAATATTCTACCTCCAGAACTTTCCCTCTGTCTAAGGACATATATAAGTCGCTGCCAAGCACCGGGCAGGAGGAAAAAGACGTATACGAAGCGTTGAGGAGTCGTGCAGACTAGCAGTTCAATCTGACAGTTCTTATTTGTGATTTGGCAGTTGTTCTGTTGCTCTGAGCTTGGACAAAAGTAATCTGAGTGTAACGTTAGCACTACGCTAACTGACTAAAAGGCAATAAAGTGTGAATAGCCGTAACTGGTGTTTTCTTCATTTGTTACAATATATACGAGATGCACTAGTATGTAGCAAACACAGAAATAACAACAGTAACTTTAACTGCATATACTGCTCTAAAATAATTCAAGACAAAATCACGCAAATATGAGCAGTACGTCTACTGGTTAATTAATTAATTAATATGACATCTAAACAGAATCTGGTTTTAAAATCTATCAGTTGGCCTCTTTGCAATGCATTCATAAACAAGGGCTTCTTTGGCAACATAACAGACGCAATAACGCCATCTATGGCAAATAGCTTTACCATGGTTATATGTAACAAACAGTTGGTTGCACTAATGCAACCTAATGGATGGAATACTACCAAATATAAGCAGACTGCACCATAATGGGGGGAAAATGTTAAGGTTGTTTTTGGGGTATCTCAATAAGCTGTGCCTACTATAGTAACAGGATGTTTCCTGTTTTTGTAGAAGTATTTGAGTCGACTTATAGATACAAGTGGTTTCACTTAACTTACTTTTTATTCGGACCAGAACCATAACATTAAGTCAGCCCCCTACAACAAATTCAACCTGAGAAACTTGCTAAACCATCCATTAAAAGGCACAACACCAGTCACTTCATAATCCGGTGTGTACCAAATAAAATGCGAAGATTGCCCAAAAATATACTTTGGCCAAACTGAAAGAAACCTGGAAACAAGACTGAAGGTACACATCAGGAACATAAAATTTAAACAAATTGACAAATCAGCCATAGTCCTCATTCCTGGTCAACTCAGCACACCATGAAACAAAATATAAAATTATTAAAAAACTACACCTGAACTGTAATTTGGGAAAAAATACACATAAAGAAGAATGTTCACCTAGCCATGAATTTTCAAATACCACAAGCAGACGACATCCTGAAGTTTACATCTAACATCCAATAGCAGCACAATAATAACCACAATAGATTCTTCCTCTTCAAGTGCCAGCTGAGAAACTGTTGATAATGAAGACGAAATGGTCTTCGACATGCATCCAGATAAAAAGTATTAAGTAAAACTAAAAGTGTCTGTAAGTCGACTTAAATACTTCTACAAAATCATTTGAAAAGTTTCACTGTTTATATAAGTTCATATATGTTAAGAGTTTCCTATTAAATGAGAGCCTGTGGCACTTATTTTTAGCTGTCATATTTTGGCATTTACATGTATAAAGAGAGGCATAACACATTTGATTCATTGAAGGTCAGTTATGTTTATGCTATACGTGTTTCGGAAACCTTTGTTCCCATTCTCAGCTTTAAACTGACTAATAGATGTAGTGGTCGTGTAGTGGTGCACTGTTGATGGTGGGAGTCTCTGGTGGAGGTAGTGGTAGTGGTTGTGATGGCAGTGGTGGTGGTGGGAGCAGCGGCTGTGGCGGTACGAACTTGCTAAGCTGATCTGCTGGTGGAAAACTGAAATTCATAATTTGATCCTTTTTTTTTTTTTAAGACTTGAATGTTTTCGTAACTCGGAGCTCAGTTAGGTACGCTATCTTGAGGAGTTGGCTTCCTGAATGTCAGGTGGTTGTTCCAAAAATGTGCTGCTCTGCCAGATTTTTCAGTCTGTTTGTATTTTATGCAACCAATGTATTCTTTTAATCTTCTTCTTCTTCTTCTTCTTCATCTTCTTCTTCTTCTTCTTCTTCTTCTTCTTCTTCTTCTTCTTCTTCTTCGTCCTCCTCCTCTTCCTCCTCTTCCTCCTCCTCCTCTTCCTCCTCCTCCTCCTCCTTCAGATATTAGGCCTATCAGCCTGTTACGGTCTCATTCCCATCTAATCTACTTTTCAAATTTCTTTTAGTCATGACTATGTTTATTTGGTCAGTGTGCACAATGAATCTGATAAATAAATGAACTTTCAGTGGGTATGCAGAGTATGCTTTATATGCTGTATGCACAATGCATAAACTACAAACAGATTGAAAAATCAGCCATAGCAGCACATTTTTAGAACAACCACCATGCCATTATTCAGGAAGCCAACCTTCTTAGGACAGCAGGATACCAGTTGTGCTCTCAGTTTGGGAAAACATCCACATCACAAAAAATAAGCACCGAATTATAAATTTTGATTTCCTGCCAATGGATCAGCATAGCAAGTTCATATCACCATCACCAGAGACCTACCCATCTATAATTTACCAGATGACAGGACAATAATTACATCAAGTAAGTGAAAGCTGAGGATGGGAACAAAGGTTCCAGAAACATGTCTTAGTTTTCAAAAGTAAGTGAGGCATACTGTAAACATAACCAAAATTCAATGTGATTAACCTCACTTGTTCAGAAAGACTTCCAATTTTTAATGACTAACAAATTTGCTTTAATACTGCAGAATGGTAATGAATAGAAAGAAGCAAAACTTAATGGGGTACAGCCTATTCATTATTAACTTTTTGGTTGATATTAATGTTTTCATTTTTACAGTTTGCAGACAAATGAAGAAAGTTGTCCAGAAGCTAGTGCTAAATTCTTTTGGTACAGACAGCTTTGACAAAGCTTCTCTTGCACTTGAAACCTTAAGAGCCAGTACATCAGAAAAAGATCCAGACCTATATAATGACTGGATTTCTGATTTCCGAGAGTATCTTTTTGAAGCTGGAAAGGTTTCATTTTGGGAGCTCATTGTAAAAAGTAAGTTGTAAAAGTAAAAGTAAGTTGTCTATATTCTTCTATTTTCTTTTCATTCAGTTAGTGTGATCATGAAATTGTGTCATCTTTTAAGCCTGAATTCAGAAAAATAAATGTGAGTTAATTTAAAAGATGACAACAATATGCGTTATCACAACCATTTGGAAAGCAACATTATTTTTCCTAAACTAGTAGTGCTATTTTTCTCCTAAAGTAATGTTATATTCATATTAGCAGAACATAATTAAATGGATATCTATTATATTGGAAGGTGGGGTTGAATGACTTTGGAAATAAAGCAGTAAAAATACTCAGTTCTTACTCATAGGTGCTTTCAAACCATGCTGTACATCAAGAAGAAACTGGGATGAGATAGAATCATGGAAATAAAACAAAGTTAAACCTAAAAGTGTAGTGTATACCTAATTGGGAGTTTAAACCTCTTTATAATACTGGCTTTTAATGATGAAATAAATACAGAGGTTAAATTATTAAAACTATTAAATGAATCCATAGATTTGGTGGTTTGGGAAAAAATAAGGATTGTGTAATGAATTTTGAAATACTGCCGATTGATTCTGTCAACAAATTTGCTTTGCTTCCAGTAGTTGGTAATACAATAAGAAAGAATCTGTCACCTACCAGCCATAATGATAAAACAATCTTTCATCTCATTGATTTTGAAAATTATTGATTTGCGGAACATTTCTGTCAGAAAATACATAATTACAAAAGAATAGTGAAGTTTTAGTCACTAATATATTTTAGTAATATTTGTTAATTTATATTGTTTCACTATCAGTAGCTTCAGTGTTTTTCGTTGAATGGAAGCCATCTTATTTAATAAAACAATAAGAGATATGCTACGTTTGAGAGGTAAGGAATTTAGTGTGCTTCTGCCTGCATAATTTCCCTGGCAACCCTCAGTTCTTCCACGCAGTGGAGAGAGCTAGCAAATGTGTTACAATACATTTTAATGACCATGCTCTGTGATCTATCTACACACTGGCAAATGTTTTTTGGTTTCTGCCTACCTTTGATTTCTTCAAAGTGTCTGTATCTTCTGAAAGTAGATTTCTATTGATCATATATAAAAATAATTTATTTTTATTTTTAATCAGAGAAATTGGGCCTGATTTCTTCACAAGAAAGTGAAAAAAGCAAAGTAAGTGAGGAAATGGCTGAATTTTTCCTTGCATTCAAGCAAAGCAAAAAGGAAGAAGAGGTAAATCCAGATGCAGTGGATGCGGAGGATTTGGTAAGAAGTCATTCGCCTAATATGTATGTGTTAAGTAGTTAAATATAACAGTCTCTTGTTTCTTGAAGGATTTACGCTGTCATTGTAATTAAATATCAATCACCTAGAGAGAGAGAAGAGGGAGAAAGAGAGAGATAGGTGCTTTAAAAAGGGCAATAGTGTTGTAAATGCCAACCAAATATGCTTTAATGACCTCAGATATACGTTTTTGGAGGGAGGCAGCTAAAACTATGTATAAATAAGAAAATATAAAGGTATATTCTTATAGAACTGTTGTTGTTAGCTAATGCTGGATTTCTGACAATGAAGTCATTAATCCTCTTGCTGTCCAATATTTTTCACTGATGAATGGGATGCTAGAAGTGGCCGGGCATGTTTGAAGGTGGTCTCGGTCCCTTTCCTGTTGCAGTTCACATAGAGGACAGAGTCGTGAAGAATATATCCCAATTCTGTTTAAATGTTTTGCCAGACAATCATGTCCTGTAATCAACCTGAAATTTGCAACTGCCGTTTTTCGAGGATATTCAGGAATTACTGTTTGAATGTTTGGTAGTTCCCATCTTTTATTTTTTTATTTTTCATAGTAATATTTTGCAATAATTTTTTTTAATTCAGAGTTGACTAATCTTTCAGCTGCATAAAATGGTAGATTAACTATAGATTTCTGTACACTGCTGGTACCCTTTGTTGCAAGAAAATTAGTTTTGTCATTACCACTTTGTCTTATAGAACTGAAACTTTTTATTAGATTATTATTCAAAACTAATTAGGTATTATTTAATATAAGAAAACGATAAATGAAACAAACACAGGAATAATGATATAATGTCTAGAATACTTACATGCAAACCAGCACAGTACTGTTATAATTCAAACTAAAAGAAAAAAGAAAGAAAAGGTTAAGAGTACTGATGCTTTATACTGGTTTTTAAAGAAGTGGCAATTTTTCTTTACTTTGATTTTTCTACATAATCATACAGAAGTCAGATGTATTTACTAATATCACAGAAACTGAATCATCATTTAGGCAGTACGATGATAGAAATCCTTGTGTAATTTCTAGAATCTGAACTGTCTCATGCACACTAGGAAATGTTCATTATTTAGGCCTACTTTAGCATTGGTGTCATCAGTATCATCATATACAACCTAGGGAAGAATGATCTTGCATGACTATATAACGTGTGAGCAGCAACAATGGTTTCCAAAAATATTGATGCCTTGCCCAACATACCTACTGTTTTGTGCAGTGACACCAAGAATGCAGTATACAGAACTTATGCATAATATATCTTAATATAGCATAACATAATGTACCGAGAGAGTAAGTGTTCTGTGTGGTGTTCTGCCTGTCTATATCCTCTGCGCTCATTGCTGCTATCATGGAAAAGTGTGGATAAAAACATACATCATTTTAAAAACTGCTTTTAAAGGTTTTACTTACCAACTTCATGATAGGAGATGCTGAAATTGGCCACTGTCATCCACACATTTTTGGCACCTCTTTAGGAAACTATCCATCACTCGCCATAGTTCACATAGAGAAATGCTGGCAATTTCCTGGCAGATATTTTGTTTTAATTTTTCCAGCGTGTGTGGGTTTGCCTTATACACTTTGTTTTAAGTTACCCCAGAGACAAATCACAGAGGGTTAGGTTGGGAACCGAGGGGGGCCACAAATCTCCTCTAAGAATTCTGTCCTGAAACACACTTTGAGTTGTTCTCATCACAAGATCGGCTGTATGACCTGTTGCAGAGCCTTGCTGAAGAAAGGCAAAATCACTCTCCCTGTCTGTTGATTTTCTATAAAAAAAGGGGGGTGGGAGGCAAAATTGTATTCACATATGCACAGGCATCAACTGTTGACTCAAAAAAAATTGGCCCTATAACTCTTTCTCTGCTAATGGCCCACCATACACCATTTTTTTCATCGTGAAGGGGTATTTCAGCATGTGGTATTTGTGGTGGACGAAGTAGCATCAGGGAGGGTTTTCTCTGGGTGCTCCAGTTTCCCCCGCCACTCATTCCACCAATTGCTCCATTATCACTTTTCCAATCATCAATTTCGCCTTTATTTCATGTCATCCTCTTCTTCATTATCATACCTGGTGCTTGGCTGACTACGCTTCCAGGTCTTCACACTGTCCGGTCCAGAGGTTCCTGTGCTCCCTGACAGGCGTCTGACTCTAGGCACTGGCTTGTAAGTCCTAGGGGTGTAAGTCCTACATAAGGGGAGGGTAATCAGGAAAAGAAGAAGAAGAAGAATGAGGAGGAGGGGTATTTCATAAACAATATTAGGTTTCTCAGAGCTCCATTAACGATCTCCTTTCATAAAGTTGGTAAGTAAAGCCTTTAAAAGTAGTTTTAAAAATGTTGTATGGTTTCATCCATGCCTTTCTATGATAGTGGCAGATGGCAACAAGCACCAAGGACATGGACAGGCAAAACACCACATAGCCGGTTCAGAATTTTTTTTTAATCTCTTGATACAAATAGTATCAATTAATATATTTTGTGCATCGGGTCCAAAAAATGTAATATATTAATGAGAATGTATAACTGAAAAACATAATTGAGCCAACATTAATGGACAACGTTTGGTGCCTAACGAATTTAATGCATATCTGCGAAAAGTTCAGAAGTGAACAACATATGTTAGTTTTAACTTATCTTTATCTTCACCTTTGCTTTTATTAATATTTCAGGTAACTATTCCAATATTGTTTTCCATATTTCCTCTGTTGAATTCTTTAATTATTATATTATATTATTATTATATTATAT
This sequence comes from Tenodera sinensis, assembly GCA_030765045.1. Classification (NCBI taxonomy): domain Eukaryota; kingdom Metazoa; phylum Arthropoda; class Insecta; order Mantodea; family Mantidae; genus Tenodera; species Tenodera sinensis. The sequence goes on along the minus strand of CM060967.1, from coordinate 135,022,257 downwards.
TATATTATATTATATTATATTATATTATATTATATTATATTATATTATATTATATTATATTATATTATATTATATTATATTATATTATATTATATTATATTATATTATATTATATTATATTATATTATATTATATTATATTATATTATATTATATTATATTATATTATATTATAACATAAAACAGATGGATCTAAGACGGGTGCAAACTGAGTCCTATGTTATTCAGTTGTTCAAAGACAATATAATATATAAAGTAAAGAAAAGCAATATATATTGCCAATAATAAGAAATAAAAAGATGCAGGATTACTGTATACAGATAGCTTAATGACAAGGGCGGGAACGGTGATATCATTACAAAGAGCAATCAACAAAATACAGAACTATTGTGAAGAATGAGAAGTAAATGTAAACCTAATGTAGTAAAACATATTAGTGCATTAGTTAAGAAAAGACAAGAAATTGTATTTAGGGGGTAGAAAAATCAAGGTGGTCAAGGAATTCAAATACCCGGAGTTAGGTTTAGAAGCAACAGGAAATGGCAGGAAGATATCATAGACAAGGTAGCCTAGACAGAATTAAGAATAATCAAACTGCTGATTAGAAATGTCAGCAAAATGGATGGTAGGAATGTATTAGGCTCTGACAGAAGTAAAAAAGTTATATGCTGAAGAAATATGTGGAGGATCAGAAATAACTAACAGAGTACACCACATTTAGAAATTATTTTGCAAAGAATTATTAGGAGTATCAAGAGCAGCAACAGGGGAAGTGGTATTATAAGAAATGGAAAAGACGAGGAGAAAAGGAAAAATGTTGGAAAGAATCTTGAAATTCCTGTATAGAGGCCAGTTAAAAGAGGAGGGAAACATTTTAAGAATATGTATAGATTAGCAAATAAAAACAGTTGATGGAGTGAGATGGGGAAAATAATGGAAAAGATAGGAATGAGAGACATAGAAATTAGGGGAAAGAAATAACAGAAGTTTTTGGAAAAAGGTAAGAGGAATGGAGGCCATAGAAAGGCAAGAGATATGGAGTAGTGTAGAAGGTAAAACATCACTAAGCTTCGACAGAATCTTAAATAGAGAATGGGGAAGAGATGGGTATGCTGATAGCTGCAATAGACAGGAGAGAGAAGGGATAACATAGAACAGGAGCTATGTTTCTTAAAGGCCAAAGAATAAATGAAACAGGAGTATGCGAATTATGTGAGGATGAAGAGAGTGTTGTACACAATTTAACAGAATATGAAGAACTGAATCAGTGTAGGAAAAGAGTATGGAAAGCTAAATGGCATAAAATGGAAGGTGAAATTTTAGCGATAGAAATGTAAATGGGGAGAAAAAGAATAAAGAGATAGAACAATTTTTAGAAAGGATCAATAAAGAAAAAAGGAACAGGAAAGTAAGGAACTAAAGAGTAGAAAGAGAAGCAGGAGAACGGGGGAGGGGGTGTAAGAGTAACAGATCACATTGATAAGAAAGGGAAAGGGCTCTACAGTGATGTGAAAGGCCAGGGTGCTGGCGAGCACAAAGTTACACATCAGACATGAAAATAGTGCTGGAGCGCATATGGAGAGCAGAATATGAGCAGTCTCATGTCATGTTGCAGCGTGGTTTACACAAGTCGATGTTTCCAACATGCAACTGAGTTTATTGATAGTCACTGTTCCATGTGTTATCATCGGACATAGCCTATTTAGCAATGAGAGATAAGATCGGTAGAAAATTTTGTCCTCCCTACTAGGTCAAAGTGACCTGCTGACCAACGATAGGTGCAATCCCCCATTCAAATTGGGGGTTGTGAGTGAGAGATGTAACTGCCAAAACGTAAAACTGGTGCTTGTACCAAAACAGTTACATTAAAGGTCACATGAACATGTTTCCCAGTGTAAAATATTCCAACCCAGAAGGTGGGGTCATGAATTTGCTTAGCCGAAACGGAGAGTGGACAAACTTTTAAATTTCTGACTCATGTTTTAAGCACTTTCAATTTTATGACCCACTTCATTGAATGTCATTTCTGCTTTGATTACTACAGAAGCCTTAACTTATTCTGAATTTCTTATTTTACTTGTTAAATATAGGATAATATAAAATATAATTTTATTTCTATTTATGTTTCAGTTCAATGAAATGTGAGTGTGGACGCTTCATGCAACCCTACACCATTTTGAGTCTTCAGTAAGATCATTGTCAATGGTGCTTGTAAGATAAATGTTGTTACTTTTTGTGCCTTCTAATGTACAATACATTTTAATAAAACAGTCACAAGAACATGTGAAAAGATTTTTTTATCTTTCACTGCTTTTTCAAATAATTTTTCAAATAGAAATGGGTATTTATTGGTATAATTCTTATTCTGCATTTTTACTTACTTCAGGCATGTGTTATTTATGGATATATCCATTAGATCAATCCCTTTGGTACTAACTCAAATTTCTATGCACACAACTTAACAGAAAGTTATTTTTATATTCATTCTGGTAGTTTGAATTAGTGACACATAACTTTTTATAGATGTAATTCCACTGTGAAATCATTATGACGACACATCATAATTAAAAATTAAAACTTTTTGAAGAGAGGGGCATGATAGAAATCCAATTCCAGTGCTACTAGAACATGAACACCATATATGAATAGACAGAACAGGAAAACGGCTATCATTTTAAAGCACAAGAACTTGGTCTTGAATTTTAATTTACTGCTATATGTTATCCTGAGCCACACGGAGAAGTGGTGAAGAAATTCTCGCCTCTCACACCATGTGCAGGTTTTGAATGCTGGTTATAGTAACTGCCTGGCTTAGGTTCTTATTTCAAGTTTCTCCTTGCCCCTGGAAAAAAAAAACTGGTTTGCTTCCTGAGCTGCTCATTTGTGAATTGTTTCATATTTTTATATATTGATATAGCTTGTTTGTTTAAAAGACTTTAAAAGCTTGTAAACAAAAAAATTATTGTGTGAAAATTTATTGCTCCACCACAGGATGTCATAGAATCACATGACTCAGGCCTACAGGTACAGTCTGATTTTTATAAGAAGATACTGTGACAATTTCACAATTCGACAAATCTCACTTCTGACACCAGTGTGACAAGTAAGAGAAAAGGTCCAGTTATTTTTCTATCACTTTATTTTCTTCTAAATTTTATCACAAATACGCAGTTCTCTTCTACCGACCTTAACGCAGTCAACGGTCTTACATTATATTACAACTTACAATTGTTTACTTCTCATAACCTTAACTCAGTCCTTTCATTGTCTTTCTTCTTTTTCTCTGTCCCTCATACACTAACTCCAATGATACAATGCTCATTAACTGTTTTGCTATCTTTCTTCATGATGTGCCAATTCTCTCTCAACCACGTACTCATGCAGCTGACACACACACACTCAAACTGCCAGCTGCAACGACTCATGTCTGTAACTAATTACTAACTGCTGTTACTTCTTTATCTGATTCCCCTACCCGTATGGAACACTTACACGCCAGTGACAAGGGTCAGATGGGTTTCATGGAGCAGATGAGCCTATGGGCCAGACAGTGAAGATCTGGAAGTGGGTGGTCCCCCCAGCACCGGGTATGACAGTGAGGAAGAGAATGACGATATGAAATGCAGGCAAAATGAATAATTGGAAAGGTGATAATGGAGCAGTTGGTGGAATGAGTGATGGGAGAACCTAGAGAACCCAGAGAAAACCTGCCTAGGCACTGCTTTGTCCACCACAAATACCTTATGCGGGTGCCTGGGATAAAACCTGGGTTGCCTTGGTGATAGGTGAATGGTCTAACCATTCAGCCACAATGCCACCACCACTGCTGTTACCTGATCATCTTATACAGTGGGAATGACATCATATGGATCTTTCACGAACTCCTTCAAACAAGCCGGCAGTGGCATAACCAGATCTTTCTTGAAGGTGCAGGAGAAAACCCCTTTTGTGTAGCCACTTCAATTGTTGTTAGTCATGTGTTCGCTGGCCCAGCATGTGGCGTGAAGCAGTTTAGCCCCATCCATCCTTTTTTGTGCACCGAGCCCAGCATCACAATATGTTACAGGTTTCAAGCAAGGGGAGGTGAGGAGTAAGAGTGGAAGGCCATTGCTTTGGAGACATAAACAAAGGTTGCCAAATAGTCAGTTGTCACTAGTAGTGTGCAGGAAATAGAGCTTGCTTGAACGTTGATTTACATTGTGTATTATTAACTTACTTCATTAAAACACTATTAAAATATGTAGTTATAGAACCAGGACTTCATGGAAATAGAAGTTGAGGTAGACCAAGGATTCATGGCTCAACACAAAAATCAGTTTCCGACAGGATGTTAAATTACACAGCCAAGCTAAAGAATTTATGTTGTCATGCTGCTTCACAGTGAATCTCTTGTTCCCTTCAACCAGGTGAGGAAAAGTACTGCACAAGCTCTTATAAGGAGTGGTTAGTGATACAAATTGGAATTTCCTGCTTTTAATGGAAAAATCCTGTGACTTTCTCTGTTTCAGAATATATGTAGTTTATTGGGCATTAAAAACACTTAAAACCCTTAAAAAAACATTCAACTTGATTGTGTCTCTTTAAACATTAAGAGTGGCTTACTCGTTTTTGCTGAAACTTTAATATCTTTAGTATTTTCTAAGATAATTATCTGCTGAAAGAACATTACAAGCTTCATCTAAGGAGCTCCAGGTCAAACACAGAACTGCAAATCAGGAGGCAACACAGGATGCAGCTGATGATCCCTATACCCTGGAGTGCACTAACATGAGTGATATCTTTGAAGTTAATTTTCAACTGTGGTTATCTCAAAAGTACATTTTTCTAAACATATGTTCCTTTTTCTCAAAAGCTGTAAAAGCTACAAGGCTCATATTTTACACACTTAAGATAAATCTATTACATACACTGAACTAATTATATTTTTAACTGTAATACATTTTAAGAAATTGTTTCAGAAATTTAGACGTAAATTTTGTTTCGTTGTCCCTATTTCCCTAAGTTCAGTAATATGAGGCACAATGTCTTCGTATGTTGTAAAAATTTCAGCTCTACTCTTACTGGTTTCTGAGAAAAGATGTCAAATTTTTGCTATTTACTTAGCAAACATTTTGTTGAAGTTAACAATTGTTTTTCAAATTACAAAACATATAATTATAAAAATTTAAAGAGATTTATGTATTATATATTGTATTACAAAGTACTTTTTTTTACATTGATCTGCAAGATGTATTCTAACTGGTTAACAAATATAGGCTCATTCTAATAGATTTGCAAGAATTTTTAAATTATGTGGTTCTGAAACTTGATTCTACTAATATAACTGTATTGCAGTCAAACTCGTGAAAAACGAAAAACATTGGACTTTTCTTAAAAATAACCTGTAAAAAAATGCCTTATCAGATAAAAATATCTGAAAATGCAGAAAAAATTATCCTTAAGTGGTTTAATTTCAATCAAAATATTACGAGCTACATATGTTTTCCACATAGCATTGCCCTAGCATCATCAGAAAAAAGATGCAAAGCCATAGAAATCCAGGCCCTAACTATGTTGTTTGTACAAATTTTTGTAATTCAGGTATTCCAGAAAACTATGCAGAAGCAATAGTAAGGTAAGTGGAAAAAGACAATGGAAATATGAGATGTATAACTTAAAGAAAAATGAATTGTGGAAGGTACTAGATGAATGTACGGATAAGAATATAATAGAAATAAATGAATTTATGGAATCAAATCAAATGAAGAGTACAAAGCAAGAGCCATGCAAAAAAAGTCAACAAATGTACGAGGTAAACTAAATATATTCACCAGTTGCAGGAATGATTATAGTGAAAGTACTGTTATCTACAACATGCGTAAGACGATGGCAAGTTGAACAAATATTGAGGTGGAAATGTCCCGTCATTTGCCCCAAAACAAGGCTCACTTACGATCTAAATGTAAACACCTTAATGTATATATCAACAATTAGCATCATACGCGCATATGCATATAAATAGTATTAGGACAATGTAGATCAATTATTTAGGGATGTAATTTGTAAATACCTAGCATGGGCATTGCGAAGAGTGGTGTGGGGGGGGGGGGGGGTGGGGCCAAGGGGGGAGTTAATGAACTTAATGTGCAATCAATTACTATTAAACTGTTATTTTAATTTTGATGTAAAGAACAATTTTTATTTAGCAAAAATTAATACGGTAACTTTTAACAATAAAATAATGAATTAATATTATTTGATTGCAAAATTCTAACATGTGGCCCCCCTCTAGAAAAAAGTCTGCAGACGCTCATGATACCTAGTTATCGATTAGAATAAGAATTAATATCTGTAAAATATTCTGTATTATAGTAATAGTTAACATTAGAAGCTGCCCTGAAGGAGATGTTTTAGAAGCTTGAAAGTGTACAGTACAAGAGTGAGCAGTGAGTTTTTGATACCTTGTGGTTGAAGGGCCTTTGTAATTAGTCCGAGGGGAATCTTCTATTCATTCTTGGTGTAGTAACTTGGCGTAACAAAAAGAGGGAGACAGAGAATCCTTGCGGTATATCGTGCAGAAAATTGGTAAGTGGGGATTTGGCTCACCCAATGAGAACAAATCTGAGCTTCAAAATTCTACATTTCATTTGCGGCGTGTGCGAGCCGACCAACAGAATTACACCAGGTCGGGAAGGCATAAATCCTTGTACCAGGCATCGGCAAACATGTACTCAATGAGGTATCGACATGATGTCTCAACATACAAGCCGCAATGCACATGACATAGTATAGAACAGGGGATGGCATTGACCTTCATTCAGAGTCAGTGGTGGACTCACTCGCTACAGAGTACAATAACGAATGGTACATATACTTGAATCCAGCTATTTTGGCCTACGATACTTTAGGTAGGCCTAGATATTTGAGCAATATATTTAAATTCACTTCTATTTGCAATATACCTACCATGAAAATCTAGTGATATATCACAAGTAGCCACTCTTGGTATAGCATGCAAATTATCACCTGTTAATCGCGATACAAGATTTTTTTAGATTCTGTTTCTTTTCTTCTACACATTTCTTAAATGCTTGAAATAATTCTGTCCCTGTTGTATGTTCCCTAAGTGGAATGACTTCAAGCATATATTCTTGTATCAAGAGGTTGTTAGTAACTCCACGAGTGAAAATTACCAATTGTGCTGTGTCAACGTTGTCAATGCTTTCATCCAACGCGAGAGAAACGGCTATAAATTCATGGACCTTGGTTTGTAGTCCTTTTTCAGTTATTTCTGCTATTTTATGTATCCTCTGTATTGTTTGTGGTGATAATGCAATATTACTAAAAATATATTGTTCAGGGCAAATTATGTTACGAACTTTACTCTCACATTTTTATGAAATCTCCATCACTAAAACACCTGTGACTGAGCAATCTCCAAAGCAACAGCATAGCTGGCGTGAAGTTGTCTATCGGTTATAATATTTGAATTAATATTAGGTGTATTATCTGAATATTCCTCTTCGAGCTGTTGTAGTTGATTAGTCCAATCTAGAACTGAAAAAAAAATGAATGAAGGACACTAGGTCAGTGTTATGCTACTTTAAATCGTGGTGTAAATTTATGAATACATGCTTGTCTATATTTGTAGGGTGATCTTATGACATGTATCATAATGCCACTTGATGTTCCATTGATGAGTGCCTTTTTGAACTTTAGAGCACAACAAACACTTTATGTTCCTTACATGATGAGAGAAGAAATCATCAAAGTGCTATTCTAGATATCAAATTTAATAGACCAGGAACCCTTAAACCCCATTACTCACTCACTCACTTACTAGACCAGGAATAATTAGATGCACTCTAATTCTATGAATATGCTAAGACTTTAAGTTAAATAAACTAATATCCATCAAAGTTATAAATAAAGAAATTTATCTTTAAGTCTTAGTATTAAATTACAGTTTGACAGACATGTTTAGAAGTGCATGTAAATACGACTGGACAGTCCGCCCGTGATCGGTGTGTATGCAGTGCCAGTTAAGGCTGCGAGGGAGGGGGAGACAGAGTAAGCGCTGCCCCTGACACGTCATAGTTGCGAGGCCTCATTGAGTGCATGTTTGCCGATGCCTGCCTTATACAGAGGAGTAGAGAGGAAATCGAGGAAATTCTTCGAAAATCTGAGCCGTGTGTGCACGCTGAAATAGCCGTATGAGTACGCGCCAAAATTAGGCAGTGAGCCGAAAGGAGTTCAAGTGATGAAGGCATTTATTCACGTTAGGGATAAGAAACCGGTGATGATCTGTTAACCATTCAACCTCGACGACTTAGCGCAAGAATGTAGCTAAGAAAATATTCACGAGTTGTATGTACAAAAAGGCCTCAAATGAATAGCTCTGAACTCTTTTGAAGCCGAGGTGAGAGATACTGTTACGATCTCCCATATCCACTATCCAGATCGGCGATTTCCTTTACCAGGAATGAGTACTGGGGCTCAAGGGCGGCGCACCCCCCCCCCCCCATTGAAAACTGAAAATTATTTTTGGGGGGTCTTAATATGTCCATTATATAGGTATACTTGTATACAAAATACGTTTAAAATTGTTCCGTTTTTCTCTTATTTAGTACGCTAATTTTTAAGATGACGGTCTGCCGGGCTCGGGCTGTGACAGCCCGGGTGCTTTCTGGTCTGTTTTCGTCGGTAACCATGACAACGGCATAGCTGTAAGGTTATCCCACTCTTAGTTAGGACCAGCATAGGGCTGAGAAAAATGAGCCCGGGTGTCATGGAATGTATGGCGTGGAAACTCTTGTTATTCTTTCTGTAGCATTGCTAAGGTTGGTGTGAATTACTATAAATTACTTGATAGCACGATTTTACCCATAATTTTTAGATCATTATGAGCAATGTACAACCGAATGTTGCTTTAAGTACACAGAAGTGACCCGCAGTTGAAATTGTCTGGGTTCAAATTGCACATACGAACGATGGAAATGACCACTGCCATTTCAATCTCCGAGGACGCGCGTATACCTTAAGTACGAAGGGGTGGCATTTTTCCTTGTATGGATATTTCAGGGCTTACAGTTCTGTGACCTGTTGATTTCCAGTCAGTAACCAGTTGGCTTGGCTGTCAGTTGCAGTGCAATACAGTTAAGAGAAAATTAAACTTTATGAACTAAAAACGGTTGTGTTTAGTTCGCTAAGTTTATTAGAAAAGTTAGAAATTAAAAACAGCGGGCGACCAAATGTGAGCTTAATATTGTGCAAATATAACCCCAGTGTATGAGTAGAGCTTCTTTTACTCGAAAATTTCATATTTCGTTATACGAAAAACAGTGGCGGCTCGTGACTTGTCGCAGTGGGTGTCCAGTACATTACATCCTCTCCACCTTTACTCCCTTTCTTTCTCTAACACACAATTATAATTCTAAATTCATATGGGCAATTGAGCTCTTATGTTTTGCTATTTTTTGTGTTACATGACCAATATCACAAGAATTATTATTTTTCCAGACACCATTTCTCTCACTCGCAAACAATAAGCACAGAAAACAGCTTCTCTTATAAAAATAAACCTGAAAGATTTATCTCCTTTAGTTTCGCCATTTTATTCATTTCCACACTTTCATAGATCCAAATTTCCCGCTATGTGCAGACACAACTGCATGCAACTTGCTGCCAGAACACAAACAGTAATAAACATTGTAACAAAATAACTATTCCAAACTGAAGTATTAGCCTTAGCAAATTACGACATGAAGAATAATTATATGCATTTATAATCGCTTAATAAGACTAGATTTAATTGTGTTTATAACATTAGTATAGAAGATGGATACATTACATTTAGAACCGTCACGTTGGCTGCCTAGTAGGTTTTGCTAAACGAGAGAGAAATGCTCATAGCAAGGAAAACGGAGGGACTTGTACGAAATGTAGTGCGCTTGCGCGGTAAGAATCGCATGCATTGGCCTTGTCGATTTTCGCCGTACTCTTAAATGCAAGCTTTGCACCGCTCCCTGCGATCTATGATACTGGTTGGAGATTTCCTGCCCACATCCTTCACGAACATTCCGGCATCCGTACATTGTCGACGTGATTAAAACCCGCGCTCGAACAATGTACGATAAATTCCAAAACCACCCTAACCCACTGGTGAACACTCTGGGACAATATGACCAGAGACAGCCGCGCCGACTACCATCTAAAAAATTGCCGAAGGACATCTTAAGTCCAACGGTCTAATTTTAGAAGATGGGAAAGGCGAAAATTAAAATCTGTACTTGAAACAGAGTAAAATGCCTAATTCAGATCACCTCTCAGTAAGTGACTGACGGCCAGAACCCTGGTGGGGATTAGCGCGTCACCTGATTGACTAAACAGCCAATCAGCAGCCGGGCACCACGCTCACGGACCAATCCCTACCAACCATCCATCTCGCCCCCTATAAATACCCCTGATCCCACAAACATTCCCAGAGAACATGGAGCCAGGTGGAGGGGATGCGCAGCTTATAAAAAACTGACACAACCCCAAAACCCGCGCCCCTACGTTCCACGGCCAAGCGTATGGCAGAATGCCACCGCTGAGCATGGAACATATGCTCAGGTTACGTACCATCAACGACAGCACCATAACTCAGGCCCCAGGGACCCAAGGTTAAATAAAACCTACGAAAACACACACTCGTACGCCCCGTTGCCGCAAAGGCACCGGTTTGCAGCAGCCCAGCAACCCCCTACAATCACACAGACTCAGAGACCGGCCCTTGCAATGCCCATCATGGAGCAGCCGACCACATCACGCAGAGACCCCTGCAGAGACTCCAGGCCTCAAAGCAGCAGTTGCTAAACGGTCCTACTCGGAGCATTTCTGCGGCGGGAAGGACGGTAAACCGCGCCTGAACTTTTGTAGCGACACTTTGTTCTACATGCTACGTTTAGGCAACGGGGACACCATGCGGGGCTATGAACGACTCCTGGACGCCTACGCAGCTCTTTTTTTTTTTTTTTTTTTTTTTTTTCAATGTGGAGGCTCCAGGAGACACCGCGGCGAACGCGGGAAAGTTCATAGCCACGATGGGTAGGCTTGCGACCCAGATGCGGCGAGACGGGGACGCATAAAACGTAACTCCCAGCACATCCAAACAAAAGAAAAACAAAAATGGCGAACATAAACATACACCATCACACTAACACCCCACATAAATACAGAATACTGTACTGGAACACACGAGGTGTACGGGCCAGGGCACAAGAACTAAAACATTACTTATATACAAACAACATTACCATCGCACTGTTAAATGAAACCTTTCTCACACCCAAAGCAAGATTCTCCGTACCTGGATACAAAATTTACAGAACACACCGACCAGAGGGGCGGACTGGCGGAGGCACGGCCATTGCAATTCAGAGGGACGTTCAACACTCCCAAAAACACGTCCCCCAGCTTCACACCATGGAAGCCACTGCTATACAACTTAACATGTCCAACCAAACATTAACAGTAGTAAGCATTTACGTCCCGCCCAACCAATTCGACCACAGAGATATCGACACCATCACCAATCTAGGCGACACTGTGCTAGCGGCCGGGGTCTACAACGCAATACATCAGTCATGGGGAAATGTCACTAGCAACACAGCGGGGAACACTCTGTACCAACATATGAACAACATAAATAGCGACTACTTCATCGCATATCCCGACACGCCCACATACATCCCAAACAACCACAAGCATACACCACACACTCTAGATATAGCTATTGTGAAAAATACCACATTCCGATACGAAATAAATACAATAGATGCCCTAGCCTCAGACCACTTAGCTGTTCAAATTAATACTCATGGAACAACAAAGCTTAAGCCCCAACAACCCATACGTAACTTTTACCACGCCAACTGGGAAATGTTTTGTCATCACTTAGATGCCGCTCTCCCACCCCCCCCCCCCCCGCCGTCCCACCCCAAACAAACGAAGAAGCAGACCAGGCCGCACTTAACCTAGAGGAAGCGATACAGGTGGCCATAACAGCTGCTGTCCCACTGAAACTCCCACCCAAACACGAAATTATCTATCCGCCGGACTTACTAGCCCTAATGAGGGAAAGGGATCATGAAAGGCGCAAATGGCAACGCACAAGAAACCTGGTCCATAAAGTCAACACAGCCACACTAGACAGTCAGGTCAAAACGAGACTCTCACAAATAGCTCAATACCAGTGGGATCACACCCTCGCGCAACTCCGACCGGGTGGTGCTGCCGTATGGCAGCTAACAAAAAGATTAGTTAAACAACCACTGAACATACCACCCCTTAAGAAGACCGACAACAAACACGCGGAAGAAGATATTGATAAAGCGAACGTACTGGCATAAACTTTAGCTAAAGCCTGTGCGCCAAATCAGACCCCAGTTGACCCAACACATAATGCTCAACTTGAAAACAATATGCGCAATGTGTTAATGCAACCAGTTCACAATAAAAATAAAAGAACCAATAAAGGCGAGCTCCTGTGGATAATTAAGCACCTTCAGGACACCAAAGCCCCAGGACCTGACAAAATACCAAATTTGGTCCTTAAACATCTAACAGTGGCAGCCCTAGAGCACCTCAGCAACATCTGTAACTACTGCCTAGAGCAAGGCTATTATCCAACCCCTTGGAAAACAGTCGATGTATTAATGTTTCCAAAACCCGGGAAAGATAAAACAAACCCCGCCAACTATAGGCCCATTAGCCTACTTAAGACTATCAGCAAGGTAGCAGAGAAAGTAATACTGAAAAGAATCACCGCACACATTAAGCGACATGATATAATAATCCCCGAGCAATTCGGCTTTCGAGCGCACTACTCTAGTACGCTTCAGATAACGCGAAATATAGAATACATCACCCACGGATTCAACCAAAATAGGTCAACAGGCATAATATTCTTGGATATACAACGAGCCTTCGATACAGTGCATCACCCGGGACTCATATTTAAGCTCAAGGAATTAAACTTCAATGACAGCATGATTAAACTACTAACGCACTACCTAACAAATCGGACTTTCTGTGTAACGATACAAGATGCTACCTCTGATATCAAACCACTAAGGGCAGGAGTAACCCAAGGGAGTTTAATCGGGCCGACATTGTTTAACCTATACATTAATGATATCCCCAAAACTAACAATACCACCCTCTCAATCTACGGCGATGATACGGCAATAGCAGCGCAATCCTGGAAACCAGAATTGGTAACAACCAGACTACAAGCTGCACTAAACGAACTCGAACCCTGGCTTAACACATGGCGAATCGAGGTAAACACAGGGAAAACGCAGGCAGTACTTTTTTCCAAAAGACTTAAACACGCAAATCGCAACGCACCGCTAAAGCTATACGGAGAAACAATAAACTGGAGTAATCAGGCCAAATATCTGGAAGTCACTCTAGACTCCAAGTTAACATTTGCTGAACATGTGAAATTAATACGCCAGAAGGCCAACGCCCAACTGGGCAGGCTCTACCCTCTCCTCAATAGGAACTCCAAGCTCAGCAAACAACTAGGTCTCACCCTGTACAAAACACTTATCTGCCCAGTGTTTACGTATGCAGCACCAGCATGGGGACACTGTGCCAAGTCCCACATACAACTGCAAACACTGCAAAACAAAGTCTTGCGAATCATAACTAAGGTCCCACGAACGGCACCACTGGATGTGATACATAGAGAATTCAAAATGCACACAGTGGAGGAATTTATTAAGCAGCTAGCCTGCAATATGTACGAAGCCGCCAAAACCAACCATAATCCACTAATTCGGCTACTGGGACAGTACACCACAGATGCTAATAAGCATAAGAGACCTTTATCGCTCTTCGACAGAACTATACCGGTAAACAAACACGCCGCAATAACAGCGACAGACATTGCCCGACACCTCAGTGCACTAGTTCCACCCTGACAGCCCTCAAGTCCCCGGATGGATGATCTCCCCTGCCGGGGCGGACAGGGGTCATAGGGCAACCCCACTTATGTCGACACTCAGCCACGCAGTAGGACCACGAATATGACAAAGACCCAACTCTGCAACTCCTCCTCTTCTCCCCTCCCCCATTTAATTAAAAAAATAATAATAATAAAAATAAAAAAATAAATAAAAATAAAATGAACATAAAAAATAAACAAATAAATAAGCAATATATATATATTCATTTATTATATCCTGTACATAACACTAATCAGCATCTATTGTACATATGTTTCAGGACAGGCAGCGCATGCTGTGCCAGTACCAAGCAGCTCCCTCTCCGGCTGCAGCCACAACTCAGGTACGTACTCCTCAATTTCTCTTAGCACGACACCTTATCCCAATTCCTGCCTGGCGGCGCCGTGGCCGAGCGGTTAGCGCGTTCGCCTACCACCTAGGCGGCCCGGGTTCGAAATCAGGGACCCACATGTGGTATTCGTGGTGGATGAAGCGGCGTCAGGGCGGGTTTTCTCCGGGTGCTCCGGTTTCCCCCGCCATCTCATTCCACCGGTGCTCCATCTTCATTCCATGTGTCATCAGTGTCACCGCCTGCGGTGCCGTAGTAGTAAAAGCGGGCGTTAAACACTACAACATCTTCAATTCCTGCCTTCAGCATGATAACCCTCTACTAACGCTTAGGTTCCAGGCCTGGGCCTTGCGCGAAGACCTGTACCTAACCCCACTCTGCCTGCATACTCTCTTGTATGCAGGTGCCTTTTTAGAGTTACCCACTAACATCAGGTTTGCTTCGGCGGTACCTGACATAACACCACCCGACTTTCCCTTCCATCCTCGTAGAGTAGACGCAGTGCATGGTAGGGGAGGCGATGTATATCCCTTTCGGATGATCGTCACCTGGGCTGGCGGAGGCGGGGCCAGTCCCAAAAAAAAAAAAAAAAATAAAAAATAAAAAAAAAAATCCCAGAAGTATCAAATCCCTGCAGAACAAACTACCATACTATCGCGCAGGTTAAGCCGTATAACGGCTAGGTACCGCGGTAAAGACACTCGAACTGCCTCTGGTTCTGCTCCCGGCGTATTCCTCGCCTAAAAGCTACCTTCGCCAGTTGCAAAATCGGGTTTATGCGTCTCAGCTTGTTGACATTTGGCACAGAGGGCGCGGGAAAATTAAACGAGCAAGTTCATATACGTACAAGAAAGTTGGACATTCGACTTTCTCATATGCATGTCTATACACATTCGCATGCGGAAAAAATTAGTGGGTGTGCAGTTGCGAGTATGCGATCATCCAGGAGCCGCCACTGACGAAAAAGTTTCCTGGCTGTGTGGATGTGGGTGGGGGGGGGGGGGGGGGAACAACAACAACAACAACTCGCTCTTCTGTTTCATGTGTTTGTTATTCGGGAGTGGTGGTGGTGGCAGTGGCAGTGGCGGCGGTGGCGGTAGTGATGCATGGACCAAAGACGAAGTGTGTAACTTGAAACATCTGCAGGAAAAAATAAAAAAGCATGATGGTTCTAAGCATAAGGCTAATGTAGTCAGTTTTCAACTTCTAGGAGTGTACAATATTAAATTCCTCTTTAAGTAGTGCTTATGAGGAATCCATAAAAAAGCACAACGAAACAGTGGAGAAAAATCGCGAGGATCTGTCAACGATAATAGATGTCAAAATTATATGGTGCACGTAATTTTCCTCTTCGCGGTCATGACGAAACCGCCACATCCAGCAATAAGGATGTGTTTTTAGAAATACTAAGTCTTTCTAACAAACTCAGTCCTGCTCTTAACAGCCATTTCGAAAACGCTACCGTTTTTAAAGGTACTTCTAAAGCCAACCAAAATGAGTTGTTTGTTAGATTGTATGCTATATGTTTGCAGGGATTTCATTTCTGATCAAATTAAGCAGTCTTCTTTCCTCGCATATGTGGTTGACGGATATATCGAACACTGTGTGGACAGTGCTAGTGTTTTGATATGAACTTCAAGGCAACGTTTACGAGCACTTTTGGACATTTGCAAATGAGAATCGCATAATGCAGAAGGTTTATGAAAGCGCATTTTGGAACAAATGCTTCCATTGATTGGAATTTGTCTCCAAAAATTAATCGCACAAACTTATGATGGAGCTGCTGTATTTAGAGGTCATTTAGGTGGTGTTAATGTGAAAGCTAAAGAGGTGTATAACAATCCTCATATTTATTGTTATGCACATCAACTGAACAAATTAATGGAACAGACCTCCTCTCACATTTCAAGTGTTAACATATTCTTACATAACATTAGGGGTATCTGTAATTTGTTTTCTATCTCTTCTGAAAGAACTTCAGTCTTAGAAGGTATTTGTGAGGAACGAATACCAAGACCTTCAGAAACTAGGTGAAATTTTCGCTCTAGGTCGGTACAATCCATCTTGAAGCACAAAACCTCGCTTATAATTTGTTTTGAAAATATTCAATCTGGAAAGCCTAAGAAATTTAATTCTGATGCAATCAGCCAGGCAGCAGTATTCTTAAAATGACTGAACGACTACACTTTTCTCTATTGGTTGAACTTCTTCAGCAAACTTATGCCTCATGTTGACGTTCTGTATGATCAGCTGCAAAAGGTAGAAACAGATGTTGTGAAAGTACGGCAAGCATAAGTTGTTTTGAAAATGTAGTGCAGAAAATTAGGGACTAAATATCATCTTCTGAAAAAACATCTGAGGAACCAGGAAGAGAGAGAGAGAGAGAGAGAGAGAGAGAGAGAGAGAGAGAGATGTGGATTTCATACAGAGAATTTACATTCCGCTGCAAAGTAAATCTGTTACATAATTCTCTCCCGAACGAGAGATCGTTTAGAATTCACAAACCACTTTTGCGGCGCAAAATTATTTCTGCAGGCCAAATATGAAGATTACAAAAAATGCTACCCCTAAATAGCACTCAAAATTTTTTGTAAAGCTTTCCCCGATGTCAATAAAGGCGCACTGAAGACAGAACTTTGCGTTTTCTATTCCCGACCAGAATTTGGTGAAAATTATAGTGGCTATTTGAACATTCTGAAGTACTTCATTTTCTTCGGTTTGGATACCACCGCCATCAAAGAAATAATTAAAGTGCCTAAAATACTAATTACATTGCCCAGTGAGCCGTTTCCAAGTGCGCAGGATGGCCCGTCAACACACCAGGAAGAAGGGCAACTGGACGAGGGACCGTCAAGACCGGCGGTACTGTTGCAGAGTTTCGAAGCAGGATGGCATACATCGTCCTACCCGGACCAAGGGACACTATCCAACAGCGATACCTAGGATCGTGCCTCCTGGAGAAGAGGCTCGATGGGTTAGTCCACCGGGGCGCAAGGGAGATGCCGCAGTGATAGTGCTGGTCGGGATGACCAACTCTGAGGAGGGAGCAATGTCACCGCGCCCGCCGCATCTAATTGCCGACAACAGCAGTGTCACCCATCTCATTATTGTCGGCACTACCGCAAAGGAGCCGAAGGAAAGAGACAGAGAATGGCCGCATTGTTGGGGCCCTTGCCGAATGAGAGAAAAGGATAGAGACTTCGGGAATCTTCTGCTTTGTATTTCACCGCAATAACTGAACTTTCCAGAATAGTGCCTGGGAGAGATAAATAGCGGTAAAGTGCGACAGACAGTGGACAGACGTATGTGAAGCGTTGAGTAGTCGTGCCGACGGAAGGACAGACTATGTGAAGCGTTGAGGAGTCGTGCCGACGGAGAAGGGACAGGTTTTGTGACGAATTTGGAGCCGTGCTGTGAGTGGATCGGAAAAGACTTTCTTGCTGTTGCAACGAGTGTAAAAAGTTACTGTTTACGGAAATAAAAGTGTTTCTTTATCCCAACTACATCTGTCTTTTTTACTTTACACCCCACCAAAAAGTCACAATATCTTACGGTTTACCAGTTATGTAAAAGCCATCCAGAGTAAATAAGACTACGTGGGCTATAGCCAGAAAATTGAAGATATTTATTTCATTTGTTATGAAAATATCTCAAACGTATGGCATTTTAATAAAAATCGTTAGTCATTTTCAAGAAAATAAAATTTTTCGAAATCTTTTCCATCTAAAGCGCAGCTTAGGATGGTGAAATTTTCTTCAAAACCTTCGTGTCGCATCCTTGAAAGACATTAAACTTTTGGTTTTTAACCGACTTTTCGGTTTTGAGTTATGCTGGCCACACACACAGACACACACACACACACACACACACACACACACACACACACGCACGCACGCGCGCGCGCGAACACGGACCTTTTTCTAAAAATTCGATGTGTTGCAATCACATCTTTCTCTACTCCTGTACTGAGCATTCTTACAAACTCTTATTCCTATATCTTCTTCGTGTTAGTTGAGATAAACATTTGTACAAATTATCTTATTGCTAATTTCCTTGCAAGGGGAATATTAGAATACTGTAGGCTTTGAGCGATAGTCAAATCTTTTAAACCTTTGAGATCCCGTTCACTTTGCACGCTTAACATATAAACAAATGAACAACGATGTTCCATTCCAAGAAAGTTTTGTTTCGCGAAACTGACACAAATAACAAGGAATATCTCCGAAATGGTTCACTCTACAAAAAATTATTAAGATATAAATTGTGTGTTTTAGCGAGATCAACATTTTCTTGTATAGTAAGATTTTGTCTATCTCTTACGGTTTACGAGTTATTCAAATGTCATCAAGAGTAAACGGGACTACGTAAGCTGTAGCCAGAAAATTCAAAATATACATTTTGTCATACAAATACCTTAAACATATGGCATTTTAATCAAAATCGTTAGAGCCATTTTCAAGAAAATCAAAATTTTCGAAAAAATTTCCACGTAAAGGGTAGTTTAAGGTGGGGCTATTTTCTTCAAATTCTTCGTGTCGCATCCTTGAAAGACATTAAACTTAAATACCAACTTTTCATTTTTGAGTTATGCTGTCCACTGACTGACTGACTGACTGACACACACACACACACACACACACACACACACACACACACACACACACACACACACACACACACACACACACACACACACACACACACACAAACTCACACACAAACACACACACACACACCGTTTTGTAAAAATATTTTTTTTTTATTCAGGGGGTCTCAAATTTCCGGTGAAATCTCGACATCGAATTTTTGGGTGGACGGTGAAATCTCGACATCGAACGTTTGGATGAAATAGAATGCTTCCTCTACTTACCAGCAGAGAAAATAAAAAAGCGTTTGAGATCAATTGTGTTTTAGCGAGATGTAAGTAATTTTTTGTGTAGGAAGATTATAACTTTTGTGGTTTACCAGTTTTGAAAAAACCATCCAGAATGAAAATGACTTCTGAGGACATTTACAGAAATTTCATTTGTCATAAAAATGTGTTAAATATGTGGTATTTTAACCAAAATCATTAGTCGTGTTTGATAACATTTTTGAGCAATGTTCTAAGTAGTGTTATCTGGAACACTGGGGAGATTTTCTTGAAAATCTTTATGTCGCATCCTTGGAAGATGCAGAACTTAAATACAGTGTTTGGCATTTAACCGACTTCTCTTTTTCAGTCATACTTTCGACAGACGGGCACACATAAGCTCACGCACGCACTCGGACATGTTTATAATTCCGCCCCTCCCCCCCTCCCTTTTTTCGGTTCAGAGATCCCAAAACATGTATTTCCAGGGAAATCTGGGTATCGAAATGTTGGGTGGAATTAATATTTCCTCTACTTCTAATCGTAGTAGAGAACGGAAAAGGATTGGTCTGCAGAAGGAATACATGTGCCTCAATTGAATTAGAACAATTACCTATTGTTTACAACCTATCTTCGCAAAGAAGAAAGATCAACACATAAGCTTCTGCAACATATCCTCAGAGCGAATTGGAAGAACATCTTCAATGATACCTCGACATTGTCACAAGCAACACCCAAGCCAATGAAGATGTAATAAACAATGCAGAGGAAGAGTGCCTGGAGGAGTGAGTGTGTAAGGTTTAAGGACCCGTCGACAACCGTCTGGAGGATGATACACGTTTCCATGTTGAAGACGAGAGACAAGATAGACTCCTCTATAGAAGACTGTTGTTTTTATAGTAATGATTTCTATTTGTTATGTTAGTTCTTTCCATTAAAATCATCGAGTTTCTTGAAAAGATGTATTAATAAGCGTTTAGGGGCAGTTTGTGATTTAAATAAAATTTTGTAAAGAGATGAGTGTTATTTTGCAATTTTCAGATTACCGCCTTTCAACGAGCCAATACAAAAAGGAATAAGTCCTAGCATGAGCATCGGCAGACTTTTTTCCAGGGGACAGACACATGTTGGAAGTTTGCAATCAGGTAATATTAATTAATTATTTTATTGTCAAAATTTATTATATTTGTTGCAGAGAACTGTATTAATTTGTGCTAAATAAAACTTGTTCCTTACATCAAAATTAAAATAATAGTTTAATAGTCAGTAATTGATTGCACATTAACTTCACCAACTCCAAGGGGGGCCCAAGGCCCCCCTTTGACCCCCTTCGCGACGCCCATGGGTCCTAGTTGACTTCAAAAAAGTGTTGTCCACTGTAACCAATCAATAAAGGTTTTGTCCGACAAAAAAGGAGTCACAATACAAATACATCTATTTATTTTATTGCTTTTTCGTTAAAAACGCGGTCTAGTAGTTAGGTGGGGAGAAGCGACACATTGTGTCATTTCCCCTACATCGTAGTTTTAACTCCCTCCACTGTCCTACACACCGGCTAGCTACTAGGCCACGCCTCCGTTATCTGTCTTCCTCAGAGAACCGGCCAGCGCCTCAAATCGTGCCAATGGTAGAATCGCAAAACAAGGTAAAACGATACTTCAAAGTCTAATGGGAATATAAGCACTTTGCGTTCCTAATAAAAATAGAGCTCTGTATTTGTTATGCCAAAAAATGTGTACAACGTAATCACAATCACGTAATCACAAAACTAATACATCGTGTTTCTATTCGATTCCGCCTTGAAACTTACTACTTAGCAAAGCCATGAAGCCTATCGGAAAGAATGTGAAACTGCCGAGCTGTTTATGTGAGATTATCTCACAAATACGACGAGACAGTGTTTGTACGTTCCGTTTAGATGCAATCATATCTTTGGGACAGCAATGTCCCATACCGAGTGGAAGGGAAGTCATTACATTAATTTAAACTAGTGATAGATCACGATATTGGGAACAATTTTGTATCTTACGTTTTTGTCTCTGACCATTTCCTACGGAGATATTTTAGTTTTGTCGAAAACAAGCTGACAACACTGCAGAATGTGTGGGTGTCGCTTTCCCTAGCTCAGTAGGTACATAAACAAACATAGTAACGGTGCTTCTTGAGAACACAAACAAATACCCTGGCTTGTTCTGCTGTGTTTATTGCGCGTGTGTAGGCCAATCACAAGCGTTAGCTCCCAAAACATTAAAGCGAAAGTGTCAGACCTGTTTACATGCACAAACTAGGTCAGTTCCCTGACCAACGTCAATGCAACGTTGTCGACTTACTGCACGTGACCCGCATCGGTAGCGTGATGTATAGCGTTCAAGAGGTTGCGAGTTCGAATCTCGCTTAGGGTAAGTTATCCGGGTAAGGGCCCCCCCCACCCCCCGAGGTTTTCCCTTATATTGAGAAGACCAATGTCGGGTAACTTAAAGCTCCATGGACCTCGGGCTCATTAGAGCATCATTTCACCCGTTTCATTCATTCACCGTTCGATATGACATTACGTTGGAGGACGTTAATTAAAAAAAATACTGCAAGTGTAAAAATGCTGCTTGGAGTATTCCTTCGCGTCTTTTAAGTGATTAATTATTTCGAAATAATTGATGTCCTATAATTACCACCGAAGCTCTGTCAGAAGTAAGTTCCTCTACGCATCTTACAAGTAACAAACTGTTATCTTCGTATATTCTTGTGGAATTGCGCATCCAAGTTGGATTAAAAACCATTTATTTTTTCGAAATTGGCTGATCAAAGAACGAAATGCCATTATACTATTTTGTTTGTAGTGCTTCTATGAAGCACACATTAGAAGAAATGTAATGCCTTCCCTTCCACTCTGTATATCAGCAGGCGAGAGAGATCATCTATTTGTTTTATCCCTGACTATACGTCAAGTTACTATTATTTCGCTCTTACACTCGACAGCCAGGGCCAACACGCCTCAACGCTTCGCCAAGTAATGTGTACCTTGTTTATCAAGACATGTGTGTTGGAGGCCTGCATGGGCCGACATTCTTAGGTTCGGCCCGGCACGGCCCGAACTCAGCCAAGCCCGAGTCCGGCCCGAGCCCGAGAAGAGGTTATAGTGCCGGGGCCCGAATCCGTCCCGGCCCGGCCCAATTATTTAAATTTATTATGATGACATTATTATTGTTGTTATTGTTATTATTACTATTATTTGAAACCTTTCAGCAGACTAATCATAGAAAATTCCTAGTAAAGGAATGCTGTGATAATTGTGCTATTCTCGGAAAAATATACAATACATTATTTTGTATCTCTTAATTTTCAAGTCCGGGCCCGGCCCGAGCTCGACAAATATTTTTCAAATTAGACCCGAATCCGGCCCGCGGGCCGGGCCGGGCCGGGCCTAGGCCCGAGGGCTTCGCCCGAGCCCGTGCAGACCTCTAATGTGTATACGCAAATACAGAACCGGAAACGTGAGGTGTCCTGAATTTAGTGATGGGGTATATGTAGGGGGCTATACACTCGTTTTCATTTCTGTCAGTCCTCTTCCCCATGCCTAGTCTAGTACATTATCAGTTTGATTGGAATTTGTTTCCTTACATAACAAAAAGTTAAAACTTTTTTGGCTTTTGTGAGAAATGCATCTTGATATGACTAATCCCTCTTGAACGCAATCTCCTCAGTTCAGCTATTCGTAGGCATCGCGTTTGCAGCTGATATATTAATTTATAATCTTATAATGGGCATGATGTTTTGTTTACCTTGTCCTGCACGGGCAATTGTTCTGCGGAAAAGGAGCCATTAGCCGCTCCCAGGGCCAGGCAGCCTACCGCCGCGGTGACATACCAACACCCCAAGGTCATTAAATGCGGTCACTTTGCCATTGTAAGGCAATTATTGTGATAAAAAGTTCATGCTTTGACATTTTAGCTGAAAACTAAAATACACGTTTGGAGGTCCTTCGAAAATGCCTTCAGTAGGCAGTCAGGTCTCTTAAATATTTCCAAGAAACTATGTTTTCAATATACAGGCGGGCTAAATATATGCCTAACTCTTTATATTAACAATTCAACTTGCTACCTATACATAACGAAACAAAAAGTAATAAACAAAATATTATGTCACCTGTCGACAGTTCAATTCCATTTTATCAATACGAATACGGATAGGAGAGATACTGAGGGGGTTCGGTACTGAAGTCAGACTTATTGTACCTATGCCCCCAAATAGGCCTCCCCGGGAGGACGGATGAGGTGAGAGGAGACACTGGGAGGCCAGATTTAGATTAACGGCACAAACATTGACAGAGGTCACTAAGGTTCCACAAGTGTGACGATACCTCAAACAAATTCTTTAGGTATTCCGGGGTGATCTCACGGGGAGGTGGGCGCAGTATCCGACAACCTCAGATGCCACCCCCACGGACGAGAGACAGAAAGGGTTCCTGTGCGCATATCATCCCTGCCAAGCTGAACCTAATGCCTTGGCTGACACGATGAATGCAATAATTAATGAAATGAAATCCTTTGCAGCATTCGCCTAGCGACCCGGGGAAATCCCGAAAAAAAAACATGGGTCAGGAAGGTCGGTCACGGGAATCGAACCCATGACCTCTCGAGTGGGAGCCTCACACGTTACCGTCAAGCCATCACGCTCAATCTATTCTATCAAAGAGGAGCAGAATGTGATTCCACCTACTTTGCAAGGCTAATATTCTATATTTCAAGGCAATGAATGTAATTTTGCCACAGGCCGCCAGGCAGTTGCTCACAAGGTTACGAGCAATTGTTTTTGCTTGTGACCATAAGAAATAAATTAAAGAAACGTGGTATTGTTGTACGTTTAAGTTTTCTTGAGGCACACAAAAGAAAGAGCTGTTCTAAATTAACCTTTCCGAAAGCTTTAGCGGTACACTAGGTGTTTTTGTGGCGGTACTGCGGCTGCCCCAAAACAGGAAACAGTTTGCCACATTTAAAATAACCGCCAAAACTGAAAGGGCATTTCCCGAAAAAAAACTTTGGTTCCCAGCCTAAACTAGTTAAAAGTGCTAACAACAAAAACGTTTTGGGTGTCTTTTCCGCACTCAAGAATATATGATGCATGGTCCCTGAATTTATTTAATTAAAAAATTCGTTAACCAAAATTTGGAAACTTCCTTCAGCGCGGTTGGCAACCAACAGTCAGTCGCTCTTGTCGAAATTGCCACTTCATCAGGTAAATTAATTGGAAATATCTTGTTTGGAAAGCTGAGGATTTCTAAGTTTCGTGAGTATTTAAAAAACTGTGAGCTGAAAATTGTATTAGTACCTTAAGAGTTCGGAATCACATAATGCGTAAATTTGAACACGTGTTGGTGGAAGCTGCGTATTAGAGTTGGCTATTTAGTTTCATGTTAGGGTTATTTGTTTAGTTTGAAGACATTTTAGCAATTTTTCGGTTATATGCGGCTGTATTACATACTGCACAAAGTGATTGCCAAGCAAACAACTTTTGTAAAGATATCAGTTATGACACTGACTAGGTTATAAATACGTGCTTAAAGAGCCACGTTATTCTTCCATTTTTAAATCATTTCCAACTTTTCCAGGTTATTTAGGCCCCGAAAATGACTTCACCTCTAGTACATGAAAAGGTCTGGTTCGACAAGGCGAAGTACGATGAAGCAGAGCGACAATATTTCGAAAATCTAGCCAAGGTAAGACAGTTATAAGTACTAAAATGCTTTGAAGTGTATTATACAGTTTCTGTCAGTAAAAAGTAGTGGTCTGGGATTCTGATTTAAATTTACAATGCGATTATTTTCGTCTTTACTAGATCATAGTGTGGAGTTGAACCAGAAAAACATAACCTCAATTTGTAAATGTCACACATTTACATGTTTTTCCTGTTATAGAACTGAAATTTTAATTACCTATTTTGGAACCTCATTTAGTTTTCTATGTACTTTTAAGTGTTGATGTGAAATATATCTGAAAAAGAAAAGTCTGCGAGAAACTTACTTATCTGTGCATCTGGTTAGTTTGCACTTCTAGCAATAGGCAGTGCTTTGTTTCTGTCGTTCATGAAATTCAGAACTGAAGGCCTCCTAACATTTGAGTGTAAAAATATGTAAGGGCATGGTCCTGTGGTTTGGAAATTCAGCCTCACATAATTATGAGGACAATTGACAAGACAATTTTTTCAGGCTGCACTCAGATTACATCCCTAATATTAAAAGTATCAAAGTACAATGCACCCAATTTTCAGCCGTACTGAATCTGCTTTAATAATCCTATATTCAGATACCTTCTACCAAACAGGAAACAGTATTCCTAAGAATGACACAGACCAAAAGAGAAGAAATTGATCTTGACTTCTACTCAACGGAGACCATGACTAACAAGAGCTGAACATGACTAATGATATGAGGAACCCACTGAATGAACTGGCATTTCACAAATTCCACCACAGGATGCACTTGGAAAAGTTTTCATGACTCCTTCATCAACTTTGTGTGCAGCAAACACTGATTGCTATAATTTCAGTAAATGTACCAAAAGAATTAAGACAATAGTAAAATATGGAAAGAATAAATTATGCGCATTTGTGCACTATTGTGTTATAATAATAACTCATGTTCGGAATTACAGCCACAGACTGTAGTTTCTGGACTGTATCATTTAGATACTACCTTAATGAACTTAAGTTTACTGTATCTAAAATAGTTAAATATTTAGTGTCCAATACTGAAAGATGATTAACAACAGCTTAACCATCTATAGATCATCCATTAATTGGCTCAAAGAATTAAGTAAATCAGATTGTTTAAAAAATAAATATTACTTTTCAACTTATGGTTTCCGAATGGCTACTATCGAAACAGGGAGAGTAGCAACAAAAGGAATGCAGTAACGCTTAGAATAACAGGAGAAAAGTTTAAAATATAGTGGTTAGACTAACAGTCTTAAAGGTTGGAATTTTATCCTATATGCTAGCTCATCTGTTTTCTTTGGATATTAGGTTGTGTTGTTTCCAGGCATTTTTACATGCTTCCATTTAAGGAAACAAGCAGCAGCAGATCTTGTTGCCTTAGATACCTGCCCAGTATGAAGAGATTATATTAGATTGAATATTGGACACTTATTTAGCCACTGTTAATTATTGCATGCTAACCCTGTAGCTAACCGTTCAAATATAGAAGTATTTATACTCTCTCTGGTAGCAGATGTTCTTTAAAGGATATATTGACTCCTCAAGACTCAATAATGTAATATTTGTTCTACAAATTAAAGCTACTAATGAAAGGAACCTTATCGTTTTTATGATTGGCTGATATGTATAAAATGGAATACAGTCTGGTTTTTAAAAGAAGATATATGATAGATGTCAGCTTCCCCATGTGGAGAGCTGCAGTGTTGTCAAGAAACTAAATTAAATTATTTTGTTGTTTAACGATGCTGTCAATTGCCAGGATCACATCAGTGTCACCGGTGTGCCAGGATTTCATCCCGCAGGAGTTCTTTTACATGTCAGTAAATCTACTGACATGGAGCTGTCATTTTTAAGCATACTTAAACAGCATTGGTCTGGGCTGGATTTCACAGATAGCAGATTACCCTCAGTACTCAAGACATATAAACAAATGTTCTGGTTTATCTCAGCGAAAACCTGTAGATGTAATCTACGTATATTAGTCAATTGCCAGGATCACATCAGTGTCACCGGTGTGCCAGGATTTCATCCCGCAGGAGTTCTTTTACATGTCAGTAAACCTACTGACATGGAGCTGTCATTTTTAAGCATACTTAAACAGCATCGGTCTGGGCTAGATTTCACAGATAGCAGATTACCCTCAGTACTCAAGACATATAAACAAATGTTCAGGTTTATCTCAGCAAAAACCTGTAGAGGTAATGTATATTAGCTTACTATCAAAAAAAGTAGTTTGTTCTCAGTAAGAGAAGAGACATTCACTAGCCAGGCTGTGCAATGTAACACACTGACCAGAAGCTGAACTTTCTCTTTGGCCATGATTCCTTGGTCTACCTGTACTGCTTTGTTCACCTCCATGTCCACCAACCCTTACTTCCATAACTTCTTTTAACATAAAAGTTTTAACAAAGTAGACTAACAACGCACTACACAACTGAATGTCCAAACAATCTTGGTTCCCCACACACAACAAGCAATAACTGACCTGAGGAGTAAATCAGTGTGACAACCTTTGTTTACATTTCCATAGTAATGGCCTTACCCTTTATCCCCCTTGCTTGACACCTGTCATGTGTCTTCTTTTAAAAATCAGACTGTATACACTTCACCATTGTGCACTTGCATTTTTTAAGTCTCCCCTTGTAATAATATGGAAAAAAACATATGCATACCTTTTTCCCCTCAATATGCCATCATGAATCTGAGTGCAGAGAGGTGGCTTGTCCACCAAGGAATAGCTGCTCCAATTCGGTATACCAAGCACTGTCATTGACTCAGCACAATGGGTGGTATAAATAAAAGCAAGCACTAGCTTTTTCTCACTAATTCGGAGCAAGAGGTTGGTTTCGTATAAATAAAAACCTTCTCCTCCATCTCCTTGCAAGCTAAAGCTTCCCAACCTTGGCCGTGGAGCTATTGCTCGCGAAATGGTGTAAATAAAAACCTGCTTTCCTTGCTCCGACGAAGCTTTTGCTGGCTAAATAAGAAAAAATTGAAGCTATTAACAGTGAAGCAACATTACTAAGATATGTGAAGTTTTTAGTTTCTAATTTGTTCTTACTTTAGACTTTTGCTGGCTATTTTCTGAGGTAGCTATGTAGGTACCTCAGCTTGCTCAATCAGTTAACACCATGGCCAGGATTTCCTGCTCCCACTGTTTTAAAACAACTGGCTTATTGCCAATTAGTTTCAAATCACTTTTGGCCTTAATTCTTGTTTTTAAGTTGCTTTTTTTTTAATTAGTATTTGCATCTCGCTGATGGATGTTTTAAACTCTTCCTTCAATTGTTGCTTTACTGTAGCTACTGCTAAACTTTTGCGCTTACTTTCTGGCAACTGTGCTTTTGATAGAATGTCTTGATTTTCCTTTAATAGATGAACAAAGCACCTCATAAATTTACTGCTTTCTTCAACGATGGTGACTGAAATACATACGTGTTGTAAAATATAATAAACTCTACTCTTGGAGATATTTGCTGCTATATCAGCTCCGATGGTACAAGGACATTTTTCTGAGGTGTTATGATCAAGCCTGGTTAGAATGAGAGTGATGTCATAGTGATCCACTTTCATTACCGGAAACCTGATAATGGAATCAAAACATATACGAACGTGCTTATACAAACATGCAGCACGTATGAAGAGCATAATTTTCGTACAAATCAAGGTCGAATTATGTCTATAAAATAAGCCCATATGAAACTCTTTCACAAAGTAGGTATAACTTTAATTCAGATAACACTTTTAAAATCTTAGAATTGCCTATTTTGATGTTCCATAAATTTTAATTACCCAGTTCTAGAGCAGATCAACAGAACACCAGTAAAAGTAATCTTTCAGTATATCACTTGTAATAGACGCAAGTCATCAAATTATGGGAATCAGGGTTTAAATTTATAAAAGGATAATCGCCATGTGTTGCAAGTTCGGATAAATCCCAATTACTGTTTCATCTATATCTGCCCCCCCCCCCCCCCAAAAAAAAGAAATTTACGTAAATTGTGTGCTTTAATTAGATACACATTTTTTGTGTAGTAAGACTTCGTCTATCTCCTACAGTTTATCAGTTATACAAATGTGATTCAGAATGAAAAGGACTTCACAGGCTACTCCCTGAACTTAAAGGTATACCTACATTTCAATTGTCATGTAAATATCTTAACATATGCCATTTTAATCAAAATACGAGCACAGTGGCCATTTTTGAGAAAATTAAAAATTAGGAGTATTTATCCATGTAAAAGTTAGTTTTGGATAGAGGGTTTCCATAAAGTCGCACTCTTGGAGGTTACTGAGCTTAATACGAAATTTGGTTTTTAAAAGTGACTGCTTGGGTTTTGATGCTCACACTTATACACATACAGGCACGCACACCTAGAGCTCTCGCTCTCTCTCTCCCTCTCACTTTCTATTCAGAAAGGCTCAGAAGGTGTATTTCTGCTTTAATCTCGATATCGAATTATTGGGCAGAATGCAATAATTCCCATAGTGGTTGAGGAACTAAAACACTACACAATATGTAGGGACTTGGATGCAGATATAAACAATTATAATCACATTTAAAGAGAAAATGTAGACTTGCTTCTGCAGCATTTGCTTCCAGAGGGAAGTGAAACACGAAGGGGACCTTCTAACATCCTAAGGTGTTGTCATCTTGCTTGCATACGATAGCGCTAAACATAATGTGAATGAGGTAATAGTGTTCCGCTCTCATTACCGATGATAATGCAATCAAAGTGATACATGGAGTAGAATATTGTGCAAATCAAAACCAGGTTATAACTGAAGACTTTCATATAAAACCGACCCTAAATTGAAATTTCCACGAAATGAAACTTCATCCGGTATAGTTTTAATTTATGGTAAAGTCTTATATAATCTTGGAATTAGTCCCCACACACTCACTCTTGGAATTATTGATATTTTATATGTATAGATGTAAAGGATATCAGTATAATGGTGCAAACGCACGAGTACCAAATATATACTTCCATATATCAGTTGATACAAGTTCTTAATACTATAAAATTAAGAAAATCACTGATGGAATTTAGAAAGTGTATGAACGTTATCGGTGGAATGCCAGGCGAATCTTAATTTCTATTTAATTTGCCAAATCTTTACTTACAGTTTTGTTCTTTAAAATCAGTATCTCTATCAGGTTTAACATGAATAAGTATATGAATATTTAAATGCAGCAAATATTTAAATCCCCTCCAGACAGGAAAAAGGTGTGTTTGTTTATGTGGCCTGGTGAAGGTCACGGAGCTAAAGCTTTGTGTTGAAAGCAAGAGCTGGCGGAAGAGGGGAAGCTTTTATTTATACCAAATCACGACCTTTTGCTTATTCTCAACTTGCGTACCAGCTTCAGCTCACAAGCACTAGCTAGTTTTTATTTATACCACCCAATGTCTGTGTCCTTGAATGTGCAGTCTTGGTGTGCAGTGGGGAGCTTCTTGGTATGATGTAAACAGAGTAATCCAGCAGTTCAAAATTATTGTCTACAATGCATTTGGACTGTAAGCAGTGCCAGTTTTGCTATGATTTATATCATGTGGTTTCTTGAGTCTGCAACAAACATAATTCATTAGTGATATTATTGAAAGTGTGATCATAATTGCATTGCTTTATGTGGTAATATAATGTATTAGTGGTGCTCTTTTGTATAATATTTATTATACCGGGAAACAACGTTGCTTTTGAAGCGGGCTGTTATCCATCGGCACGAGAGGAAAAAACAATAGAGCACTATCCCAAGTTCTCTTGTGACAATCACTGATATTTTATAGTGGCAAATCAGTTAGTCCCTTGATCGCACACACAGGATGCAGAAGGAAATGCCAGAATGAATGTTCTTGAGTAAATGAGGACATAAAAATTGGTTAGGTAAGTAATTTCAGCCTTTAAAATAATAATACAAAGGTGCACTCAAAAGAGCATTACAGATTGTCTATTAATCTTTGATGAGTTCATTTAGGGTCTGTGTATTTTTATTACACTTGTTGAAGTGGTACTGCTTGCACTTATTTCTGCATATTTTGCACATGCATTACTCTTTGGCGATGTGGTATTTCTCATTGGTACACATTTTATAGTAGAATCCATGAATTGCATGACTCTGCATTTGGTTGCTGTTTGTCCACTGCCTATTTGTCATGGTGTCCGTACCAAAGAAATTGTTGTCTATTTCTTTTTCTTTGCATTTCCTTCTTGTTAGTACTTCTTTGTATGGTTCTGTGCTAGGTAGTAGTGTCTTTGTCCTTACATCCTCCAGAAAGAATGTTTCTCTCACGAGCACATACGCCATTCTGTTTGGTACATACTTGCTTGCCCCTAAGGCCCTTTTTATGTATCTCATCTGTACATTTTCCAGTTTTTCCAATTCACTGATCTTCAGTTTATCCTATATGAGTTCAAGCCCATATGTGGCGATTGGAGCTATTGTCGTTTCAAATAATCTCATTGCTGTTTCTAATTTTAGCAAGGTAATGTTCTTGATGTTGCATATTGCTCTGATGACTGTTGTAGTTCTTTCTTGTATGTGTTTGCTGTATAGTGATGCCCAGGTATCTAAATTTGTTCACTATTTTCATTTCTTCATTATCTAGTTTCAGGATGTCCACCTTCGGTATTCTTCCTCCTCTTCTGAATACCATCTGCATTGTTTTGTTTTTGTTTATATGGAAATAATTTTCTATTGCTCATTGCTGAATAATATGTAGATCTTTCTGTAGTGGGGCTCTAATGACCTAGCTGTCGACGGGCCCTTAAACCCTAATCACTCACTCACTCTTTCTGTAGTTCCTCTCTATTATTTGATCCTAGGGCCATGTCATCCGCCTTTCAGCCTTCAATCACTGGATACTAAGGTCTTGCCTCTTATGCTATGTGGATTGGTTGTAATCCCTGTTTCTGTGAAATTATTGTACAAAATGATTGAGAAAGTGTAGATGAAAATGAAAGTAGACTCTTTATTAATGTTTTCTTTCCAATAAGTAATTTAAATCTTCATGAAGCTTAACAATTAGGTTAAAAGTTTTTCTTATTCTGACAATTAACAGGATTAATTGGATGTTCCTCTAATAGTTAGGGACTCCTAAGGAATAGATTTATGTTCCTGGATTGCTGCCTCATGTGTATAAAGCCTGCAGGTTGCCTGCATACCAATACCTGAATGCTGCTTATTTCTGTTGAGTATGTAAGGTGATAACATATAGATGCTACCTGTCATTGAAAAGCTATCTCTCATGCAGATGTTTCTTTTAGGCATACAGATTGTGAGGGAAAAGTTTCCTCTCTTTAGCTCCCAAGAAGATACAAGTGCAAACATGTTTATGCATATCAGCCATTGTTTGTTGACCAAGTAGAAAATTAACTAGCTCTAAGGGTAATAGTCCTTCTAAGTTAACTATGTAATAACATCCAACAATTAGTGTTATAATGCTCAGTAAAATGGCACTCAATGGTATGATAGGAACTGGAGGGCATGAAGTGTTAGTAATTCTGGAATTTTGAGATAGTAATACTAGATCTCAAAAGCACTCTCTGTATGAACCATTTCTGTGTTCATGTGTTATTACAAGGTAACAAATTTACACAAAATTTTGATAATGTTCCAAGCAATTTGCCTTTATCTTTGCCTTAGGCTAGTATTTTTTTTAAACTATTGCGACGTGTTAGAACCATTTGACATTGTATGCATCTAATATTGTTAGACAGTAAATGAAATCAACTTGCTATGTTTTGCCAGTTGAACTGAAATTCATGAATGATAATTATGTTCAAAAGAGGACATACTGTATGAAACAATAAGGATCCTGAAGGAACCAATTGAATAGTCTGTGCAATTAGAACGGGAGGTGTAGTAAAAGCTAAGGTCACATAAAAGTCTGCAGTATTTTTATGCTATAATGCTGTCTGCTCTCATAAAAGATCTCTCCAACAATGAGTGGCACACAAGCATTGCATATATGCCAGAAGTTTGTTTCATAGAAGCATGTAAAATGCATATTGGTATATATAAGCCTATCTAAATGTGATTGTCGTGGGTGTCAGGATCAAACATGTGATCTAGTAGCTATAGTAAAGCAAACTTTCAACCCAGTTCCCCGAGCAAACACCTAAGAGAATGACAACTGCAATAACTGAATTTTTGGCTTCAGAAAAAATGTAAAGACCATGTATACCAACAATATTTTACCCTTGACTTTGTTGTCACCTATATTTGCTGTTTCTGGACTTCGAGGCTTATTCAGAACAGTAACATTTTAACACAACAATTTGCTCTGTAATGAAAGGGACAACAGTTGAAAAAAATGCTGTGAACCCAACTACAGTAATCAGTGCAAAATTCAAATTAGAACCTTCAAATGAGACAAGTTGCATTGTGTATTACACTGTAAAAATAGGTAAATGTATCAGGTTTAAGTACCGGGATATAATTTAAACTTCAAGAACATGCAAAATTTGAGTTACAGAAATTTAGCGTAAAGAAAGAAAAAGTACATGTAAATTATATTAATTTACTGCTTCACTGTATCATAGTTCTACACAATAAGAACATAGGAAGCTTGTTTTGGAAATACTGTACAAGCTATTGAAAACTCGAGCAATAGCAGTTCAAAATATCAACATTCAACTATATTTCATTGTATGATGTGGATTTTGTCAAATGGTTTTACAATTACTCTCTGTTTGGAAACATATAGAAGAACTGGAATTTCCGTTACAATTTGTAATTTTACAGAAGAGCAAAACAAATAAGTGTATATTGTTATCTTGTATGCAATAAGCTGAAGTTTCACACCGGAAAATACCATTTTCATATGAATAATTTTCAAATTGCAAAGCATCGAAAGCAGAACACATTTCCTATGCTGCAAATTAGATTTTAATTTACAGCATATTGTGAAAAATAACAAGTCCAGTTAAATTTTGTTACTTTATTTCCCTTAAAATTGAATCACAATACACAACTTGTGACGTTGCAACTCACAATTGTTCTGTTTGATTGTAACCTTGGCGCAAAACACTGCTCAACTGTTCACAGTTCGCTCTGACAATTCTACTGCCTCATTGACTAAATCTAAAAGCTGGCCCAAAACTAACTTTTCTGGCTGTGCCGGCTTGCTTATGTAGTTGAGAATTAGGTACCAGGGATTTTTGTGGAAATTTGACATTTCATGAAGCTTCTTGTTGTTAGCTAATGCTGGATTTCTGACAATGAAGTCATTAATCCTCTTGCTCTCCAATATTTTTCAATAAATATTGAAGAGACTTAGCAATAAATGTAACCACTTTTTAGAGAGCACCATATTTTTGTTTTGGCGGTCACATCGCTCTCTCACAACCCCCAGAATATCTGGAGGACCACACCTGTCGTTGGTTTACGGGTCTCACTGACCTGACCGGGAGAATTATCAAAATAAATTAACCAACCATATCCTCTGATTACCAATCAGAGGACGTATTACATGCCATGACAGGTCAGCATGTTAGGGGTTAAGGTTTTATAGAGAA
Organism: Tenodera sinensis; assembly: GCA_030765045.1. Taxonomy (NCBI): domain Eukaryota; kingdom Metazoa; phylum Arthropoda; class Insecta; order Mantodea; family Mantidae; genus Tenodera; species Tenodera sinensis. Next base: position 134,987,859 of record CM060967.1, on the reverse strand, counting down.
ATTAGAGAAATGGAGAGGTTGGAAAAATAAAGACTCCCTAGCCCTCAGGAACCCTAATAGCATCGGGGTCGGAAGAGAACAAGAGATGACCAAGGTAAGGTTAGATAGAAAAGTTACAGTGAGGAGCAAAACACCAGTAAGTGGAAGTAATGCTCTGCTCAGCCTGGGTACTTTGTGGTCGCTATTCACATAGGTACCCAAGCTGAGCAGAACATTACTTCCACTCAGATATACATGATTATAAAACAAGGCAAAATAGCAACCTGCGCATAACTAGAACTAGTACAATAACTTTTCAAAAAAATATGATTCATATGGGTGTAACACTTTATAATAAATTACCAAATTGTATTAAATCAATATAAATATGGTTGTTTCATATATACCAAAATCCAATTTTCGTCACAAATACATTAGGAAATGTTAGGCACCTTGATAAATAACATCAGTACATTATTATTGTTTTAAGATACTATGCTTCCTGAAACTGTTAAAAACATGCAAATAACCTTTCTTCGAACCTTGTTAGACAGCAGATGCTGTACACAGAAAGCACATAGAACGGGCAAATGTGAGGTAGGGAAGGACGGGAAAGTGGTAGTGCCAATATATGCAAAGCAGAAACTCTTCCACTACACACTATCACTCTCTGTTTACAAAACTAGCTAAAGGAAATACTTTCATCAGGGACAGTAAATGGGGCATTCAAAATGTGATGTTTTTCTGGTTGTATTGGTTATTGTTCCCCCATCCACATCAGTACACTATTGCAGAGGAGTTAAAATGCGGTAGGAACACAATTGTGAATTAGTCAGTGTTCAACTGTGAAGTATGTGAACTGCATCCTACACAACTGATGGTGAATTGGCACCAGAAATAAAATTGTGGAAATTGATGAATCCAAATTTGAGTGCATCCTATTATGGAGTCATTGCTTCTTGTAAAAATCCAACATTTGAATGTCCGAGGACCATGTGGAATTGACTTTTGTTCTCAGCCGATATTGCTGCACATTGCCTAGCAACATAGTGGTATGAGGTACCTGACCTCAAGCCTTACTTGATGTGTGGCTGGCATCATGTTATCTATGAGGAATTGCTGACTGGTATACCACACAAACCAGAGCTATGATTTCTTTTATCACGTTTGCAGCCTTGTGATGAAACATGCTTATATGTTCTGTCAATAAGCCAGAATCAGAACATCAGTTATTGCTGTTGCTGAAACTGGCCTAAGTGTTTAATATCTTTCAAGAATGTACTCCAGATACTAATGTGAGCATAACTGAAATTATAGAAAGAATGAACCTGGACTTCATCAACTGATAGTTATTTCTTATTCACCTTTGCAATAAAGGTCTTAACAAATTATTCTAGATGATACCTATAGAACATAATTGCGTGCTGGGCTATAAGCCAATCTGTTATCCATTTCCTCCCCAAATGCCACATTGAAGGGTGTGTAATTCACATATTTTGTAATTTGCACTTGCATGTATACACGAGACAGAGATGTCATAGTTGGGCTTGGACTGGAAATTAGAATTGCCCTCCCTGTCCCCTTCCTTCCAAGTTCTGCATTCCTGGCATGGGGTTATATGTAATTGTTTGAAGTACATGCACGTTTTCAAGCCTGTTCTACCATTATAGATACAACAACATTCAGTCTGCACAAGCATTTTAAAAGGAAAGTACAATATTAACTTCAGTTGTAAGTTTTCAAAGGGAGACAGCTAAAATAAGGTATAAATGCAGTGTTGCCAGGTTGAGGGATTTTTCCTTAAGCGTAGGTATTATTTAACTCGAAAGGGAATGAGTGAATTTTTGAAATTCAAGAATTTAAATTCATTTACGCGTGCACTTCTGCTTTTAACTAAGAATTTCTCCTCATTAGATGTTTCAGCATTAAATGAGAGTATTGCTTCATTAACACTTTCTGCATTACACATAATGAAATACCATTGACACAACCATCGTGGAAAACAAAATGTTACCATTTCTTAGAACGCCACATCTGCAAATTATCACAAAGCGACAATTAGTCATCAGTTTGTTGTTCACTTCTGTGTTGATGTTGAGTAAGGTATGCGCACATGGACTGTTGCATTTCATTTTGGACAGCAGGAAGTCTTGTATTTTGGGGGGGGGAAGTCAATTTTCTGTCATCTAAAGTAGACATTAAGTTAATGCCTTTTGCAAAATCGCAGCTGTGGTTCTGAATTTTTTTCAGGGTCAAAGTTATTGTGATGTGATAAAATTACAGGATTCTGAGACTTGGAGCTCAGAAACTATTCAACGTAAAATTCTCAAATAAGTCAAAATGTAGGTAACACTGTGAAGTATCTGTTGGTATCTATTCAATGTTTTTGGGACCTAAATGTAATATAATTTTCATCATATTTTGTGTGTGTGTGTGTGTGTGTGTCCCCCCCCCCCCCCCCCCAGAAGATGTCATTTTAAATGGAATATAAATTATACCATATTATTCAGTATTTAATTTAATGACAATATTAGTTAACATTTTAAGGGTATCTTCAATGGACAGCTTTAGAAAAAATAAAAAGTAAAAGAAACTGCGTTGCCAAATTGTTATGTTCTGTCGTGTTAAGTCAAGTTTTACGTCCTGTCATGTTAAGTCACGTTACAATCCTGGCATTACAGTCTTATAGGAGCAAGTCAACCAAAGATAGGTTTTCTGAGCAGAAAGAGAATTATTTTATTTTTGAGGGATTTTAAGTCTATAGGGGGATTTTCTCTACCAAAAACCTGGCAATACTGTATAAATGAGAAAATGTAAAAGCTATTCTTAGGGAACTGAAACTATTTTATTAGATTTTTACCCACACTAATTATCTACTGTTTAATATAAGAAGTGAAACAAATAATAAACATAATGCACAATTGGATTACTTATATGCATGCCACTATTGTTATTCATCATTAGAATGTTCAAGATGTTGAGACATACAGAAGGTTCTAATTCTCTGGTGATAACACTGGTTTTATGCTGGGGGAGTGCATGACTAATCTTGTTTATGATTCTAACTGTCCAGTGCCGACCTCCTGGTAATTTTGGGAATATCTATATCTATATCTATATATATATATATATATATATATATATATATATATATATATATTTCACAAACAAACAAAAATTGTGACATCTGCCTGACATTTCAGGTGACCATAAAGATCCAGAATACAAGATATATTAGGTTTATACTCTTACAATAAGGAATAGCAAAGATTAAAATTTTCTTAAATATTTACAAAAGTATTTTTGAATATGAATAAGTCAAATTTAAAAAAAAAATGATTAAAATTAAGATACAAAATATCCAAAACGTTAAAGGATTATAACAAGAAAATAGCAGTTGATACTTGCAATACAAGTGATTATTTAAAATATATAAAGTCTTTCAGGACATGTAAACATATATTGACAATTTCAGACCAATGCACACCCAATGCTTTGAGGCAGGTACTTGTGAGTTTAAAGCATGTTCCGCGTGTACCAAAGAGTAGTACTTTTACCTCCCATGTATTTTCAGGTACGTTATATCTCTCACTAAGGTGAGGAATGCATGGTTGGTAGATGGCTTCCTTTTCCTTGTTCACCTGTGTCACCTGCTGTAGATGTTGCTCCATTCTTACAGTTGGATCAAGAATAAGAGCCTTTCCTGCATCTCTCTTGATGGCTGTGGTAACTGCTCTTCGATGGCTACCATCCTCAGACAGGCAATGGACCGCTTCATAGACCTCCCAATTGGCTCTACGAAGGCCTGTAAAAATGGATGAACGCACACGGTGGTGACGAGTGTTGCGAAGTAATTCTCCCTTTGGGCAATATCCTAGTAGATTCCCAAGGGTTTCCACTTCTTTGCAATTTGAGTGCAGACATAGTGTTGTTCGCCGATTTCTTCCAGATGCAGATCTTACTGCTGACGTGTTACATGACATTTTATGGCATTAGTCCATTCAGAACATGATAGGATTTTTCTGTTGCTCATCCATGAATTGGCTCTGGGATTCTCTTTATATGCTTCAATCCCCTTTCCCTTGTGAGGTAGCTTACACCATGCATCAAACGATTTAAGTTGTAATTGTTTTCAAAGCCATTGTCCTGATTTTGAAATGATTTCGTCGTTAATGTCAATGTTCAAATTGGAAGGGACTTCTTTCTTCTCTTTCTGAGTATCTCGACACAAGCGTAGATGATCATCTTGTATTTGTGATAGCTTCTGAGCTATATTGAAATGTTGTATATAAGCCTCCCAACCAGCTTGGATTAGTCCTATTCCTCGAAGATTATGTGGAGCGTATATCATATCATTGGGGCAATCGTGAGGTAGCCCAACTATTTCTTTGACGGATGTTCTTATTAACTTATCAATATCTTCTAAAAAGGAGGTCGAAATCTTATTCAGTGGTGTACTTTGAAGGAAATATGCTAATCCAGGCCAAATATATTGATTAATGATATTTAATTTTTGATCTGCTGTGAGCAAGTTGGAATAAGAAAGTGAATTCAGATCTTTTTCCAAACGTTTGATTATCTTATTCTTATCCAACTGGATTTCATTTGTGAAATTTACACCCAAATATTTTATGTTTTCGTTTTCTTTGATTGGCTCTAAAACATTTGAGCCAAATTTTATTTTAGAAGTTTCACTAAGTTTACCATGTTTGATGTTTATGACATTGCATTTTAATGGATTGATATGCAAACCAATTGTAGCAAAGTTACTGGTAGTTAAGTCTAAAAGTGACTGAGAGATGTTTCGTCCTTTGCTACTAAAACAATATCATCAGCAAAAGCCATGCCCGATACAATTTTTACTTCAGGGCTAAGCTGAAATCCATGCAATTTTGTAATCTCATTGTTCGTTATATCTTTAATTGTGTCATCAATCGCTATATTAAACAATGTAGGAGAGATGGGTGAACCCTGGGCAACTCCTTTTTGTAGAAAGATAGGTGATGTTTTGTTTATGCCACATTCTACTGCAATGCTATTACACTGAATGAGATTCAGAACTAATGTTCTCAAGTTGTTTGGCACATTGGTGCACATCAGGTATCTCTTGATATGTTCATGACCTATGCTATCATAATCCTTGGAGATATCAAGGAAAACAATGCAGCAGTCCTCCTTGTTAGCTCTACAGTTTGTCAGACATCCATTGATGATTGATGTATTTATATGACATCCAGGGAATGCAACAAAACCACGCTGATAAGTGCAAAAATCGATAAATGATCTTAGTTTTCTGTCAATTACTTCTTCAATAACACATCTGATTACAGAAAAAATTGATATTGGACGCCAATTAGTTTATCAGAGTTTCCTTTTTTTAATATTAAAACTGTTCTTGCAGCGTTAAATACTTCCAGACATTTACCAAATTTCAGCATCACATTAGCCAGAAGACCCAACAGTTTAGTGGTTTTAAATTCTTTTAAAACTTTTACAGTGATTTGATCAGAACCTGGAGACGTATCCACTTTAATCTGGCTAAGAGCAGCATTAATTTCTGCTTCTTTTATTTCTATATCATTTTCTGTACATACCGCTGCTATCTATGGCAAGGGAGTTAGTTCATTCTCCTGTTTAAAAATATTTTGAAAATGTTGGTAAATAGATGTTCGAATGTTACACTGGATACCATTTTGATTTTTCATAATTTTCCTGACCAACTTGCGTCGTTGATTATAGTACAGGTACTGAGAGACTTCATATTGACACTTATTTTTGTTATATTCTCTTTTGCATTTAGATAGTCTTATGGGATTTTTGGTATTTGAATGTGAATTGCTCTGATGTATTTGTTTACTTTTTCATGTATTATAGTACCGGATGGCAGGATGTTTAGGACCAGAAAGGGAGGATAATGCTGTGACTAAATAGGTGGCCATTTCTTGTCATAGTGACTCAAATGATTCTATATCAGATTTTAGTATTATGGCTTTTAATTTTTCCTCAAACTTTGTAATGTCACCTAGTTTTTTATTTGTTCATCCGTATGCAATGTATTAGTTTTTTGGATCTTATCATTTTGAGTGTCGAGCTCATTATTCTCCTCTTGCGTGTAAGAATTTTCTGTTTGCTGCTTATATTTGGAAGCTATATTTGTTCGATAAGCATCAGGATGTGCTTTAGCAACAGATTTAAAGGATTTTCCACAGATATGACAGCATTTTTCTAGTTTGCTATTGCTCATTTTGAGGTTAATACTTGAATCACATGCCATTGGATTGCCAGAGTTATGTTTTGGAATAAAATCATCTTAAGTAAGATGTTCAAAACAGAATTTTGTTACTATAAACTGCTAATATAAGTAATTAATAAGTATTCCAATAGTAGAAATACCTGGTAACTATGTAAGTAAATAAACCACAGGCCTCCAGTTAGATCCACTACTAAGAGCTTAAAATTGTGCGATCATGAAGTCTTGTTCCACTAATAATTGAACACTCATAAATAAATCCTCCTATGTTCCAAGTATGTAATGCACTTGCTCTGGTGTATGGAAGATTAGCTTTCATCACAACATATAATAAATGCCCAGCAAACAAAAGTATATAGATAGCGTAATCATAAGTACAGATTCAGCAAATTAAATACATCTGCTTAAAAAGTCTCAATTCCAAAAAGTGTCTGTTTACTACCATACTAATACGCGAGTTTTTTTTTTAGTGATATGAGAATCTACAGAAAACATGAATAGATACCCAGAGGAAAGTCCAGCTGGTTTTGCTGTCTGTTAAATAACTAGCAGTCATTAATATGAATTATGAAAGAGTGAAATTTTCTTTTGTTTGGGCTCAAGTTTCATATTGAAATAATAGCAGAATAATAATGTCTTAGTTTAAGAGATTGAAATTTGGTAAGTTTGTGCATACTTAGGAACTATAACTCCAGCCATATTTCCCACTGTGTCTCAGCTAAGATGACTGTATTGGTTCTTTGGAAGTTAATTCTTTATAAAATCTAAAATAAAAACAAATTTAAAGACTAAAATTTTATCTTGGTAATTGCTGCAAGTTCTTGAAATGCTGCTAACATGTTTCATGATGTCATTACATTTTCAAAGCTCTATTTAAAACAGTTATCCTAGTTACAAATGCTCAGTGACTTAATGCATGTGTGTTGCCAACCTCTGGAAACAAAACAAACTTATAAATACAATCTATCAGCTGTATTTCAAAATTCATAATTCCGTCCCTGTTTTTAAAAATATATTTTCCCAAACTATTAAATCTATAGGTCCATCTGCTGTGGCAGATCATTTTTGGTCATTTAATCACGAAATAAATCCAGAGGTTAAATTATTACAATTAAATGGACCTATAGATTTCAGAGGTTGGCGACACATGTATTAGGCAGTTTAATGTCTGTAACTTGGGTAACTTTTAAATAGAGCTTTGAAAATGTGATGAAGGCATCATGAAACAGCAACATTTCAAGAATTTGCAGCAATTAAGATAAGTGAAGCATTTAGTATCTAAATCTGTTTTTATTTTAGATTCTGTTGCTTCACTGTTAACAGTTTGTTTTCTTCATTGAATTTGATCTTTATAATTTGACCTCTGTATGAATTCATCTTATTCTCATATAAGAAAAGCTGGCGAGTCTTGCTATTGAGTTTTGGACATACAATTAAGTGTTGTCTTTGTTAGAAATATAACAGTTACGCAATGGTGCAAATTTTGTGCATGCAACTTAAGTTTACTAAAATATTTGAATGTGTAATACACATGGCTGCATCCTGAAGGTAAAGGGCCTGCATTGTGACTAATGTTTTAAATCCTTAGCTGTGTATAATTACATAATGCATGTCAAATGGATTTGCAAGCATTAACTTTCTGGAATTCTATCTCGTTAGTCATGCTGTTACCTCATAGGATTTTATGCAATGAGTTTTGCCAAAAGAGCTATGTGATTAAGTTTATGATCCTGAGCTATAGCTATACAACTTTATGTTAAGGAAACTTCTACTGGTTTTGTAATGTTAAGTCCTATATTGCTTAATGTGTCTAAAATTTTGTATGATGTTTACTTTGAGATGTGCAGATGTACCATGTTGCATTAAGGTTAGATAAGGCTGTGGGTAGCACATAAGCTTGCAGATTGATTTATTTGGCATGAGGTTACTCCTAAGCCATTTCCTCAGAAAAGAGTGCAGAGAAAATGCTGCAAGAAAAATTACAATTATGCATGCCATGTACTATAATTAACACAACCTCCATCATTTCCACACATGCAAAATCTGGGCCAATTTACTTTAAATAGGGATTCTGAAGATACTTGTTTATGAGTGTTTGAACAGATGAGAAGCTTCTATTGAGTTTTGAGAGGATTTGTTACCTAATATGCTCAAACGTTCATATACTTCAAAGTTAAAATTCAACAAAATTTTATGTGGATTAATATGAAATAATTTTTCATCATCTCCATGCAAATGTTGGAAGTTTTGCTATCTAAAAGGAAACAGAACTGAATTCTAGTTTGAATTTGCCTACATGGATGAAGTTTAGATTGTTTGTGGCACTGTAAATGAAATTGAATGTAGTTTGGTCAGGCTGTATAATGAAATTATACTTATTTGAAACATATTACTACATAATTATGAGAGACATGTGCCTTAGTCTTTTTTAGATTGTGTGATTTGTACATATTGTTGAAGCTTTGCATGGAACATTGGTCTAATCAGCAACTCACGAGTTAGAATCAATTACAGTAGAACGTAATAACAATCAGTTCCATGTAAAGAATATTTTGCTGTTGGGGCTTTTCTTGAAGACTCACTCCTTGAAAGATGCTGAATTTGAATGCTAAGTTTGATATTTATTTGACTATTTGTGTTTGAATTATGCTCATCAGACACACATAACATTGATGTTCTTTGATTTTTTTTCCATCTTTTTTCTTTTTTGCATGTTGGAGTTAAGAGACCTGAAAACATATTTCCGAATATATATTCTGAAATATATGTTAAATTTATGAGTGGAATGGAATGCTTCCTCTACCTATTTTCAGTAGTGCTAGGGAAAGTAAAATACATGTTTAGAACTTTGGGGACATTTAATACTTTCCTTTCTACTTTTCAAGAGATTTTCTTTCTGATTTCATCAGATTTAATGCTACTTAAGGTTTGGTTAACTTAGTCATTTTTTAATTCATTCCTGTCATCTAATCAGCAAAGTTGGTTTATACTTTGCTGTTCAAAGGGACAGTTGTCTTGAGGATGTAGCTATTTTCAGTTTTACAATGAAATATCGTGGAAACATACTTTTGTAAATTTTGGCATGATAATAAAAATGTTAAATGCACACAGTTTCCTATATATCTTACATATACACTATGCTAATTTTAACTGTTTCATATGCACTGTCACTTTGAACATGAAATGTTTTATTGTACATGTTAGCACATAGAGGGAAGGGATTATTGTTGTTCTTATAATTAATAGCAGAAATGTATGTATTTGAGTTGATTGTGTTAACACTTTCTTATTATTTTTGCAAGCTGCTTGGGATAAAAAATGGTATGGCTGTCATGAACTCCAGTTCCTTATCATCCAGTGCACAGGCTAAGTCAAACAGGACTGTTTCTTCTCCTAAGAAAAAATCTCACAAATCTATATTGCCGGAAGATATTCCTCCTCCACCTCCCCCTCCCTCTGTCAACAGAAAGGATCTTCCTGACCTTCCACCATTACCCTCTTCACCATCATTAATTGTCAGAGAAATAATTCTTACTAATCCAGAAACCACCCTACAGTCACAGTCAAAGGGTGATAAGAAATTAAAGCTGAAAGAAGCTAAGGAGAAACGTAATAAGGCAGATAAGAAAGGGCGGGAGAGAAAGTCTGTTAATAAAGATGAAAATAAGGTAATGAAGGTTAATCCATGCTTATTTTACCTGGCATTAATGTTCCATTTGTGTGGATATTGTGCATGACATATATTTAAGTATTTGTGTGTTAATTTGTTTTCCCCTCATTTTCATTTAGGTATCGAACCTTTGAGCTCTGCTTCTGTTGTTTGAAAGGATTATGTTATACAATTTTATTAATTATTTATTATTATTGTTATTGTGTTGTGTTGTTAACTCTGAGATGAATATTATTCTTAATGCCTAAATTGGATGGTGTCAAGTATTAATAAAGCGCCAAAATAATTTTTTATATTATTGTTCGTAGTAGTAAAGTCCCTCATAGCAGCAGATTTAATGTTGCTGGGAAAAAACTTTCGCTAGGTGTTCGTTGGCTTATCATAAAAAATAATACTTTAATGATCTTTGTGTCTATTTAAAATTGGGTGAACAATGTACAAATATGTAGTTGCCTTATCAGATGTCTCCTATAAAAGGAGAATTACCATGTTTATTAGAAAATAAAACTTCCGTAATCGTAAGACCTGCCAAGTCTTGTGGACAAGTTGTAGAAAAAAAAAATTTTATGCGAATGCGAGACATGTTAATTTGAGACATACTGTCATTCCTATAAAAACAATTCTTCGGTGAGTGAGTGAGTTGGGTTTAAGGGCCCATCGACAACTAGGTCATTAGGGCCCCAATTCTTCAGAATTTCTTTCTTACTATACATACAGATGATTGGCCAAGGATATATTTTATTTACTATTCAGTTGTTCATGATGAAAGGAGCAGGGAGTTAGACATTAACCTTCACTCATTAGTAGCTCCAATCCTTCTACCTGCTTTCTTCTTACTAGTAAAACAAGATCTTTGGTTACAACAGCAGCAACTTTATTGAAAGTGAGTTTCTGTTGTATCTGTCTGTGTTGTAACATGAATTCATGAAAAAAATTCATTATAGGTTTTAAGCTACATATTTTGGAATTTGCTAAAACAAATGGTGTACGAGCAGCAGGTCAAGAGTTTCTGGTACAACCAAACATATTTGTTTCTGGAGAAATCAGAAAGATAAACTTAAAACCACAGAAAAAAGGAACTCAAAGCTTTTTGTGGACCTAAGAAAGCAGTAGATAATGCAGTGACAAAGTGGGTGGAAGAGAAGAGTGCTCTGTAGTGACCTGTGAAATTATGCAAATGAAACTATGCAAAGTAACAAAGCAGCATGCAAGCAACAACAATAGTTAATGTTTAATAAAACAGGTGTTAAGTTCATACTTCAGTAATACATCTTTTATTCTCATTTTTCAAAATATCTGTTTGAATACCCTTCCAAATTTTTTGACTATAATTGCATCAAGAAAAAGGAGCTCTATTTTTGAGTTAATACGGTAGGTTTAACCTGCATTTGAGGCATGAGTCTACAATTATCTGATGCAGATAGTGTTGCACAGTGTTCTGGTCCTGCCTTCCTAAACAGAACTTATCTTGAATATATCTCAAATCTCTGTACAACTTATCGTGAATATATTTCATCTAATGTGAGAATGGTTTGAAAAATTTGGTCTCCTGTGTGATAAGTGCAACATGTCCTGATTCTACAGTGCAATTATTTTATAGCCCGGCTTGGATTGCATGTACACTTGCTCCACGAGCTTTGTACTACAGCGGGGAGAGGGAGGGATGGTTCCATTCCAAAACTCCTGTATTACATATTCAAGAACAATGACATACACTATAATTTCATTTATTTCTTGTCTGTTTACATCATGTACATAACAGATGCATCAATATACAACATTTCTTATTTTAGACAGTCACCGATTTGCATATCAACTCACACACACAGATACACATTAAACTAGATTTACATTTCATTCATTTTTCTCACCTAAGTATTCCTCTATGGAATAATAATATTTAACAAGTATGTTTTTAAGCTGTTTTTAAATTTTCAAAGTATAATGATGAGTTTTATTTCAGAAGGAAGTCCATTATAAATGAGAATACCATTTATCTAAAACTGAGCTCATATAGCTTCTTCCTATGTAATGCAACATGCAGAGGTAACCGTTTCCTAGTATTATAATCATGTACTGAGCATTTAAGTTTTTCAAATTTTCTCACATCTGAATTGCAATCTCATAGATATAAATACCAGGCAGTGTCAACGTGATGTTGAAAGTGATATGTATCCGCATTGAGACATTCTTGGCATTCCTTGTGGTCACAAGCTTGTAATTCATGAACAGAAGTCAATTTGTAGAGTTTCAATTTTAAAAGTTTAATGGAGGTATGAAAGGTTTTTGAAGCACACTTGTACAGTGCAATATGTCTTAGAGGTTTCTTTGTTGTTGTTTTCTAGTGCCTTGCATCTGGCAATGAAGCCATCAGCATTTGTGCTTTCCAATACTTTTGAGCTGTAGTTTCTTCTGATCTTAATGCTTCACAGGTCTTCAAGTGGTCTTCGTTCATTTCTGCTGGATCGTTACACAGGACACATATTGGCGAGGATGAGATACCTATTCTGTAGAGATGACTTGCTAAGCAGTTGTAGTGGATTCAAATGATGTCCCGTTTTTGTCAATTTTTTTCTTGTAAGAGTATGCCTTCCTCACTTTTTAGATGTAGTGTTAGCGATGCTGTTGTCCAAAACTTAAGCAGATATCTGACAGTATAAGGGCCACTATTTATATTTTGAGCCTGGGCCACACTGATTGTTGCAGGTGCCATTTGGTATTTCCTCTGGAAAGTTTAACATTTTTTACCATAATCTATTTCAGATATTTTGTCATAAGAGCATTATTAATGTTGTTTAATAATTGAAAATTGTGTCTTGGTGGAAAATGGAATTAACTAATGAAAATGTTGGTACAATGATTTATTACAACCTTTGACATGGATGATCTAAACAAGAGTACACCAATCCACTTACTTTGACATTTGACAATGAAGCTTCATCCTTTGTCACTGTGAAACGCTGGTATAACAAGTTAATTCGTGGCTGTCGTTCCCTCAGTGACGAAATTTGTGAAGGTTGTCCAATACAGTTCTTGTGCCAGAAAACATTGTTGCTATACAAAAATTGATAATGCAAAATTGTTTACCCATATCTTTCAACTAACATCTAATTGTCATAATCCTGTCAGCATACCCTCTCTTCTGAGCCATATGTCACCCATACCATTTATTTATTGTTAAGTTGGTGCCTAATTTTACCTAGCCAGTTCTTTGAGTGAATACACTTCTCTTATACATCCAAGCAATCTTTCAAAATGTGCTCCTATGAGAAGTGATAATCATAACCAATATTTCAATGATGAGGAATTCAATAACAGTATGATATTTTGCCTGATGTCCATGCAGCTGCCATTTTGTCCTCAATTGTACACATGCCAGATGTGACAGACTCACATTATTTGGTGCAGCAAATAGCCAATGTATCAACAGTTACTTTCATACTGGTTTCATGCCTTTGTCACATATTGTTCAGTTATTGCTTAGGAGGCAAAGTTTACTCATAACAACTTTGTAATATCTGCCTCAGAAACATCTAAACTAACTAAACTGCAAAAGCTTATACATCCAAAGAGGCTTAGATATAGTATGAATGTAAACCCAGACCTTTAGCATAAGCACCAGGTATGTAATCCAGTAATACACAGAAGGGGGGGGGGGGGGGGGGGGGGGGCAGAGGAAAAGTTCTAAACAAAGCATTGGAATGCTTTTATTTTATTTGTGAAATTTGCTAAAACACTTCACACACAAAGTTGGTAGCCTCTGCATGTTGTAATTTTGAAAAATAAAACACTTAAAATACTAAGCTAACGTAGCTTAATGGAAAGCGTAAATTAATATAAAATCAGGTAAATTTATGCCATAATAGATTCAAATGAATACATTCAAGCAATTGACTGTTGCAAAAACTATATCATAGTCATATGCTTTCTAGCTGGTTGATAGTTCCCTGTTTGTGAACTTGATGAGTGTATATTTGTGAAATTTTATGATAATTTTTAGCAATAAATTGATTCGATTATGAAGACAACTTTGGAATTGTGATTTAAAAGAGAATTCAATTATGCAGAATAAGGAAAGTTATGTACTTTGTCGTGCATTAACATTTAGCAACAAAATAATGTGTCGCTCTTAGTGCCAAATTGCTTTGTGCTTATTGCCATATGCCTTTTCCCTACTTGTAGCTGCCTGTGCGGTAGTTGTCCTTCCTGGCAATCAGAAGGGAGTGAATTTACTTTCAAAACACAAGTAAAAAATGCAACTTTGTAATTCAGAGTTTGTTTAACATTTATAAAATCCATTTCTAGTAATTTTATACATAGCAAGACCAAAAGGTGTACATGGTGCAAAAATACTGATACCTAACACCATCCAGTTATTACAGAGCCCACAATTTCACTTTTATATTAAACTAATAAAAATGGTTGTGTATTGTAAAGTTCATCCACACATTTCATCACTGTAAAAAATTGACATTTTGTCATAAATTAAACAAAACAACATTAATTTAAATGCAATTTAAGTAGAGTACAAACCGTTAGTATGTTGTGGTCTTTTTACTGTCAATTTCTAAAAGTGTTAAAAGATAAGTATAATTGTTTTATGTGAATGTTAATTTCTAAGTGATATATGTATTTTATGTGCACTTTGATGTACAAATAAACATGAAATGATAGTGTATAAGCCCAATGTCACTATCGTATTTAGTGAAAACCATCATAAATTCATTTAAGAGTTAAAAACTTCATTTAATAATTGGATCTAAAAGTGAAATATTTAAAAAATTATCGAGCTAGTGGAAATATTTTTGAATTGATAGTTAAGCTGATGAAAATATACTTACTTTAAAAGGAAAGGAAATAAAGTTTGTTAATTGTCTTTGCATTGCCTCCACATTTTGTGTATGTGGAGTTGTTAAATTATAAATGAGTGTGCTAGAACTAAGTCTGAACTGGTATGTTATTCAATTTTAATAGATTTTGTTTGTAATAGTTACTGATATTTGACAGTGAGAGGATGGATACATTTGTAATTACAAGCAGAAAAAAAGAAATATTTGTAATTATTTAAGAAGTGAAATCAGGACTGAAAAATTCAATGCCATAGCTGGAATTTGAACCACGGATCTTCTGCTTATCGAGCGGCTGCTTTAACCACTAAGCTACCATGGCCAACTTGGCAGTATGACATTAAATTCCCCAGCTGATTCGTACTTTTTTCCCCGCAAGGGAACCTTACATCAGAGATAATTCCCCTGTGGTCTAAGCGGGAAAAAGTACAAATCAGCTGGGGAATTTAGTGTCTTACTGCCAAGTTGGCCATGGTAGCTTAGTGGTTAAAGCAGCTGCTCGATAAGCGGAAGATCCATGGTTCAAATCCCGGCTATGGCATTGAATTTTTCAGTTCTGATTCCACCTCTTAAACATTGCCCACACACGACTTGTATGTTTAAAAACACCAGCAGTAAGCTTGTTGGCATAAATAAATAATTATTTGTAATTATTGTTTACAATTTGGGGAATGTCATTGCTAATATCAGAAAATGCCATACTACTGTCATATGATGTTATGGTTTACTAAAGATACTAGACATATTTATCTATTAAGAAATCTCCCTGTGAAGTTGGCATTAATACTAGGTACCGGAGCTGTAAATGATACTTGTACATTTGATTTATTACTGTGTATAATTATATAGGTACTTAAGTAAATAATAGGTAGAAAATTCTTTATGAAATTATTTCATACAGTACACTCATGATTATCTGGCTAATTGAAACGAAGACTATCTCAGATACGGGAAAGCTTGGATAATACAGAGATAATGTACTAATAGGACATAAATGAATGAAAAAATGCTTGAAACTATAATAATAATTATCACAACTTGATTCCTTAAAATTTATATCAAATGCTTTATACAGTTTAATTAAAACATAAGCAGATTACAATACTAAATGAGATTACCTTTTAAAACTCTTTCACAGTCTTGTTTAGCTAACCTCTTGCTTTTGTAATAGTGCTGATACAAAAAGTAAATTTATTTTCCAATAACTTCCTCACTTAATTAGCCTTGGTTAATCGCACTGGTCTGGGTGGCTCAGATACTGGCCTACTGATCCCAAGGTCATGGGTTCAAATCTGGCCCAGACGATGGTTTTTAAGTGTGCTAGAAAACAACAGCTCCATGTCAGTAGATTTACTGACATGTAAATGAACCCCTGTGGGACAAAATTCTGGCACATCAGCGATGCTAATGTGATCCTGGCAATTAACAGCATCGTTAAACAACAAAATAATTTGTTTTTAATTTTTCAGTTAATCACGAGTCTACTGTGCATGTCTTTGTGTAATTGTTTGCAGTAAGTAAAAATTTAACACAAAATCCCTTTTTATTTATCTAATTTGGCACATCTAATGCTTTTCATAAATATTTGATTTGTTTGCCAGTTTTACTGTTTATTTTTGAGCAGTGTGCTTCCCATACTTGAGGGGTTGGGTTGTAAAACATGGTAATCGCCATTTCAGTATTTTGGAGATACTGAGTAGAAAAGTGTCAAGCTGTAGACATACTGTTCACAGATACAAATGAATGGGAGGAGGAATGCTAGGAGTCATACATACGAGGGGCAATCATAAAGTTTTAATTATCACCTCGAAAAAATGAAGCTGCAACCATGAAACTTGGTGATGGTATTAGTCCTTCTCTGCATACTAACCCTTCAATGCGACACGTTTTTCCCAACGATGAATGACTTGACAGAGCCCTTGGTTGTAGAAGTCCGCATTTTGGCTGTTCAGGAAACGTTCCACCTCATAAATTACCTTGCTGTCATTCTGGAAATGCCTGCCATGCAATGGTTTGTTCATTCAAGGAAAGAGGAAGTCACTAGGTGCCATATTAGGGGAATACGGAAAGCGAAGCAAAATTTGATAGCCTAAAGAAGCAGCATGGTTTTTTGAATGGGTGTGAGCAGTTGCAGAACCCAGCAGGCAGCAACCTTTGTCATGTTCAATGTGTTGTGCATGATATAAACTGATCCATGACTGATTTTCTATTTGGTACTATCGCGTCGATTGTGATATGTCGGTCTTCAAGCACCAGGACTTCTACATCTTTTGAAATACCTGGTTCTTCACAGAGAGATGATCTCCCACTTCGTTCTTTGTCATCTAGACTTGTTGGATCACACTTAAAGTGTCTGTGCCACCTGACCACTGTGTCATATGACGGTGCATTGTTGCCGTACATTTCCACCAACTCGGCATGGATTGATGGATTGTTGCAGCGTTGTTCCCCTTCAAATGTAGGAAATGTGTAACAGGACTTCAGACATATACCTACAAACTGACAAAATATGAACTACTTAACTTTATTTTTTCAAGGTGATAATTGAAACTTTATGACCTCCCCTCGTATACCAGAGTCCTTCACACATTGAATGACTGATTGCTCTGCAACATACAGATATTTTCAGATACCATGTCTCATGTTCTTAGCCACTTAACTTTCACCCTGAGATATTCCCATCTAATGCTACTTTACATTCTCTGCTTCCTATACACTGTGTACTTCAGTGTTTATTTAGTGACCAGAAAGCATTCACACAACTTTAAAAAAAAACTTTAAAAATTTATTCTCCTCTCTACTTCTTTTTAATGGGCATAAATTCTCATTCCACATTTATACATTCATTTAGTTATAAGGATACAGTGGGCTAAAAACTGAATTGCTATGTGATGGCTTTGGAATTCCATTTTTCTTGCATGACCATGAGAAGAAATGATTAGCCACTTTCCACCTGAAAAAAGCATAAGTATTTATGAAGAATGTTTAAAATTGTATCAAAAAATGTTATTTGACATAAATCTTGTGTGTTAATGTGATCTACATTTTTTATGTAGTAAGATTTTGTGTATATCTTACAGTTTACTAATTGCGCAAAAGTCATTCAGAATGAAGATGACTTCACAGGCTATTCCCAGAAAATTCCTGTTGTAGATTTTATTTGTCTTACAAGTATCTTGATTTTATGGTATTGAAACAAAATTAAGAGCCATTATGGAGGAAATCAAAATGGAAAAATTTCCGTATAAAGGGTAATTTAGAATGGAGATATCTTTTTAGACATCTTTGTGTCACAACCTTGGAAGAGGTTGAACTTAAATGTCATGTATGTATTTACCGACTATTTCATTTTTGGGTTGTGCTGTTAACACACTCGTGCACGCACACACACACACACACTTTTGCTAAAAATGTAGTTAAAACATGCATTTTTGGTGAAATCTTGCTATCATATTTTTGTGTGGAATGCAATACTATAGATAAGTGGCACAAAAAATAAAAATGGATGTAGTTCCACAAACTCTTAATGTTAAAAGCATGGTGTATCATGATTTGCATACAAACCCCTTGTTTAAATAGAAGGAATTCAAGATATTAATTTCAGGCTCCTTCAGTTGCATGGCTTTGATTTTGTTTGCATTGCATGCATAGTGAATATATTTATTTATTTATTGATTATTTATTTCTGCATTGTTTTTTTCCTATCTCAGAAAGTCTTGTTTTTGGGTATGTGCTCCAAGTTTAACTTAACTCTCTTAGAAATAGGCAGTATAGCAAACTTAAGTCCTTGAATTTGCTATCACTCATCTATTTTCTTCATATTTTTCTTTGGGAATCATGTCCAATGTTACTTTTTAGCTTTAATCTGCACTCTTAGGTGAATACTTCCATCTTTCTAAATGTGTAATAAAAGGCATGAATTGCTTTCTGAGATGAAGCACTATGACTGTAACGTTCTTATTTCTGCTTTTAACTTAATGAGCTCTTTGAGTTAAAGCCTATGAATAATATGCACATGCCAGGCCCTAGAAGTCACATGTTGAATCATTAGATGCTCACACGCAACATGCAGTAGGCAAACACATCTTGTATTTTGAAATAGCAACCACAAATGTTTAAATGTAGAGCCAGCTTTGCAATATGATGGACACTGATGCATTGGTTACTAGCAGAGTTGATTGCTTGTTATAACATTCTGTCCCAAACTTCAAGCCCTCTACTATAAATCTTTATTCTCCCAAGCTTTTTTGAGTATGTCTAGAGAGCAGAATAGTACAGTAGAATCCTGAAATGACGTCGTTGTTGGGGGCATACTTTAGCCCCACATTGTAACGATTCCACTGTATATTGAAATGTGAGCTTAGATGTAACAAAAATTGATCCTGCAGAGGTGGTGGGAAATATTAGTGCAATAATACATTACAGTACATTGTAAAGTACACCATTTTTAAATGCAATTCATACTGGACCCATTTTATACTAATCTAATTTTGCATTGTCTTAAAGAAATCGGTAAGTTTTGTTTGGTGACATAATTCACAACATTTTTCTCTGCTTGGTTTGGTTTAAGGGCGCTCAACTTCTAGGTCATCAGCGATTTTTCTCTGCGTATTGTTTGATAATATCAAGATGGAGATGAATACTGTTGACTTCATTTTGTTCCTCTATGCACAGAATCATCTTGTTTATGGTACTTATCACTTCATTATCTTCTTCCGTGTGCATGTCTTGTTACTTCCGGAAATTCTTAGCAATGTGTCAAAGAGAACACTAGGAATGCAGCAACTGCAGTAGTCAAGGTCCATGCTAGGGGTAGCGAAAAGCATATTCTAGTACCGCTCTTTGAAGGAAATTTTAAACGCAACTTTCAAAAATGATAAATAAAGTATAATATATTTTCGGGGGACATACTTTCTGCCTCATTATTTTGGGACACGCTATTTCAGGCTTCTAATGTATTTGGGGTCATGCATAAAAGTGTGTCATCCTTTGTGATACCAAATAAAAAATGGCACTGTGGCCAGGTGTTTAGACTAGTGCTGTCCAATGCAGCGTCCGTGATGTATTTTTCTGGCGCCCTTCATAAGCAAATTTTTACTCCGGCAATTTCTAATATTAATTCAAGTTTCAAGACAAAACTATTTCCTTGTGAATATCTTTCCAGTACACACCCGTGAACTATGTTTTTGTACACCTAGAGCAGTATTCCTTACTTCCCTGATCAGTGCTTTACCTTTTTTCTTTCTAAAGGAATGTACTTGCCCTAATGGTGGTTATGATGGCGCCTGCACTTCCTTAGGCATGGGTTAAATGTGTCTGAGCACATAAGAAAGCTGGACAGCACTGGTTTAGACCATTTGCCTCTTTCCAAAGCTGCCTGGATTCAATCCCTGGTGACCGCATTTGGGATTTGTGGTGTACAAGGCAATGCAGGGGTGGGTTTCCTCCAGGTTTTCTGGTTTTCCCTGCCGTCTAGTTCCACTGGTGCTCCATCTTCATTTCATTCCATGTGTCATCAGTGTCACTGCCTGTGGTGCCACATGTAGTAAAAGCGGGTGTTAAACACTACCAAAAAACAAAAAATGACTAAGATGCTGAAAAAGACCCAAAAGTTGTTAGTTTACATGAATGTAAATTTAAGAATGGAAAAATAAAAAATAATAGTAAAAAAAAAGTCTATAAGCCTATGAGGGAAGTGTGGCAGTGAATCCACACTGATGAAAACATTATCTGTAACATGTCCCAGTAAGTTCTAGTGTAGAAAGTGAAGCTAAAGTAATAAAAATCTCAATTTGTCATATAAATATCAAAGAGCCCTATTGTGGCCCCCCCCCCCTCAAACAAAAAAAAAAAATCGTAAAAAGAATTGTAATGTTTGTTGCATTTAAAAATACCAAGAGTAATAGAGAAATTAGCTTAAAGAAGATTATTGTACTAATGTTTAGAAGATATCACATGACAGATTCATGAAGTACATAAATCGAACCTCATGTATTAAGTCCTCCCATATCAAATTGTTATGCTTAGTAAAAAATTCCTGAAATTTACATTTTAATGTGAAAGAATAATATATTTTTACACAATTATTTGTTTTTCTGGGGATTTTAGACTTTTGTGTAGTACTTGACCAAGATACTCAAACTGTAAAGTTATATTTTGTATTGCACAGTGGTGATACCTGAAGGCAAGTCCTGTTTCATTAGGACTCTGAATTTTAGCATTGTTTTGGGGGACGGGGACATATCAATAATTTGTATCAGAACTGGCATTATGTTTATTGTCACTACATTCATATTACATCCTATTTTGTGCAGTATTTAATGCGAATTTATATTCACAATTAGATCTCTAACATTTAAAGGTGCCCCTGGTAGTTTACATCTGTTGTGTTGGTATTAGACACTGGCTTGTAAGTCCAAAATAAGGGGAGGGTAATCAGGTAAAGAAGAAGTGTTGGTATAAATATATTGGATCACAAGAATGCAAAGCTACTCTTTCAGCAAAGTAATGCCAATTTCTTTTTGTGAAATTTTAACAAATTAATCCTGTTTTTATGCCAGTTTATTCACCATAAGATAGAATTAGCGCTAAGCACAGAAGAAAAGCTACAACTTTGCTGTGTGATTGGTAAATTCTATTACGTTCTAGGTAGCTCAGTTGGAAAACATGTTCTGTGCAATTACCTGACCCTAAGATCAGAAAACAACTTGCTATTAATAATTTACTAAAAGGTTTATTAAGTTAATCAAACAATTTCATAAATGAGTTTGGAACATGAAGTGTTCAAACATACCTTGTGTTTTCCTTTCCAGCGTAAATGAATACTCTGGAAGAAACCTCACCCAGGCAATAGTGTTTAAAATATTTGAATCTAGCACTTCTGAATTTGCAATGATACACTGGTCCTATGAGTAGTGGCAGTCTTGTTGCCTGTGACTTTCAGTCTTCATAATTTGGAACAGAATGGATAATGGCTTAAACTAATCAAGGTATCAGTGCTGGTTTTAGAAAATAGTCTCTGAGCTTTAAAAGCTATCAAAACTATTTTAGCTTGAGAGGTAGAACTGGAACTTAAAAATTCAATGCCACAACTGGGATTTGAACCACAGACCTTCCGCTTACTGGGCGGCTGCTCTAACCACTGAGCTATTGTGACAAATTGCCAAATTGTTGGCATAAATAAATATTTTAGCTTGTTTTGTGCTACTGAGGGGTGGTACTGAATTCTACAGATGAGAAGCTTGGCCTTTCTGCTTGAGCTGTAGCAACTTTGGTCACACTGCATGGGTAATTTTTAATATTTATGAAGGGTGTGGGAGGGGATGGGGTGGAAGCGGCAAACAATTTTGCGTTAGTGTAACTTTTATATATGAAAGACATAATATGTTCTTATTCTTATATATTATATGTACGAAGACGCTTAAAGCACCATTTGCACTTAATGTGATCAAAAATACAATAAATAACCCTGTGCAGTGATGGTACAGAATAATAGCTTTATTGAAGTGAAAGTAAATCAGCATGGATTATGGCTGTGTAATACTCTTTTAAAAGACCTAAGCATGCTTCTGCTTACTTTTTTATATACAGTGGCTGTGGTTCATTGCATTATATTTCACTGCGAATCTGCTAGCTTTTTTTAATGATCATTTTTAGTTTTCTGTGTATTCTTAAGTAACTGACTAGTTTTTATTTTAGCAAAGAATGACTGTCATAAAGTAAATACACTGGCTGTTACCATTTCATGTGTGTGTGCGCGAGTTTTTAATGTATTATATATTTATAAAATGATCTATCAGGTAGAACTGTGGCATTTGAACCACAGACCTTCCGCTTACCAGGCGGCTGCTCTAACCATTGAGCTACTGTGACAAACTGCCAGAATGGCATTTAATCTTCAAACCAGTTCATATTTTTCCTGGTAAACCACAAAGGCAGTCTCACATCAGAGACAATTACCCCAATAGTGACTTACTATTGTAAGTTCTTTATGTCCCAGGATTAAATAACCTTCAGATGGTAATTATTATTTATTTATGCTTGTGTGTTTAAAAACACCAACAGTAAGTTTGTTGGCATAAATAAATAATAATGATCTATCAGGTTTTGAGCTCTTAAATGACATAGTATATGTAATCCTGAATAGGACACTATACAATAGGAATTGTAGTATTAGGAATTATACGGTAGGGTACAGGCTATTTCATCTCAAATCATCCAAAATACAGGTCTGCATTTTTAAATTATACAATCTGTAATTTTGAGCAAATATAATACTTTGCTCTTTGCAGAATTTGAAATAAAACTGTTTAGCTTTGTAATTAAACTGTACTAAAAGTTGTTGAATTTTCATGGTATTTGCAACTATAGGGTGTTAATTCTGAAATACCTCTTTCAAATTATATAATCTTTATTTTAATTCTTAGTATCAAACTGATAGTTCTTTTTGTTTTTATGTAAGTACAGCAATCTGGACTTCTTAAAATTTAAGTACTTTTGACACAAGATATTTTTATAATTTTTCATAAAAGCTCTTATTTTAAGTCGAACGAATACGTTTTATTACAGTGGTAAGGAGTCAACTGAAAAACATATTAATTACTTAATGGTCAAGTGCTAAAGAAGCATAACTCTTGTGCACTGTATAGTTAAATCTGTGCAAGAAATGTTAAACATGATGGAGGTGCTGATTATTCTATAGTAGATTCAACTAGGATAATACAGGAACAAATACAGCAATCAGTGTGGATATGATAAATGTTAAACTGAACATTTATGTATCAGTTTTTGTTATATCTTACAGATAGACATCTCATTTCTCCCTCTAGCAGAAGAATATGTTCCTGTTACTCTTTAATCTTTGAGACAGGAAGTGATGGAGTTCCTTTTACACGTGTGCATTCATCTCTGGTCAAAAGCTTCTTATTCCGCCATCATCTTTAGTAATGTAATAGAATATTAAATTTGTTTGTGAATTGTGCTTTGCAGCTAGTTTCAGCTACCTGTCTTTTTATGATTCTTCCAGTTCCATTACATCAGGGCCTCTCAGGAAGGTGAAAAGCTATGAAAAGTTGACCTTGCTGCAAAGCTCCACTCGCTCTTTCCTTATGCATATCTTGCTTTGCTGTCTCCTCCTTTCTCATTTTGAGTGCTGTTTCTTCCTCACAGTGTAATGTTTACATGTGATGCACAGTGTTAATCTGGTTAATTTGGTTTTTATGAACCAAACTTGGTCACGTGTTTTAATGATCTAGAAAGCACTGGTACAAACTTTATTTTTGGACCAAGAATGCCCTTCTGCAAAGATGTAGCAAACTCTTTAATTCTTCCTCTGTAGCATACTCTATGATTTCACCATATGTTTCTGCATGTACTCCATTATGGTGCCTTTCAACAGATGATTTTCTTACACGCATAATTACTGTACCACAGATGGGGCTGTTGGCCTGTCATCACGACTTCTAAAAAAGAAAGTTCCACTGATTTAAATGGATTTTTGACATTCTTTGCTTTCTTTGGAGCAGGTTGCTCCATTATTAGGTAGTTCAATTGCATGTATCTATTTTGCTGATAAGCAAGCTTCTATCAACACATGCTTCTTTGTTTCCCTGCTCTGCAGTGTGCGAGTTGGGCTGAGCTTAGTGACCAAAATGTATGATGCAAAGAACCTCTGCATATTGGATTGCACCCTGTGCGATTTTAAGCTTTGAAAAGCCCTGCTTTAGAGCTTCCATTCCATGAGAAAAAGCACTTCCTCAGTGTTACACAAGCTTAACAAATCAATCTGTTTTTTATTGCAGTGATGCACCATTACTAATACTGAATATTCTGTGTTAGGTGGTTTCCTTTCCATAGTTTAATGTTCATTCCACCATTTGCATAGGTAGATTTTATTTCAGCAAAACATTAATTATGTAGTTCAATATAGCATACATTCTAACACTACAAAAACCACTCCACAGAATCTAAAAGAAATATTTTTTTGGTTTTGTTCGTTTTATTTATATGCAGCATTTATAATCTTACGTCATATGAGAACAATTTGAACAATTGGTTTTTGACAAGCAGTGTTCAGCTACTTCACTTAGTTAATCATTGGATTATCTTTAAATTCACACATTTACACATACTTCCAGACTTTAGGGAGGGTTGAGAATAATACTGGCTAAATAAAAATGTGCACCTCCAGCCAGCAATCGAACCCAGGACCTCTGGATTTGGAGACTTACATGCTAACCACCAAATCAAAGAGGCCAGCCCAAATAATCTCATCTCCTTTAAATATTATTCTTGTTAAAGTTGCTTGCCTGTATTTCTAGTCCCAATACACACAACTCTGAGTTACATAGGCATGTACAGAGACCGCCAAAGAAAACCTCTCTGCACCTGTGGTCTGTCATTACTTAACGTTGTACAAAGTCAGGGCCATTTCATTGGCTCTTTTTTGTCACGGTGCAAGGGTGCGTTGCCTAAAGCAACCGAAGAAATGGCCATGGCTTCGTACAACAATAAATAATGTGTAATGTGGGTGCAGTGAGATTTTCTTTGGTGGTCATAGTACATTGTACTTGAATTAACGTTACTTGTCAATTCTGATAGCTCACGTGCATAGTGTATGGGTGTATGTGTGTGTTGTCATGACAACAAGGTTTAACTATATGTTCATATTTATTTTTCACCCCATTAATCATATACTACTTGGCAACACATTGAGGTGTATTGACCTTGGCTGTCGAGCGCTATGATTACTTCTTATCTTATTAGAATAGCAAAATAATAGTAACTTGGTGTATGATCAGTGATAAAGCACGAATATGATCTCTTGCGCTTGCCGATATGAGATGTTGCTGTCCTGAGGATATGATTGCATCTGAACAGAGTGTTCATACAACTAGTCAATAGCCTTTGTGAATTTGGGCTTAGCGTGCAGAGGGATCTAAAAGTGATTGTGTGGTCACAAAGGCTAGTGACTATTTCAAGGTTAAACCTGGTTGTAATGAGAATAGACCTATATGCCACACTTGGGACACATGCCACGGGAGCTGTCATTAACATTACATTTACTCTTACTTTATTCCATAACTAATAGTATACCACTACATTAACATGTCCTGTTTCCTTAGTAATGCTAGGATCGCCATGAATCATTGATGAATTATATCATTTTATTGTTTAAAAATGTCAAATGTATTGACAAGCATTAACTATTCCTGAATACTGTGATAATGTTGAGATTTCATTATTTCATAACAGTAGGAAAAATGATGTTTAAACAAAACAATTTGATTTCACATGGACTGGCCTGTACATGAAAGCCCAGAAATATTTCTTTATATGTTAAATATTGCATTTAATGTTTGGTGCATGTGGTTTGATTTTGCTTGAATGGTACCAAAAAGAAATGAATTTCTTTGACCTGTGAAAGAAATACATCTAACTTATGTAAGTTGTGCATGCCACAAACTTACTCCACTGAAATTAAATACACTTTCAATGCTTTGTTTTACCTGTATACAATTGTTCAAAATTACACTTTCAGTTGTATTCTTTCACAAATGTTAAATTCATTTTGAAGATAATATTTTAACCATAATGCATATGTGAACAATACTGACACTTCCTAACTGTAAACTGTTTTCTTTGGTGTAGGGATCTCCTAACACTCCAATTGAAAATTCTTTGGCTGGTGAGGTTGCCAAGGCAAGGCAGCATATAAAAAATTCATTAGAATGTGTGAGTAATTTCCTAATATAATTTTTAAGATAAGTGTTTGTT
Source organism: Tenodera sinensis (assembly GCA_030765045.1). Classification (NCBI taxonomy): domain Eukaryota; kingdom Metazoa; phylum Arthropoda; class Insecta; order Mantodea; family Mantidae; genus Tenodera; species Tenodera sinensis. Next base: position 134,961,338 of record CM060967.1, on the reverse strand, counting down.
TTTACATATTAATTTATCAAAACCCTTTACTACATACCTTGCTACTTGCATGACATAATTTTCATGGTTTGGAATTTTCACTGCATGCACGCACTGAAAATAATGTTAACAGTATATCGGACCAGCTTTAAAATAAATCAATTGCATATTGTGGAATATCAAATATTTTTTCAGATGGATGGTATTGCTGCTCTTGCATCAAGTGCAAATGTAGACTTGGCGAACAGAATCCAGTCTTTGGAGAAAAAGAATTCAACAATGAAGAAGCGTAAGTGCATAATGCATTTTGTATTTATTTATACATTCATTATCAAAATTTATTTATTCTGTTGTAACTTTTATGGCTGTTATTGTAAAATTCAGTTGTGGGGAAACAAGCTATATTTCCGTATGTTCAGTTTACCTTTTAAACTCAAGGAATCTAATCTTTAAAGTGGTCTCTTTAAATTAGTGTTTTATTGCTTGTGGAAGACCATAATTCCTTAATGTAGCTTTCTTGCATTATCCCATCTTTTGCTTGAATTTAATTGGTTTTGCCAAGTCCAGGTAGTTAACCCTTTCACTGCTGAAATATTTTGCTACATATGCCGTTCATCCTCTAATTCCTAAACCGGTTTTCAAATCCCTTTCTGAGGAACCGCGGCCAAAGCAATTTGGATAGTCGTGATGGTTAAGGCAATAGGCAATGAACTGGTCATTCCTTCAAAGCCAAACATTGCGACTTCGAATCCCAGCAACTGCAGTCAAATGTGCATGTGGTAAACGAAAGGGAGGGCGTAAGTAAAATAATTGGTGTAATGGCATGCTTGGAAGCTGGTGGGTTACAATTGACTGCAGTTACACAGATTTTGCTTTTTTTTTTCTTGAAAAAAAAAAAGTTTTATTGCAAAAATTTAATATACCTGAATTCAGTTTATTTAGGTAACATAACAAGAAAGTGGAACATATCTCAACAGTGAAAGGGTTAAATGCCCCATATGTGACAGCAAACACAGTGAAAGGGCTAAAATACCAGCAAGAAGAAGTACAGTCCTATTGCTCACAAAGAATTTGTGGTTGTATACCACCCCTCTATGTTTTTCAAAGTAATCTGGTGGCAGAGATAAAAGGAGTATATGGCTAATGAATTTGAAGCTGAGCAAAGTGTATTAGAGATGATAGAAAGTACTAAGCCATGCTTTCTACATGCTAGCCTAGACTAAATATAGTTGATTATCACTTTTCCAACCTAATTGGGATCAAGACTGCCTCAGATACCGAAAATAGCAATTATTATTATAACATAATTCCTTAAAATGTGGATTGCATAGTTAATGCAATTTAAATAAAAGAGAAATAGATTGGCTAGCTCAGTTTGTAGAGCACCTGCCTGCTGTGCAAGGGGTCCCGGGTTCGATTCCCGGCAGGGGGGTGGGAGTTTTTCTCCAGCCAGGATTATTCCTCATCCTTACCTGAGTGGTTAGACCGCTCGCCTACCACCTAGGCGGAACCCGCATGTGGTATTCGTGGTGGTTCTCTGGTTGATCCCACCATTCATTCCACCAATTGCTCGCTATCATACCTGGTGCTTGGCTGACCACCTGCTCTAAGGTCTTCACTGTGGTCCAGAGGTCCTTCTGCTCCCCGACAGGCGTCTGACCCTAGACGGGCTTGTAAGTCCTAGGAGTTTTAAGTCCTACATAAGGGGAGGGTAATCAGGGAAAGAAAGAAAGAGAAATAGATTATAATATTAAATAAGATTACCTTTTGAAAATATCTTAAGTAGCATTTTAGGTTAACCTGTTGCCTCTCTTTGATGCTGAATTGTAATGTAAATGGTTTAGAGACAATAGAACAAGTGGTGTAGACTCTTCTTGCTATTCAAGTTGCTTTGATCATCTTCAGATGTGATATTTTGGGGATCTCTTGCCGATGTAATGCTCCTCTTAATGATGACCATATCACCAATAACATCATCAGTCAGCTCTATTTACTGGTCATGGTAACAGCACTCTAAAATGTCTTCATTTTCGATCAGCATTTCCAATGGTAGAACTCATTAGGAACTAGCTACATGGCTACAATACCATCAACTACATTGAATGATTGATTTATTAAGCACTATATCTTACACATCTTGGGCTACCCTTGATCTGGACCCTGGCCATTTCACCATTAGGGTAGCCCATCAGTATAATTACCTTTTGCATACACATTGCACATATTTAATTTGTGAATGTTTGCTTCCTACCTTTTCACTAATCTTGTACTGCTCCCAACCACCCCTTTAAATTTTATTTCCTGCTTTATTTCATCTTCCATCTTTATTCACTTTCCTTCTTTCTCAGCTTTTCTTATCAGCTCCACTCTTGTAAATCTTATTAGTTATATTATACACTTCACTAATCTTCATTATACCAATTTCACTGCTTCACTATAACCTCACTTTCACTGCATATAAAAACTCTGCGAAATATCCATTTCTTTCTTTCTTTCTTTCTTTCTTTCTTTCTTTCTTTCTTTCTTTCTTTCTTTCTTTCTTTCTTTCTTTCTTTCTTTCTTTCTTTCTTTCTTTCTCTTTCTCTTTCTCTTTCTCTTTCTCTTTCTCTCTCTTTCTGTTTCTCTTTCTCTCTCTCTCTCTCTCCCCCACTTAATTCTTCTTTTCCCCCCTCACCCTCTTTGATCCATTAGTTATTTCATCTGTCATTTTTTCTGTAGCTATTCTTGAGTATACACTATGCTTTGCTTCGTCCTGATTATCCACTGTTATCATTTGCCACTTTGACTTTTTCCCCCTCTTTCTTTCGCGCTCCACTGTCCACCATATCCCCACCTTGTATTTGCTTACACTTGACTTTGACATCACACTTGTTACTGGATCCATATGTGCTGCAAAATGCTGAATAGTCATCTCCTCACAAACTAATGCACAGCTGGGTGACTAACTTCCTGCTGGTGCTTGATCATTTCCCCATCTTTCTTGGTTCAGTGACTGCTGTTCTTGCCTTTGCCTGTTATTTAGTCTATTTTTTCTTTCTGCTGCTTGTTCAACTGTGTACAGCTTGAAATTTTTAATGTATACCCTCTGCCTTCACTTCTTGCTTGTCTTGACTGATCAATTAACTCTTCATTTGTGCTCTTTGTGCAATGTTAAGTCCTTGTTAATGTAAATATCAATCTTTTTGCCTGTTTTAGTACTTCTGTAGCTGTTTGCGTGTTTGCAAACTTCACAAGAATATTTCTTTTCCCCGGTATTTTGCAGATTCTGAATGTGTTGCAAATCCTGCAGCCTCTCAGATGTATTTCTAAATTGTTCACTAGTAGATCTCCTAAATCCTGATAGACTCCCACTTTACGTTTTTCTTCAACTCCTGGAACCAATGTAGATTGTACCTTCTGCATTGGTCTTCCATTCTTTCCAGTGCTCTTTTTAAGTTTGGAATTTCCAGTGTTAAAGTTTCCATTTCTTTGTTTCCCCTACCGTATTTCACCTGCTCTTGTCTGAATCTCTCTGCCAGTCTTTATCTCATACTAAAACTGTTTTGTTTATCTGCTCTTTAACTGTCATGTCACTGCTTTTCCACTTGGTTGTGGGAGCTTCCTTCACTATATGTCCGGTAACCTCCATTGCTAGATTCATACTCCCGTTCAACGTCATTGACACAGCTGCCTAGCACACCACTGTTACAAAAGAAAAAATGCATGTTTATTTTGAAGCAGTCCTTTGGTTAACCTGGTGCCTCGGTCAATCAGGACTTAATTAGTTGAGCCTAGTGTATATAAGCATAGAAGAAACAATATCTAAAAATAACTTAAATAAGACAACAATTTTGTATTTTAACAGAACTTTAATTAGATACATAAAATATGAATAAATAAATGCATTATCGGTTATATGATACAGAGCCTTTGCTTGAACAAGCGCCTGACAAACAGGAAATATCTTGGCACCAGGAAGCGCGCTGTTGGTTGGCAGAGTTCGATATTCAAGCACATCAATTTCTCATGCAAATTAGAACTATAATAACCACATACATTTGTTATATAAGATGTGGCATTGTGCTGCCATACATCTCTCACACCTTTTAAGAAAATTTGCATTAATACTTATTAATTCTTCATTGTCATGTAAATAAAAACATGCTTTGTGCTAAAAACAAATTAATCTTGGGTTAATTGAGTTATAGGTGTGATAGTTTTTCCTCTGTAGGAACACAGGGATTTATTTTCAGTTCTTTATCAAGAAAGACCCTGTTTCCCTAAATCTATTCACAAGATAAACTGTTTCTCTGTGATGTGCACGAACAGCAGAGAATCACTATAAATCACCGTCTCCCTTCTCTGCAAGAGCTGTCACTAAAGATTCATACAAAGATTCTATGTGCTGATGTATACAGACCTTTTGTCATAACAGCACTAACACACTGGAACTTGTAGTCTCACAACATATCAACCTCTGTGCAAAGACTTCATGTCAAATGATTAGCTAGCAATGGGGAAGAGGTAAAGTGAAGGTAAAAAAGGCTAGAAACAGTACAATGCAAGATAAGCACTTCTCTCTACAGTCCATTTGTATTGTTTTCGGCTTGGATTTGAAGGAGGGGGAAGGGGTTAGGCTCTCCTGACCATTCCTCTATGTCAGATAAGGCACGTGCTGGTCGTATGCCAGGCCTGAGCAGTTGAAACATTGGCGTTGCAATATTGTCTTTGTATGCAACATGATCGCCTGCTTTATTTACAGTGTATATTTAGCTGAAAATTGCTTTGACGTGATTGTAAATAAGAAACCTGAATCTATAGGCCAGAGAAGATAACCGGGATGTGCAGTAATCATAAAGAATAAATAAAACAGTAAAATATACACTATTTTATGTTCTAGTTACACCATGAAATTGTGACCTTAATGGTCACCCTCTGAAAATGTATTGTCGTTGTGGTCTTGAAGTCGATTACCGGGGGCTGGCTGTTTTCCATTATATCTTCAAAGGAACAATATTTGTTTTATAGTTCTTCAACATGGTGTATATACCTAGTTAGGCCAATGATTCTTGTTTTCAGTGTCCTTTATAGTAGGTATAAGCTTTTGCAGCTGTGGTACTGTCATTAGCAGTGGCCTCTTTTACCATTCACTTGTAATAGAGAGTAGAATGTCCACTGTTTAAATATGTACTGCGTGTTGATGCAATATTGTATGTTGAGCGCCACTTCAATATCATTACTCCGTTTGTAGGACTATCCCCTACCTGGAAGTCGACTCTGAAGTCCTGGGTTCGATGCTGCTGCTCTTCGTTTCATCTGTTCGGCTAGCTGCTATTTACTGAAAATCTATGCATCTCATTCACTCACATAAACACTTAACATCGGAATGCTGTCCATGACTATATTTTTGCAGTTCCACTCTTACATGAAATTGGTAGAAGACCCATTATCAGTTACTTTTCCAGGATTTTTTATTATTAACGTCTTCCAACGTAATGCCATATCGGACGGTGAATGAATGAAACGGGTGAAATGATGCTCAAACGAGCCCAAGGTCCATGGAGCTTTAAGTTGCCCAACATTCGTCTTCTCAGGGTAAGGGAAAACCTCGGAAAAAACCTTACCCAGATAACTTACCCTAAGCAAGATTCGAACTCGTGACCTCTTGAACTTGAGGCAGACATGCTACTGAGACGGGCTTTCCTTTCCATGACGTGATTACATGTCTTTGGCACTTAACTTCTTTCAGCTTGCTACCTTATTTGGTATGTACTTGTCTGGCAATTTTTGGCATGCACACACACCGAATATTTTCGAAGAAGACCCCTATTTCCTCTTTTACTCCCCTGCATAAGGGGTTATGCTTTTCCGACTTGCTGTAATTTTATTGATCAGTTGGTACACGCTATGAAAGAAATTTCAAATTTGGCGCTGATATGTTTGTCCTGATTGGGTGAGTCAAATCCCCACTTACCAATTTTCAGTGTGAAATTGGGACTTCCCTGGAATATATCAGATACTCTGTCTCCCTCTTTTTATGATGCCAAATTACTACACCAAGGATATAGATAGAAAAATCCCTGTTGTATTCCTACAATGGGACTGCAACCACAAAGTGTTATAAAACTGTGTGCTTGCTCCTGTGGAGCACACTTTCTAGTTTCTAAAACATTTCCTTCGGGGCAGTTTCCAATATTTATTGCAATACAGAATATTTTACAGATATTAGCTCTTAGTCTAATTCCTAACTAAATATTTACGAATTACATCCCTAAATAACCTACATTGTCCTACTACTATTTATATACATGCATTACATGATTTATGAATGCTAATTGTTTACATACATTACAGGTTTTTATATTTATGTCATAAGTCAGCCTTGTTTTGGGGCTAATGACAGGACATTTCCGTCTCAGTGTGCCACCACATGTCGCTTGCTGCACATACATATCCTCCCCTCCTTTACCCTACCTGGTGATTGAGAAGAATGCATGTCACATGTCCAAATGAAGGCTTTGCACAAGATTGATCTTCCATGCAAAAAGTAGTTTGGGATTGGGTAGTAGTTTGATATTTATTGGATATTTCATTTTTGGGTTGTGCTGTTTGCACACATGTACACAGCAAGATCAATGCACAAGTATGACAGAAGGAGCAGTCACAAATATGTTATTCCTGTCAGTTATATGCCATGTAATATTTGACTGTAACACTTCACTACACAAAGGAAAGAATTGAAAAATGAGATAAGGAAAATGGAAATACCTAGTCTGTGGCTAACAAATAATCAGTTAGCATATATATAATTCAATGAATATCAGTTTAAAACTTTTGTTATATTCACAAAATAAACTTTAGTGATATGCAAATAAGCAAATACTATAGGCAATAACATAGAGAATGAGCAACCCAATACATTAGATATTTGTCACATTTTGGTTATGATTCTTTTGTTATTAATATTATTTTCTTTAATCTATGGATTACAAATATAATTAAGAGTAATAGTATAGTGAGAGCAAATGTAAAACACATGCACATCACACACCTTTTTCTAAAAATATTTTTTGTGTGTATGTGTTCAGGAGACCTCAAAACATGTATTCCAGTGAAATCTTAAGATTAAATGTTAGAGCAGAACAATACTTTCTCAATTTACTGTGAATACGTAATAAAGAATGTAAAAGGGTGTTATGACAATTTATCAAAAACCTTTCATATCCTTGTTCACTTTGAAAATGTGACATAATGCATTAATGGATTATTTTAATTCCAGAGATGGATGACCTTCAGAGTTTAGTTATAAAACTGGATAATCGAGTAAAAACACTAGAAGCAAAATGCAGTTCAATGACTGCATCATCAGGGTCTCCAGCAGCTAAGAAAACTGCACCTGCACCTGCATCTGCACAGCCTGCTAAGGTTGAAGATGATGACGATGGTGTTGACCTGTTTGGCTCAGATTCAGAGGTAAATAGATTATTTTCTCTCTGCATGTTTTATTAATAGCGGACGTGGTAACTATTAATGATAATCTCTCAAAAGAAAACATTAATAAAAAGGTTTAAAAGTGGCATACGCTCAATGTTAAAGAGAGGTGAACAACGTTCCCATGTACTTCTCTAACTTTGCCTGTTGACTTATACTGAACTAAAAAATGCTAAAATATTGCACTGTACACTCAAAGAAGACCAATTCATTGACATTTCTTTTAACTGCAGATTGTATTGAATGACTCTACTGAATATTGTGACAAATGACCAAGTCCAGTTACTTATTCTGTCACTTCATTTTCTTTTCTAAAACTGAAGCACAAAAATACAGTTTTCTGTAACACCAGAATGAAAGAACATGTCAGAAACATCAAATACAAAAAAACAGATAAATCAGCCATAGCTCACCTCTTTTGGTCTTGCAATCATACTTATAATATCAACCTAAATATCCAACTTTTAAAACTAGCAAAAAATTATTGGGAGTTAACAGTGTGGGAAAATTTGAGAGGTAGAACTGGAACTTAAAAATTCAATGCCACAACTGGGATTTGAACCACAGACCTTCCGCTTACCGGGCGGCTGCTCTAACCACTGAGCTATTGTGACAAACTGCCAGAATGGCATTAAATTCTCAAACCAGTTCATATTTCTCCTGGTAAACCACAAAGGCAGTCTCACATCAGAGACAAATTACCCCAATGGTGACTTACTATTGTAAGTACTTTATATCCCAGGATTAAATAACCTTCAGATGGTAATTATTATTTATTTATGCCAACAAACTTACTGTTGGTATTTTTAAACACACAAGCCGTGCGTGGGCAAAGTTTGAGAGGTAGAACTGGAACTTAAAAACAATACTGTCTCAATACTTGTGACTCCATCACAAAAACTGACTCCTTTCACTGTCTTGCCTCGCTTATATAGACGAAAATGACATAGCAGACTTTTCTAGAAATTAACCTTTCCTCGAACCTCTCACAAACAAGCTGGCAGTAGAAAGTTTGTAGACAATCTGGAAACACTTTGTTCTGCTGCTTATGGTTGTTTACTCGCTGCACAGTGTAGTGAAGTAACTTGACCTTGGCCCACTTTTTTGTGATGTACGTCTGCCCAGTGGTGTGAGGTAGTAGATTTTGGCTCCCTCTGATGTGCAGCAGCAGCAGCTGTGGTTACAATATTTATCAACCCAGAGCTATAAGTTTACTTAGCTGTCTGTGACTGTTTTTAAAGGTTTTTAAGAATATTTCTCTCAAACTTATAAAATAAATATAAAATAATATCTATGAAAGAATCTAAAGTAAGAACAAAATTAGAAACTAAAAACTTCACTTATCTTAGTAATATTGCAAGTTCTTTGGTGCAAAGCTGACAATGTTTTGAGTTAACTCCAACTCATTCTCAAAGCTATAACAGTTGCTTCACTGTTAATAGCTTCAATTTCCTTAATTAATCTATGAAAGAGCTTATTTACAACAAAGGAATGTGCAAAAAATGAGAAAGTGAAAGAAGGTAATTATAAAAAGATACATTTGTCTTTTTTCCCCAATTTCTTTCTTTCTTGCAGGCATATTGACTGACTAATAAGTGGATTAAGGATTAGATGAAATACTTCACATTGGGTTTCCATTGTCTCCTCCTCCCCCCCCTCCTCCTCCTCCTCATCATCATCACCATCACCATCACTATTGCAGTTAATTAGTATTAAAGGCCAGAAAGTAACTAAAATAATTTAAAATTATGAGTAAAACATGCACAATTATCTTATTTATTGGATTAACAGGTAGTGATTTACCCTCTGAAACAATATTATAATTTTGGCATAAAAAATAGCAAAACTTTTTAATCCTTGCATTGTTGCCTAAATAATTGATGAAATAAGATCTTTTGCATTGTAATTCCTGTATTTATGCTTTTACACTAGCAGTGAATTAATAGATGTCTTATTTGTTAAAATAAATGCTTTTAATTATATGTATATTTTTATATCATTCATCATTTTTATGAATAAGCAAATAAATAAATTAAAGAAATAAATATTCATAATTAAAAAAACTGTTGTAAGTGGTGTAAAGCAAAACAACCATACTAGTTCATGGTATAGTACAGGGATCGTCAATGAATATAAAATTTAGGACTATAATATGAAATGCATTAAAGTTTTGCATGTCAGCAATTAAATGTTCTCGTGATGCTGTAATATATGCAAAGTAACTAAAGTTAAACAGCAGTGGTGATGACGTAGCAGAATGTTTACAGAGCTAATACTATCATAAGCACTAAGATAGAGAATTCCATTCCCTCAGCCCAATTTTTTGTCTTATCCTTTCCTCTGTCTTCTTTCTTGCTTCTTTTCCATTAACATTTCTATAAAATTACTTGTTTCAACCACACATTGTAACTACAGTCAATTTCAAATTAAAAATATGAACTAGTACTTGTAATAACAGCTATTTAGTAAGTACCAGGAGAGCAAAAAACATCAGAATAGGCTGTGCAGTGTTTGGCCTCTCTGCATCCTCTGCGCTCATTGCCATCTGCCACTATCATAGGAAGGTGCAGATAAAACCATACAACATTTTTAAGAGCTTTGCTGACCAATTTTATGAAAGAAGATGCTGATGGTGGTCACCGTCATCCATACATACATTTTTGGCACCTCTTTAGGAAACTATCCATCACTTACGCAAGCGCAGTTTTCTAAAGAGGTGCCAAAAATGTGTGTGGACAACGGTGCCCAGTTTCAGCATCTTCTTTCATAAAGTTTGTTAGTAAAGCCTTTAAAAGTAGTTTTACAAATGTTGTATGGTTTCATCCGCACCTTTCTATGATAGTGGCACATGGCAACGAGTGCTAAGGATGCAGACAGGCAAAACACTGTGCAGCCAGTTCATAAGTTTCTTGATCTCCCAGTATGTCCCCATAGCATGTGCAATTTTGCAACTACTAGCTGATGGATCTGCTTGAAATCTGCCATACTTAAACATAAACAGTGACAAATGTTCATGTTGAACCAGCTTCTGGCCTGTGCCAGCAGGCCCTGATAAACAGGTTGAAATGTCGAGTGATAGGTTTGTATCTGGTGCACATTGGGAATCTTGGACAGTACAATTATTTTGCTAAGATGCATGTCCACCAGCTTCCTTGTAAACAAACAACAGTCTGCAGCTTCAGTAAACAAATAATACCTTACTCTTAAGTTCATCATTCTTCGGGTGTTGAGAATATTACCTGTTTATCGATATTGTAATTGTTTACTATATTTCGATTGTATGTAGAAAATTAAAGGTTATTTTAAATATTTAGTGCCAAAGATGTTAATAGGTTAGATTAAAATTGCTTTCTTAGCATTTTTGGGATTATAAAAATGTGCAGAAAATGACGTAGTATGGCACTATTAATTGCGCACATATGTGGATGGATACATGTGCATAACTCAAAAAGATACGGCAAGATCAGCCCTCCTCTTTGCCGCTGGCGTCAGTATAGTATGGAGGCATTTTTATGTGTGCATTGTAAAATAAAATTAAGTGACTGAGTGATTAAAGATTGTTAATTACAGGAAAATAAGTGAAATATTGATTAACTTTAACATGTTAGTCAAGATGAAGTGTACAATTAAATGAAAGAATATAAGATCGACGAAATGCATAGTGATGGAAAATGCATTTAGTGAAATATCACTAAATTTTCAGACATTAGTTCTCAGCGATGCTAAGAAAGCCGATCCACTGAAATAAATTACTTATATTGTGCTACGATTTAAATGCTGTGAACAAAAAGATGCAAATGAAAATTTAACCCCAAGTCCACAATTTATTTTGCCCTTATTGTGACCCGAGATAAAAGATTTGAAAGCTCAAAGACTCAATGATGCACCCATTATATATAAAACTGCACCAAGCCTAACTCCCGGTCAACACTCAATCAAGGAGGATTTGTTTCCCCTTTTTGCCACTCATCCTTCAGGTAGAAGACATGCCTGTTGAGATGTCCACACTTGTCACACACCATGTTCTTAATGATATTTATTTTCTACAGCAATTTTAAGGTACTCTCAGGAAAAACTTAAATCCTGGAAAAACACGCACAACTTTGGAAATTGCAGTTTGTCATAATTTGCTTTTTCAGTGACTTGACTTAAAAATGTTATTCCATACACCATAGCTATCCTATCTCAAAATGTTTGTATACAGTCCCTCTACCATCCTATGAACGCGTGTGGTAGAATTCAGCAATACCCTATTTGTGAGAGTATGAACCAGAAACTGCTGTCTAAATTACAAATAAATTCCAGCAGGGTATTTAACTTGAGCTTTATGCCATATGTGTGTGGATTTCCTCCTTGATGGCTGTACTGAACAAACATTTTTCTTTTTCAGGAGGAAAGTGAAGAGGCAAAAAGGCTTAAGGAAGAACGGTTAGCAGCTTATGCAGCTAAAAAGTCAAAGAGTAAGTTACTTATTACATTGGTTTGTGTCCCGTCTCAGCTTCTTTCTTGTAATTGAAACAGCAGTGTCAAAATACAGAATATTAAGAAATTCAATACCAAAGAAAAAAGATAAAAGAACATTAAAAACTAAAATTCCTATGTACAAGGGTGGGTTAGTAAGTAATGCCTCCTATTTGTTTTCTCTTTTAATTGCCAAGAAAATTGAATCCAATTTACATAGCTTGAAAACTACAACATTGACGATTAATTTGTCACTTTTCAATATAATCTCCGTCCTTTTCCACAGTTTTGGTCCACCTTTTAACTAGGGCATGTATTCCAGTGTGGTAAAACACAGGGTCTTGCTTCCTAAGCCATTGACGCATGGACGTTTTCACAGCCTCCTCATCTTCAAAATGAATCCCACGATGAGCTTCCTTTAGTGGCCCGAACAGATGGAAGTCTGATGGTGCCAGGTCAGGACTGTATGGGGGGTGAGGTAAGACTTGTCGTCCCAATTTCTCAATTTCTACAGTGGTGTAACGGCTGGTGTGTGGTTTTGCATTGTCATGCAAAAGAACATCTGCCATAGTTTTTGTTGGGCGAACTTGGCGAAGACGTGCTTTCAGCTTTTTGAGAGTTCCAACGCATTGGACAGAATTTATTGTGCATCCCTGCTCCAAAAAAATCAATCATAAGCACACTCTCTGCATCCCAAAACACTGTCACCATAACTTTCCCTGCTGACCGCTGAGTTTTGAATTTTTTTTTTCTTCAGTGACGTGTGATACCGTTCCATTGACTGCCGCTTTGATTCAGGTTCAAAAAAATGAACCCACGTTTCGTCTCCAGTAACAACTTTTTCCAGAAACTCCTCTCCCTCCAAATTGAAGTGCTGCAAGTGTTCAGAGGCTATTGTTTTCCTTGTTTCTTTGTTTTGGGCGGTTAACATTCTTGGTAACCAACGTGAACAAACTTTTGAGTAACCCAATTGTTGAATAATCGTCATCACACTGCCTTTACTGAGGGAGGTAATGCGACACAATTCACCTGTTGTTTTCCGGCGATCACCATGAATGATCTCATTGACTCGCTGAATGTTGCATGGAGTCAATGCAGTCACTGGCCTGCCGCTTCGCGTTTCATCTGCCAATGGTGTTTGCCCTTCAGCTTTGTTACAGTGACGAACCCATCGTCTAACAGTGCTGACATCCACCGTTGCATCACCATACACATTTTTTAGCCTTTTGTGACTGCGAATTGACGTTTCACCTTCCGCAGTCAAAAATTCAATCACAGAATGCTGTCTAATATGAATGTCGATGTCAGCCATTTTGCAAGTGGATGCAGTGCTGCCACCTGTTGACTTAGGAAGTTACTACTACAGGGGATTGGAGAAGAAGGTTTGAGGAATTGCGCCAAATTCAAATTTTTCACATAACTAACTTATTTAAGGAAAAAAAAAGGAGGCATTGCCTATTGACCCACCCTCGTAGAACTGGAAAACATTCAATTTCTTTGCCATTTCCATTGCTAAGTACCCCACAAAACACATGCCAAAATGCATCATAGTTTTGAAAACTGGACTATGAAATTAGTGGATTTAGTTACCTTTCAACCAAAATTTATAGCATGACTTCACACATACTGGAACTCTCTACATATAGTTATATTCATATGTTTAATGAAACAGTAGTAACTAAAACATTTTAAAGCAATCAGTTTTTTGCCAAAATTAATGGGCGTGGAATCCAAACTGTTTCTATTAGGCACTCCAAGAAATAAAAATAGTGATTATTGTTTTCAAAGCGCTGTTGTGTAACTGTCCAGCAACTAAAGTTAATGTTAAAATTACTATGAAAGAGTATGCAAGTTTGTTGAACATTTAATAGTAGAATAAACTACTTTGTTGGCAGATTTTGCTTATAGTGATGTGCAATAATATCTAGATTGTACAGTGAATCTGATTTACTCACTACATCACTTATTAAAAATGAGATGTTTTGAGAGCTCACTTGCTCTCATTCTCAATGCTGACTACTGGAACATGGTGTCGTGTTGGAGATTGCATGCTATTGTCCTCTGGTGTCTTTTCCAGAAATTTCTTGCCTAGGTTGTCACTTTGGGACAGCTCAAAGTTGAAGACTCTCTATTTTTCAGAATGAATGTATTCTTCCAGGCTGTTGTTTCACGTTAAGAAAGGCTTTTTAACAGTGTAGGCTCAGGATCAATTTTGGGGTTTTCTAGCCTAAAATTCACTGTAACTGCCAATTTTTCCACTTGTTTATACTTTAGATTCCTAAGATTTTCTTTAAACCTTGTTTTCATTTTCTTTTTGTTTTTCAAATATATATTTTGTTGCAGTCTAGGAGAAATTATATGTCCAAATGAACTAATGAGATAATATACATAAATATTTCATATGTCAGATTGTATCCACCTAACATATGTAAATTTCATGAATAATATGAATATTGAGGTTGTATTTCATAACCTTGATTCTGAAGTTATTCGAATGACGAAAACATAGCCTGTGATCGATAACGGTAGATTAATTGTAGGCTTGTTAGGTATGTAACTAAGAAAAAAAAAGAAATAAGTAACTCAATAGGCACTATTGATTGATACGTTGTGTAAGACATGTATATATGTGTTACTAATCATAGCAAGATAGTATCTGTAATCAATAATGCTGGATTGTATTGCCAAGGGACAATAGTTAATGTATTGCATGTTGATATTTGTTGCACATGATCATAACGAGAGAAGTTGCAGTGAATTTAACTTGCACAGAAATTATGGAAATCTTGACCCAATAGCTTCGGGACCTCACATCAATATTTGTAAAAAGTGAAGTTAATTTGTTGTGATATTATACCTTGATCGTAATAGAGTTGAATTGGCAGAAAACTGAATATTAATTGAAAATATATTAATAATCACTGTCTTCTATCTGCTAACCCATTAATGTCCTGAAGATAAGAATCTCATCGCTGCAATGCCACCCACTCCACCCCACCCCACCACATGTAATAAAACTGCCACAAGTCTTTGCACTTGAATTAGTATATTCCCAATTTTTCTGTTGCTGATATGGTGTCCTCCAGTTCAAAGTATAGTAGATTTTTGATAGAATGTGAGTTTTTAGGTGCTAGAATAATGTGATCTTTGAGTATGTTCTGGAATTGGGTGTGGGCTTTTGTATGGTATGTGAACTTTGTCTACCTGGAGTTTTATTTTTCCGTTGACAGTTTGGTGGTTTCTTGTATCTCTTCCGTTTTTTTGCATTTTGGATTTTTTGTTTGTTGTTTTTCTATTGAAACCATTGTTTTCAGTGTTCTGTGGATTTTCTTTTTTTCTTTGTGGAATTCTGTTTGGTTGAGAGGTAGATAAAGAAGCCTATGTATCAGAGTGTTAAAAGCGGTATTCTGGTGTTGTTTTGGATTATAACCATTGGATTTTATATAGTTATCTGCATGCGTAAGTTTTTTATATGCCTAAAGCCTAGTGAGTAAGTGTAGATTTAGTAAATGTGATTGATGTAATACATTTTATTTTTCAGAACCTGCTCTTATAGCAAAGTCCAATATCATTTTGGATGTTAAACCATGGGATGATGAGACTGACATGAAGGCAATGGAAGCAGCTGTGAGAGCTGTCAGTTCAGATGGGCTCCTTTGGGGAGCTTGTAAGTATTATTTTTTTTTACTGTTTTTCATCATTTTTATTGATCTTTTGAAGTTGAATATGAGTAATTCTTTCACAAAGAAAAGGTTCAATCTTGCTTTATTTAATGGAAGGCACTATTGAAATCTGAAATACCTACAATTTTGATCCATTTTTTTAAAGCTTGCACGCAGTGTCAGGAGTGCATTTTAAGAGTAATGAATTTTCTCTTTAGATTTTTAGAATGTTTGTAATAAAATAAATTATAGTAATTAGGGGTTTATTTGAAGCTACCATTTTTTAATAAATCATTTAATCACAAACTAAATGATTTCATATTAACTAAAGAGCATTATAATGGTATAGCATTAAAATTGTGCTAATTTTTGTAGTTCTAGAGAAAAAAATATTTGTAAAATTTAAATTTCATTAAAAAGTTGTTAAAGGCACTTGTCCTATAGTTAGCAAGTGTCAGAATTTCATCCCTTGTTTCTTAGATATATCCTTGAATATGTGTACCAAATGTCAAAATTGTATAACTCTGTGAAGAACAGTATAAACACTTGAATTTAAAGATGCATAAAAGTATTTCTTTGAGATAATTGGCTTAAAAGTTTTAAATAACATGTATTTCATAAACCACAGTAATTACTGGCCCAGCTTTTGTAGATATGAACTAGAGGAATATTTATGTTTAGCATACAATATTTTAAAACTTGCATTGTTTCAAATAGCTTCAGCACGTAGCAAGTTCTCTCTTCTCATGTGCAGTAACATTTGTACTCATAGCAATAATATTTTTCTTGCTTCTAGCCTTGATGTAACGCAACTGAATAATCTATGCATCAATCACTATGTAAATATTATAATAAAATAATATGTACCACCCCTACAGCACACATTCACAGGAAAAGAAGTTATTAGAAGCAAACAGAATACCAAAAAAGACTGTTTTTTCACAGAACTTATATATTCACCATTGTTCATCATTAATATATATATATATATTTCGTGTGGTTTCATGAGATTACATTAATGCAACTTTGTTCTTATATAAATTTAAATACATAATACATTTATTTAGCTATTAAATTGAGTGTAGAAACTCATCTATGCTATAATAAGCCTCTCTCTGTAGCAAGCTCTTCAAATCTCTTGAAACAACGCATGGACTATTCTTTTAAATTTGCTGGCAATTTATTAAATACTATAGTCCCACAATACTTTACCCCTTTTGCAAACAGGGATGTTTTATGTTCAATAACTCTTAAATTTGTTTTGTTTCTAATGTGGAAATCAATATCTTCATATTTTGCTTCACATAATGTAATGTGATGTATAAATTTAAACTGGGACAATTAATATTTTTAATTCTTCAATAAATGGCCTACATAAATATGTTTTACCAATATTTGTAATGGTAAACTTCGCTAACCTTCTGTGTCCTGAGATCACCGTACTAGAATTAAAATTATTGTTCTGTGCTTAATTAGTTTCTATGGGCGAAAATTAAACAAAAATACTACAAAAAAAATTATTTTACAAATTTTTTTTTCTGGGGGGGGGGGGGGGGGGGGTAAAATGACCAAAAGAAAGCTACAAATTTTGTTATGTGGATGAATATGTGTTATTATGTATTGGTGCTGTTTTTATTGAAGTGTTGCTTCAATTTTGAGCGATGTGGCTCTTATTTCCCTCAGGGCGTGGTATCGGATGGAATGAAAAATCACACGATATTTCTTCACCACAATGTACTATTTTATTAACACTTTTTCTCTATTTTACATTTAAATAAATCCTCTTAGCACCATTTTAGATTATTTAAGTCTTTCCACTTTTTCAAAAAGTGGAACAAAAGCTTGATGAAAGTCTGGCATATGTTCTACACATGCTACCAAAATACGTCTTATCACCTTAAGCATATGGACGCTAGTCCCGATTCTTTTAGTTGCGAGTCTATCATTCCGACTGCCACGTGTACATCCGCGCATGCGTTCATCAAATAGTTCCCGCATTGTTAGGGAAGCGATCCATAGCCATTTTCCCTTCGCTTTCAATATTGAGCACATATAATTCTTTTATTTATACATATATATTAAAATTAAATATGGAAATATTTATGATGTCTTTAAACAAACTTAATTGTTCGTAACAATGAACATTAGTAACACATTTTCGTTATTTAACCATCTCATACCAACATCAAAAACAAATTACACTCCTAACAAATATTCACATAAACGATTTTCTTTTGGGGTCTTTTAATATTCTGTCTCAGTATCAAAGGAACAAAAATATTCAAAATATAAATTTTTTTTTGGGGGGGGGGGGGCGGGGGGTGGGGGGGTTAGGGGTGGTATCATATATGATACCTCAGGACTACATTAAGTCTTTATGGGTTTTTTAATTGTACCATCGATACAAAGTAAACAAGAGAGAGAGAAAAAAATATGAGCATAGAATGCAGAAGTAACAAACATGATGTAAGATTTGAAGCTTTCACGGCGAACGTTAGTGATAAGAGCTTCACGGGTGATCAGCCGTGTTAAATTTAAGAAGGTCGAGCTTTCGGCCATTATACTCTCCATGGCCATCTTCAGGACTAAAATGATGGCCATGGAGAGTATAATGGCCGAAAGCTCGACCTTCTTAAATTTAACACGGCTGATCACCCGTGAAGCTCTTATCACTAACAAACATGAGTTTAACACATACACAGAGCGAGAAAAAAATCCAAAACCTGAGGTATCATATATGATACCAAAGGACGCAGGAGGCTAGAAACTATGTTGACATTTAAAAACACATTCTGCTCCAACTTATTTGTTATTTAAATGGCACTAGTATAGGTGAGGGTCCCCTCCATTATTCAACTGTTCGGTCGACTGTCTTTAGTCGACTTTGTTTCCACAAAAGATTATCCCATATCTCAGTAGACTTTCCGCATATGCAAAATACAAAATTTTTTATAGTATTCATATGTAATTCTTTATTACTGTTAATGAAAAATAGAATCCGTTTAATTTTGAATAGCAGTCGTCTCCTTAGCACAGTGGTGGCACTGCTGCTTACCAAACAGAGGATCCGGGTTCAATCTCCAGTACCGTGTGGGTATTTTCTCCTGCTGGGAGACCTTGTTGAGAAGGCCACACAATGGGCCGTGAGGGTCCAGGATGCTGACCATGTCGCACCTCCAGTACTGCATCTCACTCATGACACCTGTGGTAGCCACAGATGGGGGATGCAGAGTCAGAATGGGCTGTTGTGCCACAGGATTATGTTTACATATATAAATTCCCCAAATTAGATCTTGATCTAGCCATGTACCTAAAAATTTCATTGGTTAACTTGCGTAATTTTCGTTTTATATATTTGAAAGACAATAGGATTCTCATGTTCACTTTTCTTATATCTGAATGCAATTACTGCTCTTTTTGAAAGATTTAAAAGTAGCTTGTTATTAAACCAGTTCTCTATTCTGATTATTAGGTTCTCTTTATCCTTTGGTACGTGTTAACATATGTATTTAAGTGTCTTGAAAAATCATTTATAAACGTTAGAAATAAAAATAAATTAAAATAAAAAAGTAAACAACACCTATAAAACATGTGCTCATGGTGATTTGCAGAGTTATCTCTGGAGAAACTGTTCAACTGTGCTGTGGTGCTGTGATAGCAT
Organism: Tenodera sinensis; assembly: GCA_030765045.1. Lineage (NCBI taxonomy): Eukaryota > Metazoa > Arthropoda > Insecta > Mantodea > Mantidae > Tenodera > Tenodera sinensis. The sequence goes on along the minus strand of CM060967.1, from coordinate 134,942,105 downwards.
TTCTCGATCATAATATTTTTATTTTGAATGTAGGTAAAAATAAGAGTTAGTATATACTGAATGCTCATGCCATCCCCCTCAAAGAATTTAAATTATTGAATAGATTGCTGTAGATTTCTGTAGCTATTTGAAATCATCATTTAGAATTAAGACATTGATGTAAACATTTCACTATAGGGGAAACAGTATATCATCAGTTCCCAAGAATTCAATATGACAACATTACTCCAAACTGCAGTGGACATTTCACCAAAAAGCAGTACTACCAACCTTGTCATTAGTGCTGCTTTACTTACACAGATTTCATCTTCAGCTTTTAATGTTTGGTACTATTAACCATTGCTTTTTGGAAGCTGTGAAACACAGGTCCTTTTTGCATTGGATGAATGCTGTTCTCACTATTTTTTCTCTTACTCATCATATTTGTATCCACCCTTTGAAGGAAATGGAGTAACCGTTGTTTACCAAAATAAAAGCATTATTTCTAACTTCAAATATCACATGGTTAAAGTAACAAACGATAATGCTTGAACATCATTATCACACAACACCGATGAGCCTACTCACCTTTGGCAAATCTTGTTCTGCAATAACACTTTTGGATAAAATCGCTTCCAAACGTTAAATATATTTAATGTGCGCTACTGTGTTGGGAGCACAAAAATAACATTAACTATAACCGCATATAATGCTGTAAAACACTTCAAGACAAAACCACACACACACACACGCGCACGCTGGCGGGCAGGCGGGCGGGCAGACAGGCACGAAGAGTTAACCATAGAAGAATCAGAGGCAGTAAGAGCGTATCCCATAAGAATATTCACAGATGGGAGCAAAACAAATGATAAGGTGGGAACAGCAGCTGTAATATTCAAGGAAAAATCTCCAATTTGTCAGCTTAAATACCGTCTGAAAGGGAAATGTTCCAATAACCAAGCTGAACAAATAGCCATTTTAAAATCCTTAGAGGAACTTAAAACAATACAAGACAAAATCCACGTAGAAAAAAGAGCAGTAGTCTACACAGAGAGTCCTTGTCCTTGTCCTTGTTAAAGGACAATAAAAAACAAAACAGGATCATAGCCAACATTCTAAAAACAATATGCACCCTTGAACAAAATCAGTGGGTTGTACATTTCAGCTGGATCAAAGCACACATAGGCATTGCTGAAAACGAATTGGCTGATAACTTGTCAAAACAAGCTGCCAGCGATGATCACTTAGAAATTGTATACAGTAGAGTTCCAAAAACAGTAATAGTTACAGACATCAAAGAAAAAGGGATACAGGAATGGCAAGATAGATGGAATATTTCAACAAAAGGCGCAATAACAAAATCTTTCTTTCCATCAATAAAAAAGAGATTGAATATTGTAATACCTCCAACTCCTGAGTTCACAGCATTTATTTCTGGACACAGAAGAACCAAATCATACCTTCATAAATTTAGATTATAGATGACCCGACATGTATCTGTGGCAGAGGACAGCAAACTGTGAATCATCTAATCTATGAATGTGGAGACACCAAACAACAGAGAAGTTCACTAATTTGAGAAATCAGGAAAAACCGGGGAAATTGACCAGCGACTTGTGAACAACTTACACATAACCACCTAAAGGCATTCAAAACTTTTATAAAATCAATTCAGTTGTGATAAACTAATAAGTGAACACTGTTCAAAATGTAAATCAAGCTATGTATTTCAATGCATGTAATATTACACACTGTAATGGGGCATGCTGATAATAAAGTACTGATATAAAAAAAAAAAAAAAAAAAAAAAAAAAAAAAAAAAAAAAAAACCACACACAGACAGATAGACACAGTTTTTGGGTTATTCCAATAAGCTGCTTCCTCTACAAATGATTCCTCAAGAAATCATCGATTTTAAGGCAGGAAACTAAAATTGAAAAAAAAAAAGATAAGACCAAATTTCAGTAGCACTTCTTCTTAAATTAGGGAAACAAAAAATAAATTGTAAGTTTATGTAAGCATGAGCGGAGAATAATTGCAAAAGCAATGTAAAAATATGCATTTTTCCTATTACTTATAAATGGTTAAATTCAAATCTTGAATTTTCTCTCTTGTAGCAAAATTAGTTCCTCTGGCATATGGTATCCACAAGCTTCAAATCTCTTGTGTGGTGGAAGATGATAAAGTATCTGTGGATTGGCTGCAAGAAACAATTGAAGAGATTGGAGATTATGTAAGTTGTCTTTTGTTCAGTGACTTTGGCACAATAAGTCCAGAATGGTGCTCAAACCTATGCATTACCATATAGTGGTGTTTTCTGACATTGCTTTTTTTTTTCTCATTTTTTCAGGTCCAAAGTGTGGATATTGCTGCATTCAACAAGGTGTAAAACAAATCACTGATGCCAGTGGGAATTTTTCCCCCCATTCATTCCATTCTTGTTATATTTCTGATTAGAAATACTAATTGGTTCCTTATGTTTGTGTTTAGGATTTCAGATTAAAATAGAATTTCATAAGTACCACTAATTTGGTGTATAACATGTTTTACTTGACATAATTTATCAAATTTGTCTTTAAGTGTATTGCCATTTCCTTGTCTGAATCTAGGTTTACAACTTTAATATGTCAGAACTTTGTCAGTGTTTGTTTGATACAGAATGGAATTTATGAACTTGTTGGTATTCTATTGTGTTTAATAAAGAAAATACTCAATATCAATGTTATGTTTATAGCCTGATAATGAAATAAGATTTTTAACCCAACTTTCTTTTTCTTCAACATGTCACCTTTAACTGTATAGGCTGAAAAATCTGGCTATCTTCAGTATAAAATGATTGGTTCAACTCTGCAAAATAAGTGTGTTATCTCTGAATATGGTAAATTTCAGTGTAGCAAGATATTTCTTCAGATTTGGGTAAAAGGAAAACCAAATCTGGTGAATGTGGCAGCAGTTCAAAGCACAAGTTATGTAACTTTGCGGTCATTATGGTATTGCATGCTTTTAAGAATTTTCTTCTTAACAAATGAGGATATTTGGCCTTTATAACATACTTCAGCTGTTTCAAGACAGTTGCGCTGCATGTTCTGTTGATGGGTTTGCCTTTTTCCAGGTAGTCTTACCAGTTTCACATGCCAGGTATCCCAGAAAATAGGTACCATCACCTTGACTCATATTATTTAACAAAGTGCTATGAATTTTCACTGTTTCAGTATATTTTGTAGCACTATTAACAACCAAACAAATGAAAGTACCTGTATAAAACTACACGTTGCATCATCTAAAGGATTGACTTGAGACCATCCATGTTGATATATACAATTTTTACAAAGAGGTCAATAAAAAAGGAAAACTAAATACAATTGACACCAATCCTGATCTTGAAGGCAGTCATCAACCTTCGTTTTGAGCTGAAGTGCGTCCCTCAGATGAACATGATCTATGAAACAAAACAAGTGCAATATCTTCAAAGAAGTAACTATCGTTCAATACTATAAATTTAACTGAATGTGACGGTTCATGCATTAATTTATAGATAAGCAGATTTGTGGCTTATTTACAGGTATTGGTATATGATTTAAAGGCTGGAATTTAATGCATAATATTATGCGGTCAGAATGTCTGAATATAATGTTTTGCAGCAAATAAGTGGAAACCTCAAAGAAAAGTTGCATAATAGAAGCGGTGACTGAGAGATTGACATACCTCTAACAACTTGTATATTATCTTCTGGACCATATTCTCTCTCTTTTACTCGCCCACTTTGACTAGTACAGCACTGCAGGTGGCAACACTAGTGATACATGGAATGAAGATGGAGCATCGGTGGAATGAGATAGTGGAGGAAATCTGCCCCAGCGCCACTTCATCCACCAGAATTTTACATGTGGTTGTCTGGGATTGAACCTGGGCCGGTCTGGTGAGAAGCAAATGGCTCTGTTATGGCGCAGCCCCACTCTCTCTCTCTCACACACACACACAATTTACATTAGAATTTGACGTTAAACCTTTGTGGTATTGTTTACCAAATACCATATGCAGCACTAATGAGGGAAACGGCCGAAAAAAAACCCAGGTACGGAACACTGGCACTCCTGGGTGCAGAGGTCTGGAGGTGTTGTATTAGCTGTTATGAAATATGGAGAATTAGGGGTAAGGTTTGCTTTATCTATTGTAAGCAATGATAATCTTCAAAGACAGGAATGTGCATGCAGTAATTTATTGCCAGAACTGTGGTATGCAAAGGAATTCTGTTTCTTTTGGTTATCTCCAGATAAAGGAAGATAAGTTCTGTTTTAAAGCATATGACCAGTGCTTTTCCTTGAGATTGCATTTGTGAAAGCAATATAAAGGCATACAGACCAAAGAATTAAAAAATCATGTATATACATTCTCATTAAACCAAAAACCCAAATTTTCAGTTAGGGATAAAAACAATTATCCTGACATGATGTTATATCTCACTTATACTGAAGCTGAAATAATGGTATTATTGCGAGAAGTCATTAGCGCCAGTGCCTACGTGACCTAGGTAGCATCACTTGTTTAAACCTTTGGGTAATGCTAGGCTCACCAACTGGCATTAGTGAGTGGAGTGACTCAGCAACAAGGCAGGCTGTGAGACAGTTGCGTCTTTTTGCAGTGTGGTCAGAAGTATCTGCTTGCCACGTGCAAAACTGGAAACTTGCACATATTCACCAGTCTAAGAGTCTTAATCAGCAGTATTATTGTTATTCTTATATTGCATCGGTCTGCAATTTCTCCATAATTCGAGAAGTTATTAAACCAGATTTACACTACAAAGTTGTGTCACTCGCAAACAACCCACACATACCCAGAGTTATAGAGTAACATTGCTTGAGTATTATTTTGTTGTTTAACAATGCTGTCAATTACTAGGATTACATCAGCATCGCCGGTGTGCCGGAATTTTGTCCCGCAGGAGTTTACATGCCAGTAAATCTATTGACATGAAGCTGTCGTTTTTAAGCACTTAAAAATCATTGGTCTGGGCCGGATTTGAACCCGCGACCTTGGGATCAGAAGGTCAGCGTCTAACCAACTGAGCCACCCAGACCGACACATTGCTCGAGCTAGGCCAGGGATAACGAGAGGTGATATTGTGGATTGAATATCCACTAGCGTCCAGAACACCATATCTTCGGCAGAACGGTGAGTTGTTGCCAACTTACCGCAGTGAGGGAACGATTGTTGATTCAAATTGACGACAACAATGTGGAGCATAACATCTTTGCTTTAAACTGGCACCATAACGTGGAACAAATAGCTTATTTGCTACAATACAAACAATAATATTGTTATGCACAGTGAATCTTGCTATTGTAGATTAGAGAGGTCTTGTGTTTCATGAATGAAGGAACCATCTGAAGAAGAGGCTACTTTGGGCATATTTTATTACGTCATGAAGAAAACCAAGTTACCAGGCGCGGCTCCTCAGGGTAGGCAGGGTAGGCACTGCCTACCCTATCGTAATACATCAACAAATAATGTTTAAGTATGATTCTGCATTTTATCATTTGAACCGTCATTTTCCCCTAAATTCCAGTTCAAGAAAAGTTTTCTCGGTTATAATGACCAGCGCATGGTCAAATCCTTTAATCTCAATTCCGATTCATCAAAACTGCGCTGCGTGTTTGAAACGCGCGGCAGAAATGATACGCATGGAACCTGGGTAGTGGAGAGCAGGCTAGCTTAACCTCTGCCTGCCCGGCCCCATTTCCTCAGTACGAGGCCCTTGAACAGGGATAAGGAAACATTCGGCCTGTATATGCACTCCGAGCATGCGTAGACGCGTCTGCCAGCAGTCCGAGCACTTGCCGGCCCAAATCCGAATTTATGCGACATTTTCCGAACAGCCATACTCCACGAACGAAGATCTCAGAGACCTGAATCTGTCGTTATCTCTGTGTAATACCAGTATGACCGACTTAATTAGTGAACTATTACAAATTTCGCTTTCGCGGCGCACTAACAATGAAAAGAGGAGTGATTTAGCTATTTAACACAAAGCTGCAGTCAGACAATTTTTCAATTTCTTAATCTATTTTAGTCATGGGTGTAGCGAAACGGGGGCAAGGGGGGCCACGGCTCCCCCTTGGAAGTTGGTGAACTTAATGTGCAGTCAGTTACTGACCTTTGAACTATTATTTTAATTTTGATGTAAAGAACAATTTTTGTTTAGCACAAATTAATACGGTTATCTGCAACAAATACTATAAATTTTGACAGTAAAATAATGATTTGATATTATATGATTGCAAATTTCCAACATGTGCCCCCCCCCCCCCTGGAAAAAAGTCTGCCGACACTCGTGATTTTAGTTTTGGCGGTAATTCGTCCGTAAGTCACGCTCATTCACTCTGCTCTTATTAAACAATCAAACAATATATTGTTTGCGTTATCCGCAATGACTTCGCCCCCTATATTTGGATAAACGGGGTTTATTATTATTATTATTATTATTATTATTATTATTATTATTATTATTATTATTATTATTATTATTATTATTATTATTATTATTATTATTATTATTATTATTATTATGTTATTGTTATTGTTATTATTATTATTGTTATTATTATTGTTATTATTATTATTGTTATTATTATTATTGTTATTATTATTGTTATTATTATTATTGTTATTATTATTATTATTGTTATTGTTATTATTATTATTATTGTTGTTGTTGTTGTTGTTGTTACTGTTACACTTTGCCTACCCTAAAATTTTGACTGCGAGCCGCCACTGCAAGTTACAATGAAAATTGGACTAGAGTAAAGTGACGGCAAAAACTGGAAGAAGTAACACTGTTAGAGGAATGGGGCTGAACAGCCAACAATGGGTGGGGGAATACCACAACTATAATTAGGTGAAGAAAATGGATTCCGAAATGGCAAAAATGCATTCGCGGCTCCTCAGGGTAGGCATTGCCTGCCCTACCGTAATACATCAACAAATAATTTTAGCTATGATTCTGCATTTTATCGTTTAAACCATCATTTCCCCTAAATTGTAGTTCAAGAAAAGTTTTCTCGGTTATAATGACCAGCGCATGATAAAATCCTTGAATCTCAATTCCGATTCATCAAAACTGCGCTGCGTGTTAAAAACGCGCGGCAGAATTGAAACGCATTGAACCTGGATAGTGGACAGCCAGCTAGCTTAACCTCTGCCGGCTCGGCCCCCTTTCCTCAGTACGAGGCCCTTAAACATGGATAAGAAAGTATTCCATCTGTATACGGACTCCGAGCATGCGTAGACGCGTCTGCCAGCAGTTAGAACACTTTGCCTGCCCAAATCCGAATTTATGCGACTTTTTCCGAACAGCCATACTCCACGAACGATCTCAGAGACCCGAATCGTGTCGTTATTCACTCTCTGTAATACCAGTGTGTTGTAATACCAGTATGACCGACTTAATTAGTGAACTATTACAAAGTCCGCTTTCGCGGCGCACTGACAATGAAAGGAGGAGTGTTTTAGCTATTTAACACAATGCTACAGTCAGATAATTTTTCAATTTCTTCATTCATTTTAGTTTTGTCGGTAATTCGTCCGTAAGTCACACTCATTCACTCTGCACTTATTAAACAACCAAACAATATATTGTTTGCGTTATCCGCAATGACTTCGCCCCCTTTATTTCGGATAAACGGGCTTCTACTGTATTATTATTATTGTTGTTGTTATTATTATTACTATTATTACTATTGTTATTATTATTATTATTATTATTATTATTATTATTATTATTATTATTATTATTATTATTATTATTATTATTATTATTATTATTATTATTATTATTATTATTATTATTATTATTATTATTATTATTATTATTATTATTAATTATTATATTATTATTATTATTATTATTATTATTATTATTATTATTATTATTATTATTATTATTATTATTATTATTATTATTATTATTATTATTATTATTATTAATTATTATTATTATTATTATTATTATTATTATTATTATTATTATTATTATTATTATTATTATTATTATTATTATTATTATTATTATTATTATTATTATTATTATTATTATTATTATTATTATTATTATTATTATTATTATTATTATTATTATTATTATTATTAATTATTATTATTATTATTATTATTATTATTATTATTATTATTATTATTATTATTATTATTATTATTATTATTATTATTATTATATTATTATTATTATTATTATATTATTATTATTATTATTATTATTATTATTATTATTATTATTATTATTATTATTATTATTATTATTATTATTATTATTATTATTATTATTATTATTATTATTATTATTATTATTATTATTATTATTATTATAGTTGTTGCTGCTGTTGCTGTTACACTTTGCCTACCCTAAAATTTTGACTGCGAGCCTCCACTGCAAAAATGGAGACGGCAATGAAATCTGGAGTGGGGAAAATGCACATATTTTGCAATGGAGAAGATGGAGAAATGGAATCTGAATGGAGAAAATGTAAAGTGGAAAGACCACAGTGAATTCCTGGATGGAAGAGACGCAGGTGCAAATAAAGGGCTAGGAAGAAATGAACGAAATTGAGAAAATTAAATCCGAACTCGGTTTTGATATTGACGCTGCAAAATCTGAGATAAATGCTACACTGAAAGAATTGAAAGGTGACGTTGCAAGAGTAGGAAGAAATAAAATCTAAGATGACAGGAAAATTAAAACAATGGGAAATTGCCTACACCAGCAGGCAAAACAAACAAAACGATAATACAGACCCCAATAGATGAACACATAGACCAGCGGACGGAAGAGAAGTAGACTATGATAGGGACTGCAATGGAGTAGTGCCTGGATCAATAGAAAGAAGAAGTAAGAGGATGTGTACACCACAGTGGAGATGCATTGCGACCTAGAACCCAAGATCCGTACTATAGTCGTAGAGGATCGCACGGTTACGAAGTCGGTAATTCATAAACAGTGAAGCGTTCAAAATTTGGCGGCACTTCGTCTTGTACCACGAATCTTTAAAGTGATTTTTGTAACATTTCGCGCCTGTTCGTTCCATTTGTGCCGATAAGCTAAGAAATGGGGGTTGGTCTTCTTGTTAATATCACATCCTTTTATAACAATCAATCCACCGCGAAAATGGTACGTGTAGTATACTACACACTATATCATTTTGCGGATTCATTTCTCCACTAACTGTACTTAACAAAACAGTAAGAAGTTGCAACGAAACTAACTTCAGTTAAATAAACATAATGGCCAACTAGAATATACAACCACTTTACGCAAACAGTCAAGGTAAGTAGAGTAGAGAGTGAACAGCATTTTTACACCGATAGACTAGCCTCTACAAATTCCTTGGTTCGCAATTTGTGTTCTACTGTAGCTGCACATTACCCTCGCAGCAGGTCCACTTCACAACGCATGTACCTTCAATTCTGTTTCGTTGTCATGGCAACCGAGTATAAACATGCAGCTATATATCGGCTGAAAGAAATAGCTACACCTTTTGTCCCGTCAAGTAAGCGAGTTCAAGGCTAAACTGTGAGAGAGAAGGCAGGTAGCTGGTAACATGAGCGTCGGCAGACATTTTTCCGGGGGGGGGGGGGGGAGCCACATATTTGAAGTTTGCAATCAGATAATACTAATTCATTATTTTACTGTCAAAATTTCTATTTCTTGCATATAACCATATTAATTTGTGCTAAATAAAAATTAATCTTTACATTAAAATTAAAATAGTAGTTTAATAGTCACTAATTGATTGCACATTAAGTTGACCAACTTCCAGGGGGCGCCGCAGCCACCCTTTCCCCCCTTTCGCGACGCCCATGGCTGGTAGCTTTCATCCATCCCTTTACCCTCACAGATATATTCCCTAATGATTGTATATTTAAACATACAACAAATTAAACACATATATTTAATACAACTAGAACTGGTGAAGTGGAGCATCACCTGAATAGCCGCCACTGTGCTGGTTGTTCGGAGATGGAGATAAAGCTTGTCGTGATGGACAGATTCATGATTGGCAAGGTATAAGCAAGAAAATAGTATATGAAACTTGTACTTCACATTTAAATGTATATATTACTTACAGCATGTGGAAACATGGCAAAACCCTTATTACGTATAGGGACGAAGGGTGTAAACAAATGAAAGCTATTAGTTTTATGTAGAATACTGAAAAAGGGGAACAGAGTGGCAATCTCTTAAACATTATACCTCCCCTCTCCAGATATGTTCCTCTTTTGAAAGCACACCTTTCTAATGAAAAAGTAAAACAAAATATTTGAGCCCACAAATTCAAAACGAGATGCTACAGTTGTTGAATGATTGCGTTTTAGAGCGAATCATCAGCCAAATTAAACAACAGCCGTTCTTCTCAATGTATGCAGACACAACTCCCGATATATCACGAAAGTACCAGTTTGGTGTTGTCATAAGATATTTGCGTTTAAATCTAAGCAAATAAAACATTAAGGAAATTGAAATTAAAGACGTTTTTAGGATTCTTTGAGATATGTAAGCGGCCATGATGCAGAGAGTTTTGAAAAAGAAACAATGGCAGCTTTAGAGAAGAAAGGTACACAACTGGATAGGTGTAGAGGCCAAGGATACCATGATGGTGCTGCATCTATGAGCGGCCAGTACTCAGGTTTGCAGGCAAGAATTAAAGCATGGGTCCCAAATGCTGATTTATACATCGTTTGGCGCATAACTTAAGTTTGGTACTAAATAACTCTGTCACGAATATAATACGCCTAGGAATTTGGTTGACTGCGTGAGAGGTGTAGGATGTCCGTCAATATGTATCGGTGGTTGTAAAATTGGTCTGCCACGTTTAAAGACAATATAATAACTTTTACTGACATTGAGTTGTAACCCTAGCATGGGCGTTGCGAAACGGGGGCAAGGGGGGCCACGGCCCCCCTTGGAAATTGGTAAACTTAATGTGCAGTCAGTTACTGACTATTAAACTATTATTTTAATTTTGATGTAAAGAACAATTTTTATTTAGCACAAATTAATAAAGTTATCTGCAACAAATATTATAAATTTTGACAGTAAAATAATGATTTAATATTATATGATTGCAAATTTCCAACATGTGCCCCCCCCCCCCCCCTGGAAAGAAGTCTGCCGACACTCATGAACCCTAGTCGTAGGAGGGTTTGCACCACAAAACATTCTAGTAGGTTTGCACTAACAAGTCTTAGACTTGTAGACTTACTTTATGCAGGGAAATTAGTTCCTCGAAAAACAAGTGCTTTATCTATGGCTAATTATTTGTTGTAAAATTTTGCTTTGTTCCTTTATTAAATTAGTCTAAGTTTTTTTTTAAAAAAAGGTTCTATCACATGTATCGGGAAAGTTCGGAGTAAATTGTGGGTATGTATTATTGTGTTGTGTTGGCTGCACTTGAGATTTATTTACGTTTAATTGACAATATGGCAGCCAGTGTTGTTATGGTGGTGTAAGTGTGGTTGTATGTCTTCTGTGTAAGTGATTCTATATTGCAGAAGTAGCTCCTTGTGGAATTAAAGTCCATTCTATTATAAAACTTGCACAGCTGTTACAAGAAACACCTAATCAAAATGGCTATGATGCAGAGACGTACCAATGTAAGTAAATTATTTATTAGTTCATGGTACTTAACCCCTTATTGTATATGTTTTTGCTTAGTGATTAAAACAACGGTGTTTTTTGCAGGTTCGTTTACCGCCGGAGGTTAATAGAATCTTATACATACGAAATCTGCCCTATAAAATTACTGCTGAAGAAATGTACGACATATTTGGGAAGTATGGAGCAATAAGGCAAATAAGAGTGTAAGTATATTCCTATTACATATTATTTTGTTGTTTTAGAATGAACTTGTGACGGTACTAGTTTAGTAGTGGAGCAAAACTGAATGTATTAGTTAGGTTGTTTGTATCATTTATATTTATATTTTACAGAAGTATTGGAAAAACATCCCAGTTTGTGTTGAAATACCTCAAATTGCCCCCTGCTTAACATTTTCGCTCCCTCTCTTTTAGGTTCATGTTTCTGTTTTTGTAGTATCGCCACCACTGTATTTATGGTTGAAGAAAAAAAAGGAAATTGCACTGCAAGGTTCCTACAACTGCACATTCAGAATTGTGTCCCGCTGATGTTTAAAAATTCTAAATGTTTTATATACCTACATTTTTAAAAACTCATAGTTCTTAAAAGCCTCCAAATATTTAGTTACTGCAGTTTTTCAATTATAAACTGTTAATGTTATTTATTGATTTCAGAGGTAACACACCAGAAACAAGAGGCACTGCATTTGTTGTGTATGAGGATATCTTCGATGCAAAAAATGCATGTGATCATCTTTCTGGTTTTAATGTCTGTAACAGATACCTTGTGGTTCTCTATTATCAGGTATGTTCAGAAACCATAATTTTATTCGCTATTGCTTGTTTTGTTATCTTCAAGTTATAAAGCCTTATGACAGCATCTTCTGGCTGCTTAAAATCTTCTGAAGGACTGTGTTCCTGCGTAGGCTCTTGCTCATATGGGCAGGAAATGCAGAATTTCAAGGTAAACCCAATCTAAGATAGCACTTGAAAGCAGAATGTAGCAAAATAATGCCTAAGATTGTGTATCTGTGGAAACACTCATCACTTATTGTGCACATGTAACATTTTACATTCCTTAATTGCACAACATGAATTAATACAGGTATTTGACAATAATTCACTCTCAGGATGTGGTAGGTACAGTTATATATTGAGTTAAGGAGTATGTTAATTTAATTGATATATTCCAATTAATTTCTGAAGAGTATGTGCTTGAAATAAAGCAGTAATGCTGCTTAAGATTGCAAAAGAACAAAATAATGAATTAATATTGTTTGATTGTGAAGTTCCAACTTGCTGCCTCCCCCTGGAAAAAAGTCTGCCTACACTCATGCTCAGGCTACGGTACTTACAGTTGTATATGTAGTTATGGATGAATATGCTTGAAGTAAAGTTTAATAAGTGAAGTCGCTTAAAAGGGAGGATGGGTGGCCCCAACATCTTTAACGAGGCAGCATCATGTTCTTAAACCAATTCTTATTAACTTGGGATAACTTTGCACCTACCCAGGATTTGCTAATAAAAGCATTTCTGATGAAATAGTTTCTCCCGCATGTTAAATATAACAACATAAATTTAGTTGAAGAGGTAACTGAGAGGGCAGATATACATGCTGAGGCTTTCACGGCTGGCGTTAATCCAATAGGTGGTAGATTTCGGGCTTGTAGGCTGTGGTCCAGTCAATGAGTTTTCTGATGTTTTGCCCAAGACTGCGTTGGGCATCTTCAGAGAATGACTCATACCTGGTTGACAACTAGAGGGCGATTGATGGAGCACCTGGCTTAAATATAGGTGAGAGGGAGCGCCTTTCATCTCCTATTGGTTGTCCGTATGCCAATCACTATTATGTGACTGTGGGAACTGCCACATGATTGGTTCTGTTGGCGTACTAGGGCTTTGGTTTTGTATTGTCTAGCACCGGCACCCAGGCTGTGTGTGTTGTGCTGTTTCTTCTTTTCTTATGTTTATGGATCTCAATTGCTTCTCAGTACAGCCGTGCATGCAGCATACTACCACACACTATACGTGTGAAATATGTTTACTACTGTACGTATAACCTTGTGGTGAAAAAGAAAAGCACGAACTGGTTTCACAAGCCAACGTTAAGATTTAACACAATGTTAAGGTTAATGCAAAGTCCTTAGCTTCAATTGATGCTTAACGTTGTGTTAAACTTTGTATTAAGTTAACTTCACCATACTCTTGTGTTAAGTTGTGTAAGAAATGTTAGAATTTGAAAATGACTGCCACAAACAAAGCTGTTGACATTGAGTTTCTATGTTTGTAGCTTTTAAATTTTATTCCTAACAGAAGAAGAGTAATGCATTGAAAACCTACAAAAGGAAGAATTTTTAAACCAATACAGATTGTTCAAAGGAGTGGCGACCAGGGTTGTAGGGGAAAAATAAAACTACAAGCAGGAGCATGACTCTTTCTTGTAAGCTGCAAGTGTTAATTAGTCCTGTATGCCATTGACACTTTTCATTTAATAGTTGATGATAGGTTTGGCATTTCCAAAGCTACCATTTATGGGTTTATCAGGAATATTTCTGAAGCAATTGCTTCAAGAATTGAACAGTATCTTTATTGATGGTGGTGGTGTTAAGGGCCTGTCGACAGCTGGGTATTTTTATTGAGGTATGCCTGATTCTTAATCTGGATGCTGCTTCATCCACAACATTTCACTGTAGTGTCCATCACCACTTTTAAGCTGTTGTAAAGGATCTTGACCTGGCATTTTTGGTGATGCATTTTATGTGAGCATAAATTTGTTTCAGTCGCTTACTGCACCTAGACAAATGTGTAATTGAATAACCAAGCTGCATCCTCCTTCTGTAATTTAAGTCCTTCATCTTTTTTTGCAATTAATAACTCATCTGTATTTAACCAGTTCTATAATGAATTATTTTTCAACAGTGCAACGTTGAGTCCAAATTTACTTAACTTCACTAACATTTATGTAGTAGATATGTTTCACAGATGCTGGCTACATTATCAGCTACCTTCTGCTAATTATAATGAAACATTAATACCGCACATGGGAGTTGTCTGTGAATGTAATTTATCAGTGATGCCTAGATGAAAGTGATTAATAAGCCATGTGGCTCTGCCATTGCCTTCCCAAAAGGTGTTGTTTGAAGTTGTCTTGCTTTTGGTCATAGTTTAACATAGTGTTGGTAAATAAGTTGTTAAGAGTATTTTTAACATTGGATGGTGAAACTGGCCATACGTTGAGAACAATATTATTTAGCACATTAATGTGCAAACTTTTAACCTTTCTTGGTTGGTTTGCACATAATGCTTATCGACTATTTCACAAAATTTTATCTAGTAACCTCCAATGTGATAATAATTGTAAAATCCCTGTATTTGTAGCCAAGTAAAACATCTCTAAACCATAATTTGGAAAGCCCTTTGTGCTTGGTTGCACATTGATGGCTCAAAATACAGGGTTATTCCAAATGATTGTCAGGGTTGCAAAAATTCATAAGCCACAGTGCAGTTGACGTAAGAATATGAGTCTTGTTTTATTGTGTATTGTAACTCATATAGCTTTATTATTTATTTATGCCAACAAACTTACTGTTGGTGTTTTTAAACACACAAGCCGTGTGTGGGCAAAGTTTGAAAGGTAGAACTGGAACTTAAAAATTCAATGCCACAACTGGGATTTGAACCACAGACCTTCCGCTTACCGGGCGGATGCTCTACCACTGAGCTATTGTGACAAACTGCCAGAATGGCATTAAATTCTCAAACCAGTTCGTATTTCTCCTGGTAAACCACAAAGGCAGTCTCACATCAGAGACAAATTGCGGAAGGTCTGTGGTTCAAATCCCAGTTGTGGCATTGAATTTTTAAGTTCCAGTTCTACCTTTCAAACTTTGCCCGCACACGGCTTGTGTGTTTAAAAACACCAACAGTAAGTTTGTTGGCATAAATAAATAATAATTACCATCTGAAGGTTATTTAATCCTGGGATATAAAGTACTTACAATAGTAAGTCACCATTGGGGTAATTTGTCTCTGATGTGAGACTGCCTTTGTGGTTTACCAGGAGAAATACGAACTGGTTTGAGAATTTAATGCCATTCTGGCAGTTTGTCACAATAGCTCAGTGGTAGAGCATCCGCCCGGTAAGCGGAAGGTCTGTGGTTCAAATCCCAGTTGTGGCATTGAATTTTTAAGTTCCAGTTCTACCTTTCATATAGCTTTTTTTGTTTATTTTTTACGTACATTACAAATGTTCAATATGTATGCCATTTGTCACTCTACACACATCTACTCAATAGTCCATTTCTTCCTACACACGAGTCAGTATGCCAAGGGTGATGGCAACTCGGATGTGCTGCTTCAGGAACCACTTTGCATAAACAACCTGTATCCATTAATTGTGCATACCATCTGCGAATAGTTGTCAAAGGGAGGCTCATTCACATATTTTGTCAGAAAATGGCAGACTTTGGAGTGTTGATGGTATTCGAGAGTACAAAAAGCTTTCTCCTTACCGCTAACGGCCATTTTGTTAAACACTGCTTTACTGTTATTTGGTGGTAACTGATGTCACTACAGTTGATGCAGAGCAAAACTTCGAGAATTTGTCTAACTTACTGAACAATAAAAATGGTATGTTTTCTAAAAGAAAAATCACGAAAACCCGACAATCATTTTGAATAATCCTGTATATCTTAAACCACTGTTTATTTATTTTGTTATTAGTATTCTAAGTACACTGTTCATAATGATTCTTTCTTCACACCCTCCATATTTTATGGTATTAATAATCAGTAAGTTGGAAAATTGAATCAGATCTTAATCAGCAGGGGTTAAAATTGTAGATTTTTGACACTCCTTCCCAAAAGTCCTTACCACCTGAACTAAAGTGGTTAGGTATTTGTACTTGTCATGGTTGCTCAACAAAAAGAGCTTCTTTTCAGGAACTGCATACTCATGGCTAGCATGAAAGAATGATTATTAAATATAAATCAGTATTTTACTAATTCTTCACTGCATTAATTTTTAAGTGTTAAATGGATAGTACTTGTAGCTTAATATATAGAACTAAAGCTGGAGATATTTTTGTAGAATTTGAATGTTAATGCTTGGGTTTTAATTGCAGTCAAACAAGGCATTCAAGAGGATAGACATAGACAAGAAGAAAGAAGAAATCGACAAGATGAAAACAAAATATGGAATTGGACAGGAGGAGAAAAAGTGAAAAGGAAGTGTAACTTTATGGTGACATTTAAATACAAAGAAGCAACATTTTTATTATATCGTAGTTGATTTATCAAAGTCTGTACAGAACTAAGCAAAGTAGGTTTATTGAGAGGATTGAAGTTGTGATGTTAGGGCTAACCTAAAGGGCTGCGCTGAACGGGGGTGAGGAACTTTGTCCCTCTTCTCATGATTCCTGATGTGTAATTTCATTATGGAAATGTTGGCATTCAGTTTATATATAACTATTTTGTATTTCTAATAAAAATGAATGATAAAGTTTTGATTTATTTTTCATTTAATGTAATATGAGGGGTGTTCAATAAAGACTGGTGCTAATATTCAAGCAGCAACGTATTGTAAAAAATCTGATGTGTTGCACTCACAAGACTTTCTCTACTCTTGTACTAACCATTCTTACAAACTCTTATTTCTATATCTTCTTCGTGTTAGTTGAGATAAACATTTGCAGAAATTATTGCTTGTTTTCTTGTACGTGCAATGGGAATATACAGTAGGCTTGGTACGATAGTCAAATCTTTTAAAGCTTTCAAATTTTGTTCTCTTTGCATGCCTAACATATAAAAAATGAATAGCAATGTTTCATTTGACAGAAGTATAAGTTCTCCAAAACTTATACAAATAACAAGAAATATCTCCGAAATGGTTCACTCTACAAAAACTTTATTTGGGCATAAATTGTGTGTTTTAGTGAGATCTACACTTTTTGTACAGCAAGATTTTATCTATCTGTTATGGTTTACGAATTATTAAAAAGTTATCCAGAGTAAACAGGACTACATAGCCTATAGCCAGAAAATTCAAAATCTACTTGAGAGGTAGAACTGGGATTTAAAAATTCAATACCACAGCTGGGATTTGAACCACAGACGCTCTCAAACATTGTCCACACACGGCTTGTGTGTTTAGAAACACCAACAGTAAGTTTGTTGGCATAAATAAATAATAATTCAAAATATACATTTCATTTGTCATAAAAATATCTCAAACATATGGCATTTTAATCAAAATCGTCTGAGCCATTTTCAAGAAAAGGGTAGCTATGGGTGGAGGAATTTTCTTCAAAATCTTTGTGTTGCATCTTTGAAAGACATTAAACTTAAATACCAACTTTGGTTTTTAACTGACTTTAAGTTTTTGAGTTATGTTGTCCATAGACAGACAGGCACACACACAAACCTTTTTCTAAAAATGCGTTTTTTGGATTTAGGTGGCCTCAAAACATTTGTGGTGAAATCTTGACATCGAATTTTTGGGCGCAATTCACTACTTCCTCTACTTTACCCAGTAGAGAAAGTAAAATCACTCATACAGACTTTTGCCCCACTCCCCCATACAATGTACTTGCCCCATCTCCTTTGCCATTCCTTGTAAACATGCAAGAAGCCATTCAGACATACTCTTCGGGGTTGCCTCTAAAGCTTTTACTGCTTTGGTCTTGAACCAACATCCCTTAAGTTCCTTTTTGACTTTCGGGTTAAGAAAAAAGTCACATGGAGCTAGGTCAAGACTATAAGGTGGATAGCGTATTGTAGAGATATGATTTTGTGCCAGGAACTCGATAACAGCATTAGCAGCATGTGGCCTGGTATTGTCGTGATGATTCTTCTACAGTTGAAAAAGATTCTTTTGCTTTTTGGGGATGTGATCCTTTACCAATTGCTTCAGGACGTTCTTATAGTAATCTGCAGTTACTGTAGTGTATCTTGGAACTATGTGAGCGTACACCATCCCCTGGTAATCACAAAAGTGATGACCATTACCTTATTGGCTGACTTCTGTACTCATGGCGATATTTAGAGGAGATTTTCAAACACGTTCACTCTCACAGGCTGTCAACAATCAACTGACAGAACTCTTGCTGTGCACTTTTTAGTGATTAGCGATTAGAATACATAATTCAATGGTGCATGGACAGAAATCACAAGCAGGCACTTAATGGAAGGAAAAAAATTTCAGTGCCAGTCTATTGAACATTCCTTGTACTTCTTTTTTTGGTTTCTTTAGTTTCTTTCTTGTTTCTGGCTTTTTTGAGGAATAAAATTGAATTAACCACCCCATTATCAAGGTATTTACTGTATTTCTGCAGGTACAAACTGACCCTCATTTCCCTGAACATGATTTTAGAAATAAAATAAGCATTCTATAAAAAATTAAAAAAGATCAAATTAAGTTTTAAAACAAAGTTTAAATCAGTATGTCATATAGTTTTTTGTATAACTTGATATAAATTAACATGGTGGTGGTGTGAGTGGCAGTATTAGTGTAATGCTGAATACAATAATGGATCCAGCAGTTAAATGGTTTTCAACTTGACAATTTGACAGTTTGGAATGGGCAGTGACAATGGTAACACCCATTAGGCTTGTGTTCATAAACGGTGCTTTCAATCTGGACTTTTCAGAGACTGCTTTGTTAGGAAAGTTTAACTTTCCTGGCAGTCTTATTCACAGATATCAGTTTTGATATTTTAACTTTGACTTTGTAAAGTTCAGATTTTGTTACCAACTTTCAGTGTTAGCTAAGTCAATTTCCAAAACCACTGTCCTCTATAGCATTTAAATCAATACCTGTAGATCTAGAATCTACTGACGATTGCAATGGAGAAGGCATTTATCAAAGTGTCTACATTTCTCTTTATTTGTTCTGTGATTTTCCTCTACCACTTTGGCCATGGTAGAGTGATATTCCACCATGGCTTAGGCATTCTTTTTAAACCACGTGGCATTGCAAACAGGTGTATTTGCTGTGGTGTCTTGCGATTTTTGTTTTTTGGTGATGGATGATTAGAAAATTATGCAATCAGTGATTATGAAAAAGATATTTTAATAGAATTAGTTAATTGCTATTCAGCATAAATGAGAATAATGGGTTATTGGTATGAATAGACTAAATTTCCTTTTCATTTCATCATGGTGAAAATTATTTTGATCATTTGATTTTTACTGTGAATTCTCAGTTGGTATGGTATCAAGATTAATGCAGCAGAAGCATGCCTCAAATTATGAATGTGCTTTTAACCTAAACCTTGTTGTAATGAAAGGTGGCAATGATTAAAGTTTATTTGAAACTAAGAAAATTAGAGTCTGTTTACTCAATGCATGTGCAGTTTGGTCACAAAGGAAATGTGCGCTACACACAACTAATGACTGTCATAAATCCATTTCCATGCTTCAGAAAAGACAAACCTCTGTCCCTGCCCTTGAAGACCAGTAGCGACTCTTATTTTAAGGGAGAGACAGTTACATGTTGACTCCGCATGGAGTCTCAGTTGCCAAAATTCTGAATTCCAGTACTTTTCTGTTTCGTAGCTACAAAGGTTCATGTTAAAATGTTACAACTTGGCCTGAAAGGACTCAAGAGGAAGGGCCCATGTTGTAAAGCGATTATGATGGTTTCTCAAAGAAAGTGGCCGAACTGCACATGTGTTGACTAAACAGACTAGCTAATTCTTAACTGTAGTATAAGATTGCAGTGCAATGAATAATATAGTAACCCAGGACGTCTGAAGAAAAGATGGACAGAACAAGATTTTGGAGCCGGAACAGGCTAAAACAGCCTAAACCATGAAGCGGAAGAAGGCAAGACGCAATGAATAATTATATCGTGGGTGGAACATGTGGTCCTCTTGCAGTTTCTTTAAAGATGTACACAAAAATCACCAATATATCCATCAAGATCTGCTTATCAAATCTATATCTAGATCTGAATTCATTGTTCCCATGAAACTCAAGCAGGTTTTGTGCATCTCTTATTATATGCCAAGGAATAAGAGCATTGTCAAGATTGTATTGGATTTGTTCCATATTTTTGGCAAATTCTACTGCTAGAATGTCAGCCTTTGCGCGAAATCAAGATAAGAATGAAAGTTGAGAAAATTGCAACTTTGAAGTAACCTGTTTGAGACTATGGCTCTGGAAAGCAATGGTGTAAATAACGGCCCCACAGACCCCAGATTGCCTTTAATAGTTTTCTTAAAAATGATATTTTATATTCAATTCAACCATAGAAAATCGCTAGAAGAAGCGCTGGAGCAGATGCAGTTCACTGATGACATATTAGCAACGAAAGTGTACCATGTAACCATTTCCTATCCTTTCTTGCTTAAAAGTGTGAAACAAGCTCCTCTCCAAGTGTGTATGCTCTCAAGAGCATCCTTATAGAGAAATTAATTAAAGCACGGCATTTTATTCAATATGGTTGTTATAAAATCTGAAAAAACCTCATATGTACGACTAGTACCTATGCCAAAATGTAATCGATTGGTCAAGAAATTTGATTATTTTAGAATTTGGTCATAAGATATAAACACCAATCAATGTATGTTGTCTAACCAATTGTTCAGTGTTACTGCTTCTGAACAATATCTGAAGTACCAAAAATACAAGTTTGCTTGGGTTAATACCTAAGCTACCCAGAATATTGACAGGTAATGATTTTGTTCCATCTATGTGTGGTATGCTTTTAGTGAGTGTATATTATTTATTCAGGAAAAACAACCATTAGTGTTGGTAATCTGGGAGTGTTATATACTTATTCTATGTGAGTAAATATGTAATATTTTAATCTCTCCAATTTTAAGCTTTATTAGTAAGTAGGACCCCCAACATTTATTTGCAGGGGTCAAAACCTTAGCTATGCCACTGCTGGAAAGTCTCATTCTTGAATAACAGATTCACAATTCTGTACTTCCAAATCTCTATTTTGATCCAAAGTCTCGTTCATGAATACAAGGCTTCAATATCTTTGGCTGGTCATTTGTTTAGCTTGTGTGATACAGGTTTGCTTTCTTTCATATCAAAACTGTTTCTAGTCTTTAGAAACAGAAAAGACAATGATGGATGCAACTTTCTATAAGATGCATTAAGTATTCAAATTTAACTAAAGGAGTTAATGCATATATAATGTATGTGAATTGTTGCAAATTTGCATGGAAATGTATGAAGAGGGCAGAGGAGGAATGAAAGGTGTACACAGCAGTATACACTAAAACTCTACTTAACCAAACAGTACTTAACTGAAATGGTAAAGGGGGAAAAGTAAGAAAGAATTAGTGAAAAGTAAGCGATCCTCAAATTTGCTCTGGCAGTTGGCAATGTTCTTTTGCTGCAAACCTAAATTCCAATGAGGGTGTTTTGTAATGTATGCAGTTAATCTTCACCCTTTCCCCGCATTGTAAGAAATATTGTACCATAATAACAAATGTTAACTGTTTGCACACAAATTCAGTGAGTAGGCTCACTATTTTACTGTTTGTGTACGTCAGTCTGATTTATTTGTGTTTAAGAGGCCAGCAAAAAAAAAAAATAAATAAAAGATGTGAGAGGTAAAACTGGAACTTCAAAATTCAATGCCACAACTTGTGTGTTTAAAAACACCAACAGTAAGAGGTAGAACTGGAACTTAAAAATTCAATGCCACAACTGGGATTTGAACCACAGACCTTCTGCTTGCCGGGCGGACGCTCTAACCACTGAGCTATTGTGACAAACTGCCAGAATGGCATTAAATTCTCAAGCCAGTTCGTATTTCTCCTGGTAAACCACAAAGGCAGTCTCACATCAGAAACAATTACCCCAATGGTGACTTACTATTGTAAGTACTTTATATCCCAGGATTAAATAACCTTCACATGGTAATTACTATTTATTTATGCCAACAAACTTACTGTTGGTGTTTTTAAACACACAAGCCATGTGTGGGCAAAGTTTAAGAGGTAGAACTGGAACTTAAAAATTCAATGCCACAACTGGGATTTGAACCACAGACCTTCAGTGGTTAGAGCGCCCGCTCGGCATAGCGGAAGGTCTGTGGTTCAAATCCCAGTTGTGGCATCGAAAGTTGTGGCATAGCGGTATAAAAGATGACAGGGGTGAGAAACTGGAAGATCTCATTTCGGAACTTAATTTATATATTTTTAATAAACCTAATAATCCTCCTACTTTCCAAAATCGTGCAGGAGCAATGTCCAATATTGATATCACTTTAGGAAATAGTAGAATTATACCCAAAATTCAAAACTGGAAAGTTGGACAGGATTACACCTCTAGTGACCACAATTTGATCCTATTCAACTACATTATTAAAATTTCAAGATGGGATAGAAGTTATACAGTACCAAGTTTTAATTTTAATGCTGCAAATTGGAAAGACTTCAATAGGACACTACAGAACAGACAACTAGGACATATAGGAGCTGAAGCTAATCACGAAGGAACTAAATTAGAACATATTTTACAATCCACCATGCTTAAATATATTCCTAAAAGGAGACTCAAAAAAATTTAAAGACGATGTTTGGACCGATACATTACAAAATTTACGGAGAAAAGCTCGAAAATGTCGGAGAATTTATCAGAAGACTATTGTAATAGAAGAGAGAAATAGAAATTTAGAAATCTATAGGAAAGCCAAAGAAAAATTTAAGAAAGAATTATTTGAAACAAGAAGTAGATCATGGAAAAGTTTTGTTGAAACCAATTCTATGCATAATATATGGGGAGCACCTTATAAAATCACTATGGAAAAAATCAGGAAACCGGAAATTTTAAATACCATTAGAAGGGATGATGGGACTTTAACCCAAAACTGGACCGAAACTACACAGGAACTGTTACAAAAACTACTACCCGACGACAGCCAGGAGACAGACACTGATGAAAACACACAAATTAGAAGAAATTTGGAAGTGCCGTATCCGAATTCTAACGTTATATATCCTTTTGACAAATCGGAAATACGACAGATAATTAGAGGACTAAAAAAGAAAAACGCAGCAGGACCCGATAACATCAAGAACGAAATTCTTATAAATACTGCAGAATCATTAATCCCAATACTTTGTAATTTATATAATAATTGTTTGTGGCAAGGAAAATTTCCCAACAATTGGAAAGTTGCAAAATTAACTGTTTTGAAGAAAAGTGCTGATAAAGATCCGATGGACTGTAAATCTTACAGACCCATCTGTCTTTTGAATACTATTGGAAAAATTTTTGAAGCTTTAATAAATAAGCGTATTTTGGAATATCGGACACTTATTGGGCTTAATGATGATCAGTACGGTTTCAGGAAAGGGAGATCCACCGAAGACGCAATTAATACCCTTATCACTGCCACCCTAAATTCCAAATCAAAATACGTTATGGCTATTTTCGTGGATATTTCGGCTGCTTTTGATAACGTTTGGTGGCCCCATTTTTTCACTAGGCTTAGAAATTTAAATTATCCCAGAACTTTGTATAACATTTTAGAAGATTACTGTAGAAATAGAAAAGTACAACTTGTTGGTGTGAACCAAATCATTTCAAAAGATATCACCAAGGGATGCCCCCAGGGTTCGATTCTCGGGCCCACTTTTTGGGACATAATTTTGGAAACACTATTAGAACAAATTACTCGTATAAATATCTGTCTTAGGGTAGTGGCATATGCAGATGATATAGTCTTTTTGGTAGAGGGAAGAACTAGGAATATTTTGGAAGAAAAGGCCAACAAATTGTTAATAGAGCTATCCAATTGGTGCCAGGTTGCTAAGATGAAGATTTCATCAGCGAAATCTACATATATGATACTTAAAGGCTCATTTAAGCGAGACCCCATTATTAAATTTGAAAATAACCATATTAAACGTTCAATACAAGTAAAATATCTGGGCATATTTCTGGACGAAAGACTAAATTTCAAATTTCATACCGATTATGTGAGGGTTAAAGCAGAAAAAGTAATGCTGAAACTTTCCCGTTTAGCACAATTTGATTTCAAAATTCCCTTGAACACCATAACCACCTACCATACGAGCATATTTGGAGCCATAGTGACCTATGCAGCATCAACGTGGGCGCACAGAGCCAAGCTTACCACAGTCAAGACCTTACTGAGAAGATCACAGAGGAAGATCCTACTCCGATTTACAGGAGCAGTGAACACAACACCAACCATGGCTTTGCTAGTTATCCTGGGAATTTGGCCTATTGACCTTACCCTACGATACAGGGGTGCATGCTTTTGGATGAAAAAAGGAGATCAAGGAAAAGTTTTTGAAATAATGGATGGTTTTTATTACAAGAAACGAGATGTCAAAAATGAACTATTACAAATCTGGCAAGAAGAATGGGATTTAATAGAAGAAGGCAGGAGAACCTACTCAATTTTCGGTAACATTAGAGAAAGATTACAAAAGAAGTATAAAAGTTTTAATTATACAAAAGGTACAATACATTTCCTAACCGGGCACGGCCCGTATGGAACCTACTGGCTAAAGATTAATAAACAATTAACCGATATATGTGATATATGCAACATCCAAGACACTCCTGAACATGTTTTCTTTGAATGTCCAAAATATGCACACCTGACAGAAGAACATCGGACACCATTACAAGGACACCAAATCTGCAACATCGTAAGGGATAAGGATTTACTCCACCACCTAGAGACAATGGCTAATATCATCAGCAAATCTGTCATCGAGACCAAAACTCTGCCAAGGCAAATAAATATTCAACATCAGGACCCATTAATAAGACGATCCGAGAGGACACAAAATCAACAGCACAGATATAATATTGATAGTGGTTTATCTGACACATAAGATGACCAATAAGATATAAATACCGACAATAAAGAAATGTTTGAAATTTTTATGAAAATGAGGTTTTGAAAATGTTTAAATGTTGTATTTTTATGTTAGATGATGTTTTAGTGTATTATCTTAAATATGTGCAATTTTGTTTATATTTAATTGTCATTTTGATTATTATGACTCACATTTTATATAATTATGTACGAGTGTATTCGTGTTGTAGTGTAGAGTTTAAATAGTTTCAAATGCTTTCTAAATTTAGGGATCAAAAATTTTTTGTAATATTTAATATATAAATCTGAATTTGAAATTTTAATATTTGATTTAAATTTAATGCAATATTTTATTTTATTAAATAAACTTAAATGTTTTAAAGTTTTAGTAGATTAAGAAATTTGAAGGATTTGTTGTTTATTTTGGAGGTTTGAGATTAAGAAATTTGAAGTAATTGTTGTTTATTTTGGAGGTCTGAAGATAATTTGTATTTTTGAGTTATTTAATTGAGGTTCTGAAGATTTTGAATGTTGTAATGTTTGGGTTGTATGATGCTTATGTGTATATTTTTAAATGTGTAATTTGATTATGTTTAATAGTTATTTTGATTATTGTTTATTATATAATTATGCATGAGTGTAATTGAGTTGTAGTGTGGAGTAAAGGAGTTTTGGTGCTGGGTACCAGTACCAAGATGGCCACCGGATTCCGGCGGTCATATTTTGTTTTGTTATGGATCTTTTATATTTGTAGATTTAGTAGTAATTGGTTATTAGTTATTTATTTTATTACTGGATACCAGTAATATTTTATTTAAAATGTTTTGGTTTTTTTTTTTTTATAAATTTTGATCTTGAAAGTTAAGTTTCTTATAAGTTATTTTATAATTTATAAGAGTTTGTGTTTAAAGAGGTGATTTTTTAAAATTTTTATAGATTTTTTATTAAATTTATAAAAGTTTTGAATGGGTATGATTAGGGATGAGATGGAATTTTTTTTGTTTTTTTTTTGTTTTTTTTGTTTTTTAGATTTTATTTTGGTAATTTATTGTTTTTTTTTCTCTCTTAATTTTAGTTAGAAGAGGTGTGGTTTTAGGATGTTAAAATGTTGTGTTTTAAATTATTTTATTTTTATTTTATTTTGTTAATCTGTAAATTTTGTAAAGTGTATATTTGTTTTATATTTGTAATAAAATAATAAAGATCTGAATATTGACCCCGGTTTAAGAAATTAGGTGCCGGGGTCCAGTATGCAGATTTTTATTTTTATATATTTTTTTTTATTTTTATTTTTATTATTTTTTTTTTTTATATGTGGCATCGAATTTTTAAGTTCCAGTTCTACCTCTTAAACTTTGCCCACACACGGCTTGTGTGTTTAAAAACACCAACAGTAAGTTTGTTGGCATAAATAAATAGTAATCACTAACAGTAAGTTTGTTGGCATAAATAAATAAATAATAATAAAAGATGTGTTGCACCCACATGACTTTCTCAACCCTTGTACTAACCAATCTTACATACTCTTATACCTATATCTTCTTAGTGTTAGTTGAGATAAACTTTTGCAAAAATTATTCTATTGCTTATTTCCTGGTAGGTGCAAGGAGAATATGGAAATACAGTAGGCTTTGAATGATAATCAAATCTTTCAAAGTTTAGATATTCTATTCTCTTTGCATGGCTAACATATAAAAAAATGAATAACGATGTTCCATTTCATGAAAATTTTAAGTTTTCCAATAACAAGGAATATCTCCAAAATGGTTCACTCCACAAAAAATGCATTTGGACATAACTTGTGTGTTTTAAGATTTATATTTTTGTATAGCAAGATTTGGTCTATCTCTTATGGTTTACCAGTTATGTAAAAGTCATCTTAAGTAGGACTACATGTGCTATAGCCAGAAAATTCAAGATATACATTTCATTTGTCATAAAAATATCTCAAACATATGGCATTTTAATCAAAATCGTTAGAGCCATTTTCAAGAAAATCAAAATTTTTGAAAAATTTTCAATGTAAAGGATAGTTTAGGGTGGCAGAATTTTCTTCAAAATCTTCATGTCTCATCCTTGAAAGACATTAAACTTAAATACCAACTTTCCGTTTTTGAGTTATGCTGTCCACAGACTGACAGGCTCACACATACACAGGCCGGTTTTTTACTTTCTCTACTGGTAAGTAGAGGAAGTATTGTATTCCACCCAAAAATTCGATGTCAAGATTTCACCGGAAATACATGTTTTGAGGCCCCCCTGAATCCAAAAAAAGCATTTTTAGAAAAAGGTCCGTGTGTGTGTGTGTATGTGTCTGTGTGTCAGTCAGTCAGTCTGCCTGTCAGTCTGTGGACAGCATAACTCAAAAACGGAAAGTCGGTTAAAAACCAAAGTTGGTATTTGAGTTTAATATTTTTCAAGGATGTGACACAAAGATTTTGAAGAAAATAGCCCCACCCTAAACTACCCTTTACATGGAAAAATTTTTGAAAAGTTTTATTTTCTTGAAAATGGCTCTAACAGTTTTTATTAAAATGTCATATGTTTGAGATATTTTGATGACAAATGAAATGTATATCTTGAATTTTCTGGCTATAGCCCCTGTAGCCGTATTTACTCTGGACGACTTTTGCATAATTGGCAAACTGTTAGAGATAGACCAAATCATACTATACAAAAAATGTAGATCTTGCTAAAATACACAATTTATGTCTCAATAAATATTCTTGCAGGGTAAACTATTTCGAAGATATTCCTTGTTATGTGTGTGAGTTTCGGAAAACTTAGAACTTTCGTGAAATGGATCATCGCTGTTCATTTTTTTTATGTGTCAAGTGTGCAAAGACAACAGAATCTCAAACATTTGACTATCGCACAAAGCCTACTATATTCTAACATTCCCTTTGCACCTACAACGAAATAAGCAGTAAGATAATTTGTACAAATGTTTGTCTCAACTAACAAGAAAGAAGATAGAGGAATGAGAGTTTGTAGGAATGGTTAGTACAAGAGTAGAGAAAGTCATGTGAGTGCAACACATCAGATTTTTATATGTTACGTGTGCAAAGAGAACAGAATCTCAAAGCTTTAAAAGATGTGACTATCGCACAAAGTCTACTGTATTCCAATATTCCCCTTGCACCTACAAGGAAATAAGCAATCAGATAATTTGTACAAATGTTTATCTCAACTAACAAGAAAGAAGATATAGGAATAAGAATTTGTAAGAATGGTTAGTTCAAGAGTAGAGAAAGTCATGTGAGTGCAACACATCAGATTTTTTTACATATATTTCGGTGAAATCTGTACATCAAATTTTTGGATGGAACACAATTTCCTCTACTTTACTATACACAGTAGAGAAAGTAAAAATTCATGCCAATTAAAGCAGATGCTGCAAAAAAATTATCACTTGCATTTTAAAGAGATCTATGTGTATTTTGCATAGTAAGTTTTTGTCTATCTCTTATTGTTTATAAGTCATAGAAAATTCATTCTGCCTGAGTGGTCTAGTAGTCAGCAATATTGCTTGCCAACCCAGAGGTGCCAGGTTCAATTCCTAGCTGGGATGAATGAATTTTTCTTTAATTAGAATCTTTCCTAGCCACATTGGAAGTATTCGTGTGGCAGTGAATGTGTGTTTAGTGTTAAAACTGATTAAAAGTCAATGTTAAAGAACCCACTGTCAAAAGTTGTTTCCTAAGTCAAAGCTCCCGAATACAACCATAGAAGTTAAAGGGGCCATAAAGTAAAAAAAATGAAATGGACATTAATAAAAATAGAGTCATAAGGAAATTTTTTCCATCATGTTAAGCATTGTTTGTGTGGGAGGTGGGGATTTTCTTGAAAATCTAGCTGTCATATCCTTGTAAAATGTTGAATTTTCTAAAGTTTGGAAGTTTTCCAGCATTTTATATAAGTTATGCTTTTCTAAAAGGTGTGTGTTTATTCAGGGGACTTCAAAACATGTATTTCTGGCGAAATATCTATATAGAAAATTTGTATGGAATGCAATTTTTCCTCCACCTACAATAAGATATGTTATAGAAAGTAAGCATTACTCCATTAACTAATTTCAGGGGCTTCAATGGTAATATCTTGGTCTCAAAGTTTCGGCTTAAATGCAGTTTTTCCTCTTAAAAAGTAAAAAGGTAAGAGGTAATTTTTTGTTTTGTTTCTTATGTTTAGGAAAGAAAAGCTTTAATCTCACGGTAAATCTGGGCAAAGTCATGACATCAGCGTGCATCACGCAGGGGTGTCACGATATTCGATTGCTTCATTTATGGTCAGCACATGAAATGGCGAACTTTTCATGAGATCACAGGTTTACATCAGGCGTAGTTTATCGACATCTCAGGCCTTCGGCGACAGATCAAAACGTATAGGAAATAATACGCATACATATAGCGATACACGCGCGGTAAATGCAGCTTTGTACGACGAGAAAAAAGTCTGCAAAGGATTTTACACATCGTATTACATGCTATTTTTACAACGAAACTGAATAACACAGGGAGACCCAAAAACTTCCGAACTGCTGCAGGGTGTTTTGCCACTGCGCCCCGGAAACACGATAACGCAGCTGCTATACACAAGGTCACGCAGTTGACTTGTTTTTCTCTGCTCTGAAAGTGCAGTATTGAGCTGACGCAGTATCATGTGGTTGAGTTAGTAGCAGTGTAATTTATTATTTTGTCCTGTACTTAGCCACAAAGTGTATTATGACTGACCATTTGTTTTCTACTACACAGCGTGTATTTGTTTATGGTTTGTATGTGTTAACTCAGTCAGCTCGCCAAGTGAAAGTGTGATTTGCAGAAAGATTTCCAAGTGATCTGCGATTTCTATTTCTGGGGTAACTTAAAGTATGGAGTGTAAGAACAAATCCACACACCCTGGATGAATTAAAACAGAATATTCGCCAGAAAATTGCCAGCATTTTTTAACGTGAACTACGGCGAATGATGGATAGTTTCCTAAAGAGGTGCCAAAAATGTATGGACGACGGCAGTGGTCAGTTTCAGCATTTCTTTTAATAACATTGGTAAGTAAAGCATTTAAAAGTAGTTTTAAAAATGTATGGATTCATTCACGATGTTCTATGACAGCGGCAATCGGCGATGAGTGCCGATGACGCGCACAGGAAAAACACAACGCAGCCGGTTCGTCTTTTTGGTCACCCGTTAGAAATATTTACTTCTACTCTTCATCTAATTCCCTTTCCCGTATGGAGGACTTACACCCCTAAGGCTTACAAGACCATGCCTAGGGTCAGACGCCTGTTGGGGAGTAGACGAACCTATGGACCGGACAGAGTGAAGATCTGGAAGCGGGTGGTTAGCCCAGAAGGAAGAGGATAATATGAAATGCAGGCGAAACGGATGACTGGAAATGTGATGATGGAGCAGTTGGTGGAATGAGTGGCGGGGGAAACAGGAGAAAACCCGTCCAAACACGCTTGGTCCACCACGAATACCACACACTGGTCCTTGGGATTGAACGCGGGCCGCCTTAGTGGTAGGCAAACGTTAATATAAATATTTACTCCAAAATAAAATTAATTACCGTCAGCTGTTCAAAAGCAGTATCGAGGTCGACCGCGACAGTCTCTCCCAACTGGTGATGAATTGGGCACATCGTTGTTTATTATTATTATTATTATTATTATTATTATTATTATTATTATTATTATTATTATTATTATTATTATTATTATTATTATTATTATTATTATTATTATTATTATCATCATTATCATCATTTTATTATCATCATCATTATTATTAGTATTATGTTATTCGCAAGTTGTTTTTTTTACTGTAGGTTAGAAACTCAGGAAACCAGAAAATAAAACTGTTTGGCAGACAGCAGTACAAGTTTCAGCAAAGACTTTGAATGGAAGTGAGAGTTGGCAGACTTGTTTCCATTACATTTACTGGCAGTAAACTTTGAACACTTCTTTGGGATTACTCCGCATACCTTCTGTTGCGAGTAAGCAGCAGGTTGTTCCTGGAGCTATCGGGAGATCTCTGGTGACATTCTAGTGAATGGGGTTAGTTTGTATAAATATTGCGTGTGTGGCTCTGCAGATATGGAAAATTCTGGACCAAATAGTGCATAAATTGGTAAGTGAATACCTCTTCTTAAGGCAATGTACACGTGAAAAATCTCAAAATACACAATTTTCGTTTGAGCCATCAGAATTTTTTTATCACAATATGGTATTGTAGTGTAACATTATACATAATTTCAATCATATCCAAATTTGTTTCAGCGATATGAATGTTTTCGTTCCGGATTATATAATATGTGTTAGTTAAAAATCCCCCACGTGTTAAACGGTTCTTTATATTCTACTGAGGATTTAACAGATAATAAAGAACCCCACATTGGGGATTTTTTAAAAGCCTTTCATGTTTTTCTATATTATGAATATTAGACTATGAAAATATATAATAGCAGTAACGTAATTACATCATTTTAAAAATAACTGTGCGAGTCTAAGTAATCATTCATGATTTTCTTTTGAAATAGTTGGTCAAACATTTTTACACGTGGAATATCCCACTGAAAAAAAATTGAGAAAAACATTTAAAATTAAAATGTGCTTTACAGTACTGCATTCAGGAGCGTTTCAAAGGTCACAAAAGGTACCAATATCAGTAAATTAAAGGCCTCAAATGAAAGTATGAAGTATAAATGCAGCAAAAAGTCAAATTTTTCTTTTCAGATTTCCATCCAATTTCACAGATGTATTGCCCTAAAGCTACAAAACCGGTTGGGTATAAAATGATGAAATGCATTTCACTTTTGTAAAGGAAGGGTTACTAAAGGTTTATAACAGTTAAAATCCCATAAAATGGGTGTTACTGCTGAAAAGGCATTACTTTGGACATTACGCAGCGATGAGTGTGTTTTCTTTCATGGGCAAGTTCATATGATCGTTTCTCAAAACTGATCTATAAACATTCCCACTCTGTTAAATTATGTACATTGAAAATGGGCGAAATCTCGAGTGTTACACGGTTGATCTTAGATTTCCTCGTTTTTGCCATGTATACATATATGTATGCATCTGGAACTATTAAACTTGATTTCTGCTGATAATACTGCTAATGAACCAGCTATACTTAACGTGAGGGGGCGTAACCTGAAGTTAAATACTGCTAAACTAAAGTCTAATTAGGAGGCAATCTGCGTAAAGGGGGTATTATTTATTGCTAGTTTTTATTACCTATTTCATATTACTGCTTTACGCAGCCAACGTGGCCAAATTGTACCGGACAGCAAGATTCCAAATGAACTAGAAGTTTTCAGAAGAAAGGCCATTAGTAGATGATGAAGATTCCTGCTTCACGCCGATTGGTTCTATAATGCGGAATCAAACTTAACACAATGGGAAGGAGAAGTTTTGTATTAAGTTATGTTGCTTAAATAGCAACATCAGGTTAACACTAAACAGTTCTCTTTAGTACAACGCATTAAACTTTTACGTTTGATCGTGTAAGTTACGTTATATTAAGTCTGTCGTAATCCCGGCTTAAATGTGCAGATAAATATTTCTGAAACTGCATCTAAATGACAATTGTATCTTTTCCCAGACAATAATATTCGAGAGTTATGTGCATGTGGCTCTTGGTATAGTAACATTGTATTACAGCTTCTGCAAAAAGTTAATTTGCGAAAAGAAAGCTATTTCAGGATCAGTCCCATTTGACCTAAGAGAAACAAGTGAATGTTTTGGATTCTTCTTTGTTTCCAAATTAACGGTTTGAGCTCAATTTTGGACTACTGGCCAGAAAAGCACCAAGAAACACAAACGCTTGTCAAAAATACACAATGTTATTCAACTCGCTGAACTAAGGATTATAAAAGGGTAATAAGTGGAATAAACCGGGATGGAAACGATAAATACGGCTATAATATTAAACAAACGTGTAGATAAAAACCTCAAAGGGAACCTAAAACAGCCTATGACTGTTAGACATAAAAACGAGTAGGAAATTGGTAACATTGAAGAAACGCAACACTTCGTAGAACATTTGTGACGATGTCAGACTAACACGTAATTAATATATGTTCGTCCATCAAATGCGAGTAAGTTAAGCATTTGGATTAGCCATCGTGTCAATAAAAGAAATATGTATCTCTATAGGACGAAGTTATTTTTATCTTCATATTGTTAGGCCTGTGAAGCTTTTTATGTAAACTTAAAAGGAATGTATTTATACTAATCAGTTTTCTTCTTTATATAAACGAGTAAATAAATTCACTATGCAATCCACTGAGCAGATCGTATAATGTGTACTGTTGGTACTTCAAACTCCTGGATTGGTTATATGGAGACACATAGAGTGGAAGGGAAGTCATTACATTCCTTCTAATATGTGCTTAAAATAAGTATTACAAACAAAAATGTCCAATGGCATTTTGTTCTTTGATCAGCCAATTTTGAAAGAATAGTTTTGTTTCAAATTGGATGCGTAATTCCATAAGAATGTACGGAGATAACAGTTTACTTGTAAGATGCGTAGAGTAACTTATTTCTGTTATAGCTTCTGTAGTAATTATGGGACATCACATAGGCTTTGGAAATAATCACTTAAAAGACGTGAAGGAATACTCTGAGCAGCTTTTTCAGACGTGGAGTAACTCGGCAACGTTGCATTGAGGTTGATCAGGGAATTGACCTGGTTTGTGGGTGTAAACAGGCCGGGCGTTTTCGCTTTCGTGTAATGTTTTGGGAGCTAATGCCTCTGACTAGCCTACACTCGCACAGTAAACATGGAAGGGTAAGGTAGGGTATTTTTTATGTTCTCAAGTTTATATACCGAGCTAGGGAAAGTGACACCCACACAATCTGCAGTGTTGCCAGCTTGTTTTCAATAAAACTAAAATATCTCTGTAGGAAATGGTCAGACAAAAATGTAAGATACAAAATGTGTTCCAAATATTGAGATCCACCACTGTTTTAAATGAATGTAATGACTTCCCTACCACCCGGTATTTGAGCAATAATAGAAACGTAATTATAAAAATAGTTTTTATTCCTTATCAATAGCGCGTAAAATTGCGTAAGTAATACAGATAATGGAGTTACAACTTTATGAACATGACGGAAGACACTGAAATGCCGGATTCTAATTATGACATTGATGGACAGTATATTTCTTTCACAGACTTCAGTAAAATACCACGTGTGATACATTTGGTGAAGATTTTGGTTGTCAAAGTCTTACAGCAATCTTAAACAAGTAAATTATTGAAATAAATACCATTACCGACGGGGCAATATACTATACTAAACATATAGAGAGAAATGCTTATTGAAAACAATCGTAGAAACGACTTAAATTATAACTCAAACTTTTTTCCTTTACTTCACTTTAATTTGTGTACTGCTTATCTATAGTAATTAGAGAAAGTATTGTATTCCTCTCAAAAATTTCAATATCCAGATTTCATCGAAAATAAAAGTTCCGAGGTTAGCTGAATACAAAAGGCACATTATTACTTTACCATGCTAGAGATTTGAGTCATTCCTTCCACAAATTCTATATAGAGTGTACATAAGATGGTCTTGAAGCTCTCGAGTAAAAGCATTTTAAAAGAAGGTAGGGTTTTTTTTGAACAGCAACAACTTAAAAACGAAATGCTTAGAATGTGACATGATTTTAAAGAAAATGTCGTAACCCTTTACGTAGAAAGTGTCTATTTACTCAAAAATGCACTAAGGAATTTGATTAAAATTCTATTTGTGAAATTAATTGAATGAGTAAGATACACATCTTGAAGTTTCTGGGATTAGCCTATGTATTTATCTTCGTTTGAAAGTAATTTCGTATAATTTTGTATAACTGTGACCATAATAGATACAATATAAGTTTATTATACAGTTAATGATGTGTATTACTTTGGAACACACAATTTATTTCAATAACCTTTTAAAGCTTAAGCTATTTTCGATATATTTCTTGATATTTGTTTGAAAGTTTCAATATTCATTTTCTTATGCTTGTTTACCTTGGTGAGTGAAGGGGAAATGTTTCATGCACAAAACGAAGGAGTTGAGGGACAAGGGGAGTCGTACATAAGAGGGAAAGCTGGACATGGGTACTGAGTAAGATGTGTATTTCCGGTGAAATCTCAACATCAATTTTTGGGTAGAATACTATACTTCTACTTACTGTGAGTACGCGGTAGAGAAAGTAATTGAATTTTGTAGCAGTAAAATGCTATTAATTGGAATTTAACCTTTATGGACATTATTTAACAGTGCATTACGCACATGTCAATTGACGTTCAAATTCACAGTGGTAAGGTTGCCTACATTGGAGTTGATTTTGATTTGCTTATAGTGCACTCTGGATATGGGATGTTGTGGGGAAGGCTATTTACTCTATTTCTGGTAAATATTCTTTTACGCTGGTGTGCGTGTGCTGAAGTTGGAAAATTGAGTCGCATTTGAACATCCTATACGTCGCCTGTGCTCGAACCAGTGTTCACTCATCCGGCCAGCACATCTTCCTCGAAACCTTGAAGCCATTCTGTTACTCTGATTTCTCGTACCGTAAATTCGACGTTTCATTTACTTGTACCACATCCTATTTTTACCACCTACTTTAAGGAAAAGGAAGTTTTGCTTTCCGCCCTAACATTCATATCGAGATTAATCGAAAATGCAGGTTTTGAGGTCCACTGAATAAACCGCTTTTAGAAAAACATGTACGTATAATAAAAACAGAAAAATTCGATAAATACCAAACTTAAATTAGTGAGATGTATTCCAAATATAAGACACGCAGCTTTTCAGCAACTGCATTCACCTCAAGGTACGTTTTACCTACATGCAACATTTTCCCTTATTTTTGATTCTCTAAAACATGGTCGTGACGATTTTGTTTTAAATACCACATATATAAGATATTAAATGATTTATAAAATGTATACCTCTTGTATATTAAACTTTCTGCCTACTGCCGGCGTACTGTTCATTCGCAATGCATTTTATACAATTTTGTATTACGGATGCACATAAAACGTATTGTAAAAAATATAGACATCTTTAAAACACACATTTTCGAATAATATTTTAATGTATCAGCTGATTCCGAGATATTCGTTAATTGGTTTGAATTTTAAAATACATTTGTACTTTTTGAAGTGCTATCCCCTTTTTTCTTTCCTTCCTGCAATGCGATGCAAAGAATATACATAGATTTCAGGGCCAGCATATAACTGCCCACTTTTTAAACATTTGGCAATCACTTGTACTTAGAACGAAATATGCAACAAAACTATTTTTGCAAACTTCACTAACATGAATCAGGGAGAAGAAATAAGAACAATTTACAGAAGATACATACAGATTAACAATAGTGGCTAGAGAATTCATGTGAATAATAATAATAATAATAATAATAATAATAATAATAATAATAATAATAATAATAATAATAATAATAATAATAATAATAATAATAATAATAATAATAATAATAATAATAATAATAATAATAATAATAATAATAATAATAATAATAATAATAATAATAATAATAATAATAATAATAATAATAATAATAATAATAATAATAATAATAATAATAATAATAATAATAATAATAATAATAATAATAATAATAATAATAATAATAATAATAATGATAATAATAATCTTGTTTTATTCTTTGCGTTTTTCCTCTTCTAATGCGCTCACGACCGCTTGTAATGAGTAGGTACTTTCACATCGCAATATAAATGCTACCAATGTTGTATGTATTCTGAAAAGTTTACCATCATTCTGAAAAAAAAAATTAATAGCAATAATAATTACCATTATTTATTCCAATATGAAACACTCCAATGTATAGGAATATACATTAGCCGTAAATGTGGTTGAAAGTCTGCTAAACTAGGAAAATGTTAAATTTGCATAGTTTTGCAAACAACGTAACACGTTTTGTTTTTGTTAACAAATTTCAGCTCTGGTGAGATCATTGAGAAATCGCTATTTCGCTAGCAGAATCAACGAACACCCCTATAATAGATGAATTGGTTTGCAATACACTGCGCATAAATTCTGACGCTTAAGCTGGTATTTTACTGACCTTGATAACTTCGGCACATTTATTTTGCTATTAATCTAATATTTACAACTATAATTGATGCTTTACGTTACTATTAGGTTTTATGTGCCCGTTCTCATACCATGTATGAAACAATAATGAGAAGATAAACGTTGTAAAGTGGTGTTAATCACATCCATTCTTTGATCTGCGCGCTCCTTCGATTCTAGTTACTTTTCCTGCAAAGGTTGGCACCAGTACTACATGGTGAGTAAACGAGTCGTGTTGGTTATTTTGTGGGGAGGGGAAAGAAGTGAAGGCAGCTGATGGTGTTGTATTTTTTTTTCTTTTACTTTTACTTAGCATGTGTATGCATGGTGTGTAAAGGAACATGTTATGAATATTGCAGTGCATTCATACAACGAAGAAATCGATTACACCGCCGGAGACATCGCTTCAAACTGTTTTCATTTTCTGCTTAGCAGCCGTGCTCAGTTCAGTGTGTTGAAATTGCAAACTGAAATCGATGTATGACTGCTGTGGTAATGGTGACTTAGCTGGTGACACTTTTGGCGATATCTTACGTGGTATTTTCCGCGAGGTTCAACCACGTGCACCCGATCGCAATGACGTGGACAGTAACTTTAATTTGCTAGCCGTAGGAAGTTGTCTTCTGCTAGCCATGTTATCCGCAGTTGTGCTGCTCAGACGGTTGTTGTAGTACTAGCAATGACTCGTGAGAGCGGATTGGCTGCCTGGCAAATGGCGCGAACTGTGTGGTGCGTCGATTTCGTGCAACTCGTATAGCTGAACTTGACAGTGGCTACAAGTGCAAGGGCACGCCTCCCTCGGCCATTCTGTTCCGATGAATAGTACCATTGACATAAAGTACTACCTCGGGCTACACAATAACAGGTAAATATAAATTAAAAGATGAAACTAAATGTTCACTCCTAAACTAAAGAAAAACGTTATTTTTTACAGCTCTACTAATGACATTAGGCAGATACTTTTTTTTTCTTACAAAAATTACCTCCCCACATATTCATCTGGTTTTAGATCGCTAAATGCAAAAGAAAGAAAATATATAGGAACTTGAAGACATCTAAGCATAGTAATTAACGTATTGGTGTATTATATAGGCATAAAATGCCACCGTGTGGCACAGCTAATTGGATATTTTTGTTCTTTAATTGCATGTAGAATATTTATGATTTCAGTAAAAACTCAAAATACAGAAGTATATTTTTATATGCAAGCCACGGTTCCAGCATTAGTCATAGGTTACATATAGTTCAGTATTATTGTCAAGCAAAGGGAATGTCTCAGTGTTTGAGAATACACAGCATTTGAAGATAAAAGAAAGTTGCTATATCTCATCATGGACGTCGCGAAGGGGGAGGGGCAAGGGGGGCGTGGCCCCCAACCCTTGGAAGCTAATACACTCAATGTACAATCATTTACTGGCTATTAGATTATTTTACTTTTGATGTAAAGAACAATTTTTATTTAGCGCAAATTAATATGGTTATTTACAACAAAATAATGAATAAATATTGTTTGATTGCAAATTTCCCACATGCGCCCCCCTCCTCCCTGGAAAAGGGTTTGCCGACGCTCATGTATCTCCCCCGATAACTTGCAAATCGATTGACTATCATGTCATCCATGGCCATATTCCATCACCCATAAATGCCAGTCGGTTGCTGCTAGTATGCTCATTATGGCTGCAGTAAACAAATATTTGCTTACTACAGTAAAATATTGGAACATTTCTAAGATCTTGGATCAAAATCGCTGGACATAATTCTGAGTGTCCTCAGTTTCGCAAAAGGAACTTGAGCAAAGATAACGCGTGAATGTAATGGTTGCATTTCAGTTTCAAACATGTGGGAAATTGTATGAATTTATGTTGAAGTGGAATAGAGAAAGTAATTTGATCGTGTGCCGTGAAAGAAAAGTGAGTGGAGAAAACCATGAGAATGTTACTATGTATAGTAAAATGAAAGCGCGCTTGCCTCTGGCGCAGAGGGCCCGGGTTCGATTCCCGGTACCAGCATGGGGATTTTATCCCCTCTGGGAGGTCTGGCACGGGGTGCACTCAGCCTCCTTAGGTCCCGGGGGACCAATAAAATTGATGGAGAAGTAGCGGCCCCAGGTCGAGAAGGCCGTACAACTGGCCGGGAGGGCTCGGAGCGCTAACCACGTCCCATCCTCCAGTACTGCACCCCACCAATGACGCCTGTAGTGTGCAGAGGTGGGGGACGCAGCAGCTGGGCGGCAAGCCTTGGCCCTTCATGGGCTGTTGAGCTAGGTGTTTTATAGTAAAATGCATAGTATACAAACCTTTTGCATGAAAAAAAAAATACCTATACCCACGTGCCGAGTTTCGAGGTGATCGGTCCAGCGCATAGAACACATACAAACATTTATATAGATTGTGTAGAAATAATGCATGCAGATGTTAAAGGCCAAAGATCCCACTGTTGATTTGAGTGAAACCGCGGTAAAACGAGTGTTTCTTTACGTCCATCGCGATTGTTTTTAAAAATACACAGCGTAAATACCAAAATTGCATTTAGAGACAAGTTCTAGATTTCGTGAGCAACTTAAGTGATACTGCTTACTAACAAATATTGGGGTTTTAATTTCTAACAGCCGGACAGATCCTCTCTGGAAATGCCAGAATGATATCGATGCGCTTACCTGTGAGCTAGATTGGCCAAGAAAAGAGGGAAACCAGCCTTTTTCAAGAACGGGTATGTTCTTCCTTGGTCTGAACCTAAGTCCCGGTTACTTTAGATGCGTTTATTACTTCCGAACGCCTATTAACTTCCTTCTGTCCATTTTAACGCATGAAACGGCATAGGAATCTCTGCAATATGAAACTAATATTATACCTATAAGGGCTAAGAAACTTACCACATTTTGTATTTGTTGATATGGCTACAGAACTGCTGATGGGGTGTTTTTTGTACCGCTGGATATAAGGAGTCAAATTGTATTTATAAGTTGAATATAATTTGTTGACAGCTTTGAAATTTAACTTCAACCGGTGTAAGACTACGAATATTTTATGTGGAGAGCTCGCTAGAAGTGCACAGGTTTATTTCCCAAAGTATGCTCCAAGTATCAGAACACACACACACACACACACACACACACACACACACACACACACACACACACACACACACACACACACACACACACACACACACACACACACACACACACACACACACACACACACACACACACACACACACACACACACACACACACACACACACACACACACACACACACACACACACACACACACACACACACACACACACACACACACACACACACACACACACACACACACACACACACACACACACACACACACACACACACACACACACACACACACACACACACACACACACACACACACACACACACACACACACACACACACACACACACACACACACACACACACACACACACACACACACACACACACACACACACACACACACACACACACACACACACACACACACACACACACACACACACACACACACACACACACACACACACACACACACACACACACACACACACACACACACACACACACACACACACACACACACACACACACACACACACACACACACACACACACACACACACACACACACACACACACACACACACACACACACACACACACACACACACACACACACACACACACACACACACACACACACACACACACACACACACACACACACACACACACACACACACACACACACACACACACACACACACACACACACACACACACACAAACTTAGTGTCAGCACATTCAAATTTGATTGAAATGGGTACAAAATTAAGGATAGTTTATAGCTAGAGAGCCTCCTAAAATGTTTAATTTTTAGGTGAACATGTCCAGAGTTAAAATTTTATACCCAAGAGTTGCAACAAAATTTAACGACATATTTCAAATTTGGTTGAAATCGGTACAAAATTAAAGGTACGGATTTTCAATACTACGGCAAACCACTGGAAATGTGGAGTCAAAATTTTATATCCCAAGTTTGAATAAAATCAAAGGATAGCTAAGATAAAGCGCCTTCAAATCGAGGCTGCAGCTGAGGTTTCCGAACTGAGTCTGAAGTCTTTAAATTGTTGTTACCCAAAATAAATTATACAATGAAATATCCATATAATTTGCAATTGCAAACCGGCAGGAGAAAATACATGCACTTTTACTACAATTAGAAGCGGGATACAACCATAATGGAATCTAGTGGCGGCTGAAGCATGAATTCATTGGTAATGCCAACATTAGGTCGCCGATTTTTTAAAAAAGTTGTTAAGGTGGGTGAGAAATCACCTTGTGATTGGCACAAGCTCCAGTCGGGCAATAGCGAGTGGATTTGTCATCTACGTAACAAATCAACGTTGATCTGAGGTTTTGTCTACCTGAAGTTAATGGTCCGCGAGATACCACACCGTCCAGAGACACATGTGTCAATCACAAGGTAATTTCTCACCGACTTTAATTTAACAATCGGGTAGAGGATATGTGATGGTGGAGGGAGGAAAAATGGTTGAAATGTCAGTTTTTTGATGTAATAAATACACCGCCACTACTAGTAGTAACGTTTTTTTCTCTCTACATCGACTGACACTAAGCGCCACCTGCAATGACATTGCGTAGCTAATCATATCCGTTGGACTGGGAAGTTCAGCCGACTTTTTTTTCTCAAGAAAATATTGAGTTACCGTAAAATTTACAAATAAATTACCGGGCAACATATCAACTCAAGTACACACGTAGGTAGGTAGTATAGTCATAGTGTACGTATACATTTCACAAGAACTGCCAACAGTTGATATAATTGATATTATTTTACAAGAAGAAAATTTCTTTTCACACGTATGTCATAACTAGGGCCCGGATATTTAGGTCCTAAAAACCTTCATTTTAGGTTTTTCACATGCTTAAAATAGGGTTTTTTTTTTTTTTTAGGTTTTAGCTTTGCAGATCAATAGTGGCACAAATAATTTTCTGGTTTGCTTACTTTATTGATATATAAATCATACAGCATACAGATACTCCATTTTAATGTCACTTTTGTTGATTATTTTTTGGCATTGTTATATATAACTGCATACATACCCAAATTTTCTTGTGTGAACGACTTTCTACTATCACGTAACACATTCTTGTATCAAGAAAAAGTTCTTTCAATGGAACAGGATGTCATAGGAGCGTAGGTCATTG
Organism: Tenodera sinensis; assembly: GCA_030765045.1. Lineage (NCBI taxonomy): Eukaryota > Metazoa > Arthropoda > Insecta > Mantodea > Mantidae > Tenodera > Tenodera sinensis. The sequence continues at coordinate 134,899,295 of CM060967.1, read as the reverse complement.
ATGGCTAATGCTGCAGGTTCTAGGGATAGTTCTCCGGTATACTTTTCACCCTGCTATATTGGAGAAAGACTTTTACATCATTTTTTTACCAGGATTAGGTTGAATAATTCTCTGCAGCTTTGAAGAACATGCAACTTCCACTGGTCCAGTTGTTTCTTTTCTGGAAACATTGTCGAAGACATCCATAGCACATTTGAGTGGCAGGGTTGCGCTTTCCAATGCAATGATAGCTTCTGGAATACAATAAAAATGCTCCTTAATATACGCAAGGGAAGCGACGATGGTAGGAGCCTTGATCGATTTCTTGGTCTTGGCGATGCAGGAACTGTCCGTTTCATCAAAGTCGTTTACTGTACTTTTAATGTCATTTAGGTGCTCAGCATAGTAGAAGGTAGCAGACAGCTAAGTTCCCCAGCGGGTAAATGCCGGCTCAGGTGGAAGAGGAGTTCCCGGTAGCTTCTCTTTGAATAACTGTAGATGTATTGGGGCTTTCAAGAAAACCTTCTTGACCCAAGATATCACGCTGTTTACATTATCAAAATGGCTTCTAACCTCCTCCGCAAGGTGGTGCAGGCCATGAGCCAAGCATGTAACATGCAGGATGCTTGGATAGAAGGACTGGAGAACTTCCCCTGCCTTCAACATGTAGGCAGCACTATTTGTCACTAACAATAGGAACTTACTGTCCTGGTTCTCTTCTGGCTACAATATGCGTAAAGCGTCCCTCACTGCACAGACTATTGTGCTATTGTTAATTTTTTCTATTTCTTTACAAAGAATTAGATGAGGGTTACCTGGGTTTAGCTTCCCTACTGCCACACTCAGAATGAAGCGACAGTTGCCTCATCAACAGAACACCAGATATAGTGATCTATATCTTTTCTTATTTCATGTAGTGTGTTCTGGTAAACAGGAACAAAAATAAATAATTCTTCCTTACAGTGGATTCTTTAGTATAATGCGGCCACTGATCTCTTCTAAAAATGTTTTCATGGTCGGGTTCGTTAGCACGTTCCATGGGACGTTTGCAGATACCAACGCCTGACAGAGGCGAAGGTTAAAGTTATCTTGAGGTTTGCCAACTGTGGAAGAAATAAGCGTCTGCCTACTGATGCTGCTGGACTTATTTCTCCTAGCAGCACTAGCAATATTTAAATCTGCAGATTTGTGCTGCTCAATATGGGATTTCTTCTCACATTTAACCTGAAATTAAAAATACAGATCCTAAATACACTTCTGTAAGATATTGCATTTGGTGTTTAGGTTATTTACAAGAACTTACTTGTTTTGAGCATGCCTAACAATAGATTACTCGACCATCTGCAGTAAAGTTGGGATCTGTAGCAATCCATTGTCTCAGTAAGTGCGATTTAAGCATCGTTCCGCTATATAACAATTCAAGTTAAAAAGTATTGCAGCAGCGATTCACCATACGTCCTACTTGTTGACTCTCTTCTTACAACTGCAAGCTCCTCCTTACCAATCTGTGCTCCTGATCTTCTGCTTACTGCCTCAAGGAGTCACCAGATGTCACATGTGCAATGGATGTGCTGTATCTTAGCGGTATTATGCTGAACTATCTCAGCCCTAATGCTTGTAGTGGTAGAAATAATATTTATCCAATAGATTTTCAAGGAAATAGGACATAATTTGAATAAAGAAAAACAGCTATTTAGGTCATTTTAGGTCTCAAGCCTTCAAATAGGCATTTTTAGGTGCAATGAAAGTCATATATTCTGCTTCAAAATGTGTGAAATGCACATATGTCTTGAAATTAGTTAATTAAATGGCAAGGAAAAAAATAGGTTAAATCCTAAAAATCCGGGCCCTAGTCATAACCTTTTCAGGTACCAACAGTAGGCTGCCGTCATAACTGTCCAACCACCATGTTATTTTCTTTCAATATCTTTCAAATCTTGATGAAAATGTTCCCCTGCATCTCGCAGTAAAATCCAAGACAATCTGGAAAATAAGTAATGTGAACATGTAGGAAGTGTAACTTCAAACTCGTGTTACAACCTAGTTTTCTCAAATTTTCCAGCGTGCTGTTCACAACGATTTTGTAATCTGGTGTCTTTTTGTTTCCTAGGAAGGTTTTTACATATCTGTATAACTATGCCAGACTTGCTTTTCTGTTTGACTCATTGTATCTTCACAATTGGTCTCGCACATTAATTTCCTGGTATGAGGTCCAGCAAAATCACCTGCTTTCAGCTTATTTAGGCTCATTCTGTGATAAACACTACACTCACTGTCCTTGTCTAGGGCATGTACAAATTGACTCACGATACAACAAATTCTTGATTTTTCTCATAAGCTTAGTGACAGAAAAAACAAATCAAAAAGGATAACGGGATTACACTGCTCAACTCGGTGCAAAAAATATGTATGGGAATATGCATTCGTTTGAAAACATTTTTGAAACAGAGGAGTGCTATTTAATCAGGCCACCAAATAATCGCCTAGTCCCGCAAATTCTTAATACAATGTTTTTGGCAACTAAATAGATTTTGGGTGAGCAAATATTTAATCCTAGTAACTAATGTAATAATAAAGACCTCATGGGCTTGTCAGGAAGAGGTCTAAGGCATTTTTCTCTCTTTAGCAAGCTCTGTCTCACGACCCTGGCTGAACCTTTTAGTGCTAGATTAACACTTTTATGTGCAAGCTGAAGTTTCCGCTATTTTCATTAACGGTATATCAATTCTCCCAGACAGCTTCCAGATTATGGTAAGTCAAGTCGTGTGGAAGCTGGCAGATAAAACAAGCAAGCTAGCCGCTTTGCAAAACAAATACCAAGCTAAACATCGGAGACATAAAAGTTAATTCAGGAACTTCGGTCATTTTCTAGTTAGTAGTTCATCCTGTTAGTTAAACTTTTATCTACTTGAAAAAAGAATGAAATGAATGTGTAAAGCCATACAACTCGGTGAGGCTTGGGAAATAAACACCACTATAAAAGTCTGTGTTTCCATTATACAAGTAGTGAAGTCGAATTAAATTTGAACAGCTTTAATAACGAGACATCTACAGAAAACATGCACGATGATCAAGAAATATTTGCAAATAATGACGTTCTTCAAGGGGCCACATTCAAATTAACTGCTGATTTAAGCATTTACTCTGAAAAAATCTAATTTCAGGTAAACTTCCATTAAGATTGACAGTGACTCATACAATCAAGTTCTTGCAACAATTAGCCTTCCCTGTTTATTACGAAATAACCTTTCCAAATGACCCTGTTTTTTGGATATAAAAAACCGTTTCCAAAGGACTTTAGCTGAAGTCTTTTATTCTGAAAACCATTGTGAATTTAATAATAGTTGAGACTTCGACATTTTCATCACATATTGTGGACAATCAAGGACACGTTGCAACCCTGACAGACCTCGTGCAGGGATTCTCGGCGGTCGAAGGTTATTCTCACGCGATTGAGAATAGGTCACACACGTGCCACTAGTGGTCATCCTTTGCGTGACACCCTGTCGCTGTTTGTCCAGTGTGTGACGTGTAACTCTCTGTCTAGCACGTTTTGTTTGATTGTGATAGGGAGTGCCAATCCCGTGGCCTGGGGTTTTCTCTGCAATCCATTCTGGGCGACAACCCGGTGCCCGTAGATAAGGTGCTGCGGTTCGTCGCCAAAATTGAGTTCACATTATTCTTGTACTTTTACTTTTCTAGTTTTAGGATATGAATTGTCCTTCGTATTGTTTTACCGTTTGTTTTTAATGTCTTAAGCGTTTTACAATTTGTTCAAGTTCGAACCGTTTTAACATTCGCTTTTTAACGTTTTAGCGTTTACCGTTTTAATTTTCTGTTTTAGCTTTCGCCTTTTAGATACATAAGTTGAGTCTTTTAGACTTTAAACATTTTGACTTTAGGCCCAAATGACCTAGCTGTCGACGGGCCCTTAAACTCCACTCACTGGCTCACTCGTGACATACTTTCAGGTAATTCCTAAAATAAAATGAAGTTCTGTATACATCAAAGGGCCATTTTCCCTTTTTTTATAAGTGGAGTGTTGAACAACGAAGTTGTGAATGGTGGTTTGTAGATTGTACAAGACTTTACATTCGATGTTGACAGCTCTGAGAAGCAAGTAAACCAGTCATGAACGTGAGGAAAAGAACGAGAAAGTTAGTGATACAGTTGAAAAAATCTGATGTTGCACTCACATGACTTTCTCTACTCTTGTACTCACCATTCTAAACTCTTATTCCTATAACTTCTTAGTGTTATTTAAGATAAATATTTCTACAAATTATCTTATTTCCTTGTAGGTCCAAGGCGAATATTAGAATACAGTAGGCTCTGAGCGATAGTAAAATCTTTTAAAGCTTTGAGATTCCGTTCTCTTTGCACACTTAACCTATAACAAATGAATAACGATGTTCCATTTCACGAAAGCTTTGTTTTCCGAAACTCACACACATAACAAGGAATATCTACGAAATGGTTCACCCTACAAGAAAATTTATACAGACATAAATTGTGTATTTTAGTAAGATATACATGTTTTGTATAGTATGATTTGGTCTATCTCTAACGGTTTACGTTATGCAAAAGTCGCCCAGAATAAATACGACTACAGGGGCTGTAGGCTGAAAATTCAAGATATACATTTCATTTGTTATAAAAAATATCTCAAACATAACATTTTGATCAAAATTGTTAGAGCCATTTTCAAGAAAATAAATTTTCGAAAAATTTTCCATGTAAAGGGCAGTTTAGGCTGGGGCTATTTTCTTCAAAATCTTCGCATCCTTGAGAGACATTAAACTTAAATACTAACTTTGGTTTTTAACCTACTTTTCGTTTTTGAGTTATGCTGTCCAAAGACTGACACACACACGCACGCACACACACACACGCGCACACGCACACGCACACGCGCGCGCACACACACACACACACACGGACCTTTATCTAAAAATGCTTTTTTTTTTATTCAGGGTTTCTCAAAACATATATTTCCGGTGAAACCTCGACATCGAATTTTTGGGTGGAATACAATACTTCCCCTACTTACCAGTAGAGAAAGTAAAATATACTATATCCATTAAAAGTTCGCACGCATTCCTTATTATACTCAGTCATTAAAAAGGTGATTCTTCTCTCCACGTTACATTAATATACACTTTTGTTTAGAAATGACTTCAACTGATGCAACTAGAGGTTTATTTAAGGCCTTCAAATGTTTGGCACATGGAGGAAAAAATTCTGTAATATTTAATTTTCGGCTGCAAAACTTTAAACACAACTCATGATTGGTGATAATAAACTTATTTTTTCTTCTTTAGGAAAAGTAACAATTGGTTAATAGGAAATCAAAAGATGGTTTGAAGCACACTCGTGCTACTACAAAGGAAGTATAATTTGTGTAACTGTTGCCCTCACAGGTGTTTCCCCTCAAGTAATCATTTGTTATAATGAGTAGCTTACGGAAATTGTGATTTTCTTTTTCTTCGCTATGTACACTTCTCGTCAGAAATAATGAGCTGGCACAAGATTTAACTTCCCGATAAACAGCTTTCGGCATGCCCGTCGTGACACAGCCTTGGTTCACAAGGTAACAAAAGCCTGGTTCACAACCACGAGAACGAGAAAGTTGAAATAATTGTATTAAATAGAAGTGTTCACAACAGACGAAAGCTTTTCCGGGCCCCGGAAACGGGAAAGAAGCACAAATTATTCAAGGCGGCCGTGCCATGAAACAGCCTCCAGTCCAAGCCTAGCTGACTCGCGGGATAACTTGAGCGACCTTAATTTTCTTACCTTCTAAACATACATTTATCAATCCAAGGCCGTGAGCGGATTGCGCTCAGTGAGCACCGGTTGCCCAGCCCTGCTCTAGTCGCTGATCACAAGCTAAAAACAGTATCATTGGTCAGAAACAAATGAATGCGCATTATCGACCTCCATTGTCTATCGATAAGCTAATCGACAGCGTATCCTATCGTTCTCTCTACGGGCTGCTGTGGACCTAAATATTGTGTGCTGCCTTGCTCCTATTGCCGTTGTCGTTATGGTTGTGAACCGGCCTTAGCGTTGCTTACTTTTACACTTTGTTTAGGTTTTAAAATGTGCACTACTAATGTAGATATGTAGGGTTGTTTCTAACAACAATTAAGGCCTCTAAAAGCTAAACTAAGTTCATTGATAGACGCAATGTCTGGCAAACAACTGTAAACACGGCAACTAAACATACAAGCAGTGCAAAGCGAACAGAAATGGCGCAGATGGTTGATGCACATGCCTGTTTAAGACATAGGTTCAGGCTCAAATTTCGCCGTCACAGCAATATGCTTTCTGCTTTTTTTTTTCTTTCTTTCTCGTAAAGTGTATAGAAAGCCTTAGAAAGTTAGTGTTTGCTATCATCGTCTTTTGGGCGAGTTTTATTTATTTCACATTTTCAAGAATAAGACAAACTTTTGTTTATTTGTGTCTGTTAAGTTTTAGTGTTGAAACCGAAATTATAATGTCAATATATTTGATAATGGAAAGAAACAAAAGGAGATTCTAGTCAATAGTGAAGGGGAAGGCGTAATAAAGCTAATATGTTAAAGTCTCAAGAATGGAAGCCTAGGCAGATTTAAAAGAGTGATAAGGCTTTGTTGACGCGCACGAGAAATAAACACGTGTAACGATTTAGCGGGCTGATTCCTATCTTACCACGACGTGCTCTAAAGTTAGCCAATGGAAATCGCTTCCTTATTGTTGCCCGTGCAAAAACAAAATGCAACGCAAGACACACTCGTCTTAAATCGAGCCGAGAGTACACGTGCAACTTGGGAACTGTACGTAAGCTAGCGCGTAAACATAAATCAGCGGTTGCTAAAGGGTGACAAAGTTAAAGTGTTATAACGTTGTAGTTGAAGTTACAAAGTTACATTCTATTTAAATATCGTCGGCAGTCCTCTACAAATCTGGAAATTTACAAATAAAGTGATCTGTTGGTCAATTCTTCGTTTGGTTCCTTTCCTACCATGACTCACGCACACCCTGCAGATTAGGACCTCTTGCTAGAGCTAGTTCGGACACCAAACACGAGATCTTATAGGTCTTAAAGTAGACGTCTTCGACGGAGAGGAGCGTTTGCATCAGTGTTGTCTTTAATAGCCCAGAAGTGATGGGCAGTACTATTTTCAATGTCGTAGTATAAGTTTTGTCCCAAAATGTCATCTTATAAGCAGATACATTTAGAAGTGGGGGGGGGGGATGTACAATGCGATCCGGAGTTCCGGAATCGGTCGCATCCGAAGACAACGATGTTTCCCCTAGGCCGCTCACTCCTAGTTCTATTTCCCGCGAATACACTATAAATGTAGGGGGAGGGCCTAAGATGCACCTTGCAACGGTATCTTCCTGCCTGTCGCATATTGTGAATCCCGCTTCTATGTCCAACAATCCGCTCATTATTTTTGAAGGAAAGTTTCATGAGAATTAGCAGGCGTGGGCTGTTATTAAGGGTTTTCGAGTTCCTTGGCTGCCGTTGGAACTTCATTTTTGATCGTGTAAGTTGATCTTACTGAAATTTATGTTACTTCCAGTTTGAACAGCGAAAATTCTGTTACTTCGTCGGTTTAACAGTATGTACGATAATTCATAAGTTGTTCCGAGAGGGTTCCTTGTAGCATCCTTGCAAACACAGGCTAAAGTCGACGATAGTCGTGTTACAAACACATCGCGCAAGATTAGCCAATTGGACGAGATGGGGCTAGTCTCGTTCGCAGGTGAGTGAATCAGCTAGGTGTCAGGTGCCAGGCTAGGTCTCGCCGACTGCTGCACTGCATCCAGCGTTTCAGTCCAGTCAGTTTCTCCATGACGGCATAGTTGTTGTCAAAAAGTGGAGGACTCAAATGTTCTAGTCGTCGAGTGCCCTTAAAACACTCACTCACTCAAAGAGCAGTGCCACCTTTAGTACCATTGTTTTGAGAGGAGTTCTATAACATCCAACCAGATGCGTTAAAATTGGATAACTGGGATTCGAATTGTGAACTCGATTCATTATAACCACTTCTGAATGGCCAAATCGATAGATCCTCCCTCTGAAGAAATATGCCATGACGTCAGTGCCAGTACGTAAATCTGTCGATCATTATCATGCAATAGCGATATCCTTTGGATGGTTGGAAGAGTTCGATTTGGCCTTAATGCATGCGCTGAAATCACTTATTTGGAATAAAAAAACTCCCTCATTGTCGTTCTTGCTTATTCTGCTAGTTGACATGCTAAATATGTTTGTGCCCATTGTGTTCTATCGTGTGGCAACAGAATTTGCCTTATATTACTAGTTATTCGCCTACTTGCGTGTGATAATTTGTATTCCGTGTCGAATATTTGCTTTTGTGATGGCCTACAGATTTCACGGACGGACGTCTGCAGTCGAAAAATTTAGTAAGGTATATTGTGGTCAATGAATCGTTAACTTGTACAATCAGATAGTTCAGAACCAGCGAAGCCTCTGTGTGTAATAAATTCCGAATTTCTTTTTCCTTTATTTCTCTTTCAATTGCTCTGTGTCAATAATCGGTATATGAATCACTTGGATTCGTGAGAGCGTGCAAGATTGTGTTCAGGATAGGTGTTGAACATTTATGCTGAAGCGTTCTATGTAGTTAAATTGTTTAATTTGAAGTGCTGGTGTCTTATCAGTATTTTCAGAGGAATATGTTATGAGATATTTGTGATAGGAGAGAATCCAACATTGTCGACCTTCTAATAAAGGCGTGAAGTGCTCATTCCCTCGAAAATGGTGGGCTAATGAACTTAAGTTATATGCACTAACGCCCAAATATAAGACGATCACTACCACCAACATCAACACTTCTATTGTTATGAGGGTCATGGCAATTGAGTGTTTGACTCTCAATACAAGGTGTTAGGGATTTGAATGCGCGAGCTTTAACGGTGACTTCTTGAGGTTAAGCTGAAACATAACTTTCTCTACCATTTTCCTCTGTAGTGCATGATTGCATAAATAAACAAAATTGGTCGAATGTTTGTCAATGTGCTACCATTCCTGTATCATTTGCTTCAGCATATAGCGTAGAGAGGGAGAGCTTTAAAAATATGAGCTATTCGTGTCTTTTCCATTTGTTGCTAAAATGAGTCGTTAGGCGCGTAATATATTCCAGCATGTCTATTAGAATAAATTGTTGGGCATAAATTTGGCAAGCGTGCAGGGTAGACGGCCAGGAATGCATACATTGTTCAGATCTCGTGAATAATGCTCGGACAGCATGAAAGAATACCACATCTTCCCTCGTTGCTTGCAATTGCTGAGTTTAGTTTAGTTTGGACACTTGTAGGTGTGAACGCATGCTTAATAGCAGCAGTCATATTAGTAAGCAAAATATTCGCTTCTTTGGTCTGCTGTTTCCAGACTGTGCAGATCATGCATTCAATAATGATCATTTATCTTTTTTATCTTTCGCGACAGAGGAACTTATTACACTAGTTTATTTGCTATTTGAATATAGTATCACTCGAAATCTGCTCATTTATACCCCTAACGTCTTGAATATCTTTGAGTGGTTCAGGTATTCTGGGAATTTTTCATTGTGTTTAGCTAAGGAGAATATCTCTGCCGCTGTTGACACGAGTTCTCCAGACACTGTCACTTGGATACCTTAGGTCAAGCAGCAATCCACACTTTGGGTAATAAAAGTGGCCTGGGGAGCAGTCATAGGTTACAAAGAAAAACATCAATGGAAAAGAGATAGTTCGTTAACCTGTTTATAGCTGATGTTGACCACCATTCAGCTCTTGGCACCTTTGAGCCCTGGTCAGCAAGTTGCGGAAAGTAAATCAAAGCTGGACTGCTGGAATTGCAATAATCTTATCAGAAATGTTCTGCTGTAGTTCTTGAAGACTGCGGGTTGTTGCGATATATCTTAGCCTTAAGGGTTCCCCACAAGAAGTAATCGCACAATGGCAGATCCGGTGACCTGGGTGGTCAGCTAGGGCTGAGATAAGACTGGCCTCTGTTAACAACTCTGTCAGGAGTGAAGATTGTGTGAATGTGATCCATGATTCGGCGGGATGTACGGGCAGTTGCGCCATCCTATTAGAGGTAACTGTAGGTATTTTCCACCTCAGTTAATGCTGCCACAAATGGATTGAAAATGTCGGAAATGTAACGCCCTGAATTCACCGACGGATGAAAGAAAATGGGGCCAATAATGCGGCGTGCAGACACTGCACACTAAACACCAAACTTCTGATCATGCAATGGTGTATGATGGAAGTTGTGCGGATTCTTCGCTGCCTAGTACCTGTTACTCTGTAAGACCACATAACCACTCAGGTGAAACAGGCTTAATCAGAAGAAAAGATCCATGTCCAAGCCATTCATTGTTATCTCATGTCACATTCACGTCCAATCGTAGCCATTCGTCCGAGCCACTTTTATTTGCCCCATCCTATGTAACTTTTCGCTCTATGTCAGGTAATCTGCTATAAGTCCACATTTGTGTATCTTACTACTACTGAAGTTTTTATTGTTGCTCCGTTTCTTGCAAGTAAGCAGACCTTTATTATTATCATCTTATAAATAACACAACTTTTGCTAGATACATGATTTTTATGCTGGCTATGGAGTCAATTATTCTACTGTGTATATTGTGGCTTTCCTTTCTTCGTTTTCCTCTATCCCTAAGTATTCTAGAGCTCTCATTATGACGAATTGCTCCGCTTGATTATTCGAGCATCATCTGTCTCGGAGTTTAAAATTCAGTTGTTTTATCTGCTGTTTTGCTTAGTATATAATATGTAGCTATCCTGCTCTCATTCCTGAGCCATCGCATCTGGGTGATCTATGGCAACCTGTGGTTGTTTTTTCTGCTTTTATATTGTGTAGTGCTGTCACTTGTCTTGCCTTTATGTCTATGGGAGTTATTCTTGTAATGACACAGTGTGAAATATTGTCAGCAGCTTTAACAACTTTAAACTCTGTGACGTCACTCATAGTTACCACTACTCGCACTTTCTCCGGAACATTTTTCAAAGCACGTCGTCAAGAATCTGACCTCTAGCAAGATGCCGTAATTTAAATAATATGTATATAAGTCTATCTGCTACTAAATCTTCTCTTTGCAAGGTTTGCGTAACTTGTTTTCCTCTCTCAGCATATACATCAATAATTCTCTCTTTAATGGCTGTGAATTGACCTTGATCTGGCTGGTCATCTGCGATGTCCCCTATATAATCGATCCATTCTGATCAAGGTAAACACAAAGCCATTAAAATAGAATTATAGTACTTTGGTTGGATGTTCAACACGTACTGAAATTTAGGGCTTTATTCCAAAATTGGTGGTAGTTTTATAATATGAGCCACATTCACAACTTTATTAGAACCTCCTTACATTATAAAATGTTTAAGAGAATTTTTCTAGTCTTTATAACCACGTCCGCGCCACCAATTTGAATATGTAAACTAATTTGCGTCTATTAATACTGTGATAAATGATAAGTCCAGCTACTTTTTATGTCAGTGTATTTCCCTTAAAATTGACTTACAATAATCCACAGTTCGTGACTTTGCAACTCACAGCTGTTCTGTTCTATCGTAACTTTGGCATAAAACACTGCTCAACTATCCACAGCTTGCTCTGACAGTTCTACTAACTCACTAACATCTATTCACTCTAAGGTTGATCCGCGCGAAACTGAACCCAGGTGGCCAGTTCACAGTTATAATGTATCCTTCCGCCATTCGCGCCAGAAATACTGTCACAACCATGTGCATGCAATACGTAACAGAAAGCTTACGATCCCTTATTCCGTCAATTTAAAGAGTGACTAACATGTAACTAGAGACGATAAGATTGATAGTCACAATAAAATAAACGATGCACATGTCATAATTATTATTTTTCTTTGCGAGCACTGTTTATAATGGTACTCGAAAAACCGGTGAACTCAGAAGTTAATTTCGCTACTTCTTTGACGGGAACAGTTGGATATTTCTCACACAACTTAGTTAAACACTATTGTTTTTTCACCACTAGTCAATGGTTTTCTCGCGTTATGCTTTGCATAAGTCGACGAAGACGCAAGAGCAAATTCACCGCGGCCGTCCGCCATGATTCTAAATAGAAACTGCTGACTGTAAACAATACTCAGATATCAGGTAATTCCACGAGTTGCATGTTGGAACTTGTAGCTCTGTTTATCAGTATACATCAGCATTAATTAACCTCTAAGGTATTTGTGTAGAATGTTACATCATTTAACGATAAATTCATTCTAAAACTCAGATTACTAGGATGGGACTACTTCCCCGCACGCATTGCTACCGTGTTGTACCACGGTGCACGGTCACATGGGTTTGTTTTGACGCGGACAAACCTAAGACTGAACTTAGTCACGATAAACTTACTAAATAAACTGGCTGCTCTGTGCATGCCGACTCACTTATATAGTCGAGAATTAGGTACCGGCGATTTTTCTGGAAATCGACGTTTCGCAAAGCATCTCGTAACAAGTCGGTCTGGGTGGCTCAGTTGGTTAGACGCTGGCTTAGTGATCCTAAGGTCGCGGGTTCAAATCCGGCTCAGACTGATGGTTTTTAAGTATGCTTAAAAACGACAGCTCCATGTCAGTAGGTTTAATGACATGTAAAATAACTCATTTGGGACGAAATTCCGACATATCGGTGACGCTGATAAGGTCCTGGCAATTGACAACGTCGTTAAACAACATAATTTTTTTCGTAACAAGCTCGGCACCCGAAGCTTCTCGAACTGTCTGGAAATGGTATTTGTTCTTAGCCGCCTTTGTCACGCGTTCCCCAGCAACATAGTGATGTGAAGTAGCTGATCTTGAGCCTTCTTTGATGTGTGACCGGCGCCGTAATACTTCAAATAGATTTAACGATCTGATTGGTTATAGTAAACGCCTTTATTTTCCTTTGGGGGGGGGGGGGAAGCGCAATGCTAAAAAGAAACCAAAATACGCTCTTAAACAAACTCGTACATAAAACAAAGAGAGGAGAGCATGTTTTACGCTGTTGTCTGTACACCAGACGCCTTGGTAAGGACATCTTGCGAAGAAAAATAAAACTTTCAAGTACCTTTCTTCACATAGCATGCAATATTTTGCAAACGAGCGTCTTGCGCGAAATAGTTGTAGTAGTCAAAATGATCGTCTACGGTCCTTTAAGGTAATGAAATGTTAATAATTTGCTTAAAATCTACTATAAAAACTTGAACATTTTACGGAATCACCCTTGCTCTAATTCATTGTCATGAAATATTTATTATGGCGATAATACACTGCCTGAATGATATACTATAATGTGTTAAAGAACGCTGATAGGTCAAAATGACCGAAACGGTCCCTCTAGTGTTAAACATGCGAAACATCTGTACAAATTTCGTTAATGGTTAATGCTACGGATTCTTTATTTTGCATAAATAGTAATTGAGGGATTACGATGAGCTTAACGTAACGTAACTTAACGTGATGAGACGTAACGGGAAAGTCTAACACATATTAAATTGAACTATTCAGGGTCAGTTAACGTGACGTAACGTAAGAGTTTGACAATGCCAAACTCTTACTTCGCGTTACGTCAAGTTTGAAGGTCACATGGCTAATTTGAACCAATCGGGAGTAGTGTCATGCAGGAATAAAACTCTGTTTCTTTTGTTTTGCTCCTACTGTAGGTTATGATCATCTCCTTCGCCGTTTAAAAATGTTTTACTTCATATTTTCGTATTCCTTTTCTTTTCATTTTTGGAAAACATAACTCTTGATTAGAAAATCGAGTATTAGCCATGTCTGCGGAGCAGAAGAATAACCAGTCAAAATCATTCCACTACGTTAAGTGCATCCAAATAGCCCCTCTAGTTTCCTACTTCACGTTACGTCCCGTCACAATAAGTAAAGTTTATCACAATCCCGGCATAACAAGGTTTCATTTTGTCTATTTCTCAGGTTTCCCAGTTGTTTGAAAATAAATGTGAAGGAGACATCAGAAATTGTCTCTATACTATGTACATCAAGTGAATAAAGTGAACATAAACAAATCGCCGGATTGTATCACTCCTCGGCCACTTGCGTCATAATGACAGAACACAGTTACCGCTACGTTTAAGTATAATATGCGTTTTACACCACAAAAAGGATATATTTGCTCATGCAGCACATGGAAATTAACTGCTACTTACGTCATCTCTGTCTACAATAATACTTTTTCGTTTTCTGCTCACAAACTCGAAACCAATCTCCAGAAGCAGCTTATGGTGGAAAAATCGTTTTAAATCTGGAAGGTCGGGATAAGAGTTAACTACCAACAGCACTTTAAGTTGGGGAGTTCATTGTTAACAAAGAACTGGTGAACTTGTAGATCTTACAAATTCGTCACAAACCATATCTAGCACTTCTCTGGCGCACGGTCTCTTCTGAATCCACCAACTTTGCGTGCGCTGTAAATACTTGAAACTGACACACTGTTGGACTCGGAGTTAATTTCACTACGTCATCTATAGTAGTTTCGGGACATTTCTTGCAGAATTTGTTAAACACATTCAGTATTATTGTCTTTTCAACTCTATATAACGATTTTTCGCGCTTATGTTTCACTTATTCCGCCATGTTACTTTCCTACTGGGTGATGCGCGCGCCGTGTAAATTAGACTGGTTAAAGATTCACTTAATCACATATTCTTACATTTCAACTATGTTTAGTACTCAATAGTTCGTACTTTAGCAAACGTTAAGTGAGATTTCATACTTTAGTACTAATTTTTCAAGGGACTATTTAGGCGGCGAAAGCGTGAAGAAAGGGTGCTGCGGTTAAAACGCACGTGGTTTGTTTATGTCCTTTTTATGCACTTAGTATACTAGAATGTACTTTCCCTTGGCGAGGAGAGTGTCTTCTGTCACCGGGAGATAGCGATACGGAACAATGCGGTAGACGGTGCGCTCAAATAGGAAAACATGAAACTAACACGCAAGTGCTGTGTTGTGTTGAACAGAAAAATGCCTGGTACATTCCCATTGCTATTTAGAGAAGATAAATTCATAGGGGTGAAATAACCAAAGTCGACATGTTCATCTCGGGATCTATGTAGAGGGTGCAATATTTGTAGAAAGTGCTCTCTGGGACCACTCTTAAGCCAGAAATTCAAGAAAAGACGTGGATATGGCACGAAAAGTTTCCTGGAATGAATAAGGCATTACATTTCTGTACAAATTCATGTTTCTTAGTTCTAATATACATTTATTTCACCGATTTTATGTGCCAAGAGCACCAGAAGAGCACAAGTCAATAAAGCAATGTCGGCCTTCCAATGCCATTTCGTCTACTTTTTCTTCAGTGAACACAACTCGTTGATGCACATATAAAAACGAGAACTAAAATTGTTCAAAACACATATTTACTTAATTATTCCAAATGTTTAGTTCTTCCGGGCTTGTAGGCCGTGGTCTAGAAGGCATGGTAGATACCAACGTTTCGCTTGGCATCATCAGGGTAACACGATCCTCCATCTGCATGTTACCCTGATGATGCCAAGCGCAGTACTTGGCGAAACGTTGGTATCTACCATGCCTTCTAGACCACGGCCTACAAGCCCGGAAGAACTAAACATTTGGAATAATCAAGACACCGGCCGTGAAACCCTAAATACATCTATTTACTTAATTTTATTTTCGAGATAATGGATAACGCTCTGCTACGAACTGCGATATTTGGAGTACGTACTTTAAGATTTCTCTGGACCTGTTTTGTAGAAGTGTATTTCACATATGCACCATGCGGATTGTACTATAGCTAAACTTATAAACTTGGGAACCGATACCAAATGCATTACGGTATATAAACCGGTTCAGCCTTGTCTACTTGGTTATACATGCAAAGCACTGCATTCCGTTCTATTGGTTCCGAATATTACAAATTCACATATTCAAAGCACATAACACTATGTTATTCCTAACAAATGGCAAACTGCCATTACCAGAATTCAACTTAGACACCACGCGCCCTCTTCAGTTAATTTGGGAACATACCTACAGCAGCTATCGGTCAATCCAAGGCTCCATCGGCACACCATAATCAAAAAACAAAAAGTCAAATAAATACCAAAGTTGGTATTTAAGTTCAATAGTTATCTGCCAAGGATGCTCCCACATACTTCCCCTGAAAACTATCCTTTACGTGGAACTTCTTTTTCGGAACTTTTTATTTTCATAAAGATGACAAAACTGGCGATAACCGAGGAGCCCCGGGTTCGATCCCAGTGACCCGCAGGTGGCATTCGTAGTGGACGAAGCGACCGGATTCTCCAGTTTTCCACGCCTCTCCCCGCCTCTCATTCCACCAACTGCTTCATCACATTTACAATCATCCACTTCACCTGCATTTCATAACATCCTCTTCCTCACTATCATACATGATGCTTGGCTGACCACCCGCTTCCAGGTCTTCACTCTGTCCGGTCCATAGATTCCTGTGCTCCCCAACAGACCTCTGACCCTAGGCACAGGCTTGTAAGTCGTCCATACGGGGAGGGTAAACAGTATACTGTTTTGGAAACAGCCTGTGATGTGCACTTCCTTCGAAAGGACTTCTGTATAATTTACATAACTGGTTCATGTTACGATATAATGAAAATATATCACAAAAATGTACGTTTCTTTAAAACAATAATTTATTTCAAATAAACTTTCTTTGGCAACCGCTAATTCCGAAAAATTCGTTAATATTGCTGTGGGTTGTTCAATACTTTGTAATACTTTTAAAGCCGTATTCATTTGTTTCTCGCGATGTCTTGGAAACAGTATGGAGTGAGCGAGTGCTTTTAAATATCTATCGATTCGGTTTCCTCTATATCTCTTGTATCTAGAAGGAAATGAGCAGCGAAACTCTTCTGCAGGTATTCATCTTGATCAACATAAAGCAGATAGAAAAATAATCTTGCATAAGAATAGTTTGTAGAATCAATATAAAATAGTGATTGGAGATAACCATTTGAATTACAGGATTTTTTTCTCTCGTGGTCATGCAAAGATAGCTATTTAGAAATCTATAGTTTTATCCACTGTCTCGTACAACGAAATGTCTAGATGTGAATTGAATGTCTATTTGGAAGAAGTAACTAGAACAGTAGTGTGACGGCAGCCGAACGCCACACATCAAAATAGGGCCAAGGTCATACTACCTCACACCACTCGGCGAGTCAACTAGCTAACATAGGAGCGGTCCGAAACAAAGACCGATGTTTCCAGACTATTCCAGAGAACTTTGACTGGCTTTTGTTTATGGAAAGTTCGAGAAGGTGTATTTTCGGCAGAATTTGCAGGCATGTCGCGTAAACTATAAAAGCGAGAAAGCACGCACACTTAGTCTTGAAGTGAAGCAGTTTTAGTGGGTGTTGAGTGATTGTATCGTCGAAGCCAGCTTGAGAAAAGAGACAGTTAACTGCGTGTCAAGGTCAATATCGAACAGAATAGTTGTAAGTTGCAAGGACCCGACTTACGCTGTAGAGTTGCTACCACATGCAATGTCAGTATTGAGCAATGGCCTCCATTCTGTAGCTATTGGTTGGATTTGTTCTGTTTTCACCAAACTAGGAAGCCGAGAAGCAAGTGGTGCAATTGTTTGGAACTGTTTGGATTTTAGCTGGTTCTAATACTTCCAACATTGTAAGAAGAGAATCACTTAATGAAAAACGACTTAGCATGTTGTGACCCGACTCAGCATAAAAATCAACACAGCGTAATTTGAAAACTTGTACGTATCTGTCAGGCAGGGATGATTTTGTCAGAGATATTTTAACTGTGGCACATAATGCATGTTTTCCACAGGAAGAAATACTTTTGGATCCCTGTATTCAATTTTATTTCAGTGGAATTCAAATGTTCAGGTTTTATGTAGCGAATTATATGATGTTAAGGAAAAGAGTGTTTGGAAATGGAAAATACATAAAAAGTAGGAGATTTTGAAGTGCATTCAGTTTTTAGCAGTAGATCAAGAGATTTGCAAAAAAGCAGGAGATCTGCTACAAAATCAGCAGACCTGGCAACTCTGATCACCATACCTAACTATTCAGTTGTGCAGCATTATTCTTCTGTGTAGTATCTCGAGCATTTTCCTCCAAAGATATATAATAAACGAATAAGAATTATAATGCATATTAAAAGTGTGAACCTTTGCACACAAAGTTGGAAAGCATATGGAGTTGAATCACCGTTTTTTATTTGATCTGTTTACAAATGCCTTTTACTGAGGATAAGATTAAAATGCAGCTTCATAGGTAAGCTTTTGAATACATGCAGCAGGATCGTTTGAGTAGCATCATTTGTCTTCAGATACAAGGTAGTGATAGGTGCATGAATAAATATTTACTTCGTATACCAACTCCTTTGTTCGTAGCGGAAACATCGATAACGTGGTTGTCAGTCATTATTATACGTAAAGACTCTGAAGCTCGGATATTCATTCTGGAAGCAAAAGAGAACGCGTTAGTAATACTCAGTTCAGTGTTAAACCATGATAAGATGCCGATACTTTCGCAAATATCTTCGCTGAATTTTCTATCCGTGAATACGAAAATAGATTAATTTTGAGAGGTAATCATATGTATTTCATAGTGTGGGCGTAGCTTTTGGGAGTGTGCTATGCAGTAATGTCGAGAGTTGGATACAATATTGTTTCATACAATTTCTATCCTATTTTTACTTTTCCTACTACGTAAGATAGAGGAAGTATTGTATTCCACCCAAAAATTCGATGTCGACATTTCATCGCAAATGTTTTGACACCCCCTTAATAAAAAAAAAAATATTTTTAGAAAAAGGTCCGTGTGGGTGAGGGTGGGTGTCTGGGTGTCTGTGGACAGCATAACTCAAAAACGAAAAGTCGGTTAAAAACCAAAGTTGGTATTTAACTTTAATGTGTTTAAAGGATGCGACACGAAGATTTTGAAGAAAATTGCTTCGCCCTAAACTACCCTTTACATGGAAAATGTTTAGAAAATTTTGATTTTCTTGAAAATGGCTCTAACGATTTTGATTAAAATGTCATATGTTTGAGATATTTTTATGACAAATGAAATGTATATCTTGAATTTTCTGGCTATAGCCCCTGTAGTCGTATTTACTCTGGACGACTTTTGCATAACTGGTAAACCGTTAGAGATAGACCAAATTATACTATACAAAAAATGTAGATCTTGCTAAAATACACAATTTATGTCTCAATAAATTTTCTTGTAGGGTGAACCATTTCGGAGATATACCTTGTTATGTGTGTGAGTTTCGGAAAACTTGGAACTTTCATGAAATGGGTCATCGTTGTTCATTTTTTATATGTTACGTGTACAAAGAGAACGGATTCTCAAAGCTTTAAAAGATTTGACTATCGCACAAAGCCTACTGTATTCCAATATTCCCCTTGCACCTACAAGGAAATAAGCAATAAGATAATTTGTACAAATGTTTATTTTAACTAACACGAAGAAGATATAGGAATAAGAGTTTGTAAGAATGGTTAGTACAAGAGTAGAGAAAGTCATGTGAGTGCAACACATCAGATTTTTTTCTGTGCAATTCCATTCGATACAAAACGTTTGCTCAAAAAAGTTGGACCGTGGGGCACCGGCTTAAGTATTTTTTGTGGGAGGGAATCCATTTGCAAATGTCTCTCAAACTAACGGCTCGTTCAGTTTCTGCATTTCTGTAGTGCAGGTTTCCTCACCAATATAATCTTCGCCAGCTTTAATCATGAAGTAGGTAAGTGCTTTACTTCTTGTACCGTGCCTGACATTTCTTTTTGAGCCAGCTCCTTAACTTTGAAATTCGACCTGGTTACACCTTTCTGAGCTACAGGGAATAAATAACTAACCACACTGGAGCACTTAACCAATGCTTTCTTATTTGGGCAGAATGGTTTGTCTGCTCTGGCCACAACAAGTTCAAGTGTGTTTAAAGTACTGGTATCTTGGAAGGTTTTGTTTTATTAGCACTGTCATGGTGGCACTGGTATTTGGTAAGTAGAACAAGTGCACGCCACCCATTAATGATTCATTATATATAATTATTATTATATTGCCTCATTTGCGGATTTACAATTTTACTTACTAAAAGTAGTATATTTTCAAGCTGGCTAGTAGCTCTAAATAGGCATGACACAGGAAACATGATGCAGAGTGGGCGGAACGAATGTTGTATCGGAAGTTAGTTCGAAAGCCTTCTGCAAGCCAATGATCTCGGATTATCTAGGCCAGTAGGTTTGTTTGTGTACCAGTGAGGTGTGGTTCAGAATGGTTAGTCTATCTCATAGGCGTTGTTCATCTCTGCCGCAGTTACGACCGCGCTAGCAAATCAGATAGTAAACTTTGTGATCGGTTTGTGGGAAAACTACAAGAAAAAAAGAGAGAAATACGCACATAAGTGGATACTTAAGGAACCATTTATCTTATACCCGTAACATTCTATATGTCGCTCGTCTGACTGCATCATAGGACAAAGATGTTGCGTTCCAGACGCTTCACGGAATGAGAACTTTGTGCTGTTCTGATTGAGAATTTTCTGAAAAAAGTGCGGTAAAAATGGCCGAGAAAATCTTCCCTTCGCATTACTGACCTTTATTGTAACATTTCGTGTTAAATGATTCCATTGAGGGACTCCAAGGAACCATCTGTAGGTATGTGCTGATTTCCGAAATCAATTACTGTTTTCACATTCTGCAGAGAATATTTCCGAGGAAGTTTTAGCGTATAAAATATCTTCCAAAACGAAGTCAAACAATGAGAATGATTTTAAAGAGCTGGTATAAAATTAGCCTTCAGCGATTTACAATAATGGCGGTGCTTAAATGGAAAACAAAACATGAAATCCAGATGCAAAAGTAAAATAA
Source organism: Tenodera sinensis (assembly GCA_030765045.1). NCBI lineage: Eukaryota > Metazoa > Arthropoda > Insecta > Mantodea > Mantidae > Tenodera > Tenodera sinensis. The sequence continues at coordinate 134,878,427 of CM060967.1, read as the reverse complement.
ACATAGCGCCTTTAGTGTTTATAATACAACATAAACAACACTGAAATGCGAAGCTCACATAGTGCAGCAATAATTAAAAATGTTTGCCGCGGGTAACAGCTGTAAAATGTTGAACAACACAAGAAATATGTTTTTGCAGCTATTCTCGTACACTCCTATTGCAAATATCCCTTTAATTGGTATTTTGTATTGCTTTGTATTCATTATGTAATAACACTTTATGTCCACCACGTTAGGACCATACATCGAATACTGTGATCATAATATTCCTTCCCATAAGCGCCCAATTTAAATGCTCTCTGGCCCATGCAGCAAATGGGTATTTGCTATGTTACTTGGGGCCAGGAAATGGCGTTTCATGCTCAGGTTCTTCTGAAGCTGACTGACGACTGTGTTCTGGTTAATTTGTTGATATAGCTTGTTTAATTATCAGGCGATCATTCTAGACTGGTACCAATTTGATCTAGTTTACTTTCTGTTAAAATTGGCGAAGGTTTCTTGTAACACGCAATCTGAAACTTTAAATTTATTTATGACTTTCTCTACTCTTGTACTAATCATTCTTACAAACTCTTATTCCTATATCTTCTTCGTGTTACTTGAGATAACCATTTGTACAAATTCTCTTATTGCTTATTTCCTTGTAGGTACAAGGGGAATATTGGAATACAGTAGGCTTTGAGCGATAGTCACATCATTTAAAGCTTTGAGATCCCGCTCTCTTTGTACGTTTAACATATAAAAAGATGAACAACGATGTTCCATTTCACGAAAGTTGAAACTGACACAAATAACAAGGAATATCTCCGAAATGGTTCACTCTAAAAACATTTATTGAGAGATAAACTGTGTTTTAGCGACATCTACATTTTTGTATAGTAAGATTTTGTCCATCTCTTACGGTTTAAGAGTTATTGAAAATTCATCAGAGTAAACAGGACTACGTAGGTTGTAGCCAGAAAATTCAAAATATACATTTCATTTGTCGTACAAATATCTTAAACATATGGCATTTTAATCAAAATCGTTAGGGCTGTTTTCAAGAAAATCAAAATTTTCGAAAAAGTTTCCATGAAAAGGGTAGTTTAGGGTGAGGCTATTTTCTTCAAATTCTTCGTGTCGCATTCTTGTTAAAACTTAAATACCAACTTTAGTTTTTAACTGACTTTTCGTTTTTGAGTTAGACTGTCCACACACACACACACACACACACACACACACACACACACACACACACACACACACAGACACGAACCTTTTTCTAAAAATGCTTTTTTTTGGATTGAGGGGGTCTCAGAACACATTTCCGGTGCAATCTCGACATCGAATTTTGGGGTGGAATACAATACTTCCTCTAGTTAGCAGTAGAGAAAGTAAAAAGAGATTTACGCTGTCTGCGAGGTATTTTAGTGCCTCACCGGTATCATTTCGCCGGCATCTTTCGGTTCCCTTGTGAGTGGCGAGATATCACGTTTTAATTATCCTATAATGCAATATTGATACCTCCCTTCAACCCCAACCTCATTTTGACCCGCCACTCTGCAAAACTCCACATCCTGTCATGAAAGTGGCTAAGCCCTGAAAAGGGCAGGTACACGTATGGCACACCTCGGGCTTCTTTCAGCCTGTCAACGTCGCACTGGACTGGATAATACAATATCCCTCTATACTCGTAACCATAACAAAAACAACACATTTCCAACATATGAACTGCGAATAATATTTGTGAAGTGAATTAATTTCAATGACTGCATTTGTCCAAGAACAAATGCAACTTAAATTTAATATCGGCAACCATTATGAAAAACGAAAGTGTTTGGCACTTCCCAAATGTTCATTTCCATTTTGAAGAGAACCATAATCAAAGCTTTGCAAATACAAAATGGGTTAAATAACAAGACATAACTTTACATAATACCTCAAAATGCCATTTCACACTACTGCATGTGTACCCCATAGGTTAAAAAACTACAGATATGAACATTTAGGGGTCATGTTGTAGCTGCTTGCACAGGGTACGTTCAGCGCTCGGGAAGGGGATGCCGTTCCACTGGCAATAAATTCCGGGTAACGTTCTTAACCATGCGTTGAGCTCTTTATTCTAGGGACTACGGCCCAGCTTGTAAGTACCTCAACTTATTACATACCTGGCTGTCGGTGAAGTTGTTTCTTATACATAAAATATAAAAATACTCCAGGAATGGCGTAGAGACGTTCTGCATTGGGTGTCCAGGTCATGTGCCCATATTAATTCAGTTCGATCAACTATGCTGTGAGGTGAGGACTTCTGTTAATCTAGATTCACCACGTGGCCTTATTTCAACGCTTTCCTCAGTGTTTTCTCCCTCGGAATTCCTGGAGTTCAATCCCAACCTCGGGACGCTAAATTTTACGATTTTACCACTGGAATGTCAAATTTCACCGTTCAGTACCAACACTGAAAAAAACGTTAACAAAATTGGAGCAGCAGGCCAAACTACATGGACAATTTATGGACGCTGTTTGCCTGCTGTGGTTCTCAACGTCCTGTTCTATATTGGGCGTGAAATATCGCTTAATTTTTACTCAGAGGCTGCTGTATCAGGTTTAGGTTTCTTTTCTGTCGTAAACCTACTACACGGTACCAACGAGTTTACTTCCCTTCCGAAAGAAGCCATGCTAAGAATTTTTACCCCCGAAAAAATCCTTTGCCCTCCTCTGGGTTTCCTCGAACCAGAGGCTAGCATGTTACCGCTATACCACGGAGGGTGACCCAGAAGATACTGCAAGCCTATCAACAGTGTTCGAATCAGACTTTCTGATGAGGAGGGGAAACTTAGATTTGTGGTATATTTCTGACAATAATGGTAGTGATACCATTAATACCATTGGTGTATAAAACGTAGCAGTAGCAGCAGCAGCAGCAGCAGCAGCAACACATCTTACTGTTTTCAAGAGCACCGTCATTTTGTATTTCTGAGCAGCACAGACATATAACTCCCTAAAAGTGTTTGATGAAAGTCTGGGGCGATTTGTTTTCCATTTTCAAAACTAGTTTTGTCTACACATCCTCCGATTAGTGTAATGCACTCGATCTTACTTTTTTCACTAACACATGTCGCTTCCAATGGTGCAGTTTCTACCTGAGAAGCAGTGATGTTAAATATTATTTGAACTTCAAGGCTGAAATTCGAACTGAAATATTCGCTGTAATTACTTTGTTACTTTTCGCTTTCTTGACACAAATGTAAACATGCTGACAAATAATAGAACAGTGAACTATAAGAAACTGAACTGCCAGCTGCAGTCGTCAGTACTAGCGCAGAATTGCTGGAATTGTGATCCTGAATGCGAATCTAATTAATGAACCTGATATTTGTTTGTTTAGCTTACTTGCGATATGATAATTTTCCTTATTCACAGCTCGCACCCGCATCATGCATAGTTTGCATCGAAAGTGTTGCGTGTCTTCTTGTATTTTCAAAGAGCAGTAATAGTAAATACAGTAAAAAAAAAAAAAAAAAAACGTTCCTAGCAGGGAAGAAATTCTTAGACGAGCCGAGGAAATTTTTTAATGAGAGGGGGAAATTGCCCCATCCCCCCGTTAATTCGTACCCTGCCTATCAGTACAAGCAGCCTTTTGTTAGGGAGAAGTTGCCAGCTATGCCATGTCATGCGAGCTATAAGTACCATAAGAGCACATAAGTGCCAACTTGATACCCACATATGCATCACTGAGTAGCACACAGATTTGGGCTAATGCCGCATATTTGCAAAAAACCGCATGGACTGAGGTGAATATTTGTACTCGGCGATAGGCCAGACCCTCTCTCAGACTTAGCTTTTCATTGGTTGAGCACATAGGTGGTGGTTATTCTATTTAATTTTAGTTTTTGGAGGTTTGGGCTAGATACTTGTGACTAGATGTCTGTAACTCAAAAATGGGAGAAGTGCTAAAGTGCATGACTGTTATTAAACTTTGTTATGCAGGACAAATTGTCGGACCAAGACAGTTTTTTCCATTGCCGCAATATGCAAGGAAATAAATAGCCTATGCCCCCTCAACCGATGTGTGCATCACTTCCAGACGGGGACATACTCTAATGCTTAGTTACTGTTCATATAGATTCCCAACGAATGGACTGCTGCTGTGGTCTGGTCTTTAGAATGCTATCCTCCAAATCTACAGGTCCCGAGTTCGATTGTCGACGGGCGTGTGGCATGATTCCACATCCTCCCTAGGGTCTGGAAGTATGAAGGGTGCGTGTGTGTGAAAATTTAATGTAATGACCAAAAGCAGCGGCAACTCGAAGTTTAACATCATTGTAAGTGAGGGCACACGATTGCTGATGAACAGTTGTTTCACAGGTAAAGTGCTAAATGAACCTTAGATGTTAAAGGCGCTCTAATCTACATGGACCATAAAAAAGAAAAAAAGGTTTAGCGAATCTACTTTGTCCGATGCGACTATATGCCTGATCCAGTCTGGTAAGTCTCGCTCGTTAGAATATTGTCATTCATAATGCTGGGTTGAATCTGAGGGGTTTGTACTCACAATCAGGTTGCTTCGCTTCGGTAAACTGCTCAAGAACTGGTTGCTAGTTCGCCATAATGCGTTTGTTGCTACTAATTCGCTTGCTTTGCCGTTTCTCGCTGTATCACCTCCAACTGATCTGTCTGGCACTAATATTTTGTATTTTAAAACAACGTTTACATGTCGAATACTTAAATTTTCTACAAACAGAGGATTAAAGTACTATAAGACATGTACGGGGAAAAAATTAGTACTTCTAGCCACTCTGATTAAATTAACTTCGGTATTGTGTGCCTGAATAAAAGGACCCGCATAGAAACATCGGCAACGATCTTATTTTTTGTATTTTGTACTCCGACACATTCAGCCATGCATATCGGTCTTGTCGGTCTGGGTGGCTCAGTTGGTTAGACGCTGGCCTACTGTTCCCAAGGTCGCGGGTTCAAATCCGGCCCAGGCCGATGGTTTTTAAGTGTTCATAAAAACGACATCTCCATGTCAGTAGATTTACTGGCATGTAAAAGAACTCCTGCGGGACAAAATTCCGGCACACCGACAACGCTGATGTGATCCTGGCAATTGAAAGCTTCATTAAACAACAAAATATTTAATTTTTTCTCATTTTGTTTCATTTGTATGGTCTCCTTTAACTCTTGTCATAATGGGTGCTTTGACTTGAGAAATAACTTACTGATGGTGTTTTTATTCTCAGAACTGCTGGGTTTCTTAATGTTGGTTTTGTTATTATGTTTTACACTGAAACGTTTGCATCGACTCCCGCATTCATATTCACATACTCTGCGGAGGACAGGGCAAGACTATGGATAAAAAGGAATTGCCCACCCCAGTCAGGAATTGTACCCAGTATCTCTGAGTCGAGTACTCTTAACCCGACCATATGACCATAGGGGCAGTCCCGTTTTGTATTAGTTTAGTAGTCGCACAATTACTAAGGGTGCTACTAGCCGCCAGCATTGATGTTATGGATACTGTTTCCAGCAATAGTATTACCAAAAGTTATCTTCGGGAATATTGGAGTCAGTGTCGAAAGTGAGTTACAATAAAAGTGCCAATAACTAAACACAAACACCATATTACATGCTTTTTTCCAAGTGGTGTGACGGAGTTAATTTGGGTTTAAGCGCCCTAATTCGTGAATCCAGCACTGTTGTGTGGAAAAAGTCTAATACGGGAGTGCTGATGTGAAACCACAGGAGACCGCATGTCGCCCAGGATACCGTTCAGTGTCATTACAGGTGTTATTTCCTGTACTGACACTCCGAGAGCTGAAGAGTGCGAACTTTAGCAAATCTGCTGACATCCCTTCCGTAATTTGAAAAAGACTTGTTACCTAACAGGATTGATAATAAGTTTTTTTATACGTCATTAGGTTCTACAACGTTAACACCAATGCCTTTTTTGTAGCAGTTGATGACAAAGTAATGTTTGTGTCTTCAATAAATCTGCTGTCAGCTGCTCCAGTATTGAACTACATCAAATGTCTGATAAATTTAATGGAGACTGATCTATTTGAAGTTGCCAACTGTTTAAGGTTGAAGAATGCAACTGTATATGAACCTTATCACGCTAAATAGTAACTATTGAATTATATCTGCTAACATCTGACATATCCAGACTTTACGGTTTAAAATAACTTTCCGTAATATTAATGCTAAGCATTAGTTGTTGTGACTCACAGAAATGATAAGCGGAGGGTTCCCTGGAGGTGACCGCTAATCTATATAACTCGTGCGCGGTCTTTAAGCGCTATGACTGCCCATAATAGAACACAGTAAACACGTTTACACTACTAAAGCAAGAAGGGAAACACTTTTAGAAATAAGCGCTCATTTATCTAGTTAAATTTCACCTACTAGCATCACTCCCCAGCAAGGTTTCTACATTGGTGATCCAACCATAAGCCCTTCCTTATTCGCACTTGAAGCGCTATTATTACTGTGAATTGCTAAATTTCAAGAATTTAATTTCCCTTTGTAGTTTTCAAAATTTCATGTATGCGAGTTTGTAAGTGCAGCTTCATAACTGATTTCAGGTACCTGACCTTTAAGCTAATGATAATATTCGTTTCGACCGATTGCGCTTGAAGTCTATCTACAATAAGAAACTCTCTGACGACCCCATCAAATGATTGGTTTTAACATACAGAAATTATTTATTGCAATTATTTATCTCCCTATCATTTTATACAGTTCTACGTCTTGCCCGTCAATAATTCAGTTTATTTCCAAGGCATACTTAAATCCACTACAGTGGTCTCACAGCTAAACAAGTTAATCTATTATGTAGGTCCAAAAGAATCGTTGAATGTTTAGAGGTTTGTAGGTTATGAAAATGTGCTCTTAGCAAAACCGACTGCTACCGGATCATATCATGCAATGTAGAGATAGTCCCATTTACACGCGAGGCTGTTCTAGGGAGGAGTTATATTTCCTAGAATTCTGTATCATGGGACCATGCAATGTGACTGATAGATGTGTGTGATCTGATATCAACTGCACAAATTAACAACGCTTTGACACACAACATCGGCGTTGTTCTTAATATTACTGCATTTTAATTCCAACAAAGGAGGAGGAGGTGAAGTTATTGCAGTATGTTAAATTTTCCTCTTTTCTTCGGATCGCTGATTATCATACTGGCAGTAATTGTGCAAGCACCATAAATACTGACATTCACAGTATCGGCCTCTAGCTTTTCTCTGAATTCGGGTATAGGATTTGACTTTCTCCATTACCTAACTACAGATGTGGGAAAATTGTTAGATTGAAGTAGATTGTTCCTGGAAAAATCATTAAGTTCTGACTTTTAAAATTATAAGCAAATGTCTGAAATTAAAGTTACATATCTATCAGCTATTTTTCATTATGAATATTTCTTTTCCTCTCTTAATACCATTGCATGAGTAATTTTTCTTGGTGAAACATGGCAAACAGGTGGTGCATCAAAGGCGGATGAGAAGATGAAGCTATTCAGTGTTGTCACATTTTCTCCAAGTAAGAGTTCGCAGTTATTTCTTAGAAGTCCAGTTTCACGAGAAAACTAACAGAATGTGAGAAAACGCGGGAGATATTGCAACGCTGTGTTTCACTCCACGTGGAGTTAACAACTTTGTCATTTGTGATTTCTTTGTTTTCATTGGCTGAACTGACATGCTCATTGGTGTACTGTGAAACATCAGCGACTTTCGAGAACAAACAATGCATGTGGTGTAACTTACCTGAGAGGCTTCTGATGATGAAAGGCAAAGCGCATGTTAACCATTAGAACAGCAGACTAATATAGGAACCAATATCTTGTATTTGATTTCCAGATATGGTCTTGAATTTTTGCAGATAGGACTGAGTAGAAAAATGAAGACTGAAAAAGGTAATCTAAGATCCATTATTGGCAAATTTGAAATCAATTTACTCAAACTTCATTGAAGAAAAATACCTCTAGATATCTAGTACAAGATAGAAAGATTGTCTGTGTTTTTCTGTGATTAGCATGCTTCAAATGTGGAGGTTCCGGGTTCGATTCCGGTTGGAGGATTGTAACTTTTCTTTAGGACTATTCCCCATTCTTCCTAGAGTTTATAAGTACAAAAGAAATTGTGAATGCGTGTGAATTTAACGTAATAACCAAAAGCAATAACAACCCAAAATTTAACACCACTAAGGGAGTGAACACCATTGCTCTTGAATAATTTTGTTGCCAAAGGTAAAATATCTCCAATGTGACCTTAAATATTAATGAAGGTAAATAAATGGGGAAAAAGACAATGCTGACACTGTCATTCTACTAAATCAGTTTTCTCATTCCCATTGTTGGAACACTTTTATAAGCATTCACAGAGTTCAAGTTCAGTCGCTTTTGTCGCTTTTTGCTACTCGAGGTCCAAGGATGCCACAAAGTTTAAAACAGCATTCGTAAAAATGCGACAACAATGTGCCACACAAAGAAACGATATACCACTTTCCTCCCAGTCAGTGGAGTTCATTTCTGATCTGGTCTGCGTGCTTCAATCATTCTTATCATGTTTGTTGTTTGTAGTGTTTAACGCCCGCTTTTACTACTACGGCACCGCAGGCGGTGACACTGATGATACATGGAATGAAGATGGAGCACCGTTGGAATGAGATGGCGGGGGAAACCGGAGTACCCGGAGAAAACCCGCCCTGACGCCGCTTGGTCCATCACGAATACCACATGCGGGTCCCTGGGATCGAACCCGGGCCGCCTAGGTGGTAGGCGAGCGCGAATCATTCTTATCAAATGTACATTGTGTATGGTTGCGCTTTGTAACAAGCGATGATATGGAATGTGTGGCTCATATATTAAAAGTTAATTAAAAAAAAATAAAGTGACTTAGCAAATTGCTATGGGCTTCAAATCAATATACAGATTTCAGTTTTAAAACCCTCATTAATAGTATAATTTACAACATTTTCTACTAGCAGAATTTTGCACCTACGTACAATACTCGTATTTTGTACAAATGTTAATTTTGATTTATGCATTTTAGCGACATTGTATTTTTACCTTAAATCCTGATTCACACTAAGGCTTGGATATAGAACTTAGGGCAGTAGATAACAGAAATTTTGCTCTAAGATTAATAATTTCACATTCTGTATAGTAAGAGGAGCTATTGTATTCAGTCAAAAAATTAGATGTAGAGATTACACCGGAAATATACGTTTATGCTCGACCATACCTAAATTTATTAATTATAAATCTGATAGCGATCCTTTAATGGATCTCCTTAAGTTCAAGTTTTCATTAAAGGACTGGTGTTCATGCAATCAGAGAATTCCCATTCAGCAATGGCAAAGCGCAATATTGATTAATTAATATTGATTAATTAAGTTTAGAAAGCGCTAAAATGTTGGACACTACTGACAGTGAGATGCAAGTTACACAAAACACACAAATTAACCTCAATGCACTAAGCACAATCCTGCAAATTAATTTCACTAGTTATACAATAAATAACTTACACATGCAAAAAAAAAAAAAAAAAAAAAAAAAAAAAAAAAAAAAAAAGTTTGGTCTGAAAAACCAATATATTAGATTTGCCTTCTATTTTTCAATGTTACGTAGCATTCCAAGGTTATCATTTTCATCGTACAGCTGTGACGTCCTGGAAACGAATCCATCGTTTAGCGCCTGCGCAAAACTCCAAATATCAGCTGATGCAATATGTAGGTCATTGTCCCTGGTGAGTGTACAACACTTTGCAATATTTCAACTATATATATGGCGGAGCATAAATTGTAGCATGAAACTCAACTATAATGGTAATTAAGAAGCTCGTATGAAAATTAGGATACTCGTTTCGCTCGTTTCCTAATATATACTCATGTCTTAATTCTACCATTATACTCTAGTTGCATAATATACTATTAGAGAACTGCTAACATAAAAACATTTAAAAAAAATAGTGTGTGTGTGTGTGTGAGAGAGAGAGAGAGAGAGAGAGAGAGAGAGAGAGAGAGAGAGAGAGAGAGAGAGAGAGAGACAGACATAACCCGAAAACGAAAGGTGCGATAAATATCAGACTTGGTGTTTAGGTTCAGCGTCTTACAAAGATGGGAGACGAAGATTTTCAAGAAAATCCCCCGTACCAAATAAGCATGAAATAGGCACAATATTAATTTTAGTTAAACATTGTAATAGTGGCTGCGTGGCAACGTGCGAGACTCGTATTTGGGAGGTCCCATTTCGAATCCCGTTGTTCCGACCACCTTTACCGAAGTTTTCCCAAGTTGATAGTAATGCTGTGGTGGTTCCTCTTATGCCACAACATTTCTATCCATTATTTCCTGTTTCCATCATTTCCTTTCATATGTTACAGGGTTGCAGGACCAGACGTCGGAGCGTGGCGGCGGGACTCTGTAAAGGATTTCTACCTGTGGCTTGGATGGCCGGCTAGCTTCCTGGGGATTGCTCGTTCTCGGGGAATTCCGGGTACAAACAGCGTCGGAGTAAAAAATTGGTGCCGCTCTGGAGTCGTTTAGGGATTCCGACCTTTGTAAGACGCATCTTCGTCGGGATTTGGCCGCCCTTCTTCTCATGGGTGAGACGAGACACATTGGGCCAATGTCCGGTGCTAAGTTCCAGTGACTGGGGGCACGCTCCCTCTTACCATACCATCCTAAGGGTAGTTTAGATGGAGAGTCTCTCAAAATTCTTCTGTTTTGGGGCAAATCACTGTACTTATGAAAGAGTTTAATTAAACTTTAAAATATCTTAGCTGAAAAGGTACTGGGACTTCTTGTATAATAAAGGCAAAGATAGCCAAATTGACATTTGAATTTGTGAACTGGTTTATGATGCTTATATTAAGGTTCTTTTAGGTTACTTATTAATAACTATCTAATGAAACAACATATTGGCCGTATTGTTACTGGTTACATCGGCGATGCCCAAGCTTGTCTCTTTGGAGACGCTTACGTAATTAGCCGCTACAACTCCACCTCCTCTTTCAGTGCCTGTAACATGTAGAAACACAACCGTTCAGTAAGTATCCAGTGACGGACACAAGCGATTCCATGGCAGTTTTCAAGTGATAACTTGAATTTTCTGGGACTGTCCTCAGAAGACCTCTTCATTCGGAATGAATTTTGCATAAATGGACACTAAGAGAGACAACAGCTTACTAAATAAAAAAATAGATCTCGCTAAAACACACAATATGACATACTTTTTTATTTTGAGTGAACCATTTCCGAGATATTCTTTATTTCGAATTTGCCAATACGTACTTTTATCAAGTAGGAATATGTTATTCGTTCTTTTATTTCTTGGGATTGCAAAGAGTAGGAAATTTCAAAGACATCGCTTAGCAACCAGCTCTTAAAACATTTCATTATAGGTTAAAGCCTCCTGTATTACCGTATTCCTACTGTACCTGCAAGAAAATTAGCGAAAAGATAATTTCTGAATATGCTTATGTCGATTAAAAGGTAGAAGATAGAAAAATAAGGATTTGCAGGAATAGTGTGTATAAGTATAGCTCTACATATATTTCTGAACAGAGTTTTTCCATATTGAACTATGTTAGAAGTCTGTATCGCAATAGGTCACTTGGTGTATCTTCTAAGGCTATGCACTTCGATTTTGTTGCAAATATTGATACACTAATGAACAGATAGCCTGCAACACAATCGAGTGTTAAGAGAGGCACAGTCCGCATAAAGTGGAGGGGGATAAATCCAACCTCACCGCTTTCGCAAACTTGGCATCGCTGTTTTATAGTTTATTTCCAGCGTTTCATAGTATTTAGGAAAGCCATACATGTTACGTATTTCCTTGTATATAGACTTGGTAAGCAGATTTTTAACAAATCCTGTATTCTTAAGTTTTATTAAACTGAAAGAAAAAAAGTGTTACACGAAAGTGAATAATATAATATCTAGAGCTCATAATTTAAGTGCATTCGCCACCAGCTATTATACGTAAGAGTTGGAAGATAAATTTGACAAATTCAAAATTTGTTCGAGTAGTTTATATGGAAAGATTCCCAAAATTATCTATTTTTAGTACTTCCCCCAAATATCCGATAAGCATGTGAAAGAAATGTTTTGTGTACGCATTTAAATGCATTTGTACTGTCTGACCACCAGAAGAAGGCATACTGGAAGAATGTGCTATGTAAATATTACTGTCCCCTTCTGTGTTTATGCATAGCATTGTCAGATAAGTGCATAATATCTATCACAGCAGTCACATACAAGAATTAGAAGTGGCAACATATACATTTCGATGAAAACAAATCGATTACATAGCACATTAACAGTTCAAGGGCCCTCTCATATCTCAGCCCCCACTCGTCTTGTGCTAGTGGTCAGAATTAACTTTCTATTTGTATTTTAATGCTTATTTGCTTTTATTACTCAGCATCAGGAACAACTGAAAGCTTTTGATAAAGCATTTCCTTACGTTTAAGGTTTCTTTTTAGCGTAACTTTCGAGAACAATAAACTAGATAACTTACACAGGAAGTTCCTTGTTATTTATATTGGTAAACAGCTTAACTGGAGCGTTTCCAAATCCAAGTGCAGTTTGTTCTGCAGATATGTTTGCCGCATTGCATTCCAGATAGTTTACATTCGCACTACTTTTAAATCAAAAGGGCAACCTAGAAAATGCGTATACATTCACGAAAGTCGGAGTAGGAATTCTAGAAACTATTCGTTAGAAGTACATTTATACTTATTGATAATTTAAACCAATAACAAGGATTGTCTGGAGAGTTTTAACTCCAGAAACCCATTTATTTCTCATAAATTGTGCCACGAGATCCACATCTTTTGCTGGTAAGACTTCGACTATTTCAGCCATGCCCAAACGCCGAGCCAGTCTTCGATATTTCTTGCATGACATGTATTATTAAGTTACACTAAACATTGTGCATAACAAAGCGTACTATGCATTAACAAGGCCAAAGAAATTTAAGGGATGCTATATAATAAATGATGGTCTTCAATAAACAGATTCTAGAACATTTCAAAATACAACTGTGACAGACTTACCCATAGCATGCACATTTCAATTCTTAACTTACCTCCTGTATGTGTGTTACATCATTGGAAACCACAATAGCTTCCAAATTCGGCATAATATCTGTTAGACATTTTAGCTGTGCCGAGAAATGGGAATCTGATACCTACTCTAGTTCTATTTTTACATTTTATGTGCCCCGTTTGAGAAAAACGTTTCTCGCAAAGAAATGTAGAGGGAAGCATTGTCAATATACGAGCACTAAATGGCCAACGATGGGGATATTTACTTCTAGGAGCAAGTTTACGTAACTCATTTTGCAATGTAACTAATTCCATCTGCAACTGCAATGATGCTGTTTGTTGCTCCATTGCTAAGGGTTTGGCAAAAATAAACTCATTTCCGAAGTTTCTAAAACCTTTGAATCTGTGAACTATAAATTCATACTTCAACCTACTTCAACAAAATAATCTGTCCACCGAATCCTATTTCAGCCTGTGTTTGTAAGACGTGAAGGATTTAGACAGCGACATCAGTCCGTTACAATCCACCTCTGCTTGTTATCAGAACCATCTGTACTGTAGTTACAGTTCTGTCCAATTCAGGGATAGTGCCTAGTTCAGTTCATTAGTGTCCTTAATGAATCCACATGGGGAAAAGTCTTAGGAAGTTAGGTAGGGATATCGTGGAGGCCAAGAATCTGGGCCTGCGCGACCTATCCATATATTAGGAAATACTTCCTTAAACAGGTCACAAGCGCCCCTTGTGTAATGTGGAGGAGCCCCATCTTGTTTAAAGTGAGTCGCAGGTCAAAATGTTACGCCTTTTCAATTCTGGAATAACAAACATTTACAACGTATCGTAATATTTCCATTAACCGAGTCTTCTGAGAAAAAGAAGGGACCAATTACCATTTCTGCAGACAAGAGACCTAGAACATTCACCTGAAATTGTAACAAAATTCATTACTTGTCCTGCATATTGATCTCTGCTAAAGCTTCCCTTAAGTACCCTTATGTAAGCTCTACAATTGATTAAAAATTATCTTATTTTGGGACTGGCTCAGCAGTAAGTTTTTCCTGGTCCCAATTGCGGCGGTTTCATTTGTTCCTTTCTCTAATAAATATTCCAGGTCATAAAAGTCATACCAGAAAAGTTTGCTTTGTAGTTCTGGATTTATTATCACCACTTCTAGAACTTCACAAAACTCAGCCGTTTCCTATAGTGCTTCGCTTGAGATCTTGAAGAATTTGTATCCGTTATGCCCGGAAATTTAGTGTTTACTGTAAGATACGCCATACAGAAGTAAGAAGTGTTCAGTTCCTGAGCAGCTTTGGACATAGATTTTTGGGGCTGTTAATGAAAGCACTGTGGACATTCGCTAAGTTTTATTCGCATGTTGCAGAAAGACGCCGACCTGATCTTTCTTCTCTTATACGGATCCTGTTTCCTGAAAGTTTTCACCAACTGAAAGTATGCTTTTCCTGTTAGGCATCTGGCATCGTGCACCAAACTGTCGTCGGAATAAACGCTGAATTTCAGTCACAGATTTCCAGAGTTTTCTTCACTGTAGTAAGTAAAGTTAATCGAATACATGGCATACTGTTTCTTCATTCCACGCCTTTAAAATAAAATAAAAGAAAAAAAACCTAACAAAATAACAAGGCACAAACACGCCAAGTGGGTGATGGTGGGCAGATTAGGAAGTGAATTGACTGCATGGCACTGGGAAAAGTTTTTATTAATAAATATGTACAACATATCAAAAAATAATTAAAATCGGTTACTTCTTCGAATGTGCATTTACTTATGAAAGATCCGGTACATTTTCAGTTTAATTGGCTGAAAACTTTTAGAAAATCCTTGGAAGAAGCTGAATGTAAATACCAAACTCGGTATTTCATCGACTTTTCGTTTGAGTTATGCTGTTCACACACGCATATACCATGGACCTTTTCCTATTTTTACTTTCTCTACCACATAGTAAATAGAAGTATTGTATTCCATCCAACAATTCGATGTCGAAATTTCACCGGAAATATGTTTTGAGCCCCCTTGAATTAAAAAAAAAAGAATTTTTAGAAAAAGGTCCATGTGTATGGTGTGTGTGCCTGTCAGTGTGGGCAGCCTCAGAAATGAAAAGCCAGTTAAAAGACAAAGTTGGTATTTAAGTTTAACATTTTTAAGGATGTGACACAAAGATTTTGAAGAAAATTTATCCACCCTAAGCTACCCTTTATATGTAAATTTTTCCAAAACTTTGATTTTCTCAAAAATGGCTCTAGCGATTTTGATTAATATGCCATATGTCTAAGATACTTTTATGACAAATGAAATGTACGAGTATGTGTTGAATTTTCTGGCTATAGCCCATGTGGTCCTATTTGCTCTGAATGACTTTTGCATAACTGGTAAACCATAAGAGATACCTAGACCAAATCCTAATGTACAAAAATGTAGATCTGCTAAAACACACAACTTATGTCCAAATACATTTTTTGTAGAGTGAATCATTTCGGAGATATCTTGTTATTTGTGTGAGTTTTGGAAAACTTAACTTTCGTCAAATGGAACATCGTTGTTCATTTTTTATATTAGCCGTGCAAAGAGAACGGAATTTTAAAGATTTAAAAGATTTGACTATCGCTCAAAGCCTACTGTATTCCCATATTCCCCTTGCACCTTCAAAGAAATACGCAATAAGATAATTTCTGCAAATGTTTATCTCCACTAACACGTAGAAGATACAGGAATAAGAGTTTGTCCAGTTGTAAACGTCGCTGTAAGACCTGAGAAGTTAGGCGACTTAAAATAAAGAGTTTAAGTATGATTAGTACAAGAGTAGAGAAAGCCATGTGAGTGCAACAGATACCTCAATGTGTATTTGAGGTAAAATTTCGGTGTGGAATTTTTGGGTGGAATGCAATGCTCTCTCTACCTTAGGTAAGTAATAAAGTTAAAAATTAGGAATGCAATTCCTGTCCCCTCTTCGAACAACGAGACTATTTTCTTGACACGAATGCACTGATTTCAATATACGCATCTAGAAAGCGCTTTGTGAAAGTGCTCTGTCCATTTTAGTGACATGAACGAACTGGTAGTTTTTTGCAAGGACTATAATCACTGTTTTGATTGAAGAAACGCTAATCGTTCCTGAGAAGGAACCGCGGGGTAGGATTTCCTGAAATTTATTTGTGGGCGAAAAAGGAACGCGGAAAGCCAGACAGGCATTTCCGGCAGCAAACCTAAAGAGCAGTCGTGTCCTTGAGGCTGCAGGTATAAACAGGCAGCTATATAATGATCGTCATTAGTAGCGTATAACCCGTTACTTAATGCAACCAATTTTGTTCTCAACTTGCAATGTCAAAAGGTAATTGCTGCTTTTGCAAATGTGCTGTATGCGACTTCGTTAGGGTTTAGTCTTGTCCTAGCAAGTCAACCATTTTGTAATGTTGATTTTGTGGTGCCTACTTGTGGAACGAAATGCAAATATTGTAACTTAATATTCCATCAAACTTCTGGCAGAAAAACGTAATTCCTTTTATTTAATAGTGACTATTCCACTCATGCCAGACTATCATCTCTTGTTCCTGGCATTGTCGCATTGGTTATAACACGTACTTTTCTCACGTTTCTAAACATCTGAAGTATCCATGTACAGTAAAAACAATTAAGCCATGCTTTCCTCCGATCTGAAAACTGAACTGACGACTGAATCTCTTCTTATTCGTTTGTCACTAAACTTTTAAGTTTTCCATCAGAAATCCAGGCGTCGAAAAATACGGTGAAAATAATGTTTTCATTTCAGTTCAGTTGAGTTTGGGTGACCTGAAGTGAGGCTATAGTTGCTGTGCTGGTTTGTTTACTTTGCAAATTGGACACAATGAGTGGAAAACGAAAATGTTCACTCAGTGAAGAGGAAGTAATTATTAATTTTATTCGTCAGAACGAATTTGTATACAACCTGCAGCATACAGAGTATAGAAATGTGGGGGAAAAGAGGCTTTGTAAGGAGTAGAGGAATTTAGGAAAATGAAGTACATAAGTAAACAAAATTTACGTTTAAAAATGTTTAGTTTGTTTCTGCTCTGAAAAAAGGCGTACAAAGATTCTGTAACACACAACAGAGTAGACTTCGCGGGTATAACCTCATATTTTAAGTTGTAACCTAACCACTCTTGATCGTTTGGTTAAGATTGCGTATTCGTCAGAAATACTTTATCTGGGAGGGGTGAAGACCCCGAGTGTGAATTATTGTCATTTGTGTGCATTATTATAAGTTGTGCAATAAACGAATGCAATATAATGCTACATGTGCGCAATAAACGATAGTGTACTAATATAAATATATACATCTGTTGTAATATAAAAAAAAAGCTAGGTTACGTCACTGAATTCTGACACTGATTGCAGTTCGTTGATCTGTATCTAGCCGTAATAATATTAAGATTGGATTTAGTTTCGGTGTTCATCTTAAGTACTCCACGAACTAGTCATTTTCCTTCAGGTCTCATAACCAAAATCTCATTGGCACATTCTGAACTACGATTTGCATACACAGGATGTTCGTTCACTTATATTCATCATATGTCTAATTCCTCATTTCCCTGGAATAAACGCTAAAATTATCGTTGTCACAGGCTACGGGATTAGTTGTAGTGCCAACTGTGAAAATAAATCTTCATTAAAATTGATGAATGTTATTGTAAGTTGATTATTTTAAATCACTGTTATTAAATAGTATTAAATAAATGAATTATTATTTCGCGGAATAGTCCAAACAAATGTCACTCGACAAAAACAGTTGAAAGTGGCAACGTGTATATCCAGAAGATGTGTCGAATGTTAAGTACAACTGACCCTGAATCAATCATTACCAAGTGCATTATCAAGCGATAGCGACAGGACTCAAAAGTATCAATATGTATAAAAGATATATGTTTTGTTCCATTTCCAAAGTTAAGTACACAAATAGTTGTAAAGTCGCGATATAACTAAGTTAAAGTAACTATAAAAAAGGACATAAAAAGCACTCCAGGTTTTCATTTTGGGATAATGCTTCGCGCTCGCAAAATTGTCATATGAAATCCTCTTGTAGTATTATTACCAAGGTAAGTAGAGAAAGATTATTACAAACTATTTTATACATAGAGACATTAAATTATCTATACGAATTACTACCTGGTCATTGTTTTGTTTTGTACAAATTATCACAAGGTTGTTCTTTCGTTTAGTTAATGTCACCAATTGTATTCCATAAAATCAATCTCTGAAAAACAATCTATTACACATTACTGTCTATTAATAGTCAAAATGTTACTCCATTTCAATTTGACAATTGTGTTTTAAACAATTGTTATTTTAATAATTAATTTATTTTTCCGTACGAAAGGTTATTTGTTAATGTCAAAATAGTGATATTTATTTGATATTAAAAACTGGCTTTGTGTTATAACAAGAGAAGATTGAAATCTAATTGTTGGGTTTCGTTTATAACATGTTCTGGTCAGATCTTTGTGATATAGTTTTTAAATTCATGTTTTATTTGTGAAATAGTCCAAATAAATATCTGGGAAGGTCCCAGATAAATTCTTGAGTGGTCAGGTCAGATGTGTTACGATATTACTTGAGTGTTTTTTCATACATAGAGGTGTTAATTTATTATACACGATTTACTACCTGGTTATGCTTTTGTTTACTCAGTGTCGTCAACTGTGTAGCTGAAAAATAATTTGTTACATATTATAATCGATTAACAATGAAAACTCAATGAAGGACAATTCAAACCGGATTGCTGATGCAGAAAATAATGAAATTGGAACAATAATTCAAAATTATATATCAAATAACACAAGAAAAATAGAACGAGTGTGTGGAATCAGTTAAATGATTCCTGTAATGAACGGGAGTACGAACTCTTGCCAGGTACTTCAATTGAAGATATTGCTCCTATTCTAAGTCTGGGCAATGAACGAGAAAAAAAAATGGAGAAGAATGCAAAGAGTACACCTTGAAAATAATGTGGAACGTAGTGGTAAAATATTCCAAGAAAAGTATTATACAGAGTATTAACCGAAATTCTAGAGACGCTGGAAATGCAGAAAGAAAAGTTATAACAGCTTCTGGAGAAAAGAAAGTTTAATTCTTGTGCTTTGAAAACATAGGGGCACAATGTAATAATTGATACATGTGATGGAAAGACTCCCATCTATTTGCAAATGAATGTTTTCACATTGCTTCCTTAGAACTAGGTTGGCTTGGGGGTAAAGGATAATACCAGCGTAATTTCTCTATTTCGTTTTCCTCAGTTGGCAGTACTGAGAAAGTCGAACTGCACTAATCATAATGGATATATTTTAGGTTAGGTTAGAATTTAACACTTTCTAATAAAATCTTTGCGCTATAGTAAGTGAATTTGTATCTTATTTATGAAATAGTTCAGATAAGTATTCGACGTTCTGACTTTTTCAGTTAAATTCTCGACGTCTGATGATATTTGTGGCAAAGCACTTTTCTTTATCAAAACTCTACGGTACACTAGAAAACAGGGTGCTATATTCAAACGAGTTTCTCTAACCATTGTTTATTAGTTCTAGTAAGTAGAAGCATCTATTATTTCATTCCACACAAATTGGATATCTAGATTTCACCGGAAATGTACATTCCGAGACTCCTGAATAAAACAAATAATAAAATGCGCGTGCGTGTGCATGTGTGTACAACATAACTCAAAAACGTAACGCAGGTTAAATGCCAACTTATATGTTTAAGGGCGGTCGGAGATGATTCTAACTCGATTAAGAATTAGTCACACACGGTCATCTTTTGCGCGACGACCCGGCCCTTGTGTCCATCGTGCGGCATCCAACTCTCCGTGTCGTACATTGTGCTCGATTGTGCGCGGTATACCAGAGAGTGCCAATCCCTTGGCCTGGGTTTGAGTCTGTGGTCACTTTTCGGCGACGACCCGGTATGCGTAGATAAGGTGCTGTTGTTTGTCGCCGAAATTAATTTCGCAAAGTAAGTTTAACTTGTTTTATTCTAGGATGTTCGGTTTTACAGCTTTAACCTAAGCACATTGATTTGTGTAGTTTTAACCGTTTGTTTCCAGCGTTTTAACTCTCTCCTGCTTTAATATTCATTTTTCCTTTTAAACATTTTACCACATTTTAATTCTTCACGTTCTCTACTACATTTAGTAAAGTAGAGGAAGTATTGTATTCCACCCAAAAATTCAATATCGAGATTTCACCGAAAATATGTTTTGAGGCCCCCTGAATCAAAAAAAAAAAAAAAAAACATTTTTAGAAAAAGGTGTGTGTGTATCTGTGTATTTGTAAAACGTTTTTGCGGATTTAACCATTTCCAGTTTGTTATTGATTTGCATTTTAAGATACTCTTTTCAGATGGGAAGCCATTATTTCTCCCTCTTTTTTTACATTGACCAAGCAATAGAACGAAGCATTACATAGCGACCCTCTCTTAAAAGATTAGACTGGCACCTAAAGCCTGCGGTATTTCTCTAGAGGATAAGTAATAAGAATTTCTGCAAATGTTCAACTTGACATGAAATAATCGGAAGGATAGGCGTTTGCAAGAACAATTAATACAAGAGTGAATAGGGAAAGTCGTGCGAGTGTAACACAAGGGTTTTATGCAGCTTCTACAGATTAGTCTTAGGAATAAATGTTAACTTGTTTTGCTGGCAGTAGCTTAAATAGAATTCTGATCGATACGCTGCGAATCTCGGATGTTAAATATGAACAGTATGAAAATTAAACACTGTTGAACGACCTGGGACATTTTACATTAACCGCGCATTATTTACGGGTATTTTACTGTAATGTGGATAACATAGAGGCCCAGCCCTTTCCTCTTGGCCATATTGACAGACATCCAATGCCACAGTTGTTGATGCAGTATGACGCATTAGGAATGTTGCTCTTTCTGTTTTTCTCTTCCCTCAGGATTTATTGCACCGTCGCTGACAACACGAAAGTGTAACAAGTGTCTCCCTGGGGATGCTCATAGTCAGGGGTAGGCAAACTTCTGATACATAACACATCTTAATAAAAAATCTGATGTATTGCCCTCAACGACTTTCTCTACTCTTGTACGAACCATTCTTACAAACTCTTATTCCTCTCTTCATATTAGTCGAGATAAACCTTTGCAGAAATTATCTCATTGCTAATTTCCTTGTAGGTGCTAGGAGAATATGGGAATACAGTAGGCTTAGAGTGATAGTCAAATATTTTAAAGCTGGTCGCTACATGAAGGCTTTGAGATTCCGTTCTCTTTGCACGGCTAAGAGGTGAAGTGAATAACGACCTTTCATTTGAGAAAAGTTTAAGTATTACAAAACTCATACAAATAACAAGGAATATCTGCGAAATCGTTCACTTCACAATAAATGCATTTGGACACATTGTGTATTTTAACGAGATCTGCAGTTTTTGTTCAGTAAGATATGGTCTGTCTCTTACGGTTTACCAGTTATGCAAAAATCAAGAGTAAACATGACTACATGGGCTTTAGCCAGAAAATTCAAAATGTACGTTTAAATTGCCATAAGAATATATTAAACAGGACATTTTAATAAAATTCGTTAGCCATTTTTGAGAACATCAATTTTGGAACATATTCCATGTAAAGGGTAGTTTAGGGTGGATCGTATTTTTTTTTCAAAGTCTTTGTGTCGCATCCTTAAAGGACATTAAACTTAAGTACCAACTTTGCTTTTGAGTTGTGCTGTTCCAGAGACACATAGAACACAATACTTCCCCTACTTGCTATACGTAGTAGAGAAAGTAAAACATGTGATTGGTTGGATTAACATAACTTTCTCTACTCATTCGTGGGTCCCCAGATACGCAAACTGTACAAAGATGAGCATTTCAGCATCAGCCTGACAGGTGATGAAAATTTAGCTTGGGATGCCTTTGTTAAAGTGTCAACAAACTTTCTAGGAAATAAGAGGGCAGAAAACAACAAGGATCTTTTTTTTTTTTTTTTTTTTGTAAATATTTATTTAAGGTCGTTTTGACAGCACGGTCTTATCACGACCATACATAGTAATACATTGTGGATATTAACTTACAATTATACATACACACATTACATTATGTTGACATTTACAGTAAATTTGAAAGTTTTATGTTCTTCATAAACTGTAGAGTCTTGCTGATCATATTCGGTGTATTGACTGCATGATGAAGACTGGAAATGCCGGCTTGCTGTCTATATCTGCTGTATTGTGGGCAATCTATAAGGATGTGGTGGATGGTTAGAGGAATATCACAGTTGGCACAATTTGGAGGTTGGTCCTTGGTGAGGAGATGACTGTGTGTTAGTTTGGAGTGTCCAATTCTAAGCCGAGTGATGTTAACTTGATCTCTTCTTTTCAGTCTTTGGAGATGCAGAAAAGGTTTTGTACAGCCTGAGCGAGCTTCATGGAGTTTACTGCTAACTGATGACCATGTCTGTATCCATTTTTGCATGTACATATGTTTAGTACCGTTGATGATGTCTTGATGTGGAGAAGCGATCGAGGCATCACTGACGGGATGTTTAGCTGCCTCTTTTGCAGCTTCATCTGCAGTTTCATTGCCTGTTATGCCAACGTGAGAGGGAGTCCATACAAAGGATACCTTTTTATCGGTCTTATTTATATTGTGACACAAAAGTCGAATTTCATGGATTAGTGCATGGTTTGGCTCGGAGTTTTGTATGGCAAGTAGTACACTTAAGGAATCAGTGAATATGGTACAGTGACTTTTAACGGATGAATTGGTTATATATAGAAGCGCTTCCTTAATAGCGAATGCTTCACAGGAGAAAATGCTAAACAGGCGAGGTAAACTGTAGAGCATTGTTTGATCAGGATACACAATTGCACATCCTCTTCCCTCTTTAGATGCTGATCCATCAGTGAAAATTTTCGTGTTAGAGTTATGTTCATCCAGTAAAGAACTCCACGTTTGTTTAAGTATACAAGAAGGAGTTTGAAGCTTCAAATGAGATGAAAGACTGGTATCAATTGGTGGACTTTGTATCTGCCAGTAGGGTGTGGAGCAATTAATATAGCTGGGTTGGATCATAGAAATTGTTAAATCTATTTCTTTCAAGTATTGGAGAATTCTAATGTGAAATGGACTTCTGTGTCGTTCTGTTTGCATCTGACAAGCTTTTTGTAGCGGAAATACATAGTTATGCATTTTATGACATGGATGTGAGGCAATCTTTATGGCATATGTTACACTTAATAATTTTCTGCGAATATTTAGAGGCGGCTCATTTGCTTCCATTTGAAGGCTTAAGATTGGACTGGTGACAAATGCCCCTAATGCCAACCTTAGGGCTGTAGACTGAATGGAGTTCAGGGTTTTGAGAGTTGAACGGTTTGCGGAGTTGTAAACAATAGCACCATAGTCTAGTTTGGATCTAATAAGAGCCTTGTAGGTTTTGAGAAGTGTGAATAAATCTGCACCCCAATTTCTTGCGGCAAGAGTTTTGATAATGTTGAGTCGATTTGTGCAAGCTTCTTTTAAGGCTTTAATATGGGGCTTCCATGAAAGTTTTTGATCGAAAATGACACCCAGAATTTTTGTGGTCGTAACTACGTTGAGTTTCTCTTCGTTGATATATAGTTCAAGGTCCTGTTCAGGAACTTGTCTTTTTGTGAAGGTGATACATTTAGTTTTGGTGCTGGAGAATTTGAAACCAGTAGTAGACGACCATTCTTGGAGATCATCTAAGGCTGACTGAAGTAGTTTTTCAGTGGTGATTATGTTTTTACCTTGGCAAAAAATTATGAGGTCGTCAGCATAAAGACACGCCTTAACTGGTGGGTGAATATATGTTGCAATATTGTTTATGGCTATAAGGAAAAGGGTCACGCTGATCACGGAGCCCTGAGGAACTCCATTTTTAATTTTAATTTCTTTGGAGAATATGCCGTTGGCTTTTACCCTGATGCTGCGATTATGAAGAAAATTGTAAATAAATGCTATCATTCTTCCTCTGATGTTGAAATCCAGCAGTGTCTTAATAATGTGCGGTTTATATGCCATGTCATATGCTTTTTCTACGTCTAAATGTATCATGGAAAGATGCTGTGATTTTGAGAATGCATTTAGGATTTCTGTTTCGAGTGTAATTAGGGTATCGGTGGTCGAATGGTGACGGCGAAAGCCGCTTTGAATTTTGGTGAAGAATTTCTCTTGTTCCAACGTGTATTTTAGTCTTCGAGTAATGATTTTCTCCATTAGTTTGCACATTGTATTTGTGAGAGCAATAGGTCTGAAGTTTTGTGGAAAGTAAAGGTCCTTGTTGGGTTTAGGTATCGGAACAACTGTTGCCAGGCGCCACTGATTAGGGAATGTTTTATTCGTCCAGATAAAGTTGTATATTTCATTAAGATATGTAAGTCCTTCTAGAGGAAGTTGCTTTAACAGTTCATATGGTATGTTGTCAGGCCCTGAACTTTTTGATGTGCATAGCTGTAGTTCGTTCGTTAGTTCGTGGATATTTAATTCTTCGTTGTAGCAATCTTCATAGTCCTCAGATAGTGCAGCCAACCCTGATTCTGGTTTAGATGTTTTGTATTGACAAAACTTTTCGTTGTAGTTAGAGTCGCTTGATATACTTGCGAAGGTATCTGCGAAAATATTTGCGATGTCGGTAGAAGAACTAGAACTTTTATTTTCATCAGCATTCCAGATACTAGTTATATGAGGAGATCTGTATACACCACTTATTTTTTTAATTCTGTCCCAAACAACAGAGGAGGGAGTATTGTGGTTTAAAGAAGATAGAAATGTTGACCAGCTTAGTTTTTTACTTTCCTTTATAACTTTGCGTGCTTTTGATCTAAGCTTCAGAAAATTAATTTTATTTTCCAAGGATGGGTGTCTCTTATATTTGTAAAATGCTCTATGCTTATTCTTAAGAGCAATTTTACAAGATTCATTCCACCATGGTACACATCTATTAATATTAGATGCTGTGGTTTGGGGGACGCTAGTTTCTGCAGATGTAACAATTAATGTTGTGATTTCAGCAATAATAGTATCGATTTCACCGGAAGAACGATCAGCGAGTGGAGGATTTTGCCGGATGCCTTCTCTAATAAGATGTTGATACAGCGGCCAATTGGCTTTTTGGAATTTCCACTTAGTACTGAAGGTGTATGTGCTTTTGGAACTATTCAAAGAAATTGTTATTGGTGAATGGTCACTGCCCAATAAACATGAATAGACAGACCAATTAAGTAATTCATAAATTTCAGGTGAACAAATTGTTAAATCGATACTGCTTGATGTTCCATGAGCTAAGTCATAACGGGTTGGTTCTTTGGAATTGAGCATAATTAAGTCAAAATCGTGTAGTAATCGTTCTATTATCTTTCCTCTTCTGTCGGTATAACGGCTTCCCCATAAGTTGTTGTGGCTATTGAAATCTCCCAATAATATGAAGGGTTTTGGTAGTTGATGGATTAAGTCAATTAAAACATCACTGTGGAGTGCATAGCTGTTTGGAATGTAGACATTACAGATGCAGATTGGCGACGGCAGATTTACTACAATGGCTACTGCTTCCAAGTCTGTGATTAGTGGGATTTCTCTGGTAGTGAGGTTATGTTTTACGTACGTTGCCACACCTCCACTTGCATGAAGGGCGGTTGTACGATTTTTGTAGTATACTTTAAATTGTTTTAAATTGGAAACAAAAGTATTTTTAAAGTTTGTTTCTTGAAGGCAAATGCCATCAGGCAGGTGGCGGTTTATTAGAAGTTGTAAGTATTCGATTTGTGGTTGAAAACCGTTAATATTCCACTGAATTATTGATGAGGCCATAGAGAAGAACAAGAAAAAAAAATGAACAAGAAGCTTTATGATCATTATTGTGTAAGATATGAAGATTCATCGCTTGAATATTCCGTTGTTCTGTTTGCAGCCTTAAGTAGTTTTTTTACAATGCGCGTGCTTCTGTTTTTTATGCCACTATTAGGTAAGTGAGGGTGTAGTTTTTGAATCGCACGAGCTAAGCCTTCTAGGTCGTTTGTATAATAAGCTGCAACTGAGGATACGTCGGTAACTCCTATTGTGTTCTCAAAGAAACTTAGTAGTTGTAAATAATTGATTGGAAAGGAACTTGGTTCGGCTTCCATTACCTGTTTTACTGGTTGAAGTACTGCGTCTAATGACGTCTGTGTTTCCTTTTTAGGCCTCTTGGTTCGGTTAGGTTTAGATGTAGAAATCTGTTTATTTGCACCAGATTGAATTGGAAGGTTTCGTTGCTCATCAGTCCCGGTAGTTTCATTGCTGGTTACTGAAATTGGTCTTTTAGATCTGTGAGGTTGGGTTTCCATGTGAACAGGAGTTTTGGAGCTCTCTATCTGTGCAGAGAGACTAGATTCTGTGTTTGTTTCAGAGAGGTTAGGAGTAACTTGAATTTCATCTGGTCTGTCCACAGGATTTGTATCTTGGGTGCATCGGGAGGTGTTTTCCCTTACTGGAGATGAAGGTATGGATATGTTCTCGTCATCTATAGATTTTGATTTTGGTAATTTTTTGTTAAGAATGGGAAATTCAGAAGAATATAGATTTCCATCAGATGTGCTATGGGAGAGATCAGGAGCACTTTCATGTATTTGGTTGGTTTTAGGGCAGAACTTTGCTAAATGTCCCTCACTTTTACAAAGAAAGCAGGAAGGAATGTCAGACGAAAGGTAAATAAAGTAATTGGTCCCATCATATTGAATTTGAAGAATTTCGGGAAGCTTGTCAAAGTCTTCATTGTGGACGAACATCTGTCTTCGAAAGCTTAATATGTGAGAAAATCCTGGGATTGATAAACCAGCTCTGATTGGCGATATTTTTGACATTACTCTTATGCCTAGTTTGCTTAATTCTTCTTCTATAGTGTAATTAGGGATAACTGGACATACGTTGGACAGAATTACTCTTTTGTTCTTTGTTAGTAGGGGTCTGATTTCTAATAAGACATTATTGATGAGAATTTTGGAGTGCTTTGTGGTAATTTCTTCTACATATTTTTCACTGGATAGGAAAACACATATTCTTCCGTTTGATATACGGGAAACATAGCGTATATTGCTTGGGTTAATAAGTTTCCCTAGCGCAAGCATGTAGTCTTTTATGGTAATGCCCTCATGAGATTCAATTACTATTGCCTGTTCTTTTGAAGGGGTTGACATAGTTATGTCGGAGTAGCTTGGTTTTGTAGCTGGCACAATTTCATTAGTGGGAGATTTCTTTACTTCATTTGGATTTCCGTGAGTTTGGTTATTAGGAGTATCATTATCAGTGTTCAATGATGTCATCTTTACGTTGTTAGAACTATTAGTATAGGTATCGTTGTTACATTCAGTATTGGTTACATTCAGGGTAGGACAGTCGATGTTAGCTGCATTTTCTTTCGTTAGGTTGGTATGCCTACCTCTGTTAGAGGCGGCCATGCAAGCGATTCGCTTCTGTTTCTGTTATTTAGGAACACTAAGCAACAGAGTTGATTTTACAACTAAAATAAAATGAAGTAGAGGTAAGCCCCACTTCTACCTTTACTCACAGTTGCTTCACATACCTTGCAGCATCATACTCAGTTGTCGTTTTCACAGACGAAGTTTTATTTTAGCTGATTACACAAAATTAAAGTGCAGAGTAATAACTTCACTCGTGGAGCTTTCCTGACCTACCACGCTAGGTGAACAAGGATCTTGTGGAAAGTCATTTCTGCTGCTACAGTTGACTGGGGTGTAACATGCTCATGGATTCCCACTTGGACTTGTTTCCTGACAACCATGGTGCTGTAAGCGACGAGCACAGGGAACGCTTCCACCAGCACATTTTGGACGTGAAAATGAGATACCACGGAAACTGGAGTGCATCAAGTTAGCTGACACTAATGAGGGAATCGTCAGCAGAAATCTACAAATGCTAGGCAAAGCTGTTGTGTCTTAAGTGATATTCCTCCAAGGGAGGTAATTACATGCAGGATATATAGGCAATAACGCATAGCTATAACTTGAAAACGAGAGCTAATCTTACATTTTCACTAACATTTTCGTTATCAGCACACCCAAAAACAAAGATTATCTGTTTTCATGCCAGTTACACAAACAAATAAAATTTTGTTGGTTAGTGTAATCAATCAGCACTGTTATACTTCGATGTTGGCAGTAGCTTCAATTTAGCGCTCATACACGGAACATTATGACATTTCTCTCAAAGACAAACGGGTCGCTATAGATTTGTATAATTGGACCACTGTAGAGTGTGGCTGATAAAGGTAAGTTGAATAGTGCAGTTCCGATGAGTCGTTTTAGCGTTGTTTCAGACTTTGTTTCGAGTGTTGTAGGTCTTTCGTGCCAAAATGGATGTGCTTTCCATCGAAGAACATTAAATATAGACGCAGCCCAATCTGTAAAGTTTATATATGATAGCACCGTTGATTGCTTTAAAATATATGATGATTCGAGTAAGAATCTATAAATTTGAAGTGTTAAGACTGGCAATCCTGAGTACGATACCCCAGTTTACATATTAAAGGTCTATGAGTAACTCGGTGCATTTCTCCAGAGCAGTATTATTGAGAGTACGTCCACTGGGAAATAGTCACTGAGATGTGTACCAGCAATACCTCCAGCACGAAAGATGTAATACCTTGAGTAAAGTAATACATGAAGATTGAACGGAATGGCTCAGGCATTAGCGTCCGAGGCTCGCGTTTAGGATGTAACGGGTTCGTTTTCTGTTGGGTTTTTTTCTTTTCTAGTTTTTTTTTTTCAGGTTTGTAGGGCTAGTCGCGAGAAAGTTGATGTGTAGTGTGTGTTTGGGTGTGTTTTTTTCTTAGAATGAAACATTATTCCCAAAAGGGGTCAACAAATATTGGGAGGGGTATTTTCAATCAACCGCTGCGCTGCACATGCTGTCGATGAATCTGGGTGCTTTTAATACACCCTAACCTCGTCCCATCTTGCTGAAAGTTCAGTAGGCGCAGTAGACCTAACTCGGTAGCAGTGCTGCAATCCTATTCTGTTCTTAAAATAGGACAGAGAAAAGGCTATCTTTGTAACAATTTGTTCTTTCACTCGTAATTGTGTGAAACTTTACGTATGTATGTCCAAAATTTGTGACGTTTTCAATCTGTCTCTTTTCCCCTCATCCTCTACATCTGTGTCATGTCATTTTGTATGTACTTATGAAACTGTAATGTACCTTGTGGTAATTCAGTTAACTAATAAATTAAAAAAATAAAATTAATGTGATATGTTGTCATCACAAGGACAAATGCAAACTTAAGCAGGGGCCTCGCAAGAGTGCGTTAAACGGCTGAACTAATGTGGCGGTAGGCGTAGCGACTACTGACGAAAGAAGTTGTCTATAAGTATAAAAATCTGATGTGTTGCACTCGCATGACTTTCTCTACTCTTGTACTAACCATTCTTATAAACTCTTATTCCTATATCTTCTTCGTGTTAGTTAAGATAAACATTTGTACAAATTATCTTATTGCTTATTTCCTTGCAGGTGCTAGAGGAATATTACAATACAGTAGGATTTGAGCGATAGTCAAATCTTTTAAAGCTTTGAGATCCCGTTCTTCTTGCACGATTAACCCATAAAAAATAATTTGTGTTAAATATTTGCAATCATCTAGATTTTTGACGAATGGATATAAATGGTTTATTATTTTGCAATCGCGCAAACATTACAAATCTGTAATGCCTTTTTACCGTAATTCGAATGAATTTAGCCATAATTTAATGTTAAAGGTTATGCGAAGTTTAATTTCTAAGAAATGTGACGACACCACGCACTTGTTCCCGTCTTGGCGGTTGAACGGTGGGCACTTTCGGATGGCGAGGGAAGTTAGGGGAGGGGATGGGAGGTATCGCCTGGGTTACTAAAAGTGAACGAGAAGATAAGGGCGGGCAACAAATTCATGCGTCCGGTATAAGCATAGGAGAGTGGGGTGGCAGCTTTAGCTGTCATTTATGACTAGGAGATCATTACTTTTATTTCAGCCTGGTAATCAACAAAATAACGTATTATTTTAGGGAAAAGAAACGGAAGACGTCTATTTATTTGCGCATTAAAAGAATTACTATTGTTTTAGCTCGTAATGAATGACGATGTACAATATTGGGAAAATCTGTATCTCTTTATATCAGCATTGTTTTAACCCTGAAATACATGGTTTCGATTGTTTCATTTTTCTGTCTTCATAACCCCGGAAAACTGAAATACTTGAAGGAATGCACAATTTCAGTAACATTCACACCTGTTGGGCATAATATTTCTATTTGTGAGGATTTACCCGAGAAGTGGTGACGTCAAAGGTACCGTAAACGCAATGGTCGGATGTTTTGTTTACGTCCGAGGGCAGTGCCCACAATGGTTGGTATAATATAGGCCGCTGACATGAACGAGTACTAATCCCATCAGTTGTCATTTACATCGCCGAAAAATGAACATTTTTACAAAATAATTAAACTTACCAAAACGAAATTTAACATTTTATATTTCTTACACCTGCACGTATCAACCAAGTTATTCTGACCGAAGCAGTACCTTCCATCCTGTAACATTTGACCTAGGTTTTATGTTTGTTTACGCTTAATTTCTATTGTTAATGGGGCCTAAATGTTTACTTCATCTTGGAAGTTATCACAGGCTGGGGTGATGGGAATCTTAGCTGCTCTAACCAATCACTCCTTTCTAATACGAATCTACGAGTTCACAAAACTCTTAATTTCATATAAACTCAACTATAGTTTGGGAGCTTTCTTTAGCCCGCAATTCCATTATAATTATCTTGATCTTGACTTCTACATAGTGACCTTGTATAAGATTTATTGTTATTTACTATTCATCCCGCAGAAGCTTTTTACTTTTACTTTTTTATTTTTACTTTGATGCAATGTTTACAGATGACTAACGTGACGCTACACAATTTATAACATGTCAAAATGCAAATGAAGAAAATACAGATGGAATACGATTATCGCAAGTATCTACATGACGTTTGGTGTAACTACAGTTTTGTTTTTGTCTTAATTCACCTTAAGAGTCGCAGTAGAATCGCTCTCGAACAAGTAGTTTCACATATACGGTAGCTAAAATACCCGAAATTGTTCGTGGTTTGAGATTTTATCCCTAAAACTTTTAGATTTAGGCTGTACTTGCCCAATAGTCTTGTTTGTTTGTATACAGTTAAAAATATTACTTTATGCGCTTAAGTAGATGGTTAATTAAAACTCTTGGGATAGTATAAAGAACAAAAAATAAATAAAATAAATAAAAACCACCGGGAAGACACTATGCAAAAGCACTCAACAACCACAAATACTACAGGAAGAAAAGCAAATTGAGAAAGCTGTGTGAATGTATGAAGTAGAGGTAGAGGGTGGAAGAGGGAGTAGAGAAAGCAATACAATTGTGCTTCATAAAAGAAAAATCTGATGGGTTACACTCCTATGACTTTCTCTACTCATCAGTCGAGATTAACATTTGCAGAAATTATTGATAGTGTTTTTTTTTTTATTTCAACTTTGTTTATAGTCGCCTAACTACATGGTCATATTGCGACTGTGCACAAAGTATTTACTAAATGACCGTTAATACAATGATACACTCGGTTACAATGTTCAAGTGTTAAAAACTAAATATTTATAACATTGGTTGGTGAGTTTACAATATAAATCCAGTAGTTGGATAGCAGATACGTCTGCTAATAGATCTGTAAAAGAAGACAATTGTAAATATGAATGATAAAGTATAGCGAATCGTATGATATAAAAATATTTGATAGTGTAATAATGTACAAAATTATTATAAAATTTGAAAATAGGACAGCTAACCGTTTTGGAATTTTCTATTTATTTAATTTAATGTAGTATGCAGGCGATGTACAAGGAATCACGAACAATTTGTAAACCAACATCTTCTAAAATACTTAACTGCAATTAAAAACGTCCGAACAAATTAATAGTAAATTTAGTAATTACTCCACGAGCACCAAAAAGTGATCAATCATTTCCCAGTATGAAATTTTGTATTGGTCTCTTAATGAGGAACGCAGGGCTAAAAATGTAGTTTTTTTCCTGTTTGCTTAAGTTGGTCTAGATTTTTTTCAAATCGGATTATAGGGTCAAGAGTTAGTCCCCATTTTGTTGCCTGTCAATGTCAATTTCGTCTATTCTTTCATAAAAGTAAGGTTAGAAAATATTCTGTCAGCGTAAATATAGCCAGTGCTATACTATATATAACTATTAATTCCTCATAACAGTATTGAGAAAATCAAATATCTTTGTGGGATAGTTAAATCTTTTAAAGCTGGTCGCTTTATGAAAGCTTTGAAATTCCGTTCTATTTGCACAGCTAAGATATAAAGCAGTGAATTACGCCTCCCATTTGAGAAAAGTATAAATAATGGGAAGCTCACAAAAATGACAAGGAATATCTCCGAAATTGGTGCACTTAAAAAAAAAGTCATTTGGACATAAATGGAAAAGGGGAAACAAGTTTACCCATCTCCGGGTTTGAACTCGAACTGTGCTGTTCATAAGCCCACAGTCAGTCGTCATAACCGTGCGGCCACAGCATACGTTTTAGAGCCATCCCGTGTTGCTGTAGCCGCTCGCCACAACCTGATATCCATTTCAGTGGCGTGCAGTCACATGTTAAATCTCCAATTTAAGCGCTTTTGGTAACGCTACAATTTAGAAATGCTTCTTCAGAGACAGCAGGACAGGTTTACTAACTTCCTAATAAGTACTGTTTCGATTCCAGTGGATAATATGGAAATATTTCTTTCTGTTTATGATTTATTGGTCACAACCTCTAATTACTTTGAATACGTATAACTTATTAATCTTCCGTCTTAGACCATTGGTTTCCTGTCTCAAATTGATTGTCTATGAAGCTTCTATTACCAGTAAAATTCGTGCGGTGTTATTCATTTACATCCTGTATATTAAGGCTTCTTAAACTATACAAGCTACCATTATAAAACTTTTTCCACTTATAAAACAACTTCTTTTGATGCAGAAACCATAGTTCAAACCATAACCTAGTTTAATAATTACTAACTTGTTGATATTTCAATAAACAAGAAAATTGCAATATTTTCCTCATATTTTCTAGTTTAGGTACATTTTTCTGCTAAATAATTAAAGTGAGACACCTTAGATTAAGCAGTCACTTTGCAAACACATTATTTAACAAATGGCAAGAGTAAGATATTATAAGCAAAAATAGCAGTTTAAAATATATATAATTATGTACACTTTATTCTTAAGTTTTTTAGGTATTTATATTTAAAATGCCGGCTCTATCATAGCTTTTAGAACAATGCACCGAAAGTTTAAAAACAGGAAGTTTCGGTAAGCGGCGTAAAATTATGTCCAAGGGTGCTAGCAGCCATATTCAAATATCGACTTAAATCTCCATTAAATGTCCTTAAATGCTTCAAGCTTATACAGACATATTCTACAAACTACCTAGATTCATATTATGCATGCAACAAAATCGATTTTTGAACCGTGTTTCAACCAAGTATCCTGAAAGCAAAGAGTCTGTGAATAACGTTACTCAAAGCGAAAAGTTGGACAATAACGACGTGGTATTTAAGCTCAGCATCTTCCGAATATGTGAAACGAAGATTTTAAGAAAGTCATCCCTCTCAACTAAAACTTACACGAACATTTTTTATTTTTTTATTTTCTCAAATGGCTTTAACGATTTGAATGAAAGAGCATACATGTTTAATATGTATCTGCATGATAAATGCATCTCGAGTTTTCTGGCAATGGCCTAGGAGATCTACGTCATTTTGGAAAGGTACGTCATTTTGGAAAGGCATTTCTATAGTTGGAAAACTATAAAAGATAGATCATATCTTGTTAAACAAAAGTAAGTTCGTTATTGAACTAATAATTTCCGAGATATTTCTTGTTATTGGTTTAAATTTTCAAAGATTTTAAGAAAAAAGTTTGAAAGCCATCACATAGCAACACGTGCTGACAAATCTGATTTCGATTTAACTACTGTATTCTAAAATGAAGTGTGTAAGAGAATAAAAGTTTATCTGGATTAAAGAGTAGAAGATAGACGAATAACTTTTGTAAGTTTGTGGAACGGAGAATAGAGAAACTTACACGGATGCAACACAGAATATTATAACAAATTTCTTCTGAAGTGCTTTCTCAAGTGTATTTTTAATATTGCATATCTAGAAGAAACCAGGGGTCTTTCGTTCTCGTCTAGAAACAATTATTTCCAGTTTTACCGAGGGAGAAATAAGACCAATCTAAAACGTGTTTTTTAAAATGAAAGTTTGTTACTTAAGTTCTTCCAGACTTTCCTCATCTTCAGAAAATGAATAAATCCTTCTGAACTTCGGGCCAGGCCTTCTTAAGCGAGGGAAAAGACAGAAATAACGAGCAAGGAAAAAAACAGGAAAATGAAACCCCTTAATATGAAACGCCCACATTGGCTCGAACCGAAGAAGCCACATAGCCGTTTGTTGACATCACCATTGAATTGATTGAAGTCTTCAGATCAATAGAAGCAGCTGCAACAGCCACTACAGTCTGGGCTTAAACAGCAAGTACTTTGTCATTGAGCTGAAACTAATTTAAATCTACCAAAATAAGCATTGGAAACTTCACACGCGGACACCCCCCCCCCACACACACACACACACACACACACACACACACACACACACACACACACACACACACACACACACACACACACACACACACACACACACACACACACACACACACACACACACACACACACACACACACACACACACACACACACACACACACACACACACACACACACACACACACACACACACACACACACACACACACACACACACACACACACACACACACACACACACACACACACACACACACACACACACACACACACACACACACACACACACACACACACACACACACACACACACACACACACACACACACACACACACACACACACACACACACACACACACACACACACACACACACACACACACACACACACACACACACACACACACACACACACACACACACACACACACACACACACACACACACACACACACACACACACACACACACACACACACACACACACACACACACACACACACACACACACACACACACACACACACACACACACACACACACACACACACACACACACACACACACACACACACACACACACACACACACACACACACACACACACACACACACACACACACACACACACACACACACACACACACACACACACACACACACACACACACACACACACACACACACACACACACACACACACACACACACACACACACACACACACACACACACACACACACACACACACACACACACACACACACACACACACACACACACACACACACACACACACACACACACACACACACACACACACACACACACACACACACACACACACACACACACACACACACACACACACACACACACACACACACACACACACACACACACACACACACACACACACACACACACACACACACACACACACACACACACACACACACACACACACACACACACACACACACACACACACACACACACACACACACACACACACACACACACACACACACACACACACACACACACACACACACACACACACACACACACACACACACACACACACACACACACACACACACACACACACACACACACACACACACACACACACACACACACACACACACACACACACACACACACACACACACACACACACACACACACACACACACACACACACACACACACACACACACACACACACACACACACACACACACACACACACACACACACACACACACACACACACACACACACACACACACACACACATTGTATATCTTGTATGAATAAGGGCTATGAAAATTAAACAAATTAACTCATAAAAATACTTGGAACATTTTAAACCAAAATGTTACAAAAATTTTGCTGTGTTGCACTCGCATAGCTTTCTCTAGTCTTGTACTAACTATTCTTACACTCTTATTTGTTTATCTTCTTCATGTTAGTCCAGATAAACATTTGCAGATATTATCTTACTGATGATTTTCTTTTATATGCGATTACAGTAGGTTCTGAGCGATAGTCAAATGTTTCAAAGCTTTCAATTTCGTTGTCTTTGCACGGCCAAACAGATAAAAAGTGATTAACCACCTTTCATTTGAAAAAAGTTTAACTACTGCAAAACTCACAAAAATAACAAATTCCCGAAATGATTCATTGCTCAAAAAATGCATATAGGCATAACTGCGTTTTAGCAAGATCTACATTTTTGTAGTAAGATATGGTCTATCTTTTACGATTTAACAGTTATGCAAAGTGGTCAAGATTAAACAGGGCTACTGGTCTATAGTCAGAAAATTCAAAATATAAGCTTCATTTGCCATAAAAATTTCTTAAGCAAATTCGTTAGAGCCATTTTCAAGAAAATCAAAATTTTCGAAAAATTGTTGATATAAAGGTAGTTTAGGGTGGAGGAATTTTCTTCAAAATTTTCGTGTTGCATCCTTGAAATATATCAAATTTAAACAGCATGTTTGGTTTTTAACGGACTTTTCATTTTTGAATTATACTGTTGACAAACACACACACACACACACACACACACACACACACACACACACACACACACACACACACACACACACGGCGGCGCCGTGGCCGAGCGGTTAGCGCGCTCGCCTACCACCTAGACGGCCCGGGTTCGATCCCAGGGACCCGCATGTGGTATTCGTGGTGGACGAAGCGGCGTCAGGGCGGGTTTTCTCCGGGTACTCCGGTTTCCCCCGCCATCTCATTCCACCGGTGCTCCATCTTCATTCCATGTATCATCAGTGTCACCGCCTGCGGTGCCGTAGTAGTAAAAGCGGGCGTTAAACACTACAAACAACAACAACAACACACACACACACAGAGACACAGACACACACACACACACACACTCACACACACAGACACACACTCACTCACACACACTCACACAGACACAGACACACACACACAGACACACTCACAGACACACACACAGACATACACACACACACTCACACACACACACCAAGATGGAATTTTTGGGTGGAATACAATACTTCCCCCACTTACTACACATAGTAGAGGAAGTAAAAAGATGAAAATGTGTTGCCATTTATATGTCGGTGGATGACGCCACACCTGTACAACAATGAGTGAACATTTTATTTGGTTTTTGTAAAATTTCCTTCCAAAATATTGAATTTGACTTGTCCAAGCTTTTTTAAAAGAATATATTACACACTTTTACAAGTATAAATGAAACAGCGATAGTTGTGTTTAAGACACCGGGTGTTATACGCTGGTCTTAACATTCCATTGTTTCCGTGCAATCGCGAGAAAGGTCTGAAAATAGTCAGGATTGTAAAAGAATGACAGAGTAATGAAGATTCGTTATTAGTAGGGCTAGGAAGTTCATGCATTTGCATGTTTTTTTTTCTTGCTTTTACGTTATGTGCACGAATTATGGAATTTTCAGTTATTTGGACATGATTTTATAGTGCATATAACTGCATATTTTCTTGATTTTGATAAATGCTTATTATTTCAATATTATAGCCCCTATATTGCATATTTTAATTATTTTTATGGTATTTTATTATTTTTTTTCCATCTGAATAATATTTTTCATATTGTTAGTATTGCACATTGTAACGGGATCGTGACTTGGAGCGCCGTTTGTAGCGGTTTCTGGACGTTGGGTGCCGGATTTAGGTAGGCATGAGAGGATGTTTCTCGGGCGCGAGGTTAGATGACAACACAACACAGGCTTTTACTAAGTTTATTCTTCAACACTTCATTTGCCTCGAATTTCCGACCTGAGCAAGTTTCTGGTGCTTCTCTCTTAGGTTGCTAACTGCTTTACGTTCACTAATCACCGTTGCACTTCATACCTCGACGTTTCTTTTTGGCGCGAGAGCTATACTCATTTAGCGATACCAGGTTTACACACTTCTAGTCACATCGCCACCCAGACTCAAACTGTCAGACCGTTACACTTTCCACCTCGACGTTCCTTTTTGGCGCGAAGCTATACTTATTTAGCGCTACGAGGTTTACACTCCTGGGCACATCGCCATCCAGACCCAACTGTCAGACCGTTGCACTTTGCACCTCGATTTCCCATACTGTCCATTCGATACATTATTTAACTGTTTAATGAACTCTAATGTGACTAAATTAAGGACATAGATTTGATTTCTTTAGTTCTAGAGGCCTTTAGAAACTTGTTCAGGTCAACCTACTTTCAAAAGGCAATTTCTTTGCACAATACCAAGTTATACTTATATCTAAAATCTTATATTTATGTACATTCTTAATCTAAAATTACAAATATATACGTAGAAGTTCCCGTCTCAAATGCGCCGGATTTTGTAACAAGAAAAACAGGAAGATCTTTGAGAGATTTCTCCTTTTTTTTTTGGTTACCAAATTCTATTTTCCTCCGAAGTCCTGACTTCAGCTTAACCTACACATGAAAATGTCCACTTCCTCGTAGTATACCTTTGCTTTCAATTATCTACCTGTCTTGGACTTTCACCTTCTTCCTTTACAATATCACACATATAGGTCACTGACACAGGTTCTCCTTGTCTACCTGGCCCATGTAAACACAAGGGTTCAATGTCTTCCAGGGTCCCTTAGTTCATAACCAGAGTTTCACATAATGACATTGTGTACTTCTAATCTACTCACATTTACAAGCTACTAATTTTACATTTTCTTTCTTTTTTTTTTTTTTTTTTTTTTTTTTTTTTTTTTTTTTTTTTTTTAAATTCTTAAACCAGTGTTTCATATAATGACATTCTGCACTGCTAATCTAATCACACTTACGAGCTACTAATTGTACACTTATTTCTACCTATTTTCACCTATATCCTTCCAAGTTTACCATTGTTCCTTCATCTGTCTTTTTAAACTTATTTACCGCTTCGCGCGTATTTTAAACCATCATTTTCATTTCAATTGTTGCTTGTTAGTGTTTCCCGCATCTTCGGTCTCCCTTTGATAAGTAATTAGACCCCTGACACCATTTATTTTGTAATGACGAAACTCTCGAATTGATAGGCCGACTCGGCGTATCTTACCTCGAATACTTATTCTTTATGTACTTTTGCGTGCTCTTCCTTTATTGGTTCTTCTTCGGTTCTGATCTCGTCCTGAAGGTACGGACGTAAAAGCTGCTTATGCCATTTTCCCCCTAGTTTACCGCTGTTCAAGTCCATAAGCAAGTACGTGTCAGTTCCGTATTCCTCTACTACCTTATACGGACCTTTGTATAAAAGTCCCATGCGCTGGTTATATTTGTTTATGGCGCTAGAAAGTTTCTTGTTTCTCACCAATACGAGATCGCCTTTGTGTAATTTCCACTTTTTCCTCATTTTCGCCTTATGTTTTTCTTTACGTCTATCCGCCCTCTTTCTCATTCGCTCTGCGGCCATTTCCATAATTTCTAATTGCGACGTACTCACGGCGCCTTCCACATCAAGGGTTCGCGGTATGTTCGCACCCATCGTGTTAATGAGCTTGCCTTGCATTAACTCTACCGGTTTGAATCCCGTGACTTGGTTTACCGATTCATTTAATATCTTTTCAATTGTCGGTATCATTTCGGGCCATTTTGTTTGTTGCTTACTACAGGATACTCGCAGATACACCGATAGGTTTCTCATGGTTCTCTCGGTCGGGTTGCTATTCGGCCTATAACGCGAACAGTGGTAAAGTTTGATACCTTGTTCTTTCATCGTGTTAACGAACTTCTTTCCTGTAAACATGGTAGCGTTATCTGCTAGCAATGCGTCCATTTTTCCGACCTGGGGAATATAGTACTTCAGCAATTTATTCAAACATGTGGCACTATCGATCTTTTTAACCGGGTAAATCTTAACGAACTTTGAGAACACGTCTACAAATACTATGACGTATCTATATCCAAACGCTCCTCGGGGTAACTCGCCATGACAATCCACCGTAACTAAGGATCTTGGTTTATCCCGTAGGATGGCGTTCGTCTCGTAATCGTACGCGACTTGCAGTGGCTTCGCTCTTTGACATACGTCACACACCGTAACCGTATGCCTTACCTTTCGTCTTAACTTAGGGATGTACAAATTTTCCAATATGGTAGCAGTCGTCCTGTCCGTCCCTGAATGACATAACGCTTTGTGGAACGTCGTAATAATTTCTTTTTCCAGGCTACCAGGAATGTACGTCTTCCACTTCGGGTTAATGGCTCCGTGCTTTTTATATAAGACTTCGTCTTTCATTCCCAAACTACCTTCCACCTGTCCATCTATTTCCGGCGCTTTGACCATTAAATCGACCAACTTACAGTCTTTCCTCTGCAATTCGCTGATTTTCTTTAATTTCTCCTTTAATCCCCTATCCATTGGTATCTCTAGTTTCAACACTTTAATTTCTCTTAGCACTCCACCCATATTATCGGGTATTTCAGCATGATGGGTTAGTCGCGATAACATATCACTGAACGTATTCATCTTTCCCGGTATATGTAGGATTTCCACGTCATACATCATTATTTCATGAGCGTACCTACACATCTTTGAGCTAGTGTACTTACATTTCTGTAGAAAAGACAAACTAATGTGATCAGAGAAGATCTTTACCTTTTTGCGGTATATGTAAGTTCTAAATCGCTGAATGGCAAAATACATCGCACAGATCTCGATTTCTGTCACTGACGCGTTTCTCTCTACGTGGTTCAGCCCCCTGGAAGCCGTACTTATAACATGGAACTGGTCTGGAGCTGACCTTTGCCCTAGAATAGCTCCAAACCCTTGGCATGAACCGTCCACGTAAATTTCATAAGGAAGTCCATCCCTAGGCCTCTCAAGTAGTATAGAGTTTGCAAACAACTGCTTAATCTTCTCGAACGCCGTCTGCTGGGTGGCACCCCAATGCCATTTCACCCCTTTTCTCAATAATTCCCTTATAGGTTCCATTATACTGGCGTACTGAGGAATGAATTTCGCCTGATAGTTTAAGACGCCATTCAGTTTCCTAACTTGTTTA
This sequence comes from Tenodera sinensis, assembly GCA_030765045.1. NCBI lineage: Eukaryota > Metazoa > Arthropoda > Insecta > Mantodea > Mantidae > Tenodera > Tenodera sinensis. Next base: position 134,837,170 of record CM060967.1, on the reverse strand, counting down.
ACCGTTTTAGGGGGCGGAATATTCATAATGGCATCTATTCTCTTTTTGTCAGGTTTTAGCCCCTTTTCATTTATTATGTATCCCAAAAATTCTACCTCCTTTACGCAGAATTTAGATTTTTCGAGGTTTACAGTCATTCCGTTTTCTCGAAGTTTCGTCAACACGTAATCTACATGTTTCATGTGCTCGTCAAAATCTTTATCTATGATCAAGAAGTCATCCACATAATGGAGCAAATACGTCCTCGTGGCATCCCCTAAAATTTCATTTATGGCCCGAAGCAAACCGTTTCCCGAGGTACGCATTCCGAAAGGGCAGACAGTATATTCTAGCTGTATCCCTTCGAAGATAAAACTCGTGTATTTCCTAACCTCTTCTTTGAGCTCAACTTGCCAATATGACGCCGTTAAGTCAATCGAGGAAATATATCGGCCCCTGGACATCTTAGTGATCAACTGCTCAATAGATTCGCTCCTAAAATAGTCGGGAAGGGTGTATTTATTTACCCCCCGTCCATCCAATGTTTTCCTTAAACTGCCATCCTTCTTCGCTATCCAAACAACGGGACTAATTATATCCGAATTTGAGATTCTAAGTATTCCTAGTTCTAACATTTGGTTGATAATAGCTCTAGCCTGCGTCTGTATGGCTAATGGTAGTTCCCTCTGTCGGTAATTACAAGCTTTCGCGTCTTTTACCTCGAAACTGTGTTGATATGCTTTGCATCTGCCGGGTAATTTACTGAAGGTGTTAGCATTTTTAGTTAATGTGTCTTCTAACCGGCTCATTTGTTCATTGGTCAATTGGTAAGACTCGGTCAGCTTTTCTTTCATTGCAGCCTGCCGAACTTGGTGGCTTTGTTCCACGAACAAGGGTACGGGCGCTTTCCCCTTCTCTCGCTCCAAAGTACCCACCGCCTTTTCACTAAAAAGAGGTCTTTTACCCTCGGGTTTGTTATACCTGATAGCAATCTTTACAACCGGTTCCGTTTCTACACGCATATGCTGGATAAATAAGTGTTCGTCTCCTATATCCGACTCATTTAACATGCCAACAATCTCACTTTGTTTTATGTCACGAACAAACGGTACACCTATTCTCCTTTCACCTTTATTTAAAATTAAACTTCCCTTTGCGAAGTCTATGACCGCCTTCAGGTCGTACAACATGTCACATCCAATAATGGCATCACAAATCAAATTATCGATCACTAAGAATATGTACTCAAACACCTCCCCGCCGATTTCTAAGCATAGCATGGTCTGCAGTTTAATCCTTTGCACCGTTTTGCCTACGGCTACCTTGCAAACCACATTAGAAGTAGGTAAAGTCATCATCTTGACATTTCGGTTTAGCAACCCTTGGAAAAATTTCGCGCTACATACATTCATGGTAGCACCGGTATCTACTGTAAATAACTCCGCTTTACCTCCTACTTTAACCTCTATTACCGGGGATTCTACTTCGTTTTCGTCCGAGTAATTCTTCAGTATTGCCAATTGTTCACTTTCGTCATCATTTAATTCGGACCGTAGCCCTGTGCAGTAAATCACCCCAGGGTTCGGTGCAATCTTTTTCCGGTCCACAACAAGATCGCAATTTAGTTTTCCGGATCATTTCCATCCACTATTGCAAAACCTTCTCTCACAGGCGCCACTAAGATCTCTTGACCTCCGGGCATATTAGAATTTCCCCCTCTTTGGCCCCGTCGGTTATTTCCTCGCGAGCTGTATCCGCTACCGTAATTCCCCCTGTCTTCTCTACGGTAATGCTCTTCGTCGGAGTCGTGGGCTCTCCACGGGGTTCTCGGGTTATGCCCGTTTCGACGTCCCCTAGGTCGGTACGGCCCGTCATGGAAATTCGCCTCCGTTCTAATTAAATTTACCTGATGCTCTCGTCTGCCGTTTCTTGGCCTACCCTCGAATCTGGGCGGGTCATCTCGGTATCGTTCCCTGATACCAACGTCTCGGTTATGGTTCCCATTGTAATTTCTGTTGGCGCGCGGTGAACTCGGCTGACCACGCCAGCTTCCCCTTTCATTTCTCCGCGAACCATGATCAAACTCCCGTTCCCAGTTGCTACTTTCAAAAGCTGACACAAGATCTATTAATTCAGTAATATCTTTTGGTCTCGCTACGATCAGGTAATTTGTAATCTGCTGAGGGAAATGTTTAATAATTTGCGAAATAAAATCTCCTTCGCTTACAGGAGGATCGACTAATCTGCAATTTTGCGCGCAAGTTAACACGTAGTCCGCCATTGACTGTCGGCCGTGTTCATTGTATCGGCCGTTGCTCAATATTGATCTGGCTTTGTTCTGCGTAGTCGCGTTCCAGTACTTGTTAAGGAACATTTGCCTGAAATACTCGTAAGAACAATTTTCCCCCAAAACAAGCCTTAACCATGTCAGAGATCTATTTTTCAGAGCCTTACGCACAACAAACATTTTGAGCTGTTCCGGTATATCCTTTATCTCGAAATAGCGGTCTAAGTCGATAAGGAATTGCTTAGGATTTATGTCCTCAGACTCTTCAAAAATGGGAACAGACACTTCATTCAGTAATTGGCCATATTGACTAAGACTATTTCCTGTATTAGACGGGTTCACGTGGAAGGAGCTAGGTGTCACATTTTCTATAGCTGCAGCCTCATGCTGTGCGCTATTTACAATTGAGTTATTTCCATTACTGTCAACTGCGCTTGTCGCAATACCATCATTAATACTTCTTAATTGTATCTCTATTCTCTCTACAGATCCCTGGATTTCCACTATTCTACTCTCGTTCTTTTTTGAACGGTTATCTACCTCTAGATGAGCTAATAGCTGTCTCTCCGTGTTTTCCTTAAGTTTATTAATTTCTTGTCCCTCAGCTTCTAATTCAGCGTGCACTACCTGCAAAGTTTCATTTACCTCCCCATGCACTGCGTTCTTAATAGCTGTTAGCTCATCCGTCAGCATTTTCCTAGTTTCTACATTTTTTCTTTCACACATCTCTTTCATACGTTCTAAATTTTCGTCTACGTTAATTCTAAAGGAATTTAACCCTTCCTGGATTTCGGAAATGCTCCCCTGCTGTGTATTTAATTGCTCCCTCATTCTCTCCTCAAATTCCTGGTGCTTGTGATCTAAATGTTCTTTGAGCTTTGATTCTTGGGTCCTAAATCCTTCGTCTAAGAGTTCTTTAACTTGACCACCCATATTCTCTAATCTACTACTCATTTCGTTTAGTTCTTTACCCTGACCACTAATTTTACTTTCCAATTTCTCACCCATTTCGTTAACCTGACCACCCATATTCTCTATTCTACTACTCATTTCGTTTAGTTCTTTACCCTGACCACTAATTTTACTTTCCAATTTCTCACCCATATTCTCTATTCTACTACTCATTTCGTTTATTTTTTCCAAGAGTATCTTAAAGCAATCTCCCGAAGTATTCCCTACTGCGTCGCTGCTCTCAGCACTGTTTTCTTTACTCTGTTCTAACGACTCCATTTTGGTATTTCTACTTAGCTTTCCGCTACGAAGGAGCATCTATTTAAAATTACCTTATTCTAATCTTCCCCATTCAGTCATACAGTATATAATGTCCTCTCATTCTTCCACACATTTGTTTCCATGCATCTACTATTTTAACTGTGATATATATTGTCTTTACATATGATTGTTTTGTTTAACTCTAACCTTTCGGCGACTTGCGTTGCTGGGTTGATGTGGTCGTCCTCTGATGTTGATTGTCTCGCTTGTTGAAACAGCACCTCGTGCGCCTTTCCTCCGAGGTCTTGAGGCTGTTTCCTGTCGCTCGTGATGTTACTTGGTCGTCGGCTCCTTTTCGCGTCCACGGCTTCTACTGCTGTCCCTGGGTTGAAGTTCACCTTCTTCCTACGCGTCGATTTATTCTCGCCGAGTTAACTGCTTACATCGGTGATCCTCTGGTTGTCATTCTTTGTCGAGCCACCGCGTTGGGACGCCATTTGTAACGGGATCGTGACTTGGAGCGCCGTTTGTAGCGGTTTCTGGACGTTGGGTGCCGGATTTAGGTAGGCATGAGAGGATGTTTCTCGGGCGCGAGGTTAGATGACAACACAACACAGGCTTTTACTAAGTTTATTCTTCAACACTTCATTTGCCTCGAATTTCCGACCTGAGCAAGTTTCTGGTGCTTCTCTCTTAGGTTGCTAACTGCTTTACGTTCACTAATCACCGTTGCACTTCATACCTCGACGTTTCTTTTTGGCGCGAGAGCTATACTCATTTAGCGATACCAGGTTTACACTTCTAGTCACATCGCCACCCAGACTCAAACTGTCAGACCGTTACACTTTCCACCTCGACGTTCCTTTTTGGCGCGAAGCTATACTTATTTAGCGCTACGAGGTTTACACTCCTGGGCACATCGCCATCCAGACCCAACTGTCAGACCGTTGCACTTTGCACCTCGATTTCCCATACTGTCCATTCGATACATTATTTAACTGTTTAATGAACTCTAATGTGACTAAATTAAGGACATAGATTTGATTTCTTTAGTTCTAGAGGCCTTTAGAAACTTGTTCAGGTCAACCTACTTTCAAAAGGCAATTTCTTTGCACAATACCAAGTTATACTTATATCTAAAATCTTATATTTATGTACATTCTTAATCTAAAATTACAAATATATACGTAGAAGTTCCCGTCTCAACATGATGATGCAATTCGTTAGGTGGCGAGAACTAATTTTGAGTCATGTTCTCATGTAGTGAATCCCCTTTCCACCCTTTCTTTATATGTATGTGCGTAGAGAATAATCAGTGCATTATCTGAGAGGTTTATATTAACAAAGATAAAGTGCAGGTCAACATTTTGAGCAGCACGATTATAGCAACGCTTGCCTGTCCACCAGCAGTTGTATAGTGGTCGTCAAACGTAACAGTATTGTGAACTGGTTCCCACAAAATTAATTAGGCATATAAAATGTTAAAAAGCTCTTCAAATGCCGAAAATAAAACCAACTTCGAATGCTAGATTAATTAATTTACAGAAAGAGTTTTCGGGTGACTTAATATCTACAGAATACAGATAATAGGCTACTGTTTTGTGGAGCGTGTGAGAAAAATGTAGGGAGTGAGAAAAGATTTCAAATAGTTCAGCACATAAACAGCAAAACATAAGGAGAATTTAATCAGAAAACTCGCAAACAAAGAACCTGTTCAAAAACTGCTAGTAGAGTGTTTAGGAAGTAGGGTTACTGAATTTTCCTATGACTTGTGCCAAGCATTTTTAGCTGCTGATATTCCTTTGTTCAAAATTAATAATCCGACATTTAAAAACTTTCTTACCAAGTACACTCGAGAACATGTGCCTGCAGAAAGTACGCTGCGTAAGACTTATGTAGGACATTGTTACAATAACGTATTGTCAAATATACAAAATCAATTAGACGATCAGTTTTTGTGGTTGTTGATGAATCCCCTGATTCTGAGCGCCGTTCTATTGCTAATATAATCGTGGGTGCTTTAAATAATGAACAAAAGACTACACCTTATCTTCTTAATGTGAGCGAATAGTCGGCCACTGGCAATGTAACTGTGACCCAGTTTGTGATGGACTCTTTGAAATTACTATGGCCACGTGGAATAAAATACGACCGGTTACTTTTATTTGTTACTGATGCAGGTCCTTATATGGTAAAATCAGGACAAGCTCTGAAATGTATTTTTCCTAACTTAATTCATATAACTTGTTTGGCACACGCTCTTCATCGTATTTCTGAGACAATACGTGATTCTTTCCCATGCATCTCCCTTGCATGAATCACTTACTGTCTTTGAAAAAAAAATGTGATGTAAGTTCGGTTCCTGGTAGCATAGGACAAAAAGTGAAAGAGAAAGTGAATTATGTAATTTCAAAAAATTTTGGTTATAAACAGATGTGCGATATTCGAGACATCCTGGAAAGAAAACCATCTGTCACACCAAGAGACTTGACTCTCTCTGTGAAGCAGTTAACATCATTTAAATATGCTCCGATAACATCTTGTGACGTGGAGAGAAGTTTTTCACGTTACAAAAGTGTTTTGTGAGACAACAGACGATGTTTTACAGTTGAAAATTTGTGCAAAGTGTTGGTTATGAACTGCAATTTAGCAGTTAATACTAGCAGCGGGACCACTTCTGCTTCAACCTCTAAGGAATAAGGTAACTTGATTTATTATTTATACTAACTCGTCTTGTCTACTGCAAAGGGACATCAATCGTTTTAATTAAATAGTGCATATTTCTTGGCATATTTTCAAGTTTTTAAGAGCATATTGGCATGCATATTTCAGTGTTTTTTACGGGATGAACTTCCGAGCCCTAGTTATTAGTTTTTCTACAGCCAAATTAACTTCTAAAGGGAGACATGGACAAAACGCAGTGACTGGAAAATTGCTCTGCGGTCGACCTGTGCTTGTGTAAGTGAGCTAATCGGGGACTCTTCTCCGCGCTGATCTGGAGCCAGATCTTCATATAATTACTGGACAGCGAAATGACCAACTCTCTTGCAATTGCAATTGTTCCATTCGACACAAAGCATGTTCTCCAAAACACTCACAATATCTCCGAAATGGTTAGTTCTACAAAAAAGATATTTAGACCTAAAGTGTATGTTTTAGCAAGATCTACATTTTTTGTGAAGTTGGTCTATTGTTTACGGTTTACAGTTATGCAAAAGTTATCCAGAGTAAATATTACTACATAGGCTATAGCCAGAAAATTCAAGATATGCATTTAATTTGCCATAAAAATAGATCAAACATACGGCATTTTAATAAAAATCGTTACAGCTATTTTCAAGAAAATCAGTTTTCCAAAAATTTTCCATGTAAAGGGTGGTTTAGGGTGGAGCAATTTTCTTCAAAATCTTCATGTCGTACCCTTGAAACTCATTAAACTTAAATATCAACTTAGATTTTTAACCGACTTTTCGTTTGAGTTATGCTGTCCACAGACACACACACGGACGTTTTCTAAAAATGCCTTCTTTGGATTCAGGAGTCTTGAAATCGAATTTTTGGGTGAAATACAATATTTCCTTTAGATTACTACACCTAGTAGAGAAAGTAAAAAGGAGTATCTATGTCCGTTGTACTAGGAGTTTTAATAGTTACCCAATTAAGTGCCACTGTTAAAGGAGAGCTAATGTCTTCAAGCTCGATTTAATTTAGAAAGTTACGGTGACGCCGGCGTCCCTCAGTGATACTCAATTTTAGCTACCCCGCACCACTGCTTGTAAATATGTGGCCCGATGACAATGGATCAGTGAGAACAAACAACTTTGAGCTTGGCAGAACAAAGCGATTCTGGAATGTTCGAGGAACTTTCGTCTGCCGGTTTGTTTATGGGAAGTTCGAGAACAGGTGTACTTACTAGATAATGCGTCGGCAATTGGTCTGGATCATAAAACCGAGTGAGCGAGCCAGTGTTAGAGCAATTTTTCAGAGTTTGTTTCAGTTTTAGCAATTAGTTTTAAATGTGTGTTGTGTACAATCAGTGATAAGAGAATTTTAATGTTTATCGTCAGAGAACGTTTTGGACATTTTATCGTCACGTGGAAGTTGTTTGTTGTGCAAAGCAGTTTTTACTGCTTGTATCTTTGGAAGCAGTTTGTTAAACAGAGAGGGTAGGACTGAAAGACAATTAAGTATGTGTTAAGGTTACGATCGCACAGAACAGCTGAGTTGCAAAGTCACGAGTAGTAGGTTGTGTTAACGATGAAAAAGAGGACTGCTTTTGTGATTCAACTTTAAGGGAAATAAAGTGGCAGGAAAAGTAATTGAAAGCCATTTGTCACATTATGTAGAGTAAGGAAAGGGAAATGTTATTTTATTCTACATTACGTTGCAATTTATTTTAAGTTGAAGCTGACTGCAAGTACACATTCATCCAGGCTTACGCATTGCGTAACAGTAATAATTGTAATCTCATTCGTACTATGTCTCTCTTTTATTTTATTATTCATTTGGTTTGTTATTAATACAGATGAAACAATCCCTTCCTAACGAAGATATCAGCGTAAAGTCAACGCGCGCGCACACGCACACGCACACACACACTATATATAAAATCGACATTGGGAGGTCAGCTGCAGTGTATGGTTTATGCGTAGCCAACCTCGCGTCCATTGAAGGAACTGTTGCATCTCTAGTTATCAAGCATACTTTGTCGGTAAAGCAGAAGGAATAACATTTTTATATAAACCCTGAATACTGCCTTGACAGCTAAATTAGGCCAATGGAAATTTCTAACCTATAATTTTTGCTTTGTACTGATTTAAAATCACAAACACTAAAATGTGAGTTGGTGTGAGATGTAGATATACTATGCAATAGTGAAAGCTGATATACTCCGTTATCTAGTGTTTGTTAAAAACGTTGCACCGAAAATAGCTACAGAAGCAAATAGTTTCACTTTATGTAGTGATTTCGATACAGTATGGAGCAAACGTATTAACATTTCTGTTCTATCTCTGTCCTTAAAGGATTTTTCATTCCTTCTTTGCAAAGTTAACTTGAATGTAGTACGAACGACAGAAAAACATTTCTTCGTTGAAGGAAAGTAATTCTTTTTCTTCGACTCATCTCGGATTCCTTGAGTGTTGTATGTGTACTGTGTAGACGACCTTTCCATTCTCTGGATATTCTACCCTTAAGAATGTAGCAGCACAGAGAAGAATGACATCGAAAATTGTGTCAGACACTTTGATAACGCCACTCATCGTGTTTCATCTGTCACAAGTTGGTCTATTTCGCTACAAGAGACCCACGAAGAACTGTTTTCTCATTGATGCCGCAAGGCAAATGTTTTATTTAAAAAGAAAGTTTGCTGAAAATATTACCTAGGGAACGAAACTGTGTTGTAAATGAAATTACCCTCTTACTGTTACAGATATGTATAATAATTACATTAACTATATAAAAGCAGTGAAATTAGTTTGCAAAGGAATATTTGTGCAGTTCCCGAAATTAATATTGCATAGGTTTTTGCTGAAATCCGTGATTTCGCGAAGATATTAGGCGTATTCTGTACAGCTGCATATATCTGATGGGAACTGTGAAAGCTGTCAGATAACAAAAAGTTAGGTTAGGTTAGTCTAGGAGAGGTAGCGATTGAACTTGCATTGCTCAGTCCACATTCTCCTGCCGAGTGACCAAAGTTGTTTTGATACAACCAGCGCAGCGGTGGCTTCGTTTCACCTGCGTGGCAGTAATAATTTCTACGGTGATGTTGACTATTTTACCTATATGAAGCATATTTTGCACACAATAATTACAGCCACTTGTTCTGGTTAGGCGAATTACATAATCTTCAAGTTTGTAACCTTCCTTTCTTATGCACGTAATATTCTTACACTGGCTTATGATTAACATATTAAATTGTTTCTCCTCACAATTTAATAAAGCACTCAAGTTCCATTGCTGTTTAACCTTAAAAATATTTTAAAACTGTTTGTTGAACATAAATTATTCGGTTTTATACTTAATATTCTATCCAAACTTTAAATTTTTTAAAAGCGTACGATCTTCCAAATTCACGCAATATTGACTTGTCTATCAACGTCACATGATGTTATTGGGACATATTTAAAATAAGGCATATCATTAGAGTTAAATCGTCCGTATACAATACAGCTTACCCTCCAAACTAGTGCAAACATACAGTTGTAAGAAAGATAATTGTAAGAAACATTACGAAACTGGAATAGGAATATAAAATATGACAAAAATACGAACATTTGAAAGACAATATGACTATAATATGAAAAATGACAAGAAAATGACAAAATATGATCTTATATGACCCATGAAAATTGTTCAACTGTAATTGCCATTGATAAGATCGTACTTCGCGTATATTTTTCACGGAAAAAACCACAAAAACCCATGACATGTCATAAACATCCGAGCCCTGATAATAATCAGTGAAGTACTAAGTGCAACCAAAGTTTTAAACGTAAGCCCCTTTTCACACAAACATGAGATATTTTGTCATTCAGTGTTAATTACGCATTGCCGTATCTCCCTTAAGCTCTCCGTGATGAAACATCCGCAAAATGGACAGTGAGCGATTGTGGGAATCGCATCTTCCCACGCTCGCCCAAGTCCTGATTAAACGTATGACGTGCGCTGGCGCATATATGTATATATTGCTCTGGGGATTCAACTACTGGCGTGTTGATGCGGCGCATAACTATTTAGTCACCAGGACCAGAAATATTTATTCATTCTAATGCTTTATACACATGGAAACATTTCCATTCGTGTTTTAGACTCCCCTTCATTCGACTTATTTCAGTAGTTCTTGTGCAGTACAGTTCGTAAGGCCCTTCCAGTTGATGACCACATTCTCACTACACAGCATGCAGTTAGGTGAACTAAACCTCTTCATCTGATGGAGATGCTCTGCCAGACAATGATGTCGCGTTATGCTCCGGAGTGCGGCCACAGTTTCATTTCGTAGAAGCACTGTATTTCATTCACGATATTGTTTACTATTTCTGATCTTTTCATTTTGAAAGAAGACTTAAGTTTGATTTTAGCTGGGTGGAAAGAAAAGGAAGTTGTCTCACAATTTATTTTGGAACCCTTTTTTGCTAAGTAATCTGCTTCTTCATTCCCCTTTATCCCAATATGGAAGTGTATCCATTGGAAGGCTATGCGACTCCCCATTCGCTTCAATTTTGCAAGCAAATTCCTAATCCCATTACTTTTGAAGTTGTTATATATTGGTTAGTGATATTTCTTGAATTGCCGAATTTGAATCACAGAATATAACTGCTTTTTAAACGAATGTGTTCTTAAACAGTTGAGAAGGTTCAATATTATTTCACAGTCAAAATTTGTTTTCATTTTCCCAGCTGGGGTACTCCAACACCTGCTTGTCATTATTGTCCATCTTTGAACCGTCAGCGTAAATATGAAGCCATTCTTTTTCAGAGTACCTACATGGTGTGGATTGTCTCCGGCGTGATACATCTTAAAACATTGGCTTCAATTGCGGTTTTCTTTATCTGGCCTGTTAGATTTAGGTTGTGTCACTTCCATATAGTTTAATGGGTTTGTCGGATATTTTAATTCCTCAATTTCCATTTCTAGGATGTACTTATTCTTCAGGTCATCTATAAATAGCACAAGCCCATTTGTGGTTTTAAGAGTTCTATTTTTACTTTCTCCACTACCCTGGTAAGTAGAGAAAGTATTGTATTCCATCCAAAAGGTCGATGTCGAGATTTCAAATGTGTGTTGAGCTCCCCCTTTGAAAAAAAAACCACATTTTTAGGAAAAGGTCCGTGTGCGCGCTTGTGTCTGTTTGTGTGTTTTTGTATGTCACTCTGTGGACAGCATAACTTAAAAATATGTGTTGCACTCACATGATTTTCTCTACTCTTTTACTGACCATTCCTACAAAGTCTTATTCCTATATCTTCTTCGTGTTAGTTGAGATAAACATTTGTACAAATTATCTTATTGCTTATTTCCTTCCAGGTGCAAGGGAAATATTAGAATACAGTAGTGCGATAGTCAAATCTTTTAAAGCTTTGAGATCCCGTTCTCTTTACACACTTAACATATAAAACAATCTAATGTGCTGCACTCACATGACTTTCTCTACTCTTGTACTGACCATTCTTACAAACTCTTATTCCTATATCTGCGAGTTAGTTGAGAAAAACCTTTCTACAAATTATCTTATTGCTTATTTCCTTGTAGGTACAAGGGGAATATTAGAATACAGTAGGCTTTGTCCGATAGTCAAATATTTTAAAGCGTTGAGATTCCGTTCTCTTTGCACACTTGACATATTAAAAAATGAACAACGATGTTCCATTGCACGAAAGTTCTAAGTTTTCCGAAACTGACACAAAACAAGAAATATCTCCGAAATAGTTCATTCTACAAGAAAATTTATTGAGACATAAATTGTGTATTTTAGGAAAATCTACATTTTTTATCTAGTTAGATTTTGTCTGTCTCTTACGGTTTACGAGTTATTCAAAACTCATTCAGAGTAAACACGACTACAGGGGCTATAGACAGAAAATTCAAGATATACATTTCATTTGTCATAAAAATATCTCAAACATACGATATTTTAATCAAAGTCATTAGAGCCATTTTCAAGAAAATCAAAATTTTCGAAAAATGTTCCATGTAAGGGGTAGTTTAGGGTGGGGCTATTTTCTTCAAAATCTTCGTGTCGCATCCTTGAAATACATTAAACTTAAATACCGACTTTAGTTTTTAACCGACGTTTCGTTTTTGTGTTATGCTGTCCACAGACACACACAGAGAACTTTTTCTAAAAATGTTTCTTTTTTCTTTTTTGGATTCAGGGGGGCCTCAAAACATATTTCCAGTGAAATCTAGTGAAAGATAGTACATAACCTCTCTACTGTAGTGTACAACAATGCAGAGTATGATTGCATAATATTAAACTTGGAAAATATTCCGGAGTGAATAAAGTATCAGAGCGAAAGATAACTTTTGAGCCCCAGTTTAAATTACTTTCAAATAATATGTAATTTCAACTATATTTGGAAGCATGTTTGCATCACAAGAATTCTCTTATGGTATATAAGCTAACTTCGCGGTTTCTTAGGAATTTTAATGGGGATGCATCTCAATCCAGAAAGAAGTAGATTTCAAAGCAGTTCTAGGCGTTTCTATGTTCCCACAAGACATATGCAGATTATAAACAACTCTCTCTTTTGGTTCTGTTGCAGAAGAAATTCCTCATCGACAGTTATGAGATTCATTTTTCAATAATTCATGTGAAACTTTCTACTAATAGGAATTTTGAATTTCTGTCACCTAATGACATCTATTTCCTCGTAGAACTGCGCGTGGCAAGGTCAAAAAGTGGATGTCGAACACATTTTTCTTGGCTTCATTGTTTAAGCAACAATCTCCAAATATTAATTTGAGTTTCTCCAACTGTAAGAGAAATTATCACATACTTAGATATTTATCTTTCACAGACATTGTTGCATTCAGGAATTAGGTTATGCAATAGAATGTAGAGTTCTTTTAGACGAACAAACTGATTTTAGATTAGGGTGTTCATGCAGCAATAATGTTTTTAGTATTAAAGGAATATGTAAAGCCTCATATCGCTTTTATTGACTTCGAAAAGGGCATTCTATTTTATGAATAGGGCTATTTTATGGAAGATAATGGACAAACAGGAACATTACAGAAGTAATTAAAACTATAATATAATGTACATGGTACAAAGATTACTATAACTTTAGGCACATCCAAATCGGAAGCAATTACAACAAACCAAGGAATAAAACAAGGATGCAGCCTTTCCCCTATTCTATGTAACTTATCTAAATGATCTTATAAAACTATGGAGAAAAAGAGGTGCATCTAGGAATACAATTGAATAGGAATACATATTTAAACATAATGGTACATGGAGACGATATTTTAATATTATAAAATAGTGAAGAGAACTTAGAGCGCTCTGTTTATAAATTTATATCAACTTGGCAGTGAATATAACATAAAAATGCCCCCCCCCCCCAAATAGTGGCTGTCATTAGTAAAAAACATGGAAAAGAAAAGTAACATGTTGAAACCTCAAAACCCTTGCCCCTTAACTGGAAAATATGATTCTCTATACAAAGATATTTGCTGTATTAAACATCTAGTAATTAATAAGCAGTAATTATGAAGTGCTAAGTGACAACAGAATCTTTCGACTGTAAATAACCGCGTACTCCGTCAGTGATTTGTAGGAAGTTATTCACTTATATTTATTATACTTTTATTGATTCCCTTAACCTATTTTGATCAAGTACAGCAACATAATCACCATTGACAGCAATAGACACATCTACAATTCGTCGTTCCCTTGCAACAGCTGTGCTGTCCTATTCTAATCTTCACAAAAAATACTGCTCACAGTTCTACTACTCTCTAACAAACAGCTGCTTCCGACGATGCACTCACTAAAAACTGCTTCACACAACAAGCAACTCCGACGTGTCATTAAAATGTCTAAAACTGTGACCATATTCAAACTCTCAACATTGACTCTACACAACACACTCTTAAAACTATCTCAGACTCTATCACTTTTATAGTGCAGGACAGGTACCGGCGAATTTTCTGGAAAAGACCTACACCTTTTCATAAACTTCTTATAAACAAGCCGGCAGTCGAAAGTCTAAAATCGGTCTTTGTTCCGGTCCGTCTATGGTCCTTGTTTATCGGCCGCACGGTGCCTACTGTCTGTTCACCACCTTATAGTCTAAGGGCAATGAGAGGCAGGGGAGAGACATTCCACGCAGTGTAACCTTACTTCTGTAAACATCCGTGTAATCGTTGTTCTGCTGGTCATGTTGCCAACTTACCTCCAATATTATTCGCGCTATGTTTACTCGCTGCTAATTTCTCTTAATTTTAGTTGTAAAATCGTACTTGTCACTAGTTTTATGTCGGAAGTAGTGGTAAAAGTAGTTCAGAAGTAGATAATTCTCCACAGGAGTGCTGTGAAATGTGCTATGATATTGTGGTTGTAGAATAAAGCGGATCAGAGTGACAGTTGTATGTGTAAAGCAGATCTTTATAAATGCCCGAATCAAACCTAAAGAGACTCTTAAAGGTATTACTGCCTTTTTTTCTATTACTTTCATTACCTGTACTTGCAGAAACAATTACTATACTATTAACTGACCGAAATTTCAATACTTCATTCTTTCATCCTGCAGAAGGGAATGAGAAGTTGTTAAACTGAATCCTTCCTCAGTTGTTATAACGTTATTATTGGTTATTTTGGTTTTAGTGGGCCACACTGTCGTTTACTTGCGTGATCTCAATCCCATAGGACTATTTTGGGCCAAGGTAAAATGAATATTGAAAGAAATGCAACAGCTGACTTATTCTTAAAGAAATTGCACGTTATAACGCTCGAGGATATATCACGTAAGACCGAAACAGAATGACAGCGTATTTAAAAAAAAAATATAGAAATGGCAGAAAATGATCAGTGGGAAAGAGACGGAGTAGTTGAAAACATTGTTTACGCTTTATAAATTAAATATACTGCATGAACTGAAAATATTTAAATTGTGCTATTTTGAGCGATTTTTTTGCATTCCAAGTTTGGCAACATTAACGTAAACGCGATTAGAAGCAGAACTGCTGCTCGCGATATTATTGTTTATAGGGAATTGTTTACTGATGTAGTGGCTGGCTGCATTCCTGCCAAGGAGCTTCAGCTGGTGAACAAACTGTAGCAACCTCGTGGTGTGAGGTAGCTTGACCTAGAGCGTCTCTCTGACGGGCGTTGGCATCACAGTACTATTAATCCGTCGCCTTGGTCATTTGACTCCTTATACAGAAAGGTATATTGCGATTTTTATAATAATTATGTTTGTAACTGATGTTGTTCGCCCTGTAGCGAGATTCGAGGTTTTATGGTTGGCAACAGTGTCTGCCAACCAAGAAGGTTAGTTGATCCTTTTTAATGGACGTTTTAACACCTAACAATCTGTTGGTTTTCTGGGAGTGGCGTACTACATTGCCACGCATCACGTGCATTTAATCACCTTTTTTCCTTTCTCGTATCAAAGAGTGCGTTGATGCTATTACATCCGAGTGCTGTTGGATAATTAGCAGACAGTCTTGCAGCGTCACACAAACGTTTGTGTGGATTTAAGCCACATGGCGCATTATTTACTTGCTAGCAGTGGCGGTTCACTGCTATGTATGTGTCCCCTTTCTAAGAGGGGGGGGGGGGGTTGAAATTTGCATATTTAGATAGGTTAAACTAGACCTAAAAATTATGTGTTGATACTGTATAAAGGACTTTAGTGTTTTATATAAAACCATCCGGCTTAGTTGATCGATCTTCAGTACTATTTTAAATATTTATTCAATTTTTGGCAATTCCAAGCCAATACAAAATATGGACCTATTTCTCACAAATTTCAAAAATGTACTCGGACTAATTTGGAAACGTTTTTAATATCTGTTTCTCAAGTCAAAGCTAATAATCGGATTACAGAAGTTAAGGGCAACTATGCAATGAAAAGAAATTAAAATGAGTAATAAAATGTGGTACATTCACATGCCTTTCTATATTCACTCTTCCACAACGTCGTTTTCTATTTAGCTTTTGTTAAAAGTTCAACCTTTATTATAGTTTTTTGTAGAAATATGAATAATACGCTTATTTTAAAAATGGGTTGCTATGTGATAGTTTTAAAATTCCGTTCTCTTTGCATGGGAAAAATGGTGAATTATGTTTGAAGAAATAATAGAACATTTTGGAAATGGTTAACCCCCCAAAAATGAATGTTGTGCTGGAGTGGAAGCTGCATGCTTTGTTTAATAAGATTCTGATCGTATTGTTAGGTTTTACAAATTATACAAAATAAATTCATAATGAAGAGGGTTTTACAAAAAATTAAAGATACACGTTTTATTTGTCATACAAATATCTTTCAGCATACAACATTTTAATCAAAATATTAGAGGAATTTTTGAGAAAATAAAATAACGAATTGTTTTCCACGTGAAGGCTCTACCCCCTCCGTGCTTCAAGTGGGTACGCACATAAACATTGCGAGTGTATCACACCGCAAACAAGCACGTGTTGTTCTCTGCGCACAGCTGTTTACATCTGACTGTTATCGCAACCGTCAAATCTTTCACTGTAGCAGTGTGAGGTTAGGATTGCACTCGGCATATATTTATTAAATAAAGTACATTGACTAATTAAAGAAATTGTTTAAGAAACCTTATGAAATGTAATTTTGTGAGTTAAAACTTAGGTTAACCTTAGATCTCGGGTAACGTCTCCACACCAACATAGCTTCCCGATCAAATATCACATTGCCTTTCTTTTTGTATACTGAAAGTCAGTCTTTCAATAAAGTATGGAACGTGCTTACCTAAAATTTGGAAGATCTGACTCACTGTTCATTATCTATTATAGGACGCCTGTTGTTTAAAAAGAAACTGTGCATTTTAAAGCGAATAACACTTAGTCATCCACTTTGCCTAAAACCCTTTTCTTTTTAGGGACTTTTACAGTTCGTATTTGTTTCATTTCCGTTCTCACATTTGAAACAGTGTACACAGAAACACCAGTTGCTTCAGACGTCAATTTGGTTACGTCTTTCACAGCCAGAGTGTCATAACTTTGAAAGAAAAAGTTAAACACATATAATACAATAGTCTTTTCACCACTTCTTAGAGCCTTTCCGCTTTTGTTTCCTTAACTACTCTGAGAAACTGAACACTCCCCCACACTAACTGCACGTGCATTACTAGTAATACGAGTGTCAGAGCATCACTAAGCGGTGATAATAAATGGAAGTTAAATATTTATGCTCATGTTAAAATGTTTTGTAGGTTGAATTATGGTATTAATTCACCTCGTTCATTACTTGAAAGTATTAAGTGATAATATACGCAATGTAGTAAGGAACTATTTCCAATCGCGCTTCACCATTTCCCTCACACTGAAAGTTGTGCTGCGGCGCAATGTTGACATCCGTACCCACTTTAAGGCCAGATAGGGTATAGCTTGGGATGGAATGGCTGTCTTAAAAAATTTTAGTGTCACATACATTGAAGACACGAATTTAAATAACAAGTTTCGTTCTTTTTGAGCTGTGCTGTTTCTGGACAGATATACTGTCATAGACTTTTTATTTATTTTTTTTCGTGGAGTCTAAAAATGTACATTTATAGTGAAATACTAGTGTCGAAGTTTTGAGTGGTACACAGGACTTTCTGTGCATGCTATAAGCAAGCTGTGGTGAAAGGAAAAATAGACACAACCTTTTGAGCTAGTGTGTACCGCATATCCATAAACAGGAGTTCTTATTTACCTCACATACAGAATGTTTAATCTGGGACTTTTAAGTTTTAAACTTTCCTTGTATATATAATTCTTACTACTGTCAAATGTTGACACTTTTATGTATTTACAATTTTTTAAGAATTTTATACAAAGGCAGCATAAAAGTTTTAACGGACTGTTTAGAGCAATACCTTTTCCATATGCGTAGCTATATATGTTATAGTGTTTTAGAAAAGTGCACCTAAAGTTTAAAAAAGCAAGTTTCGATAAGTGACAAAAGATACCCAGGGATGCTGGCTGCCATATTCAAATATCGATTTAAATCGCCATCAAATTCCTTTAAATGCCACAATAATGTAGATATATTCTACAAACTACGTAGATTCATATTATGCATAAAACCAAAAATTTATTTTTTTGAGACATTCTCCCTACCAAATGTCTTTAAGGGACCGTGGGAATTTTGAATTTTCTAAATTTTTATAGCTATGAAATCAATACTTTGCACACTTAAAGGTATTTATCTTATAAACTACCACGCAAACGTCCAGCAGAATTTGTTTTATAGTTTTGATGGAATTAATTATTCAATTTATTCACAATGCAAAAATACCTTACTATTCAAATTACTCCATGCGCATCAAAAACTAAAATATATCAATAGTTTTATTTTATAAATACTAATTGCCCAGTAAACACCATAAATTTCTAGTAGGAAGAAAAAATAATTGCTTTTAAAGTAGTATATTTCTTTTCTTTGATGGACGTTGTAAATATTTCTTTAAAGTTTTTTGTGTATTTAATTTTTTAAAGCTAATAAACTTTCATACTTAGTAACCAAAGACTGAAGATGAAGTCAGATAAATGGAACACATGCTGTAAAACGTCTAGGAACACAGCACAAAATTTAGTGCACATGGAGCAGATAGTGTTTTACAAACTGTAAAGTCGAGAAAAATCAATTTTTCTACACACAAGTATAATGATCATGAGTCACCTGTTTGTCACACCTTCCTTCTTTTGCCTAGTAGTTCTCTCCTCTCTCGTCAGGCGTTTCGTTTGGGTATAAATAAACGGATAAATAAAACTAGAAAACTGCAAATATAGTGTTCTGTTTCTGGCCTCTATAAATATAAATATTGCTTAAAAATTATTCCCTCTACGCTATAAGGTTAACTGCTGATGAAACGCATATTTGTTATGAAACCACAAGAATATTAGCTGAAGAAGTCTAACATTAGAGTACATAAAGCTTTCGGTAGCTCATATTTGACACAACAGAGCTGTTCGTTTATTATTCTATAACAGTATTTGTGTATGTATTCTTCGTAAAGCCAAGCAATTAACTGTCATTCCAGCCACGCTTACGAGGCATAATCACACATAAGAAGCAGTGATTTAACACATTCCGTTCTTAAAAGTATACTCAAAGGAGTGATGTAATTCTCGTCAAAAGGAATAGATGGTGTTAGGTTTATTACGGTCACACATTCTTCTTAGGTCGTATGTAGACATGCGTACCTGCAAGGCTAGGCACACCAAAACATCATCTGTCATTTAATACTGCTAATATTTTACTAAAGCGCACTAAACGCATATTTGCTACGCGAAGAATTCAGAATTTTGGCTGCAAACGGCGGCAGTGCCCAATAATAGAAAATACTATTTTATATGAGCATATATTGCACCACACAACATTTAAAAATATAAACATAATTACTACACCAAACTGTTCTGGAGAACCCACAGCGGGCTCCCGTATGGGCTTGTCCAAACCCAGAAACACTATAAATATTAAAAGCCCGAAAAATATTTATAGATAACTAAATTGTTGCCCCTGCAAGCCGGGTCCACTGTACCGGCAACAGGGCAAAATATTAAATAACCTAACCTAAAAACATAAACATTTTATCTCGCATTTTATCAATTAGAGTAGAATGTTGAAATAACGATTATAATTATTTTGTTTAATTTCAACATCATGCTCAAGTACATTGCATAATATTATGATTTATACGTTCTTTAAGACAAAATTATAGTTACTATAATAAATATTAACGTGACTAAATTTTCTTTACAACAGATTTTAAAGTTTGTGGTTTTACAATTGATAAAAATGTACATTATTGACTAAGCGCATAAGCGACTTTAAGTATTTTATTATCATCATCAATTGAGAGATTTGCTCATTACAAAGGTTTGTCTCCAACAGAACAATACAAATGTAAATTCAATTATATAAGCATATAAACAAATTAAATCTGTAGATTAAATACTACCATACAGAACTCGTCACTGTTTTTGTGTAATATTACATTTTGTATGCAGGAGATTCTGGTATTTTTTACTATTATATTAAAATTATTGGCCATTTTCTGCCACAACTGGATACCAATTTACAAGTCCTGCTTACTTGATATGTATGCTGTTAAAGAGATGTTTATCTTCAGTGTGTCTTGGACTAATGCAGCATGGGGAAGAGGGGTGACATGAATGCAATCGAGTATTTACCCTCTCCACTTACTGACACAATTTGAAGGACTCACCAGTTCTCTGAGGTAGACAGACAATAGCGGGAGGCGTGACCTGGTAGCTAATCGCTTTGAGGCAGTGGTCGGGGTTAAAACTACGATGTAAGGGAAGTGACTCATTGAATCAGTTCTCCCCATCTATGAACTAATGTAATGTGACCGTACTTTCTGAAGCTGAGAAAGGGACACATCTCACCTGACGTTTTTCTTCAATTAGCGTTATCCTTAGCACTTTAAGTTAATGCAATTACAAAGTCTAAAAGCTTATTTACCTATCTATTATAAATAAACAAAACAAGTATCAGAGTATTCCGCGTATTCCCACATTATGAAAAAGGCAATCCGATTCCACCCAAAAATTTGATAACCGAGATTTCACTGCGAGTACACTTTTTGAGGTCCCCTGGATCAAAACCATTTTTAGGAAGCGGCCCATGTGGTGTGTGAACAATGCAATTAAAAAGTCCGATGTGTTGCACTCACATGACTTTCTACCTACTACGCGAGAATTCACGTTCGCATCCTTTTCGGTCAGTTTTGTAGGTGCATACATGACATTATGATAAGAACTATTCTCTGACTGTATGGCTTCTCTGTGATTTGATGCCCAGAACAACCTCTTTGCTAGCGGTATTATTGTTGCCGAAGCGATGTAAAATATACTTTTGTTCCATTATTTCCAAAAAGCACTTCGCTTGAGAATTTTCTAAATACTTAAGCCATCTTCGTTTTTATTTCAGAGCACAGAAATGGTTAATAAAACAAGGGTAACCCAGTGATGGATAATCTAGATTTTACTGCATTTTAAAACACCTGAAATAACGTGGTTCGTATATGCTAGGAATCACCTTTGTGTGGGCATTCTAAAAGGCTAAATTGTAATAATTAAGAATCTTATGTTTTGCACTCACTCTTGTTCTCCACTCTTGTACTAACCATTCTTACAATATCGTATTACTCTATCTTCGTGTTAGTTGAGATAAACATTTGCAGAAATTATCTTATTGCTTGTTTGCTTGTAGGTGCAAGGGGCATATGGGAATACGGTAGGCCATAGTCAAATCTTTTTAAAGCTTTCAAATTCCGTTCTCTTTGCACGACTAACATAAAAAAATGACTGATGTTCCATTTGACAGAAATACGTTTCCCAAAATTCTCACAAATAACGAGGCACATCTCCTAACTGTATAAAAAGTTTTATTTAGAGATAAATTGTGTATTTTAGCAAGATCTACATTTTTTATACTAAGATTTAGTCTATCACTAACGGTTTACGTCGGTCTGGGTGGCTCAGTTGGTTAGACGAAGTCCTACTGGTCCCAAGGTTGCGGGTTCAAATCCGACCCAGACCGAAGGTTTTTAAGTGTGCTTAAAGTGTCCTTAGGGTGGAGGAAGTTTCTTCAAAATCTTCGTGTCGCATCCATCTTAACAGACTTTTCGTTTTTGAGTTATGCTGTCACTCACTCACTCACTCACTCACTCACTCACACACACACACACACACACACACACACACACACACACACACACACACACGGACCTTTTTCTAAAAATGCTTTTTATTTTTAGATTCGGGGGCCTGAAAACTAATATTTCTGGTGAAATCTTGATATCAAATTTTTGGATGGAATACAGTACTTCCTCTACTGTACTATACTAGTAGAGAAAGTAAAATAACAGGCTACATTGAAGAAAAAAGACGGTCTTTTTTTATAGCTTCATTTTATTGTATAAAATTGGTCCAAAAGTTCGAATAAATCTTCAAATAGCAGCAGCTGAAGTGAGTTCTGTATTTATGAATACTGATTTGCCTCAGAACTTCACGGAAACACAGATGCTGCCAATACGGAAGAAATAATCTGCCAAGAAATATCTAGGTAAGGAAAGAGTAGAATATAAATCGATTAAATTCTGATCTTAAAATATATCACTATTTATTTTCATAAATGAAATACTTGGCAATTATTTTCTCAAGGAACTGAATACCAAACCTCATCTTCCATTCTCGACACCAGAATCGCATAATACCATATCAGGATTATTATAACACTATTAACCTTTCTCATTGGAATTCCAGACAGAAGGCTGCATCCAGGCCCAGGTTATAACATGAAAGTTCAGGAGGGGAAAAACCATGGGAGGCATATGAAAGTAGTTAGAGGGAAGAATTCTTAAGGTTTTTTTATGTACTATCCTTCACAAAAGTAAATACCCACCTTCAGCTAAACCTGCGCGAAGGGTCACCTAAACCTCAGGCGTGCTTGCAGAAATGGTATGAGAATTAAATTAGCCATGTGCTTCCTTTGCTGTCCAAAGGACGTGGCAGCCGTGTTAACTCTTAGCTCACTCACCTCACAGTTTTAAAAAACTACTTCAGCAATCCTTCTACATAAACGGGCAAACATTGCAAATTTAACTTCAGTGCATCTGCAGAAAAGGTGCTATTATGGTGTTTTATTAAATTGTGAACTAGAACTTAAATGATTCCAGTATTGGGTGCTACACTTAGAGAAGTGATTTAATCAGCGAGATGCAATCCGTATGTTGTCTGTAGCGCAAGTGGCTAAGGCGTGTCCGCTCAAATCGACAGTGGTGGGCTAACATTAGTTGGGATTCCACTCAATATTATTTTTTAATTCCCTTTTCCTGTTTCTTTCTTAACGGGAACATCATTATTTATATAACCCGTGTGAAATACAACATTATACAAATTAATGAAATCTTTCTTTACATATTTTTATTCCGCATAGCGTTGTAACTTTCCCGCCATCCTATGCTGCAGTACGATTGCAATTTTAATACTGAATGCTTTATAAGATATTAATTGCAATTGTTGAAAATAAATCGGGGAACACGCCTACCTCAACTGTCAATCATGCCTCTCGAAATTAATATTTCCCTTTAAATATTCACATTTGAAAGCATGTCTATAAGTAGACTATCACCACATTAAAATATATAAGTGCGTAATAGTGTAAGTTAGGTTGTAATGGTCATAAAATGCATTGTTACAAGCTGTGGATGCCAGGGAGTAATGTAATTAGTAATATATTAAACAGAACAGAATGCAGTTGTGGATTACTTCAGCGGAAGCAACCTTTGCACCAGGTTGCCATGTTGTTTATTTCCAAGCACTACACAATGTTGCCATATCCCCATTAACTCAATTTCTAGCAGTGTGCCTTCATCCGATTCTCCATTCCTGATAAAAAGCTGTAGAAAATTAAGCACTTTTGTTAATTTTGTATTTCAGAAAATAAACATGCGAAAGGCGGGGATCGAACCCCCGGCAGCTAGAAGTTTCGAATTCCACGGTCAGCGCCTAGACCTAGAAGCTCAAAGCCTGCTGTATTCCCATATTCCCCTTGCACATACAAGTAAATAAGTAATTTCTGCAAATGCTTATCTTGACTAACATGCAGAAGATAGAGGAATAAGTTTATAATATTAATTAAAGAGTGGAGAAAGTCGCATAGCACATTAGATTTTTTAAATCAGGATAGGCGAACAGAAATTAAGCACTTCACTACCAGGTTATGAATGGAGCTCCTTAAGGTGGCTCTTCACGTAGATAAGATCTGGGAAAGCCCAGGAGTCATAGTGTATCGAGCGGTACAGCGGTCCGCCACTGAAGGCGTCACGACCCTCTGTTTACTCCACAGGTTGTCGACCCCATGCAGTACGAGCATGTGCTGGCTCACTGGAACCCAGTTCCTGGTAACTAACAGGAGAATACCAGGGTGTACCATTCATTCTAATCGCATATTTATGAGTTCCTAAAAACAGGTGAGTAAATAGATGGCGATGCCTATCTTTTGT
Source organism: Tenodera sinensis (assembly GCA_030765045.1). NCBI lineage: Eukaryota > Metazoa > Arthropoda > Insecta > Mantodea > Mantidae > Tenodera > Tenodera sinensis. The sequence goes on along the minus strand of CM060967.1, from coordinate 134,812,977 downwards.
CACATTACTTCCTCAATTTGATCATCGTGACTGAAAACGATCGTTGCAAACTTCTTGTTTGATTATGTTTTTGCCAGTTTGCACGGTACATTACTATCTAAAGTTGTAGCTAAATGCTGAAATAGAGGGACTGACTTATTTACAAACAAAGCTTGTTTTTACTTTCTCTACTGGTAAGTAGAAGGAAGTATTGTATTCCACCCAAACATTCGATGTTGAGATTTCACCGGAAATATATGTTTTGAGACCACCTGTATCCAAAAAAAGTATTTTTAGAAGAAGGTCCGCGCGCGTGTCTGTCTGTGGACAGCGTAACTCAAAAATGAAAAGTAGTTTAAAAACCAAGGTTGGTATTTAAGTTTAATGTCTTTCAAGGATGTGACACGAAGATTTTGAAGAAAATAGCCTCACCCTAAACTACCCTTTACATGGAAAATTTTTCGAAAATTTTGATTTTCTTGAAAATTGCTCTAACGATTTTGATTAAAATGTCATGTGTTTGAGATATTTTTATGCCAAATGAAATGTATACCTTGAATTTTCTGGCTATAGCTCCTGTAGTTACATTTACTCTGGACGACTTTTGCATAACTGGTAAACCGTTAGAGATAGACCAAATCATACTATACAAAAAATGTAGATCTTGCTAAAATACACAATTTATGTCTGAATAAGTTTTCTTGTAGGGTGAAGCATTTCGGAGATACTCCTTGCTATGTGTGTGAGTTTCGGAAAACTTAAAAAGGGTTGGTAAAATAGATCGTTATTCATTTTTTTATATGTTAAGTGTGCAGAGAGAACAGAATCTCAAAGCTTTAAAAGATTTGACTATCGCTCACAGCCTACTGTATTCCCATATTCCCCTTGCACCTACAAGGAAATAAGCAATAAGATAATTCCGATTTTATCTGATGTGTTGCGCTCACATGAATTTCTCTACTCTTGTACTAAAATATTCTTAACTATTCTTCATGTTAGTCGAGATAAACATTTGCAGAAGTTACTTTATTGCTGATTTTCTTCCAGGTGCAAGGGGATTATGGGAATAGAGTAGGATTTGAGTGATAGTCAAATGTTTTAAAGCTAGTCGCTATATGAAGGCTTTGAAATTCGGTTCTCTTGGCACGCACAAGACAGAAAGTGAAAACCACCTTACATTTAAGAAAAGTTAAGTATTGCAAAACTGACATAAATAATAAAGAATGTCCCCGAAATAGTTCACTCCACAAAAAACGGATTTAGACATAACTTGTGTTTTAACGAGATCTACAGTTTTATAGTAAGATTTAGTCTCTCTTACCGTTTGAGTTATTCAAGTCATCAAGAGTAAATAGGACTACATGGGCTATAACCAGATAATTGAAAATATACATTTCATTTAGCATAAACATGCCTTAAACATATGGAATTTTAATCAAAATCATTAGAGCCATTTTTGAGGAAATCAAAATTTTCGGAAAATTTTACATGCAAAGTGCAGTTTAGAGTGGATTAATTTTCTCCAAAATCTTCGTGTCGCCTGCTTCAAAGATATTTATTTGTTTTTAAGTTACGTTCTCCACAGACTGACTATCTGAAAGACGAAAACACACACACACACACACACACACACACACACACACACACACACACACACACACACACACAAAGACATACTTGGACCTTTTTCTACAAATGCGTTTTTTTTTTTTTTTTTTTTTTTTTTTTTTAATTCAGGGGCCTCAAAATGTTTCCGGCGAAATTTCGGAATCGAAATTTTGGATCTAATAGAATACTTCCACTACTTACTATACGTGTTAGAGAAAATAAAAAGTCAGATTTGTAATATGAACACCACCTAAACCATTACAGCTATAATTACGCGTTGTACAGTGCTTAGGGTAGAATATGTGAAAATTAAAGTTTCAGGGTCAAAGCAGGGCACGTAACATCCATCAAATTAATACACAGAAAAATTAAATGGCATATTGATGTTCACTTAGGTGCACTTATTTGAAGAATTTTCTGTTTTAATGAGCTTAACCTTTGGGTAACTCCCGAAAAGGATGGAGATTTCGATAGTGGAAAGAAAAAAAAAGGATATTTTTTTACCTCAGAAACGACAATGTGCCCTTAAAGTTTGAAATGTTTACTATCTGTAAAGGTGTTAAGGTTTTCCAAATTTTATCGAAACAGCTGCTCTACATTTATTGCTTTAACTGTCAAGTTCAGACTTTTTAAAAATGAACACAAATTTTTCATGTTAAGCCATTAGCCATTAGCATATATATGCTAGAATTATGTACTTGTAAACATAATGTACGTATATATCACAAGAACTAACAGCAATTGATTTAGTTTACATTATTTTACAGGAAGAAAATTCCTTCTTTTTGATAACCATGAGAAACACTTTTCCTTTTCAGCTACCAGCAGTAGTCTGCATTCATACTAACTGTCCAACTACCACAGATCTTGTTTTAATGTTTTTCAACTCTTGGTCCTTGTAAAATTCAAGACAATTATCCTCAGTGCCAGACATTAGTTTCCTGATCAGAGGCCCAGTAAAACACCTTTCAGCTTATTTAGAATCATGTACTTAAACTCGCTTTTGTCCTCTAGGGCACACACAAAATTACTCATGAAACACAAATTCTTAAAAACCTGACGTGATAGAAAAAAGTGGATTATAATATCCAACTCAGCGCAAAAGGTCTGTTTGGGAACATGCATTCATTCGAAAACACATTTTTGTTGCAGAGCCGTGTAGCGACAGAGAATTTGTAAGATTGTTGGACATGCTAATAAGGAGGGCTAAAATAACTTTGAAAACAAGTAGCAGGAACAGACATGAACACAAATGAACAATGCGAAATGGAAGTTAATAACAGAATCTCTCATGCTCAGGCAGCAATAACACGGCTGAACGGAGTATTTTAGAGTCGGGATATCAGACTATAAATTAAGAAGACTGTTCTAAACATTGTCGTTGAAAGCCTCCTGGGATATGGCGTGGAAAGATGGGGGTTAACTTAAAGACGAAGGGATCGAATTAAAGCCGTAGAAATGACTGCCCTTCGAAGAAAACTATGGATTTCACCAATTGAAAGTTGAGGACAACATGGAGATTGTTAAAATGGTATGATCACATCCAGGGAATGGCCAACGGATAGATGGCTGAAGGAAATAAACTGGTCTCCAGAATGTTGCAGGAAAACAAGATGCCTCGGTTTACTCCGAGGGGGAATAATAGAATGTAGAAGTCTGGACGGTAATATGTCTGAACATACAGCACAATGGACAATAGTATTACAAGGCAAGCGCTGATAAGTGTACATAGGCCTTTAATACTATATTAATCAACGAAACTATAATGGTAGTAATTAAAACGCCGCTCGTTCCCTAATTTTCAACTTTCATTAAAGGACTGGTCTTCATCGAATCGAACAATTCCATTTTCATTAAAACACAAGTATTCCACCAATCATAAACAGAACAGCAATACTTCCCGCACGGAAACTCGGCGTTTAGCGTCGCATGGGCTCTTCGTGCCTACGAATGTACCACGTATGCACCATGATTGCTCAGTTCACGACCTGCAAAAGAAAAATGTTGGATATTACATCTGTATCTTCGTAGCTAAAATAAGTTATTCAACTATTTTGTTCTCAATTACTGTAAAAATGTTTTAATTACAACATTCCGAAAGAGAGCAAATTTTCTACAGGATTAAGTTATTTTGATGGTTCAGTTGAATTAAACTTGTCAACAGGGTTTGGGAAGAGCAGAAATACACGCACTGCTGAGTGAGAGAGAAGGAGAGGAAGGGGGAGGGAGAGAGATATATATTGTATCCAAGCTGAAACGCTCTATAGAATGGCTTTTACGTTCCTTTTGTGACAAAAAAGAGAAAACCTGGGTGCCGATAAACAAGTAACGCCCCCTCCCCCCGCTTAATTAGGCATAAAATGTTGGGCAACATTTTCAGGCAAAATATTTCACTGTGCATCCCTGTACCGATGTGCTAAAGAAATTCATTTGTTAGAAATAAAGTTGCTATTCACCAACTTGCCGGCTTTGTGATTCACTGATTCAGTCTATATGGAAGTATATTTAAGCATTTTTCTTGTTTTGCGTAATTACGTTTAACTCAATACGAATAGCTGATGATTGGATATCTGCATATTGAAATTAATAATACATTTACTCTATTTTTTATTTGCAGTTATGTGTACAATAATAATATATCGGTTATTGTGCAACATTACAAAAAAAATTGGTATAGAAAACCTGCAAACTAGCAACTAGACATGTTATTCTATTACACAATTGAAACGGTGACTGAGGTTATGTTATTTCACGTGGGGCTGTAACCACAACAAGAAACATTTTCAGTACTGGAAATATTTATTGCATCGCCCACAATATTAGGTTTGACCTTTCCATTTAAATATTTAAATGTCATGGTACTGAAAACTGATACTGTGGCGTACCACTACTAGATTAAACAAACGTTTCATGCAAAGAAAATAAGATCGTGGTTTGAAATAGTTGATGAAGTCCGAAACTTCTAGAACAGAAATATCAACTGGGTAGTGCAGTGTTTAGCAAGGTAGCAATGTTGTGTATGTAGGCTAATAGCTTTCCCTCATAACACCATAAGAGGTGGTTCTGCATTGTATTTAAAAAGTGTTACAAATAATGGTAAATAATAAAATAATTATATTTATTATATCAAAATTACTTTGTAAGTATAAAAAGAAAATTTGTTCAGACAACTTACTTACAGGTTCTTCATTTAAAATCTAATTGAGTAAACGGCGTTTCGCCTCTCCCGCGACATTGCTGGATTCCCCCACTACCGGCTGCCGTTGTGCACGCGGTTAGTCGGTACTGGGTCTCTGAAAATCCACATCGTGTTCAAGAAATCCCTCATTATCATTGGAGAGATGGAGTTGGTTATGATGTTAGTGCTAGACGCATAATCGATCCAGACTGTAAATGCAGAGACTTACCGAAATTACAATTTGATCCTATTTTATCATGACTTGTCCAGGTTCCTGATAATCCTCATTTCCTTTCGATGAACTCTTATATTATATTCTTTTCTCAAGGGTTTACATGTTATTATGTTTGTGTCTGGAATTCTTCTGTCTCGTGCTATACATGTTTTCTTCTAGTACTTTAACAGATACTAGCTGGATGATATTTTCCAGTTTTACATAATCTTCTTGGTACAAAAATATGTATTATGGTGGAAATTAATTGTTCTTTCACATTAGTGTGTGTAGAAAAATGTAGAATCAGCCTGAAAAATTCAACGCTATAGCCGGGACTTGAACTACGGTTTACCCAAAAAACTGAGATTCAATTGTCCTGCTGGTATGTTGTCGTGGAGCTCAATTAGTTGCAGCAACCGGACGGAGAGCAGAAGATCCGTGGACCAAACCTCTGCTAAAGCGTTGACGTTTCAGTTTCATTCTATAGTATGTTTACTACAAAACTTGGCCAACAGGCGCCCGCCCCCCTCCCGGTCACACATGCATGGAAAGCTGTTTACCCGCCGAAGTCCATTGCAACTGCATTCTGGCAAAACAACCACGGAGCGATGACCTCTCTTGCAGAAACACATGCGTGAAGTTATCAATATTAAATTTCCACGTTTAGATTAATTTTCAACTGACATTTCTGAACAAAACTTCGAATTAGGAAAATTAAATTCGAATTACATGTGACCAAGAAAAATCTTCCAAATAACGAATTATAAACGTTCAAATTATTCGAGTTACACTATATTTTCTAGTTACAAACGTCTTGTTAATCGACATATTTCCAGATACGTCAACTTGCTCTAAAGATTCTGAGAAGGATCCTTGAACATGTGCTACTTTGAACTTCTGCTAATATCAGATGAGTCTGCTTATACAGTTTTATGTGTTGGTGTCTCCAAAATGTTTTGGTGTAAGATTCCTAAATTACATTGTCACTTCAATGTTTACTTTCATTAGGGCAAAGATGGTCATGTTATTTATGTATATTGGTTGGTATGGTAACGGGTCCATTTGCTTTCCCTGTAATAGTCGAAATCTGAAATTGCAGATGTAGTTAAAGCAGAAGTGAAATGCATTACCTTGGATTTCCTTCCACATAAATTTTGTTCCATACATAAGGAAAAACACAATTTAAAAATATGTTGTGAAGAAAAGGGATCAGCTGATATGAATTATATGCAAGACGGTGCAGCTTTAATTTTAGTGTGCTAAAAGCAGGTTAAATCTGTTTTATTAAACTGCATTCTGTTTGTAGATCCTGCTTCTTTATGATACATAACCAGTCAATAAAGGTTTTCATGGAAATGTTTAAGACGGAGCTTTTAAACACTTATTTTACAGAGTGCTTTCAGACCATAAAGCAACCGCTTTTAGGATTGTATGCCAAAAATGCTTTTATTAACATTTCGTTGGAGATACAAATGCTATCCAGTGGGCTAAGCGACAGTCAAATGTTTTCAAGTGTTGCTATATAATGACCTTGAAACTTCTTTGTGATCATGAGAGAAAAACGAATAACGGCTTAGCACTTGAAAAAGTATTTGAAAACTCAAGCCAATAACGAAAAATGGTTTGGATGCAGTTAACGCCAAACATAAATTTTGCTGTTTAGTGAAAACTGAATTTTTTATGCAGTGCGTTTTTATCCACCTCTCAGAATTACACCGAATTAATGCAGCATAAAGAGTTCTTCACAGGGTATTCGAAAATATTCAACATGCGTAATATTCATTGTGGTTCAGTATGAATATCGTGCAATAAGTTGTATATCACAAATTCGACAAGAGAAGGTGTCTTCGTTGTTTATATACAGAATGGAAGGAAAGTCATTACATTCCTTCTGATATATGCTTCATAGAAGCGTTACAAACAAAAAAGTCTAATGATATTTTGTTCTTTGATCAGCCGATTTCGAAAAAATAAATGGTTTTTGTTCCAAATTGGATGCGTAATTCCACAAGAATGTATGAAGATAACAGTTCTTTACTTGTAAGATGCGTAAAGTAACTTATTTCGGACGTAATTTCGGCAGTAATTATGGGACATCACATAGGGTTACGAAATAATTAATCACTTAAAAGACGTGAAGGAATACTCCGAGCAGCATTTTCAGACGTGAAGTAACTCGGCAACGTTACGTTGAGGATACTCACGGATCTGAACCGGTTTCTGGATGTAATCACGACGCAGGATGTAATGTTTTGGGAGATAACAATTCTGATTGGCCTACACTCGCACAGTAAAAATGGAAGGACACGGCAGGTTTGCGCTCACGAGACGCGCCACCGCGCTGTTTATGTGCTCACGTAGTGAAAGTGACACCCACACAATCTGCAGCGTTGTCAGCTTCTTTTCTACAAGACTAAAATATGTCAGTAGGAAATGGTTAGACAAAAACATAACGTAAGATATAAATGTATTCCAAATACCGAGATCTATGGCTGGTTTAAATTAATGTAATGACTTCCCTTCCACCCGGTATATAGTGAGTGAGTCAGTGAGTTGGGTGGAGTTTAAGGGCCCATCGACAGCTAAGTCATTTGGGCTATCCGATTGTGTGTGTGTGTGCGTGTGCGTGTGTGTGTGTTTTTCTGTATATGTATATACACCGGAATTAGGAAATAACAGAAGTATAGTCTCGCATGCAAGGAACAATTATATTACAGGGTCATGCTGTCAAACTGTAACGTCAAAATATTCAAGTTCCAGCCGGTAGTCTGGCGTTTATAAGGAAACAGGGCGTAAGGGTATTGATAAATGGTGAACTTAATGCATTATTTTCAGTGTGTTAGTTATTTTGTCTCTTGATCTAACAGTTCTCCCATAAATCAATCACGTAGTTTACTACCTGATATTTTGGCATGGTCGTAATTGCATGGTGAGATAAACAATGTATGTAAGATATACCAGGGGTGTCCACGGAAAAAAGTTATCCCCATGAAAACATAAATCACATGAATTGTGTGTTTTAACGAGATCTATATTATCTATGTAATAAAACGTTCTCTCTTACAGTTTACCAGTTATGCAAAAGTCATTGATTATGAAGAATTTATTTAGCAATTCAAGGGTGTATATTTCATTTGTTATGAAAATATCTTAAACAAAAGGCAATTTCATTAAAATCATTACAGCCATTTTTGAGAAATGCAAAATTGTCGAAAAATTCCTCTGTGCATAGGCAAAGATTCTTTCTTTTGGATTCATGAAGTCCCAAAACATGTATTTTTTGGAGAAATCTCGGTATCAAATTTTTGGGTGGAGTGCATTGCCTACCTCACCTACTTGGTATGTAGTAGAGAAAGTAGGAGCAAAAAACAACGAAGAATTTTACGTGTAAAAAGTGGTTTGGGGATGAGGCATTTTCTTGAAAACCTCTGTCCTTTAAGATGTTGAACCTTGGCGCGTAGATTGTGATGCCTGGTTATTGGTAGAAGGGAGTGACTGACTGACTGACTGACTGACTGACTGACTGACTGACTGACTGACTGACTGACTGACTGACTGACGGGGTGATAAATGCTCTCGCCCAATATAAACACCGATACGCCATCTATAATCAACTAGAATCTTTTGGAGATTTTCCTTCTCCCCGCCTCTCTAACATTCTAGAACTCTAGATAATCTGCAGTTATATAAGCTAGTCAGCCAGCTAGTTGGTAACATAGTGAGTTTTTTATACAATATAAAGCGCGTTCTCCGAGTGAGGTTACTGTGATAGTTGCGACGTATACTGAATACTGTGGTGCTACTGCGAGAAATTTAAAGAGAGGTCGTGTGTTTGATACCCTGCTGGTGAGTCATCGGAAGAATGGGCTACGTCTGACATACATGATTACGTCGCGAACAAGTGAAGTGTCAGTGAGAAATAAGTGAAGCGACAGTGGATAGAGGATAAAGTCTCACTACCATCACTTAAACGTATATACCTCCCCTTCCGCCCATCATATGTAGGTATTTCCTTTGAAAAGACAGGCACAGTTGTCGGTCGGGGAAGAATATGAAATATTAACAGTAGAGGAGGCGACGGACGAGTTTTGTTGACATTTGCCTGTTTTGGGAGACACGCTACGCTCCTCAGCTGTCGACACGCATGTATGTATGTACAAATACAAAGGTGGCACTTGAACCTTGGTTGTGTTGTGACATCTCCGAAATGTAAACAGCGTTGACGTGCGAGGTACATGTATGTCATTCATGGAGCTCTGGTATCTGAATGGTGGTGCTGCGTCGTCGCCGCCGCCGCCGTCAACAGAAAATATTTCAAAACAGCTTAATTTAAACGCTTGTGCTCTGTATCACTAGAGGAACCGTATTTAACAATAGAAGCGCTACATTTATAAAGCTCATATGTTGCACTTACATGACTTTCTCTACTCGTGTACTAACCATTCTTACAAACTCTTGTTCCTATATCTTCTTCGTGTTAGTTGAGATAAACATTTGTACAAATTATCTTATTGCTTATTTCCTTGTAGGTACAAGCGGAATATTAGAATACAGTAGGCTTTGTGCGAAAGTCAAATCTTCGAGATTCCGTTCTCCTCGCACGACTAACATACAAAAGAATGAACAACGTTGTTGGATTTGACGAAAGTTTGTTTTCCGAAACTGACACAAATAATAAGGAATATGTCCGAAATGGTTTATTTTACAAAATATATATATTTGCACATAGATTGTGTGTTTTAGCGAGATCTACGATTTTTGTATACTAAGATTTGGTCTATCTCTTACAGTTTAGGAGTTATTCAAAAGTCATCCAGAGTAAACAGGACTATATAGGCTATAGCCAGAAAATTCAAAATATACATTTCATTTGTCATAAAACTATCTAAAACATGTCATTTGAATCAAAATCTTGAGAACCATTTTAAAGAAAATCAAAATTTTTGAAAAAAAATTCCATGTAAAGGGTAGTTTAGGGTGGAGGAATTTTCTTCAAAATATTCGTGTCGCATTCTTGAAAGACAAAATACCAACTTTGGTTTTTAACTGACTTTTCGTTTTTGAGTTATGCTGTTCACACACTGACACCTGACAGATACACAGACAGAAAGACACACACGGATATTTTTCTAAAAATACTTTCTTTGGAATTTCCGGTGAAATCTCGACATCGAATTGTTGGGTGGAATACAATACTTCCTTACTATACTACCCGTAGTAGAGAAAGTAAGAATGGGAGCGGATTGTTCAAGAAAATGGTGAATTTTAACCATTAAAAGAACATAGGAGTGATTTTTATCGGTGAAAACAGTGCTTCAAGTGATCCACAAAGTTTTGCTCTTTTTAAGTACGCTTCATAGAAATGGAAAGGTCGTTTTCAGCGCTCCAAGATGTACTGATGGGACACATAACCTAAAAGATATCTCGTCGTTATGTGTAACAAATGAGTGTTTGTTAATGCTTGACAAAAGCTGTTTTGTATTAAAAGTGATGCATTAACGAAATTACTAATAGGCAGTGTTCATGTAGCGTTTTGGTTAGGTCTCACTTTTATATGTTAATATTGTGCGATTTGTGTGTTAATCTTCGTGTATCACGTACGTAAATTTGATTAAACGCTGCATGATTTACATGTTTTATTTCAATTGGTAACAAGAAAAATCCAAATAGTGTTTATTTTTGTTATCTATTGTCTGTTTTTGCATGTACCTGTAAATATTTTAGCACCTAGTTTCACGGTTTTGATGCCTATTTTGCTTGCCTATTTTTGCATTTTAAGTGCTTTTTTGCCTGCTTATTTTCATCTTTTTAAGTGTCTAACATCCGGTCTGTAGTAACAACATTGGGCCTTAACAGCCTAGTAGTCGACAGGCCCTTAAACCTCACTCACTCACTCACTCACTCACTCACTCACTCACTCACTCACTCACTCACTCACTCACTCACTCACTCACTCACTCACTCACTCACTCACTCTACTCACTCACTCTACTCACTCACTCACTCACTCTACTCACTCAGTGACTGACCTGACTGGGCTGTCTGATCTGACTGAGTTGTCTGATTTTCTGACTGTCTGACCGACTGACTGACTGTTAACAGATTTTTTCCCCTTTCTATACTGATTTTCGTAATTTAAATTAGAATCACTGGGACCTTCGTGCAAGCTAAAAAGTATTAAACGTTTGTTAACTATATGTTATAGGTATTCTTGACTTTATATACCATTTTGTTAAACTAGGAAACTGGTGAATATGACAATCGCACACTCTCAGGCCATTAACCTCTTTGGAAAATACACAGTCTGGCACATCGGAGATGTTAATCATAAAATATCGGTTGACTGATTTCTAATTTTAGCAATTTTCTCTCTTTATACAATTATTTATCATACCCTGCTGACGGTATTGATTACAACACACCTGCTCTAAAAGTGTGACATGTAAACTGTAATTAAACTATTTTTGCAAATGTTTATCTCGACTAGCATGAAGTACATAGAAAAATAAGCTACCTATTGTAAGAATAACTGTAAATGATAGTTGCTACAGAAACTCATATGAATTTAACATAAACCTGTTTGCAAAAAGAAGGCTACTCGATTTTTAAAATTCTGACCAGAAGATCCGTAATTCAAATCCCGGCTATAGCATATTTTTATGTGTGATTCTACTTTTCCAATCTTTTTACAGTTTGCCTGTTTGGAATAGCAATTAATTACATCGATTGACCCAACACTTGGTTCAATTATCAAGCACGAGACTTTAAAGTGCTTACCCAGAACATATGAGTATGTTGGGAGATTTAAAGTCGTACCCTCATGATGCCATGGTAGGTCGATTGTTTAGAGCAGTGTTTCTGAACCCGCGGGTCGCGACCCATAGGGGGCTCGTCTGGGTTCTTTAAATGTGATGTTTATTTACTGGAAAGTACATAGATTTAATAATTTAATAAACCATTAATAAATAGGTCATACAAATATATATGGAATATTTATTTTGTTCTGTAACAACCATTAAAATTAGTATGAAATTTGACACTTTTGTTTAAGCTCTGTAGTTTTGTAATATCTGGCACAAATCCACAAGAATACCATATAATCTTCAATTGGTATATTATTTTTAATAAGTTGCAGGTTTAAAAAGGTTATTATTCAGAGTTTCGCGTGTTGCATCACTTTCCCATTTAGCTATTTCAAACTCATTTTTGCTTTCTCTACTACATTTAGTAAAGTAGGATAAGTATTGTATTCCACACAAAAATTTGATGTCAAGATTTCACCCGAAATATATTTTTAGGCCCCCTGAAATAACAAAAGAGCATTTTTATAAAAAGGTCCGAGTGTGTCAGCATGTGGACAGCATAACTGAAAAATAAAAAGTCGGTTAAAAACCAAAGTTGGTATTTAAGTTTAATATCTTTCAAGGATGCCACATGAAGATTTTGAAGAAAATTGCTCCAGAGTAAACTACCCTTTATATGTAAATATTTTTGAACATTTTGATTTTTTTGAAAATGGCTCTATTTTTAATAAAACGCCAAATGTTTGAGAAATTTTGATGACAACTGAAATTATATCTTGAATTTTCTGGCTATAGTGTATGAAGTCCTATTTACTGTGGATGACTTATGCATAACTGATAAATCGTAATAGATAGACCAAATGTTACTATACAAAAATGTAGATCTTGCTAAACCACACAATTTATGTCTGAGTAAATTTTTATGTAGAGTGAACCATTTCGGAGATATTCCTCGTTATTTATATACGTTTTGGAGAACTTATACTTCTGTGAAATGGATCATCGTTATTCGGTTTTTTATATGTTATACAAAGAGAACGGAATCTCAAAGCTTTAAAATATTTGACTATCGCTCAAAGCCTACTGTATTCTAATATTCCTCTTCTAATATTCCGACAAGGAAGTAAGCAATAAGATAATTTCTGCAATTGTTTATCTCAACTAACACGAAGAAGATATAGGAAAAAGAGTTTGTAAGAATGGTTAGTACAAGAATAGAGAAAATCATGTGAGTGCAACACATCAGATTTTTACATTTTCTTCTCTCAAGAGTCTAATACAGTGACCCGGTGGAACTGCTAATGAAGGCTAAACACTTTGTAACACCATTATTAGGCAGGGTCCAGGAGTTTTGTTTTGAGTGATATTTCGCTCGCAGTAGGCTTTAAATTAAAACGCACCTCGAAGCTTCGCAGACTAATTCTGCGTGCACAGCAGACATTAACGCCTGAGTCCATGAACAGCGTTGTAAATCTTCTATTCTGAGAAACATAGAGCATGGCTTGCTTCTAGGAAACGGTGTATATATTAAGGGAAGCGGAAATTCTACTCCTTGAAGTAATTTTTTATCTTTCCCTTATTCTAACGACTTAATAAGGTGCCCATTTGTAGCGGAAGAATCCTTTTGTTAGTTTATTAGCAGCAATTTCCGCGAAACTTTGGCTCAGCACAAATCCCATTCGTTTGTGCTTTGAAGGAGCGATAAAAAACTATTGTAATCAACTGTTTTATAAGGATATTCAAAGCTGAGCTGTCTAAATCTTGTAGTTATATCTAGATATTTTAAAAATGTTGCTACATCTTACTGTCTCATAATTATAAGTGACCTAAATTTCATGTCAACTATTTAATGTTTACTAAATTTTTATTTTAGTTTTATTATGTTAGTTATACAAGTGTTCCGCAAGATTTAGAAATTAAAATTTTGGAAAATAAAAATACTACCTGTTTATTTAAATACGATTGCATAAACTTGGCCTATAGAATCTATTTCCCTTGTGGTTGTTTTAGAAAAAATTACACCATTTAATTTGTTTTAATAATTTATCTTCAGTGGCCTAATTGGCCTCATATCTTGAGACATTAATGTGTAGCTAAAACCATACATTGGTTTTTACTTTCTCTACTAGGTATAGTAAGCTATTTTCTAAAAAATGGCTGTTAACAGTGTTGATTAAAATGATATATTTTAAGATATTTTTATGCCAAATGAAATGTACATTCTGGATTTTCTGGCTGTAGCCTATGTAGTTCTGTTTACTCTGGATGACTTTTGCACAACTGCTAAACCGTAGGAGATAAAAGCGAAATCTTATTGTACAAAAAATGTAGATCTCTTTAAACACGCAGCTTATGTCCAAATTAACTTTTTTGTGAAGTGAACCATTTCCTTGTAATTTGTGCGAGTTTTGCAGTAAACTTTTCTCAAATGGAAGGTCGTTGTTCACTTTACCTCTTGGCCATGCAATTCTTATAGGGACTAGCTTTAAAAGATTTCAGCGTCACTCAAAGTCGTCTGTATTCCCACCTTCTCCTTGTACCTGCTAGAAAACTACAATAAGATAATTTCTACAAATGTTTATCTCGAGTAACATGAAGGAGAGAAATAACAGTTTGTAAGAATAGTTAGTGCAAGATTAGAGAAAGCCTGTGAGTTCAACACGTCACATTTTTGAAGTTCATTCTCTCCTAGTTTCTGCTGAAAATCTGAACAATGTTGGCAACAATGTGGTAAAGTGTAAGACAAATTCGTGGAGTTAGTCATTGAGAGTAAATACAGGCCTTTAGGCCTGGTACTATTGGGCAGTTAAATGATCACGTGTTGAAACTTCAAAACGCTCTGAGCAAAAGCTATATTATAAAATTCAAAATAAACAACCCCATTTGTATAAACCAAGCTTGGCACTAAGGTGCTTAGAAGCAATTTAAGAGACATGAATAATTTCGTGAGCAGCTGTTGGAAACAGCATATTATGGTAAACAGATTTAGAACGGTATTTCTCCACTGCACACAAACTGTAAGATACAAAACAGTCTGGGTAATATTCAAATGATGTGTCCTAAGTGTCTTGGTGCGATAACTTACTTAACAGTAAACATTATGTACCTTCACGGTCTTCACTGAATGCAAATTGCACAGTTCAACAGCCTACAATATAGGCTAATACAATGATCCGTGGTCTTGACGTCAGCAACTCACGTGATGTGTCCTAGGCATCAAGGGATGTTTCAAACGCAGAAAATTCTGTTAAAATCTAATGTGTTGCACTCACATAGCTTTCTCTACTCCTGTACTAACCATTCTTACAATCTCGTATTCCTATATCTTCTTCGTGTTAAGATAAACACGTGTACAAATTATCTTATTGCTTATTTCCTTGTAGGCGCAAGGGGAATATTAGAATACAGTAGGCTTTTAAAGCTTTGAGATTCCGTTCTCTTTGCACGCTTAAGATATAAAAAATGAACACTGATGTTCCATTTCACGAAAGTTTTAAGTTTTCCAAAACTCACACACATAACAAGGAATATCTCCGAAATGGTTCACCCTGCAAGAAAATTTATTCAGACATAAATTGTGTATTTTAGCAAGATCTACATTTCTTGTAGAGTAAGATTTTGTCTATCTCTAACGGTTTACCAGTTATGCAAAAGTCGTCCATAATAAATACAACTACAGGGGCTATAGCCAGAAAATGCAAGATATACATTTCATTTGTCATCAAAATATCTCAAACATATGACGTTTTAATCAAAATCGATAGAGCCATTTTCAACAAAATCAAAATTTTTCGAAAAATATTCCATGTAAAGGGTAGTTTAGTGTGGGGCTATTTTCTTCAAAATCTTCGTGTCGCATCCTTGAAAGTCATTAAAGTTAAATACCAACTTTGGTTTTTAACCAACTTTCCGTTTTTTGGTTATGCTGTCCACAGACTGTGCTGCTTTCTTTAGGTGCTGTCTTGCACTGACCATTCTGTGGACACGTGAGAAAGCAAGATGGTATGGTACAGGAATGAGACCTAGAAAACTGTCCCGATCTACAGTATCTCCTTACGGATCCATGGTGATATGACTACGAAGTTAAAGCGACATAAAATAAATAGGAGAAAATCTGATGTGCTGCACTCATATGACTTTCTTTATTCTTGTACTTACCATTCTTACAAACTCTTATTACCATGTCTTCTTTGTGTTAGTTGAGATAAACATTTGTAGAAATTGTCTTATTGCTTATTTCCTTGTAGGTGTAAGAGGAATATTAGAATACAGTAGGCTTTGAACAATAGTCAAATCCTTTAAAGCTTTGAGATCCCGTTCTCTTTGCACGCTTAACATAAAAAAAAAGAACGATGTTCCATTTCTCGAAAGTTTCAAGTTTTCCGAACTGACACAAATAACAAGGAATTTCTCCGAAATGGTTCACTCTACAAAAAAATTATTTGGACATAAATTGTGTGTTTTAGCAAGACCTACATTTTTTGTACAGTAAGATTTTGTCTATCTCCAACGGTTTACGAGTTATTCAAAAGTCATCCAGACTAAACAGGACTACATAGGCTATAGTCAGAAAATTCAAAATATACATTTCATTTGTCATACAAATATCTTAAACATATGACGTTTTAATGAAAATTGTTAGCCATTTTCAAGAAAATCAACATTTTCGAAAAATTCTCCATGTAAAGGGTAGTTTAGATTGGGGTTATTTTCTTCAAAACCTTCATGTCGCATCCTTGAATGACATTAAACTTAAATACCAACTTTGGTTTTTAACCGACTTTTCGTTTTTGAGTTATGCTGTCCACACACACACAGACACACACACACGCACACACACAGACACACACAGGGACCTTTTTCTAAAAATGCTTTTTTGGATTCAGGGGGTCTCAAAACATATATTTCCGGTGAAATCTCGACGTCGAATTTTTGGGTGGAATACAATACTTCCCCTACTTACCAGTAGAGAAAGTAGAAAAAGAGAAACACTCCATTATGATACCCTAACTGAAATTGCTAAAACTATCTATTAGTGACTAATAAGTAAGACGAAAATCCATATAAAGCGTTGGGGAAATTTCACTTCTAGTGAAATTACTGTAGTTTCTCAGTTTAAATGTAAAATTAGAATTTTTGTTTCTTGCCTCTCTTCCAGGCGCACCAACCCACACACACACTTCCCCAACTCCTCCCCCACAAATACATTTTAAGCAGGAAGGATTAGAACGCTTCAAAATGTGCGTTTCTGTGGAAGTCGAGATATCGTTTCTTTGGACCGAAAGTAATTTTTCTTCTGCGTAAGCAAAATGGGGACAAAAAGACAGTAACAATTATTTTGGTATTTAAATAAAAGAGAAGACCGGCTTCTCTGCTTTACATTGAGAGCTAGATAATTTTCTATGGTAGACATAAATGACCATTGCTTAGAACTGCTACGGTAAACAATGCACTCCTTTTTTGTAAAGATGAACGACAGAAAAAAAATAACATAGTTCCCGATTATGTACAAGTGCTTTAAGTGACGTAACTTCCATAGTTATCAAATTGGAATAACTGTTAAGTAATTAATTTAATGCGTGTAACGATTTGATTACATATTTCTTTAGGCTACATTAGTTACACTATTGGAGAGCGATTATATGCAAAAGTAAGTAATTTTAAGTCATCATAGATTTCTCCGCAGAGAACAATTTTGGGGGTCTAGCGGGCAAATTCGTGAGCAACCTTTATTCAAGGAATAACTGTGAGATATGGGGGACAGACTTAGACTTACGTAGTATTATTTGATAGCATGCCTACCTCACATTCAAGACGTCTCTGGACCGAATCTCGATTAGGGTCAGTTATCCACACAAGTTCTTTTTCGGGTTTTCGTTTATCTTATAAAGGTCGATTAACTTACAGCTCCATGTACCTTAGGCTCGCTTGAGCATCATTTCACCTATTTTCAGTCATTTAACTCCTATTAAAAGGTAAAGGAAGTCAAATCATAACAAATAAAGTACTCAGAGGTGGCAGGGTCACTACATCTTCCCAGTTAGAAGCACCCCGGCGGAAGTTGGCTTAGGTTCGCTCCCCCTCGGGCTTGTACCATTCCATGGGAAGCCCGGAAACCAGTGGTTCACCTTCCATTTCGGAGGACGAGATTTCTAGATCGTTCCTGCCGTGCTACTGCCGCGAGGCTCGCCGACGTTCCACCACTGAAAGGAATCTAACGCAGGCATCGGCAAACATGTACTCAATGAGGTATCAATATGACGTCTCAACGTACAACCCGCAATGCACATGACGTAATGTAGAACAGGGGATGGCATTGACCTCCGTTCAGAGTCAGTGCTGGACTCGCTCGCTACAGAGTACAATAAGGTACACATACTTTAATCCAGCTATTTTGGTCTGCGATAGTTTAGGTATGCCTAGATATTTGAGCAATATATTTCAATTCACTCCTATTTGTAATGTACCCTGATATATCATGATATATCACAAGTAGTCACCCTCGGTACAGCACGTAAATTATCATCTGTTAATCGCGATGTAAGATTTTTTAGATTCAGTTTGTTTTCTTCTACACATTTCTTGAATGTCTGAAAAAATGCAGTCCCTGTTGTATGTTCCGTAAGTGGAATGACTTCGAGCATATATTCTTGTATCGAGAGGTTGTTAGTAACTCCACGAGTGAAAATTACCAATTGTGCTGTGTCAACGTTGTCAGTGCTTTCATCCAACGCGAGAGAAACGGCTATAAATTCATGAACCTCGGTTTGCAGTCTTTTTTTTCGGTTATTTCTATTTTATATATCCTTCTCTGTATGGTTCGTGGTGATAATGCAACATTACTAAAATATCATACTGTTCAGGGCAAATTATGTTGACAACTTTACTCTCACATTTTTTATGAAATCTCCATCACTAAAACACCTCAGTGACTGAGCAATCTCCAAAGCAACAGCATAGCTGGCGTCAAGTTGTCTAACAGTTATAATATTTCAATTAATATTAGGTGTATTATCTGAATATTGTTCTTGAGCTGTTGCAGTTGGTTAGTCCAATCTAGACTTGGAAAAAAATAAAAGGAATAAATGACATTACGTCAGTGTTATGCTACTTTAATTCGTGGTATAAATTTATGAATACATGCTTATTTGTAATTGTATGGTGATCTTATGACATGCATCATAATGCCGCTTGATGTTCCATTGATGAGTGTCTTTTTGAACTTTAGAGCACAACAAAAAACCTTACGTTCTTTGACTTTGACAGACATGTTTAGAGGTGCAGGTAAATACGACAGGACAGTCCGCCCGTGATAGGTGTGTATGCAGTGCCAGTTAAGGCTGTGAGGGAGGGGGAGACAGAGTAAGGGCTGCACCTGACACGTCATAGTTGCGAGGCCTCATTGAGTACATGTTTGCCGATGCCTGATCTAACGGGATGATGGGTGAAATGAAATGCTTAATGTAACGAAATGTAGAGACAGGAAATTCGGAGGACATAGAAATCCTTCCTAGAATTCGCCTGGTGACCCAGGGAAACCTCCGAAAAGAACCATGGGCGAGGAAGGTCGGCACGGGAATCGACCCCGGAGCTCCTGAATGCGGACCACGGACGTTACCCCCTGCGCCATCCTGCTCGGTAAATCATCTCATTAGTGGACGGAATTACAAACGTTGGAAGCGGCTAGGTGTTCTCTTCCGCAAAGATCTCCAATTCACGATAATTTATAAATGCTTTCATTTTGGCTTATCAAGTTTTGAAATCACATGACGGGAGACCAGGTTATAGTATTAAGTATATCCTCTCCTGGCGCATAGCTCTTGACATTTCAGTTGCGTATTTCAACGAAGTGGACGGGGATTCCGGAACACAGTGTTGCGTGTCATCAAGTTCGTGTGAAACTATACTTATTTCTTTAAGATATTTCCTTATCTGCGTGACCTATATTAAGTTCGCGAGAGGCAAAAGTTCGCTTTAACCAAAGAGGTACAGGCGGCCCCAAATGTTTTGCGATGGTTGAGAGGGTGTAGGAGAAAGAGAGAGAATTTTCTTATGAATTATTTGCGCCTGGTCTGCCTGACCCAGCGATGCCTCCACCAGACCCAAAAAAAAAAAAAAAAAAAAAAAAAAAAAATGCATACGAAGTATTTCTTGTTAGTAATAATAATAATAGTTTTTTGAAACGCTCTTTTGCAGTAATTCTTGTTACGCTAAATATTCATTTTCTTTGAGGTTATGTTTTCCTGCTATTTCCGACAAACAACCATTCAATACTTTAAACTTGAATGTGAAATTTCACTTCAAATAAACGATTTCATGTTCGCTGAATAAAAAATAAAAATAAAAAAAAAAAATAAATAAAAAAAAAAAATAAAAATAAAAAAAAATAAAATAAAAAAAAATAAAAAATAAAAAATTGTAAATTTTACAGCGCGCATGCGTCTGTCTCCTCGAATAGCTTAAATAAATATCGTGGTATATTAAAATTATTTAAACGTTTTAAATTGAATTTCATTATAGGGTGATGTGCCGAATATTTAGTTTCCATCCTCGCTGCGAGTTCATTCTGTATTTACAACGTTAATGTTGTTTTCTTTACTCTGAGATTACTTTCTCAAGTAATAATGCCGATGTTATGCTGATGGTCCAATTTTTAGGTCCAAGGTATTGTGTACAACAAAAGTGCATCTAATTTTTTCATCCAACAACTTCAAAATAGTCAATTAGCCTCTGTAACGTAACAACATGGCGGACTGCGCAGGCAACATGTAGTCATCTGTTGTGTCTGTGCTGTTGTGTGTGTACGGCTCGTGTCAATTTTAATGTGAAGGTTATTTTAATAAAATGTTTAATTTTTTTGAACATTCATAAGCGATTTTACGTGACATATATTACTGAGGTAGTTGTTACCCATCTATATTTCATAAATAATAAGAAATCAGGTTAAGAGTATGTTTAAATTGTATGTTACGAAATGAGCTCAAATCTCTTGTCCATCTATACTAAGATTAAAACCATTACAATTGATCCTTATCTCTTTCGCGTTTGTCTCATATTTGGTCTTAGTGTGTAATTTTGCCCTTCACACGATGTAAAAGGCTGAGAAATAAATTTTCGTCAATTCGTAGAAAATTGCGATAGTTTCCCGAGTTTTCTAACCTCAATTCGTTTTGTGGTCGACCCAATATATCTCAGCCCGTGTCATGTTTTCATGAACGTAACCACCAACGTCTTTTACTTCTAATGCATCTTTTCTTCCTAGTGAGACCCGCGGAAATATATCCCAAACCTATACTTAATATAGCAATCGCTAAATTAATATTTACGTCCGCCATGTTTATTTCTCACGCTTGCTACGTGAATTGCCATTTGTATTGGACAAAAATGAATCATAGTGTGACAGACACTGTTTCTTTTGTGTGAAATTCTATTGGACATATAAAGTTTGGTAAAAGAAATTGGACCGTTGTACACCGGCTTAAGAGAAATGTTGGAATGATATTTTCTTTGCGCTTACAAACACATTATGCCCCTCATCCTTGTGTGGGCTCGCAAGTTGACCTTTGAGATCACTTAGCTCTTAGCATAACCTACCGATAAACTGTCTTGCCTTCCCAGTGCGACAATAGAATGCTGGGAATTTCGAAAAATGGTTCAAGAGGCCTGTGTTGAATTACATTTTCCAATTCTCTCTTAATAAAAGCGACTATATGTTCCATATTTTTCCATTAATTAGCATTGCACTTGCCAGTCTATACTCACATCTAACCACGTAACTAAAAATTGCTTTCCCTGGACATTCCGTTGTCATCTTAAGATGTATTCTGCTACAGTTTCCTGAGTTGCAGGATATCGATTGAACAGAAGTCTCCTGCTGCGTTTCAGTTCAATAAATACAGCACTTTTGGATCTGTTCTTCTGCTCAAAACGTTCTGGTGGTGTTACTAAGTTTATAATCTTAGCATGCAAGCTTTCAAAGTTAATGTAACACTGTGTATTTGTAGGACTACTATCGGGAAGTTTACCAGTCATTTCCTGGTCTTCATTAGCCATTAAAAGGTGACGTCAATAGTGCACCGAATGAGTATTCTTGGAAAGCGTCATCACTAGGGTGGCTTGGCTATTTTCTCAGCAGTGTTGTGACTGGAGGTCATTGACTCACTTCCGCCTACGGAACGTGCAAGCATTTAATTATATTCTTCCATCAAACGAATCTCTTGACATTGTTTGCTTGTTGAAACTACAGGCATATTTGCTTTCTTTACAAACGATTCACGAAAGAGCAACTGCCTGCTTAAAGTAGAGGAGTTGAAGTATATCTCAGTCTCGTGTCTCATTTTCAGAAGCGGAAAGCTGCTCTGGGCAAACTTTTGAGAATGTTTTCATCACTGCTTTTTCTTTTATATTTTTATGTGGTACGTTTAAAAGCGATTCAGTAAAGGTATTGGAAGATTAATGAGGCCTATGTGAAGCTTTTACACCCCAAAAATTGAAGGTTAACGTACTGAATTAAAATAATTTCTTGAAATATTGTATTTTATGATAAATATATTTATCTTTTACTTTCTTACTTACGCAGGAATATTGTAATACACCCAAAATGTAACACCAAGATTTCACTGGAACTGAAGGTTTGGGGAACTCTAAACAAAAGAAGAGGTATTTCTAGAAAAGGGTCTGCATGTATATGTGCAAAACTCAAACGGAAAGTCAACTAAATACCAAACTTGGTGTTTATTTCATGGATGTTCCATTAGGATTTTCAAGAAAACCCCGCCCTGTAAATGGAAAACACCACATCCGGGCCAAGGCCTACCGCTCGACCGCTGCGTCCCCCACTTCTACCCACTACAGGCGTCATGAGTGGGGTGTAGTACTGGAGGTGGACGTGGTCAGCACCCCGGTCCCTCCCGGCCAGTTATGCGATCTTCTCGACCAGGGGCCGCTACCTTTCAATCAAGTAGCTCCACAATTGGCCCCTCAGGGACCCAACGAGGCTGAGTGAAACCTGGACCAGGTCTCCCAGCAGGAGAAAATCCCCACGCCGATACTGGGAAACGAACCTAGGTTCGTTGGCAAGCAGCAAAGCTACTACCGCTCTAAGGAGACGGCCAAAGGATAGTTTGGGTTGGGAATTTACTTGAAAGCGAGTTAATACTGCATTGTCATCCAATTCTGAGCTACGTTTAAAGCTTCTAGTCTAGCTCACTATGAAGTTACTTTAATCAAAATCTAAATTTGCGAAATATTTTCCATGTAAAGGGTAGCTTTGGGTGAAAAATTTCTTGGAAGCGAATTTACATTCCTTGTCATTCATTTCTGAGCTATATTTAAACTTTCAAGTCTCTAGCTCATCGGGAGGTTAGTGTGATCAAAATGGGAATTTTCGAAACATTTTCCATGTAAAGGCTAAAATTATTAAAATTAAAACATTATGAAAATTATAATAATAGTAATAAAATAGTAATAATAATGTTTCGCTAAAAGACATTGTGGGCATTTTCACAACACAACTATTGTTTCAAAAATTTGAAAGGACGCTGATAAATGTGAAAGAACAGTTATCAAATTTAGTTGGTGTACAGAAAACTTATGTTTCAGGCATTTTTATGACTGTCACTATTGTAGCACATTGTTCAAGACTAACAATGTACCTTACCATAAATTAAGGTTAGAAATTATTATTCTTATCATCATTATTTGTGTTATTAACATTCAGGAAGAAAGCATGTTTCACGCCTCCCTTCTTTAATTCATTTCTCTCACAAACCAATTGCGTTCAAGTGGCCAAAATTTGCAGAAGCGCTTATTTTTAAATAGTCAACACCATCAAATAGAACGATTACAATTTTTTCTGCCCCATAAGAAGGTTGGCTTCTGTTTCTTAGCTATGTAGGATTTAGTATAATTTCTCATATTACTTCTCATGAAAGATGAGATTAAAATACTCTTAAGTTTTTGAAAAACTAAACGAATATTCGCTTGTTTCCCGTGGCTATGCATAGAGAAAGGAATTTCAAAGCCAACATTTAATAGTCCGGTTTCAAATCCTTCAGTTTCCTATATCCCTCTTTGACCTGTAACAAAATGAGTAATGAAACCATTGCTGCAAACGTTTGTCTGGATCAACATGAAATAGGTGGAAAAATAAGCTTTTATGGCAAAAATTTGTAGAAGAATGAGGTACAGAATTACGTTTATATAACACATGAGATTTATTTTAGTACTGCGTTTAGTAAACATCCATCATTTGTTTTTGTTGCGATTAATTGTCACGAAGCGTCGTTAGTGTGCAAACATAATTCATTCTGGGTCATAAAATTCTGAAAACGTAACAATCAATGTTATGAAACGCTACACAGAGACAAATGCGCTCTTATTGTGAAAATAAATCACAAGTGGCAAAAATATAATGCAGAAACACTGTAAAGGACTCGTTGACGATGCGCTTAATCTGCAAGCAGTTCAGAGAGCGATTAAGAAACAGTAGGATGCGAATGGAAGTACAGTAATAGCGAATGGTGAACGTTACCGGTTTTCTGATTATGAAAACACACTCGCTGGAAGACTTTATTGGTATTTAGGAAGGCCAGTGTTAAGAGGATTGGTGATGTCAATTACTTTTTCTGTCACTTAATTTTTCTTCTAAAATAGAAGCACAAAACAGACTTTTACCGTCGTTTACACAATCTACAGTTTCTCGTGATTTTACAGCCCACAGATTTTGTCCTCTCGTAACCTTGGCACACGAACTATTAACTTCTCTCGTCTCACATCCTTTTGTAGATGAGAATAACGTAGCACGTATCTTTCTCGAAATTGACATTTTTCTCAAAGCTGTCACAAATAAGCCGGCAGCCAGAAGTCTCGCGAACATTCTGGAAACACCTTTGTCTTACCGCGCTCTGATTGTTATCAGTCACGTATTCACAAGAAGTGCTGTGAAGTAGCTTGACCTTGACGTTTGATGTCACAATATTAATTTCAGGTTCAGCAAATACTTAAAATTAAATAGTAGGAGTTAATTTTTGCTTACAGAAAATTAGGGAATAATTTTTTAACAATAGGCTAGATGATGTTTGGGCAAACAATCTGGAGGACATCAAAATTAGAAAGATGGATAGACATATTGGATTTGATCCTATAACACCCCTTTTTTACTTTCTCTACTGGTAAGTAGGGGAAGTATTGTATTCCACCCAAAAATTCGAAGTCGAGATTTCACCGGAAATACATGTTTTGAGGCCCCCTGAATCCAAAAAAAGCATTTTTAGAAAAAGGTCCGTGTGTGTCTGTGTGTCTGTCAGTCTGTCAGTCTGTCAGTCTGTCAGTCTGTGGACAGCATAGCTCAAAAACGAAAAGTCGGTTAAAAACCAAAGTTGGTATTTAAGTTTAATGTCATTCAAGGATGTGACACGAAGATGTTGAAGAAAATAGCCCCACCCTAAACTACCCTTTACATGGAAAATTTTTCGAAAATTTTGATTTTCTTGAAAATGGCTCTAACGATTTTGATTAAAATGTCATATGTTTGAGATATTTTTATGACAAATGAAATGTATATCTTGAATTTTCTGGCTATAGCCCCTGTAGTCGTATTTACTCTGGACGACTTTTGCATAACTGGTAAACCGTTAGAGATAGACCAAATTATACTATTCAAAAAATGTAGATCTTGCTAAAATACACAATTTATGTCTCAATAAATTTTCTTATAGGGGGAACCATTTCGGAGATATACCTTGTTATGTGTGTGAGTTTCGGAAAACAGAACTTTCGTGAAATGGGTCATCGTTGTTCATTTTTTATGTTACGTGTACAAAGAGAACGGAATCTCAAAGCTTTAAAAGATTTGACTATCGCACAAAGCCTACTGTGTTCCAATATTCCCCTTGCACCTATAAGGAAATAAGCAATAAGATAATTTGTACAAATGTTTATTTTGACTAACACGAAGAAGATATAGGAATAAGAGTTTGTAAGAATGGTTAGTACAAGAGTAGAGAAAGTCATGTGAGTGCAACACATCAGATTTTTTAAATAGGGCTAGAATTGCGGAACAAAGGACCTGATGTTCCGCACTTGCATGACTTTCTCTGCTCACTCTTGAATAAACTATTCTTACAAACGCCTTTTATTCGATATAGTTCATGTTAATCGAGATAGACATGGTTTATAGAAATGGTTTAATCGCACATTTCCTTGTAGGTAATGGGAGTAGAGTACAATAGCTTCAAACAGTAGTCAAGTTCTTTAAGAAGTAGTCGCTATGTGATGACTTTGAAATTCCGGTTTCTTTGCATAAAAAGAAAAGAAGTAGCAATTTCCCATTTGGCAAAACTATATTCAATCCAATGACCAGAAATGTCTCGGAAATGGTTAATTCCACAAAATAAATTTTTTGACATAAATTGTATGCTTTACATTTTTTGTGGAGTTAAATTTCGTCTGTCTCTTGTTATACAAAAGTCATTTAGAAGCTCAGCAATAATGTCTGGTCCTCTGCAAATGGGAATTCACAGAGTACAAACTTTCTCGTCGCAGAGTGAGATGAAAATGCCTAGCTGCAGTCAACCCTCGAGAAGAGCTGCTTTGAAGAAGACTTCAAACTCTATTTCCAGAAAATTCAAGATATACAGTCCATTTGTCATGAACATTTCTTAAACGATGAAATCTAATACAGTATTTTATCATTTCTTGAAAAAAAAAAAAATTAAAAATTCTGAAGCATTTTCCATGTCAAGGATAGTTTGGGATGTGGACGTTTTTGAAAATATTAGTCTCATCCTTGAAATACTTCATTTTAGTAATGCTGTTCAGATAGACGCAGGCTATTTACTTACTGTAAATACGTAGTACAGAAATTAAAAATCTTTGAAAATCTGGAGTACAAGCGGGAGAGAAGCTATTGTTGATTTTCGATTAGGGGTGCAGAAATTAAGAGGGTTAGAAGGAATATTTTCAGGGTAAACTTCTATCTGCGAGGAAATAAAAATGAAGAATGCATGTGTAGAAACGAACGGTTGGTGAAGGAAGTTGACAGATGAGAAATGATTGAAGACAAGTGAAATATCAGATCAAAATGAATAACTTCGATATTTACAATAATTCTTTGGTGAGGTGTAGGTGTAGAAGAAGTAATACAAAAGGAAACTTCGGGATTGATAAAGTTAATTTTAGGCAATCAGAAATTAGTGAATGTAGATTAAACAAGCAAGGGTGGTGAAATAAAAGTAAATATAGCTTGCTTCGAATATGCATTCACGGTATGTGTATATTGTAAAATATATTTTCTCAATTTTGATTTACTTTTCTTTATCATCTGCTTATTTTAGTTTTACATACTATTTAATTTATCAAAATCCTTTACAGCTTTGTTTTCTTAGTATTAGGTGTATAAGTTAGCCTGAAATGTGTAAATTATGAGTCTATTTAATCTAAATAAATTGGGCAATAATTTGCTGATAATTTGGTTGCTTCGGTTGTTTGTTTTCCGAGTACTGGACGTACCAGCTTTCTAGGAAGCTTATTTTTTATCTAAATTACTTTAAAATAATATAGTAATTGTATGCAAAAGAGTATATACAAACGGTGTTGGATTATATACAATCTTGCATATCACTATAGTAACGCTAATCCAAAAAAATAATTGAATTGTTTTACAACATTGTTAACCAGAAAATGAGGTTAATAGACTCAGTTTGTGTAAAGTCTTTAAAAGCATTGCAGGACTGCATGTTGAAAACATAATTATGTTATTGAGCACCAACTGTAAACTTTTTAAATGGATGTATTGACAATGATGTACAGGGAGTGCAATAAGCGGCTTAATAACTAACAGCGGTTTACGAGTAAATTTGTTCATCACAGTGGCGTGTTAGTCAATTTGAGTTTCGGACTTCGCGGCGAAAACACGAATGTGATGTAAAATTCGGCATCTGCGCCATTGTAACGTAAAGGGAAAGAGGAAAAACATGTCTCTCTCGCTCTCTCTCTCTCGCTCTCTCTCTCTCTCTCTCTCTCTCTCTCTCTGCGACCTATATAGATCTATTGCAGCTATCACCTCTAGAAGGAAGGGATGAAATGAAGGATTCACAGGAGGTTACAGTACGCAGTTGATGCGCCACAGAGACGCGTGGAACACCCTAACAGTTACTCTTCGAAGATCCGTCCCGCTATATAGCTGCCCAGCGAGAACCATGAACGACCTTTGCAATCGGGCAGCACTCTGGTGTCCACGGGAAATAATCTTTCCTTGGCGCAAACATTTGTGCCCTCTTTCCGATATCACTCCACGCTACGAAACCTAGAAGCACTTCCAAAACGAGGCGGAAATTGAAGGAAAGGGAAATGAGGGATGAAACTCGCTTAGTTATTAGTCATTTCCTGTAAGTAGGGGAAGTATTGTATTCGAAACAAAAATTCGATGTCGAGATTTCACTAGAAATATATGTTTGAGACTCCCTGAATCCAAAAGAAGCATTTTTAGAAAACGTTGTGTGTGTGCGTGCGCGCGTGCGCGTGTAACACATCACATTTTGCAAGTTAGAATAGGGCAAAATAATCATCCCAGAGAGAGTGTGACTGGTTCTACACTCTGACGGTGGATAAACGAAGCAAGTGTCATAAATTAATGTGGCATGTGACTTCACATGCTCGAACTGAGTTCTCCCTTTGGACAGATTTCTCTTGGCTAACGTCGTGAATTCCTTCAGCTTGTACTCTATAATGATATAATCGTACTAACTACACGAGTCCTTGGCAGCGAAAACAAAGCCAAGGGCTTGATTAAGATCTCTAGCGCTGATGTCGCGGTAAAAGCGTTCCCAGGTGTATCCTAACTTAATTGTAATATCTCATAGCTAACAAAAATCATGTTTTGCACTCACATGGCATTCTCCACTCTCATACAGACTCTCCTAACAAACACTTGTTCCACAATATGCTTCATGTTAATAGAAACATTTGCAGAAATGATCTTACTGCTAATTTTCTTATAGGTACAATGGGAACATGGAAGTACAGAAGGATTAAGCGATAGTCAAATCCTTTAAAAGCTGGTTGCTATGTGACCGCTTTGAAATTCCGTTCTCTTTGTATAACCAGAAATGTAAATATAACTACTTCCCATTTCAGAAAAGCAAAAGTATTCGACAATAACCAGTAATATCTTGGAAATAGCTTCACAAAAAAGGCACTCTGACTGTGTACTTCAACTAGATCTACATTTTTTGTGTAGCAAGAGTTTGTCTTATTTTGAAGTTATACAAAAGTCATTCAGAATGAAGAAAACTTCAGAAGCTATTCCTGGAACAGTCAAGGTACATATTTCTTTTGTCATTAAAATATCTTGAGCATATGGTATTTTAATAAAAATTGTTGTAACCGATTTTGAGAAAATGAAATGTTTGATGTAAAGAGTAGTTTAAAATGGGAAATTTTCTTGAAAATCTTAGTGCCGTATTCTTGGATGATAGTAAATTTAATTACCAAGTTTGGTTTTTATCGACTTTGGTTTTTGAATTATGCTGCTCTTAGATAAAATGACAGGCACTTTGAGCTAAATTTTTTTTTTTTTTTCATTTTTTGTTAAGGGGGCCTCAAAACATTGTGACGCCGGTCGCGGCGCAACGACAATGGCGCGTTCGGAACAAAGATGACTATGACGGGGCGAGCGCCGCTGATCCAGTAACTCCAATAACTCCAATGAGTCATTGAGATCCAGTTTCGTTGATAGATATTAAAACACTTGTTTTATTAACAGAATGTTAAGATTTAACATGATGTTAAACATCGTGCGTTTAGTTAAGCTTTTACAGTGGTTTATTTGCTAACATCTTCCGATGTTTTTCTGGAAGGCTTGACAGAACTTTACTACTTTTTAACGCCCTCTGAAGCCTTTTCGTTTATGCATCGCAACGCTCCCTGTTTCAGAAGCGGGAAACTAGTTCAAGGACAATGTGATTTTCTTGACTTTTTGAGGTTAGAATCGCGATATCATTAGATGCACAGGAAGTAATGTTTCACAGCTCGAAAAGGGGCTAATTGAAGAACTAGCTGCTGAGTATAGAAAAATTTGCGATTGTAAAAAATTAAATCAAATTAAATTAAAGAAGGATGCAGCTTGGAAGAAAATCCTCGAGAAATTTATTTGAAACGCAGGAGTTTCTTCAGACCCAGTAAGTAACTGCAACAATTTTATGCAGTACCAAAATGAAACTCCGGGAAGAGGTTTTGGTTAGTCCTGAAAGACAAACGTCTAAGGATAGGAGATTGCCACAGAAAACCCTTGTTCCTCCAGGTTGGGGGCTGTGCGAGGAAGTGGTACCCCCTCTACGTAAACACTATATTATTCATAATCTTCGCATTCAGAAAAGATGCAAATTCGGAACAGGTAGAAACGTCTAATCCTTGAAGTGTAGAAGAAGACTAAAAGACGTCAGGTTTAAAGTGGTGGTAAACACTACATGTTATCCAAGGCGGACGAAAGCGTATTATAATTAAGGTTAAGTAAAAATACTGTCCGCTTCTTCAAGAGATTACTTCGAGAACCTTCGGGATCAACGCAGAAACGGCAGATATGAGTATTTCAGCACTATCACTTACCATTAAAAAAAGTATAAGAGTGTAAAATCTCAGAGTAGTAAACACTTATGGCATAAAGGAGACATATTTCTCTTGGCAGTGTTCTACCGGGTGGGTCTTCTGATCTTGCGGGTTGGTAACTAGGTAATCCTGCATATTGCTGACGATGACACCGCATTCACCAGCCCGCTGATTTAGGGCAACTGATGTTCGCTGGTGGTTAATATCCTGGAGAGTCATGGCGAAGGTTGGAAGTTAAATCGCGCTTGCGAACAAATAAAGTTTTTATTCATTTCTCTTTATGTTTCCAGAACGTTCCCCAAATCATCTGTTCTTTCCAAATACAGTAGAAAGTGGATTTGCCTAACTTCTCAATCCGCAGGCTGAGGAGACTCTCACTGTATAGCTCTCCTCAATACTGTTTTCTTCACTCAGTACATTTTTGAAGGTTCTACTCTTGCTCTTCTTAGAGCAAGAATAGTATTACAAAGCTTCAAATAGAGCAAATCAGCACCAGCAGTTTAATTTGTGGAGCCATATTTTAAATTCTAACATTTGTTAACGCCAACAATAGCCCACCGTAAAGTTAACTTCTCACGAACGCAATGTTATTGCTAACAGTGTTCGATAAAACAGAATTTACATTAACTTTAGGGTTAAATCCGCTTAACGTTATGTTAAACTTAACATCATTGGTGAAAACGGCCTCTGATGTAGAAATAAACGGTTGAGGAAGTAGGTCAGAATGATTTTGGAGTTCCGATGGCGCCATTCGAGAGGTTTCAAAACAAAAACCCTGACTTAAAGAACTCGTACGTCGCACGCGTGACTGAACAAATGCTTGAAAACAAATTGTATAAGCATGTGGAAGAGACGGCACTCGTAAACTTGTAGTCATTTAACCCCAGAGAGTTGCTCAGCAAAGACAAAATCATAACGACAATCACGAACTCAATCATCTGTGCACGTCACAGCTCCAGACGGCAAGGGAGCACTTGAAACAAGGTCAACGAGTTGTGAGGTCACGAGATTACATAAACAACACTTCGCTTACAATAGCCTACTTCGTCAAATCTCCAAACTGGAGGGAAACAAACACAACAGTTTTATTCTTCATAGACCTTCCACTCTAAAAGAAAAATATCCTTAAACTCTTCTAGGATGCATTGCGATATTTTTGGCTGGTAAAGACAATTGAGAAACCCAAAGTGTCTGTACAGAGGTGTGTAAACGAAGCCCCAAGTTTGACTTTCGATTAAGTTGAGTGGCCCAGTGAAGATCATTTTCTTGTCAGCGTTTAATGCTTCGTTCGCCGCTGCTCTGGACTGAAATGTTATAAAATATCTCAGATTGTTGACACAGAAAGAATCTCTGGAAGATGTTAAAGCTTTGTTATTGTGCCCTTGGGTCATAGAGGAACTCGGACGTCAGTAAATGCTGAATTAGCTGTCCGAGGCTTTAGTGTCCTTTTTCTTCGTCATTTAGATGCTACTGGAAGTAATGAAAACGCTGTGGTATTGTTGAGTTCGGCAGTGAATGAAGATTTCGGGATACCTCTTATTCAGTGGATTCTTTACCAAGTTTCCATGATCTAGTTTTCATTACTTTTTATTTTTTGCCAAATAAAAGCAAGTGTTGTTTAAGCTTGTTTACAGTTTTTATTGTATATTTCAGATGCACTAATACTCATTTTGAGGCCTTTCCTTTCCTCCAGTCTGCTACGTTTGAATTCTTCTATCAGAATCCGCGGCTCCCCTCCCATTGTCTGTCTTAACTACGAACTTGTCCTCTCCCGCTATCTGACTCCCTCCCGCTGCCACCCTCAATATCTCTGTGCAACAAACATGTTATGTAATTTTGGAAACTGGCAATGAAACCGTTTTGATTTTTCCGGGATGTTAGTGAAACCTAAGGGAAACCGGTGGGTATGATTTTTTCCTTCAAAGCACGAATGTATAACTGTTGTATATTGTCTATAATGGAGTTAAATGATCTGGCTTGTAGATTATAAATATAGGTTAAGTAGCTTCTGGTATTAAGCTGGACACATATGTTTAGTGTGCTAATTAAATTAATACAACGAAAAAAAATCTTATGTGTTGCACAAACATGACTTTCTCTACTCTTGTACTAACCATTCTTACAAACTCTTGTACCTCTATCTCTTACGATTTACGAGTCACTCGAAAATTATCCAGAGTAAACAGAACTACATAGGCTAAAGCCAGAAAATTCAAAATATACATTTCATTTCTCATACAAATATCTTAAACATGTGACGTTTTAATCAAAATCGTTAGCCATTTTCAAGAAAATCAAAATTTTCTAAACATTTTCCATGTAAAGGGTAGTTTAGGGTGGGACTATTTTCTTCAAAATCTTCGTGTCGCATCCTTGAAATACATTAAACTTAAATACCAACTTTGGTTTTTAACCGACTTTTCGTTTTTGAGTTATGCTGTCCAAAGGCTGACACACATACCCACGCACGCACGCGCAGGCATGGACCTTTTTCTAAAAATACTTTGTTTTGGATTCAGGGGGTCTGAAAACACATATTTCCGGTGAAATCTCGACATCGAATTTTTGGGTGGAATACAATATTTCCCCTACTTACCAGTAGAGAAAGTAAAAACTTAACACGACACCTTAAACTACCCTTTACGTAGAAACATACAATTTATGTCTAAATAAATTTTTTTTAGAGTGAACCAATTCGGAGATATTCCTTTTTATTTGCGTGAGTTTTGTAGAACTTATACTTCTGTCAAATGGAACATCGTTATTCATTGTTTTATGTGTTAACCGTGCAAACAGAACGGAATTTGAAAGCTTTAAAAGATTGGACTATCGCTCAAAGTCTACTGTATTCCCATATTCCCGTTGCATCTGCGAGAAAGTAAGTAATAAAATAATTTGTACAAATGTTTATCTCGACTAAGCTGAGGGTATAGGAATAAGAGTATGTACCAATGGTATGTGTCAAGGTTACACTGAACAGAACAGCTGTGAGTTGCAAGGTTGCGATAAATTGTAAATTGTGTTAACGATAAAACAGAGAACTCTGTTTTGATGGAGAAGTGTGAAAAGGGAAATTAACTGACGTAAAAAGTAACTGGAGTTGTCACAGTATGAAATGGTGCTCAAATGAGCTTGTGTTCCATAGAGCGTAGTCATACGAAATTTGTCTTCTCAAATTAAGGAAAACCCCGGAAAAGAACTTATCCGGATAGCCTAACCGAGATTCGAACTCGGAGCCTCTTGAATGTGGGGTAGGCACGCTCCCAGCTCAACACAGAGACAAGCTTTCCAATTTTGTTATTGTTGGAATATGAGCATTTCATGCCTTATATTTTGGTTGTAGGTAACAATGAATCTATCAACTTTTTTGCAGTACTAATTCCCGTGAAGCGTGTAATACAACTAACGTGTATTCTGCCTCCGGTATCCTGGAAATGCCCGAGTTACACATTTCACCTGTAGGTAAAAGGATTGCAGTAGCATTTCCAGGATCCGAAATAAATTAAATGTTTACTCACAGTGTCGGTCACTAGCGTACTTTTCTACCGAAAGAAAATAGGCTAGCAGAACCGCTCCATATGCACGCGTTGTAAATTATGTCATTACTGCAGTAAGCCCCAGAATTGTGCAATCATTTGCACTACCAAGGAGGCATAGAGCAAATGTGAAGTGTTGAATCGCATCTGTAGCAAATTAAAATTCATCCTACAGTTTGCTTCCATCTTTAACATCCCAAATATTGGTTTAGAAAACGAAATAAAAATATCACGGAAAATAAAGTTGGCAATAACACTTTCTTAGGATTATCTCAGCTAGACACTAGGATTTCTTCTTCTCCTCCATCTTGTTCATCCTCTTAATCTTCTTCCTCTTCTTCTTCCTCATATTCCTCGTTCTCCTCTTTTTCTTCCTCTTCTTCCTTTTCCTCTTCTTCCTTTTTTCCCCTTCTTCCTCATGTTGCGTCCCTTCCTCCTCTCCCTCCTCACCCCTCTTCCTCCTCTCCCTCCTCACCCCTCTTCCTCTTATTTATTACCTTCTAACAAGTAGTTGTGATATGGTTAGAGCAATTAAATTAAGGGCGAAGTGGGTCAACAAGTACCTGAAAGCAGAAGGAAATAACTTATTTCCCCTGCAGTGACTCGAAAGTTTTCTTTTTATGTAAAGCACATTTAAGACAAACAAATTCTAATTTCTCGTTTCTTGCACTTAAAATAGTACAACTAAGCAGCATACAATCGTGTCTCACTTATAAACCAGTGTTTATAAGTGTCTTACACTAAACTTTTTAACGTAGCAGTTCTATTTCTTTTTCATGCCGATGAGATTTCTCTGAAATTATTATTATTATTATTATTATTATTATTATTATTATTATTATTATTATTATTGTTATTGTTATTGTTATTGTTATTGTTATTGTTATTGTTATTGTTATTGTTATTATTATTGTTATTGTTATTATTATTGTTATTATTATTGTTATTGTTATTGTTGTTATTGTTATTGTTATTATTATTATTATTATTGTTATTATTATTGTTATTATTATTATTATTATTGTTATTATTATTATTATTATTATTATTATTATTATTATTATTATTATTATTATTATTATTATTATTATTATTATTATTATTATTATTATTATTTTGTAATATATAGTTTTAGAAAATATAACGAATATTAATTCTTGATGCGATTATACGCCTTAATTACACCGTGTTTGGAATTTAGGTAGGATTATAGTACAGGGTTATTTCAAATTATTGTCAGGGTTACAAAAATACATAACTCACACTGCAATTGACGTAGAATATGAATCTTGTTTTATTTTGTACAGTAACTCGAAGTTTTGTTACATACATACGAGTACAAGTGCTTGACATGTGCGCCTTTTGGCACTCTATACACATCTGTTCTTCCCATACGCGAGTCAACATGGCAATGGTGATGGTTTCCAAGCGGCTCAGATACGTTGCTTCAGTTTCCACTAATTTTCTCTTTGCACAAACAACCTCTATCAACAAACTCTGCAGATTAGAGTTGTCGGAGGGAGACTCCTTCCCGTATTTTGTCCGAAAATGGCAAACTGTGGGGTGTTGAGTATATTCAAGGGTACAAAAAGCTTTCTCCTTACCGCTAACCGCCATTTTGTTAAACACTGCTGTTACTACTATCTGGCGGTAATTGATGTCACTGTAGTTGATGCAGAACAAAATTTTGAGTTTGTCTGACCGTTACTGCAACAATAAAAATGGTGTTTTCCACGTTTTCTAAAGGAAAAATCACGAAACCCCGACAATCGTTTTGAATAACCGTGTATTTGTTGTATTAATTACAGTAAAAAATAGTTTCAGATATAGGTTATAAAAATAAAAAATATACATGTATTTCTTTTAGGGAAGTTTTTGAGTAATTTATATTTTTTCTAATGCATCATCATAAACACTACTCTAAGGAATAAGCGCATCACCGACTTTTATAAAACATATTGCTTATTTATAAATATTATTTAGGTTTTCTGATTAATCCTCTGGTCTCAGAAAGTGTTTATATGCATATGCGCGGATTGTAACTCAAAAACTAGTCTGATCTTAAAGTATAGCAACTTTCATGAAAATGATAACATTTTCATCAATTTTCTCTCCCCGTTTATTCCTTACATAGATCTTTTGGTTATTTTCCACTTCCTAAAAATTACTAACGATTTTAATTAAAACATTGTGTGTTTGGCATAATAATATGAAGAATAAAATGTGTATTTTCTGTGAATAGCTTAATTCTGACTGAACTTTGTATATCTATAAATTCATTTAAAAGAAAAGAAGAAAAAACTTTCATAAGAAAATTAGTACTTAAGATAAACTTTGGTCGTTTGCGAAGTAGTTCCTTTTGTTGGCCAGAATTTCTAATATTTGAAGCTACACTTTTGAAAAATGTTATACATATCCGTTCTGTTGTTTATAGTGAATTAATGCAAAGTATATTAAAATACTTCCAGCATCTCGTGCATTTATATGTAGCTGCAACGAAATGCATATTCATCCGAATCATTTCCAGAATCGATAGGAAAGTTGACTAAACAAAATTCCATATTAACGGCGACATAAATGGAACATTAAAAATGTATGCATGCTTATAGCACATTTGTTTACTTATCCAAACCCTAAACCTTTAATTTTATCTATATCTAAGAAGTGTACTCTGATGATGAGTGAGATAGTTTTGGTTTCATCCTGTAAACAGTGTTAGGAAAGCAGGGTAGAAATAAATATTTAAATACATACATTTATATAAATGGCAAATATCCACTGCAGTCTTTTTATGATTATTAAATTTAGCGCAGAATTTACATGCCGGAAAAATATCTTCAAATTGTTCTAAAGATTCGAAAACCTAATCGAAAACTAAGAATAACACACACAAGGAAGAGGGTCAAACCATAGAACTCTAAATACTGAAAGTGCTGAAAATTTTTACATTGCTCTTACTGCTGTAAGCATTTCAAATTTAAAAATGATAAAAAGGTGCAAACGTAAACAACAGAAAAATAGCATACCTTTAGAATTTTTTATATATTTATTCAGGTAGGTATCTCTATGATGCCAAGTTATTGGTTAATAGTTTTATAGCTCTTCTGTCACGGAGAAGCTACGGTTCTAGTAGTTCTGTAATTTGACAATAGATGGTAGACTCATACTAGTTTAGCTTGCCATTTCCTTTGTGCTCTGGCCTTACTACTGTGAGTGGTATTTGCTTTACGCTTCATTACAGTTCTGTGGATATAAATTATTTGAGGACACTCAGGTTCTGATACATCATTGGTAACTGTACAGTTTACAGCATTAATATTTATAAAAATAGTTTCGTTATTTTTCTGTTTAGTTAAACACTTATACTCTACTCACAGAAATACCAGAATTTCACATATTTACCTTAATTTTAGGTCACCTTTTTGGGAGCAAACACTACAGTTTGATTTCGGAATTTCTTTTATTTTGTAATATAAAGAAAAGTGTTTTCTTTGCTTTTCAGTTGTGCAAAAATTAAATTATTTTGTTCTTTAATGACACTGTCAATTGCCAGGATCACATCAGCGTCGCCGGTGTGCCTGAATTTTGTCCCGCAGGAGTTCTTTAACATGCCAGTAAATCTACTGAAATGGAGCTGTCGTTTTAAGCACACTGAAAAACCATCGGTCTGGGCCGGATTTGAACCCGCAACCTTGGAATCAGTAGGCCAGCATCTAACCAACTGAGCCACCCAGACCGACTATTCAGTTGTGCAGTTAAATAACAATAATATACAGGGTGGAAGGGAACTTATTGCATACCTTCAAATATGTACTTTATAGAATTTTCTTCTTTGATCAGCCGATTTCGAAAAAATAAATCGGTTTGTTCCAAATTGGATGCGTAATTCCACAAGGATGTACGAAGGTAATAGTTTGTTACTTGTAAAATGCTGACATAGCTTCGGTAGTATTGATGGGTCATAACAAAGGGTTTCGAAATAATTAATCACTTAAAAGAATTAAAGGAATATTCCGCGCAGGTTTTCCAGAGGTGAAGTAACTCGACAACGTTGCGTTGAGGTTTGTTAGGGAATTGAAATGGTTTCATTTAGATGTAAACAGACGGGTCGCTTGCAGGTTCGTGTAATGTTATGGGAGGTAACGATTCTGATTGGCCTACAGTAGCACAGTAAACATGGAAGGACAGGCACGGTATTTGTTTATGTTCACAACACAATGCTTATGTGTTTGTTTATATATTGAGCTGGGGAAAGTGACACCCACACAATCTGCAATGTTGTCAGCTTTTTTTTTTTTCGACAAAACTAAAATATCTCCGTAGAAAATGGTTAGAGACAAAAGCGCAAGATAAAAAAAATGCGTTCCAAATACCGAGATTGTTGTTGTTGTAGTTGTAGTGTTTAACGCCCGCTTTTACTACTACGGCACCGCAGGCGGTGACACTGATGATACATGATCCCAGGGACCCGCATGTGGTATTCGTGGTGGACGAAGCGGCGTCAGGGCGGGTTTTCTCCGGGCACTCCGGTTTCCCCCGCCATCTCATTCCACCGGTGCTCCATCTTCATGTATCATCAGTGTCACCGCCTGCGGTGCCGTAGTAGTAAAAGCGGGCGTTAAACACTACAACATGATGATACATGGAATGAAGATGGAGCGCCGGTGGAATGAGATGGCGGGGGAAACCGGAGCACCCGGAGAAAACCCGCCCTGACGCCGCTTCGTCCACCACGAATACCACATGCGGGTCCCTGGGATCGAACCCGGGCCGCCTAGGTGGTAGGTGAGCGCGCTAACCGCTCGGCCACGGCGCCGCCCCCAAATACCGAGATGTAGCACTGATTTAAGTTATTGCATGCTACACCTCTGAAGAAAATAATACACATACAGAATTAAATTAAGAATGCATGAGTTCAATAATGCCTGCAATAAGGTATATTTTAAAGTTTTACTCTCTGAAAATGTCTTCAGTGGTATAATATAAATTAAATGCACATTTTCTATTAGTAATTTTCGTCTTTTTTCAGGTAAGAAGGTTCTGTAATCATCTGAAAATGAAGAAAAATTCATGTAATTGGAGCTGAAAATATAGTGGTAAGTACAATGTTAGATTAAATTATATTATTGGAATATTATAATCCATGCAACATGAGTAGTCTAGCTTCAGTTCCCCTGAGGATGGCGGCAAAGTTAGTTGCTGAAAGCTTGGACATTTACCCAAATTTGACCTGGCTGTTAGCAGAGAAAATATCATCAATAACCAACGCCAGGAAAGCTTCAAATAATTAATTATAACCAATAGTTTTTCTATTTATATGTACTGTCCTTATCGACAATAAAGCGAAATATTACAATTCTTTAGTCTGGGCGTTGTCTTCACAACTGATAACATAATACTGGAAATGACATGAATGCATGCTGTAGCACGATATAGGAAACAGAAGATATAACACATGCTAAAACTTATTGCGTATTAATTTTCCCCTTTGTCTGGTCTCAAACCATCCTATTCAATTACCGTTGTCATTTAACTTGTGTTTTCTTCTAGTTAGACATTTTCAATGACACACAACTCAATACTAACAGTAAGGCTGAAAGCTGAGAAAATATGTAACAGAAACTTTAGCTTTACTAGGTAAATCAATAAACCTTCAACCCTTCCAAACAAGTGTTTATGCTGTGTATCCACATTGTAGTGGTAAGCTTCTGATTTCGTGGCATGGTCCGCCCGCTGCTTCTGTACTAACTAGATATCGAAGGTCAATACGCTATCTGCCCTTTTCTTACTGTGAGGGAGATTGCGGTAGCTTGTGTATGTACAATAATTAAAATGTACTTATACTGTTTATACCGTATAGTGGATTATAGAAATTATTACAGTCAAATTAGACGACCAAAATGATTAAAAATGAAGTTGTTAAGTTATACGTAATGTCGCGTTATCGGGGGTCTACCTGTGGTGCAAATGATTTATATCACTGACTTTACAGCGCGATTTCACAAACAGACAAATGAGAAGATAAAACACACACAACTGTTTATATTTTTGGCAATACACATGTATGTATCCATAATGTCTGTCTTAAATTATATTTGTTGCTGCATCCCTGACTCTCATACTTGCAGCTTCAAGTTGCCTGTCACCTTCTTCCCCTCTCCGCACTATCCATACTTACTCGCAGCGCGCACACATTGCAAGCAAAAGGATATTTGTCCTAGCTCTTAGATGTAATTCTTCATAAGTGTTCATTTTTATATGGAACGCCCTGTATAATCCGTAATGAGATTTTTGATCCTTCCATCATCCACGCATGGCAAGTATCTGTCGCTGTGCATACGAACCCTAGCAATATGATAGTCATTTCTTCGACAGGGTGATAGCATTACCCATCTGTCACCTAAGCAGCATCAAACCCCATTACCATCAATATTCTCATCTTGCCATCTTGCTCTCGTGTTTACAATCCATCATCCACACCTGCAAGATATCCCACATCTTCCTCTCGTCTTAAACATGAATTTTCACAACGTTCTTTTATTTTGTCGTACATTCTCTTATAAACTAAGTTACTACCAATAGGGGTCGTATTATATTTGTGTAAAATGAAAATAAAATGTTCTTTTTCTATGAAAATGGTTCCGTTGGATTCAGGGAGCTCAAAACATGATTTTTATTTTCATTGAACATTCATGTATAAGACGAAAACATTTGGATCAAAACATGTATTTCCGGTGAAATCTCGACATCGCATTTTTGGGTGGAATACAATACTTCGCCTACTTACCAGAAGATGAAGTAAAAACTTAAGTAAACACGAAGGGATCAATGAAATGGTAAAGTATTAACTAAAATATTCCATGTCTACAACAGTCATTAAAAGCTTATGCTTTGGAATGTGTAACGCGTTGAAAGTCGAGTAAGTTAGATTGGCTGCAATAAAAATGGAAACGTCGAATTCTAAGGCCGCCAGTTTCGGTTCACTTAAGCTGATCTCTATGAGCATTGCCATCTATGAGCGATGACCACGCACCCTTTGTGCTCAGTGATCGGTTTGCCTCTACTCGTTCTTCACGGGCACTGTTTCGTATCTGTCTTGGTCTCCAAAATCCGAAAGACTCCCCTCAAATGAACTAGTCTCAAGCGTTACTTAGTCTTCCAAACCTGCATGAACTCTCGTTTAATGGTCTCGATGCGAGGAGGTTATAGATCGGCCACTTACAGGATGCCTGGCTGCTTCTTTAGCACTTTGATGGGCTTTCCAATAAAGTGTGTGCGTTAACGAGATCTGCAGTTTTGTGACCGTTTATCAATAATTCAAAACTCTTCATTCAGAATGAAGAGGACTTCAGAGACTAGCGAAAACACATTGAACGACTAACCTACACACATAAATGCCTGCCAAATCCAAACTAACCTATGAATGAGTAGCGTATTCGGTTTGGAGAATATAACAAATGACAGTACGCGATAGTAATACCAACTTGTCTTAGCAACAAAAGTTCTGTTAAAGGTTTGACCTTTTTTGCTGTAGTATTTAATGGTTGTAAATGACCAGTTCAAGCAAAAGCCCACACTTCCCTTTAGTGGTTGGTGCGAAGTATACAGGAATACACCCTCTGGATTGGTATGTAGGTTTGCTCCTGTTGCATGTATAAGTTTCCCCCGGCCTCGTCCTGGGAAAACTTAGTCTTCACAATCTGTACTGTATAATTTACGTGAGTCGGCTGTTGGAGTATATTAAAGAACATGCTTTTGGTCGTTTATCCAACACCTCTTCCACGAACGAATAGTTTATGTAACAAAGTTTGGAAATATTCCAAAACTGGCTGGAAATTACTGCAGTTAACACAGTAAAGTGGGTATTTGGAAAAAGTAGTACCGAAAGAACCAGATGTTATCGTTTTCTTCCCCAACATGAACATTATAGGACTCTCGAAACTTAAAAGTTAGCAATACCCTGTATATGGAGAAGAAAATTCACAAGTTTTGAGGAAGTATACAAAAGAATGGAAAACTTGCGCATTCACAGACTGGATGCGGAAGCTGTAGGATATTTAAGGAAGAAAATAAAATGTAATTGCTGTGGTTGCCATAACAACGAGAGTGCGCAATGGCAGTAGGGAGGAAGTAAAACTTTTGTTGAGGGGATAGTGACTCACCCTGCCACGTGCCCTCACATTTTCCTTTTCACATCGATCTCAACACCCTCTTTTTTTTTTCGTGGAAATATTCAGAGTAGCACTGCTCCCTAATGTGAACCGTAGGGGATTTTTTTCTGCGGCCAGTGATACTTCCGAGAAATTATTGGGTCTAATTTTGAGTTCCGCATACTGTTTCTGGTAACGGTCATTGTGCTGAGAGAGGATTTGTGCTTTTAATTTGTGATTTCTGAGAAACTGCTCTTCCCCAATCTGTTTTGGGAAAACAGCTGAAGGATTTGATGATGGAGATAACTCCAAACTTTGTTTGTTGCAAAACTGATAAATAAATGATGAATATAGAGTCAACCATGGAAAAGCAGCCCATACCAGTATAGAGTGAATCATAGCTGATAATAAACAACGTGCTGGAATTATTCACACTTCACATTATTTATTATTATTGTTGTTATTGCTTCAGAGTTTTTCAGATACCTTTTTTTGTTCTAATATGATATATTTATTTGTGTTAAACTAATACAACCTTGTGTATGACGGGCATTCAGCCCAGCCTCTTAGACTGTTTTGCGGTATGTTGAAGACGGTCTAATTTCGGCCACCTTGGGTAACTTCGGCCATTAGGTTGTTGGACTTCACTTTTTATTCTATCATCTAGAATATTAATAATACTGTAACGATTTCGTAAGGCTTATTCTACAGTCATGGGCCGCATTACTTGTAAAGCTGTTTTCCATGCATTCTGGTGCGTAAGGTAGACATCAGTAATAGCTGATATCATTCCATTGATAAGTGTTGCTGTTCGAAAGAGTGAAAACAAACATACCTGGCTAAACCTGAAGGTGTAGCTGATTTCTGTTTCAGTAATTGATGAGAAAGTGTCTAAATATATATTATTTAAGATTGAAACACATTAAACAATGTTTCATTGAATTAGTTCTAGATGCATCGCTGTGAATGTTCAGCCTAACTTCGGTAATACCAGAGACAAATTTCAGATGCTACAGCATCAACTGTATTGAAATAGTCCCGAAATATGCTTTTTAAACTAGAACGTCTGAGAAGGAACAAAACTAAACGAAATTAAATAAAGATTCATACACAAAACCAATACAGTAGTACAGAGTGTTAACAGAAGAAGAAGAAAACAAAAGTTAAGGAAAATAAGAACTGTGAACTGTCTTGGAGATAGAAAAATAATATAATAAGCAAAGATGTTGAATGTGAAATATGGAAATAATATGTCAGTAGAAATCACCACTTTAAGAGAAATGGAACCCGAAGAAAGTCGTTCTATTGTAGAAAAAGCAGATGATCTGGTCCAAGGTGAGTCTTTCTCCTACAGGTTCCAGCACGTCGTCTAAGTCGTTGTTGATAAGACAATACAGGAGACTTCGGTCTTGGCAGTTTTTG
Organism: Tenodera sinensis; assembly: GCA_030765045.1. Taxonomy (NCBI): domain Eukaryota; kingdom Metazoa; phylum Arthropoda; class Insecta; order Mantodea; family Mantidae; genus Tenodera; species Tenodera sinensis. The sequence continues at coordinate 134,769,481 of CM060967.1, read as the reverse complement.
ATGGAAAGGAATTGGAGATGCTGCACTGCAGAAGTTTTGATTTTGGGAATACATGAAATTAAGTACTTAAGAAAAAAATTCGGGGAAACAATTCTTACTTTTTTTTCCAGACAATGAGGGTGTGTGTAACATGCAGAAGAATCAGTTTGTGAAGAAACTTTCTTTAGTTTTTAACGCAACTTTGGCTCGAAAACCAATACATCATTAAACAGTGCATTTCCACCTGCCAAAGTAAATACAGGCTAATGTAACTTTGTTTTTCCAATATATTTTTCGTGGCCGAAGGTAGACGGTATTCTAGGTTGCTTTGGCCACATTTAAACATTTTATATAATAAACAATAATACACATAGCAATTATTTTATGTATGATAAGGTACAGCACACATCGGGGAATATTAGTCATCTTCATACCAAAATTTGTACAAACGTTTAGAAAACGCCAAAGTTACCCCGTTATACGGCAATTGATTACAATTTTAACCCGCTAAATCTAGCAATATTTTCCAAAAAATTATCGCAGCTACTGGTTGCCAGCAGCTGTTCCTGACCGGAAACCTGCTAGAATTTACTCACAATTATTTCTAAACACATTTTGTATTTCTGTACGTCTTTTTAAGGACATTACTAACTAATAAAAATGCACATTTAACAAGCCAGTTCCATTTTTTTTAACTTTGCTTAAAAACTAAGCTCCTACCCTCCTTTCTAAAAACAAACCTTAATGTTGTTCTCCTATCCACCATTCTCCATTTCTGCTTAAAACCTCTTTTCTCTATACGTCCGTTCCTTGGTATTCCACCACTGGGGAACTCAAATCTGTAGTTGATAGGCACCCTGCCTTGTGTTGTCTCTCTTCAGACCCGATTCGCCTTCGTATCCTGTCATCTCATCTCTGCCTCCAGTGGGAAGCCTCTGATCGAAGTGTAAAGTTCCCAAGCAATACAGCACCGTTTGCCACCTCTCCTGCAAAAATGCCTGTTCACCGGCAGCCACCATTCAGATGGAAATTCCAGAATAAAATTCAAATTAGTGTATTGAAGTAGCCCTGTTTCCCAAGCTGACGTATGAGTTATGTGAGATTTAGAAAATCTTAGTAAAACTATGCGAAGGCTGATGATGAAGCAAACTGGAATTAAACACTATCTCTGTCAAGGTTTAGGACTAATGTAGTTTGTTGTTCTTTCTCTATGCAAATGGGAAAAGTGAAAACGTGCGTTCGTTATGCTTGCAAATCTGCATCAAGTGAAACACGGCTTCCTAAAGCTAGTGCTGGAATCGTTTTGTTCACGGTCCTTGCAACGTACTTCCTGATTTAGGAGTTTTATAACATTCTAAAGGGCACAAAGTAGTCTGTACATACAGAAATTTCAGCTTAGTGAGTTAAGTTACCACTTATCGTTCTCAGTATCTCATGATTCATAGAATAATTCATAAAAGTTCCAGGAAACACAATAGACAACTTTAATGCTGGGTTGCAAGAAAACGCACTTACATGTTTCGTTAGCACCAAAGTGTTCATTTGCCTTTGAAATGAGTTGCAAGACCGATTTGCGATACTAATCACTAAAGATTGAATCTCGGATCTATAAATAGTGAATAGCAGTCATTATTGCTTTCTTCGCATGGCTTCCTCTTAATTTTTACTTTCTCTGCTGGTAAGTAGGGGAAGTATTGTATTCCACCCAAAAATTCGATGTCGAGATTTCACCGGAAATATATGTTTTGAGACCCCCTAAATCCTCTGTGTGTGTGTGTGTGTGTGTGTGTGTGTGTGTGTGTGTGTGTGCCTGTGTTTTTGGGCAGCATATCTCAAAACCGAAAACTCGGTTAAAAACCAAAGTTGGTAGTTAACTTCAATATCTTTTAAGGATACGACACGTAGATTTTGAAGAAAATTCCTCCACCGTAAACTACCCATTACGTGGACAATTTTTCGAAAATTTTCATTTTCTCGAAAATGGCACTAACGATTTTGATAAATATGGCGTATGAAATTCGTGTTACAAGCTTCTAGGGCTAGTAGAGGGGACTGAGTAGACAATATTTTAAATAGGAATCCATTTCCGGAAACGTACCGTTTCCGTGCTACAACTTTACAATGTGTTGTATTTGCCGGTGTTGTCTTGCAACCGGATGGGCAGTAAAATGACGCCAGAAGAGTTCCACGTCAAATGTGGTGTGAAGTTAGGTACAAAATTAAATGACGTTTAACTCATTACATAGGAAAATCGAATACTACAGTACCAAAGAAACAAAACAATTGCATTGATCACAATAACACTTGTGTCAACAGTAGAAAAAATAAATTTGTTCGTCTTCTGCTCCTGATGTGTCCCATACTGTGCTGAAACTGCTGACTACAACAGAGGCTCGATGTGACGACCACCAACGTCATTGCACACATTGTACCGACGAATCAGGTTCCGGTACGCTCGTTCGATCACTCCTGGTGTCCCTCTAATCTCTTGTGGGGCTCCTATGACCTAGCTGTCGACGGGCCCTTAAACCCCAGTCAATCAATCAATCAATCAATCCAATCCAATCCAATCCAATCCAACCCAATCCAATCCAATCCAATCCAATCAATCAATCAATCCAATCTAATCTCTTGTGCAGCGGCCGTTATGGCGTGCGAGCAGTTCTTTCTGGGTCTCTACAGGAGTCTCGTACACCAAACTCTTCATGCGACCCCACAGGAAATAGTCCGATGGCGTTAAATCCGGCGATCGTGGGGGCCATGCATTAGGACCACCCCGGCCTATCCATCTTTGCCCAAAGCTTCGGTCAAGATATTCCCAAACGTTAAGTGTAAACTGCGGCGGTGCACCATCGTGCTGAAACCACAGCTCCTGCCTTGCATTCAATGGCACGGCATCCAACAACAGGGGTAATACGTTCCGTAGGAAGATTAAGTACGGAACACCCGTTAGCCTGGCAGGAAGAATGTATGGTCCGATCACACGACCGTTTACAATACCTGCCCAGACATTAATGGAAAATCTTTGTTGGAATCCCCTGACATGCGTCGTCTGCGGATTTCCGTCTGCCCAGACAAGGCTGTTCCGAGAATTGAGAATACACTCCCTCGAGAATTGGCATTCATTGGTGAACAGAACTCTTAGTGGAAGTTGGGGCTCATCAATGCACCGTTGCAGAAACCACGTGCAGAAGTTAACAAGTGGTACAAAATCTCCTGGTTGCAACGCCTGTACCCTTTGGGGGTGGTAAGGATGCAGTTGTTGCTCGCGAAGAACCGTCCACAAGATGTTGTTAGAAGTATCCATTGAATGCGCAATAGTTCGCGTACTTGTTAATGGGTCCTCTTCAACGTAATCTAGTACAACTTCTTCAAATTCGGGTGTCTTCTTGGAGCACCACAGTCCTTCCTATTGACGGTGAAGGTACCTCGTTCTCGGAGCCGTTGCACAATTCACACAAAAAGGGTACCTATGTGGTGGAGTCGTGCGTAGTGGATAACGCTCTTGATACAACCGACCAGCTGCTCTTCCATCCACTTCCACGGCGCCGTGCAGTAACACCATGTCCGTGTATTCTTCAAATGAGTACTCAACCATGTTTATCGGAGCTGCACAGACACGTGAATGGGACTCCAGGCATGATACCACAGCAGGTGAATCGTCACGTGACATCAGGTGATCGCCTGACGACATGTACTGTCTATCAGATTGCAAGACAACACCGGCAAATCCGATACCTTGTAATGGTTGTAGCACGGAAGCGGTTCGTTTCCGGATGTGGGTTCCTGTTTAAAATATTGTCTATTCGGTCCCCTCTAGTAGCCCTAGAAGTTTGTAACATGAATTTCAGAACACCCGATATTTTTATGGCCAATGAAGTGTATAGCTGGAATTTTCTTGCTATAGTCTATGTGGCTCTGTTTACTCTGGATGACTTTTACATAACCGGTAAACCGTAAGTACGAGAGCACAACCTTACTGTACAGAGAATGTAGAACTTGCTAAAACACATAATTTATGTCCAAATAAAATTTTTTACAGAGTCCACCACTTCGGAGATATTCCTTGTTATTTGTGTGATTTTTGGAAGACAAACTTTCGTCACACGGAACATCGTTATTAATCTTTTATCTTAGCTGAGCAAAGAGAACGGAATTTGAAAGATTTAAAAGATTTGACTATCGCTCAAAGCCTACTGTATTCCCATATTCCCTTGCACCTACAAGGAAATAAGCAATAAGATAATTTCTGCAAATGTTTATTTCAACTAACACGAAGAAGATATAGGAATAAGAGTTTGTAACAATGGTTATACAAGAGTAGAGAAAGTCATGCGGGTGCAATACGTCATTTTTACGCATGCTCCGTCGAATTGCATCTTGTCTTCTTGAAGATAAGAGCAGTCAGCTGACTATATAATGTTGTTCTTGCAACTGCCTGAAGTTTAGAAACTTCACTAGTTTACTCAGTCATTAATTAAAGAGGGGAGTAGCTATTTATATGATAGTTTACTTGAAACTCAGCATAAGAATAGAAATTTAACTCACAAAAGTATGATTTCTGTATGTTCGAACTACCTTGTCCCCTTAACAAGTAGGAGAGAGAGGAAGAGAGAGAGAGAGAGAGAGAGAGGGGGGGGGGAATGTGGAAGATCTATCGGAGTGCTGATTGGGGCACTAGAAAATTCTCTTCATGCTTTCCACGTTTCAGATTGTTAATTCCACTGAGGTTCCCCTCAAACAGAGTTGGATTCTTTAAATCAGGCGCAGCGATTACTTTGAGGCCTTTTTTTCCCTCGTGTTCCAAATACTGAGATCTATCACCGGTTTAAATTAATGTAATAACTTCCCTTCCACTCTGTATAGCTACGAAATATTTCATTCAGAGAACTTGCAATAAATTCTGTATTTTTCACATGTTCTTATATCAATGAAAAATGATACCGTCAGAGATACAATTCTACACATATGACATAAGCAAGATATGGACGAATACTTGGATGTAAACTAATTGCGGCTTTATTATAGAGCATGCATCGCAATCAAAGAAAGTAATAATCGTTATCCGGTAATTACGCCTCCTGCTGAACTTATTTCCTTGTGGGAGATTTAGAAACAAATAATAGCTTGAATGTTGTTCATGTATCATCGTTTAGTTAATTATAAGTACAAGTGCTAGAAGTGTGTGATTTTATTCACTTAATGTAACATGTTACTTTTGATTTTGAAATTAAGCGTGTTTAGCATTGCTTCATAATATTACTGGCTACTAATGGTAGTATACACATCGATGCAGTGATTTGTATTTAAATACACCACTAGTGCAAATTATATACATTAATTATAATATTGTAACAAACATTGTCTAGTCCAGTTAATTTTCGATCGCTTTATCTTCTAAAATTTTACAGAAATAATAGTTCTCTGCTACTGACATTAACACAGTCTTCAACCTTTCGTGATATTACAATTCCCAACTGTTTTCTTCTCGTAGCCTTGACTCACTCCTTTCAGTCCTTCTCTTCCTTTGTCTCTCAAACACCAACTCCGACGACACAATCGCTCGACGCTCGTTAAAACTTCTTCAGTTAGACGCCACGTACCTTTCACTATTTTCTGCTTTTATCTCGCCTCCTTATATAGCGGGGATGGCGTCATAGGTCCTTTTCTAGAACTTTTACAACCACAGTACTCAAGGGCTCTGGAAAACCCTTTGTGTTGCCGTTTATTGTTGTTAATCACGTGTATGTTCGTGTGAGTGGTGTGGGAAAGCTTAACTTTGCTCGCTGGCCTGGTATGTGATATGAAGTAGCTTGGCCCCGACTGTCGTTTGTTATGCGCTGCGCCCGGCGTCACAATATGTAGGAATACCTTTATAATATCTGCATTGTTATACATATTTTATCTCTAAAGTTATCAGAACTATCTTTCGAGGCTTTGAACTAGTTCTACAAATTGTTTGGTGCCACTCCTCATAAATTGCTCAGTAACCTCAAAACATTTTGTGATTACTTACAGCAATACGATACTGCTCTGACTAGGAAACGAAATTATTTTATTCAGCCTGTTCTTAAACAACCTGAGAATATGCGTTCTTGCATGTCCCCAAAGCACTCAGTCGCGAGGGGTATGCAGGGGGCGCTGGCGTGTTTTGTCTTTCCCTACCATTTGCTCTGTCCACAACACAGTTTAATTAAACTAAGTACGCAGCTGGTTGTCTTTCAAAATAAGAGAACAAAGAGTTATCTAGATAACTAAAACTTTGTTCTAACTACCATATGAGCAACAGGCAGAACTAAAAACGCGAAAGACCATTTAAGGATATGCACACGCCCATAAATGTTCTGTAAGCTATAAATTGTGAACCATAGGGGCTTAGGTACAATCGTGAGAAAAGGGGGGGGGGGAGGAACTGAAAAGAAGAGAGCACTAAAAATTCCGAGAACTACAACCTTTATGGATCAATAATTTATACAGAAATGGAAGTCGAAACACAACAGAAATACAGGTAAAACAAACCAATTTGCATAACCCCCAGTCAATTCCCTCTCAAGCGAGGAGTCGGGCAGTCTTCAGCCTATCTGAAAGCCTAAATGTTTCGCGTGAACCCTGAGCCCTAGTTAAAGCCAAAAAACTTACCCCGCACGGCGCGAAAGGAGCACTCCGACTGCCGTCTCCTTTCACTGTCAGACCGAGAGGCAACCCATAGGAAGACACTAGCGCAACCCAGCGGGGAAAGCAAGAGTTGCGAAACAAAGGAGGTGCCTCCATAAAACAAAATAAGTGCGATCAGCACAATACTCCCGCCCCCATCTGACAACACGCACTCGCCATTCTGGAAAGGAACAGACTGATATTGTATGAGAAGTATCATATTAGGAAGGACACACCTTACACCGCCCGGTCATTGTACAGGTCACTGTGAAAGCACTGGCACCAAACACTGTCACTACAAATCACTGGCCACTGTCACATCAGAGAGCACAATTCTGTTTTTCCGGGACGGGAGAGACGATGCACAGCTCGTTGGGCGTACTGATCCCTCGTTGTTCCAGAGAAATTAACAAATTCTGGGTTTGAGCCTGTGGATATCCTCTCGTTGCAATCAGGCGTTGAGAAAGTCCAAAACCCAAAACGTGGGCCACACACAAGCCCCTTCATATTGCATTGTCACCTCCCTGGCCTCCAGAAATCTCCATTGCGGACCTTACTGCTGCAGTAACACTCCATATAGATGGTAACAGCCAGGCTTAACATTACACAATGCCAAACTGCGGTGGTTAGGTGCTTTCTGGACAGGTTACGAACAGGAGCTGGCGAGGCTGTAACACGGAACAAACCCAACAGAAAGGGAACCAAACGCAGGCTTCAAATAGACTGCTGCCCCAAAATAACATCTCGGGGTAAATTAAACTGAATGAATGACAGTTTTTTTACAGAACTGTGGATGACATCAAATACATAAATAGCAGTAAATTAAAAATTTGAATCAATTTATAATCAACAAGCGTGATAACATACCATAAACTGTTTAATGAACATAACAATATAAGAACAATTTAAACGAACTTGAATAACATTAAATATAATTTCTTCCAAATGACAATTTAAAACAGGCTAAATAATATATATATATACAAGTTAAACAAAATAAACAAGGCCTTGTATAAATAAATGCGCATAAAACAAAATCCCTACTGGCCAGACAACACAAGAGTACAAACACGAAATACACATAATTACTACACAAGACACACACCGCAAGCACGCAGCAAATATCCCACAAATACTCCCCAAACATACCACACTAAACACCTCACACCGCTTCCATACAAAGACACACGAAAACAAATCTACTCTTTCGCGCACATACCGACTCCACACGCCAGGCAGAAACTAACTACAGGAGCGCCGTAGAGGTATACAGCCCGGCGCACACATGGCACGCTCCAACATAAACAAACACCCACATTCCAAACAAAACACTTTATTCCCAACATAAACATACAGGAGTAAACAAAGGAAACCCATACACATACGGAAAACAGATACCAAACTACTGGAAGGGTTTCAATTGTGAGACGTGAGCTCTCCTTTCTTGGCCCGTGCGGAGGTCCCTTAAGCGCACAGAAACATTTTTGAAGATACTTATAATCTCGTACGGCCCTACGTATCTAGGAGCCAACTTCGCTGCATAAGCATTTTGCTTAGAAGATTGAGTGTACAGCTTACACAGTACTTTCTGGCCAACGGCATAAGGTGAAGGCCGTTTATTTTCATCATACCGCTTCTTTACCTGGGCAAGTGACTTCTTCAAATTCCGAAAAGCGGCCTTCCATACTCTACATATTTCCTCGCGAGTAATATTCTGGGGAAGCAAATCGTCCAAACGCCAAAGGTTAGACAGCGGAGAGTTAGGTATATAGGCTAACATAAGCTGATGAGGGGTAACGCCATGTGATTCGTGTCGAGCCGAATTAAACGCCAACTGCAACCGAGACAAATTAGTGTCCCACTTAGTATGATTATCATGATGGAAGGCTATTAATGCTGATTTGAGGTTCCTGTTAAATCTTTCGGCATGGGAAGGACGGGGGTAATAAGGGGTAGTAGTTATGGTTTTAATGCCCCAACTAAAACAGAAATTTCTAAAGGCGAAAGAAGTAAATTGAGTGGCGTTGTCTGTTACCAAATAACGAGGGGCTCCAAAAGCCGCAAATACTGAAGAGAGAACCTTGACTACCCCTCGTGTATTCGCTTTCGGTAAGGCCGACATCCATACAAACTTACTAAACGAATCTACTATGACTAATGCATACGTATTCCCCTGGACTGAACGAGGAAAAGGACCGACAAAGTCCACAAATAATTTTTCCAGGGGTCTACTTGCCACCTCCGATGCTAAACCTTTCCATACTGTACATTGCGCGGGTTTCGCCATTGCACAAAGTTGACACTGTCTAACTCGGGAAGCAATTTCTTTATTCATGCCCGGCCACACAAAATATTCCCGAATCTTGTCTTTGGTCTTGGCTATTCCCAAATGCCCGCCTACAGGAGATGAATGGAAATATTCAAACACCATGGAAATTAAGGCCCGTGGCAAAACAACCTTGTTCTTGCCGTCGAAGGTAGCCTGGGTCATCAAAACACCCTCCTTCAAACAATAAGGGGTAACAACCTCGCCAGCCTCAAGCCGATCAATAAGGGCCTGCAGATCCGGATCTTTCCTCTGATGTGTGTGCAAACCCTCGAACAACTCCGGAAATTCACAGACGGCTAAAACATTTTCCTTTCCGCATTTACATTCTCTTGGTTCTTCGAATACTCTCGTTAAGGCATCAGCCACACAATTTTCTGAACTACGTATATGTATCGGGACAAACTTAAAAGCTGAAATGCGTACGCCCCAACGCGCTAACCTGCCTGTAGATCGCGGTGAGGCCAACGACCACGTTAGCGCCTGGTTATCGCACTCAAGAGTAAACTCAACATGCTCCAGATACTCGCGGTATTTTTCTAAGCCAAATACCACAGCCAAAGTTTCAAGTTCGTAAACTGAATACTTCCGCTCGGCTGGAGTAAGGGTACGTGAACTATACCCAATAACCCTACGCCCCATAGGAAAATCCTGAAGTAACACAGCAGCCACCGATCCCCTGCTTGCATCGGTCTGAAGGATAAATCTACGTGAAAAATCAGGGAAAGCCAACACCGGGGGATTCATTATGGCCTGTTTAAGGTCTTCAAAGGCCTGCTGCTGTTCCTCACCCCACTTAAACGGCGTTCCCTTCCGCCGAAGACGGTTCAGTGGTTCCGCCCGCGCTGCAAAATGCGGAATAAACTTGCTGAAAAAGTTCACCATCCCCACGTACCTGGCCAATGCCTTTACGGTTTTAGGGGGAGGAAAGTTACGTAGAACTTTGGTCCGCTCCGGATCAATCGTTATCCCAGCCGGAGATACAATATGACCTAAGAAAGAAATCTGTCCCGCAGCAAAGTTACACTTCTCTTTGCGCAAGGTAAGGCCTGCGCGCTCGAGCCGGTCAAAGACCTCCGCTAAATGTTGGGAATGGGTTTCAAAGTCGGGCGAGTAGACAACCACGTCATCTAGATAGTGATACACATATTTAAACTTGATGTCCGAAAATATTTCGTCTAATAACCGCGACAACACCTGAGCTCCAGTAGCAATTCCGAAGGGTACTCGTTGAAATTCATAAAGCCTCCATGGGACAGCAAAAGCCGTTAGTGGCTTAGAGGACTCCGATAAGGGCACTTGGTAGTAGGCGCTATTCAAATCCAAACTAGTAAATACTTTGGCACCCGCAAAATAATGCGCTGCCGAATTTAGATGTGGCATTGGTTGGGCCTCGATCTTTATCTTTTTATTCAAGTGCCGGTAGTCCACCACTACCCTGAAATCGTCCTCGCCCTTAGGGACCAGAAATACTGGACTACTATAAGCAGACGTGGACGGCCTGATCACTCCCTTTCGTAACATTTCGTCGATCTTTTTACGAAGAATAGCCATTTTAGGTGGGGTGACACGATAGGGTGGTAACTTCACAGGGGTGTCGTCTGTTAGTTGTATATCATACTCCACCAAATTTGTTACTCCTAAACGGTCAGCAAACAATGACCCATGGTTCGCACAGAGTTGTTCCAGCGAACGGCCCTGCTCCTCTGTCAAATGGGGGAAAGCATTGCTGACGTCGCATATATGGTGACGTAGCCCGCCACTCTCCTCCAAAGGTGGTTTGTTGATGACTTGACCGCACTGAAATGCAACTCGTTCGGAAGGGGCAAATGCAAAGGTGATTTCCCCATCCCGAAAATCAAGCCTTAGGCCGACTCTAGTCATAAAGTCCGAGCCTAAAATCAGTTGAAATGGCAGGTCCGGCAGAAGATAGAAATAGTGTTTCCACGTAAAACGCGAAATACGTATGGTCAACAGAACCTTGGCATTCACCTGAAATTTATGACCATTTACAGACACGCACCCAACGCTACACTGTCGCGGTTTGGCCGAGAATTTACCAAGATAGGTATAATAAAACTCCTCGTGTACCAAAGAGCAGGAACTCCCCGAGTCCAAGAGAGCGATTAACTGTCGTTTCCCAACAGTCACCTGTACTGTCGGCTTCAAATTAAAGGGCTTGGCTATTATCCGACGGAATATCCGACAACAGGCAGAAATTCCGCAAGGAGCTCGTTGTCAATCTTGGCGCCTTTGACCATCTACCCCCACGGGTAGTAAAACGCCACCACGCTTCCTGGCCACCGTGCATTGTCTAACCAAATGCTCAGGAGAACCACATCTAAAACAAGACCCTGGCGAGCGAAAACTATCTCGAGCCAAATCTCCTCGGTTAGTCTGCCGCGGCTCAAATCGAACACCATGCAGAGGCACTTGCAATGATTCGCGGTTTCGTGCCGCATTTGACGCCTCATACTCTGCCAAGATCGGCAATAGCCCCTCTAAATCTTTAAACGTAGCAGGACAAGAGCTAAATACCAAAAGAGAACGTACCTCCGGGGTCAACCCCGTAATAATGACGTCACAGATCTGCCGTTCGCTATCTGGCAACCGTAGTATACGCGCAAACAACTTAACCCTGCTAATGTACTCGAAGAAAGGCTCTCCTGATCCCTGGGGTTTCAAATAATGACCTTGAATTAATGTATGTAGCTCCCGACGAGGAACGAAACACTTCAATACACTGTCATGTAATTCAGAGACTGGATCAACACATCCCTTAATACGCCCAATTATACTGCGCACCGCGTCCCCCCCTTTTGACATCACTACTTCAAGCAGCTGCAAACCGGGAACTTCGCATAATTCAGCGCAATCCTTAGCTCTTACCAGGAACTTCAGAAATTCAAGAGCTGTAAGAACATCAACAACCTTAAAGACTTGATAAGGTTCAACCAACTGTTGTAAGGGATGAAGTAACTTTAGCGGTTTAAAGGCCGACATTTGAGACGTCACAGTTGGTGTGACAGTAGTCGACTCGGCCCGATCCCCTTTCTGAGCAAGCACTTCTAAATATCTCCTGAACTGCCCCTTCAGCTCGGCTAAGTCAACCCCGAACTTAACCTTAGGACAATATTTTTGGAAATATTCAATCCGCTGCACATAATGCAAGATCCTGGCTGTCAAACGCCTCACCTGCGCTTTCGAAAACCCCGAGATATTACTCAACTCGGAGAACAACTCTTCAAATTCCAGCCGTGCGGCCTCACATAATGACGGTGATTCAGTTACCAATAAATGTTTGTCCGGCAACACAACATAATCGTTATCCTTCACGCCACGAAGTGCGTCTAATAGGGCCGGAACGTCTGCCGACGACAAATCATCACGTCCACGAATCCCCAACTCAAATAGTATTTCGTTCTTACGCAACAGCTGAAAGTCACTCGACATGGTTAATCAAAACAATAACCCAATGCTCAATTTAACTGCCCCACTCGACCATAAGACAACCACGCTCTGCTACCATTTTGAACCATAGGGGCTTAGGTACAATCGTGAGAAAAGGGGGGGGGGGAGGAACTGAAAAGAAGAGAGCACTAAAAATTCCGAGAACTACAACCTTTATGGATCAATAATTTATACAGAAATGGAAGTCGAAACACAACAGAAATACAGGTAAAACAAACCAATTTGCATAACCCCCAGTCAATTCCCTCTCAAGCGAGGAGTCGGGCAGTCTTCAGCCTATCTGAAAGCCTAAATGTTTCGCGTGGACCCTGAGCCCTAGTTAAAGCCAAAAAACTTACCCCGCACGGCGCGAAAGGAGCACTCCGACTGCCGTCTCCTTTCACTGTCAGACCGAGAGGCAACCCATAGGAAGACACTAGCGCAACCCAGCGGGGAAAGCAAGAGTTGCGAAACAAAGGAGGTGCCTCCATAAAACAAAATAAGTGCGATCAGCACAATTGTTTTACTTTTAGTCAAAGATCAACTAATCTACTTTTCATATGACCTAAAACTGAGGCTTAAAATACTTTTGGAAAGCTTTTTCATTCCATTTGGGGAAATGTTTACTTTAATCATCTATGTTTTAATATGCACGTTTTAGTACCTTCGCTACAGAAGTATACAAGTTGTCCCAGATAAAGAATTACACTTCAAATATCATAAGTGAATTCATAAAGAGGATTGCCCTGTGTTCCAAATCTTATTGCTAGAAAGGGCCTTCCAAACTTACGATATGGACAGCATTTCTCCAGTGCCCCTAATGTTGTTATATCAGAGTTGTAAATGGGATCATGTTAATATTATTGCCATTCTTCTCAATAAAGCAAGAAGCTTTAGTTAAAAGTTATAATGAAATATGGTGTATATCTAGTAGGAAAGAGTAGAAAATAAATACAAATAAATACATACATAGATAATTACATACGTTTATACACGGCCATTAGCATTTGAACATGTGGTGATTCCTTTGGAAAGCTTTGCTCTAACGTTTAACCCTTTCATGCCTGAATTATTTTGCTAAATATGCCGTTCTTCCTCTAGTTCGAAATTTTTTACAATTCAAACCGTCTCAAATATGTATTTTTAATTGGTGACAGACAGTATAACAAGAATATAGCAGAAAAAAAAAGTTAAAACTAGTACAAATAGGAAAAAAAGCCTATGTATCTTATAGGACACCCCAGGCATGAAAGGGTTAACAACACACAGGGGCTAATTCTGTGATGTTAAATGTTGTGTCTGGTTGTAGATACTGTGACGCCGACTCGCAGCGGCAGTACATCAAAAGAGCCAAGCTCAACCTACCTCGCACCACTGCTTATAAATACGTGACTAACAACAATGGTCGCGACAGGACAAAGGGTTTCCAGAGTGTTCAAGAAACTTCTGGCTTCCGGCTTATTTGCGAGAGGTTCGAGATAAGGTGAATTTCGAGAAAAATCCCTGCTACGTCGCCTATATAAGAAGGCCAGATGAGAGATTTGAGTTATTATTTTTGTGATGGAGTCATGAGTGCTGAACGAGATAGCAGTGTGTGTGTGGGGGGGGGGGGGGGGGGAGGTAGACATTTGTAGACAGGAATCGTCGCGTCGGAATTGTTTGTTGTGTGAAGCAATTTTAGTGAGTGTCATTATTGAAGCCAGCAGTTTGTGTGTGTGTGTGTGTGTGTGTGTGTGTGTGTGTGTGAGAGAGAGAGAGAGAGAGAGAGAGAGAGAGAGAGAGAGAGAGAGAGAGAGAGAGAAAGAAAGAGAAAGAGAGAGAGAAACAAACTGAAAGACAGAATTGTGTTTCAAGGCCACAGAAGTACTGTGAGTTGTAAGATCACAAACTGTAACTGTGTACGACAATAACTGTTTTGTGCTTCAGTTTTAGAAGGTTGAAAAACTGACAGGAAAAAACGTATCTGAACTTGGCATTCAGTCACGTTATGAACTTTTATATATATATCCTCTTAGAAGGTATATAGAATAAGTGAGGCATCAGTTTGAGAGATTCAGTACGTCCAATGCAGGTATCACTGAATTTCTCATTCAACAATTCAAATGGATATATTCCAAAATGTGGTACTACCACATTTTTATTCTCGCAACCAAGACGCGCTTTTCAAAGAGGAGGTAATTTGTGATTGACAAAGTGGCATGGCAATATGATTCAGCATTAGTGCCTTCATGATGACGAGATTGTTATCAAGAATTCCACACCAAACATTCAGTGAGTGACAACTTAACAGGCACATTACTCCTATAAACATGTCACTGTTGCTTCATCTTAATAGTTTGCCATTCTCTGCAATATCATTATGAAACCATGCACAAAAGCACTCCAATCTTGAAAGTCCCTTTTGTACGAGGCCTTGATGTAAGCAAGCATGATAAAATGGCAATGTTGTAGCTTCTGTATGCGCTGCATTGAAATGTAATGTTGGTCAATTCACTGCGGATTTATTTCGACATTCACGTTTTATTTTATCTTTGTGATTCCTGTTCCTTTACGCTTCCATAGTTACTTCCAGATTTTTTAATTTCAGATGGGGCATTTATATCCCATGTTTTCCTTTGGGCATCCATCTAGTTCAGCGATGTCTAACCTTCTCTCTTTGGAGACACTTACGTAAGTAGCTGCTGTTCCCCGCTCCCCTCCTTTAGTCGGATGGTGAAGCGGCTAGTATCCAGTGACCGACACACAGGCAATTCCATGACAGTTTCTAAGTCATAACTTGAATTTTCTGGAAATGTCCTCAGAAGACCCATTCATTCTGGATGATTTTTGCACAAATGGTGAATAGTAAGAAAGAAAAAAGCTTACTAAATAAAAAACAGGCATCTCGCCCTTTTTTCTTTGGAGTGAACCATTTCCGAAATATTTATTTGTTTGAAGTTTCCAATACTTATACTTTTCTCAAATAGGAATATATTATTCATTTGTTTTACCTATTGGCCTTGCAAAGAGAATGGAATTTCAAAGTCATCGCATAGAAACAGCTCTTAAAACATTTCACTATCACTTAAAGCCTACTGTATTCTCATATTCCCCTTGCACCTACAAGCAAAGTAGCAATAGGATAGTTTCTGAAAATTCTTATGTGGATTAAAATGAAGTAGGTAGAGAAATAACCATTTGCAAGTATAGTGAACATACCTCTACATATATTTGCCAATAGTTTGTCCACTTGGTGTATCTTTTAAGAAATGCGCTTCGACTTCGTCACCAGTCTAGGCATACCAAAGAAATCTGGTGAACTGATGTTCATCGCATAAGATTTGAAAGTGCTTTCGTAAACTAAATCCAATGTACATGTAATCAAATCGCCACTGGAACAGAAGGCACGCTTCAATGTTGAGGGCAGAGTCCGCATAAAGTGGAAGGAGATAAATCCAACTTCCCCTCGTTCACAAAACCTGGACACCGCTGATCTAGCTGGATATTTTCTCCCGCATTTAGATATCATATTTACTCAACACAAAAAAGTGCTATATTTTTCAATCTACTGAGCCACGGCATCTAATCAGCATTACCAACTGCATATTTTGAGAGTTTAAGTGAAGTTCACGAAGTTAGTAACCTAAATTAAGGGGTCACTGTGAGTTTCTGTAATATGGAAGTAGTGGGATATGTTAGGGGCCTGCTATTTTCTAGGTTAGGAAATTCTCAAGTGTGTATCATCCTAAAGTTTCAGTATCTTACACACACACACACACACACACACACACACACACACACTCACACTCACACTCACACTCACACTCACACTCACACTCACACTCACACTCACACTCACACTCACACTCACACTCACACTCACACTCACACTCACACTCACACTCACACTCACACTCACACTCACACTCACACTCACACTCACACACACACACCATTGGGCAGTAAATAATGAAAGCTTTTACCTTGATTCTAATAATTTGCAGATCTCTGAATGCATCGGAGTCCTATTTCGCACATACATTACTGTATAATTTCCTATTATCTCACAAACCACTTGCGCTTCATGTATTTCGAACAAGGGCGCAGACTCATTTCATTGTTTATTCCATACTACCCCAAGTGCACTGGCGCTTATCAACCCTCTAATGCAGTGTTTTCATTTGGCAAAAGAGATGCTTAATCAAAGTTTCACATTATTGTAACAGTGTAGTTGCTTTATTTTCATATTGCCATTTAACAATAAAATAGAGGTATTGTTAGCTATTTATATAATAAATGCATCAATTTATAGCAGAATTGTAGTTTCTTTTTCAAAAATCAAAATCCATACATTTGTAGCTTAATGTAACCCTTTCATCATACACGTGTACTGTCTGTTCAGCGGATCATGGTCTTAGGGTATGAAGGATGATAGTGTAACCCGAGTTTTGTGAACTTCCGCGCAAACGTTGTTCTACTGGTTACGTTGCCAACTTGTCTCCAATGTTATTCACGCTATCTTCACTCGCTACTAATTTATCTTAATTTCAGTTGTAAAGTCGTACGAGTCAATAATAGTAGTGAATAAAGGTAGTGTAAAAGTAGATAAACCCCTGCATAGGAGTAGTGTGAAATCTGATACGATATTGTTTATTATTCTCGGCCTAGCATCAGTCTGAGAGCTATCAGATTCTATTACTGTTGCCACAGGGAGCAGTGCGGTGGTATTTTATAGATGAAACAATCCATATTGTTTTAACGAATATTTTGAACCATTTATTAACACTTAAAAATAATTATCCTTCTCATGAAACACTTTTACAATTTTCTCGCTAAATATGGCGGACTTTTCGCTAACAAACAAATAGCTAGGCACAGACAATTATTGTGAAAAGTCAATGTTCTTCTCTAATCTCGCTACACTCGATGGACAATATCGTTCCTTTTTATGAAGATCACACAATTTCACAATTAATTATTCACTTTTCGATGTATAATTATTATTTCTTGTCGTTATAACGTCGATCAAAATCACTTCTACCTCCTTCGTTGTACCACACATAAATAGACGAAGTCAGACTACGCTGTCTATAATTTAACATGGTTATTTCAGGGAGCTTTCTGTTGCCTCTATTGAATCATTTCATAGGGCGTACAGAAAAACACTGCCTCTAACTTATCTTTACAGGAATTGCACGATATAACGCTCGAGAATATATCAATTGACCGAAATAGACTTTTGAAAAATGTAGAAAAGGCAGAAAATGATCAGTGGGAGAAAGACGGAGTAGTTGAAAACATTTTTACGTTTTATGAGCTAAATATACTCCATGAACTGAAAATAACACTCAACTTTCACTATTTTGAGCGACTTCTTTGCTTTAATCTAGCGTAAATACATATTCCCCAAGGTTGGTACTACTATCGTAAGCGTGACTAGAAGCACGACTCCAGCTTCAGATATCGCTGCGTACTTGGAATTGTTTACTGACATACTGGCTCGCTGCATTCCTGCCAGGGACGATGAGCTGGTGAACAAACTGTAGCATATCACCGGCTATTTTACGTGGGCTCTCCCCATCCTTTAGTGCACCATATTTGATTGCAGTCGTTGCAACTAAACTCACAACTTTCTGTTTTCAAAGGATGACCAGTCCATCCGTCTGGCTTTTAACAGTCATACCTAGGTATTCTAATTACTTTAAGGTGTCTGTGACAGGAATTAGAGGAATAGTGGCATATGTAATGAAATAATTCATGCAATAGCGGATTTTGAAGGATGGTGCACTGCATGTTGAAGCTCTCACTGTTTGGGGACATGTTCATTTTCTAAATATACGGCAGGGTCAAGGTCAAACGCATACTGGTGTTGGGAACTATGAACTCTTGGTGCTTTGATATTGCAACACAAAGGGCAACTTGAGGCAGACGTCTGAATGGCTAACAAATACAGTTGGCGAAAAGTTGCTTTTATGTTTTCTGTTGTGTCTCCCGTCCTGAACTGGAGAGAGAGTGCACTGGTAAGTAAAAAGCAACTCCGTTAATTGCTCGTTACGACAAGCGAATGTGTGTAGGGTGAGGGAGATGTGTGGTGGTAGGCGGGGGGGGGGGGGGGGGCGGCGGCGACGAAGTCTCATTTGATTTCTTAGAATTCTTATTTGTGCTTACCAGACACGTTAATAGTGAACATGCAATTATGTGTCAGTGATCTATTCGATGGGTTTTAAAAGACTGCAAATGGTATCTTTTCACACAAAAAGCAAACATATTGAATGTAATAGAAGCGTATAAAATACTTGTCAATTTGGAACAAAATTGAAATGCTTGTTAACTGAGTTCACATTTGCACAAAAAGTGAAAACCACCTTCGTTTTATCAGCGGTTACAATTACCTGTTGCAAGGCGCTAGCATTCATCCAACATTGTAATATACAGGGTGCCCAAAAAACTCACCGACAACGCCTAGTATGTTGTACGGGACGGCAAACTGATCCGATTTGAAACAGGAATCCCTGTCTGTTCGGACGCTGTAGCGCATCGAAGTATGAGATGAGTGTAGGTACGTTCACATTTGTTGGGATATGAGCGCGCAGATTTCGCGTAATGGTACAGGGTGCAGCAGAATGGATAGTAGGGTATAAACATAACAGAACTTCGAAACGAATTGTCAAATTTATTGAAACCTACAGTGAAAACACAAAGATATATGCCATTTGATCACAAAATACGGTATTGCTTGGTTTTGAATATGACACGTCATCCGAAGTCATGATTGTTTCGTCTACTAAGTAAGGTTCATTGGACAAGTTTATCTTGTTCAATAAAAATGTTGAAATATAAAAGACGTCAGGTTAAACGGAGTGTCGTGTTATCGCGGTTCCACTGTAACATTCAACAACCAAGAAGGGCAAAGGGGATAATTGAATGCATTATTTGCACATTCTGACAACAGAGTATAACTGCACAGGTAAATGTTCTTGCTATGTATGCGTTCACACCTACGACGTTGGAAAGTCCAAACTAGATTAGCCTCGAAAATTGGTTTCGTCACGTGTCTTTGTTTCTTATCAACTAGTGCAAGAAAGGAGGGGAGGGATGTGCTGTATGCTCTTTTCCCTATCCCTGAAAGGAGTCGTAATTCTTCAGGGGCATTGTTTCTCTAATAGAACGTAAAATCTATCTTGTTGCTAAAGATTTAGGATCTTTATCTTTAAAAAAAAGTTAAAATCGCTGGTCAGGTATCGGGAGAATAGAATGGATATTTTTTCTCCAAACTTTTCAAACTTTTCTTTCACAAAAGTGCTGCAAGAATAGCAACACTATAACAACAAAAAGATTCCCATATCTAGCTGAGAGATTAGTTATATTCCCACGAGTTAGAATCATTTACGCCGAATTAAAGGTTGTATATGTTTTTCCATAAAGCTTCTACATAAGCCACGTTTACCATTGATCCTTGCTCGGTGATATTACAATGAATTTTTATCTATTTTTTCACAAATGAAAGTTGCGTTGCAACTGCAAATGCACATTTACTTAAAAAATTGATTCTAAGGAGGTTATGGCGTTGGATAGAAAATAAAGTTATTCTTTATTAAATTGAAATCTCTCAAGAGAAGCGCTGAAATTAAAGATTTCGCCATTTGAATTGCATGCGACTGTTTGGAATCTGAAGCATTGTTCACTTTCACGGTATATTTCGATATACCCAGGGGACACAAACCAAGACCTTATGCTCCCTGCATCAGTAACTTGAAGTCACGGACCATGTCACTCTAAGTATATGCGTTCTTAATGAAAATTTTAATGCAGTACTTGGAATCAAAGAGCACGAAATATCTCTCCAAATATTCATAGGCTGGTCAACAGAAAATTTACCAACAAATAATAAAACATTTAATATAAGTTGCAGTTTAATCTTTTTATACCTTACAATTTAAATGAGCTACTTATTCATAATTTCTCATCAGTTAGATATTTAACTGTTTTAATTATATTATCTGCCTTGGGTTTTTATATTATGAAATATCATTTTGTCCCTATTACGTTTACGAGTCGATTAGTTAAATTTTGAAAACCGTTTCAGGTTTATGCTTTGCTGATTATGTCGCTGTACATATAGGTATAAAATAATTAAATTCAAGTAAATAAACAGAGCGAAAGTATTCTACTGTAAGTGTAACACAGATCTCTGTATGATAAATTGTCCGACAAATTGGAATAAATGAGTAATTACATACACGCAGTTTGTAACATGAACATGGTTCGCTGTTAATAGATTTTCAGGTTAATTTGACTGACGTAACCCGAGAGCCGCGCTGAGGCTCTAAGCTAGCAGCAAGCCAGAGCAAGGCTTGATCAGGCAAAACCTGCCGGTGTCTGCTTTAATCTGTATTTAAACTTTATAATAAGTGTTATATAAGAAAACCTAAGAACTCATATAGGCTCGACAATCAATCGTCAAGTCATACACTTGAGTTTAACTTGTTGCATCAGTCGAAGAGGTGAATGATACTTTGTTGTTGTTTTCATGAAGCTACTTCTCAGAAAAGAGGCACCACTCACCAGATGCTATCAGAAGACAAATGGTGCTCATCAAATGATCCGTCACTGCAGCACAACATGTTTTATTCACGGGTTCTATCCTCATGTGCTGCAACACACGGTGACTTAAAGACATTGTTGAAATTCCAGAAAAAAAGGTGAGAGCAGAAACACTTCTTATTGATTTAAGGGGCAGTCGTTCCTTTACCCTATATCGGAATATCTAAAAGAGTTGAACTGCTTTTCGTTATTCATCAAATACGGAATTCCAGATGTTGTTAAACTTGGTATCCTACGGGTATTTTGTAGATTGGGTTAGTTTCAGGCCCAAATATATGTACTCCAGAGACAGCAGTTGCAGCCTTCAGACAACTCACAGATCACGACTGCCGCAGCTATGCCAATGTGTCCTGTGCAGCGATCAAACAGATGAATGAAGGTCACTTGAAGACCTGTGAAGCCCTATGTGCAGGGGAAAAAAAAAAAAAAAAACTATACTGCTAAAGTATTATGTGCACAAGTTAAACTACTCAAACCACACTGGTAATTTGTGTGGTTTAGAAGTGTTGTTTGTGAATTTCAAGGTAAACTTTTGGCAGCGAACTACGGATTCCAAAGCACAGCCTAAATATTCGAAAATGCGCATCGTCTTCAATTTTTATTTCTCTATTGCATACTTATAGTAACTAGGAGAATAAAATTCGATATCGCGAGTTCACCAGGTTTTGGGACCCTCCCACCTACAAATATAAAAGAGATTATTTTTAGAAAAAGGTCCGTCTATGAACAGTATAACTTAAAAAACCAAAGTCAGTTAAATACTAAACTTGGTATTTGAGTTAAATTGACTCAAAGTACGAAGATTGTACTAAAATACGTTAAAATGTAAAATATTTTGCATTTTATAGACTCTGTTGCAAATAAAAAGAAAAAAAGAATTAAAATATGCTTATTGAACGTTTGCTTAAGTGCAGTGAACTATTCAAATATCGCATCAAAGAAAATTCGAAAAAAGTTTGTTTTCCCTCCCAAAAAGCCAGTAAACATTTTCGGAAAAATTAAAAAAAAAAAAAAAAAAAACCGCTTACATCCTCTGCTTAACCATATAAGTTAGCAAAAATAAGCTTAATCTGAATAATTGGTCCCTTGTTGATAAGAATTTTTTACATTGTCGGTGCCGTATAGGGCGAGCTTTGATAAAATTTACAGTTTTTATTAGCATTAGCCAATGTTGCGCACGTTGTACACATAGCTTCTGTGTGTATAATCTTCTTTACGTGATTACCCTCCCCTATTGAGAATTTTACACCCCCTAGGACTTAGAAGTGAGGCTGCCTGTCGTGGAGCAGCCCTTGGACCGGACAGAGGGAAGACCTGTAAGCAGGTGGTCAGCCCAGTACCAGGTATGAGAGTAAGAAAGAGAATATGAGATGTAGGCGAAATGGATGAATGGAAAGGTGATGATGGAGCAGTTGGTGGCGGGTGAAACAGGAGAAAACCCGCCTAGACGCCGCTTCGTCCACCTCAAATACCGGTTCGAACCCGCCTAGGTGATAGACGAACGGCCTAACCCCTCGGCATGGTACCGCCTTGTGTATAATACGATGCATCATTTTTTTCATCGTTAGAAAGTTCAATTTCAGCTAAAAGAGATTTAATATTCCCAGGAAACCGTTAATATAACCAGTCACAGAGGGGCACCATCTATTGTGACCGACACTAATTTTTCCCATGGAAAACGATATATTTTTAATTGTGTTATCTTTTAAGGGAAAGGGAATATTAAACTCAAATCAATCCCTCTAGCTGAGTAGTATCTGCAATATCTGTGCATCATGTACGACTAAACAATTCCATATAAAGCTATTTATTTTAATTTGTATTTTTCTTTGATGTTGGCCGTTTCTGATATTAGTGAAATTGTTTTCCCCTTCCAAAGCTTTGTTGTTGAAACGATTCTGGACACTGGAGCAAATATGCTCAGCTACAGTTTCCTCTTCGGAAAATGGCTTACTCCCTTCAGCTATTAGCTTTGCAATTCCATAACTTGCACTAAATATGTTATCGGCTTTAATGTTGAGACTAGAAGGTTTATTTCTTCTTAAGAAATGTTAGTTTCAGTTCTCAGAATCTTCTTTTACGGGCCGAACCAGATAGAAACCGTTCTTGGTCCTCAGCAAAGGGCAGTTCATTGAGTGTTCAACTTAAGACATATTTTCACTGTTACGTGTTGAACATCTTTCAAATTACCTGCAATAAACACACCTAAATTAACGGTGTGCCAGAAATGGTTAGAACTCCCAGGTGACTCTTTATTTACTCAGAACTTTGGGAAAGTTCCTTATTACAATTCTGTAATTTTTAGTCAAGAAACTTGACTTTAGCAGCGTAAAATACAAAAAGAATAAATTAAAAACCAAATACATTTCTTTGTTGAATAAGACTATTACTTTCCCTACTACCTATACATAACTAGAGCAAGTATTACATTCCACCAAAGCAGTCGATACCAAGATTTTAGCAGAAATAAACGTTTTCAGACTCCCCAAATTAAGAAAGATTTTTCTTCCGTATGTGTGCGCGCGCAAACAGCATTTTAGTTAAAACTCGGTATATTCCAGGGATGCCACACCAAGATTTTAAAGAAATTGACTGCAACAAAAATTATCGCTTACTTGAACATTTTTTCATTATTTTTTATTTTACCAAAATGGCCCTAGCAATTTTTCTTAAAACTATTATATGCTTAAGATATTTGGATGAAAAATGAAACATGTATCTTGAATTGTCTGGAAATAGTCTCTAAAGTTCTCTTTATTTTGAATGACTGTATAATTAGTGTAGCAGAAGTGATAGACAAAAACTTAAACAAAAATCATAGATCATATTGTAACAGAAATCATTTAGGCCCAGTAATTTCTTGTATGAGGTGGATGATCAGCCCAACAGCAGGTATGTTAGTGAGGAAGAGGATGATCTGATATATAAGCGAAGTCGATGAATGCAAAGGTCATGATGGAGCAAGTGGTGCAATGAGTGAAGGGGGAAACCGGGGAACCTGGAGAAAACCCGCCCAGACGCTTCAAAATTTTCTTTATTCTTTATTTTCATATACACTTTTCTTAACTGGGAAGCCATATTCGGCTTTTTTCCTCGCTGTACCAACACATAATTTCAAAGCCATCACATAGCAACGTGCTCTTTAAAAATGTAACTTTCGATTTAGCATAATATATGTTATGTCTACAATGAAATTGTTAAAGTGCAATGAAAATTATCTCAGTTAGCAAGAAGTGGATTTTGTAAGAATGCTTTGTAGTAGATTGAGCAGAAAAATCCATGTGAATGCAACAGGTCAGAAAATCTCTTTTCATTACTCAAAGGTTATAACGTTTGTGTTGAAGTTTCAAGGAAGTTTTCAAATAAATACCTGTTGTGTGTATATCCCAGTCTATTACGGTGAATTGTTTCATATGTAATATAATATGAAGCCAATTAAATGTGAAGTTGAGGCATTTAGTTCCTCGATGGCTTTGCCAAAGTTCTGGGCTAAAACACGCCGTGCTCTGACGGCAACTTCTTCAGCACTGCGATAGAGCGTGTTGCCTATACGAAGGATTGCAGGCGTTTCGGATTTTGAATCTGCTGAATGTTATTTACTTGTAAATCGCATCGTATTCCCTTAGTTTATTAACATTTAACAAAGTACTATGTCCTGCTTTTAGTATCTGCCTAGCTGAATAACATGTGTCACAAAAGCCTTTGTAATCAAACGTTAATGTAGAGGATGCCTATGTCATTCTGCGACTAGTCTAAGGCAGAGGTGAGCAAAAGCGGATTTCAAATGTATAACATCACTTGAAACGGTGCCATAGGATAAACTAATTAACGGTTAAATACCGAGTTTACTTCACATAGATTCCATGTTTTTAGGAATCTTTAGAATGACATTTAAATGTTTGTTAACCCTTTTAATGTAGATGTAGTCAGTGCAAAAGTTAACTTACAATCTGAACTCATAGATCTACTAACATATCCAGTGACAAAAAATAAGTGCAGATATTAATGTGTGTAATTCCGATTTCACACAGTAAAAGTACGACCATCGCTTTCCTGTTTGAAAAAATGAGCGATCGCTAAATGTATTAATCCGCTACTGTGAACAGTTCAAGAAGTGAAGAGATATCGCTCCTCCAACCAGTAAGAATGTTACGCGGGTTGCGTGCACCCTGGATTCGGAGCAAACACTATTCCACCCGCCCCTGGTCTAAGGTATTGACATCTTTCGTAAAAATCTGACGTGTTGCACTCACATGACTTTCTCTACTCTTTTACTACTATTCTAACAAAGTCTTATTCCTCTTATCTACTTCACATTAGTTGAGATAAACATTTGCAGAAATTATTTTGTTGATTTTCTTGTGGATGCAAGGGAATGTAGGAATACGGTAGGGTTTGAGCGATAGTCAAATATTTCAAAGCTGGTCGCTAGATGAAGGCTTTGAAATTACGTTTTCTTTGCACGGGCAAGAGATAACGAAGTGAATAACAACTTTCTATTTAGGAAAAGTTTAAGTATTGCAAAACTACAGAAATTACAAGCAATATCTCTGGAACAGTTCACTCCACAAAGAAAATGTATTTGGTTTACCAGTTATGCAAAAGTCACCAAGAGCAAACACGACTACATCGGGTACAGCCGGAGCATTCAAAATACACATTTCATTTGCCGTAAACATATCAAAACATTTTCGGTGTAAAGGGTAATTTAGAGCGGAGGAATTTTCTTCAAAAGCGTCGTATTGTATCCTTGAAAGATGTTAAACTTATATACCAACTTTGGTTTTTAACCGAATTTTCGTTTTTGAGTTACGCTCTTCACATACGCGCAAACACACGCGCGCGCGCGCACACACACACACACACACACACACGGACATACACACATAGACACATGGACCTTTTTCTAAAAAATGTCTTTCTATTCTGGGGCCTCAAAACATGTATTTCTAGTGAAATCTTGACATCGAAAGTTTGAGTCAAGTCAAATACTTCCCCTACTTACTATATGTAGTAGAGAAATATGTGTAACTTTCTTACGGCTGACCTATATACTATTAGAAGTTTATATACCAGTGATGCCTAGCCTTTACTCTTATGAGCTAATGACGTCATACTGACGTTTCACCCTAATGTCTTCTGTTTGTGTTTGTGACGGTGCATGAATCATTTTCCCTCCACTCGGTCAGCGACAACTCTCGCAATGGTTACCAAACATCCAATATTGTAGAATGAGTGGACGGAAGATATATTTTTTGTTGAAGAAGAAGGCACGGTAGGACATCTTGTTTGCAAACATCACTTATCACTTAATATAAATCGACACTTTGATGGACACCATCATTCTGAGCATGGTAAACACGGTCTTTCACTTTTTACCATAAATAATCTGTTGGAAAAATATATAACAGTCCTGCAGAAACTGTATGACATTTTCGAGTCCTAATTTCGAGACCTGAAAGCAATATAAGAAGAAATCAACCTTTTTAATAATATAGGGTAAAGGCGGGGCAAACGGACAGGCTAAGCACATTTTTCATAATGAAGGTCATACTATTTACTGTAGACTCAAAAATATTATTTTAACAGAAGCACTGAACCTTCATTTGACAAAACTGAAAATTATATAGTCTGGAATAAGATACATGAACAGAAAAATATTAATTAGTTTAAGGATGTTACAATGTCCGTTTGCCCCAACCACAGGGGCAAAAGGACACTCTGTAGGGGGCAAACGGACACCAACAATTTTAGTCACTGTCATCACTTATACAATTGTGGCACATGAAATATGGATCATTTCCAGCCTCTACACACTTAAAGTGGTACCAGTTTGCACCAGTTGAGGCACTGAACCCAATTCTCACCTTCCTTGTAGCAATTTCGGCGTTTCTTCCAGATATCTCCTGCTTCATAGACAAGATTCTTCTTAGCTCCAGTGTTCCGGGCTTTCGCTGCTACCGCCTTTTCCTTTTTAACACAGACAGTCTTCCTCTTTTTCAGATCATTTATAAACTCTGGGCTTGTAATAACTTCAGACTTTCTCGAGTTTCTTTTAGTTCCTGGTTTGCTTTTAATTTCCAGAGTAGTTATTGGATGAGGACTTATCGAGTCGAGCTAGTCGAGGGTGTAGAAACTTGAGTCAGGCCTGCTTGTGTTGGTGAACTGCGAACTTCGCAATTGTTCCCATTCTCGGGGATTGCATCTTGAAGAATGTCCAACGGTGCCTGATTCTTAGCTTCAAGGATCTCATTTTCAATATCAGGTTCTGCATTTTCATGTTGTTCATTCTGTAAATGAACTTGTCCTGGACAAAATACATGGTCTGTAAGACTGTTGGGATTGAAAGGATAAATTCTGCAGCTCCTGAATCTACTGACACAGTTCTACTAGGTTTCACGGAAATAAAGTGGTAAAGAAATTGTGCAAATTGTTCCCACTTCATGTAGCCACTTTCTGATAGAACAATTTTAGATCCTGGAGGCATGCCAATCTCAAAATTCTCATTGTATCGCTGACCTTTCATTACTATAAAGGGGGGCACATGTTGCCCCTTTGCTGAGACACATGCCATCACACTAATGGTTTCACCCTTTTCACAGCTTGCCTGGCTCACTACATCTTTCTTACTGCGCGGTGATATCACTTTTTTTTTTTTTGGTTTTAAATCAGCTACAGCCCTGTTTCATCACAGTTAAAAATGTTACAAAGTTTATTCCACAAAGGCACTCCATTCTCTCTTACAGTTTTCACAGCACCTGACATGCATTCTTGGCTCCATGAACAGCGATTTAAAGTTCTTTGCCGGTTCCGAACAATAACTACAAATCATAAACAACCTATTTTAGTTAGCGAATACTTTGGAAAACATTTTTATGTGATCACAATTATATCTGTCTCTCAGAAAGCTTCGATAAGAGCGTGTCCGTATGCCCCCACAGCAAACTGTCCGTTTGCCCCTTTCTACACGCCTTTAATATACAGCTTCCCTGAGAGAGAGCAGCAGCTCCTTGGTTCCAGTAAGCATAACAACATACCAAGATACTCCCTATGGTGACTGTAACACGTAGCAGAAGTTTCTAGAAGCCCTCATAATCCGCATAATCCTTGCAAACTCAGCGCATTTTCTTACAGTTTCAGAAATTTATAGATGTATATTTTTACCTGCAGAGGTTTGAAGCTGGATTCCAACAATTCTGGAAGGTCTACACAGGAAATATTTATACACCTGATCAACAGAAGCCAGATGAACACTCTGCGTCACAGCATACACTGTTACCAACCTTGGAAGCCAAAATACGCTAAAATTACTTAGAAGCTGTCCGTTTGCCCCTCTGTCCATTTGCCCCGCCTTTACCCTATTTAATTTTGCCTGCGAAGACCCTCCTCGAGCCCTACAAATAGAATTAGTTACTCTGCAGAATTTAACAGCCTTAAAATATTCTCAGAAAAAAAGGTTGCTACCTATTTCAACGACTTCCCAATAAAACATTTTTAAATTATGAACGTTTGCTGCAAAGTTAATATATATTTTTTGGTTCAACATATATTTGCAAGTAGATGTCCTCTGGGCTATACAAATATATACAGCTTTCTATACGCTAAATATTAAAATGGGGAACATTTACATTTCTTTAAAGGACCTTAAAAGGTCGGACATTTTATGATAGATATATTTTAACTTTTGATTATGAAAAAATGGCAATTTATAAAAAAATATTCTTGTTTTTAAAATGTGAAAGTTTGTACTTTTAAACAATTAATTTCATTTTTTGTTTATGTTCATGTAATAGCACATTCGGAATAGCAGAAGCCGTTGCTGATTTATTAAACAAATAAGGAATTTAAAAATTTTAATTTACTGTATAAAAATTCTATAGTTAACACTAATGCTAACTACATTTTTTGCGCTAAGTAAACAAATAATATAAAGTTTAATAGAGAGATTTTTTACGGTTTTGTCTTGAAATCGCAATAACGACAAAGTTAATCACATTTGGAAATACGACTTGATACACAATGTGTGCTAGAAGCTGAAGCTATTGTCAATATACAGTGATATAGAAATGTTCGTTTCCACTTCAAAAAGCAGACTTCAGGTTTCAGTAGACAAGTCAACAGTGAGAACAATATAATTTTTAATACTCTGAGAGACTATAATTAGTAACGTTTACTTTTTTGTGGCATTTTAGTTTTTTAAGCTGCATTAATTTTCCACATAGTTGCGTGTGTGATGTTCACACATTTATTTTACGTTAATTAATTAGAAAAATATATCGGGGTACCTAGAATTAAAATGAAAGTAGATTTAATGTATCGGAAGAAACGACATGTAAAATATAGGAATTATTATTAATATTTATCTTCAATTTTTTAAAGAATGTATCATTGGTAGACAAATATATTACTGAAGTTGCAATCAGGTGATCATAAAAACAATTGCACTTTAAAGCCAAGCAAAATAAATTTGTAATTTCGCCACGAATGACATTTTAAAAAAATCCCTGAAATTTTTAAAAGAAAATGTTGCAACTAATATGAGGTTAAAGCTATTTAACTTAACACATTTATGTAGGGAATTTTGCAAATACTATTATAGAGACTTAAGTAGTTTTTCCTTGAAAAATAGCTCTTTTCAGCAACTTAAAGGAAATAATTATTTATCAAAACACATACACACACACACACATACACATACACACACACACATACACATACACATACACATACACACACGCACGCACGCATGCACGCATGCACGCATGCACGCACAGAGTCCCAAAATTAGACCGACAAACTTTGGTACCTGTTGATGACATTATTTTAAACACTTTTTGTTAAGGAAAGTTTTTTGCTGCGATGCTTCGTTTAAGAGCTAGACGAGTTAATGTCATAGATCATTGCCTCCCACCCAGTTTAAGTATTTACGGCAAAATCAACTATGCAAATTAGTATTGCATGTATCATAGTAAGGCACACAATCTTAATCCAAGAAACAAACACAAACACATAAACAAAGCACAAACATCTCATTGTTTACAGTTAATCACAGCTTTACTATTCAAAATCAGACCGACAAACTTTTAAACCAGAGAAATGGCTGGTATCTTTGAGAGAGTACGGCAGAATAGGGCACGTCGATGCACTGTGTGTGTTAATCGCAATGGGCATGCGTTATAACATTTACTTTGAATAGTAAAGCTGTAATTAACTTAAACAATAATATGTTTGTGTTTCGTTTATGTGTTCTGTGTTTGTTTCTTGGATTAAGATTGCGTGCCGTACTAAAATTAAGGCTACACTAATTTGCATTGTTGATTTTGCCGTAAATACTTAAACTTGGTGGGAGGCAGCAATCTGTGACATTAATTCTTCTAGCGCTTAAACGAAGCACCGCTGCAAAAAACTTTCCTGAACAAAAAGTATTTAAAATAATGTTATCTATCAGCTCCCAAAGTTTGTCGGCCTAAATTTGGGACACCTTGTGTATCAATAAAGTAAACTATGAGCAATATGACCATGAATGGAGTATACATTTTCCACAAAACTAGTATCTCTAAGAAAGAAAAGTAAAATGTACTATAAAGAATTGTCAGAAGAGACAAAAAGTTGTTTAAAAAACTAGGAGGAACCTCGACCATATCTGCAATGTGAAGTGCCCTCTAAAATAAAACTGATATTTGCGCATAATAATTTACGTATTTTGGAAAGAAACGGTTGCTCCATAAATGTGACTCTAGACAAAATGTATTTGCACACAAACTTGCAAACAAAGGAGGAAATCGTGGGCTACGAATACCTGGGTTGCGAGTACTGTCATTTCATCTGTTTTCCCTGACATACCGAGTTTCATTTGAATGACTCGAATGTCAACCCGCCACTCCCACGGCACTGCTAAACGAATCCATTCACGCCTACCATTGCCTCTTCTTTTAGATCAGTGAAATAAAGGGAAGCTCCTAGGAAATTACCCATTTTAAATTTGCTACGATAGATTTAATTTCTCGTGTTAATATATTGAAAAGTTGATATTTTAATATCGTTAGAGACGTGTTTGTGAAAATAAAACTAGAAATAAAAATACTTCCATGCAATGATAGTTTGGGGTGTAAGGACTTTTTTTGAAAATCTTAGCGTCACCTCCTTGGAAAATGCTAAGCCTGATTATTAATTTTGATATTAAATTTACTTAACGGTTTTGAATTATACAGTGCCAACCAACACACACACACACACACACACACACACACACACACACACACACACACACACACACACACACACACACACACACAAATGCACCAGCACCTTTTTCCAAAAAAGGCTAGGGATCCCAAAACAAGTACTTTCGATGAAATCTCGATATCAAATTTTTGTGAATGGAATGCTGTACTTGCATTTACATTCTATAGGCAGATAGCAGAGAAGGGAAAAATTGAAGCATAAAATATTGAGTTTCTTTGTTGAATAAATATATAATAGTAGATTAAACTTGGTAATGATATTGATGTCATTCCTTTCACTATATCAAAAGAAAAGTTATTTGTTTTGTATAAATGGCTCTACTTTGGCAACCAGAAATTAGGACGATATTTCTACTTTTGTTGCAAAACTGGGCAATAAGGACACATTGTAGTTTTTTACGTTAAAAATCGTTTTTCTTTTCAGTATTGAAATTTCCATTGTTTTCCGCATCCATTAATATATATGTGGGGTTTTCTACATTTTACAGTTGTTAAAATTGCATTTAAATAACATGCCACGCTCATTTCTGGGTTTTTAGTATTTATTTATTGACTTTGCATTTTCACACAACTTAATTTCCTTCATGTATGTACTATTTTCTCCAAAACTATTGCGTGCACGAAGTTTAAATTTTCTAACCTACTAAATAATTATATTAACTTTAAATATATGTGACAACAAACTTAATGCTAGTGTTACGAATCGGCTGAAGAATTTAATGTCGTACTGGCAAGTTGGGCAAGGTAGCTTGGTACTTAAAGCAACCGCTCGATAAGTGGAAGATCCGTGGTTCAAATCCCGGCTATGGCTTTGAATTTTTCAGGCCTGATTGCACCTCTTAAATAAAGTTATGCGTTACAAAACTTGAGCTAATTTTTAAGAATCATATATTATACAGAAATTTTCACTATAAAAACTAATGTAATCGTCTCATCAGAAATACTGTTTTCTGAGTTAACTTTAAATACATTAGAACAGAAGGTTGTTCGATAATGGTATCTAAGTGAACAACATTATTTTAATATTTGCTTCGTGTACTAATTTACATGGATGTCACATACCCTGTTTTAAATCTACAAAGTTCATTTTTACTTATACTCTACAGGAAATACTGTACAATGTGTAATGAAAAATTACGATTATGGCTGTTCACATTACAATGCTGATATATTTCTCATGTGCTCGTAGATCAGTAATTTAACTACGACATGCACTTGTAATTCTTTCTATGAACAAAAGCGTATCGCTACATTCATCTGAAACATAGCACAAGACATTGTATAAACGTTATTCGTATTCGTTGATGCGGAGAACTCGAGGGAAGTCCTCAGGAATAAGCCACATGAGGCCATGACCTCTGCAGACATTTCCCACAAGAGGAAGACAATGCCCATATTTGTCTGTGTCATGTTCAAGGTAGCATTACCAGCTTGTATTTCCTTTCCTGTGTTCGCGCTCCTTCTTCGATTAGCTAATATCATTAAGAAACGAAATAAAAGCAGTTCCCGATAGCTTTCTGCAAGAGAATTCTGTTCAGTTAAGCTACACAGCTCAAATACTCGCCATGCTTTGACCACTTATCTCTACAAATTTTACATCTAGGTCGTACTTACCCAATAGCCTTGTGCTTCTTTGGAGACATTTTAAAAACTAGTACTTAATATGCGTAACAAATAGTTAACCTAAACTCTATGTAATAAATACAGTAAATAAATAAAAACACCGAGAAGACTATGCAAAAGCACTGTGGAACAACCAAAAATATTACAGGAAGGAAAGCGACTAGAGGAAGCCGTGTGAATGTAATGTTACATTTGTATTTCAATCATATAGAAAATTGTGTGAATCTATGTTGAAGAGCGGGTAGAGAAGGACATGTAAATGTTACATATACACTAATTAGTTGAAACTACTTACGTTTTACTTATTGTAGACTGGTTTGACCAACTCTGAATGTTTCTTTGTTTGTCCCTGATGGGTTTTATACTTCTCATTTTATATATAATGTCACATGTCACATCTACAAGGCTACCCCTGTTAATTCTTGTAAAGATTATTACAAAAGCTGATTATTCTAGATACCTATTTTAATCCAGATAAGGTTATAATTCACATTTACAACTTTTGTTATGACTACAATAGAGAAAGCGGTAGTCAAATTTTTAAAGAACCTAAAGCTATTTGTTGGATTTTAAAATGAATGCTCTTTATATTGCCACGAAAAAATAAATAACTTCCCAGATAATCCAAATTCTAGGTCTTATATCTATAATTGTCAACAATTTCCTTTATTGCTATATTGTTAACTAAGCTGTTATTAAAGAAATATGAAAGATATGGAAGATCAAGATAAAAACCCCTTGTTTTGAATGTGGATTTGATACATATCGTACCAATATCATATTTTTGTGAAGTAAAATTTTGGTCTGACTTCTACATTTGCCAATTTATGCAAAAATTAATCGTAATCAAGAGCAATTCCTAGATTTTTCCAGGAAATCCAACATACACATTTCGTTTGGTTTTTAGGCTTATCTTATGTGTTTTAATATGCACAATAGTTTACTCTTGGTGTCATTGAGCATGGATTTCAGTTTTGTTTGCCGTATTGGTGTTTAATAATAGGAAATTGCTACAGAAAATTATTATTAGGAGCTTTTATGTACTTGACTTCAAATTGATTGATTCGTTTTAATTAAATATGAGTCTAAATAACGCAGTTTAAAGGGCTGCACCGTGGTCGAGCGGTTAGACCGCTTGACTCTCACCTGTTCTCATGTGGGATATATGGTGAACACATCGACGTAGGGGCGGGTTTTCTCCGGTTTTTCCCACCATCATTCCACCAATTGCTCCATCATCACCTTTCCTATCATGCGAGTTGGAAGGTCAAGAAGACTGTAGACTGTGTTAACGTCAGTAAATGATAACTGTATTGTTGTGCATTCAGAGAGAACAAAATAAAGTAAAAAAATAATTAGATTTTTGTCATATTATTATAGAAATCATGGGAATTGGAGCCCATATAATTGGGGACGTAGGTGGGAACTCCTGAGTAAATGGCGTTTAAAAGATAAGAATCAACACTTGATTTTGTGTAATATATTACTATACATTTATTTATGCGTTGTTTAGTTACAGTTTAGTGTCACTCCTTTAACGTGCAAGAAATTGATTACATTGTTAAATACCGGTTTCCACAATTAAGCGTGTATTCCGACGGAGAAGGAGCAAGCAGGCCACGGTTTCCATGTCATCTGGGGAACAACCAAGATGCTTGAGGTTGGCATAGGTTATGGTTGGAGTAGGTATGGGAGGGAGGGAGAGAGAAAGTGTATTTGCAACAACACAAGCAACAAGTCGAATGTGCAGTGTGCCTTTATGTTGTCTGGTCGCTTAGTTTTAACGACTTGGCTGACATCACGCAACGTTCATTGTCGAGGGAACATGTTTTACGAGCGCAACCCGTTCACGGCATGTTCTCTTGTCAGAAATAAAGAATACGCTCGCATATTCATTTATGATTATGAGATCGTCAAGAATGTAGGTTCTTCTTTGCCAACAGACAGGGCTAAACTGGGACGAGACTCTATGGGCGAAAACAAAAAGAAGAAAGAAAGGAAAAAAAAAAAAAAAAAAAAAAAAGACAGCTGGAGTAGTTAACACGTGCTGGCTATCCACTATGATCTCTTCTATAAATATTTGTAAAATATATCCACTCTCTGATGACAACAATAAATATTCTCCTAAATTATATCAATGTACATAAAAAATCTGATGTGTTGCACTCACATAACTTTCTCTACTCTTGTACTAACCATTCTAACAAACTCTTATTCTTCTATCTTCTTCGTGTTAGTTAAGATAAGCATTTGTACAAATTATCTTATTGCTTATTTCCTTGTAGGTGCAAGGGGAATATTAGAATACAGTAGGCTTTGAGCGATAGTCAAATCTTCTAAAACTTTGGGATTGCGTTCTCTTTGCACACTTAACATATGAAAAATGAACAACGATATTCCATTTCACGAAAGTACTAAGTTTTCCGAAACTCACACACATGACAAGGAATATCTCTGAAATGATTTAACTTACGTTAAATAATGAGCGTGTGTTATTTCTCTTGCATCCGCAGTAGAATTGAAGAACTCGAATGTTAAGAACCAACGCAGCACAAGTAATTGTTTTGCACACTTTCAAATGTTTAATGGATGTTTCTTAAAATCTTTTCAAATGTCACTCGCAAGGTCACAAAGTCCACAGCGCAACTTTCTTTTTTACCTGACATAGAACCTGTTTGTTGTAAGTGACCTGTCATGTGGTGCAGTAACATTAAAATTCTGTAACTGCAGTGTTCTGAAAGACAAAACCTAACAGGCCATTACAAACGCGCAATACCGATTCTTCTATGGCCTTGAAAAAGGTCTTCAAAATACATTGTTATTCGCTTATTTAAATAGTAATATTTAATGACTTGCGAATCTAAGGAAAGAGTAAGAAATAAGCAAACAAATGAATATAAACGCGAATATTTACGATTCTAAATTAAACCTATTTTAAATTAGAGTATGACGAGGCCATACCTATTAGAAATACGAGTGCGCAAATTTCGCGTGATGGCAGATTCAAATATGATAGGCGAATATTGTGTTTGCTAATCGGTTTTTGCTACCATGCACGCGTTCACACGTACAACGAGTGAAAGTCAAAGTAGGCCAGAGCTCGAAAGCAGTTTCGCCACGTGTGTGTTTATCAGCTATTGCAAGTAACGATTCAAGTCTTTCGAACAGCCATCAGAAGACTTTAGCAGGTTGTGTTTACTGTCAGCATTCCTGGCCATCCCTCTACATACACGTCATACTCATACATTGCACAAGTAAAGGATAAAGGAGAGGTAATAAAACATTCGATCTATTTTATTTTTTATTTGTGGAAGCAGTATACAGGAAAATGTGGATAACTTATGTTTCAGCTTAACGCTAAGAGGCCCCGATACACCTAACACCTCGTATGTAAGTTTATATATTCAATGAACGTAGTGCAATCCAGTAGCAAAACCAGTCGTAGCTGACTGGGGAGTCTGAAGTTTACCTTGGTATTTTTTTTTTAAATTTAATTTTTAAAGGTAACTTCATACCACATTCTTTTCTGGTAGCAAATACACCAATGGCTCTGATCCTGGAGAGTTCATTCAGTAGTTAATTATCTATTGCAAATGTGCTTAAATTTCACAAGCTGAAATTTCGTTCCTAATTTGTTCACCTATTATCTAAGTTATACATTCAATAAACTCTTTTTGAATATTAAACTTCTTTAAATCTTGAGCTGGATTCCAAATTTTCTCTTATGAACTGTTCTTCGTGCCCAAGCAATTCAACTTAATGTTTACGCGCCCTTCTATGAAACAATTTACGCAACTTATGCCAATTCGGACTGGAAAGTTCTAATTTGGTTTCCTTACTTCTGTGCAAAATTCAGGTTTGGAGTCTATCTCTTATTCGTAGAGCACATTTTCTTCAAAGAAAGGGACGATAATGATGTTTCGATAAACAGAATAACCAAGGCATTAATCTCACTAGTTGTAAAGAATGAGAGAAAGGCAGAGAATGTAGGAAAAACTGCAAATATTTCGAATTAGCAGCACAGTAATATACAAAACCTAACACTTGTAATCCACACTTCTACGGCGCAGGAAGCTGGAGTCTAGACTCCGGGAATACATACAAGCATTAGAGTTAGACGGCTTGGAGAGGGGCGGTTGCGTAGCAACGCTTAGTGAACCCCTCCCTCGTAACAGAAAGTGTGAGTCTCGCGTTTTCTAGACTCCTAACGTTTTACGCTGTTATATGTCGCTTTAGGAGCGCACAAGCAACACATTGACGACTTTTCTTGCTTTTTATATCCCACATATGCCATACAATTTGTGTGTTTAGTCTGGGTAACCTGAGACTCTCAGACACACCTTCAGCTTCACCACTGGAGCAATCAGTAACACAGGTTTTCTTACTAAAAGCGAAAGATAAGTGCATACCCACCCGACCAGCTACCGGGTACGTACTCTTGGCTGAACAATAGCCAGGGTAAAACAATAGCCATTGTGTGCCGTCTTTCGGCTACCGAGGATTCTTTTTGACTATTTCGAGATTATTTCTCTCCCGGAATGATCTGTTACGTTTGGGCCGTATATAAGGAGCTGGCTAGTTCCCGTCAGGAGTGTTTAATGGGAAAGTATAGTTCAGTGGACAGCAGCAAGTGCAGTTCAGTCGTGAGTTGTAACTCAGAAGTTCAATAGGGATTCGACGGATCAGTTGCGTTTTGCTGTGAGTATGCATAAGTGTCAAGTACAACGCTTGCAATACGCCAGGGTAGGGCAGATAGTGCCGGTGTGACGTCAGCTTCTTACGCAGCTGAATATGATTGCACTGAAGAGCGCTACTCCTGACTGAACCTTCCGTAACGTACTCATAGCGCCGTTTATCTAGACAGCTTGGTACTACAGCGCTCTCGCCTGACGTCACACGAACTGAAACGCTTGCTCTTCGTTCCAATACGTCACCATCGCTTTAAGCGCTTGATAGTGTGTTTAGCCTAAGTGGTGTTTTCATTTGTTCGTTGTTTGCATCTAAGTATTAAAGAATACTTGATGTGCAACTTCAGAACAGAACAGCTCTGCCAGAAGTTCGACAATTGAAAAAGATACGTTCTACGTTATTTACCTTCCGTACAAGTGCATATGCTGTAGTGGAAATTTTAAATCACTCGAAGTACGCATCGAATTTATTGTGCTGAGAGAATTTGGGTTAGAAAAAAGTTACAAAATAAGAATTTAGTCTCTTCTGTATAAGGATTATAGCGTAGAAACATGGTGGAGCAAAGCTGAAGTATGTGTTGAAAGCTTTTGTATTTATTAACATGTAATGTGAGGTCTATTTTTCCGAGAGGAACTTTAAATTTGTTCAGATGTAAATAAAACCTGAGTCAGCATCCTTTCTAAACCTTCAAAATCAACTACCTTGGGAAGTAGTTAGATAAACAGCAACGGAAAAGAGAACTTGACCAGAAATATTGTATGTTAATATTAGGTGTGAAACATTATAAAAAAGAAATAAAGCTCGCTACGAGTAATTTGAGAAGACAAATTGTTTATAAACTTCACATTGATCTAATACAGGGGAAGACAACTTCGGGCCGTGTGACGTATTTAAACGAAGAGCCAGCTTGTACGTTCGTGTGACGTCAGGCGAGAGCCGTGTATTGCTATGCTGCCTAGATCCACGGCGCTACTTGCATGGAACTGAATGAATATGAAAAATGTTATTTGGGCATGTTTACAAAATGTTCGGGCTGTTTAGGGAGAAGCCTCTTCAGCCTAGTCTGAGGGTATTTATTTGTTGTGTGAGGGATCTTAACGGCGTTAGTGCGAATTTAGTTTTATTTTGTGTTTTTGTTGACGTTGTGTAGTGTGGTCTGTAGTAGTTTTGTGTTTGTGTTCAGTTCCCCGTGTTTCACACCAGTTTGAGACCAGGCTTCAAGATGTAGAAACATTGTCAACTACGTTTCAGATCTTTGCGACCCCGTATTCATTGGATGTTAACAATGTTTCTAGCAGGTAGCAAATTGAATTGATAAATTTACAGTGCGACGATTTGCTGAAGGACAAACATAAACACAAGGAAGACTTGGCTGATTTTTATAAGAATGTTCCTCAAATCAGATTTCTGAGGTTGTATGCCCTTGTTGCACGGATATTATGTATGTTTGGCTCTACGTATGTGTGCGAAAAATTATTTTCTGTTATGGAACTTTCTAAGTCAAAATCCCGAATCTTATTGTCAGATCACAATCTAACATGCAGTCTTCGGTTACAAATTTGCCGCACATTACGCCCTAACATTGACAAGCTAAATAAAGAAAAGCGAAACGGCAAATGACGGAAAATGTCCACCTAATTGTTCTGTATAGCTCTCCTCTAGCTCAGGCAAAATAGTTATAATTTCTGTTCTATTGGCGTTATAATATGACTGTTCACATAAACTAGAATATATATATATATATATATATATATATATATATATATATATATATATATATATATATAACATAGAGCCAAAATGCAATTTTTTATAATCTGTGACTATTGCGTAATTGAAACAGCATTAAAATTGCGATGTCCCGCAAGCCTTTCCTCTTTTCCGCTGTGACGTCACACGTTCAACTGGCCGTCGTTGCGAGCATGTGAACTGAGTGAGCTGACGTCACAGCAGCGATACCTGTCTTCCCCTGATCTAATACCACGACCAGAGACATAGGGAGGAATCTCCTAGTTTTAGGACTGCAGCTACTTCAAGCAATATTAGGAAACTTCAGAGTCGGCACCAGTTGCGCCCCTATGCAGGATTAAATAAGCAGAAAGCGAAGAATTTATTCGTATTAGAATATTTCATTTTTAGAAACCTGCTACAAATCTAATCGGCTCTTATGCTTAGTCGTCGGTCTGGGTGATTCAGTTGGTAAGCCGCTGGCCTACTGATCCCTAAGTCGTGGTTTCAAACCCAGCTCTTACCGATGTTTTTGAGTGTGCTTAAAAAACGACGCTTCCATGTCAGTAGATTTACTGGCATGTAAAAGAATTCCTGCGGGACAAAATTCCGGCACACCAGCGACGCTAATTCGATCCAGGTACTGGCAGTGTCGTCTTCAAACAAGGCGATTATTATTAGTATTACTGTTATTATTAATTATTATTTATTATCATCAACATTATATCTTAGATCTTCAGAATTAATCTCAAAATATTCCAATTTACGGGTGTCCACCGGCGTCGGCATGTTTTTTTTTCAAGGAGAGAAACCGTATATTGCAACTTTGCAATCAAACAATATTAATTCATTATTCTGTTGTACAAAACTATAAAAATATAACAGCAAATATTGTATTCCGCCCTGAAATTCGATGTCGATATTTCACCGGAAATATGTTTTGAAGCCCCTGAATCTCAAAAAAAAAAAAAAAAAAAAAAAAAAAAAAAAAAAAAAAAATTAGAAAAGGTTAGTGTGTGTGTGTGTGTGTGTGTGTGTGTGTGTGTGTGTGTGTGTGTGTGTGTGTGTGTGTGTGTCAGTATGGACAGCATAACTCAAAAAACGAAAAGTAGCTTAAAAACCAAAGTTAGTGTTTAATTTTAATATCTTTCAAGGATGTGACATGAAGATTTTGAAGAAAATTTCTCCAGCCTAAACTATCCTTTACATGGAAAATGTTTTGAAAATTTTGATTTCCTTAAAAAGGGCCCTAACGGTTTTGATTAGAATGTCATATGTTTGAGATATTATTATGACAAGTGAAATGTATATATTGAATTTTCCGGCTATACCCATGTAGACTTATTTACTAATGGATGACTTTTGCGTAATTGGTAAATCGTAAGAAATAGACCAAATCTTATACAAAAAACGCAGATCTTGCTAAAACATGCAGTTTATGTCCAAATAAATTTCGGAGAATACCTTGATATTTGTGTGAGCTTTGCAGAAATACTTTTGCTAAATGGAACATTAGGTATTTATTTTTATCAGAGTTTTGTTGTTGTTGTTGTTAAAACTTGGTAGTCTCCTCTTATGGAAGAAGAGCACCAGTAAGTGACCAATACGCTATGATTATGCCCAAAAGCAACAAGCAAGACTTCCTTTTTTTGCGAAGGTCGGATTGCCAGAAAGGTCGTTGAGTGACAGTGGTAAAGTTCCGGAGGCTCAGCGGGGAAGCGAATCCTTGTCAGCAGGACATAACTTCATCACGGGGTAGGCAATGTCGGCCTCACACACACACACACACAGGTGTGTGGGAAGTAGTATCCCCTCCCACTGGGACTGACCACCGACCCAGACGCTACAATAAAGATCAGAAGGCTGTGAAAGTGTTATGTTAGAAGTTAATACGGTCTAGTGGTCAGCGTCTGGCTAGCAAATTAACTGCAGGCAGTCAGTCGTCCACCACCAAGTTCAAGGACATGTTCTCGTTTCTATCTCAGCAGGGGAACACGGACAGTGACCGACCGCCCGACCGCCTGTCTGACAAGGATTGCCTTAGCGGAGGTCACGGTGGTTAAAACCTCCATCTAGCTCATGTAAATGATTCATTGTCCAGCGACACTTGATACACGCCCATTACACCCGTCTGCTGCCCGCCAAAGCGCATATTTGACAAATAAACAAATTACGCCTTCAAGTCCTTTAAATTTCTTTTCATAAATCTGAACACACAGTTTTGTCAGAATGCCGAGATAATACAACCATGGGTGCCGTAAATGCTGGGGTGCATTACCACGGTTTCCATTCCATCGGTTCCATTCATTCCATTTCTTTATCATCTTCCGACATGTAGTATTGGCAGTGCCGGGCAGATGGCGCGGATGATTGCGCATGGTAACTGCTGTTCTCGGCGCTAGGTGGCCTTTGATCCACATAAGTAAGCGAAGCAATACAACTCATTTTTCCGCATTTTTACTTTGTTTACTACGTCTAATTATTATCTGACCCAAACTTTCGATGTCGAAGTTTCACCGAAAGTACATGTTTTGAGGCCCCCTGAATCGAAAACAGCAGTTTTAGAAAAAGCTCCGTGTGTGTGTGCGTCCGTGAACAGCATAACTTAATAACTTAAAATCAAATTTAAAATTTAATGTCTTTCAAGGACGTGACAAAAACATTTTGAAGATAATACCTC
Organism: Tenodera sinensis; assembly: GCA_030765045.1. Classification (NCBI taxonomy): domain Eukaryota; kingdom Metazoa; phylum Arthropoda; class Insecta; order Mantodea; family Mantidae; genus Tenodera; species Tenodera sinensis. Next base: position 134,727,525 of record CM060967.1, on the reverse strand, counting down.
CGCTCTAAACTACACTTTACGTGGAAACTTTTTCGAATATTTGTTTATTCTCGAAAATAGCTCTAACGATTTTGGTTAGAATGCCATAAGTTTAAGATATTTTTATGGCAAATTAAATGTATATCTTGAATTTTTTGAGTATAGCCTATGTAGTTCTATTTACTCTGAGTGACTTGCGTAACCGTAAGAGAGACCATATCTTACTATAAAAAAATAGATTTCCTTAAAGCAGATAAGTTTGCTCCAGATTCATTTTTTTGTGGAGTGAATCATTTCGGAGATATACCTTATTTGTGTGCGTTTTTGCAATACTTAAACATTACTGAAAAGGAAGGTTGTAATTCACTTTTTTATCTCTTGGTCGTGCAAGGACAAGGTAACTTCAAAGGCTTCATACAGCGACAAGCTTTAAAATATTTGACTATCGATCAAAGCCTACTGCATTCCCATGTTCAGCTTGCATCTACAATCAAATATGTAATAACATAATTTCTGAAAGTATTTATCTCAGCTAACACGAAGAAGATAGAGGAATAAGAGTTTATAAGAATAGTTAGTACAAAAGTAGAGAAAGTCACATCAGGCTTTTAAACTCGTGTTTAAAACCTGTTTGTGCCTTTAACAGCGCAAGGCAGCATGTTAGTCTTTTTAAGTAAGCTGAACTTAAAAAAAAAAATTAGGTCATGTGATACAACACGTGAATTTTATGATACATTCCCACAATTTTGTTGTGTGTTCTCGGGCTGGCAAATTTCCAACCTGTATCCTAATTCCAACCAGGCATTCCACCACATATTTGTTGTGACGTTGGCAATTGCTCGATAAATCTCGAGTTGCAAATGATTCAAGTCTAGCTCAGTGCACTTCCCCCTTCACAACACGTCATAGGAAAGGTTCCTTTGGTATAAGATCTGGGGAACAATTAGTGGATCAATTCCTCAACCAATTAACCATTCGGGAAACTCCTCATCCCAGCTGAGTTAGAATTTATTAAAGTTCAAAGGTGTCCGGCGAGGGATAATAACAATAAACACAACAACAACAAAAACAATCATAATAATACTAATAATATAACTAACAATAATAGTAATTATGATAAGCATAATGATAACCATTCTAATGAAAGTTTCATTTTTACTTTCTCTACTGGTAAGTAGGGGAAGTATTGTATTCCACCCAAAAATTCGATACCGAGATTTCACCGGAAATACATGTTTTGAGGCCCCCTGAATCCAAAAAAAGCATTTTTAGAAAAAGGTCCGTGTGTGTGTGTCTGTGTGTCAGTCTGTCAGTCTGTCAATCTGTGGACAGCATAACTCAAAAACGAAAAGTCGGTTAAAAACCAAAGTTGGTATTTAAGTTTAATGTCTTTCAAGGATGCGACACGAAGATTTTGAAGAAAATAGCCCCACCCTAAACTACCCTTTACATGGAAAATTTTTCGAAACTTTTGATTTTCTTGAAAATGGCTCTAACGATTTTAATTAAAATGTCATATGTTTGAGATATTTTGATGACAAATGAAATGTATATCTTGAATTTTCTGGCTATAGCCCCTGTAGTCGTGTTTACTCTGGACGACTTTTGCATAACTGGTAAACCGTTAGAGATAGACCAAATAATACTATGCAAAAAATGTAGATCTTGCTAAAATACACAATTTATATCTCAATATATTCTCTTGTAGGGTGAACCATTTTGGAGATATTCCTTGTTATGTGTGTGAGTTTCGGAAAACTTAACTTTCGTGAAATGGGTCATCTTTGTTCATTTTTTTATGTTACGTGTGCAAAGAGAACGGAATCCCAAAGCTTTAAAAGATTTGACTATCGCACAAAGCCTACTATACTCCAATATTCCCCTTGCACCTACAAGGAAATAAGCAATAAGATAATTTGTACAAATGTTTATTTTAACTAACACGAAGAAGATATAGGAATAAAAGTTTGTAAGAATGGTTAGTACAAGAGTAGAGAAAGTCATGTGAGTGCAACACATCAGATTTTTGAGTTATGCTGTCCACAGACTCACAGACACACATACGGACTTTTTTCTAAAAATCTGATGTGTTGCACTCACATGACTTTCTCTACTCTTGTACTAACCATTCTTACAAACTCTTATGTTGTATCCTTCTCGCACCTAGCACCCTCCCGCAGGTGAGGTGGGATGGGATTGTCTGGTTGAGTGCCGAGCGGAAGCAAGTAGGTGAGGTTTCCTGGATATTCCACTCGAAATCACACAACAATTGGTGTTAAAGGATTTATTTACAAACAGTACGGAACAAGCTTAAAGGAATATGGGTAGTGGTTACACCATCCGATGTGGGCTCGTTGACAATGGCGGGTCAAAAGACATCCCTTCCATGGTGACTAAGGCTTATATGTCGTTCCACAATATTCTCTGGGTAAGACACTATCCCTAATAACCATAAACTGTTATGTGACAGGCGTCTGGGAATGCTACACCCTTCCTCGGGTCCCCCTTGGGGTTGAAGGTCAAGTTCCAGACAGTCACATATACCAGTATTTCCAACTTCTGTAGAATACGTCTGCTTAAAACTATTTCTCACATATTATATTTCCATTACCAACATATGAATTCATACTATTATTCTACTCTTCTATAACAATTATATTTCAATTACCAATATATGAATTCATACTATTATTCTACTCTTCTATAACAATTATATTTCCATTACCAATATATGAATTCAGACTATGATTCTACTCTGCTATAACAATTATGTTTCCATTACCAATATTTGAATTCATACTATTACCCTACTATAACACCTCCCGCCGTAATTAGGTCAAAATTTACACCTAAATTTTGACTACTCTTCAATACGTACACTTATGTCTTATGCGTTCGGAGTGCCTTGTGGAAGTGGTAGGTTTATCTTTAGAGTCATGGAGAGGTATCTCCTCTGGGACAGGACTCAGACTTTCGTTGCTTGAATGTATGTTAATATGCACTATATTACCTGAGCCACCTGACTCAATAGCTGGGACTTTAAATCTCCGAACACATCTATTCTTGTAACAGCTAAACACTTTATAACCAAAATATAGTGCCAAAATGCTAATAAGAATATAAACAATTACGGAATATCGGGCGTGTGTTACAGTGAATGAATTTTGGCACTCTTGCCTCTGAATCATCTCTTCCACTTGAGAGAGTTTATAGCTAGAAACCTTTAACTCGTCAAAATGTGTTATCACTTGTTTGAAAGTTGTGTTCAGCTTTAACTCATTTCTTTTTAACTTTCCTACTAATTCTTCACAGCAATCAACATCTATGTTAATTGAGGACAACACATCAAGATTACTAAAATTACCCTGGGACATTACAACTTCTGCCTGAATTACAAAGGATTTACCATACCCCTTACAACCTGAACTAAGCTTAAGTTTGCCATACCCTTCTAAAATAACATCTCTTGGTTGTTCCTCAGGACATGAAATAGTAACACTTTCTACAGAGGGTACAAAATACAACCACTCATTATTTGCTAAAGGTGTCCATAGTGATTCACGTAATTCAATAAGCCTCTTTTCACATGTAGAAGGTAATCTACGAAGTTTTTGTAGCATTTTCACAACACAATCATCATGATAGTGGGCTAACTTAAGTGGAAGGGTTTGTTTACATACATATTTTGAATCTCCCAATGTTTTACATTTTTCCAACAAAGACAAAGGACTCATAAAATAATATTGTCTTGTCTTATCAATAAACAGAAGATCTTCATGAACGTCCACAAACACATATTTCCCTTGTTCAATGAGAACAGGCACTGGTATAAGTCGATACACATTATAAACACCTTGTGACACTAAAGGTAAAAATAGTACAAATGTGAGTTTTTCATCCTTTACAAATACAGCTACATCACACATAGCAATTAACAAATGAAGCGAATCCTTGCTTACTGCAAATGGCAGGGAGGTACCTAAGGGCAAATTTGCAACACCTTTCTCTAAAACATGCAGTAATTCCGAAGGAGCTACTACCTGTGGATGAATAAGTCCCTTTTGAGCATTTAATATACCATCTATTAGTATATCACAATTGCGAAATAAGGTTTCCATGGCATTATTTAAACTAAGTAAGTGATTACTAACCGTCATTTTCATTTGTAGATCATCAAGCATCTTAACTTCTTGCTGCTGGCTTTTGTTTAGGAAGTCTTGAATTCTAACTAAATTCTCTTCCAATACCTTCTCATTGAAAGCCAAATTAATAAGTGAATCATTGAACAAACCTAGAGAAACCTTTACTACAGAGACTTGTTCCTTCAACAAATTTGTAATGCCTTTTTCATTTTCCTCCACATGCTGTATTTGCTGATTATAATATTCCGCGTCATCATTATCTAATGTACCAAACAATATTTTCAAAAGCTGCCCTCCTACATCGATTACACCTCTCCTTGTACGCGTCTCATGACGACCTGTCATTTCCCTCAATAACCCTTCGGTTCTCCTTAACTTGCCTAATTTATCCTGTATTTTATTCTTAAAGTTTGTACACCCTGACCATTTCTGCAAGGAAACGTGCTCGCATGCACTCAAAGTATGCTTTACATAATTTTCTGTAGTATCTACCTGGTACTCTAAATTACCTAAATCTACATACACAATTATCTTCCATACACTATTGTACAGCTGGGCGGTACCCTTACTCTCATAGTAAAGACCAGGCGGAGTTTCGAACTTCACCACTTCTGGATGGGCTTCTCCCAATCCTAGGCACCAGGTCATCGCAGCCAAAAGTAAGGTCAACATCTGAAAATAAATAGGTCTCGCTAATTATCCAAGGCTAACCTTACCTTAATAAAAAGGTTTAATCCGGTTCACATGTACCTTTTGCAACCTTTTTCTTCTCTTCAGCGTTACATTTACTCCGTTAGCTGCCACTATTACATATGGGCCTATCCATTGGCTAGAAATTTTACCTGATCTGCCCCTACGGACCGTCTCATCTTTTAGTAACACCTTTTGCCCTACCTCGTATTTAATTTCCTCACTGTGATGATCATAGTATTCCTTGCTCTTATATTTTCTTGTAACTAGATTATGTCTAGCCACCTCGTGAGCACTTTGTAGCCTACTTTTCAATTCGCTCACATAGTCATCATAGGAATAATTAATTTCTGGTTCCTTTTTCAGTGTTAGGGGTGTCCTACACTCATACCCAAACAAAAGCTCAAAAGGTGTATAACCAGTGGATGAATGCACAGTAGTATTGTATACAAACACAGCAAACTTCACCCATTCATCCCAGTCTGTTTGATCCTTCCCCACATAATGCCGCAAATATTCAGCCAGAACACGGTGACTTCTCTCTAATCCACCGTTTGCCTGTGGGTGAAAAGCTGTAGTCTGCAACTTTGTTATTCTCATTAGCTTGCAGACATTCTTGAACAAATCACTTAAGAATTCCGAACCCTGATCTGTTAACACCTTTAATGGAATTCCGTAACGTAAAATAATGTTTTCCACGAACTCCTTAGCAACCGTCACCGCATCGTGTTTTTCTAGAGGCACGGCTACCATATATTTGGTAAGTTCATCTTGGCAGGTCAAGATATACTTGTTCCCCTTATTCGTCACCGTTAAGGGACCCACTATATCGAGAGATAATTTTTCGAAAGGAGATTTTGCTGTGGTACTTATTTCCATGGGTGCTCGTTTCCTAGGCCGCAAAAGCTTATTCTTTTGACAACTCTCGCATTTCTTTATATAATACTCTATGTCCTTTTTCATATCTGGCCATTGATAATTCTTCCTGATCGCCCAGTAGGTTTTTGTGACACCCCTGTGACCACCCGTAGGGCTGTCGTGTGCCTCCTGTAGTATCGCCCTTTTTTGTTCCTCCGTTACCTCCCCTTCTTCTGCAACTCCCATAACTCTAATGCGAGAAAGTGCATCGGTATTTCCGTTCAACGACCCTTTTTTGTAAACAATCTGGTAATCGTATTCTTCCAATTTGATTCGCCATCTGAGTAGTCTCGAACCCGGTTCCTTGACACTCATTATCCATTTAAGTGGCCTATGATCAGTTACAATAGTAAATCTTTTCCCTAGTAGATAAGGCCTAAAGTGCTTACAAGCCCATACTATTGCCAACAGCTCCTTTTCAATGGTACTGTAGTGCTTCTCTGCCTTATTCAGAGTTCTACTCGCAAACGCTACTGGCAAATCCCTACCTATCGGGCCTTGCGATAATAATGCCCCTAATCCATCCTGACTGGCGTCTGTTGTCAAAATAAATTCCCTTGAGAAATCTGGATATTGCAATATAGGTTTTGTCAACAACTTTTGCTTCAAAGTATCAAAGGCTATCTGTTGATCATCCCCCCAGGTGAACTTCGCGTTATTTTTTAGCAACAAATGCAAAGGTGCGGCTATTTTGCTAAAGTTAGGAATGAATCGACGATAATAGCCAACTAAACCCAGAAATGCTCTTAATTCAGTCAGTTCTTTAGGTATGGGATAATTTGCTACTGCTTCCACTTTCTTTGGGTCGGGTTGTACCCCATTCTCCGAAATTACATGACCAAGGTAGCTAACCTCTTTTCTCAAAAATTCACATTTTTCCGGCTGCAGTTTTAGGTTGTACCTTCTAAACCTCTGAAATACCTCCCTCAATTTTTGATCATGCTCCTTAAGCGATCCTGCATAGATAACTACGTCGTCCAGGAAAACAAAGCACCTGGATGGCGATAAACCCGCCAGCACCGTGTTCATTGTTTTCTGAAACGTGGCTGGTGCGGTCTTTAAGCCAAATGGCATTCTCACGTACTGCCAATGACCATGTTTAGTCGAAAACGCTGTTTTCTCCTTATCTTCTGCCTTCATGGGTATCTGATGATATCCCATTGCCAAATCTATGCAAGAGAAATATCTGGAATTCCCCAACTGATCTAGGATTTCCGTAATATCTGGAAGTGGGTAAGCATTTCCTACTGTCTTTTCATTTATTTTCCTGAAATCGACTACAAGTCGAAATTTCTGGATGCCACTTGCATCCATTTTCTTTTTTACTACTAGTAAGGGACTATTCCAAGGCGAATTGCTCTCTTCAATTATACCCTCCTGCAATAATTTTTGCACCTGCTTTTCTAGTTCCTGTTTGTGTGCCTCGGGTAGTCTATAAGGCTTTACATGAATCGGTTCTATATTTGGTTCCATTATAATAGCATGTTCTACTGCACTAGTGGAACTCAAACTATCCTCCGGCAAATAAAATATATCCTGATACAACCTGCATGTTTCCCTAATCACCCCCCTTTCTTCCTCGCTGAGGTGCTCAAGCCTCAATTGAGCCATTACCTCTGTTTCTCTATTAGCTGCCTGTGGGGTGTTAGTAATAGTGCACAGCTTTTCGCAATTATTTTCATTAATAACTGCCTCCAATTTAACCGGAGTCACCCTAAGTTCAACTTCCTCATCATTGGTATTTAGCATGCTAGTTACAGCACTTCCATTCCTAACAGTTACAACCGAATCTGCCAAATAAACACCTGATTGTACTTCGCATTTTTCTATCAACCCCTCCTTCAGCTCAACATTCTCTATAGGGATTTCAACTATGACCTCTGACCTCCCCGGAAGCTTAATTGTCCTAACTGACTCCATAGCGCCCTTGGTTAATAGTTTAAGTCGTTCCCCGACAACACTCAGCTCTAAATCTTTGTAATTTAGCGTAGCTTTCGTGGCCTCTAAGAAATCTCTTCCAAGAATTCCATCACAGGGAATATCTACTTGATCTTTCACTAACTGAAAATCGTACTTCACAACATTATTCCCTATATGAACCTCGGTATTGAGCGCCCCATACGTTTCTATCAACGATCCGCTTGCGCTTTTTGCAACCGTTTTCTTTTCCGAATCAAAAATAAGCTTTCCTACAACTGAAGGGGTTTTAAGCAACGACATATCTGACCCTGAATCCACTAACATCACAAATTCACCTTTCTTACTAGCAGGAGAACTAATTCTTACGAACTCATGCTTTGTTTTAGAAATTACTCCAATATGAGCGACAGATTCTACTGTTCTATCGTCTTCTGACTTCTTAGTTCTTTCATCCTTTTCATTCTGCTTATTTTTCCTAGGACTCCTACAATTTCTAGCAAAGTGTCCGACCTTACCACAATTAAAGCAAGTTACTATGCTCGACTTTCCCTTATTTTCAGTGGAAACACTATTAATTGCCTTACTGTACTCTTTCTTAACATTTACATAACATTTGCCAGCGATATGGCCAACCCTGCCACATTTATGGCATTTCACCTGTTCTACTCTAGAATACCTTTGTCGTTTGGAAATAATGGCACTTTCTTCGTCGAACGAGGTTTTACATACCTCTTGGAATTCCTGTTCCAGCCCCCGGCGGCGAACAATGGTCTGAATTCTATCATCAGCCAAACCTTGTATAAAACAGATATTTCTCAACTTATCTGTAACTGCCAGTATTCCTTCCCTCTCAGTTTCCTTACACTTTTCTAACGCTGATTCTCTAAACTCTGCTGTTAACCTTTGTATACGGTTAATCCACCCGCTTATTGACTCGGATTTTTCCTGTTTAGCAGCAAAAAGTTGAGTGCTATAATAATCAAGTGTTCTATTCTCAACATAGGAATGCCTTAAATATTCCTTAACCTCCTCCCACGATTGTAGTTTTCTATGGATAATTACCTTCCTGGGTTCCCCTTTTATTCTAGTAAGCAACAACTTAAAGAATACATTTAATCTCTCAGGACTTATCATTTCACATGCAGTATCCGCATCTACGATAAACTGCGTAACTTCATTCTTTTCCCCATTAAAAGAAGATACTAGTTTAAGAGCCTCGTGGGGTAACATGTAATAGCTACTTCTACTATCCACTGCCATTTTACATATAGTAGTAGCAAGGACTCACCTCTACGCCTTCAGTGGACGAGCTGTATCGTCTGTTGCGGTCCGCAACCTTGTCTGTCCCGTTCACCAGGTCCAGACGCGTCACCAACTATCCTCGATCCCTGGTCCTCCAGCTATTGCGCCGTTTCAGCGCTCGACGTTCCTCGTCTCGTGGTTGGACCTCTCGATCCTCGAACCTCGAACTGCTCGCCGTAAGTCGTATCTGTCACCTCGAACCTTTAACTGCTCGCCGTAGGCCGCTGCTGTCGCCTCGAACCTCGGACCTTCAAACCGTACAGTCTGCACACGGCCTTCCACCAGTAACAGCAAGGGTAGTGTCACCGCAGTACTAGGTAGGTTGCCGTCTTCCTCACGGATCTGGGACTGCACGCAGTGGGCTGCTGCTACCACCTCGAGCCTCGAACCTCGAATCTCCGGAATTGTGCAGAAGTTGCACAGAGCTGCTGTCTCTGCTTCCTAGGATTCTCGGGCGTTGAGTGTGTTGCCTTAGCTGCCTTCTTCTTGGTCCTTGGCGATGGTGATTTTTACTCGTAGCTGGATTTAATCACAGGAAACCCCACACCTGACACCAGAATTTATGTTGTATCCTTCTCGCACCTAGCACCCTCCCGCAGGTGAGGTGGGATGGGATTGTCTGGTTGAGTGCCGAGCGGAAGCAAGTAGGTGAGGTTTCCTGGATATTCCACTCGAAATCACACAACAATTGGTGTTAAAGGATTTATTTACAAACAGTACGGAACAAGCTTAAAGGAATATGGGTAGTGGTTACACCATCCGATGTGGGCTCGTTGACAATGGCGGGTCAAAAGACATCCCTTCCATGGTGACTAAGGCTTATATGTCGTTCCACAATATTCTCTGGGTAAGACACTATCCCTAATAACCATAAACTGTTATGTGACAGGCGTCTGGGAATGCTACACCCTTCCTCGGGTCCCCCTTGGGGTTGAAGGTCAAGTTCCAGACAGTCACATATACCAGTATTTCCAACTTCTGTAGAATACGTCTGCTTAAAACTATTTCTCACATATTATATTTCCATTACCAACATATGAATTCATACTATTATTCTACTCTTCTATAACAATTATATTTCAATTACCAATATATGAATTCATACTATTATTCTACTCTTCTATAACAATTATATTTCCATTACCAATATATGAATTCAGACTATGATTCTACTCTGCTATAACAATTATGTTTCCATTACCAATATTTGAATTCATACTATTACCCTACTATAACACTTATTCCTATATCTTCTTCGTGATAGTTAAGGTAAACATTTGTACAAATTATCTTATTGCTTATTTTCTTGTAGGTACAAGGGGAATATGGGAATACATTAGGCTTTGAGCGATAGCCAAATGTTTTAAAGCTCTGAGATTCTGTTGTCTTTGCACATTTAACATATAAAAAAATGAACAGCGATGATCCTTTTCACGAAAGTTCTAAGTTTTCCGAAACTCACACACATAACAAGGAGTATCTCCGAAATGGTTCACCCTACAAGAAATTTTATTCATACATAAATTGTGTATTTTAGCAAGATCTACATTTTTTTGTATAGTATGATTTGGTCTATCTCTAACGGTTTACCAGTTATGCAAAAGTCGTACAGAGTAAATACGACTACAGGGGCTATAGCCAGAAAATTCAAGATATACATTTCATTTTTCATAAAAATATCTCAAACATATGACATTTTAATCAAAATCGTTAGAGCCATTTTCAAGAAAATCAAAATTTTCGAAAAATTTTCCATGTAAAGGGTAGTTTAGGGTGGGGCTATTTTCTTCAAAATCTTCGTGTCGCATCCTTGAAAGACATTAAACTTAAATACCAACTTTGGTTTTTAACCGACTTTTGGTTTTTGGGTTATGTTGTCATACACACGGACCTTTTTCTATTTTTTTATTTTATTTATTTATTTATTTATTTTATTTATTTATTTATTTATTTATTTATTTATTTATTTATTTATTTATTTATTTATTTATTTATTTATTTATTTATTTATTTATTTATTTATTTATTTATTTATTTATTTATTTATTTATTTATTTATTTATTTATTTATTTATTTATTTATTTATTTATTTATTTATTTATTTATTTATTTATTTATTTATTTATTTATTTATTTATTTATTTATTTATTTATTTATTTATTTATTTATTTATTTATTTATTTATTTATTTATTTATTTATTTATTTATTTATTTATTTATTTATTTATTTATTTATTTATTTATTTATTTATTTATTTATTTATTTATTTATTTATTTATTTATTTATTTATTTATTTATTTATTTATTTATTTATTTATTTATTTATTTATTTATTTATTTATTTATTTATTTATTTATTTATTTATTTATTTATTTATTTATTTATTTATTTATTTATTTATTTATTTATTTATTTATTTATTTATTTATTTATTTATTTATTTATTTATTTATTTATTTATTTATTTATTTATTTATTTATTTATTTATTTATTTATTTATTTATTTATTTATTTATTTATTTATTTATTTATTTATTTATTTATTTATTTATTTATTTATTTATTTATTTATTTTTTTTAATTTTTTTTTTTTTTTTTTTTGATTCGGGGAACCTCAAAACATATATTTCCGGTGAAATATAGTTCCTCTACTTTACTATACGTAGTAGAGAAAGTAAAGATAATATTCATAAGAAACGAACAAATGTCAATGAAACATTACATGCCCTCATGTTTACATGTATTTTATTACGGCATTTTACCGTCTGTAATCCGTAATGTTAGATAATATACGAAGGTTGAGTTTATCCTCTGGAAAGTAAAGTTCCTGTAAGTAAAGTGCAAAACATTACAAGAACCGTTTCGGTTATTTATAGTTTATTATCACGGACTACACACAACAGTTCAACCTGGGAACTACCCCCCTATCTCGTCTTCGCTAAGGTCGCTTACGTCACTGCTGTCACTGACTCGATGTACCCCTGTGCGTTGTGCACTATACGAAGAGTTATCCGATTGCGAATGAGCTGGGACATCTGGTATAGATATTCGTGTGAGAAAAAATATTCTTTTGACTTTGCTGTTTAGGCATGAGGAACTGTTGGCTCAAGTCCGCCATGCTTGGGGTGTAGGAAACTAAAACTAACTTTATTTACCCGATATTTTATTTTCAGATCTTAGTTATATAAAAGGTAAGTATATATTATGTCCTTACTCAATTTCGCCCTCAGACTCTACTTTTAGTGTCACATTTCGTTCATATGTTTATTTAATTTAAACTAGTCCAAGGCATCAATTTTTCTTTCAACAACGAAAATTGTTTAAGCCAAAGACACGGGGACCGTCTCCAGAAATCTGATGAATTACACTTGCACCAGTTTTTTGTTCTCTTTACTTGTGCAAACTGTCGTTACAAAAGCTTACTTCGGCTGGCCCCGTGGTGCAGTTGGTAGAGCACCTGCCTGCTGTGCCAGCGGTTCCGGGTTCGATTCCCGACAGGGGGGTAGGAATTTTTCTCCAGCCAAGATTATTCCTCATCCTTTCCTTAGTCTGGAAGTGTGAATGTGTGTGTGAATTCAACGTATAAAAACCCCAAAGACGGAAAAACCCACTGTTAAACGAGTAACACCAATAGGCAAGGACGCCAATATGACCTCTGCAGTTAAAAGCGGGGTATAACTGGAACAATTAAAAAAAAAAATAATAATAAACTTACGTTTTCCCATCTTTTTCATGTTAATTGCGATAAATGTTCTTAGAAATTGTTTAGTTATCCTATTTTTTTAAAACACATTGTATTAAATTATTTTTGTTAATGAGACAACGGAATATATTAATCATACGTGTGAAATTATTGGGATCCCCTAAGATTTAAAACTATTTTAAATATAAAATAGATATATAAAATATAACAGACACTAACTTTCGTCATGATGAAGTATTAGATGCAGTCTGTAAATCTAAAGGAAGTATATTACAGAATTTGTGCTGTTAAAATATAAGGATATTTAACTGATCCATTAGTTCAATTTAAATTCATAAATATTCATAATACCTACCTACTCATAAATATTTAATATGTAGCGGGTTTTTAATGTGTAATTGGTACATCATAACTAGCCCCGCGATGAAGCGCACTTTGAAGCGAGTTTTTATAATTAATGTTGGTTTAAATATATTTATTTTAATGTGAAATGATACTTCACCGTGTGATCCCGCGTAGAGACAAGTTATAGTAGATTTTGAAGTTGCCAGCTGCAGTTTTTACAAGCTTTGAAACAACTACTTGATCTTCAAAAGTTCGCGATGACGGATCGATTTCTTTATTTTTCGTTTTTGTTGGTAAAACAAGTGAAGCATGACTTCTCAGTGTCTCTGTTTTGTATTTTAGAAAACTGCCTCAAATGTTGTTTCTGTACATTTGGATGACAACATTCCCACGTATTACTGTAATAGAATACAGTATTGATAAATATTTCATACATACTCAAATACATTTTACATTACATATTAATACAATTAAGGTTTGTATAAAAATATGTGCACAAGTTTATAATCTATACATTTTAATAACGTAATCGATGTATGTGTCACTTATTCTGTCGTTCGCTTTTAAATATTTACATTTCTTCTTAAGGACACCCATCTGTGAAATTTTGAAAATATACAATTTTTATTGGATTGATTTGGAACTGTTACACAACAGTCACTGTATAGTGAGGACTAAATCTGCCAAATTTTGTACATTTAGTCAAATTAGTTGCTAAGATATTAATAGTTTATTATAATTTTTTAATATTTTTATAAATGGTTTCCCACGATGAAATTTTGATTTGAAAAACTTAGTTATGTTCTTTAATAGAAAACTGATGAGTGATTTTATTCATTTTGTTATTAGTTTGGATAAAAATAAATTGTAAACTTTAAATTCATTATTTTTTCATTTAAATTTCGAAGTGTAAACTTTAATATTTAATAACTCAGAAGTTATTCATGTTATCAATGAATTATCTCATTTCCTTTTATAAGTAAAAACACCAAATTTCATGCATATGCAGTGAAAATTGCATCGTGTGTAGCATTTTAAAAAGCAAACAGTGCTAAAAATAAAAATAAAACTAAGTTTGAAGTGGTAGCAAGGAGAAAACTGTATTGATTTAAATGGACATGGCCACTTACTAACAATCAGTTTAACGGCCACGTGACATGGTTAAAAAGGCTGTAAGGCCATAAAAAGCACATAAGAATAAAGCAAAGTTTATGCTATTTGATAAAACAAAAATCAATTTTTGTCACTTTTTGAAATAGTTAACCTTTTTATACAGATATAAATATAAATACTTAATTGCATAAGAATATCAGGTGGGTGACTTTTGTGAGATGGTAGTATTGTTTTTGTCAACTTCAGCCATTACATCTTTTCTAGTTGGTACCCTTGCATTCTGTATAATCATTTCACATATTTAGTGGTATAACATCACAGATAAACAAAATACGTGCTAGTGTTCGTTAATAATTAATAACTTAATTTTGAAATCTAGCACGCTCTTCTAACGATAATGTAGATATATTACTATCAATAATTATATTTGTAACAAACCTGGGTACTGTTAATCGATTATCTCACTTTTACAGCGGTTTAGCTTGATTTCCAGCATAACCTGTTGAAGTCTTTTTTCTATGGATTCAAAATGTATGGCGGGAGTGTTGGAGAGAAAATCCAATAATTGGGTAGCTGTCCTATTTTAGGGTTGTCATAAAGACCCCACCTGCTCATAAATCTGTAGAAAAAAACCCAGTTTTAAATAAGAAAGATAAAAGGATAAAAACGTATTGTGACATTATACGGGCTAGAGGGGGACGGACGACCGGGACTGGTTGTGTGTGTACGCGACCGTAATAATGCGTGATAGCAACAAAAGGGCCGAGAAGCTTCTCGTTGATTCTCGCTGACTCATAGCGTGCGTGTGCATAGAAAGATCTCCAACGGTTTCGTGACATCGGCTCCAGTATAAATAGAACATAGACAGCACGGAGTTTAGTTTTGAGTCAGTTTGAGTTGAGTTGTTTTAGTTGTGTAAGTCGTCGTGTACAGTTAGTTTTTAGTTAGGAGAGTGAGTTGGCCAGCCTGTCAGTAAGAACGCGTGTGTCGTCGAGTGAGTGTGTCGTAATAGCCAGAAATAAGAGACAGTGAAAGTGGATGAAGACATTCAAAGACTGAGAAACATTATCGGAAGAACAATTGTGAATTGTAATAACAGAAAAGACTATAAACTGTGTAAACAACAAGAAGGAAATTGTGCATTTGTTAGAGTATAACATAAAATATTTGATAAAGTGTAATAATGTACAAAATGATTATAAATTTTGGAAATAAGGCAGCTAACAGTTTTAAAATTACTTATTATACTTGGGAATAGGAATACAATTTGAAACGCCTACAAATCTATAATGCGATACACGTTTCATATAAAAGCAAGCATAGTTTTTGAGCCTTTATCAGCATTCATTACACAGTGATTCAAAAATATGAATTATGGGTGTACCTTTTACTGTCCCGTTCGTAAACATTAAAACTTCGGACCTGTTCTATTGGAACTTCCATCGATCTCTATTGCCTCTTTGAGTGCGTCGGTCTTTGATTCTCTGAGTGTTAAGATCATGTTGATATCCTTTATTGAGATCTCTGTCAAGAATCGTATGGTTGATGTGTTTACGTCTTCTGGTGCTGTTATGTAAATGGCTATTTCTGTTATCTGGTTTAAGTCTCTGATCCTGAAATGTATGCCTAAAATTCCTGTTTTTGGTTAATGGATGGCCAAAATGATTGTAATGTTGTGCCCCTTCCCCGTGAAAATCATGGTTTTCGTGTGCTATAGGATACTCATAATTTTGTTGGTTTACTTTTGACCTCAATTCTCTTATTATACCTTCCTGTCTCATGTTATCTTCTAACTTTTCCCATGTTTTGTTTCTCTAATTTCTCACCGTGTTGTCTCCTAAGCTCATCTAACTGTAATAGCTACATCTGTTGTTATTTTCTTTATTCTCCTGTCCTAGTTTTATTTGTTTTAATAAATTTGTTATCCTGCTTCCATTTTATTCTAATTTTTGGGACAAATTACTAGCCAACAATTCCATATTTTCCCCTCATTCTTTTCTACTTAAATCTACCTCTTGTTTCAAATTACTCGTATTATTTTCAACCTTTCTCATCTCCTGTTTTAAATCTCCTACATTATTCTCAACTGTGCCTATCTCCTGTTTAGTTCTCGTACATTGTTCTCAATTTTTCGTATCTCCTGTTTAAACTACTTGTATTTATTTTCATATCCTGTTGTAATTATTACCTTAACTACTAAAAATCCCTTCCACATCCTACTTTAATTGTGCTGAAAAATTTGCTACTTGCCGCATTAGGTACAACTCGTAGATTATATAGCTGCAGTCTTTAAAGCTGTGAAACTGGTTGCTATTTGATCTCCAAAGGGTCGCGGTGATGGATCGGTGTGAAGTTTATTAAACATTCGTCTATTTAAACCACTATCAATTAACTTCATTAACTTTTAATGGCCTTTTACAGTTGAATATCCACATAAAAGTATCGCCATTTTATATCCATCTGTTGATTTTTAATTTCTATTGATAAAACAAGTGAAAAACGACTTTTCATTGCCCGTGTTTTGTATCTTATTATGAAGGCTTAGAAAAAAAGCTACTTCAAATATTAGTTTAAGAGTTTACACAGCAAGACATACCAAACCACCACAATGGAATTTCACAAATTAATTTTAGCAGTGAGAGTACAAGGAGGTCTCTACGAAAAGATGAGATCACTTTTTAGAGAAAGCATGACTTTTAAATTATACAATTATCGATCGAAGTTAAGAGCGTCGCGTCGCGTCGGTGCAACGCGGACATGCTTCACTCTTTGAGAGGAGCACGTATGTCGCACGAGAACGTCTTCTAAAATTAGGTTAACTGGAACACATACGTCCCAAGTTTACAGTTCAAGAAACTCGGCAGTTGCCATCTTCTATTAATAAAAAACCACAATGGTGCATGGTCAGTGTTCAGGTGCTAGCTAGCCACGTGCACCTACCTGGGAGGTTAGTGTGCTCTCCGAGCTCACTGGCCTTTTCCCACATCTAGGACTCTTGCGTTTGTATACTTACCTAACTTATGGGCCACAAATGAGATGCAAATATGGAACGATCGTGCGACAGCTGCCCATAACTGAAGAAAGTGCCAGCAACGTCAGAGTTAAGACGAGTGGAAAACTACTGAATGGGCAAAGCAGGCTATTTGTCACAGGTCAGAAGCAATATCCATAATACATTCGAGAATAAACTGCTCCTCCAACAGAATATGCAGGTCATACTGCGCATGTGCGAACTTATACAACACTACAGTCGTTTGTCCATTTAGGATCCCATCAATCTCACTCTTGAAGATTTCTATCTAACAACGTACGCGACCACGGCTGAAGCACAGGTATTAATCCAAAAGAGCAATCGCCAGAAGTGGGTAATCCGTACTAATACTGTGTATGTATGTGTGGTGATCTGAAAAACTACGCAACCCACTGAAAAGTCACATCGATTCTGACGAACATAACCTATAATACACGTACTGTCTATCCATCGATTGCTGATATACGAAAAACAATGCACACTCCACAGATGTGTGAAGGAACAAAAACGGATCAGCTGCTGTTGTTCTCAAGGAGTGCGTCTAAAACATAACCTACATTTTATTCCTAGCAATATACATATATCAGCCGCTAAAGCCTAAATGTTTTAAACATTTATATTTATTGAAATTTATATAGTTGACCTGCTTTATATGTAACTCAGTTCTACGTAATTAGCATTTATACGTAAATTTTTGTAAGTCCCAGCAAAATTTAATTTAGAAACGTGTTAATAAAACCTTATTTATACATAATTCGCAGTTACACGTATTAATTTTCAGTGAAATACAACTGAATATTACATAATGATAATGAGCGTACGGCGTACGTTATCTTAAAAGAAACTCAAGACGTATTTTCCTTATCGATGTTAACAATGACCCACGCTGAGCGGGTGGCTTTCGGCGCGATAATGTCGTAGCAACAAACGAGAAGATAACAAACGTTTTCGGTATCTGGTGTTTACTGTTGAACAGCGGTTTTCTCTTTCAGTTCTCAGTTGCTTTTAATCAGCCATGGAGAACAGAAAAAGGAGATGGTACACACTAGATGAGAAAGTGAAATTCATGCGAGAGGTGGAACTTAATCCACAGAAAACCAAAACCGAAATTTTTCAGACTTAGGAATTTCTTATACCGCTAACAAAATAAAGTATATGCACTTAATGCAAGAGAAGTGAAACAAGCCAAATTAACTGATTAAGTACAAAATAATGTTTTCATCATACATATATTTGTTATTTGTAAAATTTTACACATGTAGGTCCACCCAATTGCTTTTTTAAAAAATATATGTCAATCAAAATGTCAATTGTCAATAATTCTGATTTATAAGTAATCTTCCCTCTTCCCCTTGATATAGTATAAATGGGTTCAACTGTATTTCTTTAATTGCAATTTATTAAATATGGCAGCTGTATTTGTGTACGCGTGCGCGCGCGCGTGTATGTGTGTTGACTGAGAGTGAGGGAGAGAGAGAGAGAGCGGGAACTGCTTCAAAATCTCTGAATAACCTTTATTCTAATTCTATAAATGTATGCACTGAAATCGCTGATCTTCGAAACTTTATAATTCCCCTCATATAAGAAATCTTTGCTTCATTTCCTTTGTGCTTTTTTGTGAAGTTCGCTAACAGCCAGAAATTGAACCCATGACCTGCGGATTTTTAAGCCAGTATGCTAACCACCAGATCATCCCATATTTTGAGAGTGGTCTCATTCAAGTGGCCTTTCCCCTTCCGTGGTATTAGAAAACCCTAAGCAGTGTCTAAACATTTAAAAACTAAAAAGGTAAAGGTAGGTAATGAACTCCTTGTTTCAAGACTATTTAGCGGCAGTATGGACTAAAGACAAATGCTTGTGAACGAAATGGCAAAATTGACTTTAATGCTTCTTTTTTTCTTTTCATCACATCTTTCCGGAATGGATGCCTGGAAGGGGATGCATACCTGGTGGGTCACCAATCATTTTACATGGATAATTTAGCAAAAACAATATATTTGTATGGTTGGTTTTATTCTGACAAACACAATAAACTTTAATTTAGCTTAAAACCCAAATTAACTTTTGAAGGACTTCAGTATATGTTGAAAACATTGATATATTTTATTTTATCAAAATAGTTGAATGCTAAGATTTACGCACTCTAAATACTATGATTTCTGCTCCCAGAATAAGTGATTAAAATAAGGTTTACAAAAATTATTTACAATTTACATTTAAGACACAATTAGGGACAGTCTCTTACGTTGTACTAAAGTATTTCAAAACTAACAGGCGAAAGTAAACTAATTTTAGATAGTGCTAGGTAATTTGATTGATAATCCTACGTTTCAGAACGATTACATCCTCCTTCTTCAGGGTATTCCTGTTTTACTAACGTGCAGTTTCTCTAACCCCGCTTCGAGAAATAAAATTGGCGTGGGACAAGGCGAAAAAATGTTTTAATATTGAGTAACAGTCAGAAAATGTAATCTTATTATAAGCAGGCATAAAGCAAAATAAACAATTTTTAGAAAAAGGCCTATGTGTGTATGTGTTTGTGAACAGCATAACTCAAAAACGAAAAGGCGCTTAGAAACCAAAGTTAGCGTTTAAGTTTAATATGTTTCAGGATGCGACACGAAGACTTTTAGGAAAATTCCTCTAACCTAAAGTACCCCTTTACATGCAAAATGTTTAAAAAATGTTGATTTGCTCGAAAATGGCTCTAACGATTTTGATTAAAATGCCATGTGCGTGAGATATTTTTATGGTAAATTAAACTTATATTTTGAAATTTCTGGCTATAGGCCAGGTAGTCCTGTTTACTTTGGATGACTTTTGCATAAATGGTAAACCGTAAGAGAGATACAAATTTTATTATACACACATGTAGATCCTGCTAAAACACAATTTATGTCCAAATATTTTTTTGTAGACTGAACCATTTCGGAGATATTCCCTGTTATTTGTGACAGTTTTGCGCTATATGAACTTTCATTAAATGGAAGATCGTGATTTATTTTTTACATATTATCCGTGCAAAGAGATCGGAGTTCGAAAGCTTTAAAAGATTTGACTATCGCTCAAAGTCTACTGTATTACAATATTCCCCTCGAACCTGCAAGGAAATAAGGAATAAGATAATTTCTGCAAATGTTTACCTTACCTCATATGAAGAAGATGGAGGAATAAGAGTTGGTAAGAATGGTTAGTTCAAGGCAAATGCAATACATCAGATTTTTGTGTATTCAGTGGAGGTGATTTCTCTACAAATGAAGCGTTCTCACATTTTCTAAGTAAATGTCTGACATGAATATTGTTTTTCATTATTTTTAATGATAAGTGCTCTCAAGGTACGAGTATGGCATTAATTAGAGGGAAAAAACGGCAACCATGTTTCCAGCAAAGCGAAACTGAACACCGTTGAGTAGCTTATGCCTTTAAGCAGACATGATTGGCAAATCTCTGAAACAAAACACATCGGAGCTCCATTGCCAAGGTTACTCTATTTATTTGTTGGAATTTTTTGCGAGAATGCTGAGGTTCTCATAATTAGAATATTTTGCAAAGATTTACTTAAACCAATCGTCCAATCACCTTGACTAGAACAGTAATGGTCATAATGAACCTGTTATGGTTGAGGTAGTTGTAGCATTTTTATATTTAAGTACATATGTGTATGTAAAGGAGGGGGGACACCTTGACTCACCAGGACCCCTACATGGATCTATTGAGGGCTACCAACCCCGCAGGGGAAGGGATGAGGCGAAGTGAGACCGTAGGCTTGTCAAAGAGCGAAGCCAGCGAAACCCAGACACGCATAGAAGTCCCTAAGATATTGACACCTGGCGTACAACTGGTGTTTCCTCCACCCAGGGAGAGCGCCATGAGGCGATCCTTGCGGTCCAGGTAGAGCGCAAGTAACTGTGCCATCTTTCCACATTCGCCGGGACGTAACGTATTACCAACCAAATTTGAAAGATGACAAGGGAGAGAAATGAGAAATGAAGGGAAAGGAATCTCTGGAGAACAGATTAATACACCCGAGCATTTGGCTAAGTGACATGGGGAAACCAGTTAAAAACACACGTCAGAATGTGCGGTCATGGGGATCGAACCAGCGACATTGCAAATACGGGCCACAGACGTTACCACCTGAACCATTGCGCTCGATTATTTAAGTACGTATTTAAGTGCTTCATTTAATGAACAAGGGGTTGCAAAACGTGATTTTAGAAAAAAATGTTTCAGTTTGGGGCTCTGACAGCAAGCTGAAATATGGTTGAATGTTTCTTGTGTTTCATAAAGCTGGTAAACCAAAAGATGTACCATTAGCTATCGGCCAATCGGCTGATTACCACCACTATCAAAATTGCTTGGAAAAATCGTATTATTCCAGATTATCAATTTGGCGTCTCAAACACACTAATATGCCTCAGATTTTACAAACTATGTAATTTATGCCCTGATAGCTAACGGGTTCAGCTAATTCACGGCTTAAGGCATTCGGCCAGTGTAAACAACACAAATTCATTTGCGAATTTCAATCTGAAAATACACAACGAAACATCTGCACACATAACTTCTTTGATCTAACTATACAGTAACAATCACATATGTCACACGTAGGAACAAGGACTAATAAAGATAACAGGTTATTCGAAGGCATCCGCCTTCAAGTCATACCTTCAAATTAGTGAACATCAATTCAGAATAGTACACAAATTGCGGAACCCAGAGGCTATAAGAGAGTATACTCCTATATGAACGTCTTCCACCTCATCCAACAGTGGTTTGCAACAAGAAAGAAACTCCATCAACTTTTAATTTGAATAATTCTACGTTTTAAATTTCTCCATTACATTTTGCTCCGTGAGACTGCTTGTCGTTATTTTAGGGAATAATACAAGAGCAGAAGCTAAAAATAAATCTAAGCTCTTACGGATTATATTACATAACCTTAGTTGTTTATTGCCATGCAACTCTTAAACATAGCATTTCATTTTGTATGACTCATGACTTGCAATTGTTTGTTTTTTTTTTTTTTTCGTAATAATACAAACTCTTGTTGAATTACATACACGTAACTCAGTCTATTATTAATAAGCTTAAAAAAACTATACACTGGAACGGTATTCCTAGATGCGTCCTGAAGGACTACTACAAAAATTTAACTGCTTTAGGCTTCCTAACATGATGTCACTTTGTGGTTCGAACAGATGATTGCAAATGAAGGAATCGACTGAAGTTTACTGGAGTTCCTGATGGAGATCGGGTTTTGCACATTTGTTGTTTAATATTTTTGCTCATGAGATGACATTCAAGAAACACAACCGATCTGATCAGCTATGTATGCAGATGATACAGTTTTGTTCAAGCTCCAATTATGTATAATTTGCAGAAACAGTGACTCATCGTACATACATTATTTAAGCATGAATAAATACAACTACACATTGTTAGCGTTCGTTCACTGTTCGATAGAACACTTGCACCGTTAATTACACACGTCACATTTTATAAATTATATCTCTCACGTGTCCACCACTGTTGTCAATGCAAACTTCGGCTCGAAGACAGGCACTCGCCATAATTCTACGAAGTGTCATCTGTTAAGGCCTTTATTGAATATTGTTTTTCAAGTCTTCAATACCTGTTGGCCTGGTAGCATTCACTTTGTAATTTAGGAATTCCCACAGAATTGCCGATAATCTGGTGAAAGGAATGGCTAGTTGATATCAGTAAAAAGGGAAAAACGATGTTCTATAACCTGGTAAAGCTGCACCATGACTTTTGGACACACTGTATATGGCGCACAGAACCCACTGCGTCATCGATCAGCGGATTATTCATTAAAGGAAATACACTACAGAATTAAGCCCATTGGTCTAGTATGACCTTATGCAGCCGCAAAACCCATGCTCTAGGGGAGAAAAAAAAAAAAAAAAAAAAAAAAAACCCACACACACACATAATAATGACGGCTTGATGTACAATTTTTACTTTCTCTATCACGTATACTAAGTAGAGGAAGTATTGTATTCCATAAAAAATTTTATGTTGAGATTTCACCTTAAAAATATGTTTTGAGGCCCCTGAATCCGGAAAAAGATATATTTAGAAAAAGGTCTGCGCGCGTATGTGTGTGTGTTAACAGCGAAACTAAAAGTCGGTTAAAAACCAAAGTTCGTATTTAAGCTTAATATCTTATAAATGCCACACAAAGATTCTGATAAAAATTCCTCTACCCTAAACTACCCCTTACATGAATAATTTTGATTTTTGCGAAAATGGCTCTGACGATCTTGATTAAAGTACCATAATACGTTTATGATATTTCTATGGAAAATGAAATGTAATTTTGAATTTTCTGACTATAGGCACATAGTCCTATTTACTCTGAATGACTTTTGCATAACTGGTAAATCGTATAAGATAGACCAAATATTACTGTACAAAAAATGTAGATCTCCCTAAAACATACAATTTATGTCCGAATGAATTTTTTTGAGGAGTGAACGACTTCGGACATATTCCCTGTTATTTGTATGAGCTTAGCAATACTTATACTTTCCACAAATGGAAGGTCATTATTAATTTTTTTATATCTCAGTCGTGCATAGAGAACGAAACTTAAGCTTTAAAAGATTTGACTATCACGCAAAGCCTACTATATTCCCACATTACCCTTGCACCTACAAGAAAATGAGCTATAGGATAGCTTTTGCAAATGTTGCTGTCGACAAATATGAAGAAGATAGAGGAATAAGAGTTTGTAATAATAGTACAAGAGTAGAATCAAAATCATCAGGGCAATTTTCAAGAAAATCAAAATTTTCGAAAAATTTCCCATGTAAAGGATAATTTACGGTGGTGGAATTTTCTTCAAAATCTTCGTTTTTCTTCCTTGAAACATATTAAATTTAAATACCACCTGTGCTTTTTAACCGACTTTTCGTTTTTGAGTTATGCTGTCCACAGAGTGACACACACACACAAAGACACACACACACACACACACACACACACACGCGCGCGCGCGCGCGCGTAGGTTCTATACTTAGTAGAGAAAGAAATATTCAGAATATCTGTATTCTTCAGGTGGGTATATGAAATATGTAAGGCAATCAAAATCTTTTGAATAATTTCTGGACAAAATAAAAAAATAAATTGTTTCACTTAAAGTGTAATTTGAATGGGAGGAAATTCATCAAAAAGCATTTTTCATGAAAGGTATGAAATCTCGATATACACTTTAGGATGAAATGCTAAGTGGTAGAGGAACTAATAGGTATTATTTGCATAATTTATATAAAAACAACAAAACTGTACACGATGTGCGAGTGTTTTTTACCTGATTTTATTTTGTTGTGTATTTTCTAGTAACATGTATGGAGGCGACCTATACAAATTAAGAAGCTGTGCTGAGAAAAATAAAGCGGACTGATATTCGTACTTAACCTTGAAACAAATAAACATAGCCAGATCTGTGAATAGCCGTAGAAAGCACATTGAGAACAAAGGCGAGACAGCAACAGGAATAACAAGGAAGGCGAATGAGTATTGCAAAAAGTAAGCCAAGAGCACGACCGCGACTTACATAATCTCTTTTTCCTTGGATTAGTTCGAGCTAAATTTATTACCCTCAGACGCATTTCTGTTTTTATTATTTGTTCTTTCCCTGTGCACTTGAAGAAAGGAAAATACAGAGAAAAAGATAGGCTATGTGCGTACTGACCTATGACTTTGCCTTTGTGTTTTGCGTTGTTTTTGCTTCTCGTTCGAACAAGCGCGGTAGATCGTAAATTTTAATGAACAGAACTTCTCTTTTTGCGTACGTGTGTTAGGCAGTACATAAACTTCTAACTACTGCATCTCTTTCTTAGGCGTATGCCGGGTGTGTACGTATCGTCTGGTTAGATCACTCTGTAGAAGTACCACCTTAATTTCAATTTCAGGGATAATTGAATATAAGAAGAGTTCATTTAATCATTTATATTTGTGAACACAGTTGATGGTTACTAAAGGGTAAGGATAAAGGGTACAGTGCGGAGGGGAACACCTCGCTCACGTCGACCTAAACAGTTCTATTCTAGCTACCACCCCCCAGGAGGCAGGGATAAATGAGGGAACCGAAGGGGTGCTATCAGACTCGCAGCTGGACAGGCCCACCAGAGACGCCTGGAAGTCTTCATCCCGGCGCTAGGCCCCGCCAAGCAGCCAGCATCACACCGCGGGTCAAGGCCGGTATCGCGCGAAGCGTCTGGTCCCCCCCCCCCCCCTCGACGTTACCCCCCCACTCGCTGATGCTTACTATACTGGGAAAACAATTTTAAATTTACTTTCTCTACTACGTTTAGTGCAGGAAATATTGTATTCCACCCAAAAATTCGATTTCGAGATATGTTTCAAACCCTCTGAACTCAAAAAAACCATTTTAGAAAAGGTCTGTGTGTGTGTCTGTGTGTGTGTGTGTGTGTGTGTGTGTGTGTGTGTGTGTGTGTGTGTGTGTTTGTGCGTGTGTGTGTGTGTGTATCTGTCAGTCTGTCGACAGCATAACTCAAAAACCAAAAGTCGGTTAGAAACCAAAGTTGGTATTTGAGTTCAGTGTCGTTCAAGGATAGTACACGAAAATTTTGAAGAAAATTACTCCACCATAAACTACCCTTTACGTGGAAAATTTTTCGAAAGATTTAATTTTCTTGAAAATGGCTCTAACGATTTTGATTAAAATGGGATACGTTTGAGATATTTTTAAGACAAATGAAATGTATATCTTGAATTTTCTGGCTATAGCCCCTGTAGTCGTATTTACTCTGTATGACTTTTGTATAACTGGAAAAGTGTTAGAAATAGATGAAATCTTACTGCACAAAAAATGTAGATCTTGCTGAAATACACAATTTATGTCTAAATAAATTTTTTTAGTAAAGTACACCATTTCGGAGATATTCCTTATTATTTGTGAAAGTTTTGGAGAAGTTATACTTCTGTCAAATGAAACATCGCCATTCATTTCTCTATACATTAACCGTGCAAGGAGAACGAAATTTGAAAGCTTTAAAAGATTTGACTATCACTCAAAGCCTACTGTATTCCCATTTTCTCCTTCTACCTACAAGAAGATAAGACAATTTCTGCGAATGTTTATCTGTAGTAACACGAAGAGATAGGAATAAGAGTTTGTAAGAATGTTTAGTACAGGAGTAGAGAAAGTCATGTGAGTGCAACACATCAGATGTGCCACCTTGGAGAGACATTTCCTTGCCTTTATACAGGGTGGAAGGGATGTCAGCGCATTCCTTCTAATATGTGCTTCATAGTAACATTACAAACAAAAAGGTCTAATGGCATTTTGTTCATTGATCAGCTGATTTCGAAAAGATAAATGGTTTTTGTTCCAAATTGGATGCGTAATTCCGCAAGAATGTACGAAGGTAACAGTTACTTGTAAGATGCGTAGAGTAACTTATTTCTGAAATAGTTTCGATAGCAATTATGGGACATCATACAGGGTTTAGAAATAATTAGTCACCGAAAAGAATTCAAAGAATACTCCCAGCAGCTCTTTCAAACGTGAAATAACTCGAGAACGTTGTGCTGAGGTTAGTCAGGGAATTGAACCGGTTTGTGGATGTAAACAGGTCGGACGCTTTCGCTTTCGTGCAATGTTTTGTATCTCCGTAGGAAATAGAGACAAAAACGTAAGATACAAAATGTGTTCCAAATACCAAGATCTACCACTTGCTTTAATTAATGTAATGGTTTCTCTTGCACCTGTATAATTAAAAACATAACACAGTTTGGTACGTTTTGAAATACGTAAATTCAAGATAAGCAGTCGATAAGGAAATTAAAAGTCCATAAAATTGTTTACATATCTAATTTGTTTGCTTTAAGGCTTAAATCATTTCATACTTGCCTAACTGAAACAATTCAGTTCTCAACTGACATTTAATTACATAAACATGGACGTCACAACAAAGGTAGATCCTGGACTTCAACCACACTCTGCTACCATTTTTACAGCTGTAATCCGAAAGATGGTATTATGCAATATCACATATCATTACATAGTGCACTAATAATTACATATAGGTATTGTGTTATAATATTTTAATTTTTAAAACGGATGCAAACTGAAGAAAACATAAACAGCACTTTAAAAACAGGTTAGCAACTCAAACTTTGGAACCTATAGCAGTCTGCATGTAGGTATATAACAGTGTGGCAGCTAAATTCATGAATCAAATACCTCGATATCTTACACGAAGTCCCGTTTTGGACGGAGATATACGTGTTTGGGATTTTATCCCTAAAATATGTAGAAATCTAGGAGGACTTTTACATTTCAGTTATTAATCAAGTATTTCACCATCAAATGCTGATTTTTCGCCAATTACTGAAAGGAAACCTGTAATATCTGGGATTTAAGTTTATTCGCGTGATATCGAATTGTTTTTCTCTCCCTCAGTTTCGAAACGAACTACCTTGCAATATTTCATGCAGATTTTACACATACATACATACATACATACATTAGTTATCATAGAAGTAACTTTTTACTGTCAAGATATTCCGACCCGGCACGTGGGCATGGGTTTTGTAACTACTTGTTATAAAATTTTTATTTATTTGATTACTTAATTAGTGCTAATGGCATTTGATTTCTCTGCTTTCTACAACAAAATAATTACAAACCTCAGTGTTCTGTTGGTTAGCTTTCAAATTCAAAGGTCCCGGGTTTGGTTGCCGGCTGGAGCCTGGGACGTTTGCTTTAGCTAGGACCATTCCCCAGATTGAAAGCATGAGCGAGAGTGTAAATGTGGGTTGGTGAGAAAGTTTAATGTTTAGGTGATTCAAATATAGACGATACTTTTGCTAGAATACTGCGCAAGCAGATCCTAGCGGGGTGGCGGAGTGGGGGGTTGAAGGTCGGTCTGTTAGGGATGAGGAACCAGTTTGGTTAGCTGCTTTGCTAGGTTTTGACGTAATAATAATAATAATAATAATAATAATAATAATAATAATAATAATAATAATAATAATAATAATAATAATAATAATAATAATAATAATAATAATAATAATAATAATAATAATAATAATAATAATAATAATAATAATAATAATAATAATAATAATAATAATAATAATAATAATAATAATAATAATAATAATAATAATAATAATAATAATAATAATAATAATAATAATAATAATAATAATAATAATAATAATAATAATAATAATAATAATAATAATAATAATAATAATAATAATAATAATAATAATAATAATAATAATAATAATAATAATAATAATAATAATAATAATAATAATAATAATAATAATAATAATAATAATAATAATAATAATAATAATAATAATAATAATAATAATAATAATAATAATAATAATAATAATAATAATAATAATAATAATAATAATAATAATAATAATAATAATAATAATAATAATAATGCATTTATTGTCAATAGACTACAAGTAGTTTCTGACATTGTCAGTTCAATTACATATGTACACTTTCATTACAATTATTCAGATTACATATCTACAAATTGCATTTACAATTAATATCTTATCACTATATTTACAATTCATCCATAGTATACAAGGCCTTGTTTATTAAGTAATTTCTGAGCTCCTTCTTAAAACCATTATTGGATTTAGCTTGTTTAATATAATTTGGTAACTTATTGTACAGTATTATTCCCATTACATTTGGATCTTTAATGCTACAATTCATTCTAAAACCCTGTCTGAAAAAATCACTATTGTTTCGAGTGTTATAGTGATGTATGTCACTGTTCCTTAGATTATCCTTTTTCCACACATAAATAACTACCCTATATACATATAATGAGAATACTGTAAAGATTTGCTTTTCCCTAAAGTATTGCTTACATGAGTCAGTATAGTTTAATTTATATATTATTCTAATTGCCTTCTTTTGCAGTTTCAATATTCTCTCCATATATATTTTTGCACTGCAACCCCAAATCTCAATTCCATACACCAAATGAGGGTATAAGACACCATAGTAGATCATTTTTAATTCTTTCTCTTCAAGAAGACTGGAAAAGTGCCTAAGTAAATACAACGATTTACTGATTTTACCATTGATATATTGAATGTGTTCCGACCATGTGAGCTTTTGATCTATTATAAGACCTAGGAAGGGCTGTTTACTTTCACAATGTGTGTTGTAATCTGATAATTGTATCATGTTTGATTCATTATTTGAATTACCTAGATTATACTGAATTAGCTTTGTTTTAGACATGTTACATTTTAAATTGTTTTCCTTAAAGTATTTAAACAGTGTTTCAATAGTTTGTGTCATTGTATTATTTAAGTCTTCAATGGAAGTGCCCCAACATACAGTTGTTGTATCATCTGCATATGAGATTGCTTTACTGTTCCCATTGTTGGGAATATCATTCACATACAGTATAAATAAGAGAGGGCCCATCACTGAACCCTGCGGAACCCCATACTTTACTGTTTTGAAACTGGATGTATTTTTTATTGTTAAATTCCCTTGTTTATGGTGTATTTGTGTTGCTTGTTTCCTGCCAATAAGGTATGAACTAATTAAATCTCTTGCTAGACCCCTAATTCCATATGCTTCTAACTTATTTAGTAGAATATTGTGATTAACATAATCAAACGCTTTTGTAAGGTCAAAGAATAATGTTGCAGTTTTTTCCTTGTTTTCTAAGTGCTTTACTATATTATTTGTGCATTCCATAATGGCTGAAATCGTTGAGAAATGTTTCCTAAAACCATGTTGTGAGTTTATAATAGTTTTATTTTTTTCCAGGAAGCTTATAAGTCTCTGCAATATAACCCTTTCAAAAATTTTGGCTAGTTCTGAAGTTATTGTAATCGGCCTGTAATTGTTTATATCCTTTGTATCACCACGCTTATATATAGGTCTAACAATGGATAATTTTAGGCAATCTGGAAATTGCCCTCTCGATATAGAATAGTTTATGAGATGCTCAAGAGGATCAGCAAGTACATGTTTGCACTGCTTAAGGATTAATGTACTTATTTCGTCCCACCCACCAATAGCTTTGTTTGGTAGTTTACTTATTATACTTATTATTTCAGCTCTTGTCACAGGATTAATAAAAAAGGATGGGTAGGTTTCCCTTACATAGACTTTATATGAGTTTGTTTGATTACTTGATTGGGCTGCGACATCCAGAAAAAATTGGTTTACATAGTCACAGAGTTTACCAGGGTCATTCAATACTGCTCCATTTACATCCAGTTCAAGATTTATTGATCTGGGTTTGCTTTTCCTAGCCTCATTAACTATACCCCAAGTTGTTTTACAAATGTTCCCCGAATTGTTTATTTTTTCTTTATACATATTAGCTTTAAGATTATTGAAAGTTTTCAAATATTGTTTTTTAACCTGTTTATATTTATTTTTGTAGTACTCATATCCTGTTTCTTTATGTAACTCATAAAAATGCTTCATATCATCTTTCAACTTTATTGTTTCTAAATTAAGTTTTATCCTTCCAAATTTGTTTCTATTTAGAACTTTTGTTTTAATAGGACAGCATGCATTGAGATGCATTCTAAAAATTTGGTAGAATTTATCCCATTTCCCGTTCACGCTGTTGGCCAAATAAACGGCATCCCATTTTTCCATCCCTAGTTCCCCAATTAGTTGTGTGATGCAGCTTGTGTTTAAGTCACGAAAGGTTTTCATCTCCTTTTTCACTTCTTTTCCATTTATACCTATAAAATCTACACATTGGGCAAAGTGATCTGAGATGAGGGTATTAATATTGCATGCATTAATCTTCACATTACTTAGATTAGAAGCAACATGATCGATGGTGGAAGATGTTAGAGCAGTTTGCCTAGTTGGTTTGTGTATTAAATCATCAATATTGTAGCTATTAAATACATCAAATAATTTTTTGTAAGATTTGTCATCATAGTTTAGATTAATATTAAGGTCTCCTGCAATTATAATTTTTTTGTATTTTCCGTATAATTTTGATAACAGTTTATCTAAAAGTGCAATAAATATATCTACTTCTGAGCTGGGAGACCTGTAAATCCCTAGAATTAGTATACTCTGTTTGTGGGCATCTAGCTTTAAGCTTGCAACCTCAAATAATTTCTCAGTCTGAAAGTCACTCACATCTACTATTGAAGCACTCAAAGATCTACGAACAAGCATAGATACCCCCCCTCCTTTATGTTCAGATCTAGCAAAACTACTTACAATGTCATAATTGTTAAATTTACACAGACTGAGTTGTTCACTATTGAGACCATGTTCAGTAAATACTACAATATCTGGTACATACTCACTCAGTAAATACTCACAGGCTGCCATTTTCTGGCTTATATATTGCACGTTTAAATGTACTACCCTTATTGACTTTTCTGACCCATATAACAATTTGCCACCATTCCTTTCACCTAGGCCTACTAACCTTGTATTATTTCCTTCGTTTCTTTTCAAGTTATGAGCCAACACATCCACCTCACACCTTATTAGTTTTCCGTAGTTACAGAACTAATTATGTTACACAGCAGTTTACCAAATTTGTGAGATCCCCTCCATACAGCCATGAGTGAACAACGGTTCCTTCGTCTGTTTCGCAACGCACTATAGACTTTCTAACCCATGAAGGGGTAAACCCTCAGAGATTTTAACTCATTTGAAGCCATAGTTTGGGGCACCCAGAATCAAGTGTTTACTTGGGCCAGACAATTATAAGGCGGCCGACGAATACTGGAAAAGGTTGCGCTCGACGCCCAAGTCTCACAGATGACACCATCGGTGCCGTTCAAGAACTTATTGAAGGTGATCGCCACTGCACTGTTGAAGAAATTGCATCAGAAGTGGGTGTCCGCATTGTGAGTGTTCATACCATTATCACTGAACATCTTGAACTTAGAAAAATGAGTGCTCGATGGGTTCCGAAACCGTTAATCCAGCAACGAAAACAGATCAGGCTGGAAATCTGCGAGAGTCTTCTGAACCGATTCCGGCAAGAATGGGAGATTTTTTGAAGCGCATTGTTACATGTGATGAGACATGGGTGCATCATTACACTGGGGAACCCAAAAAGGCGAGGAAGGAATTGCAAAGAAAGGGTGAACCCTGCCCAGTGAACGCCAAAACCCGCCTCTCAGTCAGAAAAGTTCTCGCAAGTCTGTTTTTCGACCATAGAGGACTTTTACTCGTTGATTTTTTTCACGATTGACGTAAGGTGAATTTGGCTTACCATTGTCAATTGCTGAGGTCACCAAAAACTGCCTAGCGAAACAAAATCAGACATGTCAACCTTCTCTAAGACAACACTAAGCTTCACACAGCGAATTTGACAAGGGCCACATTGGAGAACATGCACTAGAAGATCCTTGATCACCATCCCCACAGTCTAGAATTGTCCTCTCCGCACGATTTTCTGTTTGCGCCCATGCAAGAATCACTAGGAGGGAAAAGATTCAAAACAGGGGAGCATGTGCGCAATTACCTAGTTGATGATGCGTCCTCAAACGTTTTTTGAACAAGGAATATTCAAGCTTCCAAATCGTTAGTGAACGTATGTAGAATATGAAGGAAGTTTTGTAGAGAAATAGTGAAGGTGTTACTTGTGTACAGGTTTACGCAATAAATAACCTTAAATTTAATAAGCTGTAAGGTTAAAACATCTGATGTATTGCCCCCACATGACTTTCTCTAGTCTTGTTCTTGCCATTCTTAACAAACTCTTATTCGTATATCTTCTTCTTCTTAGGATAAACATTTGTACAAATTATCTTATAGCTTATTTCCTTGTAGGTACAAGGGAAATATTAGAATACAGTAGGCTCTGAGATTCCGTTCTCTTTGCACACTTAACATAGAAAAAATGTACAACGATGTTGCATTTCACGAAAGTTTTTAAGTTTTCCTAAACTCACACACATAACAAGGAATATCTCCGAAATGATTCACTCTACAAAAAAATTTATTCGGACATTCCGACGTTTATTGACCGAAGATCAATTTTTGAGAAGAACCATCTCCAGAAACATTCTTCATAGATTCTTTTTGAATCTTGACAATTTTCAGAGGTTTCTCAAGATTGCAAGAAACAATATGGAATTTTAAAGCCAGCATATATCGTCGGGTTCTTAAATACTTGACTGTCGCCGTTCCCTTGGTATCATAACAAAATGTGCAATGTGGCAATTTTTGCAAAGATTTATGTGAATTAAAATGATAGAAAGAATAGAAAAATAAACTTTTATAAAAACAGCTATAATAAAAACAGCTATTCATTCTTAAGATTCGACTAAACGTTCGCTGAAGCCTACTGTATTTCATCCTCTTGCACCTTCAAGGTAATATGGAATAAAAGCATTTCTTCAAACGTTTATTTCAACATCATGAAATAGAAAACATTGATTTTGTTTGAATATTTTGCTGAAGAATGGTTAGAGAAAGTCTGTGAATTCAACAAATGAGATTCCGGCTTAACCCTAGAACGTTATGTAAAATTACTGGTGGAACTGTCGTGCATATATATGTATAAGGCACCTTTATTTATGACTAAGTCATTCATTTGCACATTTGTTACTTGAAGTGAAAACACAACTTCGTACTCAGGTTAAGCAAATGCTATGCAACCTTCCACATTTTAAGTTATAATTTACGATGCGATATAAATTAATGTGTGTTCATTTATCACTGTTTCTTGTAACATTGATTAGATGTCACTGCAAAAACAAGCATAATTTCAATTCGCATTACAGCACCTCAGCTTTCAGTTCTGTTCATCATTATTATTCCAAGACAGAATAACAAATGCAAAACTAAAACGTCGGTTAATCCTTATGAGAGAAGCTACTATTACATCGCTATTTGTTATTTTTAGATACACTTTTGCTGACTTCTCTCTTATTTTTTACTCTCTCTACTGGTAAGTAGAGAAAGTATTGTATTCCACCCAAAAATTCGTCAGTCTGTGGACAGCGTATCTCACAAACGAAAATTCGGTTAAAAACCAAAGTTGGTATTTAAGTTTAATGTCTTTCAAGGATGTGAAACGAAGATTTTGAAGAAAATAACCCCACTCTAAACTACCCTTTACATGGAAAATTTTTCGAAAATTTTGGAATTCTTGAAAATGGCTCTAACGATTTTGATTAAAATGCCATATGTTTGAGATATTTTTATGAAAACAATTTATATATACTTATATATATACACTTATATATTTTGAATTTTCTGGCATGTAGTCCTGTTTACTTTGGATGACTTTCAAATAATTCGTAAACCATAAGAGATCTCGCTAAAACACACAATTTATGTCTGAATAAATGTTTTTGTAGAGTGAACCATTTCGGAGATATTCCTTGTTATTTGTGATGGCTCATCGTTATTCATTTTTTATATGTTAAGCGTGCAAAGAGAACGGGATCTCAAAGGTTTTAAAGATTTGACTATCGCTCAAAGCCTACTGTATTCTAATATTCCCTTGCACCTACAAGGAAATAAGCAATAAGTTAATTGCTGTAAATGTTTATCTCAAGTAACACAAAGAAGATAGAGGAATAAGAGTTTGTAAGAATAGTTAGTACAAGAGTAGAGAATGTAACACATCAGTTCTCCTTGGCAGTATCTTATCGAAATTGGCGAGACCCGATTCATTGGCATCAAAATTTACTACTGGCCTGTTAATGCTGGTTGCAATGCATTTGCAAATGAAAGCACTGTTGTTTAGTGACTGATCACTTTTCCTCTACCAAAACCATCAACATGTAACAACTAGTGACCTCAATATGTCACGTTGTGATCGATGTTCCAGATCGCAATGCAGAATAGAAATCGCTTGTAAGGAATTCGCGGTTCATAGATTTTCCGTGGATACATAAAGAGGTGGAGTGCATTTAAAATGCAAAGGTTAATCTCCAGTGTGGTAGGGAATATGTTTCAGCTCAAGGGGGGAAACATGTGTACACTTACATGGCTTTCTATACTCAGTGTGTAAAAATATGGTTAACATTTTTATTCTTCTGTATAATTCATGTTATTCGAAATTACCCCTTGGTAGAAACGTTTTATTATATATTTCCTTATAGGTACAGTGCAAATAGGAGAATACAGTAAGTTGAAGTGATAATCAGATCTTTTAAGAGCTGTTCGCTATGTGATGGCTTTGAAATGCCATTCTATTTGCATGACAAGGGCATAAAGAAAGCGAATAACGGCTTCCTATTTGAAAGAAATATAAGTATTGCAAAATTTAAACCAATCTGGGCCCCACATGGATTGTTACAAGCCCGAGAGGGGAGGGAGCTAACCCAGCCTCCGTCGGGGTGCTTCTAACTGGGAAAATGTAGGGACCCTACCACCTGCGCTGTCATTGCTACGTTCCGGCCGCCCTTAGGATCCATTCGGCTCATCCGTCCCTCCGGGGGGTGCTCCATGAGGCAGAAGATATCGTCTCTTGGCCGGGGTGCTAAGTCCCACTCCGCAAGTTATCATAGTCACCGAGTCATTAACGAGACTTACATTTTTGTGTAGTAAGACTTTCACATTTCTTACGGTTTACTAGTTATGCGAAAGTCTTCCAGAATGCAAAGGATTTGAAACTGTCCGTGCAATGTACAAAACGGATG
Organism: Tenodera sinensis; assembly: GCA_030765045.1. Taxonomy (NCBI): domain Eukaryota; kingdom Metazoa; phylum Arthropoda; class Insecta; order Mantodea; family Mantidae; genus Tenodera; species Tenodera sinensis. Next base: position 134,691,718 of record CM060967.1, on the reverse strand, counting down.
AAATCGTTTATTGAATACGTCTAAGACGAGGTTTGATTTAAACCATGAGGGCAAAACTATTTCACCCCAGGCCATTAGCACACAGTCTGGGCTAACGGTATCTTTTCCACTCTTCGGTGAATGACTTCTGAACAAAGGGGTGAATTTCCAGGTAAGCAGATATAACAGTAGAAAATGGCAGGCAGAACTCGATTGGACGTGAATGAAGGCGGTGCATGAGGAGACGGGGCAGAATATACAACATTTTTCGGCGTGCTGCTTCAAACCCATTCTTGTATACACTTAAACCCGGTAGCGAGTGAACTGAAATAGTTTTGGAGAATAAAGTTTATTAAATTACGCAGTCATCTGTTTGCCTTAAGGGAGGGGAAAAAAAAAAAAAAAAAAAAAAAAAAAAAAAAAAAAAAAAAAAAAAAAAAAAACCGCACAGTTCCAGGACGTCCCACACCCTGATATAGACAAGAGTCAACGATGCAAGAGCGGCCCAAGGAAAATCTCGACATCCCAAAGTTTCACCCTTTCATCCTAAACAAATTGTGAGGTGCTGAGATGGGTAACTCAGTAACAACGGACAGCATCATAAATCGGCGCCCAATTTAACAGCCTCAGATTTCAGAGGCTAGTCCTAGAAAATTCAAGATACACTATTTAATTTGTAATAAATAAATATTGAATATATGGTATTTTAATAAAATTGCTTAATAAGCATTTTTGAGAATATTAAAATTTTCGAAAATATTTCCATGTAATGGGTAGTTTGAGGTGGGAGGGATTTTTTCGCATTCTTGAAAGACGCTGAACTTAAAAAACGAAAAGTATGTTAAAATCCAAACTTGGTATTTGAGTTATGCTACTCATAGACAGAAGGAACTTCTTTAAAAAGACTTTTTCTTGGAGAGGGGGTTCAGGGGTCTCAAAATAAATATACATACTGTATGTAGCAGATAAACTGGTAAAAGGTAAGCGAAATATGCATACGTTTGAAATGTACAAATTTATATTATGAGAGTATAAGTTAAAAATAAGTCAGAATGGGCCTTCGTAAAATAATAAGCTCGCTAACCGTGAAACTGTATAAAACGGCACATGTATACGGCCACTAAACTGCTTGGGGGAGAAAATCTTATTCTAGAATCGAAAAGGGTTTTTTAGGGGTTGGTAAAAAATGAACGTAATTAACATACACGTTCTTTATGATAAGCGTTTCTTGTGTTTGTATTTTATCACATTCCACTGATTCTGTCAGTCGATATCAATTGTGTTAGAACTTCCTTCTATGTAGCATGCCGGCGTCCGGTTGTATTGGCGCAGGTACATTTTAGGATCCGTTATTTATCGTTCTTTCTCTCTCTAATGATTTGTGTTTCAACTGTTTATTTTCACTATATCTAATGCGTAAAGTAGAGGAAGTATTGATTTCCACCCAAAAAATCGATGCAGAGATTTCACCGGAAATATGTTTTGAGGCCCCCTGAATACAAAAACAGCATTTTTAGAAAAGGTCTGTGTGTGACTGTGTCTGTGGACAGCATGACTCAAAAACGAAAAGTCGGTTAAAAACCAAACTTGGTATTTAAGTTTAATCTCTTTGAAGGATGCGACACAAAGATTTTGAAGAAAATTCCTCCACCCTAAACTACCCTTTACATGGAAAATTTTTCGAAAATTATGATTTTCTTGAAAATGGCCCTAACTATTTTGATTACAATGTCAGATGTTTGAGATATTTTTATGAAAAACGAAATGTATATTTTGATATGGGTTCCATAGAGTTTAAATACTCGTCTTTGCAGAATTCGAGGAAACCTTAGAAAATCCTTATTGACGTAATTCACCATAACCGACATTCTAAATCGAGACCCCTTAAATGCGAGGTACCCCCACAGCATAGGACAGGGCTCTTAAAGTCTAAAATCGCACCTGATGCAATCTTGCTAGAAATCGCTGTGAGAAGGCTTTCTCTGCTAATAGCACACCATACACCAAGTTTTTCGTCATGAAGCGCTACTTCATGGACCATATTAGGTTCCGAGTTATAGGGTCAATTTTATCGAGTCAACAGTTGACACTCGTAGATACGTGAATACAATTTCCCCTCCCCTTTTTTTTTAGAGAATTAAGAGACAGGGTGTGTGATTCTGCCTTTTTTCAACAAGACTCTGTAACAACTCGTGCTATTTCGATGAGAACAGTTGAAAGTGTGTTTCAGCACAGAATTATTAGTACAGATTTCTGGCCTCCTTGGTGTCTTAACCTAACCTCCTGCGATTTTATATCTGGGGTAACTTGAAACATAAAGTGTACAACACTAACCCGCACACCTTGGAAGAATTAAAACAAAATATCTGCCAGAAAATTGCCTGCATTTCTCAACGTGAACTAGGGCGAGTGATGGATAATTTCCTAAAGAGGTGCCAAAAATGTATGGACAATGACAGTGGACAGTTTCAGCATCTGCTTTCATTTAGTTAGTAGGTAAAGTCTTTGAAAGTAGTTTTAAAAATGTTGTACGGTTTCATCCGCATCTTTGTATGACAGCAGCGGACGGCAACGAGCTCCGAGGAAGAAGAAAGACAAAACAAGGGCGCAGCCTGTTCGGAGGTTTTTTGCCCTATCGGTAGAAAACAAATTAAAAAAAGAAAAAGCTCCTTCACTCTAGCTTCCCAGTGAATGAAGATCAATTTTCAGTATTTCTCTTTGGGCTACTGTACGCATTAGACATGTTTAGCAACGGGTATATAAATTTTGTTTCAGACTTGCGCTCTCTGCCAAGTATCTCGTCGAGGAAAGAAACGTAAACAGTTCTAAGATTCATCGCGCATTTCATTAGTATAATTAATTCAGTTGTGAAAAGGGGAAGAGCTTGAATATTAATGTAGGAGTAGTGTTTTACTGTTCCAAGTGAATTTATAATTTCCTTTTTCATTTACGTCTGTAGTTTTATGAAATTTATTTGCGCTCATGTTTTGTTATTCCATTGTTCAAGAAAATGGTTGATTTAGAGTAGGCGCATGGACTTTGTTTGGCTATGCATCTTCGCTAAAGATGTGATGTATAGCATGAAGGCATCTTGAGCTATGTGTATGAATAAATGCTCAAACCCAACCAGATCTGCATATTTCTGCTTTCACCTCTTGGTGTGCTATCTTTAGTTTGCTTAACCCTTATATTTATGGATTAGGTTTTTCCCTTAAAATACTGTGGGATACTGTTCCAAAAAAGCTAAGGTTCTGCATTTTGCAGAGGTAACTAAAGTGCTCCTGTGCATTAGACTGTCATTTAAACTCGAGTGTAGTGCAAGATGCATAAACACACCGTGTCCAACCTGCTCCTCTTTGGAATGACGAGTTGAGAGAGCGGGGGGGGGGGGGGGGGGGAGGGGGGGGGCGCTAAAGGGACTGAGTGAGTTCTCCCTTAAGCATCCTCAGGATGAAAATGAAGACTAGATTAAGAATGATGTGCTATTTTCAAGTAGGTATAGGGCAATTAATTATTTAAGCTAGTGAGTAATTAATGAATTCTCCAAAAGTTAAATCTTTTTTAAGTAATGAAAATTTATAGAAGTAAAGGCTGGAGCAGAACCACTGGCAACTGTAACGATACCTAGAATGAGAAAGTTGGAATACATGTATTCAAATGGGAGTGTCCACAACCAACGGGAAGCTTTGCCGGACCCAGATTAGCGTAAAGAACACCTGGCCAACTTTTAACTTTCTGTTCCCGTTACCGGGCACAGCATATAGATTCATATTATGCGTGTTTAGACCTTTTATTGGTCTGTTCCGGCTGCAAATTGCTGCTGCTTCTATTGCTTCTTTTCCTCGTGGTAAATATTTGGTTGTGGCTTTTGGTATTCTGTTTTTGGTCATCGTTATTAAGTGTTACTTCAGTTTGTTCTATATTTCACTATCGTCTCTAGTTCCTCTACGTTTAATTGTTGCCTTATTTCTGTTTTATGTTTTTTGTCCGTTCTTTGATATCCTGCTATTGATCTAAGGAATCTCATTTCTGCAGTCAAGTGTTGTGCCATCATTGTCCATAGCCAAGAACTGCCATTGTGTTGTATAACTTCACTATGGAATCTTTACTGGCTTTATTTTTAAAAGTTCTATTCAGTGTTTCCATTGTATAATTAAACTTAGTTTATTTCCATTGTGTATGATATTTCGCAGCCTAGGAAGTTAAATTTTGTCACTTTATTGGATTTTTCGCTGTAGAAATTATTGAAGGCGACCATGCCATTAAACAGTTGCTAGAGTGCTCTCTAATCGCAGGCTAGAAAAAATATCGTTAGTCAGAAACAAATTCCCAATGGGCAATATCGATCTCCACTTTTTATCGATAAATTCATCGATAGTGCATCTTGCTAGACTGTTGTGAACCAAAATACTGAGTGTTGCCTTGCTTCCCGTTGCCTGTTCAGTTATGTAGAGACGGGCAAAATATGAAATTTAATATTCTAAACTATCCTTGAGTTATTATGGGAACAATTGTTATGTTTTCCGGTGTGTAAAATTCAATGCATGTGACAAAAAGTTTAATATTTCATATTATTTTGGTAAATATAAGATCACATTTTATAAGATTGCATTTGTTGCTTTCGAAGTAATTTCCGTTAGCAAAAACCGGAGTTGCAAAATATTTTATATGGGCAGTTATTTGTAAAACAGATTAGTAAGACAAACCATTCTTTACAAAAATTCAGGCATAGCTAAGAGAAGGAAGCATTTCCTCTGTGATATTCATGCAAAATTAAATGCTGTCTTCTTTATTCTTGAAGAACTTATGTTTTTAAAACCGAGTTTTATTTACGGACGCTCCGTAACTGCTATGGTTTTAAGCGCTCCATGTGTGAAAGACCGCTTTATGTTCCTCAAAGGCCTTTTATGAGGCGTTGAGGTTATTTTACGTGCCGTAAATCCACGACTCGGGACCACCGGCTCTGCTCCCCTAACGGAAGAAGCCAGATTTTTACGCCGGAAAATCCATCGCCCTCCGCCGAGTATAAATCCGCGACCTCCAGAAATGGAGGCTAATTTATTTCTCGTAGATCACGGAGAGCGACACCAGTGCTTTTAATGATGTATTCATCAGGAACCAAGAACCAACGATTTCCTTCCTCTACCTATATTTTTTACGTATAAACTCGCTCCTTAGCAACTGTGGGTATAACTCGACGGACTCCTAATTGAGCCGAATTTTCCAACTCACAACAATAAAGGCTGAAGTATGGAGAATTACTTTAATGCTGAAATTTATTTTGATAGCGAGATTCATAAATAATTTAAAAAGAGTAATTAAATAAAGGAGAAATAAAGCATTTAATTATAGTAAGTAACAATAATATTGTAATGATTTGAAATAAATACAAGTAAATATGAGGAGAAACTAGTAAAAGAGGAGGTAATGGCGAAGCCAACGTATGTTTTTAAAAACTTAGGGTTGCGTCCATTCTTATTGTAGCGTCACTATTCGCTTGTCTGTCGACAGTGCTGAATGCGAGTGAGACGAGTAGTTCGAAGTTTGTAAAGTGCAACGAATAAATAGAAGTATTTATAAAAGTATGTTAATATATCTTTAGTGTGGATTGCTGAGTTATAGCTCCACGATATACATATTGGTTGGCATATCTCTTCGCAAAAGTATTAAAAAGTGATACATAATTAAAATCTGTTAAGGTTCAAAACCAGAATCATCCTTTTGCAAAAACCTACTCACACCCTGAGACGAATACTCGTCGCTCAGCTACGCAACAAGGGCAATCTACAAAAATCATCTATACACTGTTAATGAGCGGAGAGTCGATTCGTAGTTCATCTTGGTAGATATACGAGCGTAGGAGTAGGGGAAAAATTAAAAATGTAAAGTATAATTGAGCCAGTTGAGAAATGGAGAAGACGTGTGCGAAGTATGGATACAAATGTGTTAGCAAAAATGGTATGCAGTTACAAATCCCATGGCAAAAGAGGCCAATCCAGATCAAGAACAAGATGGAATGATCTATTTTGAAATCGGAACGGGCATTGGTTAACAATATTTATTGATACTGTGTATGTTCAATCCTTCTAGAATGCAATTACCAGTGTTGCTATTACGTTTTTACTTGTCTTCCAAAGAAACAAACCTCATTAGCATTATAGCTCACCAGGAACGGCCAAAAGAAAATTGTAAAGACAACTCTTTGCTTTTATAACAGCTGATGAACTGCCACCGTCATTTTAACAGCTTACCATTAGTGCGACACAACACAACACAATATAAATACGCTGAAGCACTTATGTTGATATACATACAGTTTACTTTGGACTTCACTGTACACAAGGGAAGACTTACGACTAGGCGGTTTGACAGTTACCGCTTCCAGACAGATGGACAGACGGACAGACAGACGCATTAAAACGTGGCGAGACTAAGAGAAGTGCTATTTTTATGTGTGTTCTGACAGTCTGTCTGTCTGTGGCACCCACTTTTATTTTTCTTCAAGGTTAACCGGCTACTGACACATTCCTGGTAATTCTAGAACACTGGGTCATTTGAGTGAGTCGAGTCTCTCATCCCTGTGTCGACAGGTTGCTTTTCCACTCCTTTTATCAACTCCCTCTAACGGACAACGCTGCCCAAATTACGTATGTACCCTTACGGAATCGGCTTTGTCTTTCACTGTTACCACCTACGTACTAATATTTACCTTCTCTACCACATTCTACCCAAAACTTCGATATCGAGCATTCACTGGATATACATATATACACACACGAGGGTTGTCACACAATTGTCGGAGCTATAGTGGACACAGGGTATCGGCAGTTCCCAAGAGATCAGCATGGCCTACATTACACTAAACAGCAGACGAAAGTATCCCGAAAAGCAACCCTGCCAACGTACATAATAACGATATTTCTAACCTCAAATATCACGGGGTTAAGCTATCACGCTTTCAAACGGTAATAGTGGAATATCACAAAATATAAACAGACTGCACCATAATGGGGGGAAAACGTCAAGGTTGTTTTCTGGGCTATCTCAATAATCTGTTCCTACTACAGCAATGACTCAATGACAACGTGCGGAGGGTTTAAGGGACCCTGGAACTAAAAAATACTCCAAATTGAGGAGTAAATTTTTTTCAAAGTTGGTTTAGGGAAGGGCTTAGTTGCATAGATAATATTTTTTCGGTAAACCAAATAATACAAAAAGAAGAGAATTTAACCCACAGACACGTACAGCCCTTATAGATTTAGAAAAGGCATACGACAGAGTAAATAGACACCTGCTGTGGGAAATATTAGAAGAGAAAGGATACCCCACACATTTAATACATGTATATAAGAATTTTGTCCATATACATATATATGTTTTTTATATATATAATGTGTGTGGACAAAATACTTAGAAAAGTAAATGACAAAATATCTTCAGCAATAAAAATAAATAGAAATAATATAATAAACACGCCACTCTATGCTGATGATATAACAACTCATGAAACAGAAAACTGTTTTTTAATTGGGGAATATAACGGGTGATCCAAAGACTTTACTTACCAATATAATTATCGCAGATGCTGAAACTGGCCAACGTTGAGAAATGCTGGCAATTTTTGAAGGATGTTTTGTTTTAATTCTGCCAGGGTATGTGGGTTTGTGTTGTATACCGTATGCTTTAAGTTACTCCAGAGATAGAAATCACAGGGGGTTAGGTTGGGGGACCCAGAAGGCCACAAATTTCTACTAATAATTCTGTCCTGAAACACGCTTTCAATTGCTCTCATCCAAAGATTGGCTGTGTGAGCTGCTGCAGTCTTCAAAAAAAGCAAAATTACGCTCTCTGTCGATTAATTCTCTAAAAAAAAGGGCGCAAAAATGTATTCACGTCAGGGTTGCCAACATTTAAAAGTAAAATTATCGTACCAGCCACTCAAAATTATAGATTTGGATTCAAAATTATCGTACATCGTAAAGCAAACGCTACAACAATAAAAATATCAGTATAATACTTATGAAAATATAAGAGTAATGATGCTTATTATATCCACTTACAAGATTGATGACCTCAACAAATATTACAACTTTAGCACTTATGTTTCTCGCACTATTCATCTGAAAGTTCAGCTTCCTCAACCGTTGCAGCATTGTACCAATTTGTTGTTGAGATAAACCTTAACATCTTCTCGCTGACTTGCAGATTTTAAGATCTACCACGTTCTTTCATAAGTTGAGACGACAAAATGAGTTCATTTACCGTATCTAGTGCCAATCTATTTTTAACTTTGGTTTTTATTAAACCCAGTTTAGAAAAAAAAAACTCTTTCACAAGAAGTGCTTCTGTAGGGCAAGGAAACCTCTGATAATGCAAAGGCCGCTAGTTCTTTGAGATCAGTATTTACACCAAGGTGACATGTTTAACAGCACTCCAGAAACTGTCAGGTTCAGGCATGTCCTTTATTTCACACGGAATATCACGTATTCCGAGTAGTTTTCTACCACTTTTCTACATTGATCGTCAATTTTCTGAACAGTGCCTTCTTCATTGAGATTATCAGACCTGGGCACACTGGCAATAAGAGGATAAAGGTAGCAGGCTTAGTAGCTATGGGGTGGAGACAATGAGGACAAAAGTAGTGTTATTTGTAATTAGTTTCACTTCGCTGGAGTGATAAAACCAGTGAAAATGATATTTCGCTGATATCGAACTATCATACATTCAAATTATCGTACACCCCCATAATTATCGTACGGGTTGACAACCATCGTACAAACATTAAAATTATCGTATGCCCCCATAATTATCGTACGAGTTGGCAACCCTGATTCACGTATATACGGGCTACAACTGTTGACTCGAAAAAATTGGGCCAGTAACTCTTTCTTCACTAATGGCGCACTATACATCTGGCGAGCTGGCTGAGTTAACATATACGGATCATAAATAAATACACGCTGTGCAGTAGAAAACAAATGTTGAGCCATAATACACTTTGTGACTAAATAATAAAGCACACTGGTAATAATGCAGCCGCACGATATCGCATCAACTCAGTACTGATTGTGAGCAGAGCAGAGAAAAACAAGTGATGTTCGTGACCTTGTGTATATCAGCTGCTAACGAGTTTTCGCATGCGCAGTGGAAAAACACCGCGTAGCGGTTCACATGTATTTGAATCTCTCTGTATTAAGAGAATATGGTCTTAGTACTCGTATATCAACTAATAAAACGCCTTTCAAGGAAAGTACCCTCATGGATCCGAAATAGTAAAAAATAATATAATGCTGGAACAAGTTTACAAGTTTAACTATTTAGGATACAGAATATCATATTAGCATACTCAAGACTTAATAAAGTAAACTCCAGAACAGTTGCGGAATATTAACCAGAACATTAAAAAGGAAAACAAGAAAAGAAACAAGCTTAAAATTTAACAAAACAGTGGCGATTCCAACGTTAACATATGGTTGTAAAACATGGAGGATAAAGAAAAAAGAATGGGATAAAATAAATGCAGCAGAAATGAGATACCTTAGAGGTATAAAAGGATGTACAATAATGGATAAAATAAAAAAAAAATTAAGAAATAAGAGAAGAACTAAGTATTTGTTTAATAAATGATAGAATAAACCAATATAGGAAAAGCTGAAGAAATCATTTACAAAGGATGGACAATACCCGATACCCCAAAATGGTATACAATTACCAACCATATGGGAGGAGAGATGTTGGAAGACCGATGAAAAGGTGGAGAGAGACTTGAGGCCGAAACAGGTGGTCTCTAATCCATGAAGTGTTGATGATGGTGGTGGTGGTGGCGGTGGCGGTGGCAGTGGTGGCGGTGGCGGTGACGGTGACGACGACGTTGATGACGACGATGAAGATAACGATGATAATTCGGGGAACGAGATTTCCAGAGCGCATTTGTTCCCCCTGCCGCGCAGCTGTGCAACGCTCGCCCACTCTTCCAACCCTGAAATAAGCCAAACTGAATGAAGGGTGAAATGAAATGATTTTGTAACGAAATGTAGGGACAGCAAATTCGGAGGATATGAAAATAGTTCCCAGCATTCGCCTGGCGACCCAGGGAAACCTCCGAAAAAACCTATGGGTCATGAAGGGCGGCCACGGGAAGCGAACACGCGATCTCCCGAATGCGGGCCACAAACGTTAACGCTTGGGCTATCCCGCTCGGTATCCGAACTAACCAAGAAAGCACAAAACTTTTGGGAAATATCTAGTCTCCTTTCAGCTCGACAAACGTTTTCCTTTTTTCTTGGTGTTTTAAAGATTAGATCACATACATATTCAAACTTGGATTGATAGAGAAACTTTCCAACCCCCTAGCCGGGAGCTGAACTTGGGAAACATTTTCTGGATTAACAAGCACTAGATATAATAATAATCTTTCTTTTTAGAACAGCTTTTAGAATGGTGAACAGAGAGTCATGCATTTATAATCCATCAGATTTTTTCTGATCGAAACCATCCGCGAAAGTCATTTGTTTGGACTTTATCGCTATATAGTTTGAGTGAACGGCGTTAAATTGCAGAGGTAGTTTCGTGTCGTAAAATATGGCGCCAGGAACTGCTCAGGGTGTGTTAGGGAGAGACAGAATGTGTCTAACAGAGGAAAGGCAAATTATTAACTCATTGTAGTATCAGAAATAACTATCTACAAGTAATCATTGACAAGTAAGAACTCTATTATTTTGGCTTACATGTTCGACTTTTACATTTGTTTTATTAAATTCTTGGTATCAGGGATTTTGTTGGAAATGTTTATATGCAGTTTTCTAAAATAAAAGACGTTCTTCAACCTTTGCTCATGAACAGACGTTTTCATGATTGTTATAACAGGACATTAATTATGTAATTTGAAACCAAGCACACTATTAATTACAAGGGCAATTACTAAGGGTGTATAAGCTGTAAATAAATAGACTTTTCTTATTTTTAGTGTCAAAGAAGTAATAATAAATAATATATGCAGCAATGCCTAAGAAAACGGAGATGCCATTTTTAAAAAATGGAATAAAAAGGAAAGAAAAACATAAATTTGTTGCAATTCGCAAACATGACTTTCTCTGCCCCTGACATATTCTCTCTCTCGCTCTCTGCCATTCTCTCTCATTCTCACTCTCTCTAATTCTCACTCTCTAATTCTCCCTCTCATTCTCTCACTCTCTCATTCTCACTCATTGTCCCTCTCTCGTTCTCCATCTCTGTCATTCTCACTTTCTCTCATTCTCCGTTTCTCTTATTCTCCATCTCTCATATTCTCTTGATTGTCTGTCCCCTCCGCTAGAGGAGTGGAATGGAGTGGTGTGTATCTACTGATTACGTAGATTCTCCAAAGAGACAAGGTTGGACATCCCTGGTCTTACGTGTACCTATCCTTATCAGGGTTGAACCGCTGTTATGACGGGTTTGCAGGATGGGGGCTGTAATTGAGGTTGGGGTGGTGAAAGGTGGTAGTAAGACTTGCTTCTCAGTGGCTCCTTAAAGGAAGCAACGGTCGTTTTGCCCCACTGGTGGTATAACTGTTTCCAAATAATAAGGGAGTAGACTTTAAATTTAGAAATCTAAGCATCTCTTGGTAGAAATTAATGGACGTTGGATATTGTTAAAAACATTTTGTTTTACATATATTTCTTTCACTTCAAAAATTACAAAAGGCCATTTAGAATTGACTGGATGGTACATGCCTTTCCAGAAATTCAAATTTTAACATAGAAATATTTTATATACATTATATTTTAAAACATATCGTTAGAGTAAACTTCGATATAATAAAAAAGGAATTAATTAATGTGTAATAAGTCGTGAAGGTACCTTTAAACTTAGTCCTGGAACGTTTGGATGGAAAAGACAAAAGAGGGATAGCTTTATTTCTCTAGAGAAAACGCTATTCTTGTATCTATTTTACGTTAGTTGTTTGCACTTTGACGCTGGTGGGAATGCTCGAGAGGTCTGAGGATCTTTTGGGCTATACTGGCGATAGGATACTGTCTGTTCACCTGAATTTTGTAAACTTCCGCGCAAACGTTGCTCTGCTGGTCACGCTACCAACTTTCCCACAAAATATAATTCGCGCTTTGTTTACTCGCTGCTGTTAAGTTTTCTTAATTTCAGTTGTAAAATCGAACTTGTCACTAGTTTTATGTGGAAAGTAAGGTAAAAGTAATGTAGAAGCAGATAATCCTTCGCCTAGGAGTACTGTGAAATGTGCTATTATATTGTGGTTACAGAACAAAGGGGTTCACAGTGACAGTTTTATGCGTAAAATAGATATTTATAGGATGATTGAAACAAACAAATCTAAAGAAGCTGTTATTGGTTTTCTTGGGCCACACTGTCTTACAGAACTAGCTTGGGCCATGGTAAAATGAAACTTAAATGCAACAGCTGACACAAATTACACGATATAAAGCTCGAGGATGTATCACTAAAACCGAAACAGGCAGACAGTGTTTTTGAAAAATACAGAAAAGGCAGATGATCAGTGGGAAAAGGACGGAGTAGTTCAAAATACCTTTTACGTTTTATAAGCTAACTATACTGCACGAACTCAAAATAACGTTTAAATTGTGCTATTTTGGGCCAGTTCTTTGCTTTAACCTAGCGTGAATGCACATTCCAAGGTTGCCAACATTATCGTAAGCGAGATTAGAAGCACAACTCCTGAAACAGATATCACTGTTTAGAATTGTTTACAGAGGTACTGACTGGCTGCATTCCTGCAGGGACCATGACTGAAGACCCAGAGGAAGAAACAGCTCAGAGAGGAGGCCCAACGGTCAAGAAGGCGGAAGAGGAAGTAGAAATTCCCAACCCGGGGGACGGAGGGGGTGGGGGGTGGAGACAGGGTAGCAGACACTCTATAGCGATAGTGACGGAAATCTCCTAAGGGAGTAAACCATCTCGTGCTCCGGAAGCTGTGAGGACTAATCAAACGGGTCCATGTCGTTCGGCCAATCGCCCACATATGGTATAGCTGATTCAAAGAATTATCGAGAGCATCGGAAGGAGACAAACGAACAGATGACAATTATGCATGCAAAAGGATTTCGATTTGTCACATGGAATATAAAAACTCTTGCAGGAATAGAAGTGGGAGCAGTTGAGAAAATGAAATATAAAATAGGGATCTTAGGTCTGACAGAACTAAAGAAGAAAGAAAATGGAATATAGAGGTTGGAAAACAACTATGTTTTGAGATACTCAAAAGTCCCCTTTTTCTCTTATTGCATATTTCCTTAGGTGTAAAAGGATTAGAGAATACAGGAGTGGACGTTGACTGATAGTCAAAGCTTTTAAAAGCGACTTTCTGTGTCATGACGTTGAAATTCTATTCTCTTTGGATGCAAGAGAGAATTAGAAAAAAAGGAATAAAGTTTTCTTTAGAGCAAAGTATAACTGTTACAAAATTCAACGAATTACGAAAAAAATTTGTAAATGATTAAAATCACAAAAGCAATTGACATACATATGTGCACTAACGAAATCCACAAGTCTTGAGTAGTTAGATCTTTGTCTTTCTCATACAGTTATGTAAAAATCACTTAGCACGAAAACTTAAAAAATACAAAATATGTATTTCATTTCTCATTAAAATATCGTAAGGTATTTGAATCAAAATCGCTAGAATTACTTTTTCGGGAATCATATTTTTGCAAAATGTTACATATAAAGGGTAGTTGTTAGTGAAGGGGTTTCTTCAAAATCTTACTTGGAAGGTGCTGAACATAAATGCCCGGTTTGGTATTTAACCATCTTTTCGTTTTGAGTTATGCTGCGCGCACACACACACACACACACACACACACACACACACACACACACACACACACACACACACAACAAGCGCACACAGACGGACCTTTTTATATTTTTTGTTTTATTCAGGGGGCCTCAAAACATATTTCCGGAGAAATTAAAATCGAATTCTTGCGTGGAATACAATACTTCCTCTACTTACTATACGTAGTAGAGAAAGTAAAAGCGAACGCAAGAATTTCTCTCAATGTAGAAACATCAGTCATTTTGAGACTCGCCTACCTCGTTACAACTTTTCTTTTTAAAAAAGGATGTTTAGCGCGCTTTAGCCGGTTAGCAGGGATGCCAATATGTGACCCGCGCTGCCATTTTACTTCCCCTCCCCCCAACTCCGTGTATTCCAGGTGACCGTGCTTAAAAGGCGATACAGTGCCGAGAGAATTTATTACTTAAAGGAAAAGCGAGTACAGAAAACCATGTGAATGTTACGTTGTATAATAAAATGGATGGCATACCAACCATTTCCATTTTATTACTTATAAGTCTGATAGCGATCCTTTAATGGATCTCCTTAAGTTCAAACTTTCATTAAAGGACTGGTCTTCATCTAATCAGATAATTCAATTTTCTGTTCCACCAATCAGAGAGTTCCCATGCAGCAATGGCAAAACCAATATCGATTAGTTCTCGAAACGCAACTAGCGCGAGTTTAGAAAACGCTAAAATGTCGGACACTACTGACAGTGAGATCCAACTTACTCCGCCTAAGTAAGATGTAACTAATAGAAAACACACAAATTAACCTCAATACAGCATCAACTTTCAAGAATATTGCACTAAGTACAGTCCTGCAAATTAATTCCTCTAATTGTACAATAAATGACTTATACATGTATTAAAATTTCGCCTGAAAACCAATATATTCAATTTTCCTTCTATTTTTCAATGTTACATAGTATTCCAAGGTTATCATTTTCATCATGTAGATGTGACGTACTGGAAATGAATCGATCGTTTGGCGCCTGCGCAGAACTCCAAATATCAGCTGATGCAATACGTAGGTCGTTGTCCCTGGTGAGTAGAACATTTTAGAATATTTTAAGTATAAAATTAGGTATATGGTTGAGCATAAATTGTCGTATGAAACTTAACTATAATGCTAATTAAGACGCTCGTGTGAAAATCAGGAAACTCGCGTTTTAAGCATATGACGAATTTCGAGGTGATAGGTAAAATGGTTTAGGAGCGCATAGAAGACAAACACACAAGCATTCATTGTATATCATTATCAGGTGTGAATATGCTCTACTATAACATTTATTGAAGTGTGAAGGATGCAAAATTGTAAAGTTCCAATAAGTGTCACTTAAGATTCTACACGGCCGAGTGCTCTCCATTTCCACACAACAGCAAGCACAATAACTGTTTTGCCCATCAACGTGAAGTGCAGGAAACAGTCGAAACCTGAACATTCTGATTACGCAACCGTCATTAGTACTTGCACTAGTTTACTCAACTAACCTGCTGGTGGAGTGAGAACCTTTTATCCAATTAACAACTTTGTTACGGTGAAGTTAGAATGCTACCACATGCGCTGTTTCAGAATTTATCTGCATTAGTCAGCAGTTTAGTGAAAATCGATTTTAAGGGGGACGTTCTGAGCTCCGGAAAGTCTTTTTATCCAATTTAGGCATATTTTCAGGGTATACTAGAGTGATCAAAATTAATGTGTACCGAATTGAGGTCATTCTGATACATAGTACTAATTAATTTAATAGTTTAGTAAAAAACTAAAAACAAACTAAAAAAAAAAAAAAAAAAAAAAAAAAAAGAGTTCTAAAAAAGGAGTTTTAGACGAAGGTCCGTGTGCATGTGTTCTGTCAGTCTGTGGCAGTATAAATCAAAAACGAAAAGTCGGTTAGAAACCACACTTCGAATTTAAGTTGAATATGTTTTAAAGATACGACACATACATTTTAAAGAACATTCCTCCTCCCTAAACCATCTTTTAAAAAGAAAATTTTTTCGAAAATATTGATCTTTTTCAAAAAAAGGCTCTAACGATTTTGATTGAAATATCAGATGTTTAAGGTATTTTTATGGTATATGAAATATATGTTTTGAATTCTCTGGCTATAGTTCATGTAGTCCAGTTTACTCTGGATGACTTTTGCATAACTGTTGAACCGTAAGAGGGAGACCAAATCCTACTATACAAAAGTGTAGATCTTGCTGAAACAAACAATTTACGTCTGAATAAATTTTTTGTAGAGTGAACCATTTCGGAGATATTTCTCATTATTCGTGTAAGTTTTGCAGAACTTATAACTTCTGTCAAATGGATCATCGCTATTCATTTGTATATGTTAACCGTGCAAAGAGAACGCAGTTTGAAAGCTTTAAAACAGGGGAAGACAGGTATCGCTGCTGTGACGTCAGTTCACTCAGCTCATATGCTCCCGTCCAAGGTCAGTTGAACGTGTGACGTCACAGCGGGAAAGAGGAAATCAGTGCCGGACATCGCAATTTTAATGCTGACTGTTTCAATTACGCAATAGTCACAGATTATAAATAATTACATATATAGTGTCAATTCTAGTTTATGTGAACAGTCATGTTATAACGCAAATAGAACAGGCATTATAACTATTTTGCCTGAGCTAGACGAGAGCTATACAGAACAATTAGGTGGACATTTTCCGACATTTGTCGTTCCGCTTTTCTTTAACTAGTTTGTCAATGTTAGGGCGTAATGTACGGCACATTTGTAACCGAAGACTGCATGTTAGATTGTGATCTGACAATATGCTTCGGGATTTTGACTTAGAAGGGTTCATAACAGAAAAGAATTGTTCGCACACATACGTGGAACCAAACATACATAATACCCGTGCAGCAAGGGCATATAACCTCAGAAATCTGGTTTGAGGATCATTCTTATAAAAATCAGCCAAGTCTTCCTTGTGTTTATATTTGTCCTTCAGCAAATCGTCGCACTGTAAATTTATCAATTCAATTTGCTACCTGCTAGAAACATTGTTAACATCCAGTGAATACGGGGTCGCAAAGATCTGAAACGTAGTTGACAATGTTTCTACATCTTGAAGCCTGGTCTCAAACTGGTGTGAAACACGGAGAACTGGACGCATGCGCGCTGATCTAGGCAGCCTAGCAATACTCTGCTCTTGCCTGACGTCACACGAACGTGCAAGCTGGCTCTTCGTTTAAATACGTCACACGGCCCGAAGTTGTCTTCTCCTGCTTTAAAAGATTGACTATCACTCAAAGCCTACTGTGCCTTGCACGTGCAAGAATAGGAGCAATATGATAATTTATGCAAATTTTATCTCAACTAACATGAAGATATAGGAATAAGACTTTGTAAGAATGGTTAGTACAAGAGTAGAGAAAGTCATGTGAGTGCAACACGTCAGATGTTTAGTCTATGATTTAATATTGTGGCGCACAGTTTCTAATGTGTCCTAAAGATGTATTTCTGTGTAGTTATTTGCTGTCCCACTTTATAAAAAGTTATATTACTCGTCTATCCCATGCTAAAATGTGTATTGACTTGGTATGTATGTCAATTGCTTGCGGTAAAGATACAAACATTCAGGGTAAAAGGTTATTATATGTATCGTGAACGAGGAAGAACGTCCATCAACCAACCTTATTACCTTGACCAGGGAAAGAACGAACCCCTTGAAGAGGGAGAGGAATTCCTCCGAGTCAACGACCTAAGCAATTTAAAAAGGCAAAGAAAGAAGATCCATCACTGTGCCAATATGTTATTACCCTGTTCGGAATGTGTGGAGAGAGACGGAGGCAGCAGGGCCGGATCTTCTCGCCAAGTTTGAATGGCAGGTGGTGATTGTTTTGTGGCCTCATCCGCTGCCGGGGTCAACGTGAGATGCCAGGCGTGAGTGGGAAGCTTTTTGTCGGACCGGAGTTGCAAGGTGGTACGTCGAAAACATTTCCATATGCAAAATGGCCCAATTAGTTTTATACGCGTTTTACTAACAGTTAAGTACCAGCAAAACTTCTAGCATGAGATTACACTCACAATAAGGATGGCACTGTCAAATATCCAAAGCCATCCGCGAGTACGACAAAGGCAATAGCAGACACTATACAGTCGTACCTCTGCTCTTATACCGTTTTACTCTTTCGTACTGTTCGCAAGGTTCCTAAACTCTGGCACGGTAATGTTCTAGCAGGATGCGGATAATGGCTCTCGAAACGCTTGGCGGTTTTTCGGCCTGAAGGCAGCTACTCGTCTACCTTCTGATATATGGACATAACTACCATAGTTCTATCCTACCAAGGTGATGCAACCCTTGGCCTACCGCTTTGCTCCAGCTTCGAAGGTGTATTTTTACTTTCTCTACGTGGAGGAAGTATTGTATTCCACCGAGGAATTCAATGTCGAGATTTCACCACAAATAGGTTTTGAGGCCCCCTGAATCCAGAAAACGCATTCTTAGTAAAAGATGTGTGTGTGCGTGTGTGCGTGCGTGTGTGTGTGTGCGCGTGCGTGCGCGCGCTGCTGCGTATCAGTCTGGACAGCAAATTCAAAAACGGTTAAAAACCAAACATGGTGTTTAAGTCTTTCAAGGATGCGACACGAAGATTTTGAAGAAAATAGCCCCACCCTAACCTACGCTTTACAAGGAAAATTTTTCGAAAATACTGATTTTCTTGAAAACCTCTCTACCGAGTTTAATTAAAATGCCATATGTTTGAGATATTTTGATGACGAAATGTATTTTTGAATTTTCTGGCTATAGCCCATGTAGTCCTCTTTACTCTGGAAGACTTTTGCATAACTGGTAAACTGTAAGACAAACTCCAAATCTTACTATACAAAAATGTAGATCTTGCTAAAACACACAACTTATGTCTAACCATTAGAGTGCACCATATCGGAGATATGCCTTGTTATTTGTGTGAGTTTTGGAAAACATAATTCTGCTAATTGGAACATTGTTATTCATTGTTTTATATTTTAATAATAATAATAATAATAATAATAATAATAATAATAATAATAATAATAATAATAATAATAATAATAATAATAATAATAATAATAATAATAATAATAATAATAATAATAATAATAATAATAATAATAATAATAATAATAATAATAATAATAATAATAATAATAATAATAATAATAATAATAATAATAATAATAATAATAATAATAATAATAATAATAATAATAATAATAATAATAATAATAATAATAATAATAATAATAATAATAATAATAATAATAATAATAATAATAATAATAATAATAATAATAATAATAATAATAATAATAATAATAATAATAATAATAATAATAATAATAATAATACATCTTCGTTTTCATAGATTTACACAGATAGATCCGCAAAATCTTTCTTGACATTATGATAAATAATACTGCGTAGATAAGGAAGCCTGATAGCTCTTTCTTCGCTTCTAAAGCTTAGGTTTTATGTATTTGCTATAGACGTTTACTGCTATTTCAAGCAGCCTATTTAATGAGGTCCCTATTTGTTCTGCAACTTAGTTATCGTCCGGCCATCCGCAAATTAATACAGTTATTCAAAGTAGAATGTTTTCCTTGCAAACTTTAAGTGTATTCGGGTTTGCAGTGATCTAACAAACTTGATTAGCATACTGCTGCAAAAATTTCGGTATGCAGACAACGGTATGTAAAGAAGGTGTTGGGTTTTACGACAGGTTATTTGGACACCGCCCTCTTGGTAAGGCAATGATGCAGAAGACCAAGGCGGAAATCGAAATCGATTCCGAGGGTGTTGAACCTTCCTGGAATGACCATTCAGTTCCGACCTACCACTCCTACCTTTAACAGGAAGAATGCAAGAGATGCCTCAAGTGTTTTGTTCCTCCAATACTGATGATTATCCCGAGCTTTTAGGTTTTAAACAGCAATATTCAGTATGCGCCATACATGATTTGAAAACTTTTCAATATTTGAACTCCTATCTATTCATTCAATAACATTGTAACCCAAAGGTTCCTGGTAGACTTCTGTTTTGTACACATAAAGGAATTCAAGGATATTTATGATTCAAACATTGAAATTTCGAACTAGTAATGCTAACTTTTTATTTTCTGTACCACGTATAGTAAAGTACAGGAAGTATTGCATTCCATTCAAAAATTCGATGTCGAGATTTCACCGGAAATATATGTTTTGAGACCCCTGAATGCCAAAAAAAAAAAAAAAAAAAAAAAAAAAAAAAAGGATTTTTATGTGTATGTCTCTGTGCAGCAATTATCTTATTGTTTATCTTCTTGTAGGTACAAGGAGAATACTGGAATGCAGTAGACTTCGAGCGATAGTCAAATCTTTTAAAGCTTTCAAATTTCATTCTCTTTGCACGGTTAACATATAAAAATGAATAACGATAACAAAGTATAAGTTCTCCAGAACAAAACAAAACAAAAAAAAAAAAAAAAAAAAAAAAACAAAAGAAAAAAGTCATTTAGACTTAATCTCTTACGGTTTACCAGTTATACAAAAGTAATCCAGAGTAAATAGGACTTCTGGGCTATAGCCAGAAAATTCAAAATATACACTTCATTTGTCATACAAATATCTTAAACATATGGCATTTTAATGAAAATCGTTAGTCACTTTCAAGAAAATCGAAATTTTCGAAAAATTTTCCATGTAAAGCGTAGTTCAGGGTGGAGCTATTTTCTTCAAAGTCTTCGTGTCGGATTCTTGAAAGATATCATACTAAAATACCAACTTTCGTTTTTAACCGAGTTTTCGTTTTTGAGTTATGCTGTTCACGGACTGACACACACACGGATCTTTATCTAAAAATGCTTTTTTGGGGGGGGATTCAGGGGTCTCAAAACATATATTTCAGGTGAAATCTCGACATCGAATTTTTGAGTGGAATACACTTCCTCTACGTAATAGAGAAAGTAAAAAAACTACCAATTCAAATAGGTACAATAGTTGCAGAGAGGTAGTAAAACCCAGGGGAAGACAGACGAGTGTGTTTGGGACCCTCCCGCGGCAGCACCGGGCTGGGAATGGACCGGCGCGCCCTCCACCAGAGTAAATATTTTTACTCTTATTATTTTAGGAGAGATTTGGCAGCATTAAGTTATGACTAGGGCCCGGATTCTTAGTTTTTTAACTATTTTATTCCTTGATAGTTAACTGCTGTGGTTTAATTTAATTATCTGTTTCATGATCATCGAAGCCAAATGCTTGAATCTTATAAAACCTAAAAATGGCTAAATGAGACTTTAAAAACTAAAAGAGGCTAAATGTCCTATTTATTTTAAAATGAAAAAAAAAGTATTTTAAAATGGGAAAATGAAATGTTTATGAAATTATGAATGGACTTTGACTGTTAACATCTTTGCTACGTCTTTTCGCTTATGTATGCTTAGAGGAGTAAAGACAACAATGCAAGAGGCAACTGACTTGTACTTAGCTGTGTGGGACCAAACTCTGTATTGTTGCAAGCAAGCAATGTGGGGATTGTTGTCGAGGGGAAAGGAGTCATTAGGAGAACCCGCCATAAACTCAAAACAATCCGTTTAAAAACAGTATCCGTTGTGTTTAGTCGACTATCGTGTATTGTTAATGCATACAATTACTACATCGTTAGAAGTCAATTTTCCTTAGATTAGGCAGGTAATTTAAGGAGCCAGTGTCATGCCTAAAGTCAGCTCATCTCGAAGGTGGTTGCTTCGTCAATGGATAGCTAACGATCCGAACTTCACCACAGATGACAAAGTAATATTTTGCCAAATCTGCCAAAAGCCAAAGAAACCATACCCACAGACACAAAAGCTTGAACAAATATGAACACCTTCTATACTGCACAGATAAAGTCACATTAAGCGGCTAGGTGCTGTGCAGATAAACATACCGTACAGGAGAACCTGTGCAACCTGTTCTCGAATGCCCAAATGCAGGTAAGGATTAAACAGCTGTTATGTACATAGCGTATAAACTATAATTTTAAGTATTTTCCAGGTGCCCTCTGGCCAAAAATCGCATTTTGAGCAGCACAAAGGATCTACAGGACATATCAGCAACATTGCTATAAAAAACAGGACAATTAATAATAAAATTAATGAACAATAATAATACAAAAACTATTTCAGGAGGTTAAAGAACTAAAAAAAGCTTTTTTAAGATACAAAAATAACTAAAACGTCAATTTTAAGAACCTAAAACTCCGGGCCCTAGTTATGACTAAATTAATTCGAATTAAGATAAAAACACATTACATCATTGTTCACTTGCACTTGCGTTACAATTAGTGAAATAACAAACCATTAATATCTATTCGTCAAGAAGCTAGATGACTCCACACTTTATAAAAGCCTTCCAGCCTGACGCAATAATGAGGGTTTGGCTAATTTCCAATAGTTTTAGGCATAATGCAGTTATAATACCATCTTAATATCATTACTGGCACTAAATTTCCCAATTTTAAAGCTATCTACTTGAACTTAATATGAGTGAAGAAATTATTGAGCAAAATATCAAATACATAGTCCAAAAATCTTTTCTAAAACTGTTTCGTGCAATCACACTTATCAGAGGGATACGATAGTGAACTTGTGAAAGCGGAGTTAGATTGTTCTTATTACTGAATTTTGATGCAATTTAAGCCAAAAACATGTACATTTTTGTTTATTTATGAGGTTATATGTGACAAAGTTTCCTTTGTGTTTCAGTATAAACTAGCTTTTGTGACCCAATAAATAAATCTATCATAAAATGCATGCTTAAATCTTTAGGTAACACATTTTAGATCAGGTGTGGAAATTTGCATATACATCATAGCAAAATTGAAATACATTTCATGCCCAGAAATTAAAACTCAGGAAAAATACACATACAGAACCATCTATTGCAGGCTTTTCGAACTCGAGCACTTACCATTGGGGCGCGCTGCTGCAGCACTAAGAAGCCCCAATGCTTTTGCCAATGCGACTGACATAAAAGTGATATTAGCTCTTTCTCTCTCTCTCTCCTCAATGCAGAGATCAGGGTAACCTATTTAGTGCTTTTGGCACCAAATCGAGTGTATAGAAACCCTTATTGCTTATGAACTTACGATAACTATAACCATAAATAAGTAAATAAAATCTGAAAATTTCCATCCCGGTACTTGATTTGTTAAACAAGGACGTAGTTTCCAAGTTTCAACATTTATTTATAAGCTACAAAGAATACAAATCTACAAAACAATTTTTCAGATAAACAAGTAAAAAATAAAAATATATAATAAAATAAAACAGGTAACCAGTATTTAGAGAAAAAAACATTTTTACAACTAACTACATCAACTAAAACATACAAATCAGAAGTATATTATTTACATAGCAAAATTCATAAAATTAAGTGACTAATTTCTATTCACTATAGCTATAACCATTGCATGGTTTTATAGCCGACCCCGCTTTTCTAAGTCACAAGATTACTGGAACTCACGTAATCAAATGTGGTTCATTTGTGACGTGCCTACCACACACTGCTGGGACTCTCCGATGTTGCTTGATTAGAGGTGTTTCACCTTGCAGGTTTCAAACGCCATACACATTTTATATAAATTGATTTCCTACTTTATCAAAATGACAGGCGGGAGAGATGCAGTTTTAACCGTGCTTGTTAGTTCTAGTGTTTTTCTGGTGCTTTTAAAGACAAAATTCTGTGCGTTTTCATTCCCCGAGTTGGCAACACTAGCAGAGATGGTGTTAAATATGATATAGCAGGTAATATCGAAGGGAAAGCCCAATACGTAATTTGTCAAAGAAATTAACAATATGACAGCTAAACTCGAAATTTTTACGACTCCATTTTCAGGGTAGCCTGAAAAAGCACCATCAAATTTCCAAACAGCGCTGATAAAACAATTGCGCTGCAAACCTAAGGTAGGTACTACCACTACAACGGGTTTTAATTAAATTTTTTAATTAACAGGAATTTCCCAAAATTTATGCGTTTGCCTCAAAATTATAATGCTCGGTACAACGTATGCATCCGAACGATGTTTTCAGTAATTATGAATTAAAATAAAAGTGAAAGCAGGAGGTAGTGCTGCGAATTTGTACTGTCAAATCTATTGTACTGAATATTTGTAAATTAGTTGCTGCAAAGGGCAAAGTAAGGGTAACCAAAATATATGTAGACAATAATTGGCGTGTTTATCAATAATAATTGTTTTCGTAAGCTGCACGCTGACTTGACCTATCCCATTCAACAGTTAACGCAACATTCACCCCACCGCAGGACTTTGACTACGCTACCACAATACCTTTTTGGTGATGCCTCCACCACTTCACCTTCCCCCACCTCTCCGGTGCCCAGCTCAGCACCGGTGCTACTGTCTGTGCTGGCCTGGGCCCTGCGGTACCTCAGTTGGGAACGCCTGCTTTAGTGGGTTAAACGATTGTGCAGGGGAGATCAGGTATCTAAAGAGTATTTATATGGTGTAATTAAAAATCTAATATTTAGTCTTTTTCTCCCAAACACTCACTTGCTTAAGCTCTTCTTTTCGTTGTATTTTTAAAGTTTTTCCACATTCAAAAGGTTACAATTAATTTTAGATTTCTTTATTATACTCGTACTACTATAACTTTTTGAGTTACAGTTCTAGAAAAGTGTTTTCACCATTTAAATATACTCATTGTGATTAGACCAGTAATTTATTTGGGTGCTTTTTTCTCTTTCGGATATCAAGGCCACTTTAAAACGTAAATATGTGTGAAGTAATTGCATGAAAATCTGTCCCATTTTTTTTTACGAAGTAGTATTTTCCCTTCATCTGTTTATCATAAATAGGGTCCGAACCTTTACACAGCTATCGCCAAATGTGGTGATTGTATGTTACCTCCACAAGGGCAGAGCGTGACGTCATTGTGTGGGTACAGTGCCAACACAAAACACACTGCCTACAGCACGTAGTGTCTCTCGAATGTGTTTATTAGTTGCATACAATAAAATGCCTGCAGCACGAAAATCGATATATTGCTGAACTTGTACAGGAATTTGGGAGGAAATATGTTACTGCAAATGGTGATAACGTTGAATTTAAGTTATCCAAAACATTTTTCTACAACGTTCTTACTTAGTCTGTACCTTGCCTGTTGTGTTGTGATCATATGACAGACTTACCCCTCTCACTTGCTATAGCCCAAACTCCGCAACTTTATGTTTCTTATATGCAGGTTTGGACTTTAATCATATTGGCAGTTGCAAAAGTTGGAGTATCTGCTGTTAATTTAAAATTTCGTTCAATATAAATTTTTCAAACTGATTCCAAACATATTTAACGTTGTAATCTGTGTTTTTAGGTTTCACTCTTCGAATTGTTTCGTCTATTTCAGCGTTACATGATTCACCAAAGCGAGAGTCAGTCGTTGACATTTGAATAGCGCAGGGGCGGGCGCAATGGTCTCTCCTACGAATCCGCGTAACATTCCTGCTGCTTGAAGCAGTGGCAGTTCTTCACTTCTTAAACTCTTGACAGTGGTGAATTTATAGGTTTGGAGCCTCTGCTTAATGAGTTAGTAGTTGACACACAAATATATACCACTATAGCATATGCGGATGATCTGCTTTTATTAATAGAAGGAAACACCCGCCTGGAACTGGAAACAAAATCTTCTGATGTGACCCAGAAGATATATAAATGGTGCAACTCTGTTAAACTACAAATTGCAGGTAACAAATCTGCGTATTTGCTATTTAAAGGTAAATTATTAAGAAACCCAGTTATACGAATACACGAAGAACGTATTCAACGCCACAAGTATATTAAATACCTTGGAATAACGCTTGATGAGAAAGGCAACTTCAAGACACATGTCACTCAGGTCTGCAACAAAGCCAGTAAAATTATGATGAAGATTGCCAGTATTGCCCAACGTCAATATAAATTACCTCTCACTACCATTAGAACATATCATAATTGTATCTTTACTGCTATCATTACATATGGCGCAGGAGCGTGGGCACAGTGTATGCAAAAATTAAACCTCGTCGCAGATCTCAGAAAATGCCAGAGGAAAATTCTTCTCCGTTTTACTCCAGAGGCTCCAGAGGCAGTTCGAGTCGAGTGGGGAAGCTTATTCCCCCACCCGAAGTGTCTTTACCGCAGTACCTAGCCGTTATACGGCTTTACCTGCGCGATAGTATGGTGTTTTGGTCTACAGGGATTTAATCTCTGGGAATGTTTGGGATCAGGGGTATTTTTAGGGACAAGATGGATGTTGGTAGGGATTGGTCCATGAACGGGCACTGCCCATACATGCTGATTGGCTGGTTAGTCAATCAGGTGACTCGCTAATCTCCTCCTGGTTTTGGCCGTCAGTCACTCACTGAGAGGTGATCTGAGTTAGGCGGTTTACTCTGTTTTAAGTAAAGATATTCATTTTGCCTTTCCCATCTTCGAAAATTAGCCCGTTGGACTTAAGATGTCCTTCGGCAATTTTTTAGATGGTAGTCGGCGAGGCTCTCTCTGGTCATATTGTCCCAGAGTATTCACCAGAGGGTTAGGGTGGTTCTGGAGTTTGTTGTACATTGTTTGAGCGCGGGTTTTAATCACGTCGACAATGTACGGGATGCCGGAATGTTCGTGAAGGATGTGGGCAGGAAATCTCCAACCAGTGTCATAGATCATCCTTAATGCCCGATTCTGCAACGTCTGGAGTCTGATGAAGGTGGACTTTGCCACCACTCCCCAGATCTCGCATCCGTACAGGACCAGAGGCGGGATGATCGCACGATACAGCTGGAACTTCAGGCGAATGGGCATGGTTTTGGAGCTGAGGATGGGATACAACTGCCGGAGGGCTGCGTGACCTTGTAGTACTTTGCCCCTGACGTGATGCCTATACGTTAGCCGCCGGTCCAACGTGACCCCGAGATACTTCGCCGTAGTGACCCAGGGGATCCGACGGCGCCGAAGCACGAGGTCCTGCGGGAGCCGGTTTGCCAGGGTGTTGGCCAGGAGAATCGCAGAGCTTTTCTCCGGGTTGATAGACATGCGCCAGTTCTCGCACCACCTACTGATGGCACAGAGGTGGGCTTGTACTTGACGGTAGCTGTAGCGCGGGTTCTTGTTAGTCGCGAAGATCATGAGATCGTCCGCATACTGACAGATGTGAGTGTTGGGGTGCGTGGGGAGATCGGCCATGTAAGCATTAAAGAGTGCCGGTGACAGTACACTAGACTAGACTACCAGATGGCAGGCTGAGGACAGCCCGAGGTGTGTCATCCGTGTACCTGCCCTTTTAGGGCTTAACCATTGCATGACGGGATTAGGAAGTTATAGGATGGCTGGTGAAGGAGGATTGAGGATTGTTGGGAGGTAGCATTTTTATGCTCCTCGTCGGATGTTACTTTCAGCATGCAACTGCCGTTGGGCACTGCTGATGGGTGGTCCAAATATGGATATTTGGCGAAATGTTTTGGACTTCCAAACTGCTCTTGGAAGGACTGTCAGGAGTTCAGCTTACGCTGTTGATGGGGTAGCTCCTGTGTTACCGGGGGTGCCCGCAAGCCATGAGGGGAACCCGGTGTCGCACAAGCGTGCGTTCTCTAGGGATATAGTCCCCAAGAGACCTAACCAGGGCGCTCCGATGTTGTGGAAACTGGTCGTAGAATTTAGTTGCCCGGCGCCTAATTTCGTCCTCCACGTACGGGAGGGACGAGGCTTCGTGCAGTAGTCTCGTGGGGAATCTGCGGTATACAGAATAGATTACACGAAGACCTCTATTCTGTATACGTTGCAGACGCAGGAGGTGGGTGTCTGCAGCCATGCCCCAGATTTCGCAGGCATACAGGAGGATAGGGATAATGAGAGCCCGAAAGAGACGTAGCTTTAAGGGGATTGGCATCCCCGACCGCAGCATAGGGTACAGTGAGGCAATACTGGAGCAGCAAGAACGACCTCTACTATGGCTCTTCTTGTGGCCACTGGTACCTGGCCAATAGATCTACAGGTTCGCCTATATGGTGCTTACTATTGGCTAAAGAAAAGCAATCAACAAAAGATAGAAGATATTATAGGAAAACGATGCTATATGAAAAGACAAATAAGGACTGAGTTAATATCCTTATGGCAGTCAGAATGGGATAACCTGCAAACTGGGAGACGCACCTATATGTTTTGCCCTAATATACGAGAAAGGTTACGACTAAAGCACCTAAATCCCTTACAAGCTGCATTACACTATATCACAGGCCATGGGCCATATGGCACTTACTTAAAACGTTTTAGTATCATAAACTCTGAAATGTGCACCAGATGCAATACAGAAGATACTCCTGAGCATGTAATGTTTAACTGTCAGAAATACAGTGAAACAGCACAATCTAACAGGGAAAAGCTCATGTACCTCACTTTATCGGAAATGGTCAGGAATAAGGAAAATCTAAATACTTTAAATGAGTTAGCGACTCAAATCAGTATAGCAGAAAGATCTTTAAGACAAACTGAACAAGAAAGAAATCTAAGAAATTTTTATACACCTCCAGCGACTGTTGTAGCACCATCCCGTCGATCGTTAAGATTGTCAAACCAACTGTAAGCAGAAAGGAGAAGAACGAGGCCAAAACGACAGCCTGATGAGACTTGGACAGCCTACCAGAGACGAATAGCAGCGACTAGGGAACAATAAACTACATGAATACTATGAGATCACATATAACTTTACAATATCACCAATTTTCCTTATTGTTATTTAGTTTAATTTAGGTTAGTAACTTCTGCACATTCTATTGTGAACAAATTGTAATAAATAAGTTTAAATAAATGAAAATATCCGCATACTACGTCCAGATATAAGAAATTAGGTATCTGGACATAGCTGGCAGATATTATTTTATTTTATTTTATTTATTTTTAGTGGTGAATTTATACAGTTAACGATCAGCGCGTTTGTTACAAATAGGAAAAGATTAATGAGAAATTGGAATACACATGTTATCATCAGAGCAAATTTTATCTGATCAACATAGTTTACTTTATACAGTTCTTTGAATGGAGGCTGGCATTGGTTGAAATTGTTTTGCACATGATCGGCTATTTCAACAAAGTCAGGCCTGTGTGGAATTGTCAATGTAAGCCCTGTAAGGCAGTGCCCGTAAAATACGAAAATATCCTGCCATGCACAAATAAAATACATTTCACAAATTCTTCTACATAGTGCCAGTTTTGGAATTGCATAAAAGTAAACAGATGATTATACAGTTCGCTTTCGATTACCCCGACATTGGCCTCCGTTTCCATGTAAAGTGTAGAGGAATTTTCTTCAAAATCTTCGTGTCACATTCTTGAAAGACATTAAACTTAAATACCAACCGACTTTTCGTTTTTGAGTTATGCTGTCTCAACATCGAATTTTTGGGTGGAATACAATACTTCTCTACTTTACTAAACCTAATGGAGAAAGTTAAAACACACACACACACACACACACACACACACGCACACGCACACCTCTCTCATTGCGCTTACTTAGTGCTGGCATCTTAGAGAAATTATCTGCCAGAAGCAGTAATAGATCAGAGATTCTGATAGCAAATATAACGCTACCGTCTTTTGCTACAACGCGGAAAGTCCTCACTTAGCGAGTGAATGCATTGGTTGCTAGGCAACATCTCCCACACACAAGTACAAGGCAGATTGAATTCTAGCTAGACAAGTGACGTCATACACCACGCCTTAAAATGAATGGGTATGTATGTTGCAGTCACTTGGGAAACATTACGGCGAGAAGACCGGCCCTGGAGGAGGGAAGGGCTACTGATTGCGCTCCTGAAATGCTAACAATTTTACAAGAGAAACAGCTTATGAATAATTACGTATTCTTAACCTCTAAATAAGAATAGTTTTATTATAAGAAGATAAAGACAAACAAAAGGCACTCAAGGACAGCCAAGTTATATAATGCAATCCGTGTTATTACCAGACTTTGGATTTTAAGCCCTTAAAAGTGATCAAAATAGGCACTAAAGATGCGTCTTTATGCATTTAACAACACAGTTTCCACAAAACAAACAATTGCTTGTATAATTTCTACTTTTTAAATCGCAATACGCTTTATGCAAGCATTAAATATTACAAAAGTTGTTAATATACTAAATTATTATGAATAGTAACCATTTTGTTGCATATTAATTATTAATTTAAGGTAATTATACACAACATGAGCTCGTAAAGTTACAAAAAGACACTCTCTCACATTCTCCCACTCACTCCTACTTGTTTACTCTCCCAGTCATTCATTCTGGGTAGCGTGTCTGCCTCACGTTCAAGAGGTGGCGAGTTCAAATCTCGCTTAGGGTAAGTTATCCGGGTAAGGTTTTCCCTTATTCTGAAAATACGAATGTCGTGTAACTTAAAGCCCCATGGACCTCGGGCTCAACTGTTTCATTCACTCACCGCACGATTTGACATTACGTTAGAGGTCGTTAATTAAGAAAAAAAAAAATCACTTTCTCGTTATTTCCCTCTCACTCTTTGTCTCTTACTCTCTCTCTCTCGCTGTTACTTTCTGAGTTTCTCACTCCTTCACTGGGTGATCACTTCTAGTGACGGGAATACCAAGTGGATATATTGATTAAATGACCGGCCCGTATGGTCAACAAACAACTTGCTATTTATAGGACCAAAACGCCAACAGGAGCAGGTATATTGAGACTAAACTCCCCAGACAACACTGGTAGGCAGCCAGGTGTGTTAACCACTAGACTATGCGGAAACTCACTTAAAAGTGGGGTTTAGTTTTTATGTTTTTAGTTTTAGTTATGTTTTTTAGTTTTAGTTTTTTAGTTTTTTTATCGTTAACAAAAACCGAAAAGTTTTCGTCCTGCCAACCTTTAATTAAAGATGCTTGTTATAAGTCAGTCTTATTAGCGAATAAATAAATGTGTTCCGGTTCAGTTGCCCTCTAGAGACCAATGGACACATGCCCTGGTAAACACACTACGAAGTAGAAGCTATTGTTATGAAATTCTTTTCAAGTTCGCGCCAGGGAACTAACTAATAAATCTTCCCTTATGGGTAACACGCTACCTGCATTGATGTTATAACTGCGGCGCATGAATCATGTGGTTAATGATATCTGAGGTGACAAATGACCACCTTAATAATGGATTACATTTTATTCCGAGCAGCTACAGCAGTTTTAAATTAATGGAAAAAATGTAGCAGTACTAGATCAGTTTTAAATGAAATTAGACTACTGCAGCGTACAAAAATGAATGTTGCATAGATTTAGGATATATCTCAACGTTATAGCAGAGCGAGTAGAAAGACCAAGTGTGATAACTCCACTGTTCTTCCATATGATTATACAAGAGCTACCTGGCGCCTCCGTCAGGTGGCAGCAAAGTCGTTAGTGTGGCTATTTACAGCGCGTTTCGCTGGGCATTACATTGGAGTATTGCTGTGTATGGTTACAGTGCGATGAATTGTGGTTAATTTTTATGAAACTGTGAATTTATAGAAATAATCGACATGCCTATGTGTTTAGTGTCTTGTTGTAGACCTGGATATAACAAATAACATTTCCTTACACCTCCAAAACAAACTATTGTTTTATAAATGGGAGAGGGCCATACCAAGAAAGGACAAGTGCGTTTTATCTAATAGACACATGTGAGATTCACATTTTTCAGAACAGCTTTTGATAAAGGTAGACAAGTTTGTAGTTAATGGAGAAAATGTAGGGATTGCTTTTTCCTAATCTTCCTAAATACTTATCACGGCCAGTACACTCCCGTTAACCTCCTTCACAGAGACCATAAAAAAGGTTGAAAGAGATACCAATTTAGAAGAAAGTGGGAATCATGCAAAAGGCTTTGAAAATACGACCGTTAATCTTCCCCTCGCAGGGGATACCAGTAGACATTTTACTCATAAAGAACGCCTACTTAAGAAAAGGTCAAATCAACAACACCGTAATATAATTAGACTAAAATGCCAAATGAATGTAGCCAATGCCAAGATTCAAGTACTTCAAAGGAAAGTAAATGGAAGTAGTAGCAATATCGATGAATCTGATGGAACAAAATACCTAAGTAAAATCAAAAAATTGTTGTTGATACAATTTTGAAAAGGTCAAAGGCAACTAAACAGAAAGGTATGGAATATTATGAAGAATTGCCTTTAGATAGCCTGCTTTTACAAATCAACTGAAAGGTTCAGGAGCTGGAATACGTGCTTTTATATTATATGGGAGCCAGTCTAACAAGAAACTGTAGAACTGTATGGGAGTATATGTGGCAAACGTAATCATGTTAAAAGTTCGGTACCCCATCCCACCGATACATGCAGGCGACTTTGGGCTTTCTCAGACTTTGTGCACATAATTAAACGCATGAGAAATAATGTTCACAAAAAGTACGAAGTTTCTACATCAATGAATACGTACATTTTCTGTACTATCGACGGCTTTATGAAGCTGATACTTATTCTCAGTTTTCGGGAATGAGAGTCTGCCCCAAGCTTACGAAAGCTCATATCAACCCAATTACATTTCAGAAAATGAATGTGAGGCTTGCTTTCCAGCTGTTTAGCTGATCTGTGGCTGATGGTATTAAATTCTTCCGGGAGACACACTTTACTGGATTCGAAGGAAGTGAAAAAAACGGAACAGTTCACCAGAGAGCTAAATTGCTTCGTAGATATATTAAATGCACCACTGCCTGTAAATGGGCTGTACAAAGGTTCAAACAAAGTCAATATACTCCTTCTTAATGAAGAACAGAATACTTCTGCTTCTGAAAGGACATTACAGTCTTTAAGAGTAACCATACAGAGTACACTGGAAGCAGCAGAACATTTGTGGAGAAATGGACTGACTGCCAAGTTAAATCAAGACCCAATAGAAACACAAGTGACTTGTACTATTCTTGCAGCAATGTTTACTTTTCATTCACAGGAAATTATATTTTACTTTATTCTTTTAATGCCATTTTGCATTCTAGTCTTGGATTTCTCTGAAAGGCTGTCAAAATGTGCATGCGTGAGTTAGTTATTGTTAAACGACACCATTCTTCTCCTTTTCTACTTTTCCAGCGAATCTCCTGCTAAACGCTAGTGTTTGTATTAGCATTGTAACGCACTACCAGTTGCACTGCCATCTGTGCGGCGGAATACATGAACTACAGCAGTGATCACACTTCTCCTTCTAATCGCTCCGGTTATAGACTGACATGGGTAGCCAAAGTCGTTAAGATATGAACTTGTGAACGAGAGGAGTGCGGTACAAATTCCAAAAGGGACCGTTAAGTTTTTTTTCCCCTTGGCTTTCCTCAGTTTTTATAACTGTCACATGCCAGGGAGCTATTCTAAATTTATATAACGTTTCTTTACCAAGTTTCCTTTTCCATTATTTCACTGTATGCATCATTAATAGGCTTCGAACCTTTATACAGCTATCGCGAAATGAGACTATCGCAAGTTGCTTGCCAAATGGGCAGAGCGTGGCGTCATCGCGCGAGTATGTACAGTGACAGCACAAAACATAATTGAGCTCACTGCTTTCAGCGCACGGTGTCTCTCAAATGTATTTAATAGTTCCTGCAGCATGAAAATATTCACGTATTACTGAACTTGTGGGTACAATGATTTGGGACTGAATATTTTACTGCAAATGGGAACAACATTGAACGTAAGTTATACAGCAAAGTTATTGCGTCGACTGTACCTGGCCTCTGCGTTGTGATAATGTGACAGACTGACCCCCTCCCACTTCTTATAGTCTAAACTCTAAAACCTTTTGTTTCCTGTATGAACGTTTGCTCCCTAATTGTCACTCTCCCTTTATGAATGGGGGGGGGGGGGGTGGCGTTTCTGTCTCACATTCAAGAGAGCTCGAGTTCAAAAATTTAAGCAGAAAAGAGATGTTTAAGTGTAGCGCACATGACATTTAAAGCCTGTTTTCCTTTAAATCTAGATTCATTTTATAATTCCTGATATTGCATCCCAA
This sequence comes from Tenodera sinensis, assembly GCA_030765045.1. NCBI lineage: Eukaryota > Metazoa > Arthropoda > Insecta > Mantodea > Mantidae > Tenodera > Tenodera sinensis. The sequence continues at coordinate 134,657,944 of CM060967.1, read as the reverse complement.
ATATTTGAATATTTTCACTTGTTCTAAATTTTGCCCCTGGAACATTTAATTATTATATCCACTAGCCACACGTTGCTGCGACATTTGGTACAAGTTCATTTTATTTATCTGCGTTTTATTATATGTTCCACTTGGTACTATAAATGATCGAATGAATGGAAGGGTGGAATCATTTTAAAGTCAATTTTTCTGGCAATAGTTCGATCACAGCAATTACTAGTTGAATTATAGTTCGCTCTTGAAGAATCACAACAAATTCACTGTTCTTTTTCAGTGTGTTTTATAATCATTACTTCAGATCGAAACGTTAAATTTTAATTCATATCACTTTCTTCTCCATAGCACAAGACAAAAGAAGTCAGCCTATGCTGTCTATGTCTTAACTTGATAATGTCAGGGGGGCCTTTCCGCTGCCTCTATGTTCACATTTCATAGCATTGCAGAGGGCACATCTCTTTATTTATTCTATGTTTAGCCTCTTGGTTCGTCAATTTCCATTCTTCTAAAATTCGGTTCATACAAATATCAAATGAAATAGGAGAGAGACCACAGCCTTGTCATAATCCTGTAAGGTAACTGAAGGTTTGGGGAACCATTATGCCCATAAACTTAAAAATCGTCGGGTTGATAATTTTTCGGTCATTTTTCAGTCCCAGAGTCCTATAACCTAATTTTAATCTCGACTTGTGCTGCCTACAGCTCATATTTTGGATATCTCAAGATACCGTTTTTACTTATATGGAACACACAATTCCGGCGTGCCTCGTAAGAATATGGATTTAAGCGGTAGTCGACCTGGAAAATCTGTGTTTATCTTAGGATAGCATCAGGAATGAACATGTCATCTTTTCTGTCAACAGACTCGGTGTTGTACACAGTACTGTTATACTGGAAACTCCAGTTTTGTCCGGTTACTGAACAGTTTTAATTCTTTCTTGGAGACTTTGAGAAAAGTGCATTGACCTTACATAACCAGCACACTGACCTGTGTACAGCGGTCTTTTAGAGGTTAAGACCAGAAGAGAATTTATTAAAACTATTCTCTTGTAAACAAATTCTTCTACGTTACCTGTATCAAATGCGTTCTTTCTTCTCAAGAGGGGGACAGAGTAGCGTTCAGATATTCGTAATTACTCGTATGTTTGGTAAAAGAAAACAGGTGGGTTCTAGAATAGTTGTGTAGATAAAATTTGGAAATTAAATAGCAAGAGTTTGAAGATACCTTTGCTGCAGAAGCATGCCTGCAAATATGGGAGTTAAATACTTGCACTGCTTGAGATATTTTTATTACAAATGAAATATATATATATATATATTGAATTTTCTGGCTATAGCCTATATAGTTCTGTTTACTCTACATGACTTTTGAATAACTCCTAAACCGTAAGAGAGAGACCAAATCGTACTCCATCAAAAATGTAGATCTCGCTAAAATACACAATCTATGCCCAGTAAATTTTCTTGTAGAGTGAACCATTTCGGAATAATTCCTTGTTATTTTTGTCAGTTTTGGAAAACTTAAACTTTGGTCAAATGCAATATCGTTGTTCATTTTTTTATATGTTAGTCGTGCAAAGAGAACGAAATTTGAAAGCTTTAAAAGATTTGACTATCGCTCAAAGCCTGCTGTATTCCTATGTTCTCCTTGTACCTACAACGAAATAATAATTTGTACAAATGTTTATCCCAACTAACACGAAAAAGATATAGGAATAAGTGTTTATAAGAATGGTTAGTACAAGTGTAGAGAAAGTCATGTGAGTGCAACACATCAGATATTTTACTTAATCCCTTTTGTACTAGTACAAAATGGAAGCTACAGTGCAACTGTATGCCATGGCATCCTAAAATGTCGAGCACACACTATCTTCGCTGGGTTGAATCTATAGCCGAATAGTGCTAATTTAAACTTGTTTCCAATTTGTTTTAAAGTTATAAATATCATGTCAATTGTTGATAACGGTATATGATAACAATGCTATATTCATAAGTATTCCTCACATATATGCGTTTCCTTCACAGAAAAATAAAATTGACATCCGATATATTTTTACGGTCACATCTCCAAAAAGATTTAAAAATGAGATCTTGTTCGGGTTTTCTAAAAGTGTAAGAAGTCATAAATTCTTAAAAATAATGTCATGTGCATAATTATTTTTTAAGAAACTGTGCTCTTTAATAATATGATTTTTAACGGAACATAAAGCGGCTGGTCAAAATAATTTAGGGACAGAGTATTTGCGCGTCCTTAAACTTTTGGTACGAGCTGTATTACATTCAACGCTATATTTCATAGTTATACTTCATTAAAATGCAGGTATGAATAAAAAGATCTGATGTGTTGCGCTCACATGACTTTCTCTACTCTTGTACTATCTGTTCTTATAAACACTTATTCCTCTATCTTCTTGCTGGTCGAGATAAACATTTGCTGACATTATTTTATTCCTTATTTCTTTGTACGTGGAAGGGGAATAAGAAAATACAGTAGACTTTAAGGGATAGTTAAATCTTTTAAACTTGTTCGCTATATGAAGGCTTTGAAGCTGCGTTCTCTTTGCACGGCCAAGAGACAAGGAGTGAATAAAGACCTTCTATTTTAGAAAAGTTTAAGTATTTGAAAACTCCTACAAATGAGAAGGATAATCTCCGAAACGGTTCACTGCTCCAAAAAAAAGAAGAAAAAAATGTATTTTGACATAACTTCGATAACAACTCAACCAAATTTCCTTTAGATTTGATTTAATACTTGGATTTATCTACATATATTTGGTTACCAGGAAGCTGAGGGGAATTTCGGAACTTAAGTCATCTATTGTGTTTCTTGGAAACCTACAGGAGGAAGAGGTGAATCAAAGGACAAAAATGGTGACAAGAACCGGGACGCTGTCCACTCGCCTGATCCATTGTCCCTAAAACATGTTAAGGAAACAGAATTAGAAGAAAATATGGGACAGGAAATCTCGCTGCAATATATGAGTGACTTCCATTGGGAAGCGAACGTGGGACCTTCCGAATGCGACTTTTAGACGTCGCGTACGCATCTTACTGGGAAGATTAGCTTGAGGCTGGAGAAATCCTAACATAATTTGGCCACAGCAAAGAATCGGATCATTTAATCTGCAATAATGGACGCCTGGCAATAATACAACACCCAAAAACATTTTACATAATTTTTGCAACGTCTTCGGTACTGTATCCACCCTAAAATGAAACAAAACAAAATGTAAGTTAGAAATAACCGTTAACTTTAAGATATATTGCAGAGAATGTCCAATTACTTGGTGTGCCTGTAGTTTCAGGGAAAATTGCTTTACCCATAAATTTCCGAGAAGTTGTCTCTGTTGGTTTATTTCAATCCGTAGCGGACGACCCCAGCAGTATATAATGTTGGCTGGAGGGTAGCCGGGACCCCACATGGATAAATATCAACATCTATTTCCACATCCGCACTTCATTTGTAGCCTACATTCAGAAACAGCTAGGGCGAAAGAACTGTTTCCTAAACGTCTATAATAACTAGTTATAAATCCAGATTTGGTCTTCCTAACGATGTTTAACAAACGCTATATACAGTTAATGGTGTACTTCCGTCCAGAATTTCCGGAGCAAACCATTTTGCAAATTAAGGGGCGCGGAAGTGTGAACATTTATAGACAGGCATCTCAACCCCCTTCCAAAGCAAAACATCGGTAATTGTGGTGGTAATTGACGGATCAATGTAAATAAAATACTCTCACCAGATTTATTTATTTCACAACTAGAAAGTACAAAATTTTGTAGTTTTCTTCAAAATATTATGTCATAAAAAAGGTTTTATAAGCAAAAAGCAAACGTTTCGTATATTTATTAATTAAATTAGCATAAAGTTAATAAATAATAGTGATATTCAATTATTATGTAACAATTAAATAGTTTAATCTGGTATAATTACTCGAAGACATCGTGGATTATTGGAAAATAATTTTAATCAATCTATACCTACAAGAATTAATCTGTGTTTAGGTTACTTTTTCTTAGAAACCATCGAGAAATAGTTCTCATCTTTTGGATGTGAATTTTGGTCAAACTACTAGACTTTTCATAATTCATTTTTTTACCATTCATTCGAATCAAGTTTTTAAAAATATCATTGTAATTGAATACTATTAATTAATCTTTGGCATAAATAAGTGCTTGAAGTAAATAGCCATTTTGAATCATATCACTGAACTAATATTCAATAATATTCAATAATAATATACAATAATAATAATGAATAATATTCAAAGTTGTAATGGTTAATTTTATCTTCATTTTCTTCGTAAAGGAAAATAAACTCTACTTTTAAACAAATCCCTCAATTTGTTAAGTGTATTAAAGTATAATTTTAGTTCAGCGGATTTGATTCTATTAGATACTCACGATTATTATTATTTTTATGTTTCTTCCTGATTGTTATGACCTTAATTTTTTGTAGAAATTCTACTTATTTTACCTATAACAATTATTCCTTTTAGGTCTAACATCATAATCTAAGTACAGCTAATACTTTTTCACGCAACTCTAGAGAATTTGTAGTTTATATATATACTATGAACAACAAATTTTAGGTTATCACAATTGAAATTCAATTTCAGAGTTATGAAGTTTCAGGGAGTATTCGTTTACCACATCTAGTGCTCTCTGATTTGCATTTTATTCCTTTTGATCTGAGGCTCTTAAATCAGAAACAATTGCAGACTTCTTCCTTGTGTCAAGTTATATCATTCTGTAATTCCTAGTCCCCAAGGGTTTCTTTTGTTTCATTTCTGTAGTATTCTTTATTTTCTATGGTCACATCAGAGACTTGGAATTCAGAAACAGCTGGTCGCGCTGCACCATTTTAACAATAGTTTTAATTTATCTTTACCACTAAGTACAGTTAGGGATCTCTGCCTTTCCTTTGTATACTTAATGCCAATCAAATGCTTGCGCAAATGGTTTCATTACACATAACTGTTCTTGTATGTATAAAGGAGGGTAAAGGAATAAAAATATGTCGCTATACATTGCCTTTGAAGTTCCACTCTTGCAATGACCAGCAGAAACAAATGAACGATTTAACACTTCGAAGAAGTAAAGGAAAGTAAAGGTTGGGCAAAATTCTTAAAAATCTTCATATTACATACATCCTTGAAAAACGCTGAACTTAAATAGCAAGTTTGGTTGGTGCATATTGTGCATACTTTATGCATTCAGGGACCCCTAACCTCATTTCTAGTGAAATACTTAAAGATAATTTTTGAGACTTATTACATTAAGTGGCAGAGAAAATAAAAATAGAATGTTTGGAACAAACTTATGCAGATTCTGAAGAAAATCTGTGATCTAGTAAGAGATAAGTTCTCCGATATATCGACAGAAGAGGATACGTCGGAGGGAAGCGGATAACGGACATCTGCACGAAAGAAATTCCCGTTATTACCTGGCTATCCCTGTTCAATAACTGCTTAGAATGTTCCCAGTGTTAGTGGGAAGAAAAAGAACCAAACGTATGACTTTAATGATGATGCAGCACTGCTTGCACAAAGTAAAATATCTTAAGAAACGTACAGATGCAACTGAATAACAATGGAATGAACACAAATGGGAAAAAGCCCAAATCCTGCTTAATGGAAGAAAACAAAGATACATTTGCGAGTTTGAAATGAGGAAAGCAGTAAGTTAGTTTTTGCTTCTTTAGGACTGAGTAATTCAGATAGTGTGCCGTCTGAACTCTACGTATGTTACCCAAATAAAATGGAAACCTCAGTATTGACCTAACCTCACTTATATGTCGTTATGTGCACATGTTGATCTGAAGAGCATCAATCGCATGACTTTTCCGCAGCTATTCTATATTATACATATTCTCACATAACCCAACTTTTCTATCTACTGTCCTTATAACAGGTAATGGCTTCAACGCAGATTTTATAGCCTACATGAGCATAAAAAATAAATAGAAGAAAGATTCTATAGAGACCTTTATTGAGGTTATTCATTTAAATATAACATTTGGTATCTGTCCAATTTTTTTGCTTTTGTTATGCTAGTCTTCCTCTGTCTCTCTTTCACTCACTCTGTGTGTGTCTCTCTCTCACTGTCACTCTTTGACACACACATTTTTGTTCAATTTAATAGAATTTATACCTTAAGTAAGCGGAAGAGAAAAAAGGTATATACTTTTGTATCTCTAAAGTAGAATATATGTCTACTAATCAATGTACCAATCGTGTCAACCGTATGCATAAAAATCTGATGTGTTGCACTCAAATGACATTCTCTACTCTTGTGCTTATAAACTCTTATTCCTATATCTTCATGTCAGTTGAGATAAACATTTGCAGAAATTATCTTATTGCTTATTTCCTTGTAGGTGCAAGGAGAATGTGGCAATCAGTAGACTTTGAGCGATAGTGAAATCTTTTGAAGCTTTCAAACTACGTTCTCTTTGCACAGTTAACATAAAAAAATGAATATTGATGTTCCATTTGACAGAAGTATAAGTTCTCCAAAACTCACACAAATAACCGCAAATGCTTCACACTACAAAAAGTGTATTTCGACATAAGTTGTGTATTTTACCAAGATCTAAATTTTTTGCATAGTACGATTTTGTCTATCTGTAGTGGTTTACCAGTTATGTAAAAATCGTTCAGAATAAATACGACTACAGGGGCTATAGCCAGGAAATTCAAGGTATACACTTCATTTGTCATAATTTTCCTTGTAAAGGGAAGTTTAGGGTGAAGCAAGTTTCTTCAAAATCTTCGTGTGGCATCCTTGAAAGGCATTAAACTTAAATACCAAATTTGGTTATTGACCGAATTTTCGTTTTTGAGTTGTGCTGTCCACAGACTGACAGACACGGACCTCTTTCTAAAAATGCTTTGTCTCAAAACGTATATTTCCGGTGAAATCTCGACATCGAGTTTTTGGGTGGAATACAATACTTTCTTCTACTTACCAGTAGAGAAAGTAAAAATAGGACACTAATAATTGGGTTTAACTTTACCCACAGCGACACAGTGTCCTGCTGTTGTTGGATACCAATTCAAGTACTTGACGGATGACTAACGGTCCAGTGTCTGCATCTAAGTGGCTGACTGACAGAGGGGAAAGCGGCTGCACACTGCATTGCATCCCATTATTGCACTCTGTCCAAGATGCTGTGACAGACGGAGGTAAAAGATAGGTAAAAGTGTGGTAATCGGAGATTGTAGACTTTGTCTGTGTCACAGCTTGCAATAATGGATATTCACCAACTATGTTTAATCAATTTTGATGTAAGCTTTTATTTTAACTGGTTAAAATACACAGATTTCAACGATTTTTGTTGTGCGTTGCATTAAATTGACATCAAGTATTTATTTATGGGCGCTCTTCAACTGTTGCGGTTCCCAGCGTCCTATTGGAAATGAAAGACCGCTTAGTTTATCAGGTCTGTTTATCAGGTTGAGGTTGTTTTACGTACCGTAAATTTATGACACGGGGCCACCAGCTTTACTTCCCTTCCGAAGAAAGCCTTGCTAAGGATATTTTCACCTGAAATATCCATTGTCTTCTGCTGGATTTGAACCACGGAGACCACGGAGGATGACAACTGAAGCCTTCTAGTTTTATACACCTAGGTACCTACTTGTAATAATGAGATAAATTTGAAGCCCTAGTGTAATGTAACCAAATGTGCGGACTTTCCTTCCGGTAAATACTGTGCCTGTGGGCACTATACGTATAAAAAGCTGCCAAACTGAAGGGTGAAGCACCAACAAAAAGAGACGTAGTCTTTACCTAAAGAACAAATTTTCCTGGAAGAATGTTAGCTCCAGGTTCTAATTGGTAAGAGTAAGTTGTGGTCACTTTTAGTAATACTAGCTAGATGTACAGGCTGAGCAAAATAGCATATGTGCACTTGATGTCTTCATAAACATAAAATCTCGAAATACTTGACGTATTCAATCAAATTAATAGTAAGTTAATACTGAAGTGTTAATAACATATACATATAACCCCTAGCGGAACAGTCCATCATGTGGCTGGTTTTGCTTTTTCAATATATAAGTTGCCAAGTTTTAATTCGGAGGTAGATGTTTTCTGTGAAGTGAGCGACGTAGGGGTTGTGCGCTGATATTCGTATTTCGCCTACGCATTTGTTAGCAACCCACGCATTCACTTGTGTTTTCTCTTGCAGGTCGGAATGGAGCGTTTATCTCGCCGGTGTTGATGCTTCGTTGGTGAGTACTGTTTATACACTTAGCCTATAGGCTTAAAGGGGAGCAATGCTTATAAACGAGACTTTATTATAAGATTTCTGCTTTTCACTTAGTATATTCCTTACTTTCTTTACTATGTAAGTACTTTCAGTAAGAACTAGTGTTGTATTCTACCTAAAAATGTTACACCGATATTTCACCGGAAATAAACACTCTGTGACTCCCTAAATTCAAAATAGTTATTTATGATATAAGGGTTAAAAGGAAAATTTTATTTTGTGAGTAGCTGTGATTCGAAACGAGGTCATAGGCCAAGTTGAGGAAACCTAGAATAAAATAAAATCTTTTTAACCCGTGTAGTATACACTATTTTAGACAGTGCTGAATATTTATACATATATTATACTTTATATGTAAATTGTGGTATTGTTTTACCTTTTACATGACCATGATTGTCATCGGACTGCGATTTTCAGTTGTTGCCTTGCTTAGCATGTGTTGACAACGTGATGGCTTACAAAACCACAACATTCTACATAACGGAAGCAGTGGAAATTATAAAACAATGAAAATAATGTAACAAAAATGTAATTAATTACTAGATTATAAGATTTTGTAAGCTATTCATCTTTTGATGGAACTGAAATGTTTATTGTACAATAATTACAGTTTGAAATGCTGAAGGTGCCCATGTTTTCGCTGTAACACATTTTTAGTATAATTATTTTGTATATTTGTTACATTGTACCACTCCAGGAACCTATTGTATGCAATGTCGTATTTTTTCTGGATTTTTTTGGGTAACCATTCTAATTTCAGTCTCTCCGCTGCTTGTATTCTTTATTATAAATAACTTCTGGAAAATCAGTAAAACGTAAGAGGCAGACAAAATCTTCCTGCACATAAAATATAGATCGCGTAAAAGCGCACAATTTTTGTAAAATAGCCTTTTTTGTAGAGCTAGCAATTTCCGATATGTTCCTCGTTATTGGTTTGGATTTTAAAAGTTGTACTTCTGTTAAAGGGGAAATCTTTATTCTTTTTCCCCTGACTTTCTCTAGTCACGCAAAGAACACAGAATTTCAAAGCTATCGCATATCGACGCTATCTTTAAAACTCTTACTAGCCCTTTATGTTGTCCTACGATGAAATACATACTTGTGAATTAATTTGTATTAACGGTGAGTAGCTAGACTAATACATTCTTGTAAGAACAGTTTGCAGAAGATTGAGTAAATAAAGTCATGTAAATGTAACACATCCTATATTTTTGTATTGGAAAATAAACTTCCACCCTTATTTTAGTTAAACAAGCTGATGGTGGTTTCGCAGTATCCTATACATTATGACATTTAGGGAAAATTATGGCAACTCACTTTTGATCCTGTGCAGCAATCGTATTATTTCTTAATTTAGTACTAATATATTTGAATGAATTTGGACATTATTTCCCTTAAAGGATTTGTTCTATAAAAGGGGATGTTCTATATTTCGTTCCGACACGCTAGTTCTGTCTCTTGCTTTCTTGTCTCTACCTTCAAAACTATGCTCCTGTTTCACAGTCTTTCTAAAAAACATAATGATATAGAAAAATTGCTTTGCTAATTTGAAAATAAATTCATAATATTTTGTATGCAGATAGAAGCCTTGTTCTGGTCATTTCCCTAAAACGAAGCTTGAGCTATAAATTAAAAACAAAATTTAAACACCTTTAAAAATAATATATTAAAGATAAACCTGGTTCCAGCATGCCAAGATGCTGCCATTTTGAATAATTAAATAAGGCATGGAAATTAATTTCATGAAAGTAAGATTAGGTTCATCTGGCATGAAAAAAACTATGTTTTAAGACTTCAGTAATAGTTTTATATGGTTGATTCATAGAAAATAGTTTGTTTTTAACTTCTTAAGCTACCTCCTTAACTGATGTTTGTTTAGTCCTACTTAACTCTAACACTGTAATAATTTAACTATTGGTAACGTTCTGGTTCTTTCCACTGAATCCCTTGTCTTTTGTTTTCCTTGACAATTGTTTGCCTGCGTTTTCACAAACATATCTGCCCATTTGAGCCGCGGTTTTCCTTGGTGACTTCTTCCATATGCGGGTCCCACATCGTGGTCGCGTGCGTACATCTTGCATGGTCCATTCTTGACACGTGCCCCCCTCCTCCACTTCCCTTCGTCATCATTGCTTGTTCTACCGCGTCCGATGTTTTAGTCACTCTTTGAGATTAGCGCTAGATATTTTGTAACGAGCCCATATTAGGCATCCATAGAGAAGATTCAAGAGTCTCAAAACTTAGTTTCTGTAGATTGATATTTCTCAAACGTATGTACTTCAGACTTGAGAATGTCTTCCAACCCCCTGAAATCATGTATTTTATCTCAAGGTTGGTGTCCTGTATGAAGGCTGTCATTGTCCGAGGTATTTGTATTCTGAAACGTATTGCAGTTCTGTGCTGACCAATCGTCCATTTGTCATTCTTTCCTTTATTTCATTTACTTATTTGCTTAATTTCTTTAACTATGTAGTCATATCACGATGAATCTGTTAGGAAATACTCATAGGACGGTATGCGGCGTACAGTTAGTCTTCAAGATCTTATTCACATCTTGCTTCGTTACGAGCTCACAGAGGGAGCAGTGCAGGGTAGCTGTACTTTCGCCTCTATGACGGCAGATGGCATTAGGGTGCTATCCAGTCTGTCTGCTTACTTGTCTATGGGTAAATGGCAGAGCATTGACTATTACCTATATTTTTCATTTATTCTATTGTTTTAAACTTACGGTGGAACCTGGATCTGGTATTAACCTTGGCGACTCAGGGAAAACAACGAAAACCCCTACTGAGATTGGTCAGTCCGCGGGATTTGAACCAGGGACTTCCAGAATATCTGCCACAGACGTTACCGCAGAAGAGCCATCCAGTCGGTTGTGTTGGTGTTGTGCATCCCGTCATCATAAATACATACAGTATACATACAGTACAAAGAACTATAGATAATCTAGACAGCTGGGAAAAGGACAAGTTAAAAATCAACAGAGAAAATAGTGAAAATGACACTTTAAAAGTGTAACTAAGAGGCTGCAAGAGAAAGGATAAATCTAGGATCGACAGCGAGAAATTTCCCTTGTGTTTATGCCACTTCCAGTGTTACAGTAATGTACACAAAAACAATTGCGCGAGGCAGCCTGACCTTGAACATCTCTTTGTTCTCGCCGGCATGGTGTGAAGCAGCCCGGCTCCATCCGTTCATTGTCATGCGCTGAGCCCGGCGTCACAATATACGCATAAATATTTGGATAATTCTTAGCAGCTAATAACTGCAGATTGTAACTTTATCAAATGCTTTCTTAAGCTCGACTTTCTTATTCTAATTTCATTTTACGTTTTTGCTTCAGCACATACAACTGCAAGAAGTCACAGGCAGGGTTGCCAGGTCTACTGATTTTGCAGGAGATCTGCTTTTTTGAAAATCTACTGATCTACTGCTAAAAACAGAACGCACTTCAAAATCTGCTTTTTATGTATTTTCCATTTTTACTTTCTCTACTACGTATAGTAAAGTACAGGAAGTATTGTATTCCACCCGAAAATTCGATGTCGAGATTTCACCGGAAATATATATTTTGAGGCCCCCTGAATCCAGAAAAGCATTTTTAGAAAAAGGTCCGTGTACGTGTCTGTGTGTCTGCATAACACAGCTGTTATGTGGACAGCATAGGTAACTCAAAAAATGAAAAGTCCATTAAATACCAAAGTTGGTATTTAAGTTTAATGTCTTTCAAGAATGCGACACGAAAATTTTGAAGAAACTTGCTTTACCTTAAACTACCCTTAACATGCAAAACTTTTTTCAAAATTTTGATTTTCTTGAAAATCACTAACGATTATGATTGAAATGTCATATGTATGAGACATTTTTATGACAAATGAAATGTATATCTTGAATTTTCTGGCTAGTGTCCCTGTAGTCGTATTTACTCTGGATGGCTTTTGCGTAGCTGGTAAACCGTAAGAGATAGACAAATCTTACTGTAGAAAAATGTAGATCTTGCTAAAATACACAATTTATGTCTAAATAATTTTTTTTTCTGTAAAGTGAACCATTTCGGAGATACGTCTTGTTATCTGTGTGCGTTTTGGAGAACTTATACTTCTGTCAAATGAAACATCGTTATTCATTTTTTTATATTTATGCAAAGAGAACGGAATCTTAAAGGATTTGAATATCGCTCAAAGCCTACTGCATTCCCATATTCACCTTGCAGCTAGGAGGAAATAGGCAATAAGAACATTTCTGCAAATGTTACTCTCAACAAACACGAAGAAGAGTTAGGAATAAGAGTTTGTAAGAATGGTTACTACAAGAGTAGAGAAAGTCACGTGAGTACAACACATTGGATTTTTAAGCACTATTTTCCTTAACATCATATAATTCGCTCTTCCGAAAAAGATTTTCAGGCAAGGCATTTCCCTCGAGTTTAAAAACAAAATATTAATATAATTACCTGCATACATAAACAGTACACCATATCTGCTGTTTCTACATTGCGAACTATCCTTGACTGTTACATTGAACCTGAACATTTGAATTCCACTGAAATAGATAAAGTTGAATACAGGGCTCCAAAAGTATTTCTTCGTGTTGAAAACATGTATTTAGCTCAAATATGTCTCACAAAATCATCCCTGCCCGACAAATACGTATACGTTTTCAAATTACGCTGTGTTGATTTTTAGGGTGAGTCAGTTCGCGACATATTAGGACGTTCTTCATTAAGCGATCCTCTTACAATGTTGGAAGTGTTAGAATCAGCTAAAATCCAAGCAGTTCAGTCAATTGCACCAGTTAATTCTCAGCTTCTTAATTTGGTGAAAACAGAAGAAATACAACAAACAGATACAGAATGGAGGCCATTACGCAATACTGACATTACATGTGGCAACAACTGTACAGCGCAAGGATTTTGGAGTAATTATTGTTGTTATTATTATTATTATTATTATTATTATTATTATTATTATTATTATTATTATTATTATTATTACTGCTATTATTAATGTCATAAATATGTATATACTAAGCAAAATTGCCGGTTAAAAGTCTACTGTTTTCGCTTGTATTTTTCAAATCAAATCTGCTTTTACTTCGGCAGAAATGGCAACACTGGTCACAGGTGACCTGCAATCTAAGGTAAGGTGAAAGGTGTATAAAGCATTCACATGAAGACTTTCTTTACCTAGCTTCTACAAATTATTTATATAAAAACGTATTATTCTATATAGCTACTTGTTCTTTGCCAGATGCATACACATGCCGTTATCAAATACAGCAATAAAGCTATAGCCAGATTTTTAAAACAGCGTGTCGCTTTCAAATGCCACGCTTTTTGCAAACCGCGAGGAAAAATGAATAGAGACTTATTTGCAATAAGTAAAAGTATTTTAAAATTTAAAAATAACAGACTATCTCGGAAACGTCTGACTACAAAAATTGCACTTGCTATTTGTTACTATTTATCGATTAAATATACAAAAATTAGAATGAAGAGCTTTCATGAACTATTTCCAGAACATTGAGGATATATATTTCATTTGTCATGAAACATTTTAAAATGTGTGGCATTTAATCAAAGTCGTTACCAGTTTGATTACAACAATGCTTATTCTCAACAATTCAGAAAGATATTGGAGCATTGCCTTATCTTTAATGCTTGAACGAGAATGTTGATTGGTGATTTTTGAAAAAATAGAAACGAATATTTTGGATTTAAAGGGTAGTTCAGAATGGCGCAATTTTATTGAACGGCATCCCGCACCTGTTTGAAATACGCTGAACATAAATACCAATCTGAGTGTCTTCGTTTTTGACTTATGTGCTAACACACACACACACACACACACACACACACACACACACACACACTGGACCGTTTTATAAAAATGTTTTTTTGTTGGGTTCAGGGGACTTCAAAACATATATTTCCGGTGAAATCTCGATATCGAATTTTTGGGTGGAATACAATACTTCCTCTACTTTACTAAACGTAGTAGAGAAAGTAAAAGGGAAGCTTGGGCAAAAATTACTGAGCTGTAGCTGCAGCTATGTGTAAAAAGTTAATTACCTCGCACCAGGAGAAGGTTTTCACTAACGTAAGTGAAGGTTGATGTGAAGAAAAAATATGCATCCGTAAGTAACCGGCAGCAAACATCCTGAATTAAAAACTTGGGAAAGAAAGATGGAGTTTCTCGCTAAAAGGATCATGCATTATTCTGTTATCTGCCTGCAAATTTTTATGCAAGAGTTGAAATCACAGGCACGTCTAGCCAAGCTATGTCTTCCGGGAATATGTACGTCAAAACGCATCATCTGGTCACGTTTGCAAGGCATTGCATAAATCATGTAACAGTAATTGAAATATATATCAAAATGCACTACATATAAATTGTATCTCTTAACAATATCTTCATTGTGTAGTAAGATTTTGTCTATTTCTTAGGTTTACCAGATGTATGTCACCGAAATTGAGAGGACTTCTGAGGAAATTCCCATAATTTCAAGATATGCATTCTATTTGGCTTAAAAATATTAAAACATAATGGTTTTAATCAAAATCGTTAGCCATTTTTGACAAAAACAAATATTTGATGTTTAATAAACTTTTGGTTTTTGAGTTATACTGTTTACGGACGCATACGGTGTTTATAAAATACGTTTTTGACTGAGGGATTCGAAAACATGCACCTATTTCCGATGAAATCTCGGTATAACAATTTTGGGTGGAAGCCAGTACACTTCCGCTAGGACAAGAATTAAAATGTCCACAATAAAATACTTCAATATAAGAGAATAAGAATAAATATTGTAGCAACAAGAAACAATGAAATATTATACACTACAGATGCCGTGTAATTGTAGGCGAAATTGGATAACAACCGGAAATCACCTCTCCCTAAAAATCTGTGTATAATAGAAGGGCATACTCATCTTCACATGAAAAGTATGTTTATTATTGTAATGTTAACATTGTCTAACCCATTAGAACTAGAATCATAATATTGTACATTACTTGGGGTAGAATATATCTATGTGAAAATCAACTTTGTAGGTCCAAAACTAGACGTGTGACGCGCATGTAAATGAATACACGCAAATATAATTTAGGTAAGTTGAAATTCACTTAGGTGCACTTATTTGAAGAACATTCTGTTCTAATAAGTTTAAACTCGTGGTGAACCTAGAAAACAGTATTATTGACACAATTGGTGAATTACTTTTACAAAATTCTAATTTATACTGAACATTACTGTTTATATATAATTAATTATAAATTAGTTCAGTTTTAGTAATACATAATATTATAAGAGGTGGAAGCAGGACTGAAAAATTAAAATAGCTGAGATTGGAACCACTTATCGAGCGGCTGCTTTAACCACTAAGCTGCCATGGCCAACTTGCCAGTATGACACTAAATTCCCCAGCCGATTCGTACTTTCTCGGTAGACCACAAGGGAATCTCACATCAGATAAATATCCCAAGGGCGATTTACAAATTGTAAGTACTTTATGTCCTGGGATTAAGTAACTTTCAGATGGTAATTATTATTTAATTTGTGCCAACAAACTTATTGCTGGTGTTTACATAATATTATAATTTCTAAATTGTATGCAAAATATGGCAAAAGCACTCGAGTCATTTTGTTCACATGACTTTTTATGAGCTTCCTAGATGCAAAAGGTTTGGAGAAAATGGTAGCTACATGTAGAAAATTATAAGTTACGAGAAATGCAAAAATAAATAAATTAAAAATTAAAAAAGAAAAAAGGAACAGTAAAGGATGTGGTTATTTAGATGCGATTTTGGCAAGTATAAAATGCACAACCCATATATTAAATATCAACGGATGAGAAAAGAATGGAAATTTCAATAGAGAAAAGGAAATTTTTTTTTTTTTTTTTTTTTTTTTTTTTTTTTTTTTTTTTTTTTTTTTAACCTCAGAAACTACAATGTACCCGTAATAGTTTAAAAACCGAAACAGGCCTTGAAGTCTAAGCTGTGGCACATGAAGACAATGACTTCACTGGCAGCAGGTTTTATAATTCTCTCAGCACAAACATATGCGACTTTAAAGGAAAACTGAAGACAGCAGGAAAAACAAAGGGGGAATGTTTAGTCTGGAGTAGCAGAAGGAAGAGAGGTGCTTCAGATGATGTGCGGATATGAGCTCTAATGAAATATTGTTACGGGATGACAAACTAGGGTTTAACATATTACACAAAAAGTGTTTCGAGTATCGACTTTGACAATATATTGGAAAAACAAATGTTGTGGGTAAGGCGGGTGCTATCCGTGGTTGTTTCTTGTATATTCATTTGTTTTATATCTCTACTCGATGCTATTTATACAAAAGCAAATTTAAAATTCTGACAGAGGAAATCGTTTCCAATGTAACCCAAGTCTATCAACAAAAGTTTACTGGCTTTAATAACATACAATATACAGAATATTAGGGTATAATTGCGCAGATTTCGTGATGGTAGATTCAAATATGACGAATAGTCATAGTCTGGCAACAGAATAGGACTGAAAAGGCAAATGTTTTGTTTACTAATGTGGTTTCCGCTACCATGTACGCGTTCACACCTACGACGAGTGGAAGTCCAGTGCTTGAAAGTTGTCGCCACCTGCCTGTGTGTTTATCAGCTAGGGCATTGCATTTGTCTGAGGAGCTTAGCAATGACCTTATGGTTGACACAAGTGAACCTGAAATATGTTGTTTTTTTCCTCTCGCACTGACGTTTTACACCCTGCTTTAAAAGCAACTGATCGATACAATAAGTATTAAGCGAAAGAATATCACTAATAGATTATATTACCGCAGAAAACAGCAATTATGATCATACTTTCAGTAATATCAATAATGAATTATGTTTATTTGAGACTCAAGAACCATACTTACAGTTCAGCCACCTTGTAGGCATTAATTTTGAACTGCTGGTGTTACTCTGTTGTACCAAGAAGCTCCTCAATTCGCAGCGCGATTTTGCGTTCAAGGACAGACATTCTCCTGAGTTAATGACAGTAGTGTATACTGTCAAGATTCCTGAACTTCCGCTCTACACACGCCAGTGTGGCTGGTTTGGCATACCTCGTACCTAGGGTACTTGCCCTCACGGCGTTTGTAATGGCACCCGCGCCATATATTTCCGACATCGAATTTGTTAGTGGAAAAATCAACTCTGTTGTTAAACGCTGTTGGAGGTATACTAATATAAATTAATATATGAGGAATTTGATTAGATACTTAAATGAAATTTGGTACACAGATTTCTTTAGTTGTTAGTAATACCTATGCAAACAATTAAGTGTACCTTAAAAAAATCACCTTTTTAACTTCGATGTGAGCTTAATCCGCAATAGTCCGTGCCTAAAGGAACTCGGCTACCCGTTTCGGTCATCGGGCGTATTGCCAGCCTATACGCCCATGTGAAAGAAGGAGCACAGAAATCTCAACTGTTGCACCTTACTCCAAGGTAATGTCAATACGAGTATGATCAAACCACACTATCTCGATTCGTGAGGTGGAGAGCCTCTCTCCCCGCCCCCCCCCCCTCTCTCTCTCTCTCTGAAGGCAGGTCAATGCAAAGCGTTTAAATTTCAAAGGCGTGCCTCAAAAAGGGAACTAGACGGTGCTTTTTTATTTGTATTCATTAGGAGTGGAAACGTTATTGCGCGGTATTGGCATCATATGTTACAGAAATCTCATTACCATATCGGCTATCGTGCCTATAACTCTTTGCGCTGCGTGCTGAAGGCAAAAACTGACCATAAATCTGTGCTCTTGACAGAAGAACGTAATTACTGAAAAACAGAATAAATAAGAGACAAATAGAGTGGTGAGAACAGATAAAAGAACAAAATAGAAGAAGAAGAATACTTTGTTAGTAAAAAGAAAAAGACGAAGACAGAGTAAACGACGGGAGAATAATGAGAAAGTACTACACACAGAAAAACAAGAAAAGTTAAGTGTGTCGGTATACAATATGGGGATGAAAGAGTACTAATGTGCGTAACGTTAACGTTACTTCCTTCACCCATCACCATTACAATGAATTTGAGATTTTCGATACTTCTAGAATATAACAAAATTTACGTGCTGTAGTAACTTTATTGAAATCATCGAGAGTAGGTCCTTGGGTAGCACAGACACGAGTCAAATGTTGTCTCATTGGCTGATACCGCGTATTATAAGGTACATCGGTTACAAAGTATTTCGCTCAATTCTAACAAAAACTACCGCATCTTCTCTATGTTACGTAAAAACGGTATATTTAACTTGTTGTTATAGTATACAAAACTGCAGAAAAATGAATCTAAAGTAATTAATTGCACTTAATGAGAAAATGACCTAAGAGCATGCGTAGACTGCCTCCTGTTGGTCAGATGTGGAAGCAAATACCGTTAGTGAACGAACCATCATGGCAGTTTGTAGAACATCGCACAGGGAAGTGGTGAGAAAGTTGTAATCCTGAATGTGTTTCACAAACTATGTGATAAATGTGCTACTCGGACTATCAAGGATGCTGTTAACCTAACAGCAGAGTTTACATGTTTGCCTGAATTAAGTATAAATTCTACCCGCAGTGAAAGTTTAAAAACAGGCAGGTTAACCACATTGGAATCAAGGAAACGTAAAAATCAGTGTTAGAAGTTCAGTGCATGAGCTCATTATTACTTCATTTAGCCACCTACAATCAAGAAAGTGCTTGCGTTTGTCAACTATTACCCTGACCTTCCTTTTTACGAGCTGTTGCGAAGAGTGTGGTGGGTCGAACGAGACGATAGTTCCAGGCACAATAAAGTGGCGACAATAATTGTTGGGGATTTTAATGCTAGGATAGGAGAACAACAGGTTAGACTCGGCAACCCAATGAGCAGTATGATAAGGAATATAAAATAGAGAATAGATTTAGAAGGGAATTATATATTTGCAAATTATTGTCACCGCGCCCGCCGCATCTGATTGCCTACACTGGGGAGGGGGGACCCAGCCAGTCGCCTGCCTGGCCTAACGACCTGCCGCCGACAACAATAGGAGCGTACGAGACAATAGCTATTACATGGCGGTGCGGTTTCTGGACCGTTACGCCACAGGCCGCCGACAACAATAGGAGCGTACGAGACAATAGCTATTACATGGCGGTGCGGTTTCTGGACCGTTACGCCACAGGCCGCCGACAGCAATAGGAGCGTACGAGACAATAGCTATTACATGGCGGTGCGGTTTCTGGACCGTTCCGCCACAGGCGCTCCCGAATATTCTGCCTCCAGAACTTTCCCTCTGTCTAAGGACCTATATAAGTCGCTGCCAAGCACCGGGGAGGAGGGAAAAAGACGTATAGGAAGCGTTGAGGAGTCGTGCCGACTAGCAGTTGAATCTGACAGCTCTTATTTGTGATTCGGCAGTTGTTCTGTTTCTCTGAGCTTGGACAAAAGTAATCTGAGTATAACGTTAGCATTACGCTAACTGACTAAAAGGCAATAAAGTGTGAATAGCAGTAACTGGTGTTTTCTCCATTTGTTACATTATAATGGTTTAAGTGTGTGTTGGTCTGGCTGGCTCATTTGGTTAGATGCTGGCCTACTTATCCCAAGGTTGCGGGTTCAAATCCGGCCCCTGGTTTTTAAGTGTGCTTAAAAACGACAGCTCCATGTCAGTAGATTTACTGGCATGTAAAAGAACTCCTGCGGGACAAAATTCCAGCACAGCGACGACGCTTATGTGATCCTGGCAATTGACAGCGTCGTTAAACAACAAAATAATTTAATTCTAAGTGTGGTAGACTATATAATATGTATTAATATATATGGCCCTGTTAGTCAAGTAGTATGGTTAACTAAACCATTATCATTATCATGATTGCTATTAACTGAACTCTCAAGTAGCAAAAACTCACAGGAAGAGTTATTTATACTCATCCCATCTTTTAGGTGAAGTAAGAAACCTTCTTTATCAGAAATTTTGGTTGCAAAAAGTAATCATTTTTCGGCCAGGTAAAACCACGGAAATACCTCATCAGAGGGGATGACCGAACACGGAATCTCTCAAATGTAAAGCTTTCTCATTAGTGGAATATAGCAATACTAATTACAATTAACTTCTTATTCGTTTACTATTGCTGCAATTAAAATCTAAAAGTGTTATTTAGCTCCGATTAGGGTTTACATTAAACAGAATGAATGTCTACACATATTATTATCCCAGCTTAAATGATCCTTTCTATATGGGACAATTTTTGACACTCATAAAGAGAGTCGAAAGAAAATGTAAATAATGAAGTAATATCAGGAGAAACTTAGCGGTTTAATGAATGTAATGTCGTGAATTGTAGAAGAATGATTAATTCAGAAGCCCAATTCCAAAACTAAAATTTTTGCAGAAATAGTGACAAAACTATAAAATTGAAAATAAGGTTAAAGAGAAATACAGAACTATAACAAAAGAAGAAAGTAATAAACGAAAAATGTACGTAAAGTGTTTACATTGCATTCAAAATTATTAATGTATTGAAAGAAATCAAATGAAAAAGAAATATCAGGAACAGAACGGAAAGGAAACAATAAAAGATTTAATTTTATGTGTTGAGGAAATGTACGTAGGATAGGAAATGTAGGCGTTTCAAACTCGAGCACTTGGCGCTGCTACAGAGTCAATTAGCAATTAACAATTAACTGAGAAATCTCCTTGAGGGATAAACATAAATAACTGCCTTGGGCCAACCAATCTGACTGGGGTTTTCTCCCGATTTCCCTCAATCACCAAGGTAAATACCGGATTGGATATCTAACACCACGACCCAAAGTTCCGCCTTACATCTAAAACAATGGTGAAAAATTAAAATAGATGGTAATAGCGAATGCTGTGCCATCTATCCACAGATAATGAAAGCAGTTAGACCGGATGACATAATAATGCCATCTGCCCGTCACAAGAAGAGGTACAGCTGCCCTGCAGAGATAATGTTGATCCCTCTGTGTATGTACACGTGCCGAAGTAAGATACGGATGAGACCTAGAAGGCTTGGACTAGATGGTACCCGTTTCACGCAGATGTACGATTGCCCTGCGCTGATACCTCTGTATACACGTGACGATGCAAGGTGGTATGGTATAGGAATGAAATCTAGAAAGGCTAACTGTTCCCCACCAATTTATATCTCTTAACAGATCAGTCGTGATATGACGCAAAAGAAATAGAAAAATGTAAATAAATGGTTTCCTGAGAAAGCATAAAGGTACTACCACCACATCGAAGAAGTGTCTCACTCAACTTTATTTTTCACCAAATTTTATATGATTCAGTTCCCCAATAAAATTGCAAAATTTAATAGAAAGAATAGCTGTGAACTAAAAGTTCATAACTTAAACTTTGCAAATTTAATATCCGCACGAAATAACGAAAATCTTTCCTGGAATTTTGTTTTTAAAAGCAAACTTTGCTAAATAGGAAACATTGTGGAACAATAAATATTATATAAATTCATAAACTCCTTACAAGTATTAAATGTTAACTGTGCTGATTACAGCAATTACTATTTACAAAGAATGAATTGTAACGAGTTTCATAGCTCTCGGAGAGAAAATAATATGCAAATAATAGAAGACGTTCTGAACTACATAACATAATGTATCACAATCACATGACTTTCTCTGCCCATTCTTCAAAGCTGTTCCTAAATAGTGTTATTCTTCCATTTACTTCTCGTTAATCGAAGTAAATACTTGTAGAAATGTCTTTATTACATATTTCCTTATAGATGGTATGGAAACAGGGAATACAGTAGGCTTAAGCGATGGTCAAAACTTCCAAGAGCTGATCGCTTTGTGGTGGCTTTGAAATTCCGTTTTCTTTGCATCGCCAAGAGAAAAGAGAAACAAAGAGAAAAATTAATAAATATATTTTGAGAAAAATATAATTATTTTAAGTTGAATCCAATAACAAGGAATATCTCGGAAATAGTTAAGTCTACCAAAAACTTGTCTTATCTAAAGTGTGTGCTTTAACAAGAACTGCATTTTTTCGTGTTTAGAAAGATTTTGTCGATCTCTTAGGGTTTACCAGATCTCCGAAAGCCTCCCAAATGAAAACGACTTCAGAGGCTATTACCAGAAAATTCCAGACATGAATTTCGTTTTTCTTAAATAATGTCTTAAACATATGGTATTATAATTGAAATCGTTTGAGCAATTGTTTAGAAAACCATCATTTTCGAACAGTATTCCATACAGAGTGTTCTTTGGGAGGAGATGGGGATTATGTTGAAATGTTTGGTGTTACATCTTTCTTGATCTGCTTTTGGTTTCTGAGTTTTGCTTTGACTATCTCTTTCGTACACACACACTCACATTTCCTGCCTCTGTTGTGTGGTGGTGGCGTAATGACCAACCTTGTCTCTGTCGAGAACCTTACGTAATGAGCGACTATACCGCACTCCACTCCTCCAGGAGGAACAGACAGTCAGTATCCAGTGACAGACATAAACAGGCGATTACATGGTCGTTTCTAAGTCATACACTGAATCTTCTGGGAATGTTCTCAGAACACCTCTTCATTCTGGGTAATTTTTGCATAAATGAACAGTAAGAGACGGACAAAAGCTTGGTAAATAAAGGACGTGAACCTGGTTAACACACAGAATTAATGTCCGATACTCCGTTTTTCTTTTGAGTGAGCCATTTCCGAGATATTCTTTATTATTTCTTTGAATTTGCTAATACTTATACTTTTGTTAAATAGGGATATGTTATTCGCTTTTTTACTTTCTCTGCTGGTAAGTAGAAGTATTGTATTCCACCCAAAAATTAGATGTCGAGATTTCACTGGAAATATATGTTTTGAGACCCCGAATCCAAAAAAAGCATTTTTTAAAAAAGATTCCCTCGTGCGCGTGCGCGCGTGTCTGTCAGTGTCTGTCAGTGTCTGTCTGTGGACAGCATAACTCAAACATGAAAAGTCGGTAAAAAACCAAAGTTGGTATTTAAGTTTAATGTCTTTCAACGATGTGACACGTAGATTTTCAAGGAATAGCTGCACCCTAAACTACCCTTTACATGGAAAATTTTTCGAAAATTTTGATTTTCTTAAAAATGGCTCTAACGATTTTGATGAAACTGTCTTATGTTTTTAGGATATTTGTATGGCAAATGAAATGTATATCTTTAATTTTCTGGCTATAGGCAAATGTAGTCCTATTTAATCTGGACGACTTTTGCATTACTGGTAAACCGTAAGAGATAGAACAAATCTTATTATATAATGTATATCTTGCTAAAACACACAATTTATGTCCGAATAAGTTTTTCTAGGTTATTTGTGTGACTTTTGGAGAACATACTTCGGTCAAATGGAACATCGTTATTCATTTTTTTTATGTTAACCGTACAACGAGAAACGAAATTTGAAAGCTTTAAAAGATTTGACTGTCGCTCAAAGCCTACTGTATTCCCATATTCTCCTTGTACCTACAAGGAAGTAAACAATAAGATAATTTCTGCAAATGTTTACCTCATCTAACACGAAGAAGATTTAGGAATAAGATTTTGTAAGAATGGTTAGTACAAGAGTAGAGAAAGTCATGTGAGTAGAGTGACGAATCATTTTAGCATAAGACCCTGAAATTCCCGGAGTGCCACAATACATCTGTCCTGCTAGGTTGATGCGAGAAAGACGTTTGCTGCGACATATACCACATATTACGGCTTGATTGACGTGCAGGTGCATTTATGTTGCGATGGAATGCTAAAAGCTTTCGCTTGGGATTGGCACCCTACGAACGTTCTACAAAGGCACGCGGCCTTGATTCGGAAGCGCTAACTTAAGCTACTAAATCACAAAAACAATTGTACATTCTGCAAACGTTCACTCACTGGGGTCGCAAATTTCCTTGGAACGTGCTGCTTGGAATAGAACTGAGACACCTCGCAAGGAGTGCGATGCGATTGGATCTTCGAGTTGTTAATGATGAAACCAGAGGCCTAGATATCAACTCAGAGACTCCGGGTTGGATTTGTGTTTGGAGAGGAAGTTTTTTCATTTATTAAAGTAAAAATGGATGCAGCGCGATTAATATAAATGAATTTCTCCCTACATACAAAATGAACTTCCCTTGGAAAACTGATCACAGATATTATAGCTGCAAAATAGCTTTTATAATAGGGGCTGAAAGTACGCCGTGTATAAACAAGAACAATTCAATACTTGTGCACCCCTATTGTGATCTGATTTAATTCAAGCCTATGTTATTTCATAAGTGCTATTGTTTAACAGTTGAACTCTGCAATTGAAATAAGTGTAATCATGTGCAATTCAAGTTCGATCCGTATAAACAATGTTTTATCTGTTTAATGACAAAGTTACCTTGTATTTTGCGATGCCAGGCCGCTTCACTAAAATTGTTGTGACTGACATCCTTGGCATTGCAATTTAGGGGCATGTGTGAGAGGACCAGTCGCTAACATGGAATTTCCAATTAACACCATCTGGCAAACAGCTGCTTTATTGTCACTCTGTGAGCCTTGAAATCAAATAAAAATCTTCTATAGGTCAAGATGCTAGTTCACCCCTCCCCCCTCCGAACCTTGTAATAGTCATATTCTTGTGACAGAGTAACGGCGACTTCATTTCCCTTCTTACTTACAACGCAAGGGTAGAGGAAATAAAAACTAACCTAAGAAACTTAAAATCCAAAGAATGGAAGATACATTTTGAATGGTCAAAGGGCACCTAGGAATTTAGGGAAATGATCCCGCTGCCACACTAGCTAAAGAAGCAACAACTACAGCAATAGTGCATGATCTAAAGCCTATCAGCACAATGAAAAGTGAACTAGAAGAAGAAAGCCTGAAAAATGAGTGGAAAACCACACAGGACGGGGCACTTATAACCACCTATATTCCCAGCATTAAAAGAAGCCTTAAAATGAACTTAACTCTAACACATTGCTTTACGTCTATAACTACTGGCTATGGAAAGTTAGTTGAATACTTCTATAGTTTTAAATTCACCAATGATCCAACAGGCGTATGTAAAAGGAAACACCAATAGTGGACCATATCCTATGCAAGTGTGCGATTTTAAAAAGGAAAACAAACTATTTTAAAACATCTGATGTCTTGCGCTCACATGACTTTCTCTACTCTTGTACTAACCATTCTTACAAACTCTTATTCCTATATCTTCTTCGTGTTAGTTGCGGTAAACATTTGCAGAAATTATTTTATTGAGTATTTCCTTGTAAGTACAACGGAAATATGGAAATACAGTAGGCTTTGAGCGATAGTCAAATTTGTTAAATCTTTCAAATTCAGTTCTCTTCCCACGGCTAACATATAAAAAATGAATAACGATGTTCCATGACGAAAGTTTTAAGTTTCCCAAAACTCACACAAATAACAAAGAATATCTCCGAAATGGTTTGCTCTACAAAAAATGTATTTGGGCATGAACTGTGTGTTTAGAAAGATCTACATTTTATCTGCAGTAAGATTTGGTCAATCTCTTACGGTTTACCAGTTATGCAAAACTTATACAGAGTAAACAGGACTACATGGGCTACAGCCAGAAAATCAAGATATACATTTCATTTCTCATAAAAATATCTTAAATAGATGGCATTGTAATCAAAATTGTTAGAGCCATTTTCGAGAAAATCAAAATTTTCGAAAGATTTTCCTTGTAAAGGGTAGTTTAGGGTGGAAGAGTTTTCTTCATAAGTTTCGTGTCGCATCCCTAAAAGACATTAAACTTAGATACCAACTTTGGTTTTTAACCTACTTTTCGTTTTTGAGTTATGCTTTCCACAGACTGACACACACACACACACACACACACACACACACACACACACACACACACACACACACACACACACACACACACACACGGACCTTTTTCTAAAAATGCTTTTTTTGGATTCAGGGGGTGTCAAAACATATTTCTGGTGAAATCTTGACATCGAATTTTTAGGTGGAATACAATACTTCTACTATACGTAGTAGAGAAAGCAAAAATGACTGACACTGAAAGGTGGGAAGTGACCTATTAACAATAAAGAAATATTGGAAAAACATATGAAACTATTTCAAAAGTATGTAAATAACGTAGACTTAACTTTTGTAAATAACTGTCATCACATAATTGTATGAAACCAACAACGATTGTACAGTAATGTTGAATAACTATAAGTTATGTAAAGCATATGCATTGAGGCGATATTTTCTGCGTAAGCCCCCTGGAGTGATTAAATGCAAAATTGTAGGGGCAGCGGCAAGGCCTCCTAAAGTTATAAATAGTGAATATAGTCGGCAAAAATTTATGTTCAATTGTCTTCTTCTTCAATAGCTTGGGTTGGCGTCATAATATAATTTGGAAATTTATCTGCGTATAGTGTTTTATTGGAAGAACATTGTGTTGTAAAAGGTAACAGAATTAGCAACGCAGAGAACAAACATAGATTGTTAAGGGAGGTAAAAATAGAAGAAGATTACGAACTCACAAATATACATAGTCCGTGTTAGGGTAGTGTGAACCCCGTAGCGCATTATCAAAAGGACGCCAGTCCAGAATATTTGTGTTATTTATTTGTGATACAGAGGAACAATAAACTAGTTTTTAACGAGGAAACGGAATTTAATCATTCTTGTAAAGTGTTGATCCGTACCGCACCCTGAGATACATCGAGAAAGTTGATAACACTATTTGAGTTTCATAGCTACAAAATGGTGCGGGGCAAATGGACCAATATATTTTATAGAGTCGACGTGGATATTGTGGACCCTCCCTTCCTGCTCCAGTAAAATAAATAACCGTTCCAGCATGCAGCATTACGTTTTCTGTGATGGAACATGCTGAAATAAATAGTTATTATAAAAAAGTCTAGCATAAGTGGAGTCAGTTCATTTCTTTTGTCAAGAAGTGTGCATTACTCTGAGAGAAAACCTAAATAGTTAATTTGTAAGCGCAGTGCAAGCCTTTATAAATCATATGGTGACGTTTGGGCTTGATGTATCACTGCAGAAGCAGATATTTGTGTGGCTGAAAGACAATGCTGCTTGTGGTCACGTTAACTTGTAGATTTAGACAGCGTGGAAGCTGTCGATTAGCACCAATTGCGTGTTAAGTGGAGTTTAAGTGAATAGGTCTCAGAGTATGAAGAACACTGCTTGCTTGTCTCAACAAAACAGATGTGTTGCCATGTGAAGTGCAACCTGAGGCCCATTGTAATGTGTGGAGAACGTTCTTGGACTGCCAATAAGGAATCATTTACATTAATGGCAATGCTGGTCCCCGAATTTTATATAGGAATGTTTCCACACCCAGTCAACAAGGTTGATGCGTTTTGTGTGCTACCAAGGTGAAAGCCCTTGCTTGGTGTTTTGTTTACGTTGCTATATCTGTTGATATCATGCATCGGCTTTGGTCTCTGAAATGTAAAAGTTTATAACTCCTTGACCGAAAATCAGATACGTCAAATATAGCTAATCCGTAATTGGAGGGGCCCTAATAACCAAATTGTCGACGGGCCCTTAAACCCGACACTCACTCACTCACTCACTCACTCACTCACTCACTCACTCACTCACTCACTCACTCACTCACTCACTCACTCACTCACTCACTCACTCACTCACTCACTCACTCACTCACTCACTCACTCACTCACTCACTCACTCACTCACTCACCCGTAATTGGAGAGTATAGTTTTAAGGCACATCGTGACTGACAGAGACACAGAGACTGACACACAGACACACACACGGACCTTTTTCTAAAAATGCTTTTTTTTTGGATTCAGGGGGCCTCAAGACATATATTTCCGGTGAAATCTCACATCGAATTTTTGGGTGGAATACAATACTTCCCCTACTTACCAGTAGAGAAAGTAAAAATAATTTTGGTTCACTTAGGTACACTTATTTGAAGAACGCTCTGCTCTAATGAGTTTAAACTTGTGGTGAACACAGAAAACAATATTTCTGATAAACTGAGTGGATCAACTTTTTAACATTCTGATTTTATAGTAAAAATTGCTGTGTATAACTTTTAAAAATTAAACCAATTTTCCCAACACATAACATTATGTCTATATTGTATGTAAAATATGGCAAAATTGCTCCACTCATTTTAAAGCTCACGTGATCTTTAAGCAGCTCAGAGAATATAAGTTTCCTAAATGGAATAGTTTCGGAGAAAATGGTACCTAAATTTAGAAAATTGTAAGTTAAGGGAAATCACAAAACATTAAAATAACCAGAAAAGGCGTGGCATGTATAGTATACGATTATGAAAACTATAAAATGTATAAAAAACCATGTATGATACATCAGTGCGTGCGGAAAAGAATGGAGATTTCAAATGTAGAAGTAGAAAAGTGTGTCTTCCCCTTCAGAAACTACAATATGCCCTTAAAGAATGTTGTATTAGTGGTTCATTCTTAGTCTACAGACATGCGCCTTCCTATTTGGCAATAGCAGATTCTACAACTCTGCTATACAGGATTGAATATGTGCGCTTTAACAATTTATGTTTTGACCCTCCCTGAATAGAAAAGGTCCGCGCGTGTCTGTGTGTCAGTCAGTCTTTGGACAGCATAACTCAAAAACCAAAAGGCAGTTGAAAACCAAGCTTGGTATTTAAGTCTAATGTCTTTCAAGGATGCGACACGAAGATTTTGAAGAAAATTCTTCCACAGTAAACTAACCATGGAAAATATTTCGACAATTTTGATTTTCTTGAAAATGATTCTAACGATTTTGATTAAAATGACATGTGTTTAAGATATTTTTATGAAAAATGAGACTTATATTTTGAATGTTGTGACTATAGCCTATGTGATCCTGTTCATTATGGATAACCTTTGAATAACTCATAAACCGTAAGAGATAGACAAAATCTTACAGTACAAAAAATGTAGATCTCGATAAAAACACAATCTATGCCCATTTTTTTTTAGTGTGAACTATTTCGGAGATATTCTTTGTTATTAGTTTCAGTTTCCTCAGTTTCGAACGAATTTCAACCGCACTTATTAATCACTCTGTGTTCATCTTTGCAATTGCAGAGGCTTCTGGACTAGCAGAACACAAGCTTAACTCGCTGAATGTCAAGTGTTTCACGTGTTCTCTTGTTCTGCCAGTGAGTTCAGTGCGCACGCAGTTTGTAGATCACGCGCGTTCTAGCGTTTCAGTTCTGCTCGCCACTAAGACGCGCGTTTACGCTCGCTTTGCTTTCATAACCTTGATTACATACTGAGCTGTGTGCTGTTCCATTAGATGCCTAGTGAAGGTAAGCTGCATATTATGTGCCTAAAGCGCACGCAAAGTAAACGCTCGTGTGTTCTTAGGGTTATGATCAGAGTTTTTTGAAAATTTATATAAAAATGATTAAAGCATGACGTATAGTATTTTCTTAATGCTCCCGTTACATCACGTGACATGAACGTTACGAACATTAACCATATTTGTGCTTTTCTTGTCTGCAACTAAATATACATTAATATAAAATACAACAATAAGAAGCACATATCCTTTGTTTTCATAAGGAGTACTCACACTTTAGTTTCGTTTTATTTAATAACTATTTGAGACGTTAGACTATCGCATACGAATTATCACTAAATCGTCCTTTTTTAGTCAGGGTTACCAACTGTATGCCATAAATCACTGAAAAACAATTTATTATACATTACAATCGATTAACAATCAAAATAGCACTGCATTTCAATTTGAAACCCTGTTCTAATAACTGTTATTGTAATAATTACTATATTTTTCCAGGAGAAAGATTATTATTTAATGTTAAAAATAAAGTGAGATCTATTTGAGATTATAAACGGTTTTCTCTTATAACAAGAGAAGATCGAAACAGTGTAATTTTTGGTTTTCGTTTTCCCCTGTTGGCAGTTCTGAGTAAACTCGAACTACACTAATCGAAATGAATATATTTTAGTTTATTTTTTGTAGAATTTAATGTTTTCTTTAAGATACATTATTTGAATATATTTTGTTTATGAAATAGTCCAGTTAAATTATCCGGCGGAGCGGACCGAGAGAATTTATCGGTTAGGTCAGACGTCTTATGATGATATTACTTGTGATAATTTATATCAATATGATTGATAAGTTGACGTGATTACCATTTATTAACATAATAAAGCTCCCGCTCCAAGGCATTCATCTACGTACCCAACATTTCTCTGGTATCTAATTAGCTTCTGAGATAATGGGTCATACATTTAGTCGAACATTAATTATTTGGGCTGTGCGAAGGTTTCGATGTTGATAGAGATAGAAAATAACAATAAGAACTTTACAAAACGAAACAAGGAAAGAAACAAAACTAAAGTTTTATAAGGCCATGTCGGTCAATTTTTATTTTCAGTGAACTATCAATAGACATTTCCAAAAGACTGTTTTAATTTTACTGGAAGATCAGTGAAATAGATGGCGGTGTTGTAAAATGGATTTGTAATCCCTTCTAGTGCATTATGGTCTTTCTTAATTTCTGGAAAGTATTTTAAAAACTGTAACCTGATATTTTGTAGGTGGAATTTGATTATTTCTAAAAATCTAAAAGAAGAAGCTGTAGAAAATTATATGAATTGTTGAAGTGCATATAAAGAAAGAAGTGCGATTATGTCTCGTAAAAGAAGAATGGGCAAAGAAACCCATATGAATGTATACATTGCATTTTTATTTCAATCATAGAAAATTGTGTGACTTGTTTGTAGAAGATACAAGAAATGCTTTTTGTCTACAATCGCGCTTTTTTAGGAAAGACACTTATGTAGGTAAATTAAAAAAAGCCAAGCCTTATCTGAATACAGAATTTGATTCAAACCGTTAGAGCCCTTTCGAAGATACGCGGAACATATATACAGGAGTCCCAAAAAAACACCGACAACGCTTAGCATGTTGTGCGGGGCGACAAACTAATCAGTTTTGAAATAGGAACCCCTGTCCGGAAATGCACAGTTTGGACATTAAATTGTGAAATGATCAATAAACCCAACATCAACCTGTCTACATTAGAAACGGGCTTCGAACTGTGTACCTCCTACGTCCGGCGGTGTTGAACCGTATGCACATGACCCAATATGAGCGGTTCTCTTTCAGTCCGTGGATTCGATCCGTAAGGTCCTCCGCTAACGTTACAGGAGTGCCATATACCATATTCTTCACACAACTCCACAGATAATAGTCGAGAGGTGTCAGATCTAGTGCCTGTACTGGCCAATTCATCAATTTAAATATGCGATGTTGAGGTGATTACACACATTTACATCAAAGTGTGCTGGAGCTCAAGCCGGCCATTTCAGCAGCTGTGTACAGGTACACATCGCACTGCTGATGCAGAACGTTACTGTACTGGAAACTACACAAGTAACGCAGTAGGATGGGCACCAAGGACTCTATGGAGGAATTTAGCGCATGCGCAGGAATGTTATCATGCTCAGGTCGTTAATCTAGTACACAGATGGCTAAAGGGTTGCATACCTTCTGTATTAAGGTACCAAAATGAATGTTAACAAATTGTCACAACCGTTCGTTCTCAAACTTCGATGATTTTCAGCGTCCAAACAGTGCATTTCCGGACAGGGGTTCCTGTTTGAAAACCGATCAATTTGCCATTCCGAATAGCATACTAAGCGTTGACGGTGTTTTTTTAGTACACCTGTATACATATGAATGCATATTGCTCATTTAAAAATATTCATAATAAATTATAAAATTTTAGATATATTTTTACTTTCTCCACTGGTAAGTAGAAGGAAGTATTGTATTCCACCCAAAAATTCGATGTCGAGATTCCACCGGAAACATATGTCTTGAGACACTCTGAATCCAAAAGAAAGCATTTTTAGAAAAAGGTCTGTGTGTGTGTGTGTGTGTGTGTGTGTGTGTGTGTGTGTGTGTGTGTGTGTGTGTGTGTGTGTGTGTGTGTGTGTGTGTGTCAGTCTGTGGAGAGCATAACTCAAAAACGAAAAATCAGTTTTCGAAAATTTTTATTTTCTTGAAAATGCCTCCAACGAGTTTGATGAAAATGTCATATGTTTAAGATATTTGTACGACAAATGAAACTATTTTTAATTCTCTGGCTATAGCCTATGTAGTCCTGTTTACTCTGGATGACTTTTGAAGAACTCGTAAACGTAAGAGATAGACAAAATCTTACCATGCAAAAAATGTAGGTCTTGCTAAAACTCGCAATTAATGCCCAAATAAATTTTTTTGTAGGGTGGACCATTTCGGAGACATTCCTTGTTATTTGTCCGAGTTTCGAAACACTTAAAGCTTTCGTGAAATGGAACATCGTTGTTCATTTTTATGTTAAGCGTGCAAAGAGAACGGGATCTCAAAGCTTTAAAATATTTGACTATCGCTCACAGCCTAGTGTATTCCAATATTCCCCTTGCACCTACAAGGAAATAAGCAATAAGATAATTTGTACAAACGTTTATTTTAACTAACACGAAGAAGATATAGGAATAAGAGTCTGTAAGAATGCTTAGTACAAGAGTAGAGAAAATCATGTGATGCAGCACATCAGAGTTTTACATATGGTTATGTATAATTTGAATTAAGGATAACTCTAGGGCTAGGTGTAGGGGTACAGGCTGGAATGGAAAATTCCCTTTGGGGGTAGATGGAAAAAAATGTTTGAATATCAGTGAGCGTGGCTGTGTCTGAGCAACATTTATAGGCAGTCACGCTGCAGCTGCAGCTAGTGCAAGTGCAACGTGTGGGTTCTCTGTGGTACCGCCGGCCACTCCTTGTATCACTTGTATTTGAAATTCTGATCACCAATTTGACACGCTCACGATTTATAGCACCGTCCCCATTGACTTCTACCAGCTGACAACTTCAGCCAATGTTTTTTTTTACGTTCACAACCTGAATGATGCCAAACATTTCCAGTGGGATCATTCTTGAATTGAGATGTTGAATGAAACAACGGCTCATCCCACTTCCCCATCAGCTTTCAATTTTCACAAGAGTACCTGTACCTTATACAATTAAGAGCAATACCTAACACTGCGCAGGAGACAAGAATGATGTGAAGGAAACACAAAAGGGTACAGACGTAGGCGGTTAAGGCACAGAGACGTACGGAAGTCCCTAACAGTTCGACGCTTGAAGACTTACACCAGTTCTGCAGCTGCCTAGAGAAGTGAAAGGAAAAGCTATCGATCGAGGAGCCCTCTGCTAGTAAGTAGAGGAAATATTGTATTCCACTCAAAAGTTCGATGTCGAGATTTCACTGGAAATATGAATTGAGGAGCCTTGAATCCAAAAGAAAGCATTTTAGAAAAGACCCGCGCGCGCGTGACTGTCTGTGGACAACATAACTCAAAAACGAAAAGTCGGTTAAAAACCAAAATTTGTATTTAAGTTAAGGAGGATTTTGACGAAAATAGCTCTACGCTAAACTACCGTTTACATGGAAATATTTTGGAAAATTTTAATTTTCTTGAAAATGATTCTAACGATTTTGATTAAAATGACGTGTTTAAGATATTTTGATGAAAAATCAAATGTATATTTTGAATGCTCTGGCCAAACAACAAAATAATTAATTAATTACATAGTCTACGTAGTCCTGTTTACTCTGGATGACTTTTGAATAACTAGTAAACCGTAAGGATATATAAAACCTTACTATACAAAACATGTAGGTCTCGCTAAAGCACACAATGTATATCCCAAATAAATTTGTTTTTAGAGTGGACTGTCGTCAAATGAAACTTCGTTGTTCATTTTTTTATATGTTAACCGTGCAAAGAGAGCGAAATCTCAAAGCTTTAAAAGATTTGACTATCGCTCAAAGGCTTCTGTAGTCTCACATTCCCCTTGCACCTACAAGGAAATAAGCAATAAGGTAATTTTTGCAAACGTTTATTTCTATTAGTATGAAGATGACAGACGAATAAGAGTTTGTAAAAATAGTACAAAAGTAGAGAAAGTCATGTGAGTGCAACACATCGATTTTTATTTCGCATAAATTCTGTGACTTAACTATATGTTTTTGGATCAATGAGATTTCGTAACTTGATGATAGAAAAATAATGCCATCTTTCGAAATTGCAACATTGAACTGATCACTTAAAATAAATTGAAACTTAGCAAATGAAAACAAATTAAAATAATACAATTTCTAATAATGAAACTATTATCTATGATTCTAAGTTTTAATTCACATGTTTAAACCAGTGCTAAATCAAAATGTGTACTACAACTCAAAATGTTTTAACTTTTATCTTTTACTCAGAAAAATTAGAAGTTTCTTTATACATAAATTTGCTTAAATAGTCAGGTGCGATAAGCCTTAGTCTAGACTAGACTACCAGTTGGCAAGCTGAGAACAGCCCGAGGTGTGTCATGCGTGTACCTGCCCTTTTAAGGGCTGAATCACTTTATGACGGGATGTGGGGTTTTGCAGGATGGCGGCTGAAGATTGAGGTAGTAGGTTGTAAGAAGGTAGCAAGATTTTGCTCCTCAGCGGCTGCTTATTCAATGTGCAACTTCCGTTGGGCACTGCTGGTGTAGGGGTCCAATATGGAGTTTGTAAAATTTTGAATTTAGTATCCAAGCTTATCTTGGAGGACTGTCAAGGTTTTCAGCTTTCGCTGTTGAAGGGGTGTCTCCTTCGTTACCGGGGATGCCCGCAAGCCATGCGGGGAACCCGGTGTCCCACACGCGTGCGTTCAGTGGGGTCATAGTCCCCAAGAGATGTAACCAGGGCACTCCTGTGTTGTGGAATCTGGTCGTACAATTTGTTTGCCCGGCGCCTGATTTCGTCCTCCACGTACGGAAGAGACGAGGCTTCGTGCAGTAGTCCCGAAGGGAATCTGCGACTTACAGAATAGATAATCCGAAGTCCTCTATTCTGTATACGCTGCAGACGCAGGAGATGGGAATCTGCGGCCATGCCCCAGATTTCACAGGCGTATAGGAGGAGTGGGATTATGAGAGCCCGAAAAAGGCGTAGCTTCAGGGGAATTGGCATCCCCGACCGCAGCATTGGGTATAGTGAGGCAGTTGCCCCGCCGGCCCGCGCTGACAGGTCGTTGATGTGTTCCCGAAAAGTAAGGCCCTTATCGAGCTTCACTCCCAGATAGGAGATGGAGTTTACCCATTCAATCCTTCTTCGCAGATAGGTGAATGTGGGGAGATTGGCGGGGAATCGGCGCTTAGTAAAAAGTATGGCGCGGCTTTTCTCCGGGTTATTGGACAATCGCCAACGCCTGCACCATTCTTGGATGAGGCGGAGGTGTCGCTGTATTGGGAAGAAGGCTCTGTTAGGGTGTCTGTTTGTTGTGTAGAGCAACACGTCGTCAGCATACTGGACTATGTTGACGTGCTGCTCTGTAGGTAGGTCGGCCACGTAGACGCTGAAGAGCGTGGGGGATAAAACAGAACCTTCGGGGACTCCGCCTCGGATTGGCCTGCGTGTGGATTTATTCCCCGCCACTGAGACCACAAAGGATCTGTGTTTAAGGAATGAATGTAGTAGGTGTATGAGTCGTGTAGGTAGCTCCAGTTGGATGAGTTTACGGAGGAGACCGGCATGCCAGGTCGTAGAGAAGGCCTTCTCAACGTCCAGCGAGACCGCGGCGGTGTAGGCCTTGTAAGCCTTAGTTCACTCTGGCTCTCAGTTGTTGACTACGAGCAAATCAACTATGAATAGATCTGCCATCTATCGTCAGGACAAGGTATTCCGTGGCAGTCCATTGTACTAGTGCACATGCACCATCTACAGAGTGCACTGGCCAAAGTGCAAACTTAATTCAAAAGGAATACTCCTCTGGTTCAAAACTGGGTTTTTATTCGGGCTATAAGGATAGCTGGTTGGCGTGTTACACTTAGAAATTTAACCACTTGTAATATAACCGATAGCATGTTTCGAAACGTCCAAGTTTGAGTCGTTCTTGTATTTAACACTTGGAAGCCATGTATAAAATAGGAAAACACGGCAATGTTAGATCAAATTCCTAGGGCTCTGGTAAGCGACAGTGTGGTAGACTTCAACGTGTTACCAATCTTAGCTGACGGTATTATAAACTTAGCAGTAAAGACTGTATTGCAGAAGATACATTATGTACACATGAAGAAAACATTAATGTAAATGAAGAAATTAGGCAGGCAAAATGGCACCCATAGAGCAACCGAAATAAGTGGGCTGCAACTCCCCAGTCGTTTTTTGAAGGGGCTAGGGCAGTCCTTTTTTTTTTCTCGTGCATAACGTGGAAACGTTGATTGCTGGATAAGTTCTGTAAGTGCAGAATTACTTACCTTTTTACGGTCTCCTGGAAGGTTCGACCTAACCCCGCGGTGGCAATTGAATCACAGTTCTTCAGAACGATGGCGATTGATGGAAACAGTTATTTGCTAAAAAACAACACTCACTAATACCGAAAAACAGGTTAAACATTATTTTAATTCACTTTAACCTTAAGTAAACCTTGGATGCACAATATACAAAATTTGTTGGTTACAAACTATAACATTTCGTACCTTCTTGCAGCTTGAAGGTTTTTCAGTCTCTATAGCAACCTACATTTTTACGTCGCCCATTGTGAATCTTTTATAACTACACTGCTATCCACCAATAAAAGGTGCACCTGTTCATAACGACATTGCTAACCATCAATCGAAAAATCCACACGTCTGTGCACATTCCAACATAACTAAAAGTGAAACTAGCGATTCTCCTATGTTTAATCGAATAATAACTCGTTCGATTTTAATAATTAGTGTTAATATTTGTAAATAACATTCTAATAAATTCAATTTGTCTTCTCATTTTCGAAAATGTACTTTTATTAAATATTATATATATATATATATATATATATATATTAATTAAATATATATATGTATCATTGTGTCAATACCAACTTAACAATAAAATCAATCATTTGGCAGTTGAAGGCGCAACTATCCATGGTTGATGTATAATCAAATAGCAAACAAATGATTAAAATTTCGAACACCAGGGATAATAATATGCAGCATAGAATATTAAAAACTTTATAAAGGGTTTAAACTTGGACTTATGAAAATAATAGCAATTATGTTCTCGTTGCATAATATGGTATTACTTTACTTAGTATATCGAATTCTTTCTTAAATGCTTAATTATTACGTACTTAACATAACAAAACAAAATTTTATTTTCTGCTTTTCTATTCGAACGAAAAAATAATTAAACAAATTAATAAGAAATTAAAGAAATATTCTTCTGAAGGCTTAAACATAAATTTCTGTTCCAAACTCTGGTTGTGCAGGTGAAAAAAATTACTTACAGCAAAAGTGGAAGCTAAAAAGAACGTGATAGATACAATTTGTAGTTAACAACAGACTTCCTCTCTGAAAAATAATGAGAAACTTCAGTGAGTGAGATTTTGTATTCGTTTCAGCGTAGTTCTCCTTGGGCGATATACGAGTACGCACGCCTGGGACCAGCACTGCCTCAGTTGAAAAAGCACTCGATCGCCCAGTGCGATTACCGTACCGCTTAAAGAAGCCACTAGCTCGGCAAATCGACACGAATCCAAATGTTATGCTTGACTGGTGGTAATGCAGCTGAAATTACGCATTCAAGTAATAAGCCAGATAACATTTTCTATAGTTAAGAAACTTTCGTTCAGCGCTTTCGTAAAGCAATTGCGTTCTTTTGTAGCTTACCGGGGTAAAATTAAACTAATTATATCCTTGTCATAAATGACGGCCAAAGCTGCCATCTACATACCTCTTCTTATACCTGGCCTATGAATGTATCGTACTTCCTCCTCTCAGTAACATCAGGTGATACCTCCCCTAATCATAAACTCTTTGTATCTATTGGACAAGAAGCTAGATGGTTCCAAATGTTTGATACATTTTTTTTGGAAAAACGACTCTTTATTGAAGATAATAATTGTATCTTACACTCATGACGTAGAATTCCTGGATAAGTATGGCCGAAGAATTACTTTCCACCCGGTGTTGTTAAGAAACTACATCTGGGTTCTTGTGAGGAAAACAATGTGGAGAAAAGTAATCAAGTGACAATTGTTATCTAACTTGGAAATCTTTCGTTGGCCCTCTGGACACTGAAGACATGTAGCTTACTTGCTGTCCTGTTCAACAGGCAGAATTCAATTAATTCTCAGTGGGCAACTTTCCGTTACATTTCTAAGCTTACTTCCTTAAAGGAAACGTTTTATTCAGGTAAATTTCATAATGTACTCCTATTATTGTAATCGTTTTAGACTCAGTTTATTATCTACCAAAAACGGATTTCTGACAGCAAAAATATTGCAGATTCTCTCTCTCTTTCGGTAAGAAACTCAGTTGGC
This sequence comes from Tenodera sinensis, assembly GCA_030765045.1. Classification (NCBI taxonomy): domain Eukaryota; kingdom Metazoa; phylum Arthropoda; class Insecta; order Mantodea; family Mantidae; genus Tenodera; species Tenodera sinensis. The sequence continues at coordinate 134,619,323 of CM060967.1, read as the reverse complement.
AGCACTGAACGTCACTGATCAGGATTTCAGTATTGGAGTATAGTTAGGTTGTAATTCTTGCTGCGGTGTTACGAAATAGGTGGTAAATATTTGGATGGACTCAGATGTATAATATCAAGTTGACGGAATTCGTTAGTTCTGGTGCTAATATTATTTTCGGTAATTTAATTGAGGCTGACAAATGCTTATTATTTTGGTTTAGAAATATTTACCATGACAACTAGCATGAGTTTTGAAAGTTCAATTAAAATTGCCTAAAAAGAAAAAGAAGTCCGTATGTTGCTCTCACAGGACGTTCTCTATTCACTCTTGTGAAAGGCAACTAATTGTGGTTTCCTTTAAACTTAATTTACACAAAAACCGTTGAATCTATTGAAATACGCCATAATAAAAAGTTGTCATTTATTCAATTGTCTATGAATATAGCCATAAGTCAAGAACCTTGAATCAATAATAATTCAGCCTGGTCATGATAAATTTTTTTGATAAAAATATTTTTTTCTAGAAAACTATAAACTTTTCAACATTTTGGTATTAGACTTTCTTGTTATTCATAACATGAGAAGTTCGCTGTTAAAGTCTTTCGGATCATTTCACTCCCACCTTGTATACAACTCATTAATGAACTAGACTTGCCTAAACGAAGATGTAGTCATCAAAATCCTAGCCCTATTAATCAGATATGTCGATATTGCTTCATTGCGTACCCATCTACATTGTTTGGTAAACGATATTTGAAGTATATCGTACGACTCTTACAGTTATAAACAGGATTAATTGCCCTCTTAGTAGTCATATAGTGTTCCTTCTATTCCACTTAGCATCTCATTAGCATAACAATACACCCCCCCTTCCCCCTCCCCACCTCCCCCTCCCCTCCCCCCTCCCCCCACATGTGGGAATTTCCAAAAGGCAGTATGTTCCTTCTGCCCCACTTAGCATAAATTCCCCATTAATCAAATCCTGTCACGCCCCCCCCCCTCTCCCCTCCCCCTCTGACTGTTGACAGATTCTCAAGACCAGCGCAGGTGGTCTTCGCCCTCTCCCGCCAAATTCTGAAGGTCAGTGGGGGGTGGTCTTCGCACCCTTCCAAGTGAGGATGAAAAAGATGGTTATCTGAATGGATCCTTTGAGAAACTGACATATTTATGTGACAGTTGGAAATGTTCCCCTCTGACAGTTTTGAAAAGAACAAGTTACAACTTGCAAGGGGGGGCAAGTATAGACGTGTCTGCACGTGTTTTCGAAAGAAGAACGCGAGGGTAAGAAACCCTACAATGAATGGCCCCCTTTCAGATCTTGATATATTTATGTGACAGTTGGAAATGTTTCCCTCTGACAGTTTTGAAAAGAACAAGGCTTCATCTTGCAAGGGGGCGAGCATAGAGGATGACAAAGGAAGGGAAACAGAGAGGGTGGATGGTCTGTCGCGATCAGGATGACAAAGGAAGGGTAATTTATGACCCCCGTTCCCCTGACCCTCCTATTCTAGTGTCTGCAGGTGTTTTCGAAAGAAGAACGCGAGGGTAAGAAACCCTACAATGAATGGCCCCCTTTCAGATCTTGATATATTTATGTGACAGTTGGAAATGTTTCCCTCTGACAGTTTTGAAAAGAACAAGGCTTCATCTTGCAAGGGGGCGAGCATAGAGGATGACAAAGGAAGGGAAACAGAGAGGGTGGATGGTCTGTCGCGATCAGGATGACAAAGGAAGGGTAATTTATGACCCCCGTTCCCCTGACCCTCCTATTCTAGTGTCTGCAGGTGTTTTCGAAAGAAGAACGCGAGGGTAAGAAACCCTACAATGAATGGCCCCCTTTCAGATCTTGATATATTTATGTGACATTTGGAAATGTTTCCCTCTGACAGTTTTGAAAAGAACAAGGCTTCATCTTGCAAGGGGGCGAGCATAGACATCCCCATTTTCCTGTCTGAACAGGCCTAGTGTTTTTCTCTTAACAAAGCAGCCAAAGATCACCACCTGCAGGAAGAAACCTTTTCAATTGCGAAAGAATACTTCTGTATTGACGCGTGGACCACCCATGTGATCCCCCACTGCGAGGGTTTCCCTGCCTTCCCATTGTGTTGAATGGCCGTCCAACCCCTCCAACACTTCAATGCGTTCCCACACAGTGGGGACAAAAGGAAACCTGTAACATAACTCTTAGCAGAAAACAAACTTGCAGTTCGACATAACGAAACTTTTACTGATCAAAATCTACCCCCCCACACACGTATTCTTCCGAAGAAAAACCTATTCTCACTGAAATTTTCGGACCGCACACATCTTTGACTTTGCACTAGCCATTAAGCGGAAGGGTAATGAGGCTTTTACATTCACAAGGCTTTATCGGTCCACTTTTCCTGTGTCATGTTTTCTAGTTTTTTGTTCTTTATTTATCTATTTTGTTTATTTTGGATTCCTTACGGACTTCAATGATGTTCCGCACAATCAACGCAAGCACTATCTCACGATCTTTTACGCTCATAGAGTTCTCTCTACACACGTTTCTTACTGTGACATGTTTGTTTGCATTCTGTTAATCCTCATGGAAATACTGGCTTATACTCGCATTTAATTTCAGTATTATTTTATAAATAACGTTATTTTATACTTGCAACATTCATTTTGTGTATAGTATCATGTTCGACGATCAGAGAGGCTGTTTCTCGTTTCTTTCAAGCAAATTTAAGCTTTGACAACATGTTACTTAAGCTGAAAATATTGTCTCGTCTGTTACCCTCACGCAACTTTCTCTACTCTTGCCCTAACAATTAATACAAAATGTTATTTGCACTAACATCTTCGTGTTAGCTGAGATAAACGTTTTCACAAATTATCTCCCTGCTTATTTCCTTTTATGTGCAAGGGGGGGATATTAGAGTAAGGAAGGCTTTGTGTACTGATCAAAAGCTACATGCAATTCTACTGAAAAAACATTCCCCAGGGAATTTTTTGGTCCATCCACATCTCTTGACTTCGCATTTGTTTATGTTCCCAAAACTCAACTAAAATCATGGAAATATCTCCAAAAAATCCTACAGGCACACACACATACTCACACGTAAACACACACACACATACACCCCGCACACATGCACACAAATACACATGCACACCTACACACATGAATGCACAACCACACACACATACACACACACACACACGCACACATACACACACGAGCATACACACACATACACACACTCACACACGCGCAGACACCCCCACTTACACACATACACTCACACACATGCACCCAAGCACACACATACACGCACCTTTTTGTAAACCTGCTTTTTTGGATTCAGGGGGCCTCGAACATATATTTCCGGTGAAATCTTGACTTCGAATTTTTGGGTGGAGTACGATACTTCCCCTATTGACCAGTAGAGAAAGTAAAAATAGAGGTTGCGACAACTGAGCATAAAAAATACACAACGCTAATTTCATTTCAATATATGAAACTCCTGATATTATTCTTTGTTATCAAATGATTAAAAATTGAAGAGACAGAATAATGAAAATTTCATTCATCTTACCCTTGCTATTGAATAAAGTTAGTGAATGAGACCTGATGCTCTGAAAGTATTTATTTTTTCTCAAGTAGTAATAGATAAGGGGTTAATAAAATATCAACAGGAACTTTTTGTCACTAGATGTAAGTTTATTTAATAAGTTTGCCAGTTTATAGCAGGTTTGTATAAAACAATTGTACTATTAAATCTTACAATCCAGAGGCTTTTAAGGGGAGAATATGTTTGGAAACAACTCAAAGAATGAGTGAAAACTGCGTACCAATATTCATTACAAATACAAACCAAAACGGATAAGTGGGGCTTGTAGACAGAATACAAAACGAGCTCTATGGTGTTAAAGGAAATTAAAGGCGCAAAACTCCTTATGTGACTTAATCCCTGGGAATGACTGATGGTAGCATGGAGATGGGAACAATAACAATGATAATGAATAGGAATCCCGCCAGCCTATATTTTAAACATTTTGCTCGGTGTTATTCATCTTTATTTTTTTATTGAAGCATAACATTTCTTGTCATTTCTTACTGAACCTTCAGCATTCAGTTCATTGAATAAGAAAAGAGAATAAAGACATCATTCAGATGTTCATACATTCATTTTAAATTACATTAAAGGCTGGCTTTGTCACTTTCATTATAAAACAAGCTATTATGTATATCATTTCACAGTATCCAAATATTGGAAAGAAAGCTAACTTCTTAGTTTAGCCAATAGAAACAAAGTTCGGCGGGGTGGTGGGGTAGCTGTTTTACTGCGCAGCTGCACAGGTGTGGTGGGGGAAAGCATTCTAACCTATAAAAGGGTACACCGTCCGCAGGAGTGAACGGACTCACAAGACACACAGGTGTGATTGCAGTTCTAGAGGGCGAAACATCAGTTGGCATTTACACATCACTGCAACAATAACATACATTCCATAATGGCAGGTAAGCCCATTTTATTATACCTTAAAGAAACATTTTGGTGTCTTTCTACGAGTGAAAGTCATTAAATAGGAACAAAATACGCAGAAAAAAGTTTTTATATGTTAAATGGCATGTATTTCCTTACAATGGACTTGAAATTATCAGCTCATCATTCATTGCCTTTACACATTGAAAGATTAAGTCAAAGTGGAAATCCGAACTAACGATGAAATTGCCAAATGTAGGAAAACACGATAACTTTTTTTTCCCACTATTCATTAAATGTTTTCTCTTGTTGTTATTTTTATTATTATTCTTTTATTCTTTTGTAGGAAACATCAACAGGGCAAATGAATCTAACACGAGCATCAATGGCTCGCCCCCTGGACGTTGCACAACACGACTTGACAAAGTTACAATGCCAGTTAGGCCCAATAAATGCAGTTGTGATAGTTGTAAAAATATTTCATCACTGAAAAGTCTACTGGGGGAAATTCAAGGTAAGAATTATTAAATATTGAAATGCTAGTTTATATTGTTCCTTATTTGGCTCATTGTAGGAATTCCATCGTAAGCAATTTTTGTGTACATTCTGTCTTCCAGCGTTAGCATTTCAGCTCCAAACCATATGTTCAATCGAAATATCATATATGATATTTTGTTTTTCATCATTCATCTGACTTATAGTATCCCTTTTAATACTCTCTTCTTCATATCAAAGTGACTTATCTCAAATAATCTGTCTCTAAGCCAAAAACATTTTCTTTTATACCTGAATTAAATATAGTCTTTTATTCAATCTTTAATAAATGTTCACTTGCTGAATATGAATATCCACTTCAAATATTATAACACCATTAATTAATTTTATTGTTTCATCTTACTTCAGGCCCATATGAACCAATGGACCTTTCATTGAATCGCCAGCCTAAGGAGCAGCACACCATGAGACCTTCACAAACAGCTTTACACAGAGAATCAGCGCAAAAGAGGGAATTATACCATAAATCACTTTGCGATTGCAAGATCGCTAATCAAGCTGGGAAGAGCACATCTTCTTCAATATCGCAGAGTAATAAGCAGCCGCATGAAAACACCCATCAGATTACAGATGAACAATTATATCAACAACGCAAGTACAGCTGGGAACCTTCAAATAAAAGATGTCATACTCATACAAGGGAGCAATTCAACAGCCCGCAGCAAAGAAGTCAACAAAACTTAAAGGAATTGATCGAAAACAAGACAAGGATATGTATTCATACCTGTGAAACTATGAAATGTGATACTTTGAAAATTGCCATAGAACTTATTTTATAATTCAATAAGATTTCTTAGAACAGATAACCATCTCTTATAGAGATACGTTATTGACTTTGGCAGGGACTCTAGGTCATATCTAACGACAGTAACAATCATTCATCATGTAATTCATGCTTAGCCTGCAGAGTCGCAGTTATCAGAAGTAACAGGTATTCTATTTTATTCCAAGGGCGGAAAAACAGCGTGATAGACACGCACAGAGAGAGAGAGAGAGAGAGAGAGAGAGAGAGAGAGATAGTGAGAGAGAGACTGACTGTTACGTGCAGGTGTTTTACCCATATTTATGAATTGTGAATAATATCCACAGGCATTTGCCTGAAGCAGTATCTACTTATATTGTGAAATCATCAATTTTGTTGAAATGTAAAAAACGATCTTGATTCATTTAATAAAATTTATGAAGAGAAATATCAGCGTTATCATTTAACCTGCCCTAACCTATCCTAGCCTAAGCAAGCCTACCCTATCCAAATTTAGCCTATCTTAACTAGGAATGCATGCAGGAATAACATAATGGATGATATAAATTAACAAAAGAACATAATTACAATCAGATAATTTTATTTAACTTATAAAGATGAATACACTACCATTACCATTCAGAAAGCAAGCATATACTATTGAAAGACAATACATATATATTCATTTCATTTCTTAATCATTCAATGATGCCAGTCGATTTCAGTTCATTGATAATTCCTTGAATTTCCTTATAGTGATTCTGTCCAGTCGATTCTTGTGACATGATTAATAATCGTAAACGTTTTACTAATTCATTTGGATCGAACCAAGGATATTCCAGGCGAAAAGCAGCACTTGATGGAGCATCTTGCATGTTATCGGAGACTTGGAGATTATTACTTTCTTCCAATGAAGTCATGTTTCCAGATGTTTTTACAATAACGCTTAGCGTTGATTTTCCATCTTCATTATTAGATGTTTCATCAATTCCAGATTTTTCACTCTCTTGCAACGGAAATGCCCCTGATTCAGAATTAGCTATATTGTTCACAGGACCATTAGAAACCTCTTTCTTGCATATTTTATTATGGCGTTGAAGCCTACTCGTTGTCCTATTCTTTAAAGTCTGCCCACACTCACAGCATTTGAGGAAACGATCCTTTCCAAGACTAATATATGAAAAATTAAGTCTTGCGTATTTTGTGCAATACAACCTTTTACTGTGATCACTCATTGTGAAAATGCAAGTGAAGCTGACAATAACCGTTTAAGCAAAAGTTAGAGATGCTCGATATTTTATACTTTGATTGTTCATATGTCAAATATAAACTCGCAACAATGCAAAACAATTTAGTGTAGGCAGACACCCTAAGTAACCACAGGTGAGCAGATGAGGTGACCATGGGTGACCATGGGTGACCAGATGAGATGACCATGGGTGACCAAGGGTGACCATGGGTGACCATGGGTGACCAGATGAGATGACCATGGGTGACCAAGGGTGACCATGGGTGACCAAGGGTGACCAGATTAGGTGACCATGGGTGACCAGATGAGATGACCATGGGTGACCAAGGGTGACCAGATTAGGTGACCATGGGTGACCAAGGGTGACCACGGGTGACCAGATGAGATGACCATGGGTGACCAAGGGTGACCATGGGTGACCATGGGTGACCATGGGTGACCAAGGGGGACCATGGGGTGACCATGGGTGACCAGGGGTGACCAAGGGTGACCAAGGGTGACCATGGGTGACCAAGGGTGACCAGATTAGGTGACCATGGGTGACCAGCTGAGGTGACCAGGGTGACCATGGGGGACCAAGGGTGACCATGGGGTGACCAAGGGTGACCAGATTAGGTGACCAATTAGGTGGCCCGTGACCCAAGCATGTACGTGAGCAAAATAAGTGCAAGCTAATGTGAGACTATCAAACATTCAAGATATATAACCTAAATCTAACCTAAGCTAACATAATGTTACCTGAACCTGTTTGTTTGAATCTACACACTGTAACTATTTTTAATTGAGGATTTCATTCTGCTTGCACCAACAAATATATCATTACCTAAGCTGAATTCTTCTATTTCAAACTTTTATTCTCGTAGCACATGCACTAAGTCATCCCATCCCATACAAATATTCAATTTCCGTATAACATAGCCTAATCTACTCTTAATGTGTTTCATGTCACTTAAGACACGATTCAACATTCAGAGAACAATGTCTCAGGTCGATTCTATAGACACAGTTAACAAATCTTTTCTGGAAAGTAATGTTATTCCACTATTCTTCCACACATCACCCATACAGGCTATTCACACCAATCAGATAAACATATATCCTACCCTCACCTAACTCTAATCTAAATTCAAGCAAACTATTAAGAGAATGCTATTGTATTGTAGATGCTCTAATGAAGTCAATGTGATCTTTTCCTCTCATATATAAGTATTCAATACTCTGAACACCAAACCTGGCTTAATATTCTTGATAGCACGTAAAATAAATCACTCCAGAAGATAATCGAAACAGCTTGCTCTCAAGATAATTAATTGTGATTTATTTTACGTGCTATCAAGAATATTAAGCCAGGTTTGGTGTTCAGAGTATTGAATACTTATATTGAAAGGAAAAGATCACATTGACTTCATTAGAGCATCTACAATACAATAGCATTCTCTTAATAGTTTGCTTGAATTTAGATTAGAGTTAGGTGAGGGTAGGATATATGTTTATCTGATTGGTGTGAATAGCCTGTATGGGTGATGTGTGGAAGAATAGTGGAATAACATTACTTTCCAGAAAAGATTTGTTAACTGTGTCTATAGAATCGACCTGAGACATTGTTCTCTGAATGTTGAATCGTGTCTTAAGTGACATGAAACACATTAAGAGTAGATTAGGCTATGTTATACGGAAATTGAATATTTGTATGGGATGGGATGACTTAGTGCATGTGCTACGAGAATAAAAGTTTGAAATAGAAGAATTCAGCTTAGGTAATGATATATTTGTTGGTGCAAGCAGAATGAAATCCTCAATTAAAAATAGTTACAGTGTGTAGATTCAAACAAACAGGTTCAGGTAACATTATGTTAGCTTAGGTTAGATTTAGGTTATATATCTTGAATGTTTGATAGTCTCACATTAGCTTGCACTTATTTTGCTCACGTACATGCTTGGGTCACGGGCCACCTAATTGGTCACCTAATCTGGTCACCCTTGGTCACCCCATGGTCACCCTTGGTCCCCCATGGTCACCCTGGTCACCTCAGCTGGTCACCCATGGTCACCTAATCTGGTCACCCTTGGTCACCCATGGTCACCCTTGGTCACCCTTGGTCACCCTTGGTCACCCCTGGTCACCCATGGTCACCCTTGGTCACCCTTGGTCACCCTTGGTCACCCCTGGTCACCCATGGTCACCCTTGGTCACCCCATGGTCCCCCTTGGTCACCCATGGTCACCCATGGTCACCCATGGTCACCCTTGGTCACCCATGGTCACCTAATCTGGTCACCCTTGGTCACCCATGGTCATCTCATCTGGTCACCCATGGTCACCTAATCTGGTCACCCTTGGTCACCCATGGTCACCCTTGGTCACCCATGGTCATCTCATCTGGTCACCCATGGTCACCCATGGTCACCCTTGGTCACCCATGGTCATCTCATCTGGTCACCCATGGTCACCCATGGTCACCTCATCTGCTCACCTGTGGTTACTTAGGGTGTCTTCCTACACTAAATTGTTTTGCATTGTTGCGAGTTTATATTTGACATATGAACAATCAAAGTATAAAATATCGAGCATCTCTAACTTTTGCTTAAACGGTTATTGTCAGCTTCACTTGCATTTTCACAATGAGTGATCACAGTAAAAGGTTGTATTGCACAAAATACGCAAGACTTAATTTTTCATATATTAGTCTTGGAAAGGATCGTTTCCTCAAATGCTGTGAGTGTGGGCAGACTTTAAAGAATAGGACAACGAGTAGGCTTCAACGCCATAATAAAATATGCAAGAAAGAGGTTTCTAATGGTCCTGTGAACAATATAGCTAATTCTGAATCAGGGGCATTTCCGTTGCAAGAGAGTGAAAAATCTGGAATTGATGAAACATCTAATAATGAAGATGGAAAATCAACGCTAAGCGTTATTGTAAAAACATCTGGAAACATGACTTCATTGGAAGAAAGTAATAATCTCCAAGTCTCCGATAACATGCAAGATGCTCCATCAAGTGCTGCTTTTCGCCTGGAATATCCTTGGTTCGATCCAAATGAATTAGTAAAACGTTTACGATTATTAATCATGTCACAAGAATCGACTGGACAGAATCACTATAAGGAAATTCAAGGAATTATCAATGAACTGAAATCGACTGGCATCATTGAATGATTAAGAAATGAAATGAATATATATGTATTGTCTTTCAATAGTATATGCTTGCTTTCTGAATGGTAATGGTAGTGTATTCATCTTTATAAGTTAAATAAAATTATCTGATTGTAATTATGTTCTTTTGTTAATTTATATCATCCATTATGTTATTCCTGCATGCATTCCTAGTTAAGATAGGCTAAATTTGGATAGGGTAGGCTTGCTTAGGCTAGGATAGGTTAGGGCAGGTTAAATGATAACGCTGATATTTCTCTTCATAAATTTTATTAAATGAATCAAGATCGTTTTTTACATTTCAACAAAATTGATGATTTCACAATATAAGTAGATACTGCTTCAGGCAAATGCCTGTGGATATTATTCACAATTCATAAATATGGGTAAAACACCTGCACGTAACAGTCAGTCTCTCTCTCACTATCTCTCTCTCTCTCTCTCTCTCTCTCTCTCTCTCTCTCTGTGCGTGTCTATCACGCTGTTTTTCCGCCCTTGGAATAAAATAGAATACCTGTTACTTCTGATAACTGCGACTCTGCAGGCTAAGCATGAATTACATGATGAATGATTGTTACTGTCGTTAGATATGACCTAGAGTCCCTGCCAAAGTCAATAACGTATCTCTATAAGAGATGGTTATCTGTTCTAAGAAATCTTATTGAATTATAAAATAAGTTCTATGGCAATTTTCAAAGTATCACATTTCATAGTTTCACAGGTATGAATACATATCCTTGTCTTGTTTTCGATCAATTCCTTTAAGTTTTGTTGACTTCTTTGCTGCGGGCTGTTGAATTGCTCCCTTGTATGAGTATGACATCTTTTATTTGAAGGTTCCCAGCTGTACTTGCGTTGTTGATATAATTGTTCATCTGTAATCTGATGGGTGTTTTCATGCGGCTGCTTATTACTCTGCGATATTGAAGAAGATGTGCTCTTCCCAGCTTGATTAGCGATCTTGCAATCGCAAAGTGATTTATGGTATAATTCCCTCTTTTGCGCTGATTCTCTGTGTAAAGCTGTTTGTGAAGGTCTCATGGTGTGCTGCTCCTTAGGCTGGCGATTCAATGAAAGGTCCATTGGTTCATATGGGCCTGAAGTAAGATGAAACAATAAAATTAATTAATGGTGTTATAATATTTGAAGTGGATATTCATATTCAGCAAGTGAACATTTATTAAAGATTGAATAAAAGACTATATTTAATTCAGGTATAAAAGAAAATGTTTTTGGCTTAGAGACAGATTATTTGAGATAAGTCACTTTGATATGAAGAAGAGAGTATTAAAAGGGATACTATAAGTCAGATGAATGATGAAAAACAAAATATCATATATGATATTTCGATTGAACATATGGTTTGGAGCTGAAATGCTAACGCTGGAAGACAGAATGTACACAAAAATTGCTTACGATGGAATTCCTACAATGAGCCAAATAAGGAACAATATAAACTAGCATTTCAATATTTAATAATTCTTACCTTGAATTTCCCCCAGTAGACTTTTCAGTGATGAAATATTTTTACAACTATCACAACTGCATTTATTGGGCCTAACTGGCATTGTAACTTTGTCAAGTCGTGTTGTGCAACGTCCAGGGGGCGAGCCATTGATGCTCGTGTTAGATTCATTTGCCCTGTTGATGTTTCCTACAAAAGAATAAAAGAATAATAATAAAAATAACAACAAGAGAAAACATTTAATGAATAGTGGGAAAAAAAAGTTATCGTGTTTTCCTACATTTGGCAATTTCATCGTTAGTTCGGATTTCCACTTTGACTTAATCTTTCAATGTGTAAAGGCAATGAATGATGAGCTGATAATTTCAAGTCCATTGTAAGGAAATACATGCCATTTAACATATAAAAACTTTTTTCTGCGTATTTTGTTCCTATTTAATGACTTTCACTCGTAGAAAGACACCAAAATGTTTCTTTAAGGTATAATAAAATGGGCTTACCTGCCATTATGGAATGTATGTTATTGTTGCAGTGATGTGTAAATGCCAACTGATGTTTCGCCCTCTAGAACTGCAATCACACCTGTGTGTCTTGTGAGTCCGTTCACTCCTGCGGACGGTGTACCCTTTTATAGGTTAGAATGCTTTCCCCCACCACACCTGTGCAGCTGCGCAGTAAAACAGCTACCCCACCACCCCGCCGAACTTTGTTTCTATTGGCTAAACTAAGAAGTTAGCTTTCTTTCCAATATTTGGATACTGTGAAATGATATACATAATAGCTTGTTTTATAATGAAAGTGACAAAGCCAGCCTTTAATGTAATTTAAAATGAATGTATGAACATCTGAATGATGTCTTTATTCTCTTTTCTTATTCAATGAACTGAATGCTGAAGGTTCAGTAAGAAATGACAAGAAATGTTATGCTTCAATAAAAAAATAAAGATGAATAACACCGAGCAAAATGTTTAAAATATAGGCTGGCGGGATTCCTATTCATTATCATTGTTATTGTTCCCATCTCCATGCTACCATCAGTCATTCCCAGGGATTAAGTCACATAAGGAGTTTTGCGCCTTTAATTTCCTTTAACACCATAGAGCTCGTTTTGTATTCTGTCTACAAGCCCCACTTATCCGTTTTGGTTTGTATTTGTAATGAATATTGGTACGCAGTTTTCACTCATTCTTTGAGTTGTTTCCAAACATATTCTCCCCTTAAAAGCCTCTGGATTGTAAGATTTAATAGTACAATTGTTTTATACAAACCTGCTATAAACTGGCAAACTTATTAAATAAACTTACATCTAGTGACAAAAAGTTCCTGTTGATATTTTATTAACCCCTTATCTATTACTACTTGAGAAAAAATAAATACTTTCAGAGCATCAGGTCTCATTCACTAACTTTATTCAATAGCAAGGGTAAGATGAATGAAATTTTCATTATTCTGTCTCTTCAATTTTTAATCATTTGATAACAAAGAATAATATCAGGAGTTTCATATATTGAAATGAAATTAGCGTTGTGTATTTTTTATGCTCAGTTGTCGCAACCTCTATTTTTACTTTCTCTACTGGTCAATAGGGGAAGTATCGTACTCCACCCAAAAATTCGAAGTCAAGATTTCACCGGAAATATATGTTCGAGGCCCCCTGAATCCAAAAAAGCAGGTTTACAAAAAGGTGCGTGTATGTGTGTGCTTGGGTGCATGTGTGTGAGTGTATGTGTGTAAGTGGGGGTGTCTGCGCGTGTGTGAGTGTGTGTATGTGTGTGTATGCTCGTGTGTGTATGTGTGCGTGTGTGTGTGTGTATGTGTGTGTGGTTGTGCATTCATGTGTGTAGGTGTGCATGTGTATTTGTGTGCATGTGTGCGGGGTGTATGTGTGTGTGTGTTTACGTGTGAGTATGTGTGTGTGCCTGTAGGATTTTTTGGAGATATTTCCATGATTTTAGTTGAGTTTTGGGAACATAAACAAATGCGAAGTCAAGAGATGTGGATGGACCAAAAAATTCCCTGGGGAATGTTTTTTCAGTAGAATTGCATGTAGCTTTTGATCAGTACACAAAGCCTTCCTTACTCTAATATCCCCCCCTTGCACATAAAAGGAAATAAGCAGGGAGATAATTTGTGAAAACGTTTATCTCAGCTAACACGAAGATGTTAGTGCAAATAACATTTTGTATTAATTGTTAGGGCAAGAGTAGAGAAAGTTGCGTGAGGGTAACAGACGAGACAATATTTTCAGCTTAAGTAACATGTTGTCAAAGCTTAAATTTGCTTGAAAGAAACGAGAAACAGCCTCTCTGATCGTCGAACATGATACTATACACAAAATGAATGTTGCAAGTATAAAATAACGTTATTTATAAAATAATACTGAAATTAAATGCGAGTATAAGCCAGTATTTCCATGAGGATTAACAGAATGCAAACAAACATGTCACAGTAAGAAACGTGTGTAGAGAGAACTCTATGAGCGTAAAAGATCGTGAGATAGTGCTTGCGTTGATTGTGCGGGACATCATTGAAGTCCATAAGGAATCCAAAATAAACAAAATAGATAAATAAAGAACAAAAAACTAGAAAACATGACACAGGAAAAGTGGACCGATAAAGCCTTGTGAATGTAAAAGCCTCATTACCCTTCCGCTTAATGGCTAGTGCAAAGTCAAAGATGTGTGCGGTCCGAAAATTTCAGTGAGAATAGGTTTTTCTTCGGAAGAATACGTGTGTGGGGGGGTAGATTTTGATCAGTAAAAGTTTCGTTATGTCGAACTGCAAGTTTGTTTTCTGCTAAGAGTTATGTTACAGGTTTCCTTTTGTCCCCACTGTGTGGGAACGCATTGAAGTGTTGGAGGGGTTGGACGGCCATTCAACACAATGGGAAGGCAGGGAAACCCTCGCAGTGGGGGATCACATGGGTGGTCCACGCGTCAATACAGAAGTATTCTTTCGCAATTGAAAAGGTTTCTTCCTGCAGGTGGTGATCTTTGGCTGCTTTGTTAAGAGAAAAACACTAGGCCTGTTCAGACAGGAAAATGGGGATGTCTATGCTCGCCCCCTTGCAAGATGAAGCCTTGTTCTTTTCAAAACTGTCAGAGGGAAACATTTCCAAATGTCACATAAATATATCAAGATCTGAAAGGGGGCCATTCATTGTAGGGTTTCTTACCCTCGCGTTCTTCTTTCGAAAACACCTGCAGACACTAGAATAGGAGGGTCAGGGGAACGGGGGTCATAAATTACCCTTCCTTTGTCATCCTGATCGCGACAGACCATCCACCCTCTCTGTTTCCCTTCCTTTGTCATCCTCTATGCTCGCCCCCTTGCAAGATGAAGCCTTGTTCTTTTCAAAACTGTCAGAGGGAAACATTTCCAACTGTCACATAAATATATCAAGATCTGAAAGGGGGCCATTCATTGTAGGGTTTCTTACCCTCGCGTTCTTCTTTCGAAAACACCTGCAGACACTAGAATAGGAGGGTCAGGGGAACGGGGGTCATAAATTACCCTTCCTTTGTCATCCTGATCGCGACAGACCATCCACCCTCTCTGTTTCCCTTCCTTTGTCATCCTCTATGCTCGCCCCCTTGCAAGATGAAGCCTTGTTCTTTTCAAAACTGTCAGAGGGAAACATTTCCAACTGTCACATAAATATATCAAGATCTGAAAGGGGGCCATTCATTGTAGGGTTTCTTACCCTCGCGTTCTTCTTTCGAAAACACGTGCAGACACGTCTATACTTGCCCCCCCTTGCAAGTTGTAACTTGTTCTTTTCAAAACTGTCAGAGGGGAACATTTCCAACTGTCACATAAATATGTCAGTTTCTCAAAGGATCCATTCAGATAACCATCTTTTTCATCCTCACTTGGAAGGGTGCGAAGACCACCCCCCACTGACCTTCAGAATTTGGCGGGAGAGGGCGAAGACCACCTGCGCTGGTCTTGAGAATCTGTCAACAGTCAGAGGGGGAGGGGGGAGGGGGGGGGGCGTGACAGGATTTGATTAATGGGGAATTTATGCTAAGTGGGGCAGAAGGAACATACTGCCTTTTGGAAATTCCCACATGTGGGGGGAGGGGGGAGGGGAGGGGGAGGTGGGGAGGGGGAAGGGGGGGTGTATTGTTATGCTAATGAGATGCTAAGTGGAATAGAAGGAACACTATATGACTACTCCTCTTTATGTGTATGTTAACATATGTTACATCCTGGCCACTTATGTTTATTGCCTGAAATAAAATTAACTTACTGTTGAACGTATTCTCTGCAGAGTGGAGAAGCTTGGTTTTCGTTTCTGCAAGCGTTCTCTGTGGACTACATAACCTATTCTACATTACATGGCATTTGCAACGAGCGCTTTGTAAATAATATTTAGTCCTTTAATAATTTATGAATAGAGATTAGAGGTTTTATAGAGTAAATACGTCAGAAAGGGCTTTTCAATTATGAAAGCATGATCAAATAATCGGTTGAGTGGTTTTTGTGACTATCGTATATATGCACATACAAGGTGCTGGGTAATGAGTACGAGTACTTGTTCAGCGATTTCTTCATGTTAAGCTGAAACATTTACTGCGTATCCATGGCGAATTCAGTAAGTACTGAGTGCTCTTACCAGACTGAATACCGCATGGAGATGTGGATTTAAACGCAGGTCAATCTCTGGTTCCGATCCGCTCATTCCGTGGAGTAGTATTTATGTCGGTTGCATGTAAATGCTGAATCCACCAAAGACGCTGTATTCTACCGTACTCTTTGTATAACGTTCGCCATTTGCGTTGGTCGTTTGTTAATGCTAAGTTAAGTTTTTATTTAACGATCACTGCAATCGATTTTTAGTGTCGTGTAGGAGGAACCGATGTTCACGAAAGAGTAATGTGAAGGATTACCTAACCTCAAAGCCTGCTAAAAAACAATCGAGCACAGGTTCTCCAACGTAACGTAAAGTGAACCAGTCGACCAACTTTAAAAAACTTCAATTATTTCTTCTTCTTGTTCTTCTTCTACTTCTTTTCGAATCTTGCAGACTCAATACGGTATCATTTCCGTACTGAATTCACCATTTATACGTAGTAATAACATTCTCTAGCATTATCTATATAGAACTTGGTTAGATAAGAGATAAAATCGGTCCAATGTTTGATTGTGAATATGTAATTATTTCTTTACCGTTTACTTTACAAGCATAGAGACAACAGCCTTAAAAGAGTTATTCATATGCGTTCTATTTGTTGCTAAAATAAATTAATTAGCCACAAAATAGTAATCAGTTGGATTCTAGCGTGTCTTTTGCAATAAATGTGTAGACATACATACGTTTGGCAAGCGCGCAAAGCCGAAGGTCAGGAATATTGACATTTCTCAGGTCTCGGGAATATTGCTCGGGAAGCTTGAAAGAAAACTGTCCCTACCCTCGTTATTTGCAGTAGCTGATAACAAACATAGGAACCAGTTTTCTAGAGCTGGTCTGTTTTGCACTTTCATACGTCGTATGCTTAAGGGCGTGCTGGACAGAAATAGCCATATGAGTTTACAAAAACATTCCCTTCTTTAGTCCTACTCTGTTGCCATTTACCTTTCACAACAGATACATTTTTTATTTGACTTTTGTATTCGTCATATTTCATTTATCATTACGACATACTGAAATTTGTTCTTGAATTTTATTTTTTGCCATAGTATAGTAAGGGAAGTATTGCATTCCACCCAACAATTTGATATAGAGATTTCCCGGAAATACATGTTTTCAGGTCCCCTAAATCCACAAAAGGCATTTTTAGAAAAAGGTATGTGTGTGTTTGTGTGTCTGTCCGTCTGTGAACAGCATAACTCAAAAACCAATAGTCGATTAAATACCAAACATAGTATTGTCACCGCGCCCGCCGCATCTAATTGCCGACAACAGCAGTGTCACCCATCGCATTATTGTCGGCACTACCGCAAAGGAGCCGAAGGAAAGAGACAGAGAATGGCCGCATTGTTGGGGCGCTTGCCGAAAGAGAGAAAAAGATAGAGACTTCGAGAATCTTCTGTGCTTTGTATTTCACCGCAATAACTGAAGTTTCCAGAATAGTGCCTGGGAGATATAAATAGCGGTAAAGTGCGACAGAAGGGGCAGTTAGACGTATGTGAAGCGTTGAGTAGTCGTGCCGACGGAGACGGACAGACGATGTGAAGCATTGTGCCGACGGAGAAGTTAGTTCTTTGTGTTACGAGTTCGGAGCCGTGCTGTTCGAGAATCGAAAAAGACTTTCTTGCTGTTGCAACGAGTGTACAAAGTTACTGTTTACGGAAATAAAAGTGTTTCTTTATCTCGACTACATCTGTCTACTTTACTTTTACACCCAACCAAAAAGTCACAGTATTTATACTTCTGCCAAGAATAGAACACGGCTATTTTTCAACAAAATGTCCCCCACTCCACACTACTCTTTTCATGGCACATTATTAGAAAATTTTAATTTTATCAAAAATATCTATAAGGAGTTTCATTAAAATATCATATGTTTAGATATGTTAATGAGGAATGAAAGTATATCTTGAATTTTTAAGAATATTATTAGAAGGGTCTTCATTCCGATGACTTGCACGACTGGTAAACAGTAAGAGAAGTTAAAATCTTACTACATAAAACATTTGGAGTGAAACATTTTGGCGACATTCTTTTTTATTGTCTGAAGTTCAAATATTTATACTTTTCTCTAATGGAAAGTTGTTAGTCGTATTTCAATCTCATGCAAGGAAAACGTAATTTCAAACTATCACATAGTGACTAGCTTTAAAACATTCGACTATCACTTAAAGCCTATTTTATTTCCATATTGCCCTTCCACCTACAACAAAATTAACATAAGATAATTTGTACAAATGTTTATCTCGTTTACATGAAGAAAATACAGGAATAGGGGTTCGTAAGAACAGTTAGTACAAGAGTAAAGAAAGTCATGTGAGTGCAATACAGAGTTTGTAAGCATAATTTCAATTATGCTACTGATCAAAACCTTGATCTGTGATGATGTGCAGTTGCAAGAAGCTTCAGCGTCATGTAAGACGAAAATATGGCTTCAAAAAGGGAATTGGAATGAATAAAAGAGCTCGTTCTTTTGGCTTATGAAAAAAACTGACAGTCGTAGCTCCTAACACCGCATTGCCTGAGGCTACAGGACGGTCAAAGGCACAAAGAACGCCGACGGAAATTGTGTCGTTTACAGTGGTCTTCTTCACCTTAGCTGTCACAAAACATGCTGCATTCTCATATACAATATGAGGAAAACTCCTTGTAGGTATTATCTAGGTGTTTACCCAAATGGGAACAGCAATATTTAGTAGAAGTAGAGGAATAGAATATATTGTATATGTCTGTATACATAATTTACAACTATGTTACATTTGTGAAAACGGAGATCTCTTGATTAAATAAATTCCTCTTCTGTTATACTTGACTAATCATGTTTAGTAACTAGAGATAAATATATTTATGTACACATGAATGATAATCCATAATATGCATTGTGTTGTATTCTCGTTCTATGCTTATGATCAGCAACAGGTTAGTGAAGAATTAACCAATTATAGCTTGAGTTAGACATTTATTTTTCATTAATTCATTTACTTATTTATTTTTGCTCCTATGCAGCAACAAACACTAATATTACTGTGATAATATTGTTTTGTTTCTTTTTTCTCATAAAGTTTTGCCTTACTATGTAGTTAATGAATACTAATCAAGCTTTAATTTGCATTCCTTGAAAAACTTTTCATACATACACACTATACGTTTCTTATATATTTTCCCCTTAGATTTTATAGACATGTTCTGCTCTAGACTGTTAGGTATGCCTACCAGTCATGAGAAGAGGTCTATATGACAAACTGAATGCACTCACTGCCTCTTTCTCTTTTAGCCAATAGGATCGAAAGCGTAAACATGCATTTTGTTTCTACGCCATTTTGTATCCTTTGTTTTGGTTATTAGTTAAGGCTTTTTAGCAAAAGGAGGTATCGTGCCCTAAAGCAACCAATGAAATGGTCAAGGCTTCCTATAACGATAATGTGACGTAGACGCGAGTTGCAGTGAGCTTCTTTAGCGTACCAGCATGAGACTCGTCCCAAAAATCTATAACATTAACGCCTCCTTGCCAGATTTATTCTTCCTTGTTGAGTTTTCTTTATTTACTCCGCCAAGCAAGTCCTTGAGATAAAGGATAATCTGCATACATTTCTGTCAAAAAGCTCTCCTCACAGCAAGGAATGAAAACATTCTCTCACGTTCTCGCTCAACTGAAATGCCGTTGAAGTGGTCAGGTACAGAAGAACGCCAAGTGCCAAGCGCTGCTACTCCACTTTTAAATGAGACCGCAGATTTGATGAGAGTTAAAGAACAAGTGAGTGAAACGCTGCGGTCATTAAATTTACCGCAAGCTCTTTGCACCGCATAATTCTCTCCAAAAGCATTTTGGCTGCTTGCGTTTAAAATGGGAACGAAGTGCTGGGTACGTTCCAAGCAAGATAATCACAAATCATTCATTTACATATTGAACAAATAATGAGTTAGCTATTTTGACACAGCAATAATGTTTTCCCCAGGTGCAGGTATTTTTCCATGTCTCAATACACATCTAGTGACCCTTGTAAATTCGTGAACAATGGTGTTTGTAGAGCGGAACGTCAGGAATGTTAACAGTAAAACCTACCTGCCTGAATACTACTCGGAAAGCTTGAAGGAAACCGCCCCCTCTTCTCGTTACTTGCAATATCTGATAAGAACACTGATGTACACATGGCGAAACCAGTTTTCGAGGCTGGCCAAGTTTGGACATTAACTTGTAGTAAAATTCAACGCATACATAGCAGCCTAAGTCGCTTTCGTAAACAAAACTCACCTGTACAGTCCTACTCCACGGCCAGACTGCGCAGATAATGTATTGAAAAATATTCAATGTTCTGTTTACCTTTTAAAATAAACTAATTTTTTATTGGCACCCGTTCATGTATAATGAAATATGAGGAAGCAAACTGTTAAATAAGGAATGTTAACAAATCGCGTGCTATATTCATATTACTTTTCCTACTCGTTTAAAATCTATTCTTACAATAGCTCATTCTGCTATTACTCCTACTTCTTGTTGAGTTCAATACACACTTTGTTGTAGGTATAAGATAAAATACAAAAGGCTAAAGAGAGTCACAATTTTAAAGACCGTGTCGCCATCTTTGAATTCACTATCACAAAAACAAAGAGAAAAGGAAAACAAGAAAGAAAGGGTAGAAGAAAAGCAAATAACGACTTTCCAGTTGATAAAAGTATAAGTGCTTGAAAATTCAAAGCAATAACAAGAACATCTCGGAAATTGTTAATTTCATAAAGAGAGGAGGGCATAATATATAAATGGTGTACTGCACTAAAGTCATTCAGAATGAAAAGGAATTCAGAGCCTATTGCCAGAAAATTCAAGATATACGTTTAAATTGTCATAAAAATGTTAAACATGCGATATTTTAATACAAATCGTTTATAGTTTTGAAGAAATTAGCATTTGCGATCGGTCCAAGGACCTAGCTTTCTACGGGCATTAAACCACTCACTCACTCACTCACTCACTCACTCACTCACTCACTCACTCACTCACTCACTCACTCACTCACTCACTCACTCACTCACTCACATTTTCGATAAAATTTTCCATGTAAAGGATAGTTTGCATTTTCTTGGAAATCGTTGTGCCACATCCTTGCAAGATGCTGAATTCAAATACAAAGTTAATTATTTAATTCACCTTTTTCATTTTTGGGTTACGCCGTTTACACACACACACACACACACACACACACACACACACACACACACACACACACACACACACACACACACACACACACACACACACACACACACACAAAGATCTTTTCTAAACATTACTTTTGAGGTTTACGGGCGTCAAAACATGTTTTTCCGACGAAATCTTGAGATTTTGAATAGAATACAATGCCTACTTCCTCTACTTAGCCAGAAGTAGTAGAAAAAGCAAATATTCGCAAGCAGTTGTTTGGAAAGACTGCTAAAAATGTACGATTTTTAAGATTCTTCCATAAAATATGTAATAAACACCAGAGTGCAAGATACCAAAGGTCGTGAGTGCATGTACCTTTGCGATCTGATACATATTCAGGTTCAAGTTCTAAATTTTTAAATAATTATTAGTTTGCCATATACCTGAAGTGATTTTTTGTTCAAAATTGAGTTGCAATTAACTAAAGTTGTGCCGTGTTTGTTTTTTATACCAGTATTTATTATTCCTCTATTAAAGTGTTGCCTTGGAGAAATTGAGACTTCAAATATTACCCTTCGCTAAAAGTAAGTCACGATTTAGTGGCACTGGACAACAAATTTTAGTGCAACCTTCTAAATCACATACGCATTAGACTGTTACAGCCAACAAAATTGAGCGATAGTGGTCTAGACAGCAAAAGTTGTCATAGCAACACTTTATGGTCTGTTAAACCATACACGTCATACCGGTTGCTATAGAAATGTCGCATAGCGATCCTCATTTGAAATTTACAGCGAATATCAATTCAATAACGATTGTAAAGATAGTTGCAATATGATGTTTACTTTCAATGTAAATTTAAACTCGCCACTCCTTTGTCGTTTACTCCTGCAATTAACATAGAGAGGTAGAGCTTTAAAAGGTAAGTTATTCGTGTATTTTCCATTTATTGCTAATAAGTGTCGTTTAACCACAAAATGATGTTATATAACTGTATTGCTCGGCAACTGCGCAGCTTTGGCGATGACTTTATCATTGGACAGTTTTATTTCTGTTATTTGAATCTACGGCTCCGAATATAAAGAGAACGTTCTGTAAGAGGAACTTTCTGGAAACGGATCAAATATTTTAGTCTGTAAAATATGGCAAGCATTTTCTGTTATAAAGATGGAAAAAGTGTGTAATACGCATGCGCTATTTGAATTATAGAAACTTTTTCGTGTTTTCAAACTTCTTCCTCGTGTAGTTCCGGACTCTGTCGTAATGTAGTCATTTGTTAAACGGGGAACATAAGACAGCTATCGCCTACTAGCAGATCACATCTATTTAATTTATCCCTGAATTCATCGCCGCTGTTAGAAGAACCTTGGTTTACCAAACATAAAATTAATAGAGCTAATTGGTATGCAGAAGAGGCCTGCGCATTTAAAGGTATGTAAACAAGTAACGTAATTATAATGTGACGTTCGTACTTGAAGATGCGCAAACGCTGATAGTAGAATACAATTGACGACCATACTAACCTAGAGAAGCTGGAATGTCTGGTTAGGCCTACTACCACAGAAGAATGGGATTTAAACAGCCCTTTAGTTAAAACAGGAGTAATTATGTATCATAGTAACCTAGAGGAGGTGAAACGTCAGGTTGGATTGAAGAATGAGATCGAAATATCCCTTTGATTAAAACAGGGGCAAGTTAACACCTCCAAGGAGAAGCACCTTCATGAATGTTACCACGGCGCCACCCCGCTTGTCGCAGTAGGGAAAGTTTCTTCACTCGTGATTACAACTTCATACAGAAAACAGATATAATTATTGTCACAACAAATTACGAGAAAAGTAAAATATTTTTCATAATTAATATAAACATTGAAAATTATAAATAAATGCCGTGTCACGTTAAAGGAGGCCCTATGAAAGAAGAAAAAATCAATGTCAAAGTATATACATAACCTTTTCAGGCCATCATCTACGGACCACTTCGTTATATACGAAGTCATGCCCATTTCATTGATTCCTTTAAGCTACAGTGCAGGATGTGTCACTCCTTCTGGTAAATAATTACACCAATAACCAAAATAAATGTTACAAAATGGTGTGAATATGAAATACATGTTTACGCCCTCGATCGTATTAGTTAAAAGAGACATAGTGTGACTTCCGTTTGTGACACAGCCTGTCATACCGTATGGGCTAGTGCAGAACGCCTTTAAAAGGGTTAAAATTTAAGGGGAATGTTTGATGAACACCCACGTTAGCACAGTAGCTCACGCGTCAAAATGCCACATAAAATAATAGAAAATCCGCCTTGACGCTCTTTGTGCACCTTATTCGCTAATCTGTTTACTTTATTCCCTATATTGAGACTTGATATTTATCGACTCTTCAAACGTCCGGTCAAATAACAAACATGTTTTTTGTTTTGTTCTTAGAAACAAGAGTCTATTTGTAAACTGTACTTTTCTTGGAAGAGTTCAACATGGAGTGATGATAAAGCTCTTATACTAAGTGTCCTCTAGACATACTAGAGGTTGTACGGAGGGCAATTAATTGCGTTGTTTGCCTTTTGAATATATAGTTTGTTGTTTGCTATTGGTCAGCGGCGTGTTGAATGTGAATTCTTCCACAAATTGTAGGTGGAGAAAAAAAGATATGTCGCGGCGACTCGCCAGTTTGGAATGCAGACCGGAAATTGGATGATGTGCCTGCAAATGAGTGATAGAGAAAGAGAGAAATATAACATTGCAGCTCCTTTGTCCGTTTTATGGGAGATTATGAACAGTTGTCTTGGCTCTTGGAATCGAAAGTCTACGTTATAATCTCCATAGCAATATCTGAAAATCACCTTACGTGTCAGAGAAAAGGACCTCACGAAACCTTGAGGTTATCTATGAATAGCGGAGGGAATTGAGTCAGAATTTTTACTTATACATACATACATTCAGAATAACTGCTGTGTTACATTCACATGATTTTCTGTACTCTCTATCACTTATTAGTGGCCATACAAACTATTCTTACGGAACTTTTTCTATCTACTGCATAGGGATCGAGATAATCCTGTGCAGAAGCAGCTATATTACACGTTTCGTTATAGATACAACGGAACTACGATTGTCCAATGTTTAACAGGTGGGTGCTATATGTTGGACTTAAATTTCATACTGTTTCTGTGCAGTCGAGGGAAACAAAAAAAAATTCAGGGGCCACAAAAATGGTAACATTTAGTATCTTCTTTTTTGTATGCAATGTTGTCTAACTACTGGGTTTTCGGTGCATAAAGCATTGTTTAACGTGCCCTCAGAGCTAATAATCCAAAAGATTGGAGTCGGAGGAATGTGCAGGCCATGGAGCTGGTCCTTCTCTACCTATCCATCTGTCATGGTAGACAAACTTTGCCAGTTAACTTACTACTGAGACAATAATGACAACTGTAACCAAGTGCCCATGGCAACACTTCGCTACTATGCATGATACAATGAGTCAAATGGGTGAAAGCCTTCTAGAAATGAGGTTATGAGATCGGACCTGGAAGACCGTTGAACGTAAACTGTTATTAATAACGAGAAATCAAAGGGTTATGGGACATGTGTTCATATAAACTTTTTTTCTTCTTCTGATGTAAGAAACCCATTTACATGATGCTTGTAAACGTATTATCAGTTTCTCCATTTTTCCTCGCCAGTTTTATCATAATTTTTCCTTAATGCACCCTTCCTTAACGCGTTCATTATTGATTATTTCGGTATATTTCACGATTCATTCTTTCCCAAAACCGTATTTCAAATTACCAAATACCTTTTCATCTCTATGTTGCACCGCCTACGTTTCAACACTATAAAACACCATCCTCCACATAAAGCACTTTGCTAAATTTATGAAGTAAATTAATAAATGTAATGTGAACAACCGCAGATTGCTTAAAAGCATCTGCTCTGCAGTGAGACGAGAGATAAATGGATATGCTAGCTGCCTTTCCAATAACAATTTTATACATGGAAAATAAATAAATAGATAGCTATAGCGCTTATTTGCTCTTTTAAGCAGATGCTCCACATGTTTTGCTCGTTACATCAATAAGAATGTTATAAGCACTAAGCTGGGATGAAAACAATAAAGGTTCAACTGCTACTAGGAATATAGGTAGGGATATTAAAATAGATAATCACTCACTCTCATCCCTCGTAGTCTTATAGTGTTTGCAACCAACACTCAAATCGGCTTTTATCTCACTATCACTAACCCTTGGCTACAGTTGTCCATGTTTTTTCTAGTCGATACTGCTTGGGAATTCCTATGCCTAGTTGTAAGTTTGCTGTTATTTTCAAGAAGGTAATTTCATTTTCAAATGTTCTTCACTTATGAACTATCACAAGAATTGAAGTTGAAGCAGTTTAATATACAATATTGTATGCTCAATGAAAAATAAATTTCAACTTATGTAAAATATTCAAAGATAAGTTGCACAATAAAATGCGTCTTTCTCCTAAAAATTATTTTTCGGAGATCAATAAAAGAGAATATTTCTAAATATGTGTTTAATGTGAAAGAAGAGGATTGATTCTAGAAATAGTATTGGAATATTGGTATAGGTGTTTAGAGAACGAAGGTGAGAATATTGTAAACATGTGTATGAACCACCTGAAAATCATTTTAAAAAAAATCAAATGTGTTGCACTTGCATGACTTTCTCTACTCTTGCACTAACCATTCTTACAAACTCTTATTACTATATATTCTTTCTGTTGAGATAAACATATGTACAAATTATTTTATTGCTTATTTCCATGTAGGTATAAGGGGAATATTAGAATACAGTAGGCTTTGAGCGATAGTAAAATATTTTAAAGCTTTGAGATACCGTTTTCTTTGCAGCTTAACCTATAAGAAATAAATAACGATGTTCCATTTGACAGGCGTATAAGTTTCCAAAACTCACACAAATAACAAGGAATATCTCCGATATTGTTCATTCTACAATACGTTTATTGAGACATAAACTGTGTGTTTTAGCAAGATCTACATTTTTGTATAGTAAGATTTGGTCTATCTCTTACGGTTTACCAGTTAACAAAAAGTCATCCAGATTAAATAGGACTACATGGGCTATAGCCAGAAAATTCAATATATACGTTTCATTTGTCATAAAAATACCTAAAACTGAGGTAGACATTTTCAAGGAATCAAAATTTTCGAACTTTTTTCCATGTGATGGGTAGTTTAGGGTGGAAGAAGTTTCTTCAAAATATCAAAAAGGGGCCCCACTGACACCAAGGGGCCACGTAGCTGTAACGCTTAAGGGACACTCAAACCTAAAATTGTACATTAGAATAAATAAAATAGCTGAAGTACTGCAGTTTGCGTTTAACCGCCCCCCCCCCCCCCCCCCATTAATGCCTGGCCTTTAACTCCAGTGATCATAGAGGAGGCCTTTCCTTTGGAGCATATTTTGCATAGCTACCGTCTGTGGACAGCATAACTCAAAAACGAAAAGTCGGTTAAAAACCAAAGTTGGTATTTCAGTTTAATGTCTTTCAAGGATGTGACACGAAGATTTTGAAGAAAATAACCCCACCCTTAACTATGCTTTACATTGAAAATTAGTCTAAAATTTTGATTTTCTTCAAAACGGCTCTAATGATTTTGATTGAAATGCCATATGTTTAATATATTTGTATGACAAATGAAATGTATATTTCGAATTTTCTAGCTATAGCCTGTGTAGTCCTGTTTACCCTGGATGACTTTTGAATAAGTCGTAAACCGTAAGAGATAGACCAAATCTTACCATACAAAAATGTAGATCTCGCTAAAACACACAATTTATGTCTGAATGATGTCTTTTGTAGAATGAGCGATTTCAGAGATATTCCAGGTTATTTGTGTCAGTTTTAGACAACAAAACGTTCTTGAAATGGAACATCGTTGTTTATTTTTTTATATGTTAAGCGTGCAAAGAGAACGGGAACTAAAAGCTTTAAAAGATTTGACTATCGCTCAAAGCCTACTGTATTCTAATAGTCCTCTTGTAGCTACAAGGAAATAAGCAATATCATAATTTATACAAATGTTTATGTCAACTAACACGAAGAAGATATAAGAATAAGTTTGTAAGAATGGTTAGTACACGAGCAGAGAAAGTCATGTGAGTGCAACACATCAGATTTTTAAATTTAATATTTAAAAGGGAACGCTACATTTTTTTACGGGGTTTAGCGCCCATGGTTTCTCCATATACCCACAGACAATGGACACAATGAAACATGAAATAGAACAATAAAGAAAAGTTGCAACGGAAAGTTCTAAGATAAATTTAGGTACTTCCCCGGTACGATCTTACTGAGGAACACCTGGATACAAAATCAGCCAGGGGCTGACGTTCTGACGGAATTCAAACCGCGAGCTTGTCTTAAGGATCTCCACAACCGGTAGTTGGTATAAATGTTCACTGACTTCATAAACATCAAGGAATGTTTATGGAAAAGGAAAGTGTCCAGCCATTCCTGAGGTTTGTAGTCCGTTTATCAGATTTCCTCCTCCTTCTGTGCAATGCAGGCGGCTTGCTTTGGCAGTGCCAAGGGAAGAGACGATATGCAACGTCTGCTTGTCATACAGATTTATTCAGATGTAAATCCTGCAGCGCAGGGTACTTATGTCTGAACAGAAGCTTCAAAGAAACTCTCTCGCTGTACAATTAATTCATTCTGATGTAAATCCAGCTTGCACGATGCGCCCCTGTTTACCTTCAGTGACTTTAGCTGACTTTCTGAAGAATATATTCACAGCTGACAACTGGACTGAAGACTGGCAGATGAAATATTAATATTTTCCGTTGTTTACATCGTTGGCGCCAGAATACTTCCAACCCAATGGGCCCCCGTTGAAGCCTCTTGGGGACAGGTTATTTGGCCGTGTGCCGTTTTGTTTGTTTATTTTTCTTATATTGTGTTTGCTCAAGCAACAATTTAACTCTTGTCTTCAGAAAGAACTCGTCACATTGTAATAATGTGTAACCCATTAGCAAGATTAGCCTAGCACCTATAAGCGGTGTTACGTTCCTACTATGGTGCATACAAAGCAAATCTGATGTGTTGCACTCAAATGACTTTCTCTACTCTTGTGCTAACCATTCTTACAATCTCTTATTTCTGTAATTTCGTATCAGTTGAGATAAACATTAATACAAATTATCTTATTGGTTAATTCCTTGTAGGTGCAAGGGGAATATAGAATACAGTAGGCTTTGTGCGATAGTCAAATCTTTAAAAGCTTTGAGATTATGTTCTTTGTGCACGCTTAACATATAAAAAATGAACAACCATGTTCTAAGTCCGAAAGATTTAAGTTTTCCGAAGATGACAATAACAAGGAAGATCTCCGAAATAGTTGACTTTATGCAAAAAAAAAAAAAAAAAAAAAAAAAAAAAAAATCGACATAAATTGTGTGTTGTAGTGAGATCATACATTTTTTGTATTGTAAGATTTTGTCTATCTCTTACGGTTTACGAGTTATTCAAAAGTCATCCACAGTAATGGCTACAGCCAGCAAATTCAAACATATGACATTTTAATCAAAATCGTTAGAGCCATTTTCAAGGAAATTAAAATTTTCGAAAACTTTTCCATATAAAGGGAGGTTCGTGTCGCATTCTTGAAACACATTAAATTTAAATAACAACCTTGGTTTTTAACCCACTTTTTGTTTTTGAGTTATGACTAACAGACACACACACACACACACACACACACACACACACACACACACACACACACACACACACACACACGCGCGCGCGCGCGCGCGCACGCTAAAAAGGCCTTTTTTATTCAGGGGTTCTCAAAAGATATTTCCGGTGAAGTCTCGACATAGAATTTTTGGGTGGAATGCAATACTTCCTCTACTTACCAGAAGGAAAAGTAAAAAGCTTACAACAACTAATAAAATATGTCTGACCTAACCGATAAATTCCCGAGCGGAGCGAGAGGTAAGATCGTCGGATACTATTTATCCGGTCTATCTCGTAAATGAAATAATTTTCTTCTTTTTCTTCATCTTCTTCTTCTTTCTCCTCCTTTCATGGATTACACCTTAGCTCTGCTGCGGTAAAACACTATCTTTCCATCCCCTCCTAGGTTCACTTACTCCTCAAATTCCTATTTTTGATATTTCATTGTTATTTTAGGAGAGCTATTTTCGGACATTTGCTACAAATCATGAAACCGATTATCTCTATAATGTGTTAATTTGTTAGATATACATTCAATGTTTAGCTGTTCTCTAATAGATTCTTGTAGCTTACTTCCCATAACTGATCTTAAACATCTCATCTCTCCTGATTCTATTATTTTTAACGTCACCTTCTTTACAGCCCATGTTTGACTACCATATAATAAAACAGGCAACCCCATTACATTAGGTTCTCCGTGAAGATCCTCCTAGGTTCTCCGTGAAGATCCTCCTAGGTTCTCCGTGAAGATCCTCCTAGGTTCTCCGTGAGGATACTCCTAGATTCTCCGTGAAGATCTTCCTAGGCTCTCCGTGAGGATATTCCTAGGTTCTCGGTGAGGATACTCCTAGGTTCTCGGTGAGGATACTCCTAGGTTCTCGGTGAGGATACTCCTAGGTTCTCGGTGAGGATACTCCTAGGTTCTCCCTGAGGATACTCCTAGGTTCTCCCTGAAGATACTCCTAGGTTCTCCGTAAAATCCTCCTAGGTTCTCCGTGAGGATACTCCTAGGTTCTCCGTGAAGATCCTCCTAGTTTCTCCGTGAAGATCCTCCTAGGTTCTCCGTGAAGATTCTCCTAGGTTCTCCGTGAAGATTCCCCTAGGTTCCCCTGAAGATTCTCCTAGGTTCTCCCTGAAGATTCTCCTAGGTTCTCCGTGAGGATACTCCTAGGTTCTCCGTGAAGATCCTCCTAGGTTCTCCGTGAAGATTCTCCTAGGTTCTCCGTGAAGATTCTCCTAGGTTCTCCGTGAAGATTCTCCTAGGTTCTCCGTGAAGATACTCCTAGTTTCTCCGTGAAGATCCTCCTAGGTTCTCCGTGAAGATTCTCCTAGGTTCTCCGTGAGGATACTCCTAGTTTCTCCGTGAAGATCCTCCTAGGTTCTCCGTGAAGATCCTCCTAGGTTCTCCGTGAAGATTCTCCTAGGTTCTCCGTGAAGACTCTCCTAGGTTCTACGTGAGGATACTCCTAGGTTCTCCGTGAAGATTCTCCTAGGTTCTCCGTGAAGATCCTCCTAGGTTCTCCGTGAAGATTCTCCTAGGTTCTCCGTGAAGATCCTCCTAGGTTCTCCGTGAAGATCCTCCTAGGTTCTCCGTGAAGATCCTCCTAGGTTCTCGGTGAAGATATTCCTAGGTTCTCCGTGAAGATCCTCCTAGGTTCTCCGTGAAGATCCTCCTAGGTTCTCCGTGAAGATCCTCCTAGGTTTTCCGTGATGATGCTCCTAGGTTCTCCGTGAAGATACTCCTAGGTTCTCCATGAAGATACTCCTAGGTTTTCCGTGAAGATCCTCCTAGGTTTTCCGTGATGATGCTCCTAGGTTCTCCGAGAAAATACTCCTAGGTACTCCGTGAAGATACTCCTAGGTTCTCCGTGAAGATACTCCTAGGTTCTCCGTGAAGATCCTCCTAGGTTCTCCGTGAAGATCCTCCTAGGTTTTCCGTGATGATGCTCCTAGGTTCTCCGTGAAGATGCTCCTAGGTTCTCCGTGAAGATCCTCCTAGGTTTTCCGTGATGATGCTCCTAGGTTTTCCGTGATGATGCTCCTAGGTTTTCCGTGAAGATACTCCTAGGTTTTCCGTGAAGATACTCCTAGGTTCTCCGTGAAGATACTCCTAGGTTCTCCGTGAAGATACTCCTAGGTTCTCCGTGAAGATCCTCCTAGGTTTTCCGTGATGATGCTCCTAGGTTCTCCGTGAAGATGCTCCTAGGTTCTCCGTGAAGATCCTCCTAGGTTTTCCGTGATGATGCTCCTAGGTTCTCCGCGAAGATACTCCTAGGTTCTCCGCGAAGATCCTCCTAGGTTCTCCGTGAAGATACTCCTAGGTTCTCCGTGAAGATCCTCCTAGGTTCTCCGTGAAGATCCTCCTAGGTTTTCCGTGAAGATACTCCTATGTTTTCCGTGAAGATACTCCTAGGTTCTCCGTGATGATCCTCCTAGGTTCTCTGTGATGATGCTCCTAGGTTCTCCGTGAAGATCCTCCTAGGTTTTCCGTGATGATGCTCCTAGGTTCTCCGTGAAGATACTCCTAGGTTTTCCGTGATGATGCTCCTAGGTTCTCCGTGAAGATCCTCCTAGGTTTTCCGTGAAGATCCTCCTAGGTTCTCCGTGAATATCCTCCTAGGTTCTCCGTGAAGATCCTCCTAGAATATCCGTGAAGATACTCTTAGGTTCTCCGTGAAGGTCCTCCTAGAATCCCCGTGAAGATACTCTTAGGTTCTCCGTGAAGATCCTCCTAGAATCCCCGTGAATATACTCTTAGGTTCTCCGTGAAGGTCCCCCTAGATTCTCCGTGAAGATACTCTTAGGTTCTCCGTGAAGATCCTCCTAGAATCTCCGTGAAGATACTCTTAGGTTCTCCGTGAAGGTCCTCCTAGATTTTCCGTGAAGATCCTCCTAGAATCTCCGTGAAGATCCTCCTAGAATCTCCGTGAAGATCCTCTTAGGTTTTCCGTGAAGATCCTCCTAGAATCTCCGGGTAGATGCTCTTAGGTTTTCCGTGAAGATCCTCCTAGAATCTCCGGGTAGATGCTCTTAGGTTTTCCGTGAAGATCCTCCTAGAATCTCCGTGAAGATCCTCCTAGAATCTCCGTGTATATGCTCTTAGGTTTTCCGTGAAGATCCTCCTAGAAGCTCCGTGAAGATCCTCCTAGAATCTCTGTGAAGATGCTCTTAGGTTTTCCGTGAAGATCCTCCTAGATTCTCCGTGAAGATCCTCCTAGATTCTCCGTGAAGATCCTCTTAGGTTTTCCGTGAAGATCCTCCTAGATTCTCCGTGAAGATGCTCTTAGGTTTTCCGTGAAGATCCTGCTAGATTCTCCGTGAAGATGCTCTTAGGTTTTCCGTGAAGATCCTCCTAGAATCTCCGTGTAGATGCTCTTAGGTTTTCCGTGAAGATCCTCCTAGAATCTCCGTGTAGATGCTCTTAGGTTTTCCGTGAAGATCCTCCTAGAATCTCCGTGAAGCTCCTTCTAGAATCTCCGTGTAGATGCTCTTAGGTTTTCCGTGAAGATCCTCCTAGAATCTCCGTGAAGATCCTCCTAGAATCTCCGTGAAGATCCTCCTAGAATCTCCGTGAAGATCCTCCTAGAATCTCCGTGTAGATGCTCTTAGGTTTTCCGTGAAGATCCTCCTAGAATCTCCGTGAAGATCCTCCTAGAATCTCCGTGAAGATGCTCTTAGGTTTTCCGTGAAGATACCCCTAGATTC
This sequence comes from Tenodera sinensis, assembly GCA_030765045.1. Taxonomy (NCBI): domain Eukaryota; kingdom Metazoa; phylum Arthropoda; class Insecta; order Mantodea; family Mantidae; genus Tenodera; species Tenodera sinensis. Next base: position 134,586,521 of record CM060967.1, on the reverse strand, counting down.
TCCGTGAAGATGCTCTTAGGTTTTCCGTGAAGATCCTCCTAGATTCTCCATGAAGATGCTCTTAGGTTTTCCGTGAAGATCCTCCTAGAATCTCCGTGAAGATCCTCCTAGAATCTCCGTGAAGATGCTCTTAGGTTTTCCGTGAAGATCCTCCTAGAATCTCCGTGTAGATGCTCTTAGGTTTTCCGTGAAAATCCTCCTAGATTCTCCGTGAAGATGCTCTTAGGTTTTCCGTGAAGATCCTCCTAGAATCTCCGTGTAGATGCTCTTAGGTTTTCCATGAAGATCCTCCTAGAATCTCCGTGTAGATGCTCTTAGGTTTTCCGTGAAGATCCTCCTAGAATCTCCGTGAAGGTCCTCCTAGAATCTCCGTGAAGATGCTCTTAGGTTTTCCGTGAAGGTCCTCCTAGATTCTCCGTGAAGATGCTCTTAGGTTTTCCGTGAAGATCCTCCTAGAATCTCCGTGTAGATGCTCTTAGGTTTTCCGTGAAGATCCTCCTGAATCTCCGTGAAGATCCTCCTAGAATCTCCGTGTAGATGCTCTTAGGTTTTCCGTGAAGATCCTCCTAGAATCTCCGTGAAGATCCTCCTAGAATCTCCGTGAATATCCTCCTAGAATCTCCGTGTAGCTGCTCTTAGGTTTTTCGTGAAGATCCTCCTAGAATCTCCGTGTAGATGCTCTTAGGTTTTCCGTGAAGATCCTCCTAGAATCTCCGTGAAGATCCTCCTAGAATCTCCGTGAAGATCCTCCTAGAATCTCCGTGTAGCTGCTCTTAGGTTTTCCGTGAAGATCCTCCTAGAATCTCCGTGTAGATGCTCTTAGGTTTTCCGTGAAGATCCTCCTAGATTCTCCGTGAAGATGCTCTTAGGTTTTCCGTGAAGATCCTCCTAGATTCTCCGTGAAGATGCTCTTAGGTTTTCCGTGAAAATACTCCTAGAATCTCCGTGTAGATGCTCTTAGGTTTTCCGTGAAGATCCTCCTAGAATCTCCGTGTAGATGCTCTTAGGTTTTCCGTGAAGATCCTCCTAGAATCTCCGTGAAGATCCTCTTAGAATCTCCGTGATGATGCTCCTAGGTTCTCCGCGAAGGTGCTCCTAGGTTTTCCGTGAAGATACTCCTAGGTTCTCCGTGATGATCCTCCTAGGTTCTCCGTGAAGATACTCCTAGGTTCTCCGTGAAGATACTCCTAGGTTCTCCGTGAAGATCCTCCTAGGTTCTCCGTGAAGATACTCCTAGGTTCTCCGTGAAGATCCTCCTAGGTTTTCCGTGAAGATACTCCTAGGTTCTCCGTGATGATCGTCCTAGGTTCTCCGTGAAGATACTCCTAGGTTATCCGTGTAGATCCTCCTAGGTTCTCCGTGAAGATAGTCCTAGGTTCTCCGTGAAGATCCTCCTAGGTTTTCGGTGAAGATACTCCTAGTTTCTCCGTGATGATCCTCCTAGGTTCTCCGTGAATATACTCCTAGGTTCTCCGTGAAGATACTCCTAGGTTCTCCGTGAAGATACTCCTAGGTTCTCCGTGAAGATCCTCCTAGGTTTTCCGTGAAGATACTCCTAGGTTCTCCGTGATGATCCTCCTAGGTTCTCCGTGAAGATACTCCTAGGTTCTCCGTGAAGATCCTCCTAGGTTCTCCGTGAAGATTCTCCTAGGTTCTCCGTGAAGATCCTCTTAGGTTCTCCGTGAAGATGCTCCTAGGTTTTCCGTGATGATGCTCTCGCCAAAGAGCTCTTATAGTGTGACACTTATAGGCCCATTAAATTTCTCGTGTGCGTCGACTATCCCGGTAACGCTTCAGGACGATGTCGAGTGCTGGAAATATACCTACCTTAAAGACGACTTGCAATGTTCTAAGTGCATTTAATTTCCGGGCTGTATAATTAACTATTATTCAGGCTTATTTTAATGTCTAGTTAATAGCTCTTTTATAAGATATGTGGGCTGTAAGTTGTAAAATCGAACAAGATTTTGAAAGAATCATGGTTATACATAAAACACGAATCTTCGGCTCTTAATGAAGAGCCTTTATAGCAATGCTTTATAATTATTTCTGTTCTTTGATAGCCCATAAAACCTTCAACAGCAATCTGAGGTTTCTGACCAGGAAAGTTAATTAAAGTTCGATGTTTTACGCAGTTTGCTGTAAGCTAATTAATGCTTGAAGACTTTATTTTTAAAAAGTAGTATGAAAATAGATTATCTAAACAGCATCAGCCCCACACAGTTAATGAGGCAAATGAAATCGCTCAAAGATTTCCACAAGAATAGCATATAAAATATACTTCAGTAAATATGTTTACACGTTATAAACAAATAAATATAAATGATGTATACAGGTTCTAATCTTGAAGCATCTCGCTGTACATTTCAGATCCTCAGTTTTTGTCCTTGTTTTGCTGTAGAAATAAATGTAACTTTGCCTAACACGCAGTTAAAAGTGATAGAAAATATGAAAGTTTACAACCGGCCATAAATTGACCTAAAACCTCTTAATAAACTCTTAAAATTAAAATTTTAAACATCAGCACCTTCATTGCCAGTGATTGTCGTGAAACAATCCCAAAACACCATTTGGAGCTCTGCCAAAAATTTTCCATACACAAACAGCTTTGTATAGAAGTTGACCTCGTGACATTACACGCTCCATACAAATTTTGGAAAATCATTTGTAAACCACCTCTAAAAGTGGCTTATATGAATTTGTATTCTTGTAACTAAAATGTTGAACTACTTTCTCTACTACGTTTAGTGAAGTAGAGGAAGTATTGTATTACGTCCATATTTTCAGTGTCGAGATTTCACCGGAAATATGTTTTGAGGCACCCTGAATCCCAAAAAAGCATTTTTAGAAAAAGGTCCGTGTGTGTGTGTGTCTGTGTGTCTGCCACTCTGTGAACAACATAGCTATAAGGCGGTTTAAAACCAAAATTGGTTTAATGCTTAATGCCTTTCAAGGATGCGACACGAAGATTTTATGGAAAATTCCTCCACCCTAAGCTATCTTTACATAGAAATTTTTCGAAAATTTTGATTTTCTTACCAAAATGGCTAACGATTTTGTGTAAGATGCCATATGTTTGAGATATTTTTATGGCAAATGGAATGTATATCTTGAATTTTCTGGCTATAGCCCATGAAGTCCTATTTGCTCTGGATGACTTTTGCATAACTTGTAAACCGTAAGAGACCGACGAAATCTTACTATTCAAAAATGTAGATGTTTCTAAAACACACAATTTATATCTAAATAATTTTTGTAGAGTGAACCATTTCGGTGATATTGCTTATTTGTGTGAGTTTTGGAGAACCTACTTCTGTCAAATGGAACATCGTTATACATTTTTATATGTTAACGTTGCAAAGAGAAGGGAATCTCAAAGCTTTAAAAGATTTGACTATCGCTCTAAGGTTAGTGTATTCTCATATTCCCCTTACACCTACAAGGAAATAAGCAATGAGATAATTTCTGCAAATGCTTATCTGAACTAATACGAAGAAGGTATAGGAATAAAAGTTTGTAAGAATGATTAGTACAAGAGTAGAGTAAGTCCTATGGATGCAACATATCAGATTTTTGAGTTTAAGTATAACTTTGAAATTACTAATCATTGTAGTTATAGAAAATATTCTTGGGAAGATTGCTGGCGATTATTGTTGTTGGCTGTTATTACAGGACGAGTAGGTTTTCCATAATATTGCAAATATGCAGTATTGAATTTAAGGGTATGCTTTTGTACTGTGGACGTAATACGTATATAAAAACTCTGTACTTAAAATTCAGCGGAGATTTCAACCAGAATTCGACGTGCGCTATGTTCCATTGCACACAGGATGCACGATCTTTTCTCGAGCTGGTTTGCGTATCCGTGACGTGATGCACTAATGGCTATTTAAATCGGAATCTAAGGCGTTAAAATAGACGGGATGCAAAAATGTAATCGTTTTCTTCGCCTTCATCTGCATGGGAAGACTTAAACGGCAGATTAATGAAGGCGGAGTAGATCAAGGGAGTGAAAAATAATGATTGATAGTAATTTACACTTTTAGGTGGGGAAAAACGAGTGGTTAGTCACAACACGTAGTTGGCTAGAGTATCGTTTGATTTGATAAATGCCTATTCACCTTTAAGAATTCTGTACCCCACCAGAGCCCCTGGTCTAAATTTGACCCTGACACTTGTTGGCAGCGCTACTGAGAGAAAAAAATCACACACACACACACACACACACACACACACACACACACACACACACACACACACACACACACACACACACACACACACACGAGTGTATACACAGACATAGTTGCAATTTCACTTCAATTACCTACGATCGAGGTTCCAATATGACTTCACTAAGGCAGATTTTCGCATGCATTGTCCCAGGGTTGGTGATGATGATTAATGGAGTAGTATAATGCAGTCTCACGTAGATATTATACACACTAGCAAGCCATTTCGGCGGCTTGGGTTCTTATATAACTGCGGCCCGCTACTAGAAAATGCTCATTACATCGCTAAACAAAAAGTCACGTATAGAATTTATGATACCTTCTACAATGGCTTGTAGAGTCTCATCTTGTTGAATGGTTTTCGATTTGCTCTGTGATTTCATGCTGTGCCCTGAGAGAACGAGGGAAAAAAAGAAGTATGAATATCATGTACCTACGTCACCTAGATTATTATTGAGCCATTTTGCTCTTCTGTGGAATGAGCCGCTAGAAATCTTCCCGCTTACCACTCTTAGGTTCTCGTGAGAGGTTATAAAGGTCTTCTATAACGAATATATGTAATATGACTTACTTCAGTTTAACATTATCACTAGTCTATGTACATAACTTTGCAATGATTACCTCTTTTCTTCTGATAATAAACAAAACAAGGAAAAGAATTCCGTCAACAATAACAGAAATAACAATAAATTTACCATACAAAATTAAAACAATCCATAAACTACAATCTTTGAGTTACCCCTAGTGCAAATATAAACACCGTGGTTAATTACTATATTATACACCAGGTGTCTCTATTTGAGCACCTAATACAGAATTAACTGTACCTAAGTTACCTATATCAAATTTACTTGTGGGCATGCTTTTCATCTTCCAATTTTGTGATTCTCCCTATGATTCTCATACATTTTTTCTTTCTTTACTGGTAAGCAGGGGAAGTATTGAATTCCACCCAAAAATTCGATGTCGAGATTTCACCGGAAATATATGTTTTGAGACCCGCTGAATCCAAAAAAAGCATTTTTAGAAAAAGGCCCCTGCGTGTGTGTACACCATAACTCAAAAATGAACAATCGGTTAAAAACCAAAGTTGATATTTAAGTTTAATGTCTTTCAAGGATGCGACACGAAGATTTTGAAGAAAATAGCCCCATCCTAAACTACCCTTTACATGGAAAATTTTTCGAAAATTTTGATTTTCTTGAAAATGGCTGTAACGATTTTCATTAAAATGCCATATGTTTGAGATATTTTTATGACAAATGGAATGTATATCTTGAATTTTCTGGCCATAGCCCCTGTAGTCGTATTTCCTGTAGATGACTTTTGCATAACTGGTAAACTGTTAGAGATAGACCAAATCATACTCTACAAAAAATGTAGATCTTGCTAAAATACACAATTTGTCTCAATAAATTCTCTTGTAAAGTGAACCATTTCGGAGATATTCCTTGTTATGTATGTGAGTTTCGGAAAACAAAACTTTCGTGAAATGGAACATCGTTGTTCATTTTTTATATGTTAAGTGTGCAAAGACAACGGAATCTCAAATCTTTAAAAGATTTGACTATCGCACAAAGTCTACTCTATTCTAATATTCCCCTTGCACCTACAAGGAAACAAGCAATGAGATAATTTTTGCAAATGTTTATCTTAAACAACACGAAGAAGATATAGTAAGACTTTGTAAGAATGGTTAGTACAACAGTAGAGAAATTCATGCGAGTGCAACACATCAGATTTTTGGATTAAGAGGTCTCAAAACATATTTCTGGTGATGTCTCGATATCGTATTTTTGGGTCGAATATAATACTTCCTCTACTTACAATACGTAGCACAAAAAGAAATAAGCTTTTTGAAAAATAGTTCGTATGCCCATTTATAAACGACAGAGGGTAGAGAAAGTCATTGAATGTAGCACACCAAACTTTTTTTAATGCAGGTATAAAGATTTGCTTAAAACAGGCATCAATTGTTGCATTTGGGCATTGGCACACAAACTGAAGATTCGAGTGATTCGAGTCGTGTTTATGGCAATGAACTTTTCCAACCTATATATGACTAGGGTGAAATAATATTCATTACATATAATAAAGGAACGTTCACCTTTAAGAAAAACAAAGATAATCAAATTTTGTTTACGATGCACTTGTGATGTTGATGTACTTTTCTATTTCATGGCAGTGACGCACGTGGAAAGTGAAAATACGTGGAAATAAGAGGCTTATGGTAGGTAGATATATTTTGGACGCAGGAATATTAATTGAGCCGCTCTCATGATTCAGTGCATGGTGGCAGGTTTGGGAGTTGCAGTTTACAGACGACCGAGTGTGAAAATGAGAGTGAAACACGTTAAGAGGATTACGTGCAAGGCAGGCGGGCCAATAATGAATTAACCAGATTAATGCCACGAGCAACAATGCTAGTGTTGATTTACTGCACTTGACAGCCAAGTGGTGGTGTTAAGTGTGGCTATATAGGTGATCCTTCAGAAGCAAGCTTACCATATTATGTCACGTAAAATGACAGCCTACTTTCACAGTCTCTGCCATATACCCATATGCAGGCTGTTGGGATCTATAAGTGCATGTTTGTGTTACAATTGTTAATTGTAATGTGTAATAAATTGATTTTCAGCGACTTATGGGATACAGTTGGTGGCACTGGCTAAACAAATGAATAATCTAGTGATGATTTGTATGTGGTAAGAAGCAATCAATGAAGCATGTGTGACTGGATAAAGTTAGAAGTAGACATTATTGTGTCAGAATGTAGTTTTTTAATTACCTAGTGCTGCTATTATAGTGACACGATAAAACGTTCAAGTTATTTGTTCGTATTACAATATTATTTTAAAGCTTATATTCTAGCAACCGTTCCGCGTCCGCCACCTTAGTAAAATAGAAATCTTCATGCTATGATTGACCCTAGATCGAGGCAACCAGGGGACAAAAAAAGCAAAAATACAATTGACATTCCACTGAGTGCACTAACATTTTAACCGAATTCGTAAATAAGAAGTGACGCAAACAGCGAGACCATAGCATAATAAAATCCCGTCCCAAACGGCGCCAACTACATTAAAATCCCGTTCCAAAATTCAGCACGCTTCAAGGATTTCCAGAAATGTTCAAGTATTCCACATGCAGTTGAACAACCTACACACGGAAAATTTTCCTTGTTTTCACTTTTTCAAAATCAGCTAGCACTTTCATTAAAATATCATATGCTTGATGTAACCTCAATTAAGGCAGTCTTCGGGCAGTGAAGATGCCAGGCGCATATTTCGTGAAACATTGGTATCTTCGATGCCTGCTAGATCACGGCCTACAAGCCTAAGCTTATACAGATTCTAAAACATTCCAAACCACAACTGTGAAAAACTTAGCAATGGTACACTCATTTCTATTGTTAACTTAATTCTTGTATGAGTACTACATCATCGGAAGCCACAATAGTTTCCAAATTCAGCGTAATATCTGTTGGTACGCCTGAAACATTACATTCGCGATGCGAAAAAATCGCTTTATCTTGGTTATAGTAAAATAATGAACTACAGTTTATTTTCTGAAAAGAAAATAATTAAATTTGAATATAAGCTAAACAAATCTTTTTAAATAAGTAATCCCTACATATCTTCTGGTGTATGTAGAGATGGAAATGTGATTTCTAGTTTCACTTTTACATTTTATTTGCTTCATTCGAGAAAAATGTTGCTCGTAAATGTATGTTGAGGCAAACATTGTCAGTATACGAGCACTAAATGCCATAAGTTAAGGATATTTACTTCTATGAGGAAGTTTAAATACCTCGATCCTAAAACGCTCTTTAGAAATACCTTTAACAAGTGTGTTATTTTGCAATGTAACTAATTCCATCTGCAACTGCAATGGTGCTAGTTTTGACTCCATTGCCAAGTAGTTGACAAAAAGAGGAAATTCATTTTTCAAGATTTTGAATCTGTAAACTATAACTTCATATAGACCAACAAAAAATTGGTCCACTCTCTCCTCTTTAAACTTGAGTTTGTAAAACATGGAAGGTTTAGACCAGCCATGTCCAACTTCGTCTCTTTCGAGACGCATAGTAACTAGCTGTTATGGTTCGATCCCAGGGACCCGCATGTGGTATTCGTGGTGGACGAAGCGGCGTCAGGGCGGGTTTTCTCCGGGTACTCCGGTTTCCCCCGCCATCTCATTCCACCGGTGCTCCATCTTCATGTATCATCAGTGTCACCGCCTGCGGTGCCGTAGTAGTAAAAGCGGGCGTTAAACACTACAACAACAACAACTAGCTGTTATTCCCCAGCTCCTCTTTCAGTCGGAGGGTGAATCACGCCTGTGGCGTTTAGATCAGCAAGCAGACAGGCACAAACAGCCAGTTTCTAAGTCATGCCTTGAACTTTCTGGAAATGTTCTCAGAAGACCGCGTTCTGGATAATGTTTTTACATAAATGGTAAACAGTAAGAGACATATAAAAGTTTAGCAAATAAAAAATGTGTATCTCGTTAAAACGCACAATTTGTCAAATACCTCTTTTTTCTTTTGAGTGAACCGTTTCTGAGATGTTTTCTATTACTTGTTTGAATTTGGCAATAATTATACTTCTCTCAAACAGGAATAGATTATTAATTTTGTTTTCTCCTGGCCCTGCAAAGAGAACGGAATTTCAAAGGCATTGCTTAGCAACGAGCTCTTAAAACATTTCACTATCGCTTTAGGAATAAGAAAATACTTATGTCCATTAAAATGAATGAAGTATATTGTAGCTCTACATATATTTGTGAAACGAGTTTCTCCAAATTGAACTATATTAGAAGCCTGTATCGCAATATGTTACGTGACGATCACTTAGTGTATCTTCTAAGGCCATGCATTTGGACTTTGTAGTAACAAAGAAGTCGCTAACGAATAGATGTTTATGGCATAAGATTTTAAAGTGCTTTCGCAAATCAAGCGGAACGTTAATTTAACCAAACCGCCAGTGCAGCACAACGCACTGATTGTTTTCGTAGTTCACTTATTTTTGTAAGTCTCATAGAGGCACGTTAATCTAAATAGATTAAAACTATGAATGAAATTAAAGCTTTATATAGGCTTTAGGCTTTCTGATTTTGTTTAACAGCTATTTCTCTTTCTCTTAAAGTTATTGGTATAATGTGCTGACATTTTTATCACGTTTGCAACTAAATAAGCTTTATTGTAATAAAAAGGGTATTATGTTTCTGGTATATTAGTTTATTCTTTAATTTTAAACCTTATTTTTTTAAATCAAAATCCAGATATGTTATTAAAAGTCGCATCTTTGTTTGTGACAAAGAAAATGTGTTTGTTTCATCAGTCAAATGTAGAAATTTTGCTGAACATGTCTTAAAAATTTAGCCAGTTACCTGAAATAGTATTCTAGATAATGGCTCATCTATTAGCATTAGAGAGATAGGGTATTTCGACTTCCCTTAAATGTTTCGAAGTTCACTCATCTCTCTCCTTAAAGAAGAAAAGAAACAAAGAAGGAAAAAAGAGAAAGAAAACAAAGACAGAGATGAAATGGAACCGTGGTACTGAAAACGTTCATTATTTTCGAGAGAAAATGTATACTTATTTTTATTTATGTGTCTGATGTTCCTACATATTACAAAAATAAATGAAGTTATTAAACAAGGTCACTGTGAGTAATAACTATATACCTGGACCACTAGTTTTATGAGAACTTTTCTAATTACGTTGCTGCGACAGAAACAAATGAGAAGTGAATGGTACACAGCCGTTAATTTTTACAGCAATTTATGTGTATGAAGGACTATATGAGGGCAGCCCTAAGGGTTCAAAAGGCGTGGCATTAGAGGTTGTTACACATTAAACCAGTTTCCGTTGTGCGTCATCCTTTAGATGCACTGAGAACATTCCATGGCCGGAACAAACATATGCAAGTCCACTACTGTATGGACAATGTGCTGCACAACTTTCTCTGCACATTACAAATTCACTATTCATGTAAAACGTGCTTCTTCATTATGCTTAACGCTGCACATGATGTTTCCTAGAATCGACATCACATCATGCAGCCGTTCTCTTGTTTACTCGTATATCACAAACCGGTGTTTGCTTACCAGCTCAGGCGAAGGAGAGCAAAAACTAAGTAATCATTTATATACATAAAAAAATTAACCCTAGTAATCTCAACCCTTATTACAGCACTTATACTACCAACGGTGGGGGACTTTATGATCCCAACTGGCAACAAAATGTCTGAGCAATTTTTAAAACAAATTTGTTTTAATGTTTATAAAGGTAATATTTAACAATATTTAACCTTTTCTTTTTTTAATTTTTTACATAAACCACACTATACCTACGGCGGGTACTTTACGACCACCTTGACATTTCATTATTTCTCATAAAGACCAACAATGAAAACTTTGAAAAAATTACGCAATTCAATAATAGAAACAGTGATTGACAATAACTATTAAGAGCATGTCTCTAAATCAAAATATTAAAATACAGAATTTAAAAAATCTGATGCGTTGCACTCACATAACTTTCTCTACTCTTGTACTAACCATTCTTACAAACTCTTATTCCTATTTATACAAATTATCTTATTGCTATTTCCTTGTAGGTGCAAGTGGAATATTAGAATACAGTAGGCTTTGTGAGATAGTCAAATCTTTTAAAGCTTTGAGATTCCGTTCTCTTTGCACACGTAATATATACAAAAATGACCAACGATGTTCCATTTCACGAAACCTTTGTTTCCCGAAACTCAGACACATAACAAGGAATATCTCCGAACTGGTTCACCGTACAAGAAAATGTATTTGGACATAAATTGTGTATTTTAGCAAGATCTACATTTTCTGTACGGTATGGTTTGGTCTATCTCTAAGGGTTTACCAATTATGCAAAAGTGACCCCGTTGGAGTCTCTCCGCGCGGCCGAACTTCAGCACCGAGTCTAGGCATCATGGCAAGGAAGAATCGTCGTAACACGCAGACTACGCCGGGAGATGGAGCCACATCGGCCGCCACTTCCGAGCCGACGCCGAACGCCGGCTCTGACCACGCGACACCTCAAAACAACACCGCCGTCAGTGTTCCTCCTGGGAATACGCAAACTACGCCGGAAAATGGAGCCACATCGGCCGCCAACTCCGAGCCAACGCTGAATGCTACTCCTAGCATTGCACCACCTCAACACATCACCGCCGCCTCCGAACCTCCTGTAACCAACCCACGGTACGGCCGCTTCGGCGCAGTTGCCGTCGGAGTCAATCGACACCTGCATCCGCAGATCATACTACAGGAGGGACAGCGTAAATGGAGCTCACTAGTCGGTGCCTCTAGGATCAGGGGAATATACGGAGCGACACCCCTAGTGCGACTTGTCTTCCAAGACAGGACGCATTTCACCGCCGCCATCACCTCAGGACTCACCCTCTTCGGCCGACACATTCGCATAGAGTGTAGTCGGAACGAATGGATCCAGCCGTGTCGGAGATGCTGCTCTTTTGGACATGAAACCCAGTCCTGTGTCGCCCGAGCCAAGTGTCACTACTGTGGAGCAGCAGTACTGACATCCTCCTGTCAGCACCACGACCTCACCAGACGTCGTAGGTATTGCGCCACCTGCGACAGGAGAGACCACTTCACCGGGCAGGTTTGCTGTCCGCTATACCCCAGGCACCGTAACAACGCCGCATCACAACGTGAGCAGTCTCAACCTGCTCAGCCTCCACAACATGAGCCTCGCCAAGCTCCTCAGCCTACACAACGATCAACGCAGACATCGTAGCAAGAACCAACAACCCAAGGGCCGAACTCCACTCACACCGCCGCCTCCACCAGCACACAACCGCCCAGTAAGGAAGTAGAGTACCTCTGCTCTGAGGTGCTCAGCCTCAAACAACGACTGGGTAGCATCGAAGACGCCCTACACCAACTCACCAACGCCGTCACCACATTAATCAACACCGCCGCCAACACATTCTCCGGACTTCACCTTATGGAACCAGTAGAAGCTCTACGAACTGAAGTTAGAACGCTATCTGAATACGTCGCACTCAATGGTGAAACTCTCAAATCAGCCCATCTGAAGCTGACACAACTAGAGAGCACGACCACTGCAACAACACAAGTGGCCACCACACAAACCGAAGGACATCACTTCCCGACACCATCTCCGCAGGAAATTGATCTACGACAGCGACAAGTTAAACTTCAGCAGCTTCTAGCCAGAGAACACGTCACTCCTCAATCATGGTGGCCACAACAACTTGACCACCCAGAGTTTTCACACACTGGCTACTACGATCACCATCGCAAGAATTGCGACGATCGTTGTAAGCTCATGATATGCAGTGGCGTCACTGGAAAACGATCATGGAACTGGAACCGACATACATGAAGATCCCGGAACTCACCATCCTATTCCTAATTCCCCGCGTGTGGCAGTCAGGGCCTCGCCATGTCTGTCACCCGGAATACCCTTCCCGATGCCGGTAATGCCGGCTGTATCCATCCGCACTGCGAGGGTGCTTAGGCGGTACCTCGACAGCTACGTTACACTTCTCCCTAAACCCCCTCTTGAAACCTTAGTCTTAGTTTTTCTACCCTTCCCTTGTTCCCATTTTCCCGGCGAAATAAGCCAACTCTTTCTTGTCCAACTCTCTTTCTGTCTCCCCTTTCAAAAAAAAAAAAAAAAAAAAAAATGCAAAAGTCGTCGAGAGTAAATATGACTACAAGAACTATAGCCAGAAAATTCAAGATATACATTTCATTTGTCATAAAAATATCTCAAACATTTAACATTTTAATCAAAATCGTTAGAGTAATCTTCAAGAAAATCAAAATATTCGAGAAATTTTCCATGTAAAGGTTAGTTTAGGGTGGGGCTATTTTCTTCAAAATCTTCGTGTCGCATCCTTGAAAGACATTAAACTTAAATATCAACTTTGGATTTTAACCGACTTTTCGTTTTTGAGCTATGCTGTCGACAGACTGACAGATGCACATAGATACACACACGGACATTTTTCTAAAAATGCTTTATTTGGATTCAGGGGTTCCCAAAACATATTTCTGATGAAATCTTGACATCAAATTTTTTGGTGGAATACAATACTTCCCCTACTTACCAGTAGAGATAGTAAAAAGGTACAGAAGGTGCACATAACATACCTTCCCCACCCCGTTGGGATTGCTAGGCTTAATGTATCACATTTTTAAAACGGATTAAAAGTGATGCAGATTTATAACCACAGACAAGAGTTTTTGTTATTAACGATAATTGTGAAAGTTGTTCAATCACAGAGCAACTTGGGTTTCATGCATTTGACATAGTTTAGAAGTGATATATGAGAGCATTTTTCCGCGAACTTTTTAAAATTTTTCATATTTTTGAGAATGTGATTGTATCGAAATATGAGAGATATATTTTCTGCATTGGTGTTTAAGTTTTGGTTTGAATAACAATGAAAGAATTCACATCTAATTCTTAGGAATTCAATAACCCGGCTTCTTTTGAGATCAACTTGCAATAATACTACAAAATAAATATAATTGACAGAGACAAAGAAAGCTGCCCGACAATCCAATCGGTGAGGCCGCAATAAAAGGTTATCTCACAAGGTCACATTTCCGTGCTATCAAAGCCGCCGCAATAAACTAAAGCAACTTGTTGCGACGTTTAGAAGTTTTTGTTCTCAAACTGGTGACTGGATAGATTCTGGCGTGATCGCACTAAAGGTTAAAAGCAAAAGGTGAATCTTAACGCATTTTCTGTGAAAAGTCCCTTCAATGTCTTTGGTTATCAGGCAGCGGGGTTTTAGTACGAAATCCATCAAGTTAACCGTCTCGTCTACAACGGGAAGTTGAAGCGCCGGAGACCTTGGTGTGCTCTTATAAACAGAGTGGAAGGCAGTAGACCTCTCATGCTACCTGCCGGCTCTATACTCCATGCTGATAATCTCATTCTTATGTTTACTCGCTAAAACCCCGCTCCCCGGTTACCAGTATCAAATGCTTGTAGCGAGACTTTGTTCTACACATAACTTCGTTGTAACAGATAGAAGGGCAACTATGAAAAATGAAAGTGTCACAGATCGTTGTATGTATCAATTTGGTGATGCTGATTGACGAACAATGGCCCTAATGTTGATGCATGATATATGGAGTCATTCATGTCATGGTAATAATAAAATAAATGTTTTAATTTGGAGAAATTTTGAACAATAATGTTACAGTAACATTAATTACCCGTTAATTTTAAATTCAGTAACGTCTAAGTGTATTAATGAGAATAGCTTTTTCTTTAATCTAGCGTAAGCGTGATAGCGAGCACGACTCCTGCTTCAGATATCACTGTTTATCTGGAATTGTTTACTGCTGTACTAATTGGCTGCATTCCTGCAAGAAACCATGAGCTGATGAACAAGCAAGATTTGTCTTACTGTGTACGAGTTGTATTCACTCATAATAATTTTATGTACATACTTTTTACATCGTATATTTTTATTAGTGTTCCTTTGAAGCAGAAAGCACGTGTTGGCTATATATTAGTGCAACAGTTCATGCAGAAATGCGTTTTGGAAGCCACACGTTAGCTGTCTTCAGTACCAAGCCTGTAATAACCTGACAATGCCTCGTATTCCTTTATTGTTTGGCCCACTGCCGCCGATCGAGCATTAAGATTCCTCTCCCAAGGTGTGCGTGAACTTTACGTTCAGAAAGGATGATACTGATTATTGTTATAACGTCATTTAATGTATGCTTCCATCTTACCGTCGACCAATAAGTTTGTGAAACATTTCACCAAGCAAACAAAACTGCGCATGTATATAAGTACCTAGAAAATATGCTTCATAACAGTGTTACAAATTCGCGGCAGTTGGTCTCAGTCTTTTCCATGCGATATCGCTCTTAAATGCTCCTTTACCGCTTACTTTGGTAACTAGCATAGAGGAATAGAGCTTCAAGAGGCGAGTTATTTGTGTATTTTCAATTTGTTTAGCCACAAAATTGTATTAAAAAGTTGATTTCCAGCGTATCTATTGCAAACAATTCGTGAACGTAACCTTAGCAAGCATGGCAATCCTTAAAAAAGACAACATAAACACATTTTTCATTACAAAAATTAAACCAGTTTTAGCTAAATTATTATTACTATTTATGGCTGGGTAGAATTGCATTATGTAAACTAGCTAACTAATCCCGCGGTGCAATAGCCTTATCCGGAGCAAGACGTACCGCGCAGCCGCTGGTTACCCCACCGCTGCCCACCACAAGCGTCGTGGAGTGGGTGTAGTACTGGAGGGTGGTAGGTGGTCAGCGCTCCAACTTCTTCCAGCCGGTAATGCGGTCTTCACAACCTGGGGTCGCTACTTATTTATTCAAGTAGCTCCTCAGTTGGTACCGCAGGGACCTAACGAGGCTGAGTGCACCCCGTGCTAGACCTCCCAGCCGGTAGGTAAAAGTCCCAGGGATGGAACCTGGCTCCCCCGCAAAGGGGCAATTTAAATATAGATTAGATTATCGTTTTAATATATTTGAATATTAGGGAATTCGAAATTGCACTGCATATTTTTCCCTTGTGCTTGGCTTGTTCACTGGAAATAGTTTGTTTCATTCGCTGGCGTAAATAGTTGTGTAATTCTGCAAACATTAGGGACCCCACTCTTATTAGTACGCATCGTAGCCCATAGTTTTGGGAGCTTCCCTTCATTCCATTCCTCCTAGAAGTCACATTGGAGGCACAAAGAGCGTTAGTCTGTCTACCTGCGACACAGTGTTTCAGTGAATACAACCCCACGAAGAATTTTCACAATTAAGAATATCCCCAACCAGACTCCCCTTTACATGGAACATTTTTCGGATTTTTTTTTTTTTTTTTTTTTTTTTTTTATAAAAAAATGGTTCTAGCGATTTGGATTATTATACCATATGTTTAAAATATTTTTATGACAAATAAAATGTATATCTTGAACTTTCTGGAATGTCTTCAGAAGTTCTCTTTACTGGATGACTTTTGCATCGCCGGTAAACCATAAGAAAGACCTATCTCTTTTTTCCTGTTTTTTTCTTTTTCTTTCTTTCCCTTTTCTTTAATGAACCATTTCGGAATATTGCTTGTTGTGTCTGAATTTGTCAATATTTATATTTTTCTGAAATGAGAAGTCCTTAATCATTTTTACTTTCTCGACTAGTAGGTAGAGGAAGTATTGTATTCCACCCAAAAATTCGATATCGAGATTCCACCGGAAATATCTTTTGGAATACGTTGCGTGCGCGAGTGCGTGCGCGCGCAAGTGTGTGTGTGTTTGTGTGTGTGTGTGTGTGTGTGTGTGTGTGTCAGTCTGTGTACAGCATAACTCAAAAACAAGCAGTAGCTTAAAAACTAAAGTTGGTATTTAAGTTTAATGTCTTTCAAGGATGTGGTACGAAGATTTTGAAGAAAATTCCTCCAGCCTAAACTAGCCTTCACATGCAAAATGTTTCGAAAATGTTCATTTTCTTGAAAATGGCTCTAACGTCTTTGATTAAAATGTCACATTTTTAAGATATTTTTGTGACAAATGAAATGTATATTTTGAATTTTCTGGCTATAGCATATGTAGTCCTGTTTACTCTGGATGACTTTTGAATAACTCGTAAACCGTAAGAGATAGACAAAATTTTACTGTACAAAAAATGTAGTTCTTTCTAAAACACACAATTTATGTCTGAATAAATTTTTTGTAGACCGAACCATTTCGGAGATATTCCTTGTCATTTGTGTGAGTTTCGGAAAACTTAAAACTTTCGTGAACTGGAACATCGTTGTTCATTATTTTATATGTTAACCGTGCAAAGAGAACAGAATCTCAAAGCTTTAGAATATTTGACTATCGCACAAAGCCTACTGTATTATAACATTCCCCAAGGAAATAAGCAATAAGATAATTTGTACAAATGTTTATCTTAACTAACACGAAGGAGATATAGGAATAAGAGTTTGTAAGAATGGTTAGTACAATAGTAGAGAAAGTCATGTGAGTGCAACATCAGATTTTTATGTATAAGATTTACTTATTTTCAGGAATTTTTGGGGTCTCTATATGCTGAAACGCATTAGGCTTGTGATTTTGTAACTTAATGAAACAGAAATGAGAATAATCAAGTTGTTATGTAGACATTCCGCAGCTGCAGATGCGTCAGTGTGTTGTTTTGTAACTGCATACGTTTAAGACTGCAAATTTGTATAAATGCATAGCAGCGGGACAGTTCTTTCTCTTACACTTCCTTGTCAGAATGTGACCCACTTGGCAAATGATAAATGGATTGTATGTTAATCGAGATGTGTTCCCTCGACGCTTGACGTTGTTGTGTCCAGTTGGAGGTTACTATGGGGCAATCCCAAACTGCTTGGCACCATATTTTGGCATCCTTTCAGCGACTGAAGTTCTCTCAGAAGGCAAAAGATTACACTACGGAAACGGTGACCTTAATATCTCCATTCTTGTGGAACACACCACATAGTCCGACTTTGTTCAGCGTAGTGTCTTTCTCAGAAAACATCTGTGTTCTTCCTAAAACCAAACAGCAATGGTGCGTGTACGTGAAGAACAACTGTTCTGTGCTTTAAGGACATATCTACTTAAATACAGATCTACACATGAAAAATCTGATGTATTGCACTCACATGACTTTCTCTACTCTTGCACTAACCTTTTTACAAACTCTTATTCCTCTATCTTCTTCGTGTTAGTTGAGATAAACATTTGAACAACTTATCTTATTGCTGATTCCCTTGTAGGTGCAAAGGGAATATTAGAATACAGTAGACTTTGAGTGATAGTCAAATATTTTAAAGCTTTGAGATCCCATTCTCTTTGCATAACATAAAAAACTGTATAACCATGTTCCATTTGACATAAGTATGTTCACAAAAACTCACACAAATAACAACACATATCTCAAAATGGCTCATACTACAACTATATTTATTCAGACATAAATTGTGTGTTTTAGCAAGATCTAATTTTTTTGTATAGTAAGATTTGGTCTATCTCTTATGGTTTACTGGTTATGCAAAAGTCATCTAGAGTAAATAGGTCTTCATGGGCTATAGCCAGAAGATTCAAGATACACATTTCATTTGTCATAAAATATCTAAAAGTATGGCATTTTAATCAAAATCGTTAGACATTTTCGAAAACTTTTCCATGTAAAGTGTAATTTGGGGTGGAGGAATTTTGTTCAAAATCTGCGTGTCACATCCTTGAAAGACATTAAACTTAAATACCAACTTTAGTTTTTAACCTACTTTTTGTTTTTGAGTTATGCTGTCCACAGACTGACACACACACACACACACACACACACAAACACACACACACACACACACACACACACACACACACACACACACACACACACGTGTGCCAAAACATTCCGGTGAAATTTCGACATAGAATTTTTGGGTGGGAATACATTACTTCCTCTACTTTCTAGACGTCCTAGAGAAAGTAAAAATATGTCAGAATTGTAATGTCAACACTACCTGAGTATAATATATGTGAAAATAAATTTTGTAGGTATATACAAAGCAAGACATGTCGCTTTCATGTAAATTAATACACAGAAAAAGTAATTTTGGTATGTTTAATTTCACTTATGTTGAAGAACCATCTGTTATGTCTTTAAACTTAAGATGAACCCACAAAAGAGTATTTCTGACAAAATGAGAGGATTAACTTTTCAAAGTTCCAATGTTGTAGTAAAGTTTGCTGGTTATATATAATTCTAAAAAATTAGCTAAATCTTTGAAATACATAACATTATAGTTTCTAAATATATATATATATTACACCTAGAGACCTTATATTTTCCGATCTTCTAAAACATCTTGTCAACTTTAAAATAAGTGGAAGTTCTGCTATATAAATTATATATGTAATTCCACTCATTTGTTGACAAGATGTTTCAGCAGCTCGGAAAATATGAGCTCCCTAGGTGTAGTATGGTTACTGGTACTACATTTCTAAGGAAATTTAGCTTTCCCAAGCAACAGTGATGTAGTGCTTCATTCTTAATGTAAACTGAGCAGCTCTTTCATTTATTGTGGACACGTAGCATCACTCCATTCAGTACTTAAGTTTAGAAGCACTTTCGAGACGATTCTGTTTATCTTATCTTCAGCTCATGCAAACTACTACTTTAACGTGTCAATTCCCTTCCTTATAATCCCCTTTTGATATATGGTGAACTCTGGTGGTAGTTTATATAAGTTGGTCTTTAGTCATCTGCTGGGTGAAACTGGTACTATTAACCTTTAAGCATTGCAGCATATATCAATTGGTGGGGTTTCAAAATTAATAGTTCTATGTGAATTTATATAAATACATATTTTAGCGTAGTTGTGAAGAAAGTTGAATATTTGTAATAGTTTAATTTTTTACCTATTTCATGTTGTGCTGTATGAAAATGATGACCTACTGCTGATTTGTCTACTTGTTTAAGCTTGATGTTTCTTTGATGTTTTGTCAACGTGATTTGTAAATTTCTTTTGGTTCTTCCTATATAACAGCTTCACAGTTCTTCAAAGTTGATCTGGTAAACTCCTGACTTTTTTGCATTTTCAATGACTTGTTTTATGGGTGTGCTCAGAAGATTATTTTAGCAATGTAAACGTTTCTTGGAACAAACTGTATCTTGAATTTCTTGAAAATAGTTTCAAATTTTTAAGTGTAGTGGTGTGATTGCTGAATTTTTTTCTTAGTGCTAACTGGTTGTGAACTGCTTTGATTTTCTGAAGTTTATTTTTTCTGTAATTTTTCAGTAAGTTGGTAATTAAACCAGTTGGGAAACTATTTTTACAGCTGTTTATTATATAGTTCTTTTTGCTATTTTTCTGGTGAAAGTGGTACGGTACGCATTCTACGGATTAAGCTTCTGAAAGCTGCATGTTGGCGTTGTATAGGGTTATGGGATTTACTTTTTATGAAGTTGTTCGCATGAGTTGGTTTTCTATAAATTTCAAACGGTTCTTGTTCCTTGTTGCTGTTAGGCTTAGTAAGGTATTATTTTCTTCTATTTCCATTGTAAATGTGGTATTTTTGTCTTGACTATTAAGAACGTTCGTCAGGGCAGTGTCAGTACTTTGCTGTTGAATAAGTTAGTTCACGTAACTTCACTTACTAGAAGCATTCAACGGCAAAGTTCACTGAAGTGCACTCTAACAATGTTTGTACCTTGAATGTAGTGATGTTTCTCCGTATCTCATAGATTGCTTTCTTACTTTCTCTACTACGTATAGTAAAGTAATGTATTCCATCCAAACATTCGATGTCGAGATTTCACCGGAAATATATGTTTTGAGGCCCCCTGAATCTAAAGGAAGCATTTTTACAAAAGGGTCCGTGTGTGTCTGTCTGTCTGTCTGTCTGACTGTGGACAGCATAACTCAAAAACAAAAAGTCGGTTAAAAACCAAAGTTGTTATTTAAGTTTAATGTCTTTTAAGGATGCGAAATGAAGATTTTGAAGAAAATTTCTCCATCCTAAACTACCCTTTGCATGGAAAATTTTTAAAAAATTTTCACTTTCTTGAAAATGTTTGAGTTATTTTTATGACAAATGACATGTATATCTTAATTTTTTGGCTATAGTCCATGTAGTCCTGTTTACTCTGGATGACTTTTCCATGACTGGTAAACCGTTACAGATAGACCAAACCTTATTATACAAAACATGTAGCTCTTGCTAAAACTCATAATTTATGTCTTTATAAAGTTTTTTGTAGAGGGAACCATTTCGGATATATTCCTCGTTATTTGTGTAAGTTTTGGAGAACATAGTTCTGTCAAATGCAGCATCGCTCTTAATTCTTTTATGTTAACCGTGCAAGGAGAACGGAATTTGAAAGCTTTAACTATTTGATTATCACTCAAAGCCTACTGTATTCTCATATTCCCCTTGCACGTGCAAGAAACGAGCAATAAGATAATTTCTGCAAATGTTTATCTCAACTAACACGAAGAAGATAGAATAAGAGTTGGTAAAATGCTTAGTATAAGAGTAGAGAAAGTCATGTGAGTGCAACAGATGAGTTTTTGACATCATGGTAGCAGGCTGTGCGGCAAGAATACCTCGTACCTAGCCAGGCTATTAGAAAAACTAATAAGCAGTAATCTGTCATCTGCTATTAAACATAGAAAATGCTTCTTTGGAACAGAATCCATGTTTGTCTTCCTTAGTACGTTGGTTATTGTTGATTCCTCTGCAATATTAGTGGTGCTGTTTGAATTAGTGTAGAGTGTCAGTCACTTCATTAATTTACAACGCATGCGGTGCATTCCTTGCCTTCATGGAAGAAACACTACTGTTAAAAATACATAAACATTTACAACTAACATTACAGAGTACTTGTTGACAACAAACTTGCAGGAACAGCATGGCCGTACATACTAAAATTCTGGAAACCTACTTTGGTATTTTAAAAATATGTTCAACATTACAACAATTACCCTAGACGGGCATATAAACAAAGTATGCTAGTTTCTTGGATAACCGTTAAACTGCCTTGGCTAGCCGAAGCCTGTTGAACACATGTGGCTGTGGCAGAATAACATTGAATCAGGAATATCAACCTCAAAATTATTTAAGATTTTCATTCATTGTAATAGTATATTACGCAATGGGAATTTGAGAGCAATTAAAATCGAGTATATTTTATGAAACGGACGGTAGCGAGCCTCAAATACTTAATTATTATTTATATCAACAAACTTATTGTTGGTGTTTTTTAAACACACAAGGCGTATGTGGGCTGTGTTTAAGAGGTGGAATTAGGACTGAAAAATTCAATGCCATATCCGGGATTTGAACCACGGATCCTCCGCTTATCGAGCGGCTGCTTTAACCACTAAGCTACTATGGCCAACTTGCCAGTACGACATTAAATTCCCCAGTCAATTCGTACTTACCCAGTAGACCACAAGGGAATCTCACATCAGAGATAAATACCCCAAGGATAACTTACAATTTAAGTACTTTATGTCACGGGTTTTAGTAACCTTTAGATGGTAATTAAGTGGACAAGTGCTTGGTTGGGCGAGTAGTTCATCGCCCTGTTGGTGCAGTTCCAGTTGTGAGATGGATCTTCGAGCTTGGAACTAGTGGCGGTGGCGGTGGCGGTGGCGGTGGCGGTGGCGGTGGCGGTGGCGGTGGCGGTGGCGCTGTTGATGGTGGTGATGGTGGAGGAGCAGAAATTTTCTTGAAAATCTTTGTGTCGCATCCTTGGAAAATGCTGAACTTAAATATCAAGTTTGATATCTAACTGACTTCGTTTTTGAGTTTTGCTACTTGACGCAAACGTTCCTCTCCGTCGAAGACGTCGCCTGTAAGACCTATAAGATCTCGTGTTTGGTGTCCGGGCTAGCTCTAGCAAGAGGTCTTAATCTGCAGGGTGTGCGTGGGTTATGGTAGGAATGGAACCAAACGAAGAATTAACCAACATTTAACTTTATTTGCAAATTTCCAGATTTGTAGAGAACTGCTGACGATATTTAAATATAATGTAACTTTGTAACTTCAACTACAACGTTATAACACTTTAACTTCGTCACCCTTTAGCAACCGCCGAATTATGTATACGCGCTAGCTTACGTACAACTCAGAAATTGCACGTGTACTATCGGCTCGATTCAAGACGAGTGTGTCTTGCGTTGCATTTGTTTTTGCGTGAGCAACACGAAGGAAGCGATTTCCATTGGCTAACTTCAGAGCACGTCATGGTAAGATAGGAATCAGCCCGCGGAATCACTATGGCTTCGTACAAACAACAAACCTTATCACTCGTTTAAATCTGCCTAGGCTTCCATTCTTGAGACTTTAACATATTCAGCTTTATTACGTCTTCCCCTTAACTATTGACTAGAATCTCCTTTGGTTCTTTCTATTATCAAATATATATATATATATATATATATATATATATATATATATATATATATATTGACATTAAAATTTCGGTTTCATACTCAAAGGCACACACTCGCGTGCCTACCATTTTCTGAAAATGCTTTTTTGGATTCAGAAACCTCAAAATATGCATTTCCATTGAAATTTCGGTATCGAATTTTTTAATGCAATGCAATACCCTCTCTGTCTACTAGGTAAGTGGTAGGAAAGTAAATTTTGATATGCAGATCCTAGCAGAATGTTGAAGACGTGTACTTTCTGAGAGAAAATTGCTGTCATAGCTTTTATCACCTAGGGTTACGGAGTGCCAATTGGAATAGCATGTGTACACTCGCTTACATTTATGCCGTCCCTGCAGCTTCCTGAGCCAGTCTACTGGCCTTCATAGACGGAGTATGTATAGCAAGGAGGCGGCGTGCGTTGGTCTTCTCATGCAAGCAGTGGCGTTTTACGTGTTCAGTTCTAAATTACTCATATATGAATAAGATAATTTTGAGCAAAGACTTGAAATGGCAAATTCACGTATCCATATACGCACAATTCCTTCCTGATGCCCCTCGCAAAATTTGCATGCATCGCGTCAGCTACAGTTAAAGGACTATATAGGTTTTAACTCTATTTATTTAAAATTCGGCACACTTAATATGAGTAAATAAATGTTAAATACAGTTAAATATTTTAAGTGACGAAAAAATTCAACGTTTTAAAAACTGCCTTGCGCAATCATTTTTTTTTTTCAGAGAAGTAAGAGATAATGACATTTTATAATATTTCAGTAAAATGAAAATAAAAGTATTTTGTTGAAGCTTGCGTTATTGCTAACAGAGAAGCAACTTTTTGTTTTTATAAAGTTGTTGGTGTTAAAATTTTCCTTGTTTTTCACTATAACTTAATTTGTTCTAAGCCAGTAAATAAAATGCATATTTGAATTCTTAGTAGGGGTTGAAATTGTTTTCAAATTTATATGCAAATTGGAACAAAACTGAAGCGTAAGTAATAAATTTCATATGAAAAAGCAAAAATATGAAAACAAGTTTACAGAAGTGGGTGGGTACATTGCTGGCAACTGCGAAAATAGAACTGAATAATTTGTTATTATCCGCAACTGCAACTTGCTATGGCAACATAGCTACATTGGCTACAGCCAAAGAGTATACTCATGCACCGTAACTTTGAAGCAGAGATCGCCAACCAGCATTTGCACCCCAATGCAGAAGGTTGGTATTCTGTGGAGGCAAAGCAAACCAATACTAATGTTGAAAGAGTACTTTCACTAAAAAGTGGACAGATAAAAAGGAATAGATTACCTAATTATTCAGTTGTGGGGAATTTCTTGATTATACTCGCATTTCAAACAAAATATGTTTTGCGTAAGATTACTTCTTCAGAAAGTATAACTGACTGTTCATGATCACATTTAACGTTGTGTTTTTGGATTTTAAGAAAATATAAGTGTATTTATTCATTTGTGCTATAACAGAGCAAAGCTCCAATTATTGTAATTCGCACACAACCTAAGAACTGGAGAATTTTTATGGGATAACGTTTTCGGAGTCCTAAATTGAAACAGCTGGCAGTTTCTAAAATTAGCAGTACTGACATTAAAATATACTCTGTCTATGTATGCTTATGGGTATATATAAATGGCATTTAAATTATAAATTCAGTATTTTTTGCATTAACTGACAATGTCCTACATTTGTTACCATTGTGCCCTACATTTTTATTGAATGTTCTACATTTTTGTACCCTTGTATCCTTATAATCTGGCAATCCTACCCAAACCCGGTCCTGCTGTGTACGAGCCCACGGTAGAATGTCACGTCATATATGGAACCAAGTGTACTTTTGGAAATAGGTATGCACTCTCCTTATTACGGCACGTTAATTAATTGCGAAGCAATTTCCTATGTAAAAGAGAATATGTAGCTTTATTGAGTGTGGAATCGAATTCATCGCCTGAGGCATCTGATAGACACAGGGAACACAGGTGCGTACTTTCCCGTCTGAATCGCTGCTGATAAATATGCGAATCAGGCTCTACAGCGTTGTATCACTAACATAAAACGATCGCATTCTTTCGGCAAGCACGGGATTAAAATTATATAAACGACTTATTCATGGCTGACCAGTTCATCGCCTGATACAATCTCCAAGGTGTTCTGTGCGTCCGTTTGACACCGAAATTTGGCAAACACCCATATTATACGTAATACTAGCAGACTCACCGCTCATCAACAATTGAGTTTTTCAACTCAAGTGTTGAATTAAATTATTATTATTATTATTATTATTATTATTATTATTATTATTATTATTATTATTATTATTATTATTATTATTATTATTATTATTATTATTATTATTATTATTATTATTATTATTATTATTATTATTATTATTATTATTATTATCATTATCATTATTATTATTTATTCTGACAAATGATAAAGTCGAGTAACATTTCTGTCGCTTTATTTGTCTTGTAAATGGAAGCACAAAACACAGTCCTCTTTTTACTGTCTATAGTCCTTCGTGACCTTACGATCCACAGCTATTCTGTTCTCTCGTAACCCTGACGCACACTTCACAGTATTTCAGTTATAATTTCTTTGTCACACAAACTGCTGGTTTCAATGATCACACTTATAAAACTGCTTCACACAACAACTCCGACACGACGATTCAATGTTTGCAACTGTCTCTCACGACAAATATATTCACTCAACACTGACTGCACACACACTTAAAACTAACTGCTAACAGCTGTCTCAACTACCTTGTATAGACGAATGACGTAGCACGGAGTTTTCTCGAAGTTCATCTTTTCTTAAACTTCTTGTAAATAAGCTGACAGTAGACAGTCTAGAAACACTTTGTCCTGTCACTCCATTGTCGTCAGCCACGTATTTGCAAGCAGTTGTGTGAGGCAGCTAACACCGTGCTTCCTTGAGACGCGCGGCCGCCCGGTGGTGTGAGGTAAGTTGACCTTGAGCGTCCTTAATGGCCACTACCGTCCTTCGCCACACTATTATTATCATTCTTAACAGTATTGTATTAATTATTATTCTTAATTTCTTGAAGCGCTAAGAATACATGTATAGTTTGGCCTAGGCCACTGTTGAAGTAGGCAATCCAATTTAACTTACGAACAATACATTACAATAGGTACTATTATTACTATTATTGACCTATTACATAAATGTTCATAAGCTATTGTTATTTTTCTGTTTTTGCAGTCCATTTCTGTTTGTTTATAACTTTTTCTAACTATTGCCTCATGTTCTTATAATTTTATGTATAATTCTATTTATATCATATTTCCTATCCATTATTTATCACACACACTTCCTTTTCTAAGTATGTCAGTTTCCTTAAATTTGACTAGCACTCAAAGCCTAGTGTATTCTCATATTTCTCTTGCATCTATAAGGAAATAAACAATAAGATACCTGCAAATGTTTATCTCAACTAACACGAAGAAGATATAAGAATAAGAATTTGTAAGAATGGTTAGTACAAGAGTTTAGAAAGTCATGTGAGTGCAACACACCAGATTGTTTTAGATAATTATAGTAGCTGAGACTTTAAACCTTTATATCTACATTATCTTTGTTCCCATAGCTTTAATAACAGTAAGCCTACATCTTTTTCAGTAATACCCACAACAAAATAGAGCTGACGTTGCATTTTCAAGCTATTAATATAACTTCTTTGGAAAAGACAGTTTGTGACCATCCAGGAAAGTAAGCTGTTCAGTTGTTAATCATAAAATATCAGCTCTTTAATTTATAATGAGGGCTCGGAAGTTCATGCCCTAAAAAACACTGAAATATGCATGCAAATATGCTCTTAAAAACTTGAAAATATGCCAAGAAATATGCACTATTTAATTAAAACGATTGATGTCCCTTTGCAGTAGACAAGACGAGTTAGTATAAATAATCAAGTTACCTTATTCCTTATAGGTTGAAGCAGAAGTGGTCCCGCTGCTAGTATTAACTGCTAAATTGCAGTTCACAACCAACACTTTGCACAAATTTGCAACTGCAAAACATCGTCTGTTGTCTCGCAAAACACTTTTTAACGTGAAAACCCTTTCCACGTAACAATATGTTATCAGGGCATATTTAAATGATGTTAACTGCTTCACAGAGAGAGTCAAGTCTCCTGGTGTGACAGCTGGTTTTCTTTTGAGGATGTCTCGAATATCGCAAATCTGTTTATAACCAGAATTTTTTTAAATTACATAATTCACTTTCTCTTTCACCTTTTGTCTTATGCTACCAGGAACCAAACTTAGATCACATATTGTTTTTTTCAAAGACAGTAAGTGATTCATGCAAAAGAGATCCTACAGCTTCCAATGCCATTATGGTTGTTGGTAAGAAAGAAAAATGGGCAGATATGAAACTAAGAGCCTGTTTTATCCCAGCCTGATAGAATATTTTGCACAGTTTCTATTGATGAAGCATCTTTCGAGTCCAATGAATTAACAACCTCTTCGATTGTTTCTATGTGCTCAGTATAATATAAAACTGCATCGACCACATGTTCCCCATCGAGTTAACACTGGTGCAGGAGGAAGTCGGATATTAAGTACTGTTGATCTAAACAACTTAACTATTTTAGGAGATTTAACAAAAATTCTCTTTGTACAGGATACAAATCTATCTACCAACGGGAAAGAATCATGTATTGTCTCAGAAATGCGATGAAGAGCGTGTGCCAAACAAGTTATATGAATTATGTTAGGAAAAATACCTTTCAGAGTTTGTCCTGATTTTACCACATAAGGACCTGCATCAGTAACAAATAAAAGTAACCGGTCATATTTGATTCCACGTGGCCATTGTAATTTTAAAGAGTCCATCACAAATTGTGTCACAGTTACATTGTCAGTGGCCCACAATTCGCACACATTAAGAAGATAAGGTGTAGTCTTGTTCATTATTTAAAGCACCTAGGATTATATTAGCAATAGAACGGTGCTCAGAATCGGGTTTCATCAACAGACAACCACACAAACTGATCCACTAATTTATGTTGTATATTTGACAATACGTTATTGTAACAATGTCCTACATAATTCTTACATAGTGTACTTTCTTCAGGCACATGTTGTTGAGTGTACTTGGCAAGAAAGTTTTTAAATGTCGGATTATTCAGTCTGAACAAGGAAATGTGAGCAGCTAAAAATGCTTGACACAAGTCATAGAAAAATTCAGTAACCCTACTTCCTAAACACTCTACTAGCTGTTTTTGAACAGGTTCTTTGTTTGCGAGTTTTCTGATTAAATTCTCCTTATCTTTTGCTGTGTTTATGCGCTGAACTATTTGAAATCTTTTCTCGCTCCCTACATTTTTCTCACGCACTCCACAAAACAGTATCCTGTTATCTGTAGATATCAAATCACCCGAAAACTCTTTCTCTAAAGTAATGAATCTAACACTCGAATTTGGTTTTATTTTCGACATTTGAAGAGTTTTTTTTTAACATTTTATACGCCTAATTTAATTTGGTGGCAACCAGTTCTGTTACGTTTGAAGACCACAACACAACTACTGGTGGGCAGGCAAGCGTTGCTATAATCGTGCTGCTCAGAACGTTGAACTGCACTTTATCTTTGCTACTATAAACCTCTCAGATAACGTACTGATTATTTTCTACGAACACACATATAATGAAGGGATGGAAACGGGATTCACTGCATGACAACATGACTCAGAATTAGTTCTCGCCACCTCGCGAGTTGCATCATCATGTGCAATACTACCAATGTGAAAAATATTATACAGATGGAAAAAATAATAAAAAACTATAAAAATAATTAAAATATGCAAGATAGGGGCTATAATATTGAAATCTTCATGAGTTGTACCCTCATGTGCAATATTACCAGTATGAAAAATACTATCCAGATGGAAAACAATAATAAAAAACCATAAAATCATTAAAATATGCAGTATAGGGGCCATGATATTAAAATAATATGCATTTATCAAAAATCAAGAAAATATGCAGTTATATGCACCACAAAATCATGCCCAAATAACTGAAAAATGCATAATTCGTGCACATATACCTTTTAACCCCTGTGAAAAAACATGCAAATGCATGAACTTCCTAGCCCTATTTATAATATTAGCAGCTTTTTCTGCTTGTACAATTTTATTATTTAGCATGCCGTGTTAACAAACTTTATATCAACATAGGTCAAACGAAATAAAATAAGACATTCTTAGGCGAGTTTCATTAAATCATTAGTACCGTATGTGTAGTGTTATAACAAAATTAGCTTCTCTTTTATTTTGCTGCGTGTTTATTTTCTTAGCTGCTAAATCTAACTTTGGCTATCTTTGTTTATATTGTTTGGGCTGAAATATTAGTGGCATCTGTCTTATTTTACATTTTCGTGGAGTAACAAGTATTTTTTACTCCATGGCAATCTCGACGATTAGTCAAGATTACCATCTTCGCAAGTGCATGTTATTTTACGTGTATTCGTCTTCTACTATAGGCTTAGTATATTCTTTCCAGTAATTAGTATTTTAGTAATTTATGACTTTTATGGTCGAACATGCCATAATGTAGCACTTACGTGCCATAGACCGTATCATATACACCTCATTCATAATGATACTGCTGTCCACCAGTCAAAAGATGCGCATGTTGCAATCAATACTTTGATTTCTGAACACGTTCTCACACAGCTGAAAGCGAAACTATGGATTCCCGTATGTAAATAATGCTACTCTGTTTATTTAATGATTAGTGTTAATGTTGTAAATAGATGTTAATAAATTCAACTTGTCTACTTTTTTGAAAGTACACTTAAAGGTTATAGCATATATATCATTGTTTCAAGGCCAACATAACAATACAGTGAATAATTTCATAGTTGAAGTCGCAACTATGGATTCTTGCATATACAATCGAATAACAAATGATTAAAATGTGACAATCACATGCAGCGTATCTCATTAAAACCATCAAAACCAGTATAATGGCAATTATGATCTTGTTGCATGATACCTGGTCCTTAAAAAGTAACTAGACGTTCGAAAAATTAACCGATTTCAATTGTTTTGGGATATATTAACATATTTATCAACATGAATAGTTCCGGGTGTCGTAAGTCGATTCAGTTCCTAATGTGCCTAACAGAACTTCAGAGTGCTTTTGTGCAAGGAGAATCGATGGTCTTGCTATTTTCATGGTGTTTGTTATTTTGTTTCAGTTGATGAACATTTCAGGAAACAGGATGCGTAAAAGACAAGAGAAGATCAGGTCGGCGTCTTTCTGCAACATGTGAAGATAACATAGCAAACAGCAAAAAGTAAAATAAAAATAAAAAAAGTAAAAGAAAAATGATCCCCAAAGCTGTTCAGGAATGCCGCGTTTCTCCGACTTCTGCATGACATTTCTTAAGGAAAACACTAAACTTCCGGTCATATCGGATGCAAATTCTTTATTCTTCATGCGAACGACTACAAGAAACGACAGATGACACATGTTTTATGAAGTTCTAGGCAAATGGTAATAATGTATTCAGAAGTACGAAGCAAACTTTTCAGATCTGACGAGGCGATCTTCATTTATGCAAATACACTGTGTACGGCACCGGAAATGTTTTTATAATAAATATGTGCAATATATCCAAAAATAATAAAGATGGATTAATTTTTGTAATGTCCAATTA
This sequence comes from Tenodera sinensis, assembly GCA_030765045.1. Classification (NCBI taxonomy): domain Eukaryota; kingdom Metazoa; phylum Arthropoda; class Insecta; order Mantodea; family Mantidae; genus Tenodera; species Tenodera sinensis. The sequence goes on along the minus strand of CM060967.1, from coordinate 134,555,627 downwards.
CTTATGAAAGATCTGGTATACTCTAAATTAAAAAGTGTTTTAGAACTCGTGTATGTCAGATCATTTGATAATTCCTTTTGACATTACGCTAAATACACACATACATATAATATTTCTCTTTTTATGGTATTAGCACAAATTACAATATGTAAGTTACTAAATTCGCGAGGGCACAGCAGGAGATCATTTACCTGTTTAAATTTAAAGCAGGTGTCATACTTTAATGAGTATTATACGCTGTTACAATTAACTGCACACATAAAAATAATTTCTGCCCATTTTCTGTTTAAAACAAATTACCTCGTAGTTGCCTAATGTACCACTATAAAACCAGTTGTGGAATTATGAAAGAATCCATGGCAATAAGCCAGATGTTACACCAGAGATAAAATATTCCATTAACGGGATGAAATGTAAACCTTATCCAGGAACAACACTCAACCGAGTGAGATGGCTCCGTGGTAACGTGTAAGGCTCGTATTAGGGAGGTTCCGCATTCGATTACCGTGGACCACTGATTCTCACTTTGACTTTTTCTGGGTTTTTTTTTCTGTTGCAGATGCGGTGGTGACCTCTCTCTACCATGATTTCTTTTGGCTCATTACTCTTTCACTGTTTCCTTCTCATGTTTCAGTTGTGCTTATAAGTTTCCCGTAAGGGGTGGTTTGGACCACTTTGGCTGCCGTGGTGAGGGCGCTACGAACCTTTATACTAATGGTACTTCTGACGTTAATAGAAGTACCTCGAACCCAACATTCAAGGCCCCCTCCCCCCACAAGGAAGTTGTTTGGATTGGGTTGGACTCGACGGAGCAGCGGTTTCCAATGCTCGTGGAAGATTAGGGACATACGTCTGGGAATGCTCAGACGTTGTTGTGATTAGCTCAATGTTCTCCGGGACCACCTTGGAGAGCTGGTGGATGGTTGGTTGTTACCGTGATACCGGAACTATAGACACACAAAATTAATAATCTTCTTCTTCACTTCACGTCGCGGGCAGAGTGCCCGTTCCGTCTCAATAATAGCTCTTTATACCTCTGTTTGGTTCTAACAACATCCCTCTTTCCTTTAGGTTGATACTGGAATGTACCTAATTTTAGACAGTCTTGGTTCGGACATTCTTTGCTTATGTTGCATCCATTCCTTTCGATGTGTTTAAATTTTGCTACTTATTGAGTCTATATTAAGTAAAATAGAAGATCTACTGTGCTAGGAGCTGGTAACCTCTTTACAGAAAGTTTTATTTACCCAGTCTTCTCACAATAAACAGCCGGGTGAATTTGTTGGTCAACAACTGGTAAGGATAAAAGGATAAAATTAATCATTTAAAACGTATTTAAAAATAATAATTTAACTAATAACGTTCAATAAAATATTAATAGAGCAAGCAATCGCAAAAATGGGATAGCCTTTGTGAATTTAAAAGCTGAATAGTTTCAACGGTTTTTGGTAGTGTTAGTACACAGTCTTGGCTTATCTGTCTAAGTGAACAGATCCTAACTTTTTGGAGCGTCTAAGTGCGTGGAAAGCAACGGAAATACAAAGCTATCATAGTAACGCGTTTTTCAGGTGTATAAATGTGAGCACAGCTTTGGTAAATTGTTTTGTAATCGATGTACATTGGTCGGCAACGTCTCAATGCGAATAGTGATAAGATTGATACTTTTTTTAAAAGACATCACCAGAATTAGTGTTATTCTTTCTAAATAAAACCCACGCATACCCAGGAAGAGAAATCTTGTAGCTTTATCGGCGGCAATGGACTGAATCTAAGAGGCCTTGAGGTATTATTAGGCGGCGTGAAGCATTGTTGCTTTTGGATCGCTGATTGGCAAATACTGCTTCAAATGTCACACCAACGTGTACCAAAATAAATAATTGCTTCAACCGTCGACCCCACTGCGCATAATTGGCGTATCCACTTCTGTCCGGGGGAAAGCTGGAGGGGAGGTGGGGTATAAAGTAAGTACCATCCCTAAGGGAAACGAAATGAGCGGAGTGAGGGAATAGAGAATTCGTGTAGACGAGGTTCTACCAATATGGTGAAACTTTGAGAAAAACCATGGTCAGACAAACTGGCACGATGGGAATCGAATTCGGGACCCCCCGAATGAGAACCTCACACGGAGCCATCGCCCTCGGTTGCTGCAGACTTATGTTTCAATGCCTTGCTTGGAATTCACGTCATAGCTTCAAGGTGAATCGAAAGGCAAAAATGTTTAACAGAATTTAAAGGTATGTTATTCGGTTATTGATATAAACTGTAACCCTGTGGGAGAGAATTTAGCTTACGAAACTTAATATGAATTTCTATAAGTTATTGGATTAAAATTCCGTTTGGAGTAGACATTCATGTGGAGTGTAGTTAATTGCACTTCCATTTTCTGATGTTTTTTTAGTTATTTTATACCTCGTAGTACCTACCAGCCTTACTTGTAATTTTTGTTTGTTATTTTTTGAGCCATGATTGAATTGGTACTGTTTGCTTCCGCAGCAATCCAACAAGTGTTGCATCTGTCGAGCAAATACTGGAGGTTGTAAATATCCTATAGAGGGTAGACAGAGGAAGTGGAAAAATGAGTGAATGCTTAACTTTATACCTTTTACTTCAAGATTCAACCAAGAAGGAAAATATTTGCTGAATGTCAGAGCATTTCAAAAATACATAATTTGATGCAAAAACGTCGCGCTGAGAATAGTCAGCTAAACAGAACAAAGAGTCTTCGGCTTTTATTTTTTCTGGCAGTATTTCTTTACCTAGTTTGTTTTATTATGTGCCAGCTGTCGCTTACTTGGTGTCACAAATCAGTAAGCACCATTTGTTGTGAAGAATTCCAGTTATATTAAAGTGTATGTGATTCATAATATATTTTGCCAGTGCACCGCCCCATTCTAAAACCAGCTCACTGCGCTGCCAATTGAAAAGAGATACAACGTAATCTCTAACTATGCTTACTTCAGGATTTTAATTTTTTTTTTACCTACCGTATCAATTCCGATGACCTAGCACATCAAAATATGACATAGGAGTTGGTTAGGAGGCATACACAAGACATACGTGTTTATTTTCCCCGAGAGTGAGGGAAGGTTGCTGGTGACTGACGAAACTTAAAAAATGGAGGCGTCAGTTACGGCATCCGTTGCTTATTTTAGTGTGTGAGTTCAAATGCTTTCTTAAGCCTGATAGCTTCAGAATTCCTGGGCTAGCAAGTCAGGAATTTAACTGTGAATTCAGGGAAACAAATTGGATAGTCTATACTGACAGGCGTTGTTGGTTTCGTGCTGCAGTTAAGGCTGCGCAGAAAATATCAGCTGGTGATGTGTTTGTAGTAAAACATACACAAAGTATGACACTGAAGTAGATAATATTAAGGTACTCGTTATCAAACTGACAGTACTTATAACATCCTGTATATGGATCTTAACCACTAGCACTTCACACGTCTAAAACATACAGTGCATTTGCGGTCGACAACACCGATTAGCAAAAATTCTACATAGATCTGAAATGTAGGTTAAGTCTGTCTAAACATGCAGTTCCAAACTTATTCAGCTTTTGAAATACTTGAAGTATACCATGTGGAAGGTACTGTTTCGAACATAAGCTCCTATGCGAGTATAAAAATATATGCAATACGATTATTGTCAATAAAGAACCGTTTTGCTTAAAAAAATATTTGTATCAAATATTCGGAGCCATCTCCAACCTCATATCCAATCAATCCAATCAATCTTTGAGGTTGGATATAAATGGTTTATTATTTCACTAGCTGCGTGCAAACATTGTGTGAACAACGTTCTAATGCTTTTTTACCTTAATTCAAATGCATTTGGTCACAATTTAAAGTTAAAATGCCATACAAAGTTCAAGTTCTAAGAGAAATATGGCAGCACCATGTCGCATGTTCCCACCTTAATCCTTGAACAGTGGGCACATTCGGTTTGGGGGGGGGGGGGTTAAGGGAGGTATCGCCAGGTGTTACTAAAAGTAAGGGGAAAGAGAAGCAGTTTTCTATGTTGTGTTTTTTAATGATACAGATAGCATGATAATATTACATTTCCGTGACAGGAACGAATTCAGTATGCACCCCCTCCCCCCGGTAAAGATAAGCATAGTGGCCCTTAACAAACAACCCTACTTTCACCACTACTTGTTAATTATCATCGATCTCATTCTGCGACACCAACAACTGCGAACGTCATATTCGCTTATTCTGTAAGGCTGTTACGGGGTGAGTGAGTGATTAGGTTTTAAGGGCCCGTCGACAGCTAGGTCATTAGAGTCCCTGTTAGGGATATAAGTGAGAGGAGGGAAAAGAGTAAGAAACAACGAACGAAAAAATACAAGATGTTCAAATTTGCGGTGGTAACGTTGCTGCCACAATTGTCAATGTTCGCTTTCCCCAACCCTAAATTCTAATATAGGTGTTTACTATTGCATGCTATTAATCCTCACCCCCTGTGTCACAACTCAAGAAATATTACAACAGGCATTAACTACCTACAGACATATTCTTATTAAATCTAAATGGCAAGCATTAAATTACGGCACATCATGCCACGAAACTTCTGTAAAACAAAGCTGCTAATTTACACCAACAGATAGAACGCTTTTGGAACTGTGGTGTAATACAGATGTTTGGAAGTGTGCGAGAACACATTTCAGAAATAGTTTTTGTAATGAATATTTTAATATTATATGCAGTCGTTTTTATTCTATTAAATTTTATTGCTTAAATTTGGAATACAATCATTTTCTTCCTTATGCTGCTAAAAATCATTATCCAAAACGGTTCTATCCCCTTTATTTCGGTTAATCAGAACGTACTACATATTTCAAATGAACTTAAACTACTTGACCTTAAAGCGAATCTATGAAACCCTGGTTGGTGTTTACTGCTTATGAACGAGGAAATGGTCACATGTTCCACAAGCATTGATTTAGAAGCACGAAAAAAATAAAATTGAGTGGTCTCGTAAACGTTTTAAGGTTTAAGGTTTTCTGATATGCGGTATTCCTATTCCTCTGCTTCCCTCTCTGAGATAATTTATTAGCTTGATTACAGGTAATATTTTAAGATACAAGAGCCCAAAACAAGAGAAGAGAGATCACGCACGCGAACCTGCTGGAGTCTTCTAATCTAGAAGAGATTGAATTTTAGGAACTAGTTTTGCCTCAGAGATATGCAGCGCTGTCTTTATGTTTGTAATGTTACCAGAAAATAACGTAACATTACCCTATAACGGTTACCTTAATGCAGTCGTTTCCAAACACCGACCTTGGTTCACTCTCGCCGCATGTCACGTGGACTTTGTACTTAGCGACACACCCCTTCACTTGCCGTCAATGCCATCCTAGTTGGAGCACACACTGGTGGATTGTAACGGTGTTATGTTGTCTATTTGAAAACAGTGCTTACGAATCGACGTGTTTAACTCGAATGAAGCAAATAAAATGTTGAAATAGAACAAGCATAACAGATTCCATTCTCGTGGCACAGCTAATGAATTTGGAAGCTATTGTGGCTTGCAATGATGTAACAGTGCGTTAACAATTGAAATGCGCATGTTAATATTAAGTCTGTCGCAATTGTATTTTGAAATGTTGAAGAATCTATCTGATGCTTAATTTGCTGTTTATTGCAGATTATGGTTTATTGCATAATGTTTTAAATTTCTTTGTTCTTGGAATGCATATTAGAGTTTTCTTATGCACAATGTTTAGTCGTAACTAAAGATAATCCTACTTGATAGTACAAAAGTTGATTTTCTCCTCTCCCTCCTTTCAAATACATGTCATACGGGAAGACATGGCTGACACAGAGCTTCCAAAATGCGCTCCGGAGTTACACTACAAAAATGATAATTAAAAATTGGCTTAAATGGTATTTGTCAAAGGGGAAATGAAAACATATATAGTGAAGTGAAGAAAGCCAAAAGGCGACTGTATTATGTAAGTAGACAGGAAATAGAATCTAAATGCAGACTAAAATCATCACTTAAGCTGGAGAGTAAAATAAAATTTGGTTGGGCAAGGAAACATATTTTGGAGGTATGAAACAGAGGGCAGGGATAGCATGACTTAGTTTGAGAGGGTGGAAAGCTGGTAAGATTGTTGATGACCCTGATAGGAGGATCTGCCTATTATGTGAGGAACAGGAAGACTGTACTTTGGCAGTTTGCTTACAGACGGAAAAGAAGTCGGAAAAATTTATTTCCGGAGGTATTTTATGTAGATGACAGAGGGGGGGGGGGTGAGAGCTTCAGTTATTTTTCGTAGTGTATAACAATTATCAAACCATATATTGTTGTAGAATGCATGTAGGTCTTCAGACCCATGCGAATGTTTTGTGTAATTTATGTAATATTAAGCGAATATATAACAATACAACTACTACTTGTTGCGGTATTAAATAATAAAGGGTTTGTCTAGCATTGTCGGGGATGAGCTATTCCAATGTATGTGTGAGAGTCAGGCGTGTGGGTGTCTTCTTCCTGCAGCCCTCGGTCGTTGGTTTTTTAAGAAAACAGTTGAGCAATACCTAGATCTTTGCGTGGGTTTCTTTCCCGTTTACTCCCAGAGTGAATACAATTTAGTCAGCCCCCGTCCTATACAAAGCTTTTCAGTTTGCGCATCTCGGTGAACTATCTTTGTTTCACCTGCCCTTCTTTTAAGGCAATGTATGGAAATTTGACGAAAATTGCCGAAAATACTTAGTTTTACTTGTTGCATTTTTATTAAGCTCACACTTTATATTTTAACGGTACACTTTCGTTTTCTCAATATCGGCCATTTTTAAAGCTCCAGGAGGGCATTTAAAGCGTTCCTCGCTAAACTTCGTCGCTACAGTCTTCAAATGCAAGTTTCGTTTTCACTGGCTTTGATTTGCGTCTCTTAGAGAGAATTTTGCTTCAGAGAGATTGTGAGTTGGTCGTGCTGAAATGAATTCCACATATTGAGCTGGAATGCCGAGGATCAGACACGTGTTTTGCTTATAAGCATACAAGTGCCGTCAGTGTTCTGTAATTCTGTAATCTTGCCAGGTTATTTCAGTGTTCCAGTTATATATTAGACATTGTAAAGGTGTTTAATGGCTTTTAAGTTATTTTTTGGTTTATAGTAAAGCAGCAATAAGCAGATATGAGTTTGGTGTACAAATTAGCGAAAATGCATAGTGTAGAGGTTTCTAAATTTTCTGAACAATAAGAAGCCGAAAGAAAAGTCCTCATATTAAGAAACGGCCAATCAAACTTAAAATTCTGAAACACTCCTTCTGAAAGGAGCAGAGGGAAACGTACGGTGCTGGGGAATTTTAAGTTAATTGGATTTAGGTAAAGTATAAAAATGTGTTGTTAAACTGTAAAATCCATTTTTCTCAATTCTTGTTTTCAGCATTTTTCAGTATTCAATATGTTCCTTGGGCCCTAGTTTATAGCCTATCAGCTTGAAATTTTCAGAAAAGCTTCAGAGATACTGCACTTGTTTAAAAAAATATTAAGTAGTTCAGCTGAAATTAACTATTTTTCATAACTCACACAGAAAAAAGACTGAAAATGTCAATAAATTGTATACAAAATATTTGTTATCTTAAATTAGTTACATCTAGACAATTTCTGTATGCTAATTTCTTTATATCTGTATAAAGAAATCAAATTAAAAATTTAGGAGACATATAATAAACTCTAGGGTCCAAGGGTCGTTTTATACCAGTATATCAGAAAGTTATTTATTATTAATAAATATATTAATAATTTAAAAATAGTTTGTCAGAGGTATTTAAATTTTGTGTATACTATATATTTTATGTTCGGAGTGTCTGGAAAAAAATTCAAAGCAATCAGAAGAAAAGAGTGGATTTTTTTAATTTTCATAGAGGCATTGCCTTAGCACCGACCCCTGTTCGTGTTAGCGGAACAATTTCTCCTCGTTTTAATATTTGCTTTGTTATGATTTGGGCTCAATGCGTTAAACCTTAACTCGTGAACCGGCTACATTTGTCCTCCGCGTTGGACTTAGAAAATTTTGGCGTGTCACATTTTTCAGCGACCGGACATTTCCCACTCGCACAGGTACGTGTCGACATAGGCTTTTCTATTCTCTGGTTTCTCTCGATTCTCATCTATTTACGTCCAATTCCTACTGATTATCTTCTTTGTTACATATGCGAGTACGTGGCCAAATATATGCATATTTTGTAATGTTAGACAATAATGTGTGTGTTTGGGCGTTAATGTTTCTCTTGTCTAGTAAAATTACCTTTCAAAATGATATAGCCACGTCTGAGGAGAGCATTTAAATTATTTGCTTTACTGCAGGCATGCTTATGTTGGGAATAAAGATGTAATTTCCTTATGGTTTATAAAATCCCATTCATTTAGTTCATCTGTATAAACTGGTATATGTTCTGGAATGTACATGTAAATGTGAATGTATTTTGTGATTATAAATTACGATATAATTAAAGTGTTGGCACAGCTAGAGAAGAGTGCTAACGATGAAAACAAATAACTTAATCGTTACTGTGTAACCGTTAATGCACTTACTGGTACAGCTACTTGAAAATAAGTGTCATTCCTATAGTTGCTACTGTAGAAAGTGCATATTGTGTAAGAGGAGCCCAGAGGTTGTTTAACTAACACGGATACTCGATAGATAAATACGTTTTCCTTTTTCATTGGGAGGTTCTCAGCCAGTCCGAATGCATTTATGATAAATGTCTTCTTCGTCCTCCTCCCTTGGTGGCGAGGTCAGTTACCTTCCAATATATGTTGTCCTCTAAATTAATTCTTCTGCTGCATTACTTTCTTGGCCATCAGGGCTCGTATTCTGTTATTAACGCTTCGCTTACTATCTTTCATCTTGAGAATGTACTCACATAAATTTTGGACTGTCTTTTTACTCCCATTTATACGTACTACAGTAAGCAGAGAAAGTATTATATCCCATTTATTAAAGATTTATTAAACATTATCATTAATTATATAACATATCTTAAATTTCTTTCATCTTTTGAATGCATAGTAAGCCTTTCTTATACGCAGTGTTTTGTCGTGACTAATGATAATACAGGAGTCCTCAACAGGCGAGCCAAGCTCGCTTTCCCTACACGTGTTATTTTCCCCACACCAATGACCAAGGCAAGGTGAAACAGACCTACTTAGCAGAGGCGGATGGCGCGGAGTAGTAGTACATACAGTTCAATGGGAGGATGAATAATTTTGTTTTCGAGATGAAGACGACAATGTTAAGCGTTGATTTGTTAGACTGGTAGTTGCAGATTTATACCATTTCCCTTGCTTATTTCGCACTTTTGAGTTTCCCTGTGGTGAGGTTTCAAGGGAGCTACAAACTGAAATAAATATGTACATACAGTAAATGTGTTTAAATATAAAATTGATCATATCAGTGAATTTAAGCTTTCTGAAATATTAGCTATAGTACTGTATTGCTCCAGATAGAATAAATCTACTTTGAAATTAGCTTACGAATCCATTCTGCATAATTTTCCGGCTAACATATGAAGGTAAAATAATAAAGAACTAGCACACAAATTTAAAACCTGCCTGAAAAATATAATTATATTCTTGAATGTTAATCGCTTTTTAGTTAGCCACGCAAATCCATAAGCGCTTTTTGTTTGCACCAAGCTGTTCTATTGACTTCTGGTCCGCAAGCTTATAAACAGAAATTTAATAAAACCCTTCGTTCCAAAAATCTAGGCCAGTTTCTCATTTCAAAGCGAGCAAAGGACGGCTAGTGATCTATTGGGCAAGAACCAGTGAGGGATCACTTCAGCTTAATTTAGTTCCTGTTCACTCAGTTTGTTGGGCGACACAATTTAACAGTCTTATTTGTAGATCAAGTTGCTATAAGGCTCTTCACAAAATAAATTTATGCATAACGATAATACAAGTAATTATTTCTATTGTTCGTTTGCTCTACAACAGAGCAAAGCTCCAATTTCAGTAGCTACATATACAATAAATATTCAAAGTTAAATGCATGTAAACAAGATCAAAAGGAAACAAAATCTAAACAATAATATCTTGATCTATTAAATGTATTAGAAATCACAAATGTATGACCTAATGTGGTTACTAAGTAGATATTTCAACACCTGTAGAGGAAAATGGAAGTTAATGTTAAACTATTGAAAATATGCATCGTATTCTGCTTGACATTTTGAACGAAGTCAAGAGCGCTGAGGGATTATTGATTCCAGAAAAATCAAAAGGTGTTTACGAAAAGGAGTATAAAAAGCTTTTGCTTTTATTTGACTAATCAAACTACATTAATGACATGATTCTTGTGTTTGAATGTTGCTGCACTTGCGAGAGTGACTACTTCAGATTTTCTTACGGGCACAATGGAGAGAATTATGTTGTGGTGGTGATGTCATTGCTGTCTTGTTGCCTTGGTAATTACGTCTTTCATTTTCTGCCATGATTCATTTCGCACGATTTATGCCATCAAATTAAGTCGTTTTAACTGCGTAAAATATATTTTTCTAAGTAATTCTTCAATATACGAATATAATCAGACATTTGTATAATCGAAGTAATGTTGAATTCATTTGGAAATTGTCTGTATGCAATGCTCTGACTATAATATTAATGTTTCAGGAATCTTTTCTGAATCCTCTCTAAGAGATGTAACGTTATTTTCAAATTTAAAAAGGCAATAAATGAAGGCATGGTAATACAAAGGATTCTTCAACGTTTATAAAAATTATAAGTTTGGGCCTTTAGAAATAACGTCATTTAGCGTGGATGCGCCAACCCAACGGATAATATTCATAATAAAAACTCAAATCAATAGCCAATGAAATCACGGCGTTTTAGGAAAGGACCAATGAAAGTCAGGCTGGTGGGGGAAAACGAAGCGACTTCGTCCGTCAGTCCGTTAGGAATACTCGACCTGAACGGTTTGCCAAATTGATACATTAAAGTTTCTTTGCGACCACGTGCACCGAAACGCTTTTTATCAATGCTTTACATGGGAATTGGACAAGACTTCAATTGATTACAGTGGTGATGGGCGTATGTATGTGAGGGTGACTTGCACAGTTATTCATAACTTGTGTTTCCAATTCAAAATGTACAGATATTATTCATATGTGCGATCCTCTAACTTACTCCGATTCCCATCCAGGTGGCCCGCCGTTCGTGCGTTAAAACAGTTGCAGAAGTTCACGGCGGAAGAGAGGGCAGTGGCGTTGCTGCTTCTTAGCGGGACGTGAGGTGAGAGGCAATTGAACCAGCGTGTGTACTTCGTGATAATAAACAACAGTATAAACAACCAAGAAAGTCTCATTCTACTTACAGGATCTTTATTTTCGGGAATAAACTCACTCCTGTGAAACTTGAGTTACATATTGTAAAGAGCAAGCATGAGAGCACGTAATTTTTCATTGGCATTTTTTAGTTTCTTATTAATGTTATTGTTATATTTGTTTATTATTAGTTATTCTTATTATTGATATTGTTAATTTATTCCTGTTAATTATTATTAATTGTTATTTATTATACGATGGTTGGGAGTACGAGTACGTATACCAAGTAGAGGAAGTATTGTATTCCACCCAAAAATTCTTTGTCGAGATTTCACAGGAAATCCATGTTTTGAGGACCTCTGAATACAAAAAAGCATTTTTTTAGAAAAATGTGTGTATGTGTGTCTGTCAGTAAGAGTCGGTTTAAAACCAAGGTTGGTATTTAAGTTTAATATCTTAAGAATGCGACACGAAGATTTTGAAGAAAATTCCTCCATTCTAAACTACCCTTTACGTGGAAAATGTTTCGAAAATTTTGATTTTCTTGAAAATAGCTCTAACGATTTTGATTCAAATGTCATACTTGAGATATTTATATGACAAACGAAATACATATTTTGTATTTTCTGGCTATAGCCCATGTAGTCCTGTTTACATGGATGACTTCCGCATAAGTGGTAAACTGTAAGAGATAGACTAAATCTTAACTATACAGAAAATGCATTACAATTTTTTTGTAGTGATTCTTTTCAGATATATTCCTTGCTATTTGTGTGAGTTTTGAAAAACAAGCTTTCGTAAATGGGACATTGTTATTCATTTTTATATGCCAGCCATGCAAAGAGAACGGAATTTGAAAGGTTTAAAAGACTATCGCTCAAAGCCTACTGTATTCCCATATTCTCCTTGCACCTACAATGAAATAAGTAAGAAGATAATTTCTACAAATGTTCAACTGTATTAACACGAAGAAGATATAGGGATAAGGATTTGTAGAAATGGTTAATACAAGAGTAGAGAAAGTCATGTGGGTCATAAATAATAGCATAATAAGCAAGTAGTATTTTTTTATTTCAAGTTTTCTTTATTCATAATTTTGGCCTAGTGCCGGTACAAGGGGCCCGGCTTACAGGCTATAAATTTACATTTATTTACAATTTTTTTTACAAGCTTATAGTTTTGGGTATCACCAAAAACCCATACGGTGGCCATCTTTAGGCCACCGAGAATAGTTTTCGTTAGTCGTTTGGTGTCTATTCCAATTATTTGTTGTTGTTGTTTTTTTCTTCCTTATATACATATATACATCTATATACACACATACACGCACGCATTCACCCACACACTCACATTCACACGCTTACACACACACGTTCACTGGGCACACTAGAAGTATGCGTCCCAGCTCGCGCACTGCACTATGTACAATATTTACATTTTCCCGCTGTTTTCCTGCGTGGGCAGGGTGTAGCTCCTGGGTGTTTTCCGAGGCGAGGGCCTCTGCCGTAATGTGTGTGTGGCCTAAGAGCGAGATTGCATGGACACGCATTAGTCGGCGAGTCGTGCCGCGTCTAGAACATTTTTATTCTAGTATGTTTGCGGTGCTTCGGCTCGCCTTTGCCAATGTTGGCGATCACGTAGTTTTCGTGGTTCCTAATGCGCGTCCATGCTGCCGTTGCTCTTTTTGCTATTGCCTCTGGGATGGACGGGATCTGAGTTTCGAAGTGAAGAGTTTGGTTAGTGGTAAGGAGTGGAGCAGAGAGGATTTTTCTAAGGGAGAGGTTTTGGAGGGTTTGAATTTGTTTGAGGGCGGTTTTAGAGACATTTGCCCAATCATTTTAAGTGTTTTTATAGTCGTTTGAACCCAATATTCTACAAGGTATGACCCGCGAAAGTTCCTCGTGTTATCTGCTACATGGCCATCTGCCCAGAACTTTCCATGAGCAAACAGAACGGGGGAGGGGCTCAGAGCTATCAACCTATCAGTGCGGATAGCTACAGCCATTGAAAGTGATTTGGTGATCAAGTTGCTACACCTGGACACGTTAGGATCCAGTCTGCATTGTGCTTGCTATCACTAGAGCGGGCAGCCCTCTGTACTAATATGTATATCAGGTATAAATACATTTCAAATTGTAATGCTAAGGAAAACAAAGATTCATTTTCGAGCCTTAGCAATATCGAATCTATCTTATTGCAAACAATAGTGTTACATTCGTTGCGTGAACTCTAAGCGTAACGGAAGTTGCATAATGTGTAAATGCTAATCAAAATACATATCTATTGTTAAACGTATGAATGAACACCAGGGACTTCAGCGTTTAGCTCGCACGTTTATTCCTGAAACGCTTTCCGATAAGTGTTAACGGGAGGAGAGTCCGGTAGTATGAATGACAGTGTGAATGTGTGTGATATATACCGGAGAAGGGAAGTCGTTACATTAATTTAAACCAGTGATAGATCTCGGTATTTGGAAGACATTTTGTATCTTACGTTTTTGTCTTCGGCCATTTCATATGGTGATATTTTAGTTTTAACAAAAACAAGCTGGCAACACTGCAGATTGTGTGGGTGTCACTTTCCCTAGCTCAGTACATAAACAGCGTAACGGTGCGTTTTGAAAACAAACTCATACCCTGCCTTGTCCTTCCGTGTTTACTGTGACAGTGTAGGCCAATCACAAGCGTTATCTCCCAAAATATTACCGAAAGCTAAAGCTGTTTACATCCTAGGACAACCACCTAAACACTGTCCCCACCTCTGCACACAACGGGCGTCATGAGTGGGGTGCAGTAGTGAAGGTGGATATGGTTAGCTCCCCGTGCCCCCCCCCCCACGGCTAGTGAACTCGATCTTCGCAACCGGCAAATGGAATGAGTCCAGAACCACAAATGCTAGGGGCAGTCCGTATCCTGTTATGAGAGTGTGGAAGATGATATGAAATGTTGAAATTTATGGAAATAAAAGTAATGATGGAGCAGTTGGTGGAGTGAACGGTGGGGGAAATAGGAGAAAATCCCCCAGTCATCACTTCGTCCACCACAAATTCCTCATACGGTCGCCTGGGTTATGTGCAAAACCCAAAACAAAATCTGATGTGTTGCACTCACATAACTTTCTCTACTCTTGTACTAACCATTCTTACAAACTCTTATTCCTATATCTTCTTCGTGTTAGTTAAGATAAACATTTTTACAAATTATCTTATTGCTTATTTCCTTGTAGGTGCAAGGGGAATATTGGAATACAGTAGGCTTTGCGCGATAGTCAAATCTTTTAAAGCTTTCAAATTCCGTTCTCTTTGCGCGGCTAACATATAAAAATGTCTCCGAAATGGTTTACTCTACCAAAAAAAAAAAAAAAAAAAAAAAAAAAAAAAAAAAAAAAAAAAAAGTTCTCAGCATTTGCCAGTTACGAAGATGAAGAGAATCTGGAAGGAGGGTGCTCGCGGGAGTTGTATCGCGGGTCTTTCGTTCGTGTGTCCGTGCCTTAACGACCTCTACACCTACAATAGGGTCCTAAATAGTATTTTCTCAATGTCCAATTGTTCTTTTGTTTTATTTATATGTTACTCGTTTATACGAACTTTTAAACAAAGCAACAAATGCTGATTTTCACACTGTTAATGTTTTTTAAAAACATGTAATGAAAGAATACCTTGATGTTATTAATATTCCGTTAAAATTACGGTTTTTAGCACGCTTTAGAATGTCAGATTAACATATGGAAACAAAATAATAAATAACTAGTACATACCTTTAAACCTTAGCCTACCAACTGAAACATAACCCTCTTGTTCAATGTTTATCACTTTTTAGTTGGAATTTGGCTTCGAAAGCACGTGACAGAATCAGTTTTTGTTTGCATCAAGTTGTTCTATTGACTTTTGGTCCCCAAGCATACAGAAAGAAATTTAATAAAATCTTTTGTCCCGAAAATCTAGGCCAGTTTGTCATCTGAAAGCGAGCAAAGGGCGGCTATTGCTCTGTTGGGCAAGAATCAGTCAGTGATGGATCATTCCGGATTAATTAAGTCCCTCCTCACTCAGTTTACTGGACGACCAGTAGCAAGCAGTTCTCTCTCGTTAAACACATTCTCTTTCTTTCAATTAGTTTTAAGCTGACCCGAATATTGATGCTTTCAAATTTAATATTGCAGGTATAATAATTATTCAAACACAGATTTTCCTCAAAACGAAATTTAAAGTATATGTAACACAAGTTTAAACAAAGAGATAACTCGAATGCATATGAGAGGTAATGTGTGTTTGATGTTAAAATTATGAAAATGAACATTAAGAAACCAAGCAGTTCAACGAGTAATATCAGTTGTTTCGCTCAAGTCGAAGCCCCTTATATGATCAAAGAAGTTAAAGGAGCTTATCTATACAAGGAAAACAGATCAAAACCATCCTAAACACTGCATATGTTTCGCTGTTGCAGAAAAGAAACCTAATAAAGCAGTTATAAAAATTATCTAAGCATTTGCCCCACGTAATAGTGCAATAGACAGCTGGATAGATGGGATGTGATGGGAGGTAGGTAAGCAACGGGCACGGGCACTGGGACGATAACAGGGACGGATAAAGGCTTTTCTTCTTTTTTGTCTTGGACTTCCATCAGTCTCCTGCATGTTACCCTAAACGATTTATTGTGCAATCCAATAAATAATAGTACAATAACCAAATAGTAAATTAATATCAATGCTTTTATTGAAGTAAATTAAATGTATTTATTGTTGCCATACTTAAGATCGCTTCTTAGTTTATTCAAGTGACCCATTATGACCCCTGTAGAAATCCATGGTCATGTAGAATGTAAAAATGACGAAATAGGTTTCGTACAATAAGAACAAAAGTGAAATTAGGTATACATCCAACATACAGCCTTCAATAATGCAAAAGGACACGAGGCCATAATAGGAGTGAAGGTGTTAGAAATATATCTTACAAGGACAATTCGTAAACGAACCTCCGTTGTCCCTTAGCACGGGAACAATTGGGGATAGTGCCGCCATTTTACATCACCGTGTAGTAGCATATATTCATATGTGACCGGAAACCGGTCATGAGACTGCCAGCCAAGTCGTGCAGTACATCTCCGGGAGACGCGCCGTGCGCCTGCCGGCCAAGTTTTGTAGTAAACGTACTGTACATATATAAGCTTGCTCCTCTATAGTCTAGATAGCTGTCTGCATAAATGATTTTATTACTGATTTCGTTGCTATTCATGGTAGCAGCAATATAGAGAACTGAAGATCCGTGATTCGAGACCCAGCATCGATCAGATTCAGGTTTCTTAGTCACGTTGTTTTGCTTTAAGTAAAGGCAGCACGTAAATATATAAATATAAATCGCAATCGAGGTTCCTTGTGTTAACGCTACGCCACTGCTGGATATCGGAGACCACCAGACAGTTTGCTTTAATAAGTGCGAGTGTATTGCCAAATACAAGGCATGATGCAGCATACTGTGCTATTCTTCCGGTGTTTACAATCAAAGGAGCCGTGATTTAACGCATGATGTAACCGAAACCTCCATAAATTCAATGTACTTTACCAAGGCTGTGTCGTGCGAAGTATCGCCTTTGCATGCAGATGACGCAGTGCCTCGTAAAATAGCGCAAAGGAAAATAAAACAGTGAGCTAACTTTGTAACACTGAATAATAATTCTCCGATGAACATTCTGAAGCAAACCTCTTTGTCGAAAGAAAAATTCTACTGATACAAAGTATTGTTGAGGTTACATTTTAAAAAAACAGATATTATAGTTAACCAGAACATAAAATGGCAATGTTTTGAGGCCTACTGAATAAAAAAAAAGCATTTTTAGAAAAAGTCCATTTGCGTGCGTGCGTGTGTGTGTGTGTGTGTGTGTGTGTGTGTGTGTGTGTGTGTGTGTGTGTGTGTGTGTGTGTGTGTGTGTGTGTGTGTGTGCGTGCGTGCGTGCGTGCGTGTGTCATTCTGTGGACAGCATAACTTAAAAACAAAAAGTCGGTTAAAAACCACAGTTGGTATTTAAGTTTGTCTTTCAAGAATACGACACGAAGATTATGAAGAAAATTGCTCCACCCTAAACTACCCTTTTTCTAAAATCTTGATTTTCTCGAAAATGGCTCTACCGATTTTGATTAAAATGCCATATGTTTCAGATATTTTTATGACAAATGAAATGTATATCTTGAATTTTCTGGCTATAGCCTATGTAGACCTGTTTACTCTGGATGAATTTTGCATAACTGGTAAACCGTAAAAGTTAGCGAAATTTTTATGTTAACCGTGCAAAGAGAATGGAATTTGAAAGCTTTAAAAAATTTGACAATCACTCAAAGCCTAGTATATTCCCATATTTTCTTTGTACCTACAAGAAGATAAACAATAAGATAATTGTTGTGAATATTTGTCTGAACTAACACGAAGAAGATATCGGAGTAAAAGTTGGTAAGAATGCTTAGTACAAGAGTAGAGAAAGTCATGTGAGTGAAACACATCAGATTTTTTATACTGTACATACCAATATTATGGACATTTAACTCTCGTAATAAAATCTGCAAGATATCACTGAAGTCTTTTTCTTTCAATTCTAACGAAACTAATCTTGTTGCCCTTCCATTAGTCGTCGTGTTTCCGTGTTCCTTATTTCGTCTTTCCTGGAGATTCTGGCTGGTCTTCTCCAGAAGTCCATCCCCAGTGCATTCAACTGTTTTACTTTAATTAAAGTACTGTTTTACATTAATTACACCAGTTAATCAGCACGTGTAGCAAAAATAGGAAGTTTGAAACAATAAAAATACTTCGATATTATTTAAATACTAATGCACGAATTGGCACATAGAATGTGATAGGTGGTCCAGCTACCTATATAAAAAAAAAAAAAAAAAAAAGAAAAAAAAAAAGAAGATTAAACTTAAAATTAACTTTTTTAACAATCAATTCTCAGTGCCCGAATTAATTATGTGTATAAAAAATAAAACGTCGAGTAAAATGTATTATAAATAAATACAGGTCATTGAGCTTTTCGCACTTGGGTATTTAAGTGGCCAGCGTTCGAGTTCAAAGAGGCCTCAGAAAAAAATATCAAAGGGTTCAATGTATTTTTCTGATATAAAAATAATTTTCAGGTTTTTTTGAAAGCTTTTACTAAATTTCAGTTATGGGTACGCTTAACTATTCTGATATAAATATGCTAGCTCACTTCTGCCTCATTTTCAAGAGATCCCGGGTTCGAACCTTGGTTATGCACGTATTGGGGTATGGTGGTTGTTTTTTTTTTGTTTTTTTTTCTTTTTTCTTTTTTCGGAGTTCTTTCTTATCCTCAGAAGACGAATGTCGACAAAGTTCTATAGAAGTCATTTGAGCAACATTTCACCATTTTATTCATAGTCCCATGTGACCTAACCGGTGAAAAATGTGTTCAGGAAATCCGAATTCGTGCTATTCAATCATAATGAAATTCTTTTTGTTATTATACACTGTACGTATTGGACCAGATTGGCCAATTACTTCTCCTGAAATCTTTCAGTAATTATTCCAATCATATCTTTTTTAAGTTGCCCGAATGTTTAGATGTAATAAAACAGTTCCCTTACTATACGTAAAATAACAAGTGATTAGTTTTTGAGCACCATGCTTTAAAACTGTGTAAGATCGATTCTGATTGCTGATTAAGCCATACAGCTACCGTATATTGGCTGAAACAATCTAGAGTGTAATTATTGTATAATGCAATTGTCATTGTCCATAGAGTAATAATGAGCACGTTGATTGGCCGAAAAGTGCTGTCAAGGACACGTTTAGAATTATCAAGGGTACAATCATTTGAAACATGGCACAGTAATTTTCAAGATTAGCTTAGCAGGAATTTTACAGGGTTTTACACACGTTTTATGCAATTCTAGTGTTACAAATATTATATTAATACACAACATAGTTTTACAGCGGAAAGATGTGCATCCTAGCAATGCGTGAGGTCACTGTCTCACTGTTTTAAACGGATATAAAAGATCCTGCAGCATCTCCATAGCTTTTTATTGATTCAAGCCAAAAAACCGTAAAAGAGAGAACTGTAAGCAAAGTATATTCAGTGCTAGAATGGGTATTAAAGTTAACAGGAATTGTAACACAATTGTATGGGGGAATACCATCATTATTTTATGTGCCAGCGAAAAGAGTAGGGATGAAAGGAATTAAAATGAGTAGCCGTATGCTGTTTTGCAACTAAATACTTTTTGCACATAACGAGAAATAAAAACGAAATTCAAAACAAGAAACAACAAAAATCTCAGAAGGCACTAATTTACGAAAATTAGATTCAACTAGTGTTTTAATGACAGCCAATTTTTGGTAACAGTTTTATGTTTTTCTCTTACAATTTAAAAATTATCAAAAGTATGTATACCTCTATAAATGCCCACATCGCGTACTCAGGCTTTGAGTGCATGGCCAGTGCACTACGTGTTGCCTCAACGATCATGGCTATTCAAGCCAGCAGGCTGATGGTGTCCCAGACCGCCTAATCTAATCCGGTTTCGAATTAGAGGAAGAACGGCATAAGTAGCAAAATCACTCGGTACTGAAAGGGTTAACCTATTTTTGAACATATTCAAATACAATGGCATACTTTGTTTTTTCAGATTCCATATGCCGTATGACTTTCACTTTTACTTTCTCTACTGGTAGAGGAAGTATTGTATCCCACCCAAAAATTCGATGTCGAGATTTCACCGGAAATATATGTTTTGAGAACCCCTGAATCCAAAAACATCTATAGGAAAAGGTCCTTGTGTGTGTCTGTGTCTGTCAGACTATGGACAGCTTAATTCAAGAACGAAAAGTCGGTTAAAAACCAAAGTTAGTATTTAAGTTTAATGTCTTTCAAGGATACGACACGAAGATTTTGAAGAAAATAGCCTCACCCTATGTAGTCCTGTTTACTCTAGATGACTTTTGAATAAATCGTAAACCATAAGAGATAGACAAAATCGTACTATACAAAAATGTAGATCTTACTAAAATACACAATTTATGTCTGAATAAATTTTCTTGTGGGGTGAACCATTTCGGAGACATTCCTTGTTATTTGGGCCAGTTTCGGAAAACTTTCGTGAAATGGAGCATCGTTGTTTGTTTTTTTTATATGCTAAGCGTGTAAAGAAAAGGGGCTCAAAGCTTTAAAAGAACTCATACATTGCATAAGGATGAAGAAATAAATAAAAAACCAGGTGACATTACAAAGTTTGAGGAAAAATTAAAAACCATAATACTAAAATCTGATATAGAATCATTTGAGTCGCTATGCCAAGAAGTGGTCAGCTATTTAGTCACAGCATTATCCTTCCTTTCTGGCCCTAAACATCCTGCCATCCGATACTATAATGCACGAAAAAGTAAACAAATACCTCAGAGCAATTCACATTCAAATACCAAAAATCCTGCAAGACTATCTAAACGCAAAAGAGAATACAACAAAAATAAGTATCAATATGAAGTCTCTCAGTACCTGTACTATAATCAACGACGCAAGGTGGTTAGGAATATCATGAAAAATCAAAATGGTATCCAGTGTAACATTCCAACATCTTCTATTTACCAACATTTTCAAAATATTTTTGAACAGGAGAATAAATAAAGGAAGCAGAAATTAATGCTGCTCTTAGCCAGATTAAAGTGGATACATCTCCGGGTCCTGATCGAATCATTGTAAAAGTTTTAAAAGAATTTAAAACCCCTAATCTGTTGTGTCTTCTAGCTAATGCGATGCTGAAATTTGAAAAATGTCCTGAAGTATTTAAGGCTGCAAAAACAGTTCTAATATTCAAAAAAGGAAACCCTGATGAACTAACTAATTGGTGCCCAATATAAATTTTTTCTGTAATCAGACGTGTTATTGAAAAAGTAATTGACAGAAAACTGAGATCATTTATCGATTTTTGCGCTTATCAACGTGGCTTTGTTGCGCTCCCTGGCTGTCATATAAATACATCAATCATCAATGGATGTCTGACAAACTGTAAAGCTAACAAGAAGGACTGCTGCATTGTTTTCCTTGACATCTCCAAGGCTTATGATAGCATAGGTCATGAACATATCAAGAGATGCCTGATGCGCACCAATATGCCAAACAACTTGAGAGCATTAGTTCTGAATCTCATTCAGGGTAATAGCATTGCAGTAGAATGTGGCATAAACAAAACATCGCCTATTTTTCTACAAAAAGGAGTTGCCCAGGGTTCACCCATCTCTCCTACATTGTTTAATTTAGCGATTGATGACACAATTAAAGATATAAGGGACCATGAGATTGCAAAATTGCATGGATTTCAACTTAGCTCTGAAGTAAAAAATGTATCGGCCATGGCTTTTGCTGATGATATTGTTTTAGTAGCAAAGGACGAAACATCTGCTCAGTCACTTTTAGACTTAACTACCAGCAACTTGACTGCAATTGGTTTGCATATCAATCCATTAAAATGCAATGTCATAAATATCAAACATGGTAAACTTAGTGAAACTTCTAAAATAAAATTTGGCTCAAATGTTTTAGAGCCAATCAAAGAAAACGAAAACAAAATATTTGGGTGTAAATTTCACGAATGAAATCCAGTTGGATAAGAATAAGATAATCAAACGTTTGGAAAAAGATTTGAATTTACTTTCTTATTCCAACTTGCTCAAAGCAGATCAAAAATTAAATATCATTAATCAATATATTTGGCCTGGATTAGTTTATTCCCTTCAAAGTATACCACTGAATAAGATTCCATCCTCCTTTTTAGAAGATATTGATAAATTAATAAGAACATCCGTCAAAGAAATAGTTGGGCTACCACATGATTGCCCCAATGATATGATATACGCTCCACGTAATCTTCGAGGAATAGGACTAAATAGAGCTGGTTGGGAGGCTTATATACAACATTTCAATATAGCTCAGAAGCTTTCACAGATACAAGATGATCATCTACGCTTGTGTCGAGATACTCAGAAAGAGAAGAAAGAAGCCCTTTCCAATTTGAACATTGACATTAACGATGAAATCATGTCAAAATCAGGACGATGGCTTCGAAAACAATTACAACTTAAATCGTTTGATGCATGGTGTCAGCTACCTCACAAGGGAAAGGGGATTGAGACATATAAGGAGAATCCCAGAGCCAATTCGTGGATGAGCAACAGAAAAATCCTGTCATGTTCTGAATGGACTAATGCCATCAAAATGTCATGTAACACGTCAGCAGTAAGATCTGTGCCTGGAAGAAATCAGCGAACAACATTATGTCGGCACTCAAATTGTAAAGAAGTGGAAACCCTTGGGCATGTACTAGGATATTGCCCAAAGGGAGAATTACTTCGCAACAATCGTCACCACCGTGTGCGTTCATCAATTTCTACAGCCCTTCGTAGAGCCAATTGGGAGGTCTATGAAGAGGTCCATTGCCTGTCTGAGGATGGTAGCCATCGAAGAGCAGATATCGTAGTCATCAAGAGGGATGCAGGAAGGGGTCTCATTCTTGATCCAACAGTAAGAATGGAGCAACATTTACAGCAGGCGACACAGGTGAACGAGGAAAAGGAAGTCATATACCAACCATACCTTACTGAGAGATATAATGTACCTGAAAATGCATGGGAAGTAAAAGGACTACTCTTTGGTGCCCGCGGAACATGTTTTAAATTCACAAGTACCTGCCTCAAAGCACTGGGTGTGCAATGGTCCGAAATTGTAAATATATGTTTATATGTCCTAAAAGACTCTTTATATATTTTAAATAATCACTTGTATTCAATGTGTTAACTGTTATCTTCTTGTTATAATCTTTTAATGTTTTAGATATTTTGAATATTAATTTTAATCATTTTTTTTTCTTCTTCTTCTTAAAATTGACTTTGTCATATATCTCTGTATTCTGGATCTTTATGGTCACCTGCAATGTCAGGCAGATGTCACAATTTTTGTTTGTGAAATATATATTTATCGCTTAAAGCCTACTGTATTCCAATATTCTCCTTGCACCTACAAGAAAATAAGCAATAAGATAATTTGTACAAATGTTTATCTTAACACGAAAAAGATATGGGAATAAGAGTTTGTAAGAATGGTTAGTACAAGAGTAGAGAAAGTCATGTGAGTGCAACACATCAGATTTTTACTAAAGCTTTTGCACTGATTTAAGTTAAATTAAATGTATTAATTTAGGTTGAAGAGTGTGTTTTGGTGCAGAAACTACAATTTGACATTAATAAAGATGGGAGATATTAATCAGTGGTTTCAAACAAATTCTATAAAGTTGCATTATTGTTGTTTTTATTGCTGTATTTATAGTTATTTGTTATTTATTCAAATGTATTAGAAGACAAAAGCGAAGATTCAGACAACTGCTTATTTTTGATTTTATATATTTAAAAATTATTAACAGTGATGTACCTCTGCTATGGTTTCAATTAATAAATGAGGTTATTGGATATGCCTTACTGCTTCTTACTTATTTTGACTATATATTAACGAATAGGAATGTTGGATACACTACAATGTGGTTTAGAAAATAAATAAAAAACCATTATTCGAGTGTTGAATGGGGGCATTTTGTTGAAAATCTTCTTTTGGTATCTTGGAAGATGTTGAACTTGAATATAAACTTTGGTATTTATTGTAGATTTTGTTTTTGGTTTAGGTTTCACGCACAGACACAAAAACTAATAGGTACACAGAGACAAATAGACACACACACACACACACACACACACACACACACACACACACACACACACACACACACACACACACACACACACACAACCGCAGTTATATATTGTGGTAAAGCTGGAAACCATGACGTTTGCCAGTTTGGAATCTGCAATCAAATTCCGTCATACGCAAATGGGGATTCTTTAAATTGGGACTAGGTGCTAAAGAATTATGGTAAACAGATTGATAAACTTCCGGAGTATCCTGTGGTTAAGAGCTATGTATACGGTTTTTTCTTTGAGGCAGTCCCCAGCAGTGCAAAGCGGTGTTCTTTACCATTTGGACAGTGTCCAAGTTCCCATCTGGAACTTTCCATGCCAGAACACACACTTGATAAAACCATTACTTAACGTAAGTAAATCGTAGTAGACATTTTCTCAATGACTCTTAACTCAAGAGAAATGGGGACCCCTCCTCATTCAGGTCAAATATACAGCACGACGTAACAAGTTGCACAGAAAGCATTGTCATATTTTATGCACGTACCAGTAAAAATAAAAGGTAAAGTTCTATGTAATACTAGAGATGCACAGTCGGCCAAATAAGTACAGAGCACTGGAACGCAGTTTCAAGTCGTTGTGGAAACCTGTTCTTATAGATCAGGGCCGTCCAAATGCAATATCAAAAATCTGATGTGTTGCGCTTACATTCTTGTACAAGCTATTGTTACAAACGCTTATTCCTCTAGTTCATGCTAATCCAAATAAACATTTGTAGAAATAGTCACATTGATAATTTTCTTGTAGTTGTAAGAGGAATATGCGAATACAGATAGTCAAACCTTTTAAAAGCTGGTCACTATATGGGGCTTTTGAAATTCTCCCTGCATGGCCATTAAACAAACGGATAACGACTTGCCATTTGAGAAAAATATAAATATTGGAAAATTAAAAAGAATAACACAAGTGTTCACTCCACAAAAATGTATTTAACATTAATTGTATGCCTTAAGGAGATATACATTTTTTGTATATTAAGATTTGGTCTATCTCTTACTGTTTTCGAGTTATTCAAAAGTCATTCAGAGTAAACAGGATACATAGGCTGTAGCCAAAAAATTCAAAATATAAATTTCATGTTATTTTAATCAAAATCGTTAAAGCTATTTTCGAGAAAATCAAAATTTTCGAAAAATTGTCCATGTAAAAGGTAGTTTAGGGTGGGGCTATTTTCTTCAAAATCTTCTTAATGTATCCGTGAAAGACATTAAACTGAAATACCAAACTTGGTTTTTAACCAACTTTTCGTTTTTGTTATGCTGCACACACACACACACACACACACACACACACACACACACACACACACACACACAAAATGCTTTTTTTGGATTCAGGGGGCCTCAAAACATATTTCCGGTGAAATCGTGACATCGAATTTTTGGGTGGAATACAACAGAGTAAGGGACCTTAGTTTATAACACTATTGTATCTGTGAGACAACGATTAGCTAAATTCACAAGGAAACCGCTTCTAGTTTCTGTACTAGACTTCATCATTTTAGATAGAGTCGTTTCTCGGTGATTTCCCTTAGCTGGGCGCCCTTTCTAAGATTGTTGCAATAAAATAATGTTCCTTTTGGAGTCCTTGTTCAGAGTTAAAAGGAAATGCCGAATAGTTTACTCATATTGAACGGACTGTGCTGATCGTCCGTTATTTTCATTGTTTTGAGTCACTTCCAATAACAAATTCCAAAAAATTCGATAGTTGCCGTTTTAGGGCATTGTTTTCCTATAGTATTTCTACACTGTATGTGGCGTGTTGGTCTTGAGAAATTTGGGCTGTCTCGGGGAGTTCTATTCTGCTAGTTTGAGTGCACATAGTTATGAATTCGTTGAGTTGCTTGTATGGTTTTGCAAAACGACTATTTAAAATCTTAAATTGACTTTTCTGGTGGGCTTCATTTTGGTTTCGCTAGGCAGATACTTTGAAATTAAAATGTTGTTATTTTTGCGAAGCCACATGCGTGATTTATATCTACTTGTTTGCTATTTACACTCACTTCCATTAATGCCGATTCGGCAGGCAATTTACTGGCCTTTATACGGAGTATGTATTATATGTAGTGGCGTTGCGCTTTAGTGCACAGTTTCAGATTATTCACATATGAATATATAACCTCAATGTCTTCATACGTCAAATTGTCTTCCTACATACACACAATTGTTCCCTGGTTTCCATCCGCAATATCTGCATACATCCCGTCAGCTACAGTTAAAGGACACTGGGAGTGAATTTTCTAACTCCTTCAATTTTACTCTGTTTATTTAAAAATTCACATACTTCATATGAATAAATAATACGTGTACAAAAGCTTCCTCGAATAATATAATGAAATGCTTTTAATTAGAGAAAAAAAGTGCATCCATTTAAAACTGCTTTCATTTTTTTCAGAGAAGTATACTAGTGGCATTTCCTGGTACTAAAGTAAACTGAAAATAAATTTAAAGAGTGAGTCTTAGATTGGACAACGAATACACGCTTAAAAATAAAAACACGGTTTATGTAATCTTGAAGTTCTCAGCCGTTAGACGATATTTCATTGTATTTATTTTAGTGCTTCTTGTTAAGATTTGTTCAAACGGTCGCAGTTTTGTAACTTATCTGTTTGTATATCTGTATTTCGTGAGGGACTTGTTTCGCGACACTACACGGTATGTATGTAATATCGGGTTTGCCGTCAACTCCGATTGTTTCTTAATTTAAGGACTTTCATTTTAATAATACGAATGAGAACAGACACGGAGTAAGACTGGAGAATAATTGTTCTTTAAGGTATTTGTGAAAATACAAAAATGTGTCGTTTTCTTCTGATCTTTTTAGTTTTTTTACCACGTGCTCGAAACAAAATACGTTGTACACAAATATTTAATGAACTATGTCAACCCATTGTTAAGATATTAATTTTTATATGGTAATATCAAAGGTTCCCTCAACCCTGTGGTTTATTATAGCTTTCAAGCTTTTAAATATAACTTTGTAAACAGATTTAATTGTTGTCCAGACATTTCTAAATTTTAATAAATTTAAGAAACAAATGTTTTGTATAGGTAAATGTTACTGAATGTTTAATCATTTTTAATTTTAGTTCTGCAAAGTAGTTCAATTAATATTTAATTTTTAGCTATCGCACCATTTTTAAATGCGTAATTCCCTGAAAATCTGGACCTAATAACTTAAAAATATGATGCAAGTAGCATTTGTAATAAGGAAAAATGTTGAAGGACAGGGTTGAATAACCTTTGCTGTTGCAAAATTGTTGATACTAAAACCAAACAATTATGTAGCATTAAACTACAGGTTAAAAGTAATTTACAGATAAATTGCCTTAATCAAGTAAAAGAGAAACGGCGAGAATGTTATGTTCAAATGAATATAGCCATACTTGATTATGAAATAAGTTTAAATGTATTAAAAAGAAAAAAATTAGAACATATAGTTGCACGAAAGGATTACAAAAAGCAACTTCTCAATGTTAATAAGAAGTTTATATACAGAAAGCAAATATTACAGTGACAAAATAGAATATAAAGTATAACCATAACTGAAAAGAGGAATATGCTAGTGTGTTATTTATATTATATTTGTTTTCCTTAAAAATGGACGGATGAACGTCATGGTTTTAAAGCCAGACGCAATCGTAGGTTGCTTAAGCTAGTTGTTAACCTTGTAATAGATTGAAATACAAAAAACAAATATCGCAATTTGCATATCTGGAATGTATGGTATATGGTAGAAGCAAAACAGCTAGAAACGACACCACTGTAAAGTATTATGATGTTTTGGCAGAGCATATGCTATATATGATTGATTGAAATAGTTGATACGATACTGTCAGAAGCGTCACTCAATTACCACATGTTTACCAACATACTGCACAGAGACATAAAAATAAATACATGTACTCGTGTCACACTAGTCAACAGCGAATCAATACTCAGATAAACAAATGTATCAGCCAACAGAAGGTGCAGGCAAATAATGTGTTAGAAAACGCACACACACACATACAGACAAAAACAAACATAAGCACAATTAAAAACAGAAAGAAAGATGTCTGATATGTTGCATTCACATGACTTTCCCTACTGTTGCACGAAAAACCATCCTTACAAATGCTTATTGCAGTATCTACCTCATGTTAAGCGAGAGATTTTTTTTCTTTTAAATTTAAGGGCTTCTACATTCTTCGAGCAGTTGCTCTGTATTCCCATTCCGTTCTTTCCGCTTGAACTAGTCATGCTCCTCCAGGCATCGATCATTCATAATTCTATTGATGATCTCTTGCTCTTGGCCTGCCCCGCTTCCTTCTTCCATGAGGCGACCATTGAAGACCCCGCTTTTCAATTCTCTCCACTACTATTTCCTCCATATCCATTATATAACAAGAAATACTTCCTATCACCAGAAATTTGTTTTAAATATATCCCGTCTTTTAACGAGATCTACATTTTTTTTCTGCAGTAATATTTTGTCTATCGCTTGCAGTTTATCAGTTATGCAAAAGTTATTCCGAATAAAGAGGACTTTTGAGGACATTTCCAGAACATCTAAGAAATACATTTCATTTGCCACGAAAATATAGCACTTTAGTCAAAATTGTTGGCTATTTTTGAGAATATCAAATTTTTATTTTCACCACTGGTAAGTAGGGGAAGTATTGTATTCCACCCAAAAGTTCGATGTCGAGATTTCACCGGAAATATATGTTTTGAGATCCCCTGAATCCAAAAATGTACTTTTAGAAAAAGGTCCGCGCGCGCGTGCGTCTGTGTGTGTGTGTGTGTGTGTGTGTGTGTGTGTGTGTGTGTGTGTGTGTGTGTGTGTGTGTGTGTGTGTGTGTGTGTGTCGGTCTGTGGACCGCATAACTCAAAAATGAAAAGTTGGTTAAAAGCCAAAGTTGGTACTTAAGTTTAATGTCTTTCAAGGATGTGATACGAAGATTTTGAAGAAAATAGCCCTACCCTAAACTACCCTTTACATGGAAAATTTTGATTTTCTTGAAAATGGGTCTAACGATTTTGATTAAAATGCCATATGTTTGAGATATTTTTATAACAAATGAAATGTATATCTTGAATTTTCTGGCTATAGCCCCTGTAGTCGTATTTACTCTGGACGACTTTTGCATAATTGGTAAACTGTTAGAGATAGACCAAATCATACTATACAAAAAATGTAGATCTTGCTAAAATACACAATTTATGTCTAAATACATTTTCTTTTAGGGTGAACCATTTCGGAGACATTCCTTGTTACGTGTGTTTCGGAAAATTTAAAACTTTCGTGAAATGCAACATCATTGTTAATTTTTTTATATGTTAAGCGTGTATACAGAACGGGATCTCAAAGCTTTAAACGATTTGACTATCCCTGACAGCCTACTGTATTCTAATATTCCCCTTGCACCTACAAGGAAATGAGATAATTTGTTCAAATGTTTATCTCAACTAACACAAAGAAGATAAAGTAATAAGAGTTTGTAAGAATGGTTAGTAGAAGAGTAGCGAAAGTCATGTGAGTGCAACACGTTAGATTTTTAGAAACATTTTTTGCATGTAAAGTATAGTCCAGTGTCGGGGATTTTCTTCTGTGGTACCCTTGGAGGATCATGAACTTAAATACAATTTCACAACACAAAACACACACACACACACACACACACGCACGCACGCACGCACGCACACACACACACACACACACAAACACACACGGACCTTTTTCTAAAAATGCTGTTATGTATTCGGGGGGCCTCAAAACATATTCGCGGTGAAATCTCGACATCGCATTTTAGAGTGGAATGCAATACTTCCTCTATTTACCTGTAGAGAAAGTAAAAAATATTAAGACCTTGTATTAAACGTTTGTATATGAAATCAAACGCATATTGGATAAGTTCTAACTCCGCCACTGCACTACGTATTTGTATGATGGGTTGCGTTCAGTGACGTCATCATTCCTGTAATCGTGATGGCCAATTTGCCGACTGACAATGCTTTAGTTTACTGGTCAGATTACGCTCATCCAAGATTAGGTATAATTATTCACTGTAACGAATGTAATACCAGCGTGATGAGGGAATTGCAATGCCCTTTGAGAGATCGACACAGTCTGCACTAATAATAAACTCTGGAAATTCAAGTGAGTATTGAAATTATTGCACAGAGCCATTAAAACATTGCACGTATTAACAAGCCAAATAATACTAAATGTGATGGATGTCACAGGATGGGATGGGATGGGGTGCGATGCGATGCTAAACCATTTGCATTTGAATGCCCCTGAACTTGGGTCTCTGCACCTCTCTCATTGGTAAGTCGTCCAAATTCTTTACACATTAATGTTTACATTGATGCGTGCTGTTGTTTATTTTACTTATTATTCTTTATTTCTTCAGTATGTAGGTATTTTATTTTTACTTTCATATTTTGAAAGTTATGCTTTTCATTTACCCTAGATTGTTTTCTTTCCTGTATTTCCTAACCATTTGCTAATAGTTGTCCTAAACTGTGATAATTCACTTTCTTCTTAATATTTTATTTATCATTTCACCAGTTACTTTTCCCTTTTATGATTCTTACTAAACTTTAGCTCTAAACAGGAGCCCTTTCAACATTCAAAAGATGTAACAGGATTATTGGAAAGTGGAAAACCTTTTAAGATAGACAAAAAAAGGAAGAAATTGCTATTGAAAATACCCGGAAAATTTGTGCCATTGAGGTAATATTGTGTCTTAATTTTTTTCGTAGCACTAGTGCTTTTCGAAGTATGTATGTTACAAGTTTGGACTCCCAGGCGTCATCCAAAGTAAGTGTTTGCTTTTCTTTTTACTTTCTCTACCCCGTAAGTAGGGGAAGTACCTATTGTATTCGACTCAAAAAATCGATGTAGAGATTTCGACGGAAATACATGTTTTAAGACCAAAAAAGCGCCCCCCCCCTGTATCTGTGAACGGCATAACCAAACGAAAAGTCGTTTAAAAACCAAAGATGATACTTAACCTTAATCTTTCAAGCATGTGACACGCATATTTTAAAAAATTCACCCACCCTAAACTACCCTTTACACGAAACATTTTTCGATTATCTTTACTTTTTCAAAAATAGCTTTTACGATTTTTATTAAATTGCTACTAGTTTAAGATATTTTTATTGCAAATTAAATGTCTGTTTTGAATTTTCTGGCTATAGCCTATGTAGTCCTGTTTGCTGTTGATGACTTTTGAATAATTTATAAGCTCTAAGAGATACACCAAATCTTAATGTACAAAAAATGGACGTCGTTAAAACATAGAATTTATGTCCAAATGCATTTTATGTGGAGTGAACCATTTTGGAGATATTCTTGTTATTTGTGTGAGTTTTGCAATACTTAAACTTATCTCAAATGGAAGGTCGTTACTCACTACTTTGTCTCTTAGCCATGCAAAGAGAACGGGATTTCAAAGCTTTAAAACATTTGACTATCGCTCAAAGCCTACTGTATTCCCATATTCCCCAGGAAAATCAATAGATAATTTCTGCAAATGTTTGTATCAACTAATATGACGAAGATATAGGATTAAGAGTTTCTAAGATTAGTTACTACAAGAACAAGAACAGAGCAGGATTTTTTTTTTTCTTTTTCTTTCTTTTTGTTCCGGTGCAACAACTTCTTACCACGAACATTTTAATGCGTTTCTGCACGTTATTGCATAATATGAAAGCAGTCCTAAGTAACTGTACATATTAATAGTATTCAGATGTAACGGCGAGTTTGTCAGTGGTAGAGAAATCAGAATTTTTCGCTTGTATTTTCTATAGAATCATGAGAACTATGTCTCTTTCTTACTGCATTCCATTCTTAAGGAAAATACAAGGCTCC